>CM066031.1:1120355511-1122755511 GCA_033557465.1 Ichthyophis bannanicus | reverse complement strand
TTAGTGAGAAGAGGAAGGGCAAGAGTGGTATTGTCAGACTCAAGGGTGCAGGGGAGGAATATGTAGAAGCTGATAAGGATAAAGCGGAATTGCTTAACAAATATTTTTGTTCTGTGTTCACAGATGAAGAACCAGGAGCAGGACCTCAGAAAATACCCACAAATAGGAACAGAAGCAAAGGACATCTTGAACAATTTTCAAAAGACTGTGTTCGTGAGAAACTATCTCAACTTAAAGTAGACAAAGCAATGGGCCCCGGATGGGATACACCCGAGAATACTGAGGGAACTTGGGGACGTTCTAGCAGCTCCACTGACTAACCTTTTCAATGCCTCGTTGGAGTCGGGAGTGGTGCCAAAGGACTGGAGAGAGGCTCATGTGGTGCCTTTACACAAAAGCGGAAGTAAGGATGTGGTTGAAAACTACAGGCCGGTTAGTTTAACTTCGGTGGTGAGTAAATTATTGGAAACGCTGCTCAAAGAGAAAATAGTGAGGTTTCTGGAGTCCAGCGGATTACAGGATCCAAGGCAGCATGGATTCACCAGAGGCAGGTCTTGTCAGACAGATCTGATTGATTTCTTTGACTGGGTGACCAGGGGAGTTGGTCCGAGGGAGAGCCCTAGATGTGGTGTATTTAGATTTCAGTAAAGCCTTTGATACTGTTCCTCACAGGCGACTTATAAACAAACTGAGCACCCTAGGGATGGACCCTAAAGTTACTGCTTGGGTTAGAATTTGGTTGGGTGGGAGGCGACAAAGAGTACAAGTAAATGGAGCTCACTCTGAGGAGAAGGATGTTATCAGTGGTGTGCCCCAGGGATCTGTCCTTGGTCCGATTCTTTTTAACATCTTTGTTAGTGATATAGCGGAAGGGCTTTCAGGTAAGGTTTGCCTCTTTGCGGATGATACCAACATCTGCAATAGAGTAGACACCCAGGAAGGTGTAGATAACATGAGGAGGGATCTAACTAAGCTTGAAGAATGGTCTAGAATTTGGCAGCTGGGATTTAATGTTAAAAAATGTATGGTCATGCATTAAGCTGCAGCAATCCAAGGGAGCAATATAGTATAGGGTGTGAAGTACTTTTGGCCACTAAAGAAGAGCGGGACCTAGGCGTGGTTGTGTCTGATGATCTTAAAGTAGCTAAACAGGTAGAAAAGGCAACGGCAAAAGCTAGAAGGACGGGTGGGTGCATACGGAGAGGAATGGCTAGCAGAAAAAAGGAGGTGATAATGCCTCTGTATAAGTCTTTGGTGCGACCTCATTTGGAGTATAGTGTGCAATTCTGGAGACCGCACCTTCAAAAGGATGTGAACAGGATGGAGTCGGTGCAGAGGGTGGCTACTAAAATGATTAGTGGTCTTCATTATAAAGCATATGAGGACAGACTGAAGGATCTTAATATGTACACCTTAGAGGAAAGGCGGGATAGAGGTGATATGATTGAGATGTTTAAATACCTCCGTGGCATAAATTTTCTGGGAGAGAGCCTCTTTCAATTGAAAGCAAGTTCCTGCTACGAGGGGACATGGGATGAGGGTGAAGGGAGATAGATTCAGGAGTGATATGTGGAAATATTTCTTTACGGAAAGAGTAGTGTATCCGTGGAATAGTCTCCCTGTGGAGGTGGTAGAGATGAGGACAGTAACTGAATTCAAAAAAGCATGGGACAAACACAGAGGATCTCTAAAGGTAAAAAGGGGACTGTTGTAGTTGTTATGGAAGGACAGACTAAATAGGCCATGTGGTCTTTTTCTGTCGTCATATTTCTATGTTTCTATGATACAGAATAAATCTGATTTAAAATGAACAGCTGAGGTGGTGGTCACTTAAGAGTTTTCTTAAACTTTAGATAAATATACATCTTTGATTCAGACTGCGATTTGTACAGCGGAGCAACTTATATACTAACTTTACTAAATTTAACAATAATTTTGGCTCTTATGACTTATACTCAGAAGCGATTAATAACCTGGGAAATATGGTAGGCCTTGCCTGCTAATTTTCTTTCCTTGAGTCCCTCCAGTCCAGTCTAGAAGTGTGGGTTATGCTCGTCTTATCAGCAGATGAACACTGAGAACCACTGATTTGATGATGTCGCAGTATAAGGGTCCTGTGCAGCCTTACTCTCAACGGTATTTCTCAGTCTTCAGCAGATGGAGGTTGTCTAGCCTGTGCAGTCTGAACTGGAGTGAAGATAAGGGCAAAGAATTTGGAGTCTCAGGTCACCCCTTGCTGGCAGCAGGCCCGGGGTATAGAACCTGGTGGTACCAGGTCCCCTTTCCCCTTCCCTACTCGTCCATTCCTCCTCAGGATCTGAGGCAGGCTGGGAGTAGCCTTGATCTGAGGATCCCCCCCTTCCTCCTTACCAACCTCTGGGAGGGGGCATGGTGCAGGATCGTGACCTTTTTCCTTTCCAACTGGTGGGAGAACATAAAGAGGTATACTCTGAATGGGGGTGGGACCCCACAATCTGCACAGAGATTATTAGTTCGTGTGGGGTGCATTGTTCGGCTGATGGATGGTCCTCAGCCCCCCCTCACCCAATTAGAGAGGACGTCAGCCAGCAAGTGCAGAACCTGAAGCCAACGTCCCATTTGGTGAGGAGGAGGGCTGTTCAGTGCAGGATCTATGGCAGTTGTTACCTTCAGTGGAAGGGCAGCCAAGCATTGTGGGGCCTGTATCCGGTCAGCTCTTCATGAGAAAACAGACTGTTGCTGTGGCTGTGCAGGTACATCTTCCAGCAAGTACCTCCGTCTTCTCTTTACTGCTGCGGGGGAGGCAACATGCGGCTCTATTTTTTCAGAGCTAGATATTAATGATTTTATCTCTGCAGCTTGCTGGTAAGCGTCAGTGGAATTGGCGGTGCAGTATCTCCAGGAACAAGCAGGAATGTAGTCTTCACATATGGGTATCGTCGGTACCGACGGAGCCTGCGCGGGAATGCTCCCCAGCGTCCAATAGGAACGCCTTTGGGAGCATCCCTCAGCACATGCGCGCTGCTTCCCACCTTTCCAACTGTCCCTCTTCAGTTCTTCGTTTTCCGCGGAGCAGACAGGATCTATTTATTCCCTGTCACCGCAGAAAATTCCGTCTTTAAATTTGTTTTCTTGTGGTCGTGTTTGCCTGCCGCACGATGCTTACCAGTACCGCCGGTTCCTTTCTTTTCTTTTCTTTTTCAAAAAAAAAAAAAAAGCCTTATACTTTAAACTGTTTCTCTTCAGAAACTTTTCTCTTTTGGTGCTAGGCGCCATTTTGGGCACTAGGCCCCATATTCCTAAAACATGGAAAAACCAACTAGTGGTTTTAAAAAATGTACTAAGTGTGGCGGTACCATTTCCGTCACTGACACCCATGATTGGTGTCTTAAATGTTTAGGGCCTGAACATTCTCCAACTGAATGTCTCTCCTGTATGAGGATGACTAAAAGAGGAAGACAGAACCGGGCTGCAAAGCTCAGTACCCTCTTTTCTTTGGATACCAGATCCATTGCATCGACATCTTCCTCCCATGGATCTCAGGTAACTAAACATAAAAGCCGGTCCTCAAAGGGTAGCTGTCCTGCTAAGCATCGAGAGGCCATTGGCATTGCCCTTGAGAGAACCACACCGGCAAAACAGCCCCGGTGGGAGGCTTCGGCTTCCAAAGCATCGATGGGGCTTCAGGATGTTCTCGAGGCCCCAACCTCGCAAGAACTACCTGTGCCATTCTCAGGGGTTCCAGCTGTTTTTACCGGTACCGACACCCAGGCATTGGCAGCGTCGATAGACCAGAGGTTCCTCACTATTGAACGCAGCATCGCAGCTCTTCTCTCAGCTGCGGTACCGTTGGTCCAACGGGCACCGGTACCAACATCAACACAGATGCCGGTACAGACACCGGTACCGGTACCGGCCCCAGTGGGAATTCTTCCCACGCCATCTCTGGCTGGCATCGACAGATCGGTACTGGATCATCTCAGTACCGAGTTTGATCGATACCAGGACCGTGCTTTGCAGGAGCATCGTGGTCAGGAATACTTCGAATCCTCTGATTCCGAAGATTCTGACAATTCTGCTGGTACTAGAGGGTTTCTCCCAGAAGATCCCTCATCTCCCCAACACAGAATGTCACCTCCATAGGACATGTCTTTTCAGGATTTTATCCGTGATATGGCCAAAGGTCTTTCAATCACGGTAGCTCCTGAAGAGGAACCCAGAGCAAAGGAATTGGAAATTCTCCAATATCCTAAAGCTCCTAAGGAGGCAGTCACTGTGCCCATCCATGAAATTCTGCATAACTTGATGCTCAGAATGTGGGAGACACCTCTGACTACATCTCCTCACTCTAGGAGCCTTGATACTATGTATTGAGTTCCGCCATGTCCTGGATTTCAGAAAACTCAGCTGCCACACCATTCAATGGTAGTGGCGTCAGCCATGCGTAGGATGAAAAGTGCAAAGAGGCATGCATCCAATCCTCCAGGTCGCGAATGCAGGACTCTGGATGCTTTTGGGTGCCGAACCTTTCAAGCTTTCATGCTTTCAGCTAGGATCAGTTCATATATTCTATATATGGGAATGTTTCTCAAGGAAGTCATAGGAGACTTGGAACTTATGAGCCCATTTCTCCCAGATGACAAGAGACAAGATTTTCTTGCTCTAGTTAAGCATGCTCAGGATGTCTCCAAGTTTGTAAATCTTGCAGCCTTTGACTGCTTTGAATGCATCAGCAGAACCTCTGCTATTGCCATTGGTGCTCGACGGATTGTCTGGCTGCAGGCATCAGACTTGGAGACTTGGGTACAAGACAAGTTAGGCAACATTCCTTGCACGGGGGAGAACTCTTCTGCAAGAACTGGCAGGAAAAGGCCAACGAGTTAGATGCTGACAATACTACTCTAGATAGATTGTCAAAATCTACAGCCACTCCAGCCAAAAAGAAGCCTTATAAAAAAAACCCTCTTTCAGCAAAAAGAGGACATTTTATCCTTCCTATACCCAGCAGAGTCAAACTCGTGGTCAGGTTGTCCAAAAGGGACAAACTACACAGCAAAAGGCCCGAGAGCCCAACCAGCTCTGCAGGTTCAGCCCCCTCAAGGGCTTTGACTCCTTCCTAGAGAGCTTTGCCTTCCTGCCTCTGAGGGGTCCCCAACCCCCCAATATCCCAGGCAGGTTATGCCACTTTGCCAATAGATGGCATCAGATAACAGCAGAAGATTGGACTTTGTCCATTGTAGGAGAAGGGTACAAGCTTTATTTTCACAGCATGCCCCCTCCTACAATTCTAAAGCAATTCAATTCTCAAACCCCTGCAGACAATCTGCGAGATCACGAGGTCTCAACACTTCTTGCCCAAGGGGCAATAAAAGAGTTACCCATTCTTCAACGGGGTGCAGGGTTCTACTCCCCCTATTTTCTTATTCCAAAGAAAACAGGAGGACACAGACCCATTTTAGATCTCAAGAGAATTGAACAAATACCTGTTTCAAGAGAAGTTCAAAATGATTTCTCTAGGAACTCTTCTGCCGTACCTTCAAAGCCAGGATTGGCTTTGCTCTCTAGACTTAAAGAATGCATACACTCACATTCTGATCCATCCAGATCACAGGAAATTCTTAAGATTCCTTTTCAGGGGAAAACATTCCCAGTACAGGGTTCTTCCCTTTGGTCTGTCTTCAGCACCAAGGGTATTCACGAAATGCATAGCAGTAGTAGCTGCATTTCTACGAACCCTGGGGATATTCGTCTTCCCTTACTTAGACGACTGGCTCATTCGAGCCCCTACAGTTGCAGAGGCCAGCACTGCACTGTCCCGTACAATGCAAATTTTCCAATACTTGGGATTGATAATAAACTTCCCAAAATCCCAACTTGTTCCTTCCCAATGTCTGGAATTCATAGGAGCCTGTCTAGATACCAGACAGGCAAAGGCTTTCCTTCCACAGGCCCGGTGTCTTCGCATAATGCAACTAGCTTCTCAAGCAGCAGGCAAATCCTCCCTCACTGCTCGAGAGCTACTTCAGTTACTGGGACATATGGCATCCACAGTTCATGTAGTCCCATATGCTCGCCTCCACATGCGAGCAGTTCAGTGGACCCTATCTGCACAGGCCACAGGTCATTTGTCAGACAAAATAATAAACTCTCAACGACTAATTTTGCCCCTCCAGTGGTGGCAATCACTAGAAAACCTGACAGTGGGGTCTCCTTTTCATCAACCCCTTTTTCAGGCCACCCTAACAACAGATGCCTCACAGGTGGGTTGGGGAGCACACCTGAATCATCTCTCTACCCAGGGAATCTGGACTCCACAAGAGACTGGGTTACACATAAACCTCCTGGAATTTAAGAGCAGTCTATTTAGTTCTTTGAGTATTCCACCCCCAGCTCAGCTACAAGACAGTCCTAGTCCAGACGGACAATCAAGTAGCCATATTCTATGTGAACAAGTAGGGCGGAACAGGCTCTCTGTGGTTATGCAACAAAGCTTTACGACTGTGGGCCCTCGCCAGAGAGCATCAAATTCACCTTCTAGTGGTATATCTTCCAGGCATTGAAAACCTTTGGGCAGACAGACTCAGTCGAGTACTGCTGCCTCACGAGTGGTCCGTCCACCTAGACCAGGTGGCAAAGATATTTCATCTCTGGGGCACTCCAGAGATAGACCTCTTTGCAAGTCCACTGAATGCCAAACTTCCCCGGTTCTGTTCCAGGATTCCGGCTCACAATTGTCAGGCAAGGGATGCCTTCCTCCTTCACTGGGGTTAGGACTTCCTTTATGCCTTCCCACCCATTCCCCTCATCCCCAAAACACTCTTCAAGCTTCAGAGAGACAGGGGGTCGCATGATTCTCGTAGCACCACGATGGCCACTCCAAACGTGGTATCCCCTGCTTCTATATCTCTCTCAAGCGGCACCTCTGGAGTTAGGGCATGCTCCAGATCTCCTTTCCCAAGAGAACGGGACGCTATGGCACCCGAATCCCCAGTCCCTGCACCTCACGGCCTGGTTGCTGAGGGCTTAGACCTCCAGGATCTCAACCTGTCCCAACAGGTAAAGGATATCCTTCAGGCTTCTAGGAAACTTTCCACAAGAAGATCTTATGTCTTCAAGTGGAAACGTTTTTCTATATGGTGCTCCAAGAAGGGATTAAACCCCCTTGTCATACCCTTAGAATCGATACTAGAGTATCTCCTTCACTTTTCAAATTCTGGTCTAAAGAC
The DNA here is from genome assembly GCA_033557465.1 of Ichthyophis bannanicus. Taxonomy (NCBI): domain Eukaryota; kingdom Metazoa; phylum Chordata; class Amphibia; order Gymnophiona; family Ichthyophiidae; genus Ichthyophis; species Ichthyophis bannanicus. The sequence goes on along the minus strand of CM066031.1, from coordinate 1,122,748,306 downwards.
CAATTCGGTAAGAGTCCATCTTAGTGCAATTGCAGCTTCTTATAAGCCTCTGAATGGACAACCAGTTTCCTCTCATCCACTCATATCAAGATTTATGAGGGGCCTTCTATTAACCAAACTCCCATCAAGCCATCACCAGTGGCATGGGATCTAAATCTAGTTCTCGGGCAGCTCATGAAGCCGCCTTTTGAGCCTTTGGCCAGTACAGCCCTTATGTTTTTGACCTGGAAGGTCATGTTCCTAATTGCAATCACCTCTGACGTCCCATTAGTGAATTGCAAGCTTTAGTGGCTGATCCTCCTTATACTAGGTTTCATCATAAGGTTGTTCTTAGGACTCATCCACACTGTATGCCAAAGGTGGTTTCACCTTTTCATTTAAATCAATCAATTTATCTTCCTGTATTTTTTCTGAGGCCTCACGCCTCTAATGCAGAAAGAAACCTCCATACTTTGGAATGTAAAAGGGCCTTAGCCTTTTACATACAAAGAACACAACATAGGACGTCCTCGCAACTTTTTATAGCTTCTGACCCTAGTCATTTGGGGCTTCCAGTCTCCAAAAGAACTTTATCTAAATGGATTGCCCAATGCATATCCTTTGCTTATGAGAGTAAGGGTCTTCCTCTTCAGGACCATGTCACAGCTCATAATGTGAGAGCCATGGCTACTTCCACGGCTAATCTCCACTCTTGTGTCTATCGATGACATTTGTCGAGCAGCCACATGGGCTTCGGTACACACCTTCACAGCCCACTACTGCCTGGATAAAGCCTCCCGTTGGGGTGCCTTCTTTGGCCAAGCTGTTCTTCAAAATCTCTTTCAGACCTAATTCAAGTCCTACCCCACCATCCCTGGTGGAATGCCAGAGATCCATGGGAGGAAGGATGCCTATCTTTCTGGGGTGGCACCTTCCTGGGGCTGTCTCCCTGCCATCTTCACCTAGGGAGTCCCCATATGTGAAGACTACATTCCTGCTTGTTCCTGGAGATAGCGTAGTTACTCACCTGTAACAGGTGATCTCCAGGAACAGCAGGAATTTAGTCTTCACAACCCACCCACCTCCCCTAGGAGTTGTCTCTCTATCTCTTTGTCTCTTTCCTCTCTCCCTCTATCCTTTCACTCAGCTACAAACTTAACTGAAGAGGGACAGTTGAAAAGGCGGGAAGGCAGCGCGTATGTGCTGAGGGATGCTCCCAAAGGCGTTCCTATTGGACGCTGGGGAGTGTTCCCGCGCAGGCTCCGTCGGTACCGACGATACCCATATGTGAAGACTAAATTCCTGCTGTTCCCGGAGATCACCTGTTACAGGTGAGTAACTACGCTTTTTGGCAGGAGTAGCAATTTGGGGTCCGTAGCTCACAGTGCATTCCTATACCAAGCAGACACGTTTAACGTTCAGCAAGACAGTTGGCTGCTATGTTGATGGGAACATTGGCTGCAGAAGCTAGTCCAGTGGCACGGCTGGCAAAATACTCTCTGCCGGTACATTGATTGGCAACCTCTCTGACTGTGAGAAGGAAAATACAGGCGGATTGAGGTTCATTGTATGCCCAAACCGCTGTAGCTTTGTGGTAGATATGTGGAATTTGCAGGTATGGATTCAGCTGTTGATATATAGGAATCACTGGTACAGTGATTCCTTTATAGCAACAGGATAAAATCACACTAACTGTAACTGTCTCGGCTATCTCAACAAATAGGGGTGACCCGCACATAGCGGTGGGTGCACCCCTAAACAAAGGCATAGGGAGAGGTAACCTGCATGGAACTGCAGGTGCACCTACTCTTGCCACCTTGCTGGGCAGACTAGATGGAACATGATGGTCTTTACCTATCGTCATATACTAATGGGCCCAATATTCAAAAGGCATTTACATGGCTAATAGCCAGTTAACCGTATAAATGCCTGCCAACTGGATATTTGACGGCACATACACGGGTAGTGCCGTCAGATATCCCCGACTAAGTCCCCTATGTGCTCCGATGCTAGCTAGCTAGCATCAGGGCATTCCGGGGTGGAACAGAGGCGGGGACCAGCACTAACCGTACAGCACTGATATTGAAAGCTGCACGGTTAGTGCTAGGCACCTATAAGATAGGTGAGGAAACCCTTGCCTATCTTATAGGCGCCGAGGCTAACCGTGCATCATCAAATATCAATGCTGCATGGTTAGCCTTGGCGGTTTCTGGGCAGTGTGGCCATCCCCGGATATTCACTTCTGTTGCCATGGAAGTGAATATCTGGGGTTTGGGGGTGGGCGGGCAGGGCAGGGCGAAGTGGCTATGGCGCTTAACCCTGCCCAGTTGACTATCCGGCCGTATGTTACTATGCTCCTGAATCTTGTCTAGGTCCTTCATAGCCATTCTGCCAAGAGCAATGCGTCGTTGGATTTCTTGACTGCTTGTCCTTTCTTGATTGATAGTTGACAACTTTAACCTACTTGGATCAACTATTTCAATTTCTTCTCCATCCGTGATGAACTTATTGATTTTGCCAGTTATCAGGATCTTTGTCTCCTTTACATTAAAGTGCAGGCCCATTTTAAGACTATGTTCCTTGATCTTGAGAAGCAAATGACAACCTTCACACCTCGGTTGTCTTCATACAGTCCTGCTTCTCTAATGATTTGTTCTGTATATAAATTAAACAGGTAGGGGGAAAGTATGCTGCCTTGTCGTACACCTTTACTGATTTTAAACCATTCTGTTTCGAACTGTTGCTTCTTTATCAATGTAAAGTTTGTGCAAGAGAATGATCAAGTGTTCTGGTATACCCATGCTTCTTAATGTGGCCCAGAGTTTCTCATGGTTTACACAGTCAAAAGTCTTGCTGTAGTCAATAAAACACATATAGATATCCTTTTGGTGGTGTTTTGTCTTTTCAAGGATCCATATCACATCCACAATGATGTGTCTTGTTCCTCGTCCTTTCTTGAACTCTGCTTGCACTTCAGGCAGTTCTCGTTCCAGGTATGGTTGTAGTCTCTGCTGAATAATCTTGAATAGAATCTTGCTGGCATGTGGGATCAGAGCGATTGTGCGATAATTTCCACAGTTAGTTGGATCACCTTTCTTTAATATTGGCATAAACACAGATCTTTTCCAGTCAGTTGGCCATGGTGTTGTCTTCCAAATTTCCTAGCAGAGCCTTGTAAGTATGGTAACAGCTGCATCAGGTTGCTGTAATACTTCAATGGGAATGCCATCAATGCCAGGTGCTTTGTTCTTTGATATGGCTTTCAATGCTGATTCGACTTTTTTTTTCGCCAGTGGTTCCGGATCATAAGGTACAGGTTGAAACAGCTGTTGGTCCGCTTGATCTTTAAGATATAATGACTATGTATATTCTTTCCACCTTTTCTTGATCTTCTCAGCATCATTCAACATGGATCCTTGAGCATCTTGTAACATTCCAATTTGAGGCTGGAATTTTTTTTCTTTAACTCTCGTAGCTTTAGGAAAGCTGATCTTGTTCTTCCTCTAATAGTTTTTGCTTCTATTTCCTTGCATGCGTCATTGTAGTACTTTTCCTTGTCTATTCTTGCTGCTTGTAGGAAATCTGTGCGTTTCTGAGGAATTTTCAGAATTTCTTCGGTCATCCATTTTGGCCGTTTTTGCTTTTTCACCTTTTGTAGAGATTTCTCACTTTCCTCCAACACGACCTTCTTGATGTCATTTCATAACTCTTCTGGAGCTCTATCATTTGTATCTAAAGCAGCAAACCAATTTTGCAGGTCGTCTTTAAATTCCGGTGGTATAATCTCAAGGTCATATTTTGCTACATTCACGAGTGGCTTGCACTTTTTCAACTTTAGCATGAGTTTGCATACTAGTAGTTGTATCTGTACCACAGTCAGCTTCAGGTTTTGTCTTTGATAATGTGTTAGAGCTTTTCCATCGTCAATTTCCATAGATGTAGTTAATTAGATTTTTGTACAACCTATTGGGTGACGTCCATGTGTACAGATGCCGCTTGTGTTGCTGGAAAGAAGGTGTTTGAGATGAATAGGTCTGCAGTCTTTCTCCAGCTCATTTCTGTTGGCAAGACCATATTTTCCAACTACTTTGCCTTCTTTGTTGCCAGCTATTGCGTTCCAATCACCCATGACTATCAGGATATCCTGTTATCTCCAGGAACAAGCAGGAATGAGTCTTCACATATGGGTATCGTCGGTACCGACGGAGCCTGCGCGGAAACGCTCCCCAGCGTCCAGTAAGAAAGCTTTTGGGAGCATCCCACAGTGCCTGCGCGCTGCCTTCCCGCCTTTCCTAACCGCCTCTCTCCAGTTCTTCTTTTCCGCGGAGCCAGCAGGTCGTGTTCCTGTCACCGCTGAAGAAGTTCTTTATTTTTCTTTATTTCTTTGGTCGCGCGTCTGCCTTCTTCGATGTCGGACCGGTACCGCCGGTCTTTTCTTACTTTCTTCTTTAAAAAAAAAAACCTACCGTTTTTCCCACTTCTGTGCATTTTGTCTTTGGGCCTTGGGCCTAGAAGATTTTACCTCATGGAAAAGCCCGCTTCCGGGCTTAAAAAGTGCACGAAGTGCAGCGGTACTCTTTCTATCACCGACACCCATGACTGGTGTCTAAAATGTTTGGGTCCTGACCACTCCATCACCGATTGTGAATCCTGTTCCATGATGTCTAAAAGAGGTCGACAGAATCGAGCGGCAAAGCTCAGTACCCTGTTTCCCTCTGATGCAGCTTCGGTGGCATCGACATCTTTCAGGGCTTCGTCTTCTTCCCATGGATCTCAGGTAACCAAACATAAGTCCAGCCGGTCCTCGAAGGGTAGATCTCCCTCTAAGTATCGAGATGCCTCCGGGCTTGCCTTCGAGGATCCTGCACCGGCAAAATTATCCCGGCGGGAGGCTCCGGCTTCCAAAGCTTCATCTATGGGGTCACAGGTTGACATCGATGGCGTGGCCTCGACCGATCACCTGTTGCCATGTTCTGGGGTACCGGTGGTTTCCACTGGTACCGACATCCAGACATTGGTTGCGTCGATGGATCAGAATATTCTGACCATGCAGCGTGCCATCATGGCATTCATACAAGCTGCGACGCCTCTGGTACCGCAACAAACTCCGTTGGCGGTACCGGTTCCGGCACCAATATCGGTTCCGGTGCCGGTACCGATTGCATCGACATCGGCGTCGGTGTCGACTGCAGCGGTACCTTGTCCTGTGATGCCTATCGGTACCGAATCGGTACCGATCACTCCCGATGTCGATACCACTTGGTACGCGTATCGGGCTCTGCAAGAGCGTCCATATGGCCGATACTTCGATTCCTCCGAGGACTCTGATGATTCAGAGGCTTCTGTCGAAGCATCGGTACTCCTTCCTCAGGAGCCCTCTTCTCCAAAAAGAAGAATGTCTCCTCCAGAAGACTTGTCTTTTCAAGACTTCATTAGGGAAGTGGCCAGGGGTCTCTCTATTTCAGTGGCCCCTGAACCAGAGCCTAGAGCCAAGAAATTAGATATTTTACAATATCCTAAGGCTCCTAAAGAGGCAGCTACTTTACCAATTCATGAGATCCTTTATGATCACATGTTGGGCATATGGGAGACACCTCTTACTATTTCCCCTCATTCTCGCAGGTTGGACACCATGTACCGTGTTCCTCCTTGTCCTGGCTTTCATAAGACTCAGCTTCCTCACCACTCTATTGTGGTGGAGTCTGCTATGAAAAAGATAGAGTGCAAAAAGACATTCATCTAATCCTCCAAGAAGAGAATGCAGAACCTTAGATGCTTTTGGCAGGAGAATTTTCCAGGCCAATATGCTTACTGCCAAAATCAACTCCTATAGTCTCTGTATGGGGATGTTTCTAAAGGAAGTTACAGATCATCTGCTAACTTTATCTCAGAAGATAAAAGGGAAGAGTTTCTCACCTGGCTTAAACATGCCCAGGATGTTTCCAAATTCTCCAACCGTGCAGCCTTTGACTCTTTTGAGTGTGCTAGCAGAGCCTCGGCTATTGCTATAGGTGCACGCCGACTTGCTTGGTTGCAAGCTTCTGATTTGGAGCCCTGGGTCCAGGATGGATTAGGAAATCTTCCTTGTACAGGTGAAAACCTTTTTGGTAAGGATTGGCAAGCAAAGGCCACTCGGATGGATGCTGAAAATTCTGCCTTAGACTTTCAAAGTCTACTTCTGCTCCTGCTAGAAAAAGGTTATTCAAAAAGACTTTTTTTTCCCAAAAAAGTAAAATATTATCCTGGTTATGGTCTCCAGGCATCTTCTGCAGGTCGTCTTGCTGCTTCGGTGGCAACAACCTAAACAAGCCAAGCCTAAGGCTACAAGGACTGCTACGGCCCAACAGCCTCAGCCTCCTCAGGGCCTTTGACTTACAACTAGAGAACTTAGCCTTTCTGGCTCTAGAAGAACCAGAGCCTCTCACCATTCCAGGAAGGTTAGCTCATTTTGCTCCCAGATGGGAACAAGTCACAGCAGAGCAATGGACCCTCTCCATCATAAGGGAGGGGTACAAGCTTCATTTCTTAAACCTTCCTCCTCACACTATGGTGAGACAGTTCAATTCTCCAACATCTCTCCTCGACCTTCTGGGTCAGGAGATTGCTAAACTTCTTGCCCAAAGGGCAATAGAAGAACTACCCCTTCTTCAACAGGGTTCAGGGTTCTACTCCCCCTGTTTTCTTATTCCAAAGAAAACAGGGGGCTACAGACCCATATTAGATCTCAGAGAATTGAACAAGTTTCTATGCAAGGAGAAATTCAAGATGATTTCTCTCGGTGCTCTCCTTCCATACCTTCAGAGTCAGGATTGGCTTTGTTCTCTAGATCTCAAGGATGCGTACACCCATGTCCTCATCCATCCAACACACAGAAGGTTCCTTCGGTTCCTTTATCAGGGAAAGCACTACCAATACAGAGTGCTTCCTTTCGGTCTGGCCTCTGCTCCAAGAGTGTTCACAAAATGCATGGCATTAGTAGCTGCATTTCTACGCACTGCACTCTAGGAATATTTGTATTCCCATATCTGGACGTCTGGCTCATCCGAGTACCCTCCCAGTCAGAGGCCCAGACTTTCCTAGCCTGCACAAGGCGTGTTCTTCAGTATCTGGGACTTGTAATAAACATCCCAAAGTCACAATGCACCCCTACTCAATCATTGGAGTTCATAGGGTCCTTGCTAGATACCACAACTGCAAGGGCCTATCTTCCCCAGGCCCGTTGCCTACGCTTGGTGCAGTTAGCCTCTCAAATTCAGTTAAAATCCCATTTAACTGCTCGAGAGATGTTACAACTGTTAGGCCACATGGCATCCACCGTGCATGTGGTTCCTTACGCTCGCCTTTGTCCACCCAATGGACCCAGGCATCAGGTTGCCTGTCAGACAAAATAGCAACCTCCAGTCGCCTCTTTGGTCCCTCCAGTGGTGGAAGTCCACTCAAAATCTGTTGCTGGGGTCCCCCTTTCAACAGTTGCTACCCCAAGCAACCCTCACAACAGATGCCTCCCCAAAGGGTTGGGGTGCTCGTCTACAAGATCTCTCCACCCAGGGCCTCTGGTCTCCACAGGAGACAACTCTACATATCAACCTCTTAGAGCTCAGAGCAATTCTTCTAGCTCTCAGAGTCTTCCACACCCTGCTCAGCTACAAGACAGTCCTCATCCATACGGACAACCAAGTAGCCATGTTCTACCTGAACATGCAGGGTGGGACAGGCTTTCTGTCGCTTTGCAACGAAGCTTTGAGATTGTGGGCCTTCGCCAGAGAGCATCAGATTCATCTCATGGCAGTGTATCTTCCAGGGGTTCAAAACTCTTGTGCAGACAAACTCAGTCGAGTTCTGCTTCCACACGAATGGTCCCTCCATGGGGACCAGATAGCCAGGATCTTTCGAATTTGGGGAACCCCAGACGTAGACCTGTTTGCAAGTCCGTGGAATGCCAAAATTCCCCGGTTCTGTTCCAGAATTCCATGTCAGGGAGTTCAGGCCAGGGATGCCTTCCTCCTCCACTGGGGGCAAGACTTCCTCTATGCCTTTCCACCCATTCCCCTAATTTCCAAGACACTGTTCAAGCTTCAGAGAGACAAGGGGTCTATGATCCTCATAGCTCCACATTGGCCACGCCAAGTGTGGTACCCTCTACTTCATCTCTCTCAAGCTCCCTCCCTGGACTTGGGATCTGCTCCAGACCTCCTGTCCCAGGAGGAGGGAACGTTATGGCACCCAAATCCCCAGTCTCTTCATCTCAGAGCCTGGTTGCTGAAGGCCTAGACCTTCAAGATTGGCATCTGTCTCAGCAAGTGATGGATATCCTTCATGCTTCCAGAAAGCCTTCCACTAGACGTTCCTATGCTTTTAAATGGAAAAGGTTTACCATTTGGTGTGCAGAGAAGGGTCTTAACCCTTTTGCAATACCTCTGAATTCTTTACTAGAGTATTTGCTGCATTTATCCCATGCAGGCCTCAAAACGAATTCAGTAAGAGTCCATTTGAGTGCTATTGCAGCAAACCTTAAGCCTCTCAATGGACATCCTATTTCCTCTCATCCTCTTATAGCAAGATTCATGAGAGGCCTTCTTTTAACTAAACCTCCCATTAGACCACCTCCAGTGGCGTGGGATTTGAATTTGGTTCTTGGCCAGCTTATGAAGCCACCCTTTGAACCCTTAGCCACTACCTCCTTGAAATTCCTTTCCTGAAAGGTTATTTTTCTCATTGCAGTCACCTCAGCTCGCCGTATCAGTGAGCTGCAAGCCTTGGTGGCTAATCCTCCTTATACAAGGTTCCATCATGACAAGGTAGTCCTCCGAACTAATCCACACTTTATGCCTAAAGTGGTCTTACCTTTTCATCTGAACTAGGAGGTGTATTTACCTGTCTTTTTTCCAGGACCTCATGCATCAAGTGCAGAGAGGAATCTTCATACCCTGAATTGTAAAAGAGCACTTGCTTTCTACTTACAAAGGACACAGCAACATAGAAAGTCCTCTCAACTCTTTGTTGCTTTTGATCCCTCTCATTTAGGACTTCCAGTCTCTAAGAGAACTCTGTCCAATTGGATTGCTCAGTGTATTTCCTTCGCCTACCAGAGTAAGAACCTTTCTCTGGAGGGCCATGGCAGCCTCTATGGCTCATCTAAACTCTGTGTCCATCGACCAAATCTGTCGAGCGGCCACCTGGGCCTCGGTTCATACCTTTACAGCCCATTACTGCTTGGACAAGGACTCCCGCCGGGATGCCTTGTTTGGTCAGGCTGTTCTCAAACACCTGTTCCATACCTAATCAACTCCTACCCCCCATCCCTGGTTGGATGCCCGAGATCCATGGGGTGAGGTAGAGCCCTTCTCAGGGACTCACAACTTTGGAGATCTCCCTGGCATCTCTAGCTGGGGAGTCCCCATATGTGAAGACTCATTCCTGCTTGTTCCTGGAGATAGCACAGTTACTTACCTGTAACAGGTGATCTCTGGGAACATCAGGAATAAGTCTTCACAACCCACCCACCTCCCCTTGGAGTTGTATCTCTCTATCTATCTTTCCTTTCCTCTCTCTCTCTTTGTCTCAGCTTTAAAACTCGAACTGGAGAGAGGCGGTTAGGAAAGGCGGGAAGGCAGCGCGCAGGCGCTTTGGGATGCTCCCAAAAGCTTTCTTACTGGACGCTGGGGAGCGTTCCCGCGCAGGCTCCGTCGGTACCGACGATACCCATGTGTGAAGACTTATTCCTGCTGTTCCCAGAGATAACCTGTTACAGGTAAGTAACTGTGCTTTGCTTGTTCTGTCAATTTCAGCCTGTGCTTGTTCATAGAACTCATCAATTTCATCCTCTTCTGCAGCTGTTGTTGGGGCATATACTTGAATTATAGTTGTGTTTATGGGCATTCCTTGTAGACGAATAGAAATTAAGCGTTCACTGATTGCATTGTATTTCATTACAGTTCTTGCAAGTTTCTTCTTAATTAGAAATGCAACACCATTTTCTTTTTTTTTTATTTTCTTTTTATAAATTTCACATACAAAAAACCAAGAAAACACTTGCGTTAGAAACATGAGGTTCAAGAGAAAAAGAACATTCCAATTCATACTGCTAGACCAGTCCAGACAAACGGGTTGTGTACCCCTGCCAGCAGATCCTGGAGACAGAGAACTCTACCAGAGCTCTAATAGGCTGAACCCTGGTGATGCTGCTGAGGTGATGAGACTGTACCCCAAAGGGTCTCCCTCAGTATTTCTCTGTCTCCAGCAGATCTGGTAGCTTTTTTGTTTTTCTCCTTTTGGAGGAAGTATTAATATCCCTATTTCGGGGCAAGGCTCAGGGGCTCCTCTCCTGTGGGAGTGATCCCCTCTATTGGCAGGGTGTTTCAGCTGAGCTCCTGTAGAGAAACAGTGACGTTCGCTGACTGAAGGCATTCCCAGCAGCTAGCCATGAGGGCAGCCTTGGCTGGAAGAAGGGCTCACTAACACTCTGGGATTCCCTCTGAGTTAGTGTTCATTTGGCATCAGATGTTATTTTCCTGATCCTGCCCTTGGAATCCCTGCACTGGCCGGCATCTGTGAGTACAGCTTTTGTTTGTCTATGCATGCTGAAGCTCCTGAGGTGTCCAAATCCGCCGAATTTGTATGGTCTCAGAATTGCCCCATTTTTGGCAGAGGGGTCAATCCTTGCCTGGGGGGGCTGGATTCTGCCCTTTTTTAGCAAAATCGCTGCTTTTTTGAGTGTTTATTTAACTTTTATTTTTCCGGCGGCCATTTTGTTTTTCCCCGGAGCTCCGATTTTTGGAGGGAAGCCCAGCTCTGCTCTGCTGTGTGTGCTGCTGTCTCTTACACCTCCTTAAAGGGGATTTTCCCTGGGATTGAGGCATATAAAGAGGAGTGATCAGGAAAAGAAAAAAAAATCAATTTAAAATCACTGTTTGAACACACAATGCCTTCTTCTGGTCCTAGGTGCATTGTGTGCAACAGGAAGCAGAAGGAGCTGAAAAATCAACAATGCGCATCCTGTCTGGCGCACCCAGGGGAGTCTTCAGCTTTTTTGTCAGTTCAGGAAGCCACGGCTCCTGAATTGCCTGCGTTGGAGGGTCCGGCTGTCATGAGCTCCTTGGCACCTGGCTCACCTTCCGAGGACCAACTTCTCATGCTTTTCCGCCAGGCATGGTCCTTATGGCGAGCTGAATCCTCGGCTCCTTCGGTGGGACAGCAGCCAGCGGCACCTGAGCGCTTGGCTGCTTCCTCTGACCGTAAGCATTCTAAGAGTACGGTAGCTCGCAAACGTAAGTCTAAGTCATTGCACTTGCTTATGGAGGATGATCGCGACCCTGGCGAGGATGGGATTTCCGCGGGAGAGTCCGAGGATCTCTCTGGGCGCGAAGATGGGGAGTATTCTGCATCGGATTCTTCTGTTCCCGGGCCGGAGGAGTCACAGGATATCCGGCTGTTCCGAAAAGAGGAGTTGTCCGCCTTCATCGGTCAGGTGTCGGAAGCACTTCGTCTTTCCGCGCCAGCGGAACCTCAAGCCTCTCAAGCTCAGTCTCTGGCAGACCCCATCTTGCAGGGCATTCGAAAGCCCTCTAAGGCTTTTCCTTTCCCTATCGAATTGCAGCAAATGGTGTCCCGGGAATGGGATTCTCCGGACACGCCATTGCGACACGCTCGTCGCCTAGGGCAGCTATATATTTGGCTGCCAGAGCTTCTGGAGCAGTGGCTCGTGTATCCTAGGGTAGATGCCTTGGTTTCCGGAGTTACTAAGCATACCACCATCCCTGTGGAGGGAGGAGCGGCACTCAAGGATCCGCAGGACCGGAAGGTGGAAAACCTATTGAAAACGGCTTTCTCCGCGTCCTCCGTGGCTCTGCAGGCGACGGTATGCGGGGGTTTGCCAGAGGATTCCTCTCTCGGTCGGCTGGAGTCTGCCACGGCCTTCTTGGCCGATACCTTTTATGATCTGTTGCGCCTCTCGGCTCAATCAGTGGCAGCCGTGACGGTAGCAAGGCGTTGGCTGTGGCTTCGTCAATGGGGCAGCGGATGTCCGCTCCAAGTCCAGAGACTCTAAGTTGCCTTTCAAGGGTAAACTTCTGTTCGGCGAGGAGCTGGACAAGCTCGTGAAGGATCTTGGGGAGGTTAAGCCCCAACAGTTATGGGAGGATAGGCCGCGGGCTTCGTCTCGCAGGTCTTTTCGAGCACAATCTTTTCGCCGTTTCTCGAGAAGTAGGGACTTCAGGAGGTATCGTTCCTTCAAACCTTCCTTGCCGCCTGCTCAGCCTAATCTCTCTGTAAGAGGGAACCAGTCCTTTCGGGGGGCCCGGAAAGGTTCCGACTCCTACTCTGCGGGGGGAAAGTTCTCAGGGGCCGCGAGGTCCTCCCGCTGACGGGGCGCTAGGTCCACTCCGGTCTGTGCCGCCAGTAGGAGGTCAGCTGGCATTGTTTTCTCAGGAGTGGGCGCGAATTACCTCCGATCTTTGGGTTCTCGACAGCATCTCTCGGGGTTATTCCCTCGAGTGCTCTCGTCCGATCTCCGAGGCCTTTCTAGTCTCTCCGGCAGGTTCTCCCGAGAAGCGCCGGGTCGTCCAGGCCACTCTCGAGCGCCTGCTTCTCTTGAACGCCATTTGTCCCGTCCCGCCCCACGAAGCAGGGACGGGTCGGTACTCCATTTATTTCGTGGTGCCCAAGAAAGATGGCTCTTTTCGTCCTATTCTAGACCTCAAGGGAGTAAACCGCAACCTTCGGTTTCCTCACTTTTGGATGGAGACGTTACATTCCGTAATCCAGGCGGTGCGCAAGGGCGAATTTCTGGCGTCGCTCGATCTCGCAGAAGCCTATTTTCATATTCCCATCCGGATGGAGCATCAGCGATTTCTCAGATTTGCGGTTCTAGGCTGACATTTTCAGTTCCGAGCCATGCCTTTTGGGTTAGCCTCCGAGCCACGGACGTTCTCCAAGATAATGGTGGTGGTGGCAGCGGCCTTACGCAAACAGGGGGTCCGAGTGCATCCTTACTTGGACGATTGGCTAATTCGAGCAGATACTCTGTCAGAGGCTCACGAGGCAGTAGCCCGCGTAGTGGCTTTCCTGGAGAGCCTGGGAGCTGCCTCCAGCCGTCTCAGGACCTCGAATTTCTGGGTGCTCGGTTCGACACTCGCCGCGGGCGGGTGATGCTTACACAAGGTCGCTTCAGAAAGATTGTGGATCAGCTCCAGCGATTCCTGCAGCGAGAGGCGCCTCGAGCTTGGGACTACCTCCAGCTTCTGGGGTCCATGGCGGCGACCATCGATGTTGTGCCCTGGGCGAGGGCACATATGCGCGAGTTGCAGAGGGCGCTCCTATCGCAATGGTCGCCAGTATCAGAGGACTATCAGGTTCGACTTCCGCTTCCGCCGGCGGTACGGCTAGACCTTCGTTGGTAGCTCCAGGCACGCAGTCTTCTCCAGGGGGTTGCCTTGGAGCCTCCGCGCTGGCTGCTTCTCAAGACGGACGCCAGTCTCTCCGGGTGGGGAGCACTTTGTGGCACGCACGCAGCACAGGGGATCTGGTCGCCTCAGGAGGCGCGCTGGTCCATCAATCGCCTCGAGGCGAGAGCGATTCGCTTAGCCTTACGGAGATTCCTACCTGTCCTACACCATCAAGCAGTTCGCGTTCTCTCCGACAATGCCACGACGGTGGCATATCTCAACCACCAAGGGGGCACAAAACGTCCGGGGGTCTCGAGAGAAATGAGGCGGCTCCTCCCATGGGCGGAGCGGCATCTACTCGCCATTTCAGAGCAACACATTGCGGGGAAAAGCAACATCGAAGCGGACTTCCTCAGCCGCCATACGCTGGATCCCGGAGAATGGGCTCTGGCGTCGGCTCCTTTTCAGCTGATTGTTCGGCAATGGGGTCAGTCGGCTGTGGATCTCATGGCGACGTGGGAGAATGCCAAAGCACCGATCTTCTTCAGCCAATGGAAGGACAGCGGGTCGCACGGGATAGATGCTTTGTCGCAGCCGTGGCTGACTCGACTCCTTCTGTATGTCTTTCCTCCGTGGTCCATGGTCGGCAAGATTCTTCAACGGATCAGAGAGCATCACGGGCCGGTGATTCTGGTAGCCCCGGATTGGCCTCGCAGGCTGTGGTATGCGGATCTCGTCCGACGTTCGCGAGCAGCGCCTCTGCCACTGCAGGGCTTTCCGGTGCTTCTGCAACAGGGGCCAATTGCCATGGACGACCCAGCTCCTTACTCGCTTATGGCTTGGCTCTTGAACGCCGCAGGCTAACTCGCAAGGGACATTCGCCTAGCGTGGTATCCACCTTGCTTAAGGCGCGGCGTTCTTCCACCTCCTTAGCCTATGCTCGGGTGTGGCGTCTTTTTGAATCATGGTGTTCACAGTGCAGGGTGTCTCCCTGGCGTAGCGGCGTTCCGGACATTCTTGCATTTCTCCAGGCCGGCCTTGACTAGGGCCTGGCTCTCGGAACTCTTCGGGTTCAGGTGGCGGCTATCACTTGCTTCCGTGGTCCGGTTTTGGGCCGTTCTATCGACGTTTCGCGTTTTCTCAGAGGGGTTAAGTCCGTGCGGCCTCCGTGCTGTCCGGTATTGCCGTCCTGGGACCTCGCCCTTGTCCTCCGGGCCTTGGTGGCTTCGCCATTGGAGCCCTTACGGGCCTCTTCGCTCAAAGACTTAACCTTAAAGACGGTGTTCCTAGTGGCCATAACCTCAGTGCGGCGCATTTCCGAGCTCCAAGTGCTCTCTTGTCGAGATCCCTATCTTTCTTTCTCGTCGGAGGGCGTAACTCTTCGGACAGTTCCGTCCTTTTTGCCCAAAGTGGTTATGCCGTTTCATGTCAATCAGCCTCTCTTCTTGCCGTCATTCTCTCAAGAGCAGTGTGTGGGTCGTCAGCGTCACCTACGTGCGTTAGACCTCAAACGAGTCCTCTGTCGGTATCTTAAAGTCACCAATTCTTTGCAGCAGACGGATCATCTCTTTGTCCTCTTTGCGGGCTCCCGTCGGGGGTTCGCAGCCTCTAAGGCTACTATCGCCAGGTGGTTAAGAGGAACTATTGAGGCAGCCTATATTCTTCAGCGAAAGTCGCTGCCTGTAGGGCTCCGAGCTCACTCCACGCGGGCTCAGGCAACGTCTTGGGCTGAGCGTTCCCATGTGGCGCCTCTGGACATCTGCCGGGCGGCGACTTGGTCGTCTTTATCGACTTTTGTCCGTCACTATCGATTGGATGTCCAGGCTCAACAGGAAATGAGTTTTGGCGCGGCGGTGCTTTCGGCGGCTTTGGACCCACCCTAGAGGTCGATAGCTTGGGTACTGCCCGTTTGTCTGGACTGGTCTAGCAGTATGAATTGGAAGGTGAAATTTCACTTACCGTTAATTTCCTTTCCTAGAATACTGCTAGACCAGTCCAGGACCCACCCTGCTGTTAGTCACAGTCCTGCTGGTGCAGCGGAGCCGCCATTATTTCCTGCCTTTTTGTTTTTCATTCCGGAGGCCTGACAAGTGAGTCTCTGGTCCCTTCATCCTTCTGGGCAGCGTTCAGTTTCTGGGAATGCTTTCAGCACCTTGTATATAGTTGAAGCCGGTTCGGCTTGACTGGCTGTATTTAGTTGTTCAGTTATAATGAAGTTCAGCTTGTATACGATACTGAGGGAGACCCCTTGGGGTACAGTCTCATCACCTCAGCAGCATCACCAGGGTTCAGCCTATTAGAGCTCTGGTAGAGTTCTCTGTCTCCAGGATCTGCTGGCAGGGGTACACAACCCGTTTGTCTGGACTGGTCTAGCAGTATTCTAGGAAAGGAAATTAACGGTAAGTGAAATTTCACCTAAAACATCATGTTCATTCAAGAAAACTATATATCCAGAAGAAACAAACAAAGGTTACTTGTAACCCCACCTCTAGCCCACATAAAGCAAGAGGAATCCAAAAAGAAAAAAAAAATACAAACAGGAATTCTACCGATACTCTACAAGGAAAACACACAGCACCATACTGTCAGCAATCCCAAAATCACGGATTTGAGGTGTCTGCCTGCCCAACTCCCAAGGGGCCATGCGCATTCAAAAAGGAAATTAAATGAGAAGGATACAAAAATATATAGGAATTCTCTAAAGGCTTAATCAGGCATTTGTAAGGATACTTTAGAAAGAACATACCACCCAACTGCAAAACCCTAGGTCTCGGGAGCAAAAAATCCCTCCTACGAGACTGGGTATCCTTAGCCAAATCAGGAAATATAATACTAATCAACCCTTAAACTGCACATTACGCTTCCTTAAAAATAACTTGAATAGCCATTCTCTAGCAGATATTAGTGCAAGTGTTAAAATACAAGTAGATGGAATAATCTCATTGGTTACAGAAGTTTCTAACATTGTGGTAACATTTAATAAATCAGCTTCCTGAGAGCCAGGAATCTCAACTCCCCTAGTGGCATTACGACCAGCCCAATACTATCCAATATAATGAACCTCTCCTTCACAACAGGTTCCTTCCCCTCAGCGCTTAAGCACACCTCTATCAGACCTCTTTTGAAAAACTGCAAACTCGACCCCCAAAAAGTAGATTCATACAGACCTATATCCAGTATACCTCTGCTTGCGAAGATCATCGAAAAAGAGGTACAACGACAACTACAAGATCACGTCGACACTGCCGCACCATTAGACCCCTGCCAGCATGGTTTTAGGGAATCCCACGGAGTGGAAACTCTTCTTACCACCCTCTTCTGCAAGATAATCACTGGCATCGACGACATCCGTCAAGGTTTTGCTCTCATCTTTCTGGATATCGCTGCAGCTTTTGATTCAGTAAGTCATGAGCTTCTCGTAGGTCGACTAATTGAGAAAGGCATTACTGGTAGAGCTCTTGAATGGTGCAGATCTTACCTGTCCGGAAGATGGCAACATGTGCGTTCTGGAGGCATGACATCGGAACCTTTCCACCAAAGCCAGGGAGTCCCACAAGGTTCCTCCCTTTCAGCCCTCCTGTTTAACATTTACATGCAGCCAATTTGCAAGATCATCCGATCCTTCAATGTCGACTGCATGCTATACGCTGACGATGTCCTGTTGTACATACCCTTCTCTACTGAACATCAGGACCTCTCCTCATTGACGAGATGTTTCAACGCAATATCTGACTGGCTTTCCTCCCAAAACCTCCGAATACAACATAAGAAAACGGAAGTACTCTTCATTACGAGGAACCCTAACTTCACCCCACCACCATTCCTTAAAGTAAAAGGAGCAGAGTTACATTCTAAACCTTCAATACGCTACCTAGGAGTCACTTTGGATCAACGCCTGGACATGAAAGCCCACATAGCGAACACTGTCAGAGCAGTAATACTATAAGATCCGCTCACTTAGGCATTTACGATCCATGCTAGAACCAAATGACTTCAGGACTATATACCAGGCGTTGATCATACCTCATTTTGACTACGCCAATGCCATCCTTCAAGGCTTGCCCCTATCCACCTTACATCCACTACAGCTCGCCATGAACACTGCAGCAAGGGTCATCCATGGAGCCTCCAGAAGTGACCACGTGACACCTCTGCTGATACAATTACATTGGCTACCTATCCAGGCTAGAATTGTCTTCAAGACACTGTTAATCACTTTTAAAGCTATTAACAAGCTCTCCCCTGAATCAATAACGGCCCTCATCCATATCACATCTCCTAATAGAGCAAGGAGATCCACAGCTACAAACACCCTAAAAGTCCCGAAAGCATTAACAGCGTGCACAACATCTACAGCCAATAGGGCGTTTAGTATCAGTGCACCAAGATGCTGGAACGCATTACCTCAAGATATCCGGGCTATTAAGAGCATCACACAGTTTAGGAAAGCCCTTAAATACCATCTTTTCAACAAGTATCTCATAGAACCCAACCTCACCCACTGAGACAGAGTTGAAACCCGCTAAGCAATTATATGGTTTCCCAACAACATGCCAAGAAAGATTCCCTAACCCTGAGTGGTGCATTTGTTTCTATGGTATTCATGATCATACGACTTTATGTAGCAATATTTGTAAATAGTTTGCCACTGTTATACAAGTTTATGTAGCAAATGCTGTAAATAGTTTACCCCTGTTATCCAAGTTACTTGCCCTGTTATCTGTAAACTCTTACATGTTAATTGTACTGAGCATTTTTTGTTCCATGTGAACCGCGCTGATGCTGAATAGTGCGGTATATAAGAGACTGTAAATAAATAAATAAATAAATAGGGAGATATTGAATCTTGTCCACCTTTGGTAAAAATATACTAGGAACTTCCAACACTTCTGAAGTACAAAGTTTAAACATTTCCTTTGCAGAGATATTAGCACATTTAGGAAAGTTAATCAGCCTCAAATTCGACAGTCTGGCATGGTTATCCAACTGCTCCAACCGAACCTTAAGACAAGTAAATCTTTTATAATAGCTTCTGAATAACCATCCACACGATTAACTTGCAAGGAAAGTTCATCCATAGCAGATGGTAGAGTTCAAATTGCAGTAACATTCACAGCCATCGCCTCTGCATTCTTCTGAGCCTGATCCTTTAATTCTCTGGTTGAGCAAAGGCATCCCCAAGCTGCTTGATCGCATTCCAAATAGATTCAAGAGTAAAGTGCTCCAGGTGAATTAAATCAAAAGAAAGACACGTTTCCCTGCTTCACGTCTGATTTTGCTGCCATCTCCACAGCCCTGGCAGATTGCGCAATATCAAGGAAGTTAGCCTGCATTGACGAACTTTCAACCCCAGGAGGCAGAGGGAGTAGTTGGTGCTCAGACTGAAGCCTTTCAGCAGCCACACCTAAATCTGGAGAAAGCCCCAGCAAGGATGAAGGAGCGCTACACACCGAGCCAGATGCCACCCCAACATCTCCAGAAGAAGGCTCAGTACCCGACTGAATCCGGGGATGCCATGACTCTGGGGGCATAAGATCCAAACACGAGGGAGACTCGGCGCTAAATTGCTCCAAAGCACTCCCTGCCGAGTATACTGCCCCCACTTCCGCTGGCTGCTGCTCTCGCCGGACTATAAAGTCATCCATCGGGCCCAAGTAAACAGGAGTCAAGGCAAGCCGGACTGCCTGAGGCTGCTTGCTCGGCCCTCCCCTCCTCTTTCTCCCCATAGGAAAACGCCGGCAGAGCACTAACAGGTGTGTGTGGCCATCTTGGATTGCCCTTGTGGCCTTCAACACCATTTTTCTTTGTCTTTCATTTCCAGCATAGTAGACCATGTGATCTCTAGGAACAAGCAGGAATGTAGTCTTCACATATGGGTATCGTCGGTACCGACGGAGCCTGCGCGGGAACGCTCCCCAGCGTCCAATAGGAAAGCTTTTGGGAGCATCCCACAGTGCCTGCGTGCTGCCTTCCTGCCTTTCCCAACTGTCCCTCTCCAGTTCTTCGTTTTCCGCGGAGCCGACAGGTCGCACATCCTGTCACCACAGAAAATTTCCCTTCTTATTCTTTTTTGTGGTCGCGTCTGCCTTCCCTCTACGCTATACCGGTACCGCCGGTTCTTCTTTTCTTCTAAAAAACAAAAAAAAAACCCCTTTGTTTCTGGAGTCTTTCTCCAGTAATTTTCTTTTCGGGTACCACGTGCCATTTTGGGTACTAGGCCCAATTTTTTTTCCCTCAAAATGGAAAAACCCGCTTCGTGTTTTAAAAAGTATTCTAAGTGTGGCGGTACCATCTCCGTCACTGACACCCATGAGTGGTGCCTCAAATGTTTAGGTCCTGACCACTCTATTTCAGAGTGTGTTGCCTGTGGGATGATGTCGAAAAGGGGCCGGCAAAACCGAGCTGCTAAACTTAGCACCCTTTTTCCCTCTGATACAGCCTTCATGGCATCGACGTCTTCCAGGGCTTCATCTTCCTCCCATGGATCTCGGGTAACTAAACATAAATCTGGCCGGTCCTCAAAGGGTAGATCTCCTTCTAAGCATCGAGATGCCTCTGGCATTGCCCTTGAGGGACTTTCATCGGCAAAATTGCCCCGGCGGGAGGCTTTGGCTTCCAAAGCACTAACAGGGCTCCAGGATGTTCTTGACAGAACTACTGGTTCCATGCTCTGGGGTTCCGGCCGTTTCATCCGGCACTGATACCCAAGCATCGGCAGCATCGATAGACCAGAGATTCTTGGCTATTGAACGCAGTTTGGCGGCTCTTCTCACGTCCTCGATGCCCCTGAAACCGTTTCAGACAATTCAATCGGTACCGGCACCGACTGCATCGACATCGTCAGGTATTCTACCGGGGCCGAGTCATGCGTCTCTATCCGGCATCGACAAGTCAGTACCGGACCACTCCGATGCCGACTTCGATCGGTACCGGTACCATGCCTTGCACGATCACCCGGATCGGAGATACTTCGAATCCTCGGATGAGTCTGAAGACTCTGAAAACTCTGCCGATACCAGAGTACTTCTTCCTGAGGATTCCTCTTCTCCTCAGCGTAGGATGTCTCCACCAGAGGATATGTCCTTTCAGGATTTTATCCGAGATGTGGCCTGAGGTCTTTCCATCACAGTGGCCCCTGAAAAAGAGCCTAGGGCAAAGGAATTAGAAATTCTACAGTACCCTAAAGCTCCCAAGGAGGCAGCTACCTTACCTATTCATGAGATCTTGCATGATCTCATGTTAAGGATGTGGGAAACACCTCTGACCACATCTCCTCACTCTCGAAGACTTGACACCATGTATCAAGTTCCTCCTTGTCCTGGGTTTCAGAAGACTCAATTACCACACCATTCCATGGTAGTTGAATCAGCCATGAAACGGATAAAGAGTGCAAAAAGGCATGCATCTAATACTCCAGCATGTGAGTATAGGACTCTTGACGCCTTTGGACGTTGATCCTTCCAGGCTTCCATACTTTCTGCTAGGATCAGTTCCTATATCTTGTATATGGGAATGTTCCTTAAGGAGGTCACAGGAGACTTAGAGCTTATGAGCCCTTTCCTTCCTGATGATAAAAGGCAAGATTATCTGGCTCTTGTTAAACATGCTCAGGATGTTTCCAAGTTTGTGAATCGTGCAGCCTTTGACAGTTTTGAATGCATAAGCAGAACCTCTGCTATTGCCATAGGTGTACGTAGAATTGCCTGGCTCCAGGCATCTAACTTAGAAATCTGGGTACAGGACAAACTGGGGAATATACCTTGCACAGGAGAGAATCTCTTTGGCAAGAATTGGCAGGAAAAGCTAATGAGATAGATGCTGACAATATCACTTTGGATAGATTGTCAAAATCTACAGCTGATCCTGCGAGGAAAAGATCCTCTAAGAAACCATTCTTCAGCAAGAAGAAAAAGTTTTACCCCTCCTATACCCAACAGGGACATCATTTAGGTCAGTCTGCCCAAAAGGGACAGCACCAACAACCTAGGCAACAAAGGAAACCAAAAGCAGCTAAGCCTCAACCAGCTCAGCAGACTTGACCTCCACAGGGGCTTTGACTCCTGTCTAGAGAACTTTGCCTTCCTGGCCCTGAACGGCCCAGAACCCTCCTCCATCCCAGGAAGTTTATGTCATTTTGCCCCCAGGTGGGGTCAGATAACAGCAGAAAATTGGACTCTATCTATTGTAAGAGAGGGGTACAAGCTTAATTTCCTCAGCATGCCCCCTCCTACAATAGTAAGACAGTTCAATTCTCAGACCTCTCTCAATGACCGGTTAGATCAAGAAGTCACTGTGCTCCTTGCTGAAGGGGGAATAGAAGAGGTACCCATTCCCCAACAGGGTACAGGTTTTTACTCCCCCTTTTTCCTTATTCCAAAGAAAACAGGAGGACACAGACCCATTCTAGACATCAGAGAATTGAACAAATTCCTGTTCAAAGAGAAGTTCAAAATGATTTCTCTAGGAACTCTGCTGCCATACCTTCAGAGTCAGGATTGGCTTTGTTCTCTAGATCTCAAGAATGCGTGCACTCATGTTCTCATCAATCCAACTCACCAAAAGTTCCTTCGCTTCTTGTTTCAACGGAAACACTACCAATACAGGGTTCTTCCTTTTGGCCTGGCCTCTGCACTAAGGGTGTTCACAAAATGCATGGCTGTGGTAGCAGCATTTCTCTGCATCCTGTGAATATTTGTCTTCCCTTACTTAGACGACTGGCTCATTCAAGCCCCTTCAGAGCCAGAGGCCAGGGTTGCTCTGTCTCGCACAATGCGCATCCTTCAGTATTTTTGACTTGTCATAAACCTCCCAAAGTCCAAACTTGCTCCCACTCAATCCCTAGAGTTTATAGGAGCTCTTCTGGATACCAGACAAACAAGGGCTTAGCTTCCCAAGAAGTGCTAAAACCTCACCTCACTGCTCGGGAAATGTTACAGTTGCCACATGGCATCCACCGTGCATGTGGTTCCTTATGCTCGCCTCCATATGAGTGCAGCCCAGTGGACCTTATCCACTCAGTGGACTCAGGCGTTAGGTTGCCTGTCAGACACAAAATAACAAACTCGGATCGCCTTATTTTTGTCCCTCCAATGGTGGCAGTCACCCAGAAATCTTTTGGTGGGGTCTCCTTTTCAGCAACCCCTACCCCAAGCCACTCTAACAACAGATGCTTCACAGGTGGTTTGGGGAGCCCACTTCCAAGGCCTCTCTATCCAGGGTACCTGAACCCCACAGGAGGCCTATCTCCATATCAATCTCCTGGAGCTCAGAGCAATCTTCCTTGCTCTTTGAGTATTTCACACCCAGCTCAGCTACAATACAGTCCTAGTTCAAACGGACAATCAAGTAGCCATGTTCTATGTGAACAGGCAGGGCAGAACAGACTCTCTGCCGCTCTGCAACAAAGCTTTGCGACTATGGGCCCTCGCCAGAGAGCTTCAGATTCATCTCTTTGCGGTGTATCTTCCAGGCATTCAAAACTCTTGGGCAGACAGACTCAGTTGAGTTCTGCCTCCACACAAATGGTCTCTCCATGCAGACCAGGTGCCCAAAGGTTTTCAAATTTGGGGAACCCCTTACATAGACCACTTTGCAAGTCCGCTGAATGCCAAGCTTCCCCGGTTCTGTTCCAGAATTCCGGCTCGAGGTTGTCAGGCCAGGGATGCTTTCCTCCTCCATTGGGGTTAGAACGTCCTGTATGCCTTTCCACCCATTCCCCTAATTCCCAAAACCCTGTTCAAGCTTCAGAGAGACAGAGGTCATATGATCCTCATAGCTCCACGTTGGCCACGGCAAATGTGGTACCCTCTGCTCCTACATCTCTCTCAAGCTCCGCCTCTGGAGTTAGGATCTGCTCCAGATCTCCTTTCTCAAGAGGACGGGATGCTGTGGCATCCCAATCCCCAGTCTCTGCATCTCAGGGCCTGTTTGCTGAAAGCCTAGAACTTCATGGTCTTAACCTTTCCCAGCAGGTAAAGGATATCCTTCATGCTTCCAGGAAACCTTCCACAAGACGCTCTTATGCATTTAAGTGGAAAAGGTTTACCATATGGTGCTTGCAGAAGGGTCTCTACCCTCTTGCGATACCTCTGGAATCATTACTGGAGTATATCCTTCATTTATCAAATGCAGGGCTTAAGACTAATTCAGTGAGTCCATTAGAGTGCTATTGCAGCTTCTTTCAAGCCTCTAAATGGACAACTATTTCCTCTCATCCTCTCATAGCGAGATTTATGAGATGCCTTCTTTTAACGAAGCCTCCCATTAAGCCACCACCGGTGGCATGGGACTTGACTCTGGTACTTGGGCAGCTCATGAAACTGCCCTTTGAACCATTAGCCACTACCTCTTTGAAATTCCTTTCCTGGAAAGTTATCTTTCTCATTGCAATCACATCAGCACGTCGCATCAGTGAATTGCAAGCCTTGCTGGCTGATCCTCCTTATACAAGGTTCCATCATGATAAGGTAGTCCTTAGGACTCATCCACACTTTATCACAAAGGTGGTTTCGCCCTTTCATTTGAACCAAGCGGTTTACCTTCCTGTATTCTTTTCAAAGCCTCACGCCTCAAATGCAGAAAGGAACTTTCATACTTTGGACTGTAAAAGAGCTTTGGCCTTTTACTTGTAAAGGACACAGCAACATAGAAAATCCTCTTAACTCTTTGTTGCTTTTGATCCTAGTCATTTGGGACTTCCTGTCTCCAAAAGGACACTGTCCAAATGGATTGCAGAGTGTATATCCTTTGCCTATGAGAGCAAGAACCTTCCTCTTGAAGGCCATGTCACAGCTCACAATGTGAGAGCCATGCCAGCGTCAGTGGCTCATCTTCACTCTGTGTCTATTGACGACATCTGTCGAGCAGCTACTTGGTCTTCGGTTCATACCTTCACAGCCCATTACTGCTTAGACAAGGACTCCTGCCGGGATGCCTTGTTTGGTCAGGCTGTTCTTCAACACCTGTTCCAGACTTAATCAACTCCTACCCACCATCCCTGGTAGGATGCCAGAGATCCATGAGGGGAAGTGGAGCCCTTTCACAAGGGCACACAACTTTCTGGGGCCATCGCCCTGGCATCTGCAGCTAGGGAGTCCCCATATGTGAAGACTACATTCCTGCTTGTTCTTGGAGATAGCATAGTTACTCACTTGTAACAGGTGATCTCCGGGAACAGCAGGAATTTAGTCTTTGCAACCCGCTCACCTCTCCTAGGAGTTGTATCTGTCTTTCCTTCTCTCTTTTGTCTCAGCTATAAACTCAACTGGAGAGGGACAGTTGGGAAAGGCAGGAAGGCAGCATGCAGGCGCTGTGGGATGCTCCCAAAAGCTTTCCTATTGGACGCTGGGGAGTGTTCCCGCGCAGGCTCCGTTGGTACCGACGATACCCATATGTGAAGACTAAATTCCTGCTGTTCCCGGAGATCACCTATTACAGGTGAGTAACTATGCTGAATGGAAGAGTAGCCTAGTGGTTAGAGCAACTGCCTACTACCCAGAAGATCAAGGGTTCAATTCCCACTGGCACTCCTTGTGACCTTGGGCGAGTCACTTTACCCTTCATTGCCTCGGAAGAAAAGGCTGGCAATCTACTTCTGGTGATAAATTACCAAGAAAACCCAGAGGTAACTGGGTTGCTATGAGTCAACACTGACTTGATGGCACTAAAAAAAAAAAAAAAAAGACTGTGATCATCAGATGCAGAGTGCCCGATGCCCGTCCATTTCAGTTCGCTGACAAACAGATCGAGTTGTACACACCCCATTTCATTCTTGACCACCTCCAGCTTCCCTTGGTTCATGCTTCGTATGTGCCATGTCCCCAATATGTAAGACATCTTTGCAGCTTCTGACTCTCATTTCATGCGCAGCCACATCAGCAGTCAGACGTCCCAAGGGCTTTGATCCAACCACATCATAAATGCTGGCTTTACTCTGAAGAGTCTTCAGCTCCTCCCCAGTAGCAAGTTGAGTGCCTTCCGACCTGGGGGTCTCATCTTCCAGCACTATAGTGCAATTTATGTTGTGACTATCCATTGGCTTTTTGTGGCAAGATATGGGAGTAGATTGGCAAGTCTTTCTTCCACACAGGTAATTCTAGTGTTGTTGCAGTTGTCACAGAAATGTGATCCTCTGCCACCAACATCGTCTCTTTCTGCTGTTGCTACCCAGATGGATTGTTTGTCTTGGTCTGACACCTCAGCTGAGGCCCATCCATCTTGGGAGACCCTGCCAGTTGTTAAGCTACCAATAGCTTAGCCCTCAGCATCACTGATGCACACAAGCCCTCACAGCACTATAAGCTGCAAACCAAGTGAGGGTCCTTCTGCTATGGGCTGCTATTTTTTAATCTGTCTAAGAAGGCCTGTTGGTACTGGTAGTTGGTCTACCTAATTTTTCAGCTGTAGATGGTTCAATTGTATTATATAATAGTTCTCCATTGGGGAGGGGGAGAAAGGCCTTCTGGGGGAAGGGAGTCTGTTTGGCTTTCCCTCAGATTACCTGCATGCTGACTCAGGAACCCAATATACAGCTATAAATTTAATGACATGTATTTAAAAAAAAAAAAAAAGAAATAAATATGGTAAGAAAGGTCAAATTGAGGGCAAATTTTTCAATTTTCTGTGCTTGCTACATGAAGTGCGGGTGTGACAAGTCTGTCCACTCTCCGCTTCCATCATGTGGGAACTTAGCAATGCTAATTTTCTGAGGTTTCTGGGTGTCCTAAGGATGTAGCAGCACTGCGGGGTAGATTGATACCAGGGCAGAGCTCTGGGGCTATGGCTAATTAGGGTCTGGTCACCATAGAGGCCAGTCTTCACCCTCATAGTTGCTTCATATTCAGATAATCTCAGTGTGGGATTCACAACACGTTTCAGCGAAGGGAACTCCTGTTCATGGTCAGTTGTAATTTCCTTGAGTTGGACTGTTGGTCTGGATGCAATTTCGCCAGTTGGGAGCATCTCCATCTAGCAGGAGGAGAGCTCAGTTGTACTCTTTTTGATTCAGGAATATGTTGCTGCTGCCTTGCCAGGGGGGCAGTAAAAAGAGAGCCTTCATAGCTTTGCGGTTGCTTGCAAAACCTCAGTAACTCGCATGGTAACTGTGGGCAACCATTTCCGTGAACCAGAGTTTTGCAATTAGAGGTTCTGCAAATTCATCAAGCCTGCCATGATTCGGAGAGACTGGCATGGTCCAGTGCCTTAGTTGACTTGGGGGGGGAGGGGTGGTTAAGAACATAACTTGGAAGGGCAGACTCCTCTGTATTTAGTAGCCATTGCAGAATCTCTGCAGTTCTCCAGTTGGCTCTGGAGGTTGGCTCATTTGAAAGTGGTTAATAGTCTACGGCTGTCTGTTAGACCTTGAAGTGGCCATCTAGGTGACTTCCATTGCTCAAGGCAGCAGTCTGTCTATCTGTGATTGGGGTTGAGCCAGCTGTAGTCCTTAGGAGTTTAGTTTCCCAGACCAAGGGAAACATTTTGCCTTCCCTTTGCAGGGTTCCAATGAGAACAGGGGTCAGGATGGGAGACCCTCCTTCCCCAGGTCATAGCAGTTTTTTTTCTTTGAGCGCACGTGTATGTCAGTCTTAGGTTTAGTAGGGAGCTCTCGTTTCAGTGGAGGCGAAGAAATGGACTTTTCATTTCAGGAGTCAGGTTTTCCTGATTTTTGGAGTTGATATAGTGCTCTGGATACAGGCAGCAACACTGTCTTCTATAGAGATTTGGTGCAGGAGATATCTCTCCCTTCCTTTCCAGTTGAGATTTGATGTGTGAGAAGGGGTTCGGCTTGGGCATCCTCTTCCCCACATGAGGCTTTTAAGTGCTGTCTACTGTGGTTTGGTAGTCGATCAAAGCAGTTTGTGAGAACCTTTCAAATCCATTCTAGTAGGAACAGAAAGGATGCAATTGGTTTCTATGGTTAGGGTCAAGGTGCCTATGCAGTTGAGGAAGATGGCTTTGGGGTCTTGAGAGATATAGTTGCCTCATCTCTGGTCCCTTGGGGTTTGCTTGGATGACAAAGGTGCTTCTTTTGAGTATTTTTTCTTGGTGAGCCTTACTCCTCATGAGGCGATTCCCAAGCCACCGTTACCAAATGGCAAAAGATGGTCGATTGTTTCCAGCAATGATGGCACTTTATTCTACTAGGCTTAAGTTCTTCTTGGACCTTGGGCAGCTATTTTTCATTGTCCTGGGGGCATAAATGGGCTATGCCTCACCTCTGTGCATCTGAAGAGCCTTAGGAAACTCAGGGAGGATGCCATGCTTTTGGGTTGCTGTTTCTGTAAAGTCGGACTCTTCTGTTCCCCCTCATCATTAGGTACTGCTTTCTGTAATCCCATGCGTTTGGATTGGACTGGAGTGACGATGAGGAAGGTGAAATTAGGCCTTGCCTGCTAATTTTGTTTCCTTGAGTCTCTCCAGTCCAATCAAGGACACGCCCTAAATGTTTCTGGTTTGTGTCCAGTTTCAGGAGTGAGTGCATGTGTCCTACATTCTTCTGAGGCGTGGCTGTCTTTGAGAGGTGCAAGGGTGCTGCTATGGTGATACTGAATCATAATGGTTCTATGACTCACTTGTTCAGCGTGGCCATCAGGTCGCGTGGCATTAAGTTTGTCTTGGAACCATATTTTGGTCTTAAAGATAAAAGGCCATGGTTTATATCCTTTATTCCAGATTGATGTTGAATTGAGAGTGGTTCTTTGGTAAGTATAGGTTGTGGAAGGAAAGTATGTCTAATAATAGTTTCTTCTGTAGTCTGCTTTGTTATAGAAATACTTGTGAGAGCAGGACTGCATAGAACCCTTATACCATGACATCATCAAACCAGTGATTCTCAATCTCCATCTGTTGGTGGGCGAACATAACCATGTATCTGGAGTGGACTGGAGGGACCATGAGTAATTATATTTTCTCTCTCGCACTAGTCTAGAGGTGATCATCAGAACTTTAAACTGTATCCTACTTGGCGCCCACAGCCAGTGCAGTTGCCATAACTATGGTGTTACCCAGGGCCGGCCAGTCAACTAAGCAGTCACCTAGGGTTGTCATCATAAACCCAAACCCCCCCCCCCCCCCAGGGAAGTGGCAGCTGAACTATTGCTTCAGCGCCGTAGCAGGCTTTAAAACACCCACGCACGTACGTGCAGTTCAGTGTGCCACACCTGCCCGCCTTTCAAGAAAGATGTATCGGAAGGGGGCAGGAGCAGCAGGCCATGAGCGCACATGCCTGCAAGCACTTTAAGGCCCAATGCAGCACTTCAGCACGAGGTGGGGGTGGCATGGCGGGCTGGATGGAGGCACAGTCTTTTATTGGGGGAGGGGGGCAGCACTGAGTCTGCCTAAGGCGGCAGAAACACTCAGGCCGCCACTGGTGTTACTGTTGCCCTTTGAGAGTCCCCATTATCATTTTCGCTACTGCATTTTATATCATGTTTTAACCTACTTTGGCAGACCCACGTATAAAGCACTGAATTGATCTAAATACAAAATAACCAGTGCTAACATTACTGCCTGCAATGCTTGTGAATTTAAAAAATTGGCTTTAGTCTCTCTACCATCCTCAAATTACAAAAGGCTTTTGTTCACCACTATACGAATCTGCTCTTCCATATAGCTTTCTGACTGTTACTCTTCAGTTCTTTATCTGCTCTTGTCTGTTCACTTGCATTCCATCCACTATTAATCCTCTCCCCTTTCTTCTTTACTCGCCATCAGTGTCTCAGTTTATTAAGTCCATTTTCTTTAGACCATTATACTATTGTGTCCAAGCACTGTTGAATCCTCTCTAGTGCCTTATCTCCTTTCTCCACAAGGGCAATAAGTTGTAGATAAATGGGCAATTTGAAAACTGCCCATCTTCTCCTGTAAAAGTATACACTGATGGTTCTTTGTTTTGCAAGGCTCTCAGGGCCTATTTTCGATTTAGCCGCCAGTCCCTCCATTCCCAGAAGCTACCACTCTATGCGGCCACCTACTCTTCCTAACAGTTAAACCACTCTTGGGGCTAAATGGAGGACATTAGTTTTCAGGGTTGTTAGTCTCATGCTAGCTAAAAAATAAAAAAAAATCCCCTGAAAATTAAAGAGAGGAAGCTTCCATCTCTCTGGTTCACAGCAGCACAACTGATAAGCCAGTAGTCCTTATATATCTGAGAGAGCACAAAACCTGATATTAGATTCACAAATGCTACAGGTAATAATATTAGCATTACTTATTTCGCACTGGTTATTTCTGTTTAGATGAGTGTGTCTCATTATGGAAGAATGCAGAAACTCTAGTATTGTCTCTTCCCTCTAGCAGTGCTGTCTGCTTCAATTTTGCCTTGTAATGGTGACAGATCTGGTCTGTCTTGGTTGCACTGAGGAAATTCCTGAGGAAGCTAGAGGTGATCAGTTCCAGAAAAAAAAAAAGAGAGAGAGAGAGACGAGACTTCACATCCAAAAGCCCTGTATCTGGAGCATGAGCATATAATGTTGGAATTCTGCAAGCAAAATTCAAACTTCCATAGTGTCTCTCCAGTCCAGACTACTGGGTTTTCTCCCCCTTCCAGCAGTTGAAGACTGAGAATTCCAGGCTTTTGGTGATGTCATCCCTTGAAAGGAGACTGAATTACTCCCACCAAGCCAGTATCGTCAGCCTCCAGCAGATGGGAAAGAGCTCCTTGTAACCTGAACTACACAGTTGGGAATACCTTTATTGCAACATCCCCCCTCCCCCAAAAAAAACAGGTACGAGGGATTGATTAGGAGAGCAAGCTGCCTCAGAGCTGCCAAGGAGGGCCTGTGCCTTGTGTGTACCCAAACCTCTTCAGACAGGGGAGGGTCGAGGCCTGAAAGCACACGTGTTGGGGCAAGGTACCTGCTCTTACCCTTTGGTCATACAGCCGGCATTGGTCTCTGCCTTCAGTGGTTGAGAACTGGCAGCTGGCCCTTTAAATTTCGCCTCACTGCTGGCTGGAGGCAGTGGCTGTGGCGGCAGTTTCCAAGCTAGGCTTGGGTGGATGGGCTCACTTCGCTGTAAGTGTTCTGTTCTTCTGCGCCGGGGGTGGGATCCTTCGGGGCAGTCTCTTTTTTCCTTTGGCTGTAAATTTTAGCTCCAATCGCATTGGGATCACTGGAGTTCGGCCGTTTCCTTTTCTTTTTTTAAGTGGTTTGTCACAGCGGCAGTTTCCCACCTTCAGGGCCTTCACCGAGGGAGCCTCTCACTGGTCGGTCGGCTTCTGCTGACTGCGTGAGTAGGCAGATCAGGAAGTGGGGGAGCATTTTTGGAGCTGTCCTTTGGCCTGGGAGAGAGGGGAGTCGGTGATCATGCCTCTCCCTTCGGCAGGGGAGTCCTCAGGGCCAGCTCAATCGGCGGTTCCCGCACTTTTGGCAGAAACTGCAGCCAGGTCTTCTTCAGAGGCCCTGCCTGCAGGGGACACTCCTGGGAGGCAGGATTTGGTCCTGGTGGGCCAGGACTCCTTGCAAGGGGGCACATTGGAAATGGATGGGGCCCCTTTTTTGCCAGAATTTGTTCTTTTGATGCACAACGCCTATTTAATGAAAAGAGGCTGGGGTACATGGCAGGAAACTTCCGGGTTGCAAAGCAAGGGTCCGGATGGGACCAGGGTCTGCCAGGACACACTGATGATGTGGGGAGGCAGTGCTTCTCTGGATCTGGACCTGGACCACGCCTCAGAGCACTTGGGGGGGCTCAATCAGGGCTAGAGGCTGTGGGTTCCCAGATGGACCTTGAGGAGGTAGAGATTCCTGTGGGGGAGAGGACCCTTGCGTCATCAGGTTTTTTAGCTGGGAAGAGCTGGGGATGCACATAGCTCATTCTCTGGGGGCCCTTAATATCCTGTTTGAGCCCTAGACCCTGGATTCTCCCTTCGAGGACTCCTTGTTGGAGGGGTTCCTTACCTCGGAGATAGCCTTTCCAATCCACAGAGCCATCAAACATGATTGAAGCAGAGTGGGAGGTTCCGGAGGCTGGGTTGCGAGGGGGGTGGGCAATGGCCTGTCTGTACCCTATTCCATTGGGGGAGAAGGAGCTCCTTCGTTTGCCTAAGGTGGAGGCCTTGGTCTGCGCAGTCATCAAGAAGACCACTATTCCAGTGGAAGGAGGGGTGACGCTGAAGGATCTGCAAGACAAGAAGCTCGAAATGTTGTTTAAAGCAGGCCTTTGAGGCAATGGGTTGACATTACAGCCATTGGTCTGCAGAGCTTATGTGGCCAGGGCTTGCTTGCGCTGGGCACGGGCGCTCCTGATTCGTTAGCCTCAGGTTCATAGCAGCTAGCAGAGGTGACCATGTTGGAATCGGGCATGGCATACCTGACAGATGCACACTATGACTTGGTTAGGGCGTCAGCTAAGAGTATGACCTCTGTGGAGGTGGTTCGTCATCTGCTTTTCTTACGGAACTGGTCAGCAGATGTGTCCTCTAAGGCATGGTTGAGTAAGCTTCCTTTTCGGTAGAAATTCCTTTTTGGAGAGAACTTGGAGAAGTTGGTAGAGGATTTGGGTGAGTCTAAGCCAGCCTGCCTACCAGAGGGCAAGCCTAAATCGGGGAAGTCCTCGATGGTGCCCAAGACTCGGCCTCAAGACTTTCGTCATTATTGGGCGATGCGTTTCACTCCCTATCAGCAGTCGAGAAACCCCTCAAAAGGATAGCCCTTTCATGGGGGCCGAGAGGTCGTACGAGACTTCTTTTCTGGGACTGGGGTCAAGAAGGCCCAGTGAGAGGCAGCAGGCTCGGGCGTTTACAAGGATCATGGTTGTGTTGGTGGCAGATCTTATGCAGGAGGGTGTGCTGGTGCATTCCTATTTGGACAATTGGCTAATCAGAGCCAAATCTGTTCCGGAGGGCTGGACCACGATAGATCAAGAGATCAAAATTATTGCAGGGGCTAGGCTGGGTGGTCAACATAGCCAAGAGCCATCTGGTTCTGTCTCAGACCCTCACGTACTTGGGAGCGCAGTTCAACATGCAGTTACTGTAGATGTGGTGGTCTTGCCAGAAGAGTGGGCCTACAAACTGCAGGGGCATATCTGTCAGTTTTTATGGCGATGGGCGCCAATGGCATGGTCGTATCTTCAAATGCTAGGGTCCCTGGCAGCAACATTGCACCTAGTACCATGGGCCTGGGTGCACATGCAGCCTCTCCAGAGGGCATTGTTCTCTGCAGTGCCACCTGCCCTCATGCAAGTTGGCTTGTCTGCCGGAAGTGTGGAACAGTCTGAAGTAGTGGCTGTTCCAAGAATCTGCTAGCAGATATGCCATTGAATACATCGACATGGACAGTGATGGCAATGAATACCAGTCTCACAGGCTGGGGAGTGCATTTTCAGTTGCAGATCGCTCAGGCGACTTGGACTTTGGAACAGCAAATACGGTCCATCAACCGGTTGGCGATGAAACTGGTCTTCCTGGTGCTATAGGAGTTTCGAGCATTGCTGGAACAGAAGGCAGTGCACAGCTTTTCAGACAATGTGACCATGCTAGCTGGTCGAGGAAATTGCTCTGTTACTTCAGTGGGCAGAGACACATCTTCTACTGATCTCAGCTGTCTATGTTATGGGCAAGGAGAACGTAGAGGCCGACTTGCTCAGCTGCCACTATGTCAATCCGGGGGAATGGACATTGGCAGACTCCATATTCCTTAATCTCACGCAGCATTGGGGACAACCAGTGATGGGTCTGATGGCCACCACCCTCAACGCTAAGGCTCCACGTTTCTTCAGTTGGCAGAAGGGGGCCAATGTCCAAGGGGCTTAATGCCTTAGCACAGCTGTGACCGATGGAGGGTCTTGTGTATGCGTTTCCTCCGTTGCCTCTGATCGGTTGATTGATTGGTTCAGCGGATAGAGGCACATCGAGGGCTCGTGGTCCTGGTGGTGCCAGAATGGCCTCAACAACCCTAGTATGTCGATCTCCTCAGACTGTCAGCGGCCGAACCATGGAGGTTGCTGGCAAGGACCGATCTGCTGTTGCAGGGCCTGGTGCTCATGCCTCAGGTGGGTCGCTTCTTGCTTATGGCATGGCTCTTGAAAGGGCGCGGCGGAGGCAATGATATTATTCGCTGTCAGTGATTGATACTCTCTTGTGGGTGCAGAACCATTCCACCTCCTTGGCCTACATTCATGTGTGGCAGCTGTTTGAGGACTGGTGTGGTGAGAGGGGGTCAGAGGCATTGCAAGCCTTCATCCCAGAGGCAGGAGTGGAGAAGGCCAGGCATTGAATTCACTTTGGGTTCAGGTCGCGGCCTTAGTGTGCTACAGGGGTCGTATTCATGGTCTTGCTTTGGCATCTCACCCCAACATGGTCCGATTTCCTCAGGGCAGTGTGGCAAATTTGTCCGCCAGTACATACTCTGATTCAGAGTTGGGACCTTAGGACCTTAATTTGGTACTTTTGCTCTTAACAGAAGCACCTTTTGAGCCACTGGGGACTACTACCTTAAAAGATCTCACTCTGAAAGTGGTGGTCCTGGTGGCAGTTTATTCAGCCAGATGGGTTTTGGAGGTACAGGCCTTATCATGCAGGGAGCTGTTCCTCATACTCTCTGAAGAAAAAGTGATATTGCGGCTAGTGCCGTCCTTTCTGCCTAAGGTTATATCCGCAATTTAACTTGAATCAGACAGTGGTGTTGCCAGGATTTCCAGATGCTGCTGTGTGCACTGTCATTACTGGAAGCGCACATTGTCGTTTCGGAAGTCAGAGCACTTGTTTGTCTTGTTTGGAGTGCCTCGTAAAGGGGAGGTGGCTTTGAAAGCCACCAGTGCATGTTGGCTCAAAGAGGCTATTGCCTCAGCTTATCTCTTGCAGCGTAGAGTCTTGCCATTGGAGCTGCACGCACGCAGTCAACAAGGGCACAGGCGGCTTCTTGGGTGGAGTCCAGCCTCATTTCTCCTGTGGACATTTGCAGGGCAGTGACCTGGGCATCGCTGCATACCTTTGTGAAGCATTATCGGCTGGATGTGCAAGTGAGATTGGATGTCCGCTTTGGTGCTTGAATCTTGGAGACCGGGCTTGCGGGTCCTGCCCATGTCTGAGTACTGCTCTGGTCCATCCCGGTAGTCTGGACTGAACTGAAGGGACGCTATGTAAAGTGAAATTAGACCTTACCTGCCAATTTTCATTCCTTTAGTCCCTCCAGTCCAGTCCAGAACCCGCCCGATGTTCTCAGGTTTGGTATTGAGCAAGCCTGATTCAGATGGTCAGCTTTAGGGTTTGTGTCAGCTGTTGTATTAGCAGGATACTGTTCCCGCTTTGCGGTTCCCATGGGTGAATGCTTGACGCTCGGTGGTCTGGGGTCTGCATGGGGTTCGGATGGTCCTCTCTGGTGTATATAGTTGTGGGTCTCTGCGGGTGCTCGTTGCATCTGCTTTGTCAGGATACTGGCTTGGTGGGAGGAGCTCAGTCTCCATTATGGGATGACATCACCAAAAGCTTGGAATTCTCAGTCTCCATCTGTTGGAAAGGGGAGAAAACCCAGTAGACTGGATGGGAGGGACTAAAGGAAAGAAAATGAGCAGGTAAGGTATAATTTCACCTTCTGTACCAAAAGGTCTAAACTATGCTAAATTTTGCATGCTTTGTCAAAATAAGAAAACATTGTTTTTGAGTGATATTTAATTTAAAATACAATGCAGAAAACATTTTGAAAAGTGCAGAATTTTGAATTACTGTGGGCAGAATTTTGAAATACTGTGGGCAGAATTTTGAATTACTGTGGGCAGAATTCTGAATTACTGTGTGCAGAATTCCATCAGGAGTATAGATAACTAGCATATTGAGGGCTGATGAGAAAGTGATTAATAGTCTAGGAAAGCTTGAGGAGGGGAGGAACTTCTCTAAGAGTAAAGAGAAACTGGAAAAGATAAAGTCCTTTTTCTCCCTAGGTTCAGAAACTTCAGCGAGCGGCTCTCAAGGATCCTGTGAAATGTGCTGTGTCATCCAAATACCAGACTGTGGAGAAACTGCAGCAATACTATCTTTTCATCCCATCCAAATTCAAGGTAGCGTGCTCCTGTGGTACACAAACCCCTCACACTGTACATATCACCTTCCATCTTCATCTCATCCAGTTTTAAGATAATGCACCCCTCTAGCGCACACCCAAGCCTTGTACAAACATCCCCCCATCCTATGTCACATTAGTTTCTAGTGCCTCCCCCACCCCGCATCTGGGCAAGATGCTATCTCCTCCTCACCTCTGTTCATGTAAGGCCATTATCTGGTATATGCAGTCTTTTTGCTCACTGTTTTTTTTCCCAGATGTCTGGTATGATAGTTATAGTAACACTTCATTATCCTGACTAAATGAGAATAACACCAATACAAAGATTAAGGTACTGAGCAGTAACAAGTAGACGCACAAGCATCTGCTAGAGGACTAATACCTCTATAACGGGAGATAAATATAAATTGTTCAAAGTTGTTAAAACAAGAGGACTGTAAAAAATTGCAAGAGGGCCTTGATAAATTGGGAGACTGGGCATCCAGATGGCATTTAATGTGGACAAGTGCAAAGTTATGCACTAAGGGAAGAACATCCCAAACTACAGTTACATGATGCAAGGCTCCATATTAAGAACCACCACCCAGGAAAAAGATTTTAGGCATCATCGTAGATAATATGTTGAAACCCTCTGCCCAGTGTGCAGCGGTGGCCAAGAAAGCAAATAGAATGCTAGGAATCACAAAGAAGGGAATGGAGAATAAAACAAAAGCTATTATAATGCCTCTGTATCACTCCATGGTGCGACCACACCTTGAATATTGTGTGCATTTCTGGTCACCATATCTTAAAAAGGATATAGCAGAATTAGAAAAAGGTACAGAGGGGGCTTCCGGTGATGTCATCGGGCCAAATGGCAGCGTAGCACATGAGCTCCGCCACCAAAGCCTGCCATAACGGGGGGATAATACCCCTAAAAGCAAGGAATCAGCGGCGAAATGCAGGGGAAGTAACAGAGGCAACACCCGAGTGATCGAGGAAGGCAGAGCGAGCTGAGGCATCCACCAGATTGGCAAGTGCAGGCAGAGTGTGGAGCCCGATCGGGGAAGCACGTGGCCGATCGGAGTAGTGGATTGGGGCGCTGAGGCGAGTGCGAGCACAGCAGGAGGGCCGGTGAGTGACGGCGGCGCAGCACAGGAGAGCCTGTTGAGTCGGGGAAAACGCCAGGCTTGGATGGCTTGCCCAATTTGTTTTATAAGACCTTCCGAGAGGACTTGGTGGATTTTCTAGGGAAATTCTTTAATGAGATTGTGGGGCATGGAGGGGCACTATCACAGGGAATATTGACACCGGGTATAACAGTAATACCAAAGGCAGAGAAGGATCCGCTGAATTGTGGGTCGTTTAGCCCAATATCGCTACTGAACACGGATGTGAAGATTTTGCCAAAATACTAGCGAATAGGTTGGCTCAGGGAATGCCTACTCTTGTCAACATAGATCAAACAGGGTTTATCAGTGGCAGACAGGCATCAGATAATATCAAGAGAGTGTTAGAAGCAATATCGGGGGCACATAGAGGCAAGGATAGTATGATGGTGCTGTCTATTGATGCAGAAAAAGCATTTGATCAGGTGGGTTGGGAATATCTGTTTGCAGTAATGGAAAAGATGGGGTTTGGGGACCATTATGTCGCCTGGGTGAGAGCTTTGTATGATAGGCCACAGGCTAGGGTACGAATTAATGGTAGGTACTCGGAAGCTTTTTCCCTTCGAAGAGCCACACGACAGGGGTGCCCTTTATCTCCCTTGCTTTTTGCTTTGGCAATGGAACCTTTGGCACAGAGGATAAGGGAAGAGGAGAGGATTAAGGGGGTTTGGGTGGGAGAGAGGCAGCATAAGATACCATTGTTTGCGGATGATATTTTATTAACACTAACGCAACCAGAGGTGACATTAGGAAAAGACTTAAAAGTGATTGAACAATATGGGGAGGTGTCGGGATTTAAAATAAATATGGATAAGACAGAGGCACTGAATGTGAACATAGGGGAAGTGGAGATAGGCAGGTTAAAGGAAAGGTATCCCTTTAAATTGGCAAAGAAAGCGATTAAGTATTTAGGGGTATATCTCACGGCACAGCCACAGCTTTTATATGGGGCAAATTACCCCCAATTATGGAAACAGGTGGCTCAGGATTTACGGGGTTGGATGGATATGGAGATTTCCTGGTTGGGCCGTATTGCAGCTGTCAAGATGAATTTAGTACCCAGTATGTTATATTACTTTCAGGCTCTCCCTGTGGAGATCCCTGAGAAGGCAATTAAGGGAGATTCAAGGGAAAGTATTACATTTCATATGGAAAAGATGGCCACCATGAATAGCGCGAGCGGTCCTTTATCGATCTCGGGGGGGAAGGGGGATTGGGGGTTCCAGATATTCAGGCCTATTATAGAGAAGCCCAGATTAGGCATTTGATGGACTGGAGAGAGGGAGGGGAAAGGAAAATCTTTGTAGATATGGAAGGGGAGGGGTGGAAGGATGGACCAGTTGAGGTAATGCCATGGATTAGGGCGAAGGACAGGAGTTGGGGGTTTCTTAGAAAACCCCTACACGCGGCATGTTTTAGCCATATGGGATGGAGTGCGAAGGAGGAAAGGGGGGGCATCGAGCTTCTCGGTAATGCAACGACTGTATTATACGGGAGATTTTACCCCAGGAAGAGAGGGAGGGGTTTATAAACAATGGGAGAGGAAAAGTTTACGGTGGTTTTACAATTTATGGATGGGGGGGGGAATGGGTCCTGTTTGCAGATTTACAGGAGGAATATAATTTAGGGTCTGGGCAGTTGTTTCATTATGGCCAAGTGATACATTATTTGAAAGGGAAGTTAGGGAAGGAGGGGGTAGCACGAGAGTTTACTGAATTGGAAGTGATTTGGTACGGGAAAAAAAGATCTAGGGGGCTAATTACAGCCTTGTATAGGGCAATACGGGAGGGGCAAGGGGAGGAAAAAATGGGTTATATGAAGGCGTGGGAAAGGAAGATGGGGAGGAACTTGGAGATTGGTCAGTGGAAGGCCATTTTGGAGCAGGGTCGTCTTTTGCCAATTTCCATTGCTGTTCGGGAAAATTGACACAAAGTGTTAATGAGGTGGTACTTCACCCCAGTGCATTTGAATAAAATGTATCCGACAGCATCAAGGAGTTGCTGGAGGAAGTGTGGTGAGGGTGGCACAATGTATCATATTTGGTGGGAATGTCCACAGATCTGGATATTCTTGGATGAATTTCAGAGGTGGATAAGATGGGTGATGGGTGAAGAGGTCTAGAGGAACCCGGAAGTTTTCTTGTTTGGATGGTGGAGGGAAGGGGGCCTGAGGGAGACTAGGAAACAAATACTAGCATGTCTCAGTGTGGCAAGAGGTGAAATAGACTATCGGTGGAAGAAGGAGGAGCTGCCGCAGCTGGCACACTGTGAAGATTGGCTAAGGCGCATTTACCTCATGGAGAAACTAACAGCAATACCAAAACAAAAGAGGCCCAAGTTTGATAGGGCTTGGTAGAAAGTATTGGTGTACTTGCAGGAGAGGGGAGGGGTTGGGGGGGGAACTGGGGTAGGGTGGATAAGTAAGACTGTGGGTTAAAACTGACTCAAGGGGTGTGTACGGTAGATGAATGGCTTTAACGGGTTTACTGCTTATGTTTTTTATGCAAATGTTTTGGGGGCGGTTGTGGAGTTACTTAGCAATATTGTTAAGTTGTGTACAATATAAAATAGAGGGGGAAAACTGTACACCAGATGAATGTAGATGTTTACATACAAGAGTATTTATGTATGTTACTAGATGATATGTAAACGGAAAAACTTTAAATTAAAAAAAGAAAAGGTACAGAGAAGAGCGACAAAAATGGTAAGAGGATGGAAGAATATCCCTACGAAGAAAGGCTTAAAAGGTTAGGGGTCTTCAGCTTGGAAATATTTTTTCACTCAACATGTAATCAAACTCTGATATTCTTTACCAGAGGATGTAGTAAAAGCTATTAGTGTAGCTGGATTTAAGAGAGGTTTGGACAAGTTTCTGGAGTCTCAGGCCAAGAGAGCAACTGTTGAGGAAAGCCTCCAGCACTTGATACAGTTAGAAGCTGCCATGTCTGTCTCTA
The DNA here is from genome assembly GCA_033557465.1 of Ichthyophis bannanicus. NCBI lineage: Eukaryota > Metazoa > Chordata > Amphibia > Gymnophiona > Ichthyophiidae > Ichthyophis > Ichthyophis bannanicus. Next base: position 1,122,708,846 of record CM066031.1, on the reverse strand, counting down.
CAGAGGAGCAAGGTCATGGCCGCTGATAACATCACAAGTTTATCATGTGCTGCCTCCATCTGCTGGTTGGGAAGGATAACCCACTTTTCTGGACTGGTCTAGCAGGAAAGAAAATTAAGAGTTAAGGAAAATTTCACCTTGTTCTGCTTAAGGCAGCTAAATAACGTGCAAATTTAATTTTGCTAAAACCACGTTTTAAAAAGAAAACAGAGTAGTATTTGATAGCAGTAAATTGAGAGAAAATTTTAACCAGCAATATTGCATTCAGAACAGGAAATTTCTTAGGTTACAACCCGTGAGCAGCTCGGATGGTGTGCCAGTGAAACTGCACTGCATTTCCCACAGTGATCAGAGTCCTCCTCCCCTTCCTCCGTCCCCTCATTTGTAGGCTAATATGCGGGTGTCCCTTTCTCACTTGCAGGACAGTTACCTGGTGTACATTTTGAATGAACTGGCTGGGAACTCTTTCATGGTCTTCTGCAGCACTTGTAACAACACGCAGAGGGTGGCCCTCGTCCTCCGCAACCTGGGCTTCACTGCCATCCCACTGCACGGCCAGATGAGCCAGGTGAGTGACTGCCTAAATGATCTCTTGGGACTGGGGAAGGGCACATATTGTCCCTCTTCATGAAAGAGGAAGTAAAGATGTGGCTGGAGACAAAAGGTTGGTTAATATTGCCTCAGAGGTAGGAACATGAATGGAGGCTCGGCTTAAGGAAAGGACAGGGAAATATCTACCAGTTAGATTCCAGAGAGAGGGAGATCATATCAGAAAAGTTTCTTTGGGTGACCACAGTATTAAATTAGGTGTATATGCTGGAATCTCCAGGAACAAGCAGGAATGAGTCTTCACATATGGGTATCGTCAGTACCGACGGAGCCTGCGCGGGAACGCTCCCAGCGTCCAGTAAGAAAGCTTTTGGGAGCATCCCACAGCCCTGCGTGCTGCCTTCCCGCCTTTCCCAACCGCCTCTCTCCAGTTCTTCTTTTCCGCGGAGCCAGCAGGTCGTGTTCCTGTCACCGCTGAAGAATTTCTTAATTTTTTTCTAGTTCTTTGGTCTCGCGTCTGCCTTCTTCGACGTTGGGCCGGTCTTTTCTTTCTTTCTTTTAAAAAAAACAAACTACCGTTTTCCACTTCTGTGCAATTTTTTTCTTCGGCCTTAGGCCTAGGAAATATTTTTCCTCATGGAAAAGCCCGCCTCGGGGTTTAAAAAGTGCACGAAGTGCAGCGGTACTATTTCTGTCACCGACACTCATGACTGGTGTCTAAAATGTTTGGGTCTTGACCATTTAGAGTTAACTGTATGATATACGCGGATGATGTACTTTTATATTTTCCTTTTACAACTGAGAACCCTGATTTTAATCCATTAACTAACTGCATAAATGAAGTATCCAGCTGGCTACAATCCCAAAATCTAAGGATCCAACACAAGAAAACGGAGGTGTTATTTATTACACGTAACCAAAATTTCACTGCTCCATCCTTTTTGAAAGTGAATGATGCTAACCTCCAGACCAAGACCACCATCAGATACCTCGGTGTCACTTTAGACCAGAAATTAGATATGAAAGCACATATTAGTAATATTGTAAGAGCGGTATATCACAAAATACGCTCCCTTAGACACCTTCGATCCTTGCTAGAGCCAGACGATTTTAGAACCATCTATCAGGCGCTAATCATACCTCATTTTGATTATGCGAACTCAATTTTACAAGGTCTTCCACAAACCACCTTACACCCACTTCAAATGGCTATGAATGCCGCAGCTAGAGTCCTTCATGGAGCTTCCCGGAAAGACCATATTTCACCTATTCTAAAACATCTTCATTGGCTCCCAATTCAAAGTAGACTCACTTTCAAAATTTTACTAATTACATTCAAAGCCTTCAAAGAACTCTCATCTTCATCAATATCAGACATGATCCAAACACCACCCCTCAATAGAGACAGAAGGTCAGTGGCACTCAATACTCTGTTGGTCCCTAAATCAATATCACAGTGTACCAAAACTACTTCAGACAGGGCCTTTTTATTCTGTGCACCAAGGTGTTGGAATAGCCTTCCTCAAAACATCCGAGCAATACCAGACCTTTTGCAGTTTCGCAAAGCTTTGAAACATTACCTCTTCCTTTTATCTTATCCAGTAAACAATAATGACATCTCAACCAACCCAAAGACCTTCCACTCATACACATACAATACAGATACCCCACAAACCACATACACACAAAACAGAAGCCATGATGATATTATGACTATGTTTATTAATTATTTACCCTGTTATCCGAGTTATATTCTCCTGTTTTCTGTAAACACAAAGTACTGTTGAATTGTGTATCTCACTGTTTTTTGTGAACCGCGCTGATGCTTAATAGTGCGGTATATAAGAGTCTATAAATAAATAAATAAATAAAATTCCATCACGGATTGTGCGTCCTGTTCCATGATGTCTAAAAGAGGTCGACAGAACCGAGCGGCTAAGCTCAGTACCCTGTTTCCCTCTGATGCAGCTTCGGTGGCATCGACGTCTTCCAGGGCTGCTTCTTCCCCTCATGGATCTCAGGTAACCAAACATAAGTCCAGCCGGTCCTCGAAGGGTAGATCTCCCTCTAAGCATCGAGATGCCTCCGGGCTTGCCCTCGAGGATTCTACACCGGCAAAATTACCCCGGCGGGAAGCCCCGGCTTCCAAAGCTTCATCTATGGGGTCACAGGTTGACATCGATGGCGTGGCCTCGACCGATCACCTGTTGCCATGTTTATTTATTTTATTTATTTAACATTTCTTATATACTGCGCTATTTCTCATCAGTGCGGTTTACAATGAACAGAATATTTGGACAACATTCGTCCTACGTTACATAAAACAGGAGTTTTAAACTTGGGTTAACTGGGGAAACTATATACATACATATAACATGTTTTACTGTCAGAGTTAGTTTACAGCATGTTTGAATTCAACTATATATATACATATAATATGTTTTTTATGTTTAAATGTCAGCAGGGGCACGGTCAGGTACCGGTGGTTTCCACTGGTATCGACATCCAGACATTCCTGAGCGGGTGTCCAGTTTAGTCCTCCACATCCGGGTAGTGCACCTCCTCCTGCAGCAAGGAGACTGGACCAATGAACTCTTCAGAACTGTAGCCTGCTTTTACTGCTGGAACTCCCATGAGCCCTCCAGTGTGTCCAGTCTCCTTGCAGCAGGAGGTGGTGTGAGCCTGGAGCTAGGCTCACTTCTTATTTCTAGTTGATGCTTTTTCTTTACTTTACTTTAGTTTTCTTTTTCTGTCTACTGTCCCTTTAATTGGATATAAAAAAAAAAAATAAAAAAAATAAAAGGCCTTTGCAGCGCGTGTCAGTGACACACGGGGATTCCCGCGGGAGAGAGGCTGACCGGCACTGACCTTCGTCCCTGCCTTCAGTCTATACCGGCTGCGCTGATTGCTCCCCCAGGACTGTTCGGGGGCAGGATCACTTTACCCGCGGCGCTCATTCTTGCCTTCCAATTTACATGAGCACGCTGCCAGGCACTCCGGCTGCGATCCGGTGCTTGCCTGCCTTTCAGCTGACCGGCTCTCTGCTGTGCTCCGGGGCTGCTCGGCGGCTGTCCGAACGCTTGCTGTGACATGTTTTCGGAGTAAGTGTTCTTCCATAGGGGTTTTTGTCTGCTCGGGGAATTTTCTTTCATTTTCTTTTTTCGTCGGTTTTGGCGCTCTTTTTTTCTTCAGCGCGCCTCGATCCCGGCGGCCATTTTGAGTTTCTTTTTTTTGGCGGTAATTGCCTTTGCTGACCCTTAATTCTTTTATTTTACCAGCGTTTTTGCATTCCATTTCAGTTGGGGCACTTGCTCTCTGTTTCTTTTTGTTTCCTTAAAAAAAAACAACAAAAAAAACCAAAAGGGGTTTAAGCACACAGGCTCAGTGTGGGGCTTAGCTGTATAGAGCTCCCTCACTTGATCTTTACCTGCCTCAGGGTACGCGGTTTCTTTTCTTTCCTCAGCTGGCACCCTGATTGCCTGTGGACATGTCCTCCAAACCGCAATGCTTGGTCTGCGGTCTGCGTAGGCGGTCCGTCTCTGCCGCTGGTTTCTGTTCCAGCTGTGCTGCGGGCTCTTCTGGCATAGAACATCAGGGGGACTCCCCTTCTCCAGCAGAGCTCTTGGTGGCTCCGCTGTTGACGGAGGGCGCTCTTCCTCCGGGGCCTCTGTTGCCACCTGTGGCTGCGGGTTCTCAGACTCCGGGGTCCGCAGTCGCTGTGGAGCAGGGGGATGATACTTCTGCTCTGACGCATTTTTCACCTGATTTCGTACTAATTATGCATCAGGCGTTCAAGTTGGGGCAGTTGGGCAAATGGCCTGAGTCTTCCCCCTCTGCTCTCGTTCCTCTGCCATCTGTCTCGGGTCCACCGGAGCCGCCCGCCAAAGCGGCTAGGAAGTCGCACCCGGTTGGCTTGGCGCCAGAAGATTTTGAGATTCAGGACCTCGAGCTGGATGCTGACCTTGAGGGCAGTGTCGATGACCTTGAAGAAGGTGAGATTCCAGATCCTGAGGATCAGGCTAGGATTGTTCGGGTGTTTCGTAGGGAGGAGTTGGTTCCTCTTATCATGGAAGCTCTTCAGACACTCAAACTCTCAGCGCCGACTCCGGGGGAGGCCGATGTGTTAGAGGATCCCCTTATTCAGGCGGTTCGGGACTCGCAGGTAGTCTTCCCTGTTCACCGGGTGGTAGCTCAGATGATACAGACCGAGTGGGACCATCCGGACGCTGGCTTGAAGGGCATCCGAACGATGCATCGGCTTTAGCCATTGAAGGATGAGGATAAAGAGAAATTCAAGTCCCCTCGAATTGATGCAGCGGTTTCTGCGGTGACCAAAAAGACTACTATTCCGGTGGAAGGCAGTGCTGCCTTGAAGGACATTCAGGACAAGAAAGTGGATGGTTTATTAAAGCAGGCATTCGAGACCAATGCCTTATCGCTGCAGGCTTCGATTTGTGCGGCCTGGATAGCTAGAGCATCTTTGCGATGGGCTCAGCGCTTGCGTCAGAATTCTTCCCTAGACCAGCAAGCGTTGCTCGAGGTTACTCGCCTAGAGTCGGGTTCCGCTTATCTCGCAGATGTCCATTATGATTTGATACGTACCATGGCGAATAGTATGGCCTCGTTGGTGGTCGCGCGCAGATCCCTTTGGTTGCGTAACTGGGCCGCCGATCCTTCCTCCAAGTCTCGTCTTAGCAGACTTCCCTTTAAGGGTAAGTTGCTATTCGGGGAGGATTTAGACAAGTTGGTGAAGGACTTGGGTGAGACCAAAGGGGGTAGGCTTCCGGAGGACAAGCCCAAGTCGGTTAGAGCTTTTCAAGCGACTCGTGGTTCCTTTCGGGATTTTCGGAGATTTCGGTCGACCCGCCCTGGGAATTCCCAACGAGGCCGGTTTGGGTCTCGGACTCAGTCCTTTCGTGGTTTCCGGGGGGCTGGCAGGGGCTTCTCCATCGCTTCCTCCAGTGCCTCCTCCTCCTTTAGTCGCAAACCGCAATGAAATGAGGCGGGCTCCGGAGGGGGATACAAGTCATCGGCGGACATCTTCGGAACTTTCTTCCCTCTTGGGCCCACATTACTTCGGACCGTTGGGTTCTCGAGATAGTCAGCGACGGTTATGCGTTGGACTTTGCCTTCCCTCCAAGAGATTCCTTTGTCCTCTCTCCCTGCAAAGGGTCGCAAAAGGAACTAGACATTCGGTTAACCCTGGAGCGCTTGTTAGCGCTGGGGGCCGTCGTCCCTGTTCCTCCGAACGAGTGCGGACTCGGTCGTTACTCCATTTATTTCGTGGTGCCAAAGGAGGACGGCTCCGTACGTCCTATTCTCGATCTCAAGGGCGTAAATCGCTGTCTACGGGTACCTCATTTCAGGATGGAGACTCTCCGTTCCGTCATGGTCGCTGTCCGACAGGGAGAGTATTTGACTTCTCTGGATCTCACCGAGGCTTATCTGCATATTCCCATTCGGGCCGCACATCAGCGGTTTCTCCGCTTCGCGCTTCCTTGGGGTCACTTCCAGTTCCAAGCACTCCCTTTCGGCCTGGCAACCGCGCCTCACGTTTTCACCAAGGTGATGGTTGTGGTCGCGGCGGCCTTGCGCAAGGAGGGAGTTCTGGTGCACCCCTACCTCGACGATTGGCTGATAAGGGCGAAGTCCACGGAGGAGAGTTTGCTGGCCACGAACTTCGTCTTCTGCAGGATCTCGGCTGAGTGATCAATGTGTCCAAGAGTCAGCTGGTGCCGACTCAACATCTCGAATATCTGGGTGTTTGTTTCGATACGTCTACGGGGATAGTGTCTCTCCCAGATCGCCGGGCCCAGGGTTTGCGTCAGCTCCTGCGGCTGTTCCTAGCGGACCCCGCTCCGTCGGCCTGGTGGTATCTCCAGTTATTGGGCACCATGGCATCGACTCTGGAGGTGGTTCCGTGGGCCCGATTTCATATGCGGCCTCTTCAGCGTGCTCTGTTACGTCGTTGGTCCCATCAGTCGGATTCTCTGAACCGCTGGTTGTTGTGCCCTCTCCGGGTTCGCCTGACGTTGCAATGGTGGCTGTCCCCGCTCTCTCTTCGGACGGGAGCTCCCTTGGAACAGCCCCTCTGGTTGCCAGTCATCACGGATGCGAGTCTCTCCGGCTGGGGAGCCCACTGTCAGGGCCGGTTTGCGCAGGGGACATGGTCTCCGCTGGAGGCTCGGTGGTCGATCAACCGGCTCGAGCTTCGAGCAATACGGCTAGTGCTTCAAGCTTTCGAGGAGTCAGTCCGCGGCCGAGCGGTTCGTGTTCTGTCGGACAACGCGACGGCGGTGGCATACGTCAATCGGCAGGGCGGCACAGGCAGCGTGTCCCTGGAAGTCGAGGCGGACGCTCTTTCTTTGGGTGGAAAAGCGTCTCCGAGCCATTTCGGCAGCGCACATCGCTGGAAAGGACAATGTCATGGCAGATTTTCTGAGTCGTGTGCGAATAGACGCCGGAGAGTGGGAGTTGCACCCTCAGATTTTTGCTCAGATAGTTCGTCGGTGGGGTCCGCCCATCATGGATCTCATGGCGACGTTCGAGTCGGCCAAGACGAGTCGTTTCTTCAGCAGGCGCAGGGAACGAATGTCCGAGGGTATCGACGAGCTTCTCCAACCGTGGCCTGAGTTCGAACTTCTATATGTCTTTCCGCCGTGGGCTCTGATCGGCAGAGTCATTCAGCGCATAGAAGCCCACCGCGGACCGGTCCTGTTGGTGGCGCCGGATTGGCCCCGTCATCCGTGGTACGCGGATTTGGTACGCTTGCTCGACGGCGTACCTTGGCGGCTTCCTTCCCTGGTGGATCTCCTGGTGCAGGGGCCTCTGCACATGCCTCAGGTGGCTCGGTTCTCGCTTACGGTATGGCCATTGAAAGGGCTCGGTTGAGGAAGAAAGGGTATTCCCCGGCGGTTATCTCCACCCTACTGCGTGTGCGGAAGCCTTCTACCTCCCTCACTTATGTTCGGGTTTGGCGAATCTTTGAGGATTGGTGTTCCCGGCATGCCGTCCGGGCCGCGACTTCTTCAATTGCGGTCATTCTTAGTTTTTTGCAAGACGTTTTTGACAAAGGTCTAGCCGCCAGCTCGTTAAAGGTCCAGATTGCCGCTCTGGCGTGCTATCGCGGCAAGGTTCACGACGTTCCTCTTTCTTCGCATGTGGACGTTCGGCGTTTTCTCATAGCGGTGTTTCGGTTACGTCCTGCTCGCAGGGTGACCGTGCCTCCCTGGGATTTGAACCTGGTGCTGCAGGCTTTGTCTCGGGAGCCTTTTGAGCCTCTCCGCCGTGCCTCCGTAAAGGACTTGACGTTGAAGACAGTCTTTCTCATTGCCATCTGCTCGGCGCGTCACATATCTGAACTCCAGGCGCTTTCTTGTAGAGCTCCCTTTTTATCCTTTCTTAGCGATAGGGTAATTTTGCGGATGGTTCCTTCCTTCTTGCCTAAAGTGGTATCTCCCTTTCACGTGAATCAGCCGGTGGTTCTACCGGTTTTGGTTCCAGAGTCGTCTACGGCTTCCGGCTCTGTTCTTCATAAGCTTGATGTGCGTCGGGTCCTTCGTCAGTATCTCAAGGTGTCAGAGCCTTTTCGAAAGTCGGATCGTTTATTCGTGCTGTTTGGAGGTCCGCGGAAAGGGGAAGCAGCGGCTAAGGCCTCCATTTCTCGGTGGATTAAAGAGGCAATCGCGTCGGCTTATCTTGTGCAGGGCAAAACGGTTCCCTTGGGGTTGCGAGCTCATTCCACTAGGGCGCAGGCCACGTCTTGGGCGGAGCATAGTCTCGTTTCGCCGCTGGAAATTTGTCGAGCGGCGACGTGGTCATCTCTCCATGCCTTCAGTAAACATTACCGTTTGGATGTGGCAGCGGCTCGGGATACCAGTTTTGGGTCTGCGGTCTTGCGCGCCGCGTGCCAGGATCCCCCCCGTTGTTAACTGCTCTGCTACATCCCGGATGTGGAGGACTAAACTGGACACCCGCTCAGGAAATGGAAATTACACTTACCTGGTAATTGAAGTTCCTGGAGGGTCCAGTTTAGTCCTCCTTCCCACCCGGAATTCTCTTTTTGCGGCGCGCTGTGTCCATCCTACTCTGCGGTCAGTTAATTTGCAGATTCCTACGCGAAAAAAAAAAGGAAAAAAAGAGAAGCACAAAGAATCGAAACAGGGGACCATCACCCTTGGATTAGCGTCCCTTGGGTTTTAGTTCCTTCGGGTTTGTTCCTCGGTCTTCTCTTTTTCTTTTTTCTTTTGTTTACTCAGCTTCCGGTGCTGACGGTCGGTATTCGGAACCAGGAACGGAAGCAAGGTGCAGCGTTTCATCCCTCTCGTTTGGGGAGGGGGTTCTGCATCTCCTTTATGGGTACCTTTCTGTTTTCTGTACTTTCCTTAATCTGTTCTTTCTTCAGTCTGCTTTGTTACTAGTTCACTGGAGGGCTCATGGGAGTTCCAGCAGTAAGCAGGCTACAGTTCTGAAGAGTTCATTGGTCCAGTCTCCTTGCTGCAGGAGGAGGTGCACTACCCAGATGTGGAGGACTAAACTGGACCCTCCAGGAACTTCAATTACCAGGTAAGTGTAATTTCCATTTGGTGGCGTCGATGGATCAGAATATTCTGACCATGCAGCATGCCATTACGGCATTCATACAGGCTGCGACGCATCCAGTACCGCAACAAACTCCGTTGTCGGTACCGGTTCCGGCACCGATATCGGTTTCAGTACCGGGACCGATTGCATCGACATTGGCTTCGGTGTCGACTGCAGCGGTACCCTGTCCTAGGATGCCCATCGGTACCGAACCGGTACCGATCACTCCCGATGTCGATACCACTCGGTACGCGTATCGGGCTCTGCAGGAGCATCCAGACAGGCGATACTTCGATTCCTCCGAGGACTCTGGTGAATCAGAGGCTTCTGTCGAAGCATCGGTACTCCTTTCTCAGGAGCCTTCTTCTCCAAAAAAGAGAATGTTTCCTCCAGAAGACTTGTCTTTCCAAGACTTCATTAGGGAAGTAGCCAGGGGCCTCTCCATCTCTGTGGCCCCTGAGTCAGAGCCTAGAGCCAAACAATTGGATATTTTACAATATCCTAAGGCTCCTAAGGAGGCAGCTACTTTACCAATTCATGAGATCCTTTATGATCACATGTTGGGCATATGGGAGACTCCTCTCACCACCTCACCTCATTCTTGTAGGTTGGACACCATGTACCGTGTTCCTCCCTGTCTTGGCTTTCATAAGACTCAACTTCCTCACCACACTATTGTGGTGGAGTCTGCCATGAAGAAGTTAAAGAGTGCAAAAAGGCACTCATCTAATCCTCGAGGAAGAGAATGCAGAACCTTAGATGCTTTTGGCCGGAAAATTTTCCAGGCCAACATGCTTACTGCCAGAATCAACTCCTATAGTCTCTATATGGGGATGTTTCTAAAAGAAGTTACAGATCATGTGCAGACTTTAGCCCCTTTTATTTCAGAAGATAAAAGGGAGGAGTTTCTCACCTGGCTTAAACATGCCCAGGATGTTTCCAAATTTTCCAACCGTGCAGCCTTTGACTCTTTTGAGTGTGCCAGCAGAGTCTCGGCTATTGCCATAGCTGCACGCAGAGTTGCTTGGTTACAAGCTTCTGATTTGGAACCCTGGGTCCAAGATGGATTAGGAAATCTTCCTTGTACAGGTGAAAACCTTTTTGGAAAGGATTGGCAAGCAAAGGCCACTCAGATGGATGCTGAAAATTCTGCTTTAGATAGACTTTCAAAGTCTACTTCTGCTCCTGTTAAAAAGAGGTTGTTCAAAAAGGCTTTTTATCCCAAAAAAGGGAGATGATATCCTGTTTATGGTCAGCAGACATCTTCTGCAGGTCGTTTTGCTGCAAAGCGTCAGCAACAACCTAAACAGGCCAAGCCTAAGGCTGCAAGGACTGCTACGGCCCAACAGCCTCGGCCTCCTCAGGGCCTTTGACTTACAACTATAGAACCAGAGCCTCTCACTATTACAAGAAGGTTAGCTCACTTTGCTTCCAGATGGGAACAAATCACAGCAGAGCAATGGACCCTCTCCATCATAAGGGAGGGGTACAAGCTTCATTTCTTAAACCTTCCTCCTTACACCATGGTGAGACAGTTCAATTCTCCAACATCTCTCCTCAACCTTCTGGGTCAGGAGATTGCTACCCTTCTTGCCCAAAAAGCAATAGAAGAAGTACCCCTTCTTCAACAGGAGGGAATATTCGTATTCCCATATCTGGACGACTGGCTCATCCGAGCTCCATCCCAGTCAGAGGCCCAGACTTCCCTAGCCTGCACAAGGCGTGTTCTTCAGTATCTGGGACTTGTAATAAACATCCCAAAATCCCATCTCACCCCTACTCAGTCACTAGAGTTCATAGGGGCCTTACTGGATACCACAACTGCAAGAGCCTATCTTCCCCAGGCCCGTTGCCTATGCTTGGTGCAGTTAGCCTCCCAGATTCACCTACCACGAACAAAGCACCACATAAGAAAAAGAATGCCCCATGGTACTCCCAAGAGCTACGTAATTCGCTCCTTCAACTCAGACGACTTGAGAGACGCTGGCGACGATCAAGAACAGCTGAGAGCCATGAGGCATTCACAGCACAATTAGGAAAACATCGGTTATCTGTAGCATCAAGTATGAAACAATATCATGCAAAAAGACTACAACGCTCCTTGAACAAACCCCACGAGCTTTTCCAAATTGTGAAATCTCTAGCAAAGGAGCCATCTCAAGAGAACTTACCCTACCCAGACTCACAAAAATATGCTTATTACTTGCGTAACAAAAGTAATCAGCTTGCCCACACTGCTAAGCCCCCCATACCAGCCAGCCTACCTTTCTCCATCCCACAACCTCCTCTTGGTCATTTCTTGAGTGGGTCCCAACACACTTTCACATCATTTTCTACTCCATCTGACAGAGTCATTCAAGACACTATCCTAAACATAAACACTACAACAGCACCCTCCGATCCGTGTCCAGCTCCCTGGATAAAGGCTCTGCGTGCCGAGCTCAGCCCATTCCTATCCAAATTGATTGATGTATCGTTCTCTACTGGAACATTTCCTCGAAGCCTGAAACAGACGGCTATCAGACCACTCCTAAAAAAACAGTAAGTTGGACCCTTCGATGATGGAATCCTACAGGCCTATCTCCAGCATACCTCTCCTATCGAAAATCATTGAAAAGATTACCCTACGCCAATTACAAGATCACATAGATACTAATGCACCCCTGCATCCCTGCCAACATGGATTTCGCGAAGCACATGGTGTTGAAACATTACTCACAACCTTATTCAACACCATAACCTTAGGTCTCGATAACATCAGACAAGGCTTTGCACTGATCTTCATGGACATTGCTGCCGCATTCGACACCGTAGACCACGAAGTTCTCCTGCTACGCCTCAGAGAGAAGGGAGTTCAAGCTTCAGCTTTGTCATGGTGCGCTTCATACCTCACTGATCGCTGGCAACATGTCCATTCTGGCCCCTCCAACTCCGATTCCTTCCCCCAAACTAAAGGTGTTCCACAGGGCTCATCTCTATCCGCCTTGCTATTCAATGTCTATATGCAACCCATTTGTGATCTCATCCAATCATTTAATATCAACTGCCTGGTCTATGCTGACGACGTCTTGATGTACATGCCAATTTCGACAGAACATCTTGAACTATCCCCACTTATCAGGTGCTTTGACGCTGTCACAGACTGGCTAAATGCACAAATGCTTAAGTTAAATTTCAAAAAGACAGAAGCCCTCTTCGTAACCAGGAATCCGGCTTTTACTCCACCCCTGTCTATCAAGGTTCGCGACGCAGAGATCATATGCAAGACTACAGTAAGATACCTAGGTGTAACGCTTGATCAGCAACTTAATATGAAGGCTCATATCAAAAACATAACAAAGTCGGTGTACCATAAAATCCGGACCCTCCGCAATCTGCGTCAACTGTTAAAACCTGATGACTTCCGAACTGTCTTTCAGGCCCTAATAATGCCTCACTTTGACTATGTCAATGCGATCTTGTATGGTCTACCTAAGTGCACGACTAACCCCTTACAACTTGCAATGAATTCAGCTGCAAGAATCCTTCATGGAGCCTCAAGAAGTTCTCATATTACCCCAATACTAAAACAATTGCACTGGCTACCCATACAAGCCAGGATCTCATTCAAGATCCTAATTATGACCCATAAAGCCATCAATAAATACCCTGCTACTGCCATTACTGATCTAATTTCAATCACACCTCCCAATCGAGCAAGGAGATCGAATGCTGCAAATTACTCTCATATTACCTAAGGCAAGCACGAAGTGTTCTCAATTCACTAGATCCAGAGCCTTCTCCTTCTTTGCTCCATCCTGCTGGAACGCACTACCAACAACTATCAGAACCATCAGTGAACTCTCCCAATTTAGGAAGGCACTGAAACGGCACCTCTTTCTTCATCACTACGATGATGCAGTCTTCTCCCCACACTCACCCACTCTCACATCTCAATGCAGCACCTCAAACTCATGCACGTCACATTCCCAGACTGATCACTCGCAATCACACCTTCCTCTCCAACCACCATGAGAAACTTATGCAGTGCCGTATAACTCATTATATTGTTGCATAAAGTAGACTGTATTTATTCATCGTGTCTCCTTGTTAAGTGACTGGTTATTTATACCCTATTTTACCTGTTATACCTGCTTAATGCATACTCAAGTTTAATTTTCCTGTTTAATGTATACCCAAGTTATTATACCTGTTTCACTGTAAGCACAAATCATGAAATTGAGATGTGCAACTCTTATGTTCATTGTAAACCGCACTGATGTCGAATAGCGTGGTATAAAAGAGACTACAAATAAATAAATAATAAATAAATAAATAAAGTCCCATTTAACTGCTCGAGAGATGTTACAACTGTTAGGCCACATGGCATCCACCGTGCATGTGGTTCCTTACGCTCGCCTTCACATGAGGGCAGCTCAATGGACTTTATCCACCCAATGGACCCAGGCATCAGGGTGCCTATCAGACAAAATAGCAACCTCCAGTCGCCTTTTTTGGTCTCTCCAGTGGTGGAAGTCCACTCAAAACCTGTTGCTGGGGTCCCCTTTTCAACAGTTGTTACCCCAAGCAACCCTTACAACAGATGCCTCTCCAAGGGGTTGGGGAGCTCATCTACAAGATCTCTCCACCCAGAGCATCTGGTCTCCACAGGAGACCTCTCTAAATATCAACCTCTTGGAACTCAGAGCAATTTTTCTAGCTCTGAGTCTTCCACACCCTGCTCAGCTGCAAAGACAGTCCTCATCCACACGGACAACCAAGTAGCCATGTTCTACGTGAACAAGCAGGGTGGGACTGTCTCTCTGTCGCTTTGCAGCGAAGCTTTGAGATTGTGGGCCTTCTCCAGAGAGCATCAAATTCATCTTCTGGCAATATATCTTCCAGGCGTTCAAAACTCTTGGGCAGACAAACTCAGTCGAGTTCTGCTTCCACATGAGTGGTCCCTCCATATGGACCAGATAGCCAGAATCTTTCAGATTTGGGGAACCCCGGACATAGACCTCTTTCCAAGTCTGTGGAATGCCAAACTTCCCCGGTTCTGTTCCAGAATTCCGTGTCAGGGAGTTCAGGCCAAGGATGCCTTCCTCCTTCACTGGGGTCAAGGCTTCCTTTACGCCTTTCCACCCATTCCCCTAATTCCCAAAACTCTCAAAACTCTCTTCAAGCTTCAGCGAGATCGAGGGTCTATGATCCTCATAGCACCACGTTAGCCACGCCAAGTGTGGTACCCTCTACTTCTGCATCTCTCTCAAGCTCCCTCCCTGGACTTGGGATCTGCTCCAGACCTCCTGTCCCAGGAGGAGGGAACGTTATGGCATCCAAATCCCCAGTCTCTCCATCTCAGGGCCTGGTTGCTGAAGGCCTAGACTTTCAAGATTTGCATCTTTCTCAGCAGGTGAAGGATATCCTTCATGCTTCCAGAAAGCCTTCCAGTAGACGTTCCTATGCTTTCAAATGGAAAAGGTTTACCATTTGGTGTGCAAAGAAGGGTCTTATCCCCCTTGCAATACCTCTGAATTCTTTACTAGAGTATTTGCTGCATTTATCCCATGCAGGCCTTAAAACGAATTCAGTAAGAGTCCATTTGAGTGCTATTTCAGCATCCCTCAAGCCTCTCAATGGACAGCCTATTTCCTCTCATCCTCTTATTGCAAGATTCATGAGAGGCCTTCTTTTAACTAAACCTCCCATTAGGACCACCTCCAGTGGCATGGGATTTGAATCTAGTTCTTGGTCAGCTTATGAAGCCACCCTTTGTACCCTTAGCCACTACCTCCTTGAAATTCCTTTCCTGGAAGGTTATTTTTCTCATTGCATTCACCTCAGCTCGCCGCATCAGTGAGCTGCAAGCCTTGGTGGCTAATCCTCCTTATACAAGGTTCCATCATGACAAGGTAGTCCTCAGGACCAATCACCACTTTATGCCTAAAGTAGTCTCATCTTTTCATCTGAACCAGGAGGTGTATTTACCTGTCTTTTTTTCCAGGACCTCATGCATCAAGTGCAGAGAGGAATCTCCATACCCTGGATTGTAAGAGAGCGCTCGCTTTTTACTTACAAAGGACACAGCAACATAGAAAGTCCTCTCAACTCTTTGTTGCTTTTGATCCCTCTCATTTAGGACTTCCAGTCTCTAAGAGAACACTGTCAAATTGGATTGCTCAGTGTATTTCTTTCGCCTACCAAAGTAAGAACCTTTCTCTGGAGGGCCATGTCACAGCTCACAATGTGAGAGCCATGGCAGCCTCTATGGCTCATCTAAACTCTGTGTCCATCGACCAAATCTGTCGAGCGGCCACCTGGGCCTCGATTCATACCTTCACAGCCCATTACTGCTTGGACAAGGACTCCCGCCGGGATGCCTTGTTTGGTCAGGCTGTTCTCAAACACCTGTTCCATACCTAATCAACTCCTACCCCCCATCCCTGGTTGGATGCCCGAGATCCATGGGGGAAGGTAGAGCCCTTCTCAGGGACTCACAACCTTAGGGATCTCCCTGGCATCTCCAGCTGGGGAGTCCCCCATATGTGAAGACTCATTCCTGCTTGTTCCTGGAGATAGCACAGTTACTTACCTGTAACAGGTGGTCTCTGGGAACAGCAGGAATAAGTCTTCACAACCCACCCACCTCCCCTAGGAGTTGTATCTCTCTCTTTCCTTTCCTCTCTCTCTCTTTGTCTCAGCTTTAAAACTCGAACTGGAGAGAGGCGGTTGGGAAAGGCGGGAAGGCAGCGCGCAGGCGCTGTGGGATGCTCCCAAAAGCTTTCTTACTGGACGCTGGGGAGTGTTCCCGCGCAGGCTCCGTCGGTACCGACGATACCCATATGTGAAGACTTATTCCTGCTGTTCCCAGAGATCACCTGTTACAGGTAAGTAACTGTGCTTTCTGTGCAATTGGGTTTCATGGAAGCTTTTGATACCATCCCACATAGGAGGCTTATAAGTAAACAAAGGTGGCCCCAAGATAGTGGACTATATTAGAAATTGGTTCGGTGATAGAAACTGTAAGATGAGGGTAGTGGTAAATGTCCTAGCAGAATGCAGGTGATCATATAGCCAGTTTTGTCTGGCAGGCTATGCAGGGAAGCTGGAAGGCTCACTAGTAACTCAATCCATTTAGATCAGGGGGGTGATGATGATAGAGACAACCAGCTGCCAGTTTGATTCTGGCAGGCAGTAAGTTTTGTAGTAATTAGCGTCATGGTGGAAATACACTCTCTTACATTACAGAGCATTTCTCGTGGGCTATGCTGCAGGCTACCTTCCTAAAATATGAGGGGTCAAAATGGGATGTATTGCATAAGTCATTCACCTCCTAAGGAATACACACAAATCTACTATCTCCAGGAACAAGCAGGAATGTAGTCCTCACATATGGGTATCGGCGATACCGACGGAGCCTGCGCGGGAACGCTCCGCAGCGTCCAATAGGGACGCTTTTGGGAGCATCCCTCAGCACATGCGCGCTGCCTTCCCGCCTTTCCAACTGTCCCTTTTCAGTTCTTCATTTTCCATGGAGCCAACAGGACCTATTCCCTGTCACCGCAGAAAATTCCGTCTTTAAAATTCTTTTTTGTGGTCGCGTTTGCCTACCGCACGACGTCTACTGGTACCGCCGGTTCTTTTCTTTCTTTTCCTAAAAAAAACCCTACACTTTGACTGTTTCTTTCAGAAACTTTTCTGTTTTGGTGCTAGGCGCCATTTTGGGCATTAGGCCCCTTTTTTCCAAAATCATGGAAAAACAAACTAGTGGTTTTAAAAAATGTACCAAGTGTGGCGGTACCATTTCCGTCACTGACACCCATGATTGGTGTCTGAAATGTTTAGGACCTGATCATTCTCCAACTGAATGTGTCTCCTGCATGGGGATGACTAAAAGAGGAAGACAGAATCGGGCCGCAAAGCTCGGTACCCTCTTTTCTTCAGACGCCAGATCCATTGCATCGACATCATCAAGGGCCTCTTCTTCCTCCCATGGATCTCAGGTAACTAAACACAAAAGCCGGTCCTGAAAGGTTAGCTCTCCTGCTAAGCATCGAGAGGCCATTGGCATTGCCCTTGAGGGATCCACACCAGCTAAACGGCCCCGGCGGAAGGCTTCGACTTCCAAAGCATCGATGGGGCTTCAGGATGATCTCCAGGAACAAGCAGGAATGAGTCTTCACATATGTGTTTCGTCGGTACCGAAGGAGCCTGCGCGGGAACGCTCCCCAGCGTCCAATCAGAAAGCCTTTGGGAGCATCCCACAGTGCCTGCGTGCTGCCTTCCCGCCTTTCCCAACTGTCTCTCCTCATTTGTCTTTTCAAGACTTTATCAGAGAGGTGGCTCGGGGTCTCTCTATTACAGTGGCCCCTGAGACAGAGCCCAGAGCCAAGGAGTTAAATATTTTACAATATCCTAAAACTCCTAAGGAGGCAGCTACCTTACCTATTCATGAGATTCTGTATGATCTCATGTTGAGGATGTGGGAAGCACCTCTAACCACCTCTCCTCATTCTCGCAGGTTGGATACCATGTATCGTGTCCCTCCTTGTCATGGTTTCCATAAAACTCAACTTCCTCACCACTCTATTGTGGATTAGAAGTGCCAAAAGATTAGAAGTGCCAAAAGACATGCCTCTAATCCTCCAGGACGTGAATGTAGAACCCTGGATGCTTTTGGAAGAAGAGTCTTCCAAGCTTCCATGCTTGCTGCAAGAATTAATTCTTATAGTCTCTACATGGGGAATGTTCTTAAAAGAAGTCACTGACCATTTGCAGACTTTAAGTCCTTTTATGTCTGAAGATAAAAGGCAAGACTTTCTCACTGGGCTCAAATATGCCCAAGATATCTCCAAATTCTCCAACCGTGCAGCTTTCGACTTCTTTGAATGCGTAAGCAGAGCCTCAGCTATTGCCATAGGTGCACATAGGATTGCTTGGCTTCAAGCATCTGATTTGGAGATCTGGGTTCAAGATGAATTGGGAAATATCCCTTGTACAGGTGAGAACCTGTTTGGTAAGGATTAGCAAGCAAAAGCCAATCAGATGGATGCTGAAAATTCTGCTTTGGATAGATTATCCAAATCCACAGCTGCTCCTGCTAAGAAAAGGTTGTTCAAGAAAACACCTTTTTCTAAAAAGGGAAGATCCTATCCGACTTATGGTCAGCGGGCATCTTCTGCAGCTCAGTTCCCTTCCAAACGTCAGCAATCCTCCAAACAGAGCAAAGCAAAGGCTGCAAGGCCTGCTCCAGCCCAGCAACCTCAGCCCCCTCAGGGCCTTTGACTTTCTGCTAGAGAACTTAGCCTTCCTGGCTCTAAAAGGACCAGAGCCCTCCACCATTCAAGGAAGGTTATGTCACTTTGCTCCCAGGTGGGGGCAAATTACAGCAGAGCATTGGACACTCTCCATCATAAGAGAGGGGTACAAACTTCATTTCTCAAGCTTGCCCCCTCTCACAAGAGTACACCAGTTCAGTTCTCCAACCTCCCTCCTCAGCCTGTTGGAGCAGGAGGTTGCCCCTCTTCTCTTCCAGGGGGCAATAGAGGAAGTGCCTTTTCAACAACAGGGCACAGGGTTCTACTCCCCCTATTTTCTTATTCCAAAGAAGACAGGGGGCTTCAGACCCATCTTAGATCTCAGAGAATTGAACAGATTCCTAGTCGAGGAAAAATTCAAGATGGTTTCTCTAGGAACTCTAATGCCATACCTTCAAAGTCAGGATTGGCTTTGTTCTCTAGATCTCAAGGATGCGTACACTCATGTTCTCATCCATCCAACTCACAGAAGGTTCCTTCGGTTCCTTTTTCAGGAGAAGCACTATCAATACAGAGTGCTCCCTTTTGGTCTGGCCTCTGCACCAAGGGTGTTCACGAAATGCATGGCAGTGGTAGCTGCTTTTCTGTGCACCCTGGGGATATTCGTCTTCCCTTACCTGGACGACTGGCTCATTCGAGCTCCCACTCAATCAGAGGCCAAGACTTCTCTAACCTGCACAATGCGTATCCTTCAGTATTTAGGGCTGGTAATAAACATCCCAAAATCCAATTTGATCCCTACTCAGTCCCTGGAGTTTATAGGGGCGTTGCTGGATACCACAAGAGCAAGGGCCTATCTTCCCCAGGCCCGTTGCCTTCGCTTGGTGCAGTTAGCTTCTGAAGCAGAGTTGAAGCCCCTACTAACTGCTCGAGAGATGTTACAGTTGTTAGGCCACATGGCATCCACCGTACATGTGGTACCATATGCTCGCCTTCACATGAGGGCAGCTCAGTGGACTTTATCCACCCAATGGACCCAGGCATTAGGCTGCCTGTCAGACAAAATAGCAAACACAAGTCGCCTTTTTTGTCCCTCCAGTGGTGGAAGTCCCCTCAAAGCCTGTTGCTGGGGTCCCCCTTTCAACAACCTCTGCCCCAAGCAACTCTTACAACAGATGCTTCTCCAGTAGGTTGGGGAGTGCATCAGCAAGACCTCTCCACCCAAGGCACCTGGACTCCACAAGAGAGTTGTCTACATATCAATCTCTTGGAGCTCAGAGCAATCTTCCTTGCTCTGCAGGTGTTCTACACCCTGCTCAGCCACAAGACAGTCCTTATCCACACGGACAATCAGGTAGCCATGTTCTATGTAAACAAGCAGGGAGGAACTGGCTCTCTGTCGCTTTGCAACGAAGCTTTGCGACTGTGGGCCCTCGCCAGAGAGCATCACATTCATCTTCTGGCAGTTTATCTTCCAGGTGTCCAAAACTCTTGGGCAGACAGACTCGGTCGAGTTCTGCTTCCACACGAGTGGTCCCTACATATATGGACCAGGTATCCTAGATTTTTCAAATTTGGGGAACCCCGGACATAGACCTCTTTGCAAGTCCGTGGAATGCCAAACTTCCCCAGTTCTGTTCCAGAACTCTGGCTCAGAGAGCTCAGGCAAGGATGGCTTTCCTCCTTCACTGGGGTCAAGACTTCCTTTATGCTTTTCCACCCATTCCCCTAATTCCCAAAACCCTGTTCAAGCTTCAGAGAGACAGAGGCCACATGATTCTCATAGCTCCACATTGGCCACAGCAAGTGTGGTACCCTCTGCTTCTACATCTCTCTCAAGCACCCTCCCTGGAGTTAGGGTCTGCTCCAGACCTCCTCTCCCAAGAGGATGGAAAGTTATGGCATCCCAATCCCCAGTCTCTGCATCTCAGGGCTTGGTTGCTGAAGGCCTAGATCTCCAGGATCTTCATCTTTCTCAACAAGTGAAAGATGTTATTTATGCTTCCAGAAAACCTTCCACTAGACGTTCTTATGCTTTCAAGTGGAAGAGGTTTACCATCTGGTGTTCTGGGAAGGGTCTTAACTTCCTTGCCATACCTCTGGAATCTTTGCTGGAGTATCTCCTTCATCTGTCTAATGCAGGCCTTAAGA
Source organism: Ichthyophis bannanicus (assembly GCA_033557465.1). Classification (NCBI taxonomy): domain Eukaryota; kingdom Metazoa; phylum Chordata; class Amphibia; order Gymnophiona; family Ichthyophiidae; genus Ichthyophis; species Ichthyophis bannanicus. Next base: position 1,122,688,324 of record CM066031.1, on the reverse strand, counting down.
CAAATTCAGTAAGGGTCCATTTGAGTGCTATTGCAGCTTCCCTTAAGCCTCTAAATGGACAACCTATTTCCTCTCATCTTCTTGTAGCAAGATTCATGAGAGGCCTCCTTTTAACAAAGCCTCCCATTAAACCACCCCCGGTGGCATGGGACTTAAACTTGGTTCTTGGTCAGCTTATGAAGCCGCCTTTTGAACCTTTAGCTACCACCTCCTTGAAATATCTTTCTTGGAACGTTATCTTTCTCATTGCAATCACATCAGCTCGCCGCATTAGTGAATTGCAAGCACTCGTAGCTAATCCACCTTATACAAGGTTCCATCATGACAAAGTGGTCCTTAGGACTAATCCTCACTTTATGCCTAAGGTGGGCTCGCCTTTTCACCTCAACCAGGAGGTCTACCTACCTGTCTTTTTTCCAGGGCCTCCTGCATCAAGTGCAGAGAGGAATCTTCATACCCTGGACTGTAAAAGAGCTCTAGCTTTTTATTTACAAAGGACACAGTAACATAGAAAGTCTTCCAAACTCTTTGTTGCCTTTGATCCTTCTCATCTCGGACAACCAGTCTCCAAGAGAACACTTTCTAACTGGATTGCCCAGTGTATTTCTTTCGCCTATCAGAGCAAGAACCTTTCTCTGGAGGGCCATGTCACAGCTCACAATGTGAGAGCCATGGCAGCCTCAATGGCTCATCTGAACTCTGTGTCTATCGACGACATCTGTCGAGCAGCCACTTGGGCCTTGGTTCATACCTTTACAGCCCATTACTGCTTGGACAAGGACTCCCGCCGGGATGCCTTGTTTGGTCGCCGCTGTTCTTAACACCTGTTCCATACTTAATCAACTCCTACCCACCATCCCTCATGGGATGCCAGAGATCCATGTGGGGAAGTGCAGCCCTGTTCCAGGGACACACAACTTCTGGGATCTCTCCCTGGCATCTAAAGCTAGGGAGTCCCCATATGTGAACATAAGATATGCCATACTGGGTCAGACCAAGGTCCATCAAGCCCAGTATTCTGTTTCCAACAGTGGCCAATCTAGGTCATACTTACCTAGCAGTTTCCCCAAGGGACACAGGTTCATTCCTGCTTGTTCCTGGAGATAGCACAGTTACTTACCTGTAACAGGTGATCTCTGGGAACAGCAGGAATAAGTCTTCACAACCCACCCACCTCCCCTAGGAGTTGTATCTCTCTATCTTTCCTTTCCCTCTCTCTCTCTCTCTCTTTGTCTCAGCTTAAAACTCAACTGAGGAGGGAAAGGCGGAAAGGCAGCACGCAGGCACTGTGGGATGCTCCCAAAGGCTTTCTGATTGTACGCTGGGGAGCGTTCCCACGCAGGCTCCGTCGGTACCAACGAAACCCATATGTGAAGACTTATTCCAGCTGTTCCCAGAGATCACCTGTTAAGGTAAGTAACTGTGCTTTCTCAAGGGGTTCCAGCTGTTCTTACCGGTACCGACACCCAGGCATTGGCAGTGTCGATAGACCAGAGAATTCTTGCTATCGAACGCAGTATCGCAGCTCTTCTCTCAGCTGGTCATCGACACAGACACCGGTGCCGGTACCGATGGTGCTGGCCCCGATGGTAACTCTTCACATTCCACCTCCAGCTGGAGTGGGTAAAGTGGTACCGGGTCATCTCGGTACCGACTTCAATCGGTACTGGGATCGTGCTTTTCAGGAGCATCGGAGTCAAGAATACCTTGATTCCTCTGATTCCGAAGAGTCTAACAATTCTGCTGGCACCAGAGGTTTTCTCTTAGAGGATCCCTCTTCTCCTCAACGCAGAATGTCGCCTCCAGAGGACATGTCTTTTCAGGATTTCATCCGTGATATGGCTAAAGGTCTTTCAATCATAGTAGCTCCTGAAGAGGAACCCAGAGCAAAGGAATTGGAAATCCTCTAGTATCCTAAAGCTCCTAAGGAGGCAGCTACTCTGCCTATCCATGAAATTCTGCATAACTTGATGCTCAGAATGTGGGAGACACCTCTGACTACTTCTCCTCACTCTAGGAGACTTGATACTATGTATCGAGTCCCCCCCATGTCCTGGATTTCAGAAAACTCAGCTGCCACACCATTCAATGGTAGTGGAATCAGCCATGTGCAGGATGAAAAGTTCAAAAAGACATGCATCCAATCCTCCAGGTCATGAATGCAGGACTCTGGATGCTTTTGGACGCAGAACTTTTCAGGCTTCCATGCTTTCAACTAGGATCAGCTCATATATCCTATATATGGGAATGTTCCTCAAAGAAATCACAGGAGACTTGGAACTTATGAGCCCATTTCTCCCAGATGATAAGAGACCAGACTTTCTTACTCTGGTTAAGCTCAGGATGTCTCCAAGTTTGTCAATCGTGCAGCCTTTGACTGCTTCAAATGCATCAGTAGAACTTCTGCTATTGCCATTGGCACACAACGGATTTTCTGGTTACAGTCATCAGACTTGGAGACTTGGGTACAGGACAAGTTAGGCAACATTCCTTGCACGGGAGAAAAATCTCTTTGGCAAGAACTGTCAGGAGAAGGCTAATGAGTTAGATGCTGACAATTCTACCTTAGATTGTCAAAGTCTACAGCCACTTCAGCCAAAAGGAAGCCTTATAAAATACCCTCTTTTACCAAAAAGAGGAAGTTTTATCCTTCCTATACCCACCAGACTCAGACTCCAGGTCAGGTTGCCCAAAAGGGACAAACTAGACAACAAAAGAAACCAAAAGGCACGAGACCCCAACCAGCTCTCCAGGTTCAGCCCCCTCAAGGGCTTTGACTCCTTCCTAGAGAGCTTTGCCTTCCTGCCTCTGAGGGGTCCTCAACCCCCTAGTATTCCCAGCAGGTTATGCCACTTTGTCAACAGATGGCATCAAATAACAGCAGAAGATTGGACTTTGTCCATTGTAGGGGAGGAGTACAAACTTCATTTTCACAGCTTACCCCCTCCTACAGTTCTAAAGCAGTTCAATTCACAAACCTCTGCAGACAACCTGCTAGATCACGACGTCTCCACACTTCTTGCCCAAGGGGCAATAGAAGAAGTACCCATTCTTCAACAGGGTGCAGGGTTCTACTCCCCCTATTTTCTTATTCCAAAGAAAACAGGAGGACACAGACCCGTTCTAGACCTCAGAGAATTGAACAAATATCTGTTTCGAGAGAAATTCAAAATGATTTCTCTGGGAACTCTTCTGCCATACCTTCAAAGCCAGGACTGGCTTTGCTCTCTAGACTTAAAGGATGCATACACTCACATTCTTATCCATCCAGATCACAGGAATTTTTTACATTTCCTTTTCAGGGGAAGACATTTCCAGTACAGGGTTTTTCCTTTTGTTCTGGCTTCAGCACCAAGGGTATTCACGAAATGCATGGCAATAGTAGCTGCATTTCTACGAACCCTGGGGATTTTTGTCTTCCCTTACTTAGACGACTGGCTCATCCGATCCTCTACAGTGACAGAGGCCAGCACTGCACTGTCTTGTACAATGCGAATCCTCCAATACTTGGGATTGGTAATAAACTTCCCGAAATCTCAACTAGTTCCTTCCCAATGCCTAGAATTCATAGGAGCCTGTCTGGATACCAGACAGGCCAGGGCTTTCCTTCCACAAGCCCGGTGTCTTCGCATAATGCAGTTAGCTTCCCAAGCAGCAGGCAAATCCTCCCTCACTGCTCGGGAGCTACTGCAGTTACTGGGACACATGGCATCCACAGTTCATGTAGTCCCATATGCTCGTCTCCACATGCGAGCAGCTCAGTGGACCCCCTCCACACAGTGGACACAGGCCATGGGCCATTTGTCGGACAAAATAACAATCTCTCAACGACTAATTTTGTCCCTCCAATGGTGGCAATCATTAGAAAATCTGACAGTGGGGTCTCCTTTCCATCAACCCCTCTTTCAGGCCACCCTGACAACAGATGCATCACAGGTGGGTTGGGGAGCACACCTGAATCATCTCTTTACCCAGGGCACCTGGACTCCACAGGAGGTTGGTTTACACATAAACCTCCTGGAGTTAAGAGCAATTTATTTAGCTCGTCGAGTGTTCCACGCCCAGCTCAGCTACAAGACAGTCCTAGTCCAGACGGACAATCAGGTAACCATGTTCTATGTGAACAAGCAGGGCGGGACAGGCTCTCTGTTATGCAGGGAAGCTTTACGACTGTGGGCCCTCGCCTGAGAGCATCAAATTCACCGTGTGGTGGTATATCTTCCAGGCATTCAAAACCTTTGGGCAGACAAACTCAGTCGAGTACTGCTGCCTCACGAGTGGTCACTCCACCTAGACCAGGTGGCAAAGATATTTCATCTCTGGGGCACTCCAGACATAGACCTCTTTGAAAGTCCACTGAATGGCAAACTTCCCCGGTTCTGTTCCAGGATTCTGGCGCACAACTGTCAGGCAAGGGATGCCTTCCTCCTTCACTGGGGTCAGGAGTTCCTTTATGCCTTCCCACCCATTCCCCTCATCCCCAAGACACTCTTCAAGCTTCAGAGAGACAGGGGTCGTATGATTCTCATAGCACCACGATGGCCACTCCAAACGTGGTATTCCCTGCTTCTGCATCTCTCTCAAGTGGCACCTCTGGAGTTAGGACATGCTCCAGATCTCCTTTCCCAGGAGAACGGGATGCTATGGCAGCCGAATCCCCAGTCCCTGCACCTCACGGCCTGGTTGTTGAAGGCTTAGACCTCCAGGATTTCAACCTGTCCCAACAGGTAAAAGATATCCTTCAGGCTTCTAGGAAACTTTTCACAAGAAGATCTTATGCCTTCAAGTGGAAACGTTTTACTATATGGTGCTCCAAGAAGGGATTAAACCCCCTGGTCATACCCTTAGAATCGATACTAGAGTATCTCCTTCACTTATCGAATTCTGGGTTAAAGACCAATTCGGTAAGAGTCCATCTTAGTACAATTGCAGCTTCTTATAAGCCTCTAAATGGACAACCAATTTCCTCTCATCCACTCCTATCAAGATTTATGAGAGGCCTTTTATTAACTAAACCTGCCATCAAGCCACCACCGGTAGCATGGGATCTAAACCTAGTTCTCGGGCAACTCATGAAGCCGCCTTTTGAACCTTTAGCCACTACAGCCTTAGGTTTTTGACTTGGAAGGTCATCTTCCTGATTGCAATCACCTCTGCCCGTCGCATTAGTGAATTGCAAGCTTTAGTGGCTGATCCTCCTTATACTAGATTTCATCATGATAAGGTTGTTCTTCGAACTCACCCACACTTTATGCCAAAGGTGGTTTCGCCTTTTCATTTAAACCAATCAATTTATCTCCCTGTATTTTTTCCGATGCCTCACGCCTCTAATGCAGAAAGAAACCTTCATACTTTGGATTGTAAAAGGGCCTTAGCCTTTTACATTCAAAAACACAGCAACATAGAAAGTCCTCGCAACTTTTTATAGCTTTTGACCCTAGTCAATTTCGGACTTCCACTCTCCAAAAGGACTTTATCTAAATGGATTGCCCAATGCATATCCTTTACATATGAGAGTAAGGGTCTTCCTCTTTAGGGCCATGTCACAGCTCACAATGTGAGAGCCATGGCAGCTTCTATGGCTAATCTCCACTCTGTGTCTATCGATGACATTTGTCGAGCAGCCACCTGGGCTTCGGTACACACCTTCACAGCCCACTATTGCCTAGATAAAGCCTCCCATCGGGATGCCTTCTTTGGCCAAGCTGTTCTTCAAAATCTCTTTCAAACCTAAACCAACTCCTACCCACCAACCCTGGTGGGATGCCAGAGATCCATGGGAGGAAGGATTCTCACCTTTGGTGTCATCTTCCTGGGGCTATTTCCCTGGCATCTTCAGCTAGGGAGTCCCCATATGTGAGGACTACATTCCTGCTTGTTCCTGGAGATAGCGTAGTTACTCACCTGTAACAGGTGATCTCCGGGAACAGCAGGAATTTAGTCCTCACAACCCACCCACCTCCCCTAGGAGTTGTCTCTCTCTCTATTTGTCTCTTTCCTCTCTCCCTCTATCCTTTCACTCAGCTACAAACTTAACTGAAGAGGGACAGTTGGAAAGGCGGGAAGGCAGCGAGCATGTGCTGAGGGAAGCTCCCAAAAGCGTTCTTATTGGACGCTGGGGAGCATTCCCGCGCAGGCTCCGTCGGTACCGACGATGCCCATATGTGAGAACTAAATTCCTGCTGTTCCCGGAGATCACCTGTTACAGGTGAGTAACTACGCTAACTGGGCACTTCTAGGTAGCCACAGTCTTAGTACTTGCAAACCTCAACTACTTATAGTCATGTCTACCTTCTTTAGACCCTTTCTTGATCTGTACGTCTTCAGATATCTTCCTTTGGTTAGCTTTAGCTGGGCTAGGGGAATTGTCTTCATCTGTATAGCCAAGCTGGTCAATTCTTAGAGGCAACTTCCCCAGCTGTCCCTCCTGGGCTCCCTTCAGTATCCCAGTGCAGGCATTCCCAAACGCTTTTTTGCATCTCTAATTCTTAACTTCTTCCAGCCCCAACATACATGGCTTTAAATAGTTCCTCCAAATTGCCTGGTATTCTACACACATGACAGCCTCATCATGTCACTTTAAGCACAGGTCAAATCAGGAGCAGGGATTCCAGAAACTTTCTCATAGTAATTATAGAGAGAGCTTTTTGGCATTCTGCTATTCTAGTTTTGCTGGCTCTTTAAAGCTGTGTGGGTAAACATGGTGATAAGGCGGCTACTGGAGGGAACTAAGTTGGCATCTTGAAGGCTTTTCTACTTGAATTGGTGGAGTACAAAAGGAGCAAGACAAAAAAAATTACCCTTGCTAAGAAAAACTCTTGCAGGTGGTCACAAACTGTGGCTGGTGGCCAGAATGTATCCTTAGCAAAGTGGACAGAATAAGTGGGATAGTTTATCTTTTGCTGCTGTCGTCTACAGTGCATTACCGTGTAAGAGAACCTGTTGGTGACTGGTTATAGCAGTGCCCTATCTCTGCAAACTGTCTCCTGACAGAGCCCTTCATGGCAAGACTGAAAGCATCCATATTCCTGCAAAATGGTAGCTATTTACTTACCCAATTTACGGCCAGCATTATTAAGCTATGTTAATAGATTAGTATATATAATTTGTCTTAAAATGTACATTAATTGAAAAAATATTAATTGTTTTCCCTTGATGTGCACATTTTCTTGGAATAGAGGAGCCAGTTCAAAAATTTAGGAGCCGGTTACTGAGACCTCTGTCACAGTGCCCCGCCCCCCCCCCCCCCCCCCCCACCCCGCCTTTCAAAAGGTTTATTGCATCTCTTTTTTAAGGGCCTGATTTACTGTTTTCCCATTTTCTATGGGAAATAAAACCTTAATAAAGAAGGCTCTTTGTATGTCATTACACAGTGCCAACAGAAGGCTGATATCCTCCTCTGCCTTCCACTCTCGAGAGACTTGAAAGTGCGAGAGAGTTTTAGTTATAGTTTTATTTTACTTGATATACCGCCTATAGCAGGTAGCAGCTAGGCAGTTAAGGAAGTTACATTCAGGTACTGTATGTATTTTCCTGTCCCCAAAGGGCTCACAATATAAGCTTGTATCTGAGGCAATGGAGGAGCGCCAGTGGGACTAAAACCCTAGTCCTTTCAGCCTGAGGCTGCTGTCCCCCAGTGGGACTTGAACCCAGGTCCCTCCGGACCGAGGCTACTGCCCCAATCACTAGGCCACTCCTCCCTCTAAAGACAGAGGCTCAAGCTCTTTGCAGAGAGAGAGGTGCACTGTGCATTAGGAAAAAAAACAAAAAAACTTTTCAGGGCCACGAAATCCAGACGCCAAGGCGTTTCTAGGTGCCGTGGCGACCTGGTGACTGAGATTTGTCAAGCACTATTATACCACAATACATATTTGCTGATGAGATGCAAAGCAGCTCGTTATTAAGCAAAATGAATAATGAAACTTTCATGAAACCTTGCATTCTCCAGGAACAAGCAGGAAGTCGGTCCTCGCATATGGGTGATGTCGGCACCGACGGAGCCCTCGCGGAAGCATCACCCCAGCTTTCAAAGAAAGCCTTTGGGAGATGCCACCACATATGCGTGATCCCCGTCCCACCCAAGGGTGCCATCTTGCTCAGTCTCCTTTTTTTTCCACGGAGCCCTTCAGACGTTTGTCTGGCTTGTCCCCGGAAAAAGTTGATTTTTCTCTGAGTTTCATACTCTCCTCTGCTGTCACACCGGTACTCTTCCTGCCTACCGACCTCTGTGTCGAGTTCGGTCTCTTTTTTTTTTTTTGTAGTTTTCATTCTTTTCTTTCCTGGCATCCTCACACCTTTTTCTTCCACTGGCAGCCCAGAGAGTCTTTGACCTCACAGGGGTACTTTTTCCCCCCATGGCTACCGGTGGCTTTAAGAAGTTGTGATTGGTGCTCCAAAATTATGTATTTGACCAACACACACACGACTGCTGTCTCTGCTGCCTTGGGCCAGACCATGACCCAGCAGTCTGCAGTCTCTGCAAGAGGATGTCCAGTAAGGCCCTTAAGAGCTGCCAGCAGCAGCACAATACGTTTTTCCCCGAGCCCCCAGTGCCTCCGAAGGCCAGAGCCTCGTCTGAGGCTCCGACATCTCGGACAGGGCTTTCCGAACCCAAACCTCATCGTGGGTCCTCAGAAAGGGGGTCTCCCTTGAGGGAACCCAGGAAGAAGAAAAAAACCTTGAAGGCAGCGTCCTTGCATGGTTCCCACCGGCCGGGTGCTCCCCGGGCCCAGTCCCAGTCCCGCAGTCCAAGACATTCGTCCGAGGCGTCAGAGAAGGAGCAGCCTGCTGAGGTCCCCCGGAATGATCTGACCACGGACCGGCCTAGGTCCCCAGACACTATCCTCGTTGAGGATTCCCCTTCGGGGGAGCCGGTGTCGGGCCAGAGTCCCTTGGAGCACACACTGAAGGCTGCGGAGCCTTCTCATCTGGAGTCCAAAATGGCAGCCCTGGAACACAGTTTGTCTGCCTTCATGGACCAGCAGCGGGCGCTGTCATCCACCCCGACCACCGGGCCCTTTACATCCAAGATGTCCCCGGAGGCCGAGCTGATCATCGAGGTCCTTAGGCTTCAAGTCGATCTTCTTAGGCACTAAAGGTGGTCAGAGAGGGTTACCTCCTCCACCTGACGCAGACAATCCCCCCCCCCCCTACTTCTCGGCAGAGCCCCTCAGGTCTTCCCTCCACTGGGACCTTTTTCTGAAAGAGTTGGCAGGTCTTCTTGAGGAAAACGTGGGTGAACCGGTGCCCCACCACCTCAAGAGCAAGGGGTTCTACTCCAGATACTTCCTCGTGCCAAAGAGGACAGGGGGCCTAAGGTCCATCCTTGACCTGCGCAACCTCAACAAATTCCTGGTGAGGGAGAAGTTCAAAATGCTCTCCCTTGGAACATTGCTGCCATACCTCCAGCAGGGAGACTGGCTAGGCTCCTTAGACTTCAAGGATGCTTATACCCACATAAGGCGATAGCAGTGGGGGTGTACTATCGACCGCCTGGCCGGAATGAACAAACGGATGATGAAATGCTCAAAGAAATCAAGGAAGCTAACAAAAGTTGCACACAGTAATAATAATGGGTGATTTCAATTACCCCGGTATTGACTGGGTCAGTGTCACGTCAGGACATGCTAGGGAGATAAAGTTCCTAGATGAAATAAAAGACTGCTTCTTGGAGCAGCTGGTTCATGAACCGACCAGAGGGGAAACCATATTAGACCTGGTCCTTAGTGGAACACCAGATCTGGTGCAAAAGATAAGGGTGTTGGGGCCACTTGGCGATAGTGATCATAGCATGATTTCCTTTGATTTAATTAGTGGAGGAGGGATAGTAAGGAAATCCACAGTACTACCTTTTAACTTTTGAAAGGGAGACTATGATATAATGAGGAAAATAGTTAAGAAAAAACTAAAAGGAGCAGTTGCAAAGGTTAAAGACTTACATCAAGCTTGGGTGTTGTTGAAAAATACTATCTTAAAAGCCCAGACCAGCTGTATTCCACGCTTTCAGAAAAGTGGAAGGAAGTCCAAAAAACTGCCAGCATGGTTTAAAGGTGAGGTCAGAGAGGCGGCTGTTGCCAAAAAAGCAACTTTCAGGAAATGGAAAAAAGAGCCAAACAACGAAACCTGGAAACAGCACAAGCACTGGCAAGTTAAATGCAAGGCATTGATAAGGCAGGCAAAGGGAGAATTTGAGAAGAAGCTTGCTGCGGAAGCAAAAACGCGTAATAAAGACTTTTTCAAGTACATTCGTAGCAAAAAACCTGTGAGAGTCAGTTGATCCATTAGATGATAGAGGGGTTAAAGGGGCACTAAGAGGCGACAAGGCGATAGCGGAGAGACTGAATTAATTATTTGCTTCAGTCTTTACTGAGGAATATGTAGGGATGTAACCCATGACTGAAGTGGTATTTAAAGGTGCGGAAGAATTGAAGGAAATATTGATACATCGGGAAGACGTATTACAACTATTAGATAAACTGAAGAGTAGCAAATCATCTGGGCTGGATGATATACATCCAAGGGTGTTGAAAGAACTGAAGTGATATTGCAGAACTGCTATTAGTAATCTGTGAACTATCATTAAAATCATCTGTAATACCTAAAGATTGGAAGATGGCGAACATAACACCAATTTTTTAAAAGGGTTCCAGGGGTGATCCGGGAAACTGCAGACCAGTGAGCCTGATATCAGTACCGGGAAAATTGGTAGAAACCATCATAAAGAACAAAATTGCTGAACATGTAGATAGTCAACATGGCTTTAGACAAGGAAGATCTTGTCTTCCTAATCTGTTATGGGTTTTTTTGAAGGTGTGAATAAACAGGTAGACAAAGGTGAGTCAGTTGATATAGTGTATTTGGACTTTCAGAAAGCCTTTGACAAGGTCCCTCATCAGAGACTTTTGGCAAAACTAAAGAGTCACGGAATAGGAGGCAGTGTACTGTTGTGGATCAGGAACTGGTTAAAAGATAGAAAGCAGAGGGTAGGGCTAAATGGCCAATTTTCCCAATGGAGAAAGGTAAATAGTGGTGTACCCCAGGGATCTATGCTGGGTCCGCTGCTTTTTGACATATTCATAACTGACCTGGAAAAGGGAATAACGAGTGAGGTTATCAAATTTGCAGATGACACAAAACTATTTAAAGTTGTTAAAACCCAAGAGGATTGTGGAAAATTGCAAGAGGATCTTGATAAATTGGAAGACTGGGCATCAAAATGGCAGATGAAATTTAATGTGGACAAGTGCAAAGTTATGCACCTAGGGAAGAACAACCCAAACTATGGTTACACGATGCAAGGTTCCACAATAGGAACCGCCACCTAGAAAAGATTTAAGTGTCATTGTGGATAACGTGTTAAAACCCTCAGCCCAGTGTGCAGCGGCGGCCAAGAGAGCAAATAGAATGCTAGGTATCATAAGGAAAGGAATGGAAAATAAAACAAAGGATATTATAATGCCTCTGTATCGTTCCATGGTGAGACCGTTCCATGGTGAGACCGTTCCATGGTGAGACCGCACCTTGAATATTGTGTGCAAGTCTGGTCGCCGTATCTTAAAAAGGATATAGCGTTATTAGAAAAGGTTCAGAGAGGAGCCACCAAAATGGTAAAAGGGATGGAAGGATACCCCTATGAAGAAAGGCTAAAAAGGTTAGGGCTCTTTAACCTGGAAAAGAGACGGCTGAGGGGAGATATGATAGAAGTCTATAAATTAATGAACGGAGTGGAACGGGTAAACGTAGATCGATTGTTTACGTTATCAGAATATAGAAAGACTAGGGGACATGCAATGAAGCTACGGGGTAAACTATTTAAGACTAATAAAAGAAATATTTTTTCACTCAATGTGTAATCAAACTCTGGAATTTGTTACTGGAGGATGTAGTAAAGGCTGCTAGTGTAACTGGGTTTAAAAAAGGTTTAAAAGAGGGCTGCTACACAGTACCCTGTCCTGTGCTGCTGAGGTAAGCTATATTCTTATTTGATTTTAAATTTTAAATTATAGCTCTTTGCTGCTGCTAGGCTCTAACTTATTATGAAATTTAAGCTACAAGGTCTCTGCTGGGTTCTAAATTTAACCAGAAAGCTCTCTTCTGTGTTTTAAATTTAAAACTAAAAGTACTTTGCTGATACTAAGCCCTGAGTGACTATTAATTTAAACTACAAGCTCTCTGCTGGGTATGATATGTAACCAGAAAGTTCTCTTCTGTGTTTTAAATTTAAACTTAAACTGCTGCTACTAGGCCTTGACTGATTTAACAAAAAATAGTGGGTTCACAGATTAATTAGCTTTAATACAAGAATTCCTTACAGAAAATTCCCAGAAGTATATACTCACAATTGCAGATCTCTCTCCAGAAGTAACAGTCCCCTTTTGTAGTCCTGCAAGACTCCCCTTTTGTAGTCCTGCAAGACATTGCTGCTTGGATGTCTCGCTGCCACTTGAAATTGAACATGGCCAAAACTGAGCAGCTCATTTTTTTTCCTTCTCTCCTCTTCCTCCTTTCTCAGTCTCTGTGGATAACTCTCTACTCCTCAATGTTTCCTTGGCTCACAACCTTGGGGTCATCTTTGACTCCTTTCTCTCCTTCTCCACACACATCCATCTGATAGCTAAAACCTGACGTTTCTTTCTCTATAACATCAACAAAATCCACCCATTCCTTTCTGATCACACAACTAAGACACTTATCCATCTTTAGTCACTCTCCTTCAATCTGTTCAACACTCTGCCGTGTGGCTAATTTTCCACCAGCCTTGTCATGCTCATTTTACCCCTCTTTTCAAGTCACTTCATTTACTCCCTATCTGTTTCCACATCCAGTTCAGACTTCTCCTGCTGACCTATAAGTGCATTCACTCTGCAGCTTCTCACTACCTTTCCTCTCTTATCTCTCCCTACACCCCTCCTCGGGAACTCCATTCTTCTGGCAAGTCACTTCTATCTGTGTCCTTCTCTTCTATTGCTAACTCCAGACTTCGCTCCTTTCACCTTGCTGCTCCTTATGCCTGGAACAAACTACCTGGGTCTACGTCAGGCGTCTTCTCTGACCCTTTTCAAATCCAGGCTGAAAACTCACCTCTTCACTGCCGCTTTCAGATCTTGACTCACCTGGTCTCCTTCGTGTTTCCTTACCATACCCCCTAGACGTATCCTCTGCAGTTACTGTGTTCTCTGTCTTGACTAGATTGTAAGCGCTGGTGAGCAGGGATCGTCTTTTACATGTCTGTGCAGTTTTGTGTACGTCTTGTAGCGCTATACAAATGCTCAGTAATAATAGGATTGAGACTGGGTGCTGCTAGGGCAGGAGTGTCTAGGAATCGCTTCTGCCCTCCAGGGAAGACCCCCTCAGTAAGTGTAGGGCGGTCTTTGTAAAGGTGATCGGGGGGGGGGGGGGAGATACATTTTGTAAAGCACCAGCCTTGCCCTTTAAAAGATAGTGGACCCAAGTTGGCCTGTTCTTTGCACTGCTGTGGCAAGAATGTGCAGTGTTCCTGGCTGTAGCAATACAAAAGTATATTTACAGCTGGATTCACTAATCTGCAGTAGTGGGGTACTGCAGTTTAGCGAATTCCATGGTAAATTCTTGTCTGGTAAAATAACACATTTCACACCTCCCCTTAGTAACTCTGGGTCTTAATGCCCTGTATGTTTTGCTGGTTATATATGTTTTGATTTGTTCTGTGCACTATTTTCTGTATATTGCTTAGTCAGCATTGGTATTGATATGGTGTAACATTTACTTTTAAATTATTTTTTTCCGCAGAACAAGCGTCTGGGTTCTCTGAATAAGTTCAAAGCCAAGTCACGCTCTATTCTGTTGGCCACAGATGTGGCAAGCCGAGGGCTGGATATTCCTCATGTGGATGTAGTAGTAAACTTTGATATTCCTACCCATTCCAAGGTGAGCCCTGTTGTTACTGCTTGCCTTTCTGCACCTTGACACACAGTTAGTGTAGAAACAGGGTTGGATGTAATTTAGTGCAGATAGCCCATTGTTCTCCCAAAAAAGAAGAAACACGCTTGAATTCTTTTAATTTTGCAAGCAGAGTTGGCAGTGGAAGCCCTCCACTTCTCCACATTTGAGGTATTGCACAGATGCAGGCTTCGTGTCCACGTAGTCTAGCTACTGTGACTGACTGATGGATTTCCATCTCCAGTCACAAATGCTGGAACCACTAGACTGCTGCTGGGCTCAGCAAATTTCCAGCTGCTAACCTGAAATTGAGCAGGTACAATCCCTGCATCTGCTGTACAGTGGAGCCCACATAGAGTACAGCAGCTTATATGCTTTTATTCATGCATTCTGATCACCTGCCCTGGCAGAGAGGAGGGTATCATGTTAGTGCTGAAAGTATTGCACTATTTCTTTCCCTTGCAGAGATGGGAAAATAATTCTGAGGAATATTTTCTTAAGGTCTCTCTTGATTTCAGATTGTAATCGCTTTCAAGATTTCCATTCCGCTCCTCTGTGGGGCATACTGAGCCTTCATTTGCCAATCTGTGCCCTGCTGTCTGGAATCAGTGGTGGTACTGAACTCTTGTGGAGGGAAAAGGTTGCCAAGGTAACCACAGAGTGGGGGGGGGATGGACTAGGACTCTGCCCGGAAGCACCAGCTTGCTCCTGTCTCCTCCCTGCTAGGTTGGTTTTCCTTGTTGCTTCTGAGAAAGTGGCATGTTGTGCAGAATCGGGCCACACATTGTGGGGTGATGATGCAGCAGCACAGAATGTCATCCTCCCCAAACATCATGCAGCACTTGCTAGTCAAATGGCATAACAATAAAACACTTAAAATAAGAATGCTAAAAAAACAAAAAGTTGCTTTCCCCTCCTCTGGCTGCCTTTATTTTACTAGGGAAAAGGGGCCTCTTTAGTCACACTTTAACATAAGCAGGCCCTGAGATCTTTATAAGTACTACTAAATTGGGCCCAGGCAGCAGGAGCTTACAGAAAGCGTGTACAAGACCGGGTATTCCATGGTGTAACCTTCCATTTTCCAGCAGCCCTGATTTAGGGATGAATTGAATGGCTCAGATAGGTTATGACTATTGTTCTTCATTATTTTATTTTGTTTTTCCAGGATTATATTCACAGAGTAGGGAGAACAGCTCGAGCTGGCCGGTCTGGAAAGTCCATCACCTTCGTAACACAGTAAGTTTTTTTACATTGGAAGAAGACCAGGAGCCTGTTGGGAGCCAGGGCATGCTGAGCATTGATGGCCATGGAGAGGCCTGTCTGAGAAATGCTTTCTGGAAATATGTCTTCCCCTCTCCTCCTCCCCTCACCCAGTATTTGGATTTTCACTTGTTACCCCCTTCTCATGAGGGTGAGCATATCATTTTGGCTGTACCCGTGTTTTTCTCACTGATACTCTGTTTAACTTGAGGCTCTTCTTTAATACAGAACACTGCCATCCACCTTCTTGCTGCCATAAAAGTTTATTTTTCAAAGTATTTCTTAGTGTTTGGTGAAAGCATCATTCCAGTGAATATTTAGATAACCGAGAAAAATACAAGCAACAAATAACAGGTTTGCTTAATCAGTCTGGAAATTGGTTACAGAGAATACAGTGCTATAACAAACTGTGCTCCTGTTATGCATCTGGAAATTGAAGGAGACAGTTTACAATGGAATCATGCAAATGTGAACATCCCGACCAGACCAGCCATGCTGGGGCAGGCTGTCGGCAGTTCTTTGTCCAATGCCTTTTTCTCCCTGGATTTTGTTACACAGTTCCTTTTCCTTAATGCAGCAGAACTTGATTCCCCGGACCTGGCGCAACTGGGACCTTTCCTTGTGGGGGAAGAGGGAATCAAAGTTGGAACGAGGTCTGTGGGGCCTCTGTCCAGAAGATCCCCTGATTATGAAGAGAATCTGGTTCTAGGGAGTGGTCTTCTGTAAAGTCCTCAAGCTTCAGTGTGATGATCTGGATGGGGATGTTGGACCTCCCATAGCTGGAGAAGTGGAAACTTGCACCAGGGGTGGAGGAGAATGACTCCTCTATAGTTCAGCAGTTTCATAAGGAGGAGCAGGGCCATTTATTGCTAAGGTTTCCGGTCCATTAGAGTTGGAGAATACAATCATGCAGGCTCCGGCAAAGCTGAATCCATTTCTTGAAGGAATCCAGAAGCCTTCAAAATGTTTTCCCCTTCTACCGCCTGTCTGCAACATGATGGCATAATGGTGGAGTAGGAAGCTCCAAATGCCTTCTTTAATGTGGCCAGAGCGATAGGATGGCTATACCCACTTCCTGTGCTGCATGGCTTCTTTTTCATTCCTCCAGTCCAATCCTGACCTGTGAGTTCTCAGTCCTCACCAGCAGCTTGGAGACTGAGCATGTCAAAACTAATGATATCACGATACATAGTCAGCCGGACACACCCCCTGCTCTCAGTATGTCAGTCTCCAAGCAGCTACAGAGGTGAACCACAGGAGGGTGGACTCACTGAAGGGACAGCTAAGAATGATTTTGATTATGATTCTGTTCTTGCCACATTTTACATAGGAAAAGAATAGCCTGGTTTTCAATTGCTGTCTGATGAAGTTGGAAAAAAGAACAGGGACATAATTAAATTGTCTTCGACCTCACTGGGGCCTTTTTTTCTCCCCATGGCCTCTGCCAGTGGCTTCAAGAAGTGTGATTGATGATCGTGGACTATGTCCCTCACCGACACACATGACTACTGCCTCCATTTCCTTGGGCCAGACCATGACCCCCTTGGATTGTGGCCTCTGTAAGAGGATGACTTCCAAGGCCTTTAAGAGTCGTCAGCAGCAGCATGGGAAGATTTTCCAAAAGTCAGACTCTGCCCCAGAGTCTCCAGCAATGCTGTGCTCCAAGGCCCCATCCAGGACCTTGGAGACCTGAGGTGACCCCGCCATCCCACGACCTAGGCCGTGGATCATCCGAGTGGTGCTCCCTGGAGGAGCATAAGAAGAAATACTTGAGAGCAGCATCTGTGGATGAGTTGGGGAAGGCAGGTAAGTACCGCACCCAGTCCCACAGACCACACTGCGAGTCCGAGGGATTGGATCAGAGCAGGAGTGGCTGACCAAAGTCGCCCACAAAGAATCATCGGCCTCTGATGATCGGTCTCGGACCTCCGAGGCCATCCTGGTCGAGGACTCCCCCTCATCGGAGCTGGCACCAGGTCTGAGATCCTCTGTGCCTGCGCCAAAGGCTGCAGAGCCATCTGGACTGGAGACCAGAATGGTGGCCTTGGAGTGCAGCTTGTCTGCCTTCATGGCTCAGCAGCGTGCCATGATACCCGGTTCTGCCGGGTCATCTGCCCAGGCCACCGGGACTTCAACCTTGAGGACATTCCCAGGTGTTGAGCTGATCCTCGAGCGCCATTGGCCTCAAATAGATCCTCAACATCAGTTTCTATCCTAGTCCCGATCCAAGATCTTCCCCATTGAGTGGCTGCAGTTCTGCCTGCAGAGCATCTGAGGGGCATGGACTGTTGAGCTCGGGGCCTGACCTTTCAACCAGGCCCGACCTTTTAGCCCAGCCTGACTGCGACTCCTTCACAGACTATGAGTCTGACTTGGGAGACTGAAGATAAGGAGTTTCCGGACACTCATCGCCACCATGATGTGCTCTCAGACCCGTCTCCCTCCGAGACCTGGCGTCGGTCCTTGCCCTAGGATATAGCATTCTTCAACTGCATGCAATACATGTTGAAGGCATTGGCTTTCGAAACGGAGTCGGAGGAGGACCCTCGCACAGAGGAGCTCAAGATCCTCCAGTACGAGGCACTTACAGTGCCCGTTCCCCTGATCCTGGAGCAGCTGCTCCTCTGCATGTGGGAAACATCGGTGCTCATCTTGAGCCAACGACTTGACTCGATGTATCGGGTCCACCGGTGCCCGGGCTTCCAGAAAGCACAACTGCCACATAACTCCATGGTAGTGGAGTTGGCCATGGGTTGGCTTAAGAACCAGAAGACACACGCCTCTGTGCCTCCGGTTAAGGAGGCTCGTACCTTGGATTCCCTGGGCAGAAAGTGCTACCAGGGCTCGATGCTTATCGGCCAGATCTAGGCATACCAGCTGTACATTGGCATGCACTTTGAGGGACCTGGTGAAGGAACTTGCCAGGTTCTCAGCTAGTCTCTCCGAGGAACCCCTCCAACGGTTCTGGGGCTTGTCCTCTGCTCCAAATTCATGACTCGAGCCGCCTATGACAGCTTCGAGCCAGCGGCTAGAGTAGACGCGGCAGGCATTGGTGCCAGATGCTGGCTACAGTCTTCTGACCTGGAGCAATGGGTTCAAGACAAATTGGTTAATGTCCCCTGCCAAGTAGGGAAACTCAAACCCATGACTGATAAGGCTGCATAGTTGGATTCAGAGTTCCTGATGAGGACTAGGCTCTCCAAGAAGACCACTACCCTTTCCCGACAGAAGGCCCTGAGTAAAAAGCTCTTACTTGAGGAAGGGAAGGGCTTACGGAAACTGCCCTCAGTATCAGGCCTCCCCAGCAGGATCAGCAGACCAAGGGACAAGGGCATGGCCCTTGTAATCTGAAAGCTCCCAAAACCCAGGCACTGGCTCCGGCACAGCCTGCCTTAGGCATAACCTCGCCTCTCCACCCACAGGGGGGTGTCTGATTCTGTTTGCCCACCGATGGCTATCACTGCCGACACCTGGACACTCCAGGTGGTCAAGGAAGGCTACCTCCTCCATCTGGAGCAGACTCCCCCATCATTCTTGCAGGAAGAACCCACCAGGACTCCCCTCCACTAGACCCTGCTACTGCAGGAGCTCGCAGGCCTTCTCGAGGACAAGGCAGTGGAACCCCTACCCCCACACCTCTGGGGCAGAAGGTTTTATTCCTGGTACTTTCTCATGCCGAAAAGAACAGAGGGCCTAAGGCCCATACTAGACCTGAACAGGTTCTTGTTGAGGGAGACGTTCAAGATGCTTTCCCTTGAGACGCTGCTGCCATATTTTCAGCAGGGAGACTGTCTATGCTCTGTTGACTTAAAGGATGCGTGTACACACATCCTCATCCATCCCAGCTGTAGGCAATACCTCAGGTTCATGGTGGGGGACAACCCATACCAATACAGGGACCTACCCTTTGGCCTGGCTTCCGCCCCAGTGGTCTTCACCAAGTGCCTAGCGGTGGTTATGGCCCACCTCTGCCTCCATGGGGCCTTTGTCTTCCCCTTTCTGGACGACTGGCTCATCAGAGGAGTTTCGGCTGCTAAGGTGCAGCAGGCCACAGCCCGAACCATCTGTCACCTACGGTTCATCATAAACCACTCCAAGTTCCACCTCCTCCTGACAGTATCTGGAGTTTATAAGAGCCCGGCTGGACACCCTTCAGGCCAGAGCATTCCTTCCCTAGGACAGGGCCAACCGCCTCAGGGCACTGGCTGTAGACATATAACGCAGACGCACCATATCTGCTCACCTCCTGCTATGTCTGCTGGGCTACATGGCGTCCACGTCACCCCAGATGCCTGCCTCCACATGAGGGCGGCCCAGTGGTGTTTCTGCTCCCAGTGGACCCAGGCCACCGGATGGCTGCGGGACAGGGTGATGGTGACCCACCAACTTGTGGACTCCCTCAGCTGGTGGCAGGTTCTGCAGCACCTCAGACGGGGGGGATGTCCTTCCAGTCCCCTGATCTCCAGAGGGTCCTCACTGCTGGGTTGGGATGCACATTGCAAAGATCTCTGCACCCAGGGCAGCTGTCGTAGTCAGAGAGCCAACTGCAGATCAACCTGCTGGAGCTTCAGGCCATATTCCTGGCTCTCCGAGCCTTTTGCCACCGCCTGTAGCATCAGTCGGTGCTGGTCCAAATGGACAATCAGGTGGCAATGTTCTATGTGAACAAGCATGGGGGCACAGGGTCCTATGCCCTCTGCCAGGAGGCAGTGGCAGTCTGCTCCTTTGCACTCCACAATTGGATGCTTCTGTGGATGGTGTATCTGCTGGGCCAGCTCAGCACCCTAGCAGACAAGCTGAGCAGGGTCCTCCAGCCGCACGAGTGGTGGCTGGACCCCAGGGTGGCCTCTCGGCTCTGGGAAGTTCCACTGATGGACCTCTTCATGAATCTGACCAACACTCAGCTGCCCCGCTTCTGCTTCCGCCAACTGCACCCACTCACAGGTGACAGCAGATGTGTTCCTCATCTCGTGGATGAAGGACCTTCTCTATGCCTTCCCGCCCACATCACTTTTTGCCAAGACCCTTTTCAAGGATCAGCAAGATGGGGCATCACTGATACTGGTTGCCTCCCGTTGGCCCAGGCAACCGTGGTTCTTGCTGCTCCTCCGCTTGTCCTCAGCACCCCCGGTCCCTCTAGGGAGTGCCCCAGGGTTACTGTCGCAGGAGGGCGGCTCCCTCCTACATCCCAACCTGGGGTCCCTATCGCTAACTGCTTGGCTGCTGAAAAGGTAGTCTTGGCCCAATTCAACCTCTCGGGAGGTAGAGGAGGTCCTCCTGGCCTCCTGTAGGGTCTTCACAAGACAAGCCTATGCCTTCAAATTGCACAGATTCTCAGTGCGGTGTGCGGAATGGCAAGTTATCCCTTTGTGCTCGGTGCAGCTTGTACTGTAGTATTTGCTCCACCTGTCGCAGGCAAGACTGAAGTTCAACTCAGGATACACCTGAGTGCTCTAGTAGCACACCACCACCTTATTGAGGGCAAGCCCCTCTCTGTCCAGCCGATCGTGACCCGCTTCTTGCGGGGCCTCTTGTTATCCAAGCCCCCTGTTCTGCCTTTCAGCAGTGGAGTGGGACCTCAACATGGTGCTATTCAAGCTCACCGGGCTGCCTTCAAGCCTCTGGCTACCTGCCACCTGTGGTATCTCTCATGGAAGGTCATCTTTCTAGTGGCGTTCACATCTGCTCGCAGAGTAAGCGAGCTGCCGGTGTTAGTGGTTGATCCGCTATACACAAGGTTCTAAAAGAATAAGGTGGTGCTCTGCATGCATCCCAAGTTTCCTCCTAAGGTGGTGTCCCCTTTCCACCTGAATCAGGAGGAGGTGCTCCCCACCTTCTTTCCGCAGTCACACGCCAGCCGGGCTGAGACTGTACTGCATACCCTGGTCTGTAAGAGAGCCCTGTACTTCTACTTTCAAAGTGCCCAGGGCCACCGCAAAGCCTCTCAGCTTTTTGCCTCCTAAGACCCCAGTTCGCTGGGGGAGGCGGTGACCAAGCAAACCTGTCCACTTGAGTGGCTGACTGCATTGCCCTCAGCTGTGAGCAGGCTAGGCTCTCGTTGGAGCACCGGGTCGTGGTGGCATCTATGGCAAACCTGTGTTCTATCCCTCTGTTGGAATCTGCTGGGCCACCATCAGGTCTTCAGTCCACACTTTCGCAACTCATACTGCCTGGAGAGGGAGGGAGTCCTGACGGGACAGCACCTTCGGCCAGGCCATGCTCAGTCATCTGTCGCAGGCCATGCTCAGTCATCTGGTTTGGGGTGCAGGCAACTCATGCCCTCCAGCCCTTCTGTGTTCAGGCTACCGGAGTGCTGGCTCTCACTGGACACTGGGGTCTCTTGGGAGCCTTTTCCTTAGGATTCAATTGCTGCTGCTTATGGCTCGCCTTTTCCTGGTCACCAATGGCATTTCTGCAGGTTTTTCGGTAGCCTGTAGCTAGGGAGTCCCATATGTGAAGACAGACTTCCTGCTTGTTCCTGGAGAAAGCGTAGTTACTCACCTGTAACAGATGTTCTCCAGTGATTGCAGGAATCAGTCCTCAACCTTCCCTCCTCCCCATGGAGTTGTTTCTTTATCATTTTTGTTGTCTTTAGCTATGTCATTTGACTGAGGTAAGATGGCACCCTTGGGCGGGACGGGGACCACGCATGCGTGATGCGTCTCCCAAAGGCTTTCTTGAAAGCTAGGGAGAAGCTTCCGCACAGAGCTATGTTGGCATCTGCGCCAGCCATATATGAGGACTGATTCCTGCTGTCTCCGGAGAACACATCTTTCAGATGAGTAACTGCGCTTTTTGTGGTGCCCAAGAAAGAGGCCACTTACAGGCCCATCTTAGATCTAAAATGGGTAAACCAGTACTTGAAAGCTCCCCATTTTCACATGGAAACTTTGTAGTCCGTCATCAGGAGTGGAGGAGTATCCTAGTGGTTAGAGCACTGGCTTGGGAACCAAGAGACCAGGGTTTGATTCCCACTAGCACTCCTTGTGGCCTTGGGCAAGTCACTTAACCCTCCATTGCTCAGAAAAATCCAAGTTATCAATTTCCCTGTTTAATGTACGTTTACCAAGTTTAAGTTACAATGTAAACTGCTTTGATTGAAATGATAAAGCGATATAAAAAAACTGTTAAATAAAATCATGGCCATATGGAAGGATGAGTATCTGACCTCATTAGACCTCACGGAGGCGTGCTTACATATCCCCATTTGCCAAGAGCATCAATAATTTTTGCGATTCACACTGCCCATGGGGCACTTCCAGTTCACCACGTTGCCTTTTGGTCTGCCCACAGCCCCAAGGATTTCACCAAAGTCATAGTGGTGGTTACAGCTGTGCTACAACAGGTAGGGGTTCTAGTTCATCCCTACCTTGACAATTGGCTCATTCGAGCAAAGTCCAAAGAGGAAAGCATGAAGGCCACAGCCAGGGTGGTGGAGTTTCTGCAGGGCTTTGTCTGGGTCGTTAATTAACCAAGAGTCGCCTACAGCAATCTCAAGATCTGCTGTACCTGGGGGCTTGGTTTCAAACCGCCGAGAGCTGGGTGGGTGTCTTTACCGGTGGACAGCATGCACACTCTACAAGGTCAGATTCAGCAGTTTCTATAGCTGAGTGTACCGATGGCATAGCATTATTTTCAGAT
This sequence comes from Ichthyophis bannanicus, assembly GCA_033557465.1. Taxonomy (NCBI): domain Eukaryota; kingdom Metazoa; phylum Chordata; class Amphibia; order Gymnophiona; family Ichthyophiidae; genus Ichthyophis; species Ichthyophis bannanicus. The sequence goes on along the minus strand of CM066031.1, from coordinate 1,122,665,506 downwards.
CTTGGGGTCCATGGCAGCGGCTTTCGATTTGGTGCCATGGGCACAAGCTCACATGAAACCGTTTCAGAGTGCATTGTTGAGATGTCACAGCGACACCATCTCTCGATGCAGTTGGCCTGTCTGGGTGAAGTCTGGAGGGCCCTTCATTGGTGGAGGCGGCCGTAGAAGATTCTAGTAAGGATGCTGCTGGAGACTCCCCAGTGGGTGCCGTTGACAACAGACACCAGCCTCTTGGGATGGGAGGCTCATTGCGAGAGACATATCGTGCAGGGCTGCTGATTTCCGGAAGAGAGCACATGGTCGATCAACCGATTGGAGATGCAAGCGGTGTTTCTAGTGCTTCAGAGATTGTTTTTACTTTCATGGAGAAAGTGGTCCGAGTGTTTTCGGACAACAGCACAGTCAAGTCTCCCACAGCCAACGGGAAATTGAGGCTATCTCCTTGACATATTTATTATGTCGGAGAGCATTGCTGAATGGGCTGAGTGTGCATTCGGCTAGAGTGCAAGTAGCCTCGTGGGCGGAGGCTAGTTTAATTCAGCCGGTGGAGATTTGTAAAGCAGCAACCTGGTCATCATTACATACCTTTTGTGAAGCATTATTGGTTAGATGTGTGGGTGGTGGGGGATGCACAGTTCAGAGCGGTGGTTCTGCAGGCTGGGCTCACGGGTCCCTCCCGGTTATTGCTGCTATGATACATCCCACAGCTCTGGTCAGGACTGGACTGGAGGGACGAAAAGGAAGGGAAAATTAGTTCTTATCTGCTAATTAGCTTTCCTTGAGTACCTCCAGTCCAATCCCTGACATTCTGGAATTGGGAATAAGAGGGTGCAAGCCCGGATCTGAAGATCATCATCAGTGCATAGCGGCCGGGGTCCAGACTAAGCTGACATAACCAGGGTTCATAGGTGTGCGTAGTGTTTGCTGCGGTCAATCATACAGCGACACCTCCTGGAGAAGATGAATGCCTTGGTCTAAAGTGGTCAGGGTTCGGTATGAGAATAATGTAGTAAATATTTTTTGAGGCTGGCTGTAGGAGTTTGCTGTAGCAGTCTGGCCCTTGTTTGTTTGTTTTTTTCACAGATCTATAAGATAGTTTTGGTTGATAGAGGTTATTAATCTTATATGTTGCTCCTGTGAGTCTGCTTTGTCAGTGGGATACTGAGGGTTGGGGGGGTGTCCAGCTGGCTATGTATCATGATTTTATTTATTTATTTATTTATTTAGTAAACATTTGTATACCGCTGCTTCCTACGATCAGCAGCGGTTTACTTTACAGAATCATAAGTATCGTACAATACAGTAATTTTTTAAGATACACATTTCGATTGGGCAGTGATTTACATAAAACAGGAAATAGCAATTAGATACATTATACATTGGATTGGGGCGCACAAATCTAAATTTACATTTGATTGTAGGCGCGTGGGTGGGGCCTAAAATATACATATATACAAGATTACATACCGGTATTCCAAATGCCGTCATGGCAGGCAAAAGCCATCTAGTTGGGGTAAGGTGTCGCACTTAGGTCAGGTTGTAGTGAGCCTGAAATAAGTGGGTTTTGAGTTTCCTTCTAAATTCACTCAAATTATTTGTCAGTCGCAACTCGTGTGGGAGTTGGTTCCAGTGGATTGGTGCTGTATATGTGAAAGCTCTATTGCTTGTTTCTACTTTGACAGTTCTTATGCTGATCGGAACACAGAGAGCGTTGAGATTTATGGTTTATGGTGATGACATTAGTTTTGACATGCTCAGTGTCCAAGCTGCTGGTGAGGATTGAGAATCCACAGGTCAGGACTGGACTGGAGGTACTTAAGGAAAGCCAATTAGCAGGTAAGAACTAATTTTCCCTTGTTGAGGCTGCCTAAGTTTGATGCCTTAGTCACGGCTGTGATGGGTAAAACCACTATTCTAGTGGAAGAGGGGGCTCCCCTCAAGAACCCATAAGGTAGAGGCCGTACTGAAGCCGACCTTTGAGACTGCTAGTCTCCTGCTTTAGGGTGGTGGTCTGTAGAAGTTTGATGTCTGTCACTTCTGAAACTTTTTCAGCAGGTGGTGGGATGCCCTGGTTGAGGGTACTGTGCCTCTTGAGGAGGCAGAGATAGCATCCTTGAAGCTGGGGATGGCCCTTCTGGCAAACACCCTTTATGATCTGGTGAGAACTTCATCCAGGTCTGTGGTCAGCTGTTTCTGCCTGGAGGTCTTTATAGCTGCAGCATTGGGAAACAGACACCACCTCCAAGACCTGCCTTTGTAAATTATTATTCCTCTTTGAGGAGGAATTGGAGAAGCTGGTTAAAGCATTGGGAGAGTCTAGGGCTTTGTGGCTTCCAGAGCATCAAAGTCATAAAAGCTACTCCACTCAGATGGGCTCTTGCAAAGGCAAGCTTCGAGATTCCCAGAGGTTTCATTCTGGCAAATATTGTTGGTCTTGTTCCAGTCAGAGGAACAGGCAGCCCAACACATGCCTTTTCCTTTCGAGGGAGAAAGTACATATCCCAAGGTGGGGCAAGATGGAGGCGTGTCTGCTTCTTTAGCGCCTGCACCTCAGGGAAAGGTGGGGGGGGGGGGATATCTCTGTCAGTGTGAGTGGGCCTCAATCACATCCTGCCAGTTGTGTTGGAGATGATCTGGGAGGGGTACTCCTTGGAGCTCTGCTTTCTGATTGCAGAAGTTTTCATTGCTTCCCTGGTGGGTGCTATATGGATGGAAGAAGGTCACAGTCCATGAGACCTTAGAGAGTTTGCTGCAGTGGAGACACTGTGTGGTTGATGATCACGGCAGTGTGACGGGGAGTTTTAGGCCTCCCATGAGATCGAGTAAGGTCACTCTTCATATTCCCATCCGGTTGGAACATCAATACTTTTTGCGCTTCACCATGCTTGGCCACCACTTTCAATTTTGGGCCCTTCTTTTTGGGCTCGCCACTGCCCCCCCCCCCCGTCACTCCCCCCCCCCCCGTCACTCCCCCCAGATATTTTCAAAAGTCATGCTAATGGTGGCCACGTTTCTGCATCTTCGGGGGTTTATGGTCCATTCTTACCTCAACTGCTCATTCAGGCCAGATTGTGGCAGGAGAACCTGGGGGCCACATCCCAAGTGATTCTTATCCTAGAGAGGCTCAGATGAGTGGTGAATCAGGACAGGTTAGTTGATCCTGTTACAGGCTCTCAAGTTACCTGGAAGTCGTATTCAACAGCAGACCAGACAGATCATCTTCAGGCCATAATCTGGGCTTTGCTGTTGGTCAGTGCTCCAATGGCTTGGCACTGTTTGCAGGTCCTGGGACTAATGGTGTTAACTCTGGAGAGTGTTCCATGGGTGTGAGTGCACATATGTCCCCTTCAGTGAGCTCTCCTCTCCAGATGGTCTCTGCAGTCATAGAGCTTTGTCGTACATTTGCCCTTGTTGAGGGAGGCCAGGGTAAGCCTGCCCTGTGCATCTCCTTGCGGGTGTGAACTTGGAGGCACCTCAGTGGATTCTTCTAACTATAGATGCCAGTCTTCGTGATTTGTATGTCTATTGTCATGCTCACTTGCTTCAGGATCTTTGATCTCTTTTGGGTGTGATTTGGCCCATCAACTACTTATAGGCAACAGCGATCCGGCTGGTAACATAGTAACATAGAGGCCTATTCCAATGTCTACGTCCAGGACCACTCTGTGTCCAGTCAGAACCGGATGCACAGTGGTAGAGGCAATTCTAATCCTGCGGCATCAGAATCGGGTCTAAGCCTGTACGTGCAGGTCGGGACCCGATTCCGGTCAGCCTGCACGTACAGGCTGCTGCCCAGCTAACTCAGTCAAGCTCCTGAATGGAGCTGCGGCGCTATGGTGTCCGGTTGCCATGGCACTACGGCTCCATTCAGGAGCCATGATCCCTGGCCACCGCAGACTTTGTTCATTCCCCGCACTCCGATCCCCAATCTGGCCCCCCAAGGCCAGGGTTGGGCTGCGGGAAATCTTCTGCACCCCCTCCTACCTTTGCCGCTCCCCGGGCCTGCTGTCCCCCGTCTAGTCTGTCCTTGAACATACAAGGCCGACATCGGAATCCGCCTGTACATCTGGGGCCGTGGACCACCCACTGCCTGCCCTAACTCCGCCTCCACACTTCCTCTTTCCTGCCTCGTCTAACCTCACCGTACAAACTCCTTGTTCGTATGGGAAGGCTTCGTCAGGGACGGGAAAGGGTGATGAATAGCAGGCATGGACATCCCAATGGGACATCCATCCCTGTTTATTCGTGTTACAGAATAGACCCCATAGTATATGACCTCAGATAAAGACTAGTATGGTCCATCTAGTCTGTCCAGTAAGATGGCTAGCCTAGTTCTACCTATTGCTCCGTGCAGGTCATCCCCCTCTTTTTGTTGAACTATAAAAGATATTTGTTTATTTTGATTTTATCTTCTTGCTATAAAGGGATCCAGTGTGTCCATCCCATGCCATTTTGTATTTGCTCCCACCATCTCCATAGGGAGGGCATTCCAAGCATCCACCACCCTTTAAGTGAAAAAGTATTTCCTGACATTGCTTTTAAGTTTACCTCTGTAGTTTCATTTTATGCCTTCTAGTTTTACAGCTTCCCCTTCTTTGAAAAAGGTTTGTTTGTTAATTAATACCCTTTAAGTTTTTAATGGTGCTAATGGGGTTTTTCTCAACGCTCCGCAGTCAGCTAGTGTGAGTTCTATCTGGCAATATGATGACGGTGGCTTATGAGAATAAGCAGGGGGGGCACCCGCAGCCAACTCATTGCATTAGAAGTGTGGTTGTTTCTGGGGTGAGTGGAGAAACATCTCTCAGCCTTATCAGCGGTGCATATTGCCAGCGAGGACAGAGTATAGGTGGACTTAGAAACATAGAAATATGACGACAGAAAAAGACCACATGGCCTATCTAGTCTGTCTTTCCATATCAACAACTACAACAGTCCCCTTTTTTCCTTTACAAATCCTCTGTGTTTGTCCCATGCTTTTTTGAATTCAGATACTGTCCTCATCTCTACCACCTCCACTGGGAGACTATTCCACGGATCCACCACTCTTTCCGTAAAGAAATATTTCCGCATATCACTCCTGAATCTATCCCACTTCACCCTCATCCCATGTCCCCTCATAGCAGAACATGCTTTCAATCAAAAGACGCTCTCCCCCTGTACATGTCACGGAGGTATTTAAACATCTCAATCATATCACCTCTATACCGCCTTTCCTCTAAGGTGTACATATTAAGATCCTTAAGTCTGTCCTCATATGCTTTATAATGAAGACCACTAACCATTTTAGTAGCCACCCTCTGTACTGATTCCAGCCTGTTTATATCCTTTTGAAGGTGCGGTCTCCAGAATTGCACACTATGCTCCAAATGAGGTCGCACCAAAGACTTATACAGAGGCACTATCACCTCCTTTTTTTCTGCTAGCTATTCCTCTCCGTATGCACCCAAGCATCCTTCTAGCTTTTGCCGTCACCTTTTCCACCTGATTAGCTGCTTTAAGATCATCAGAGACAACCACGCCTAGGTCCCACTCTTCTTTAATGGACAAAAGTACTTCACCCCCTATACTATATTGCTCCCTTGGATTGCTGCAGCCCAAATGCATGACCTTACATTTTTTAACATTAAATCCCAGCTGCCAGATTCTAGACCATTCTTCAAGCTTAGCTAGATCCCCCCTCATGTTATCTACATCTTCCTGGGTGTCTATTGCAGATTTTGGTATCATCTGCAAAGAAGCAAACCTTACCCGACAGCCCTTCTGCTATATTACTAACAAAGATGTTAAAAAGAATCTGACTAAGGACAGATCCCTGGGGCATACCACTGGGTAACGTCCTTCCCTCAGAGTGGGCTCCATTTACCTGTACTCTTTGTCGCCTCCCACACAGCCAATTTCTAACCCAAGCAGTAACTTTAGGGTCCATCCCTAGGGTGCTCAGTTTGTTTATAAGTCGCCTGTGAGGAACGGTGTCAAAGGCTTTACTGAAATCTAAACACACCACATCTACAGCTCTCCCTCCATCCAACTCCTTGGTCACCCAGTCAAAGAAATCAATCAGATTTGTCTGACAAGACCTGCCTCTGGTGAATCCATGCTGCCTTGGATCCTGTAATCCGATGGACTCCAGAAACCTCACTATTTTCTCTTTCAGCAGCGTTTCCAATAATTTACTCACCACCGAAGTTAAACTAACTGCCCTGTAGTTTTCAACAACATCCTTACTTCCGCTTTTGTGTGAAGGGACCACATGAGCCTCTCTCCAGTCCTTTGGCACCACTCCCGACTCCAACGAGGCATTGAAAAGGTCAGTCAGTGGAGCTGCTAGAACGTCCCCAAGTTTCCTCAGTATTCTAGGGTGTATTCTATCCAGTCCCATTGCTTTGTCTACTCTAAGTTGAGCTAGTTTCTCACGGGGACACATTCTTCTGAAAATTGTTCAAGATGTCCCTCGCTTCTGTTCCTGTTTGTGGGTGTTTTCTGAGGTCCTGCTCCTGGTTCTTCATCTGTGAACACAGAACAAAAATATTTAAGGAATTCCGCTTTATCCTCATCAGCTTCTACATATTCCTCCCCTTCACCTTTGAGTCTAACAATACCACTTTTGCCCTTCCTCTTCTCACTAACATACCTGAAAAATGTCTTATTCCCCCATTTTATTGCATTGGCTATTTCCTCCTCTTTTTGAATCTTTGCTTTCCTGACTACTTTGCTAGCTTCTCTAAGTTTTTCCAAATATAGATGCCTGTCTTCCTCTCTCTGTGATCTCTTGTATTTCATGAAAGCCTCCCTCTTTTTCTTCACCTTTTCAGCTACTTCTTTTGAAAGCCATAGCTGTGTCTCCTTTTCCTTTTACCTTTATTTACCATTTTAACAAAAAATTTGGTTGCCCTTAAAATGTCCCTTTTCAGTTTTGCCCACTGTTTTTCTACATCCCCCAGCTGTTCCCATCCCCCTAACGACGCCCTGTGGTATTGGCCCATCTTGGCAAAGTTAGTCTTCCCAAAATCTAAGACCCTCACCTTTGAATGGATTCTAACAGCCCTAGTCCTAATACTGAACCACACCGTCTGGTGATCACTGGATGCAAAATAATCTCCCACTATAACATCAGAAACACATTCACCATTGGTAAGCACCAAGTCCAGTAGGGCCCCTTCACGTGTGGGGTCTGTTGCCAATTGCCTGAATTGGTAATTCCTGTAGAGAATTCAGGATCTCTTTACTTCTAGATGATACTGCAATAAGAATGTGCCAATCAACATCAGACATATTGAAATCCCCTATCAGTAGCACTTCCCCTTTTCTAGGAATGCTGCGTATGTCTTCAGTTAACTCTCTGTCTACCTCTTCCTCTTGTGAGGGAGGTCTATATCACGCCAATGCAAATAGATTTCTCTTTCCCTCTTTCTAGTTTAACCCACAATACTTCCTCTCTCCCTTTTAAGCTCTGCAATTCCAAAGCTTTAATAGTATTTTTTACATATAGTGCCACTCCTCCTCCCCTTCTTCCTACCCTGTCCTTTCTGAATAAAGTATAGCCAGGTATAGTTACATCCCAGTCATGGTTTTCTGTGAACCATGTTTCTGTAACTGCCACTAAATCCAAGTCGGCATTTCCCACCAAAGCTTCAACATCAGGGATATTATTTCCCATGCTACGGGCATTTATACACACTGCTTTCCATATGTTACCCCTGTTACCCATTTCCATAAAGGTATTTAATGTATCACTTACCTGGGGGCTTTCTTCACCCATCCCCAACGAATCTAGTTTAAAGCCCTCTTCAGTAGATTAGCCAGTCTACTACTGAAGATGCGTTGACCTTTCTTGGACAGATGGACGCCATCTCTGACTTTCTGAATCAACATCAGTTGATTCCCAGGGAATGGTCCCTCTTAGTGAAGACTTTTGTGATAGTGGTTCACCATTGGAGATCTTCCAGAATGGACGATGGCAACTCGGTCAAATGGCAAGGCAGAGGTGTTCTCCAGCAGGAATCGGGAGACTCGTTCTGGCAGAAACTATGCTCTGGTACAGCCATGGCTGGTAGTGAGGTCTCTACGCCTTCTGCCTTGGCCCATGGTGGGCCGAGTCCTTCGGAGTGTGGATGATCACCCAGGGTTGGTAATCCTGATTGCTGTGGATTGGCCACATCATCCTTGGTACACGGGCCTTTGAAGGATGTTGGTGGACAATCTGCTTTCCCTCCTCTCAGGGCCTTCTTTATCAGGAGGTCATGTGGATGTCTTAAGTGGATGGTTGTTCGCTTCCAGCTTTTGTTTAGTGAGAGGAATTTATTTATTTAAAGGGTTTTTTATATACTGTCTTTCTACAATTCAAGACACTTTACATGGAACCCAAGAATAACAGTGTAGATACAGCTGTTTTACATAGAACAAAAACTTAGCGAAAACGTATCTAAGGTCAAACAAAAATAGCAGTCAGTTATAATGCCAGATGAGGCAACTATGTACATTAGATGGAGGAGGGGGGAAAGGGGGATATTGAATGTAGAGTAGGATGTTAGCTAGATCTCGGAGGCACTTGGCTGGATAAAGCTTTGGGGGGTGGTGCTCAAGTATTCTTGGAAAAGGAGTGTTTTAAGCTTTTTGTGGAACTCTGCATAATCAGGGCAACTTCAAAAGTCAGGAAGGAGGGCATTCCATTCTGTAGAGGCGTAGAGGGAGATAGTACGATTGCAAGTGTCTTGTGTGCATCTTAATTTTTAGACTGGGATGTGTAGCATGTTTGCAGTGTTAGACCTGCAAGATCTGGAGCTAGTAGATTTGGAAAGGAGTGAGTGAAAGCAAGGGGTAGATTCAAAATGAATAACTTTGTGGATTAGTGTGAAAGCTTTAAATTTTATTCTAGATAGTATAGGGAGCCGAAGCTGGATTACTTGCATTGCATCATTTCCATTCTGCTGTGGGCCCAGCAACAGTCCACCTCTTTATCCTATATTCATGCATTCATGTCTGGAAAGTCTTTGAAGATTGGCTTTGAGAGCACCAGTGGATCCCTTTGAATGCTCAGTGAGCGCTATATCGATCATCTTGCACAACAGTCCTGATAAGGGAGTAGCCCTTAATTCCCTCAAGGTGCATGTTATGGCTCTTTGATGTTTTTGGGGTCGAGTGCAAGGGAGATTGCTGGGCCTCCAGGAAGATAGACATGGTGTCTCTGGGGAGTGTCACATCTTAAGCTTCCCTTTTGGCTTCTTCCACAGTGGGATCTTAATCTAGTTCTGTGGGCACTGGTGGCGGCGTCTTTTGAGCCTTTTTGCGTGACTACCTTGAAAGACCTCACCATGAAGATGGAGTTTGTGGTGATTATCTGTTCAGCTTGAAGATTTTCAAAGCTGCAGGCACACTCCTGTAGGGATCCGTATTTGGTGATCTGTGAGGCGGTAATCCTGCATCCTGAGCCTAGACTTTTGCAGATGGTTTTATCTTCATTCCATCTTAACCAGGTGTTTCATTACCTGCTATCTCCAGGAACAAGCAAGAATGTAGTCTTCACATATGGGTATCGTCGGTACCGACGGAGCCTGCGTGGGAACGCTCCCCAGCATCCAATTAGAAAGCTTTTGGGAGCATCCCACAGCACCTGCGTGCTGCCTTCCCCAACTGCCTCTCTCCAGTTCTTCGTTTTCCGCGGAGCCAGCAGGTCGTTTTCCTGTCACCGCAGAAATTATCCCATATTTTTCAATATTTTTTGTGGTAGCGTCTGCCTTCCTCGACACTATACCGGTACCGCCAGTTCTTTCTTTCTTAGAAAAAAACAAATTTATAATCTTTTCCTGGACTTTCCAGCCTTTTTCTCTCGGGTGCCATGCACCATTTTGGGCAGTAGGCCCAATTTTTCCTCAACATGGGAAAACCCGCTTCGGGTTTTAAAAAGTGTTCCAAGTGTGGCGGTACCATCTCCGTCACTGACACTCACGAGTGGTGCCTCAAATGTTTAGATCCTGACCACTCCATCTTGGAGTGTGTTGCCTGTGGGATGATGTCAAAGAGGGGTCGGCAAAACTGAGCTGCTAAGCTTAGCACCCTTTTTCCCTCCGATGCAGCATCCGTGGCATCGATGTCTTCAAGGGCTTCGTCTTCCTCCCATGGATCTCAGGTAACCAAACATAAATCTGGCCAGTCCTCAAAGGGTAGATCTCCTTCCAAGCATCGAGATGCCTCTGGCGTTGCCCTTGAGGGACTTGTACCGGCAAAACTGCCCCAGCGGGAGGCTTTGGCTTCCAAAGCATTATCGGGGCTCCAGGATGTTCTCGAGGCTTCAACCTCGGCAGAACTACTGGTGCCGTGCTCTGGGGTACCGGCCGTTTCGTCTGGTACCGACACCCAGGTATCGGCAGCGTCAATAGACCAGAGATTCTTGGCTATTGAGTGCAGTCTGGCGGCTCTCATTGCGGCATCGGTGCCTTCGGGACTGCTTCAGACAGTTCAACTGGTATCAGTACCAGTATTGGTACGGGCACCAGCATCGGTACCGGTACCGGGCACCGCCATCGGTACCAGGCACTGGCATCGGTACCGGGCACGGGCATCGGTACCGGGCACGGGCATCGGTACCGGTAATGGGCACCGGTAACGGGCACCGGCATCGGCACCGGCACCAGTAACGGGCACCGGCATCGGCAAGTGTGTTACCAACACAGAGTCAGGCTGTTGCCTCCGGTATCGACAGGCTGGTACCGGATCCTTCCGATACTGACTTCGATCGGTACTGGTATTGTGCTTTACAAGAGCATCCGGACAGAAGATATTTTGAATCCTCCAATGACTCTGAGGACTCTGACAGCTCTGTCGATGCCAGAGTACTTCTCTCTGAGGAGCCGCCTTCTCCTAAACGCAGGATGTCCCCTCCAGAGGATATATCCTTTCAGGATTTCATCCAGGAGGTGGCTAGAGGTCTTTCCATCACAGTGGCTCCTGAAACAGAGCCCAGAGCAAAGGAGTTGGAGATTTTACAATATCCTAAAGCTCCCAAAGAGGCAGCTACTTTGCCTGTTCATGAGATCTTGCATGATCTCATGTTAAGAATGTGGGGAAACACCTCTTACCACCTCTCCTCATTCCTGTAGGCTGGATACCATTTATCGAGTACCTCATTGTCCTGGATTTCAAAAAACTCAATTGCCACACCACTCCATAGTGGTGGAGTCAGCTATGAGAAGTATCAAGAGTGCAAAAAGACATGCATCTAATCCTCCAGGACGTGAGTGTAGGACTCTTGATGCTTTTGGGCGTCGAACTTTCCAGGCCTCTATGCTTTCTGCCAGGATTAGTTCATACATCTTATACATGGGAATGTTCCTTAAGGAGGTTACAGGAGATCTAGAGCTTATGAGCTCTCTCCTTCCTGATGATAAGAGGCAGGATTATCTTACACTTGTCAAACATGCCGAGGATGTTTCCAAGTTTGTTAATCGTGCAGCTTTTGACTGCTTTGAGTGCATAAGCAGAACCTCTGCCATTGCCATAGGTACTCGTAGGATTGCCTGGCTCCAGGCATCTAACTTAGAACTATGGGTACAGGACAAACTAGGGAATATCCCTTGCACAGGTGAAAATCTCTTTGGCAAAAATTGGCAAGAGAATGCTAATGAGCTGGATGCTGATAACACCACTTTGGATAGACTATCCAAGGCTACAGCTGATCCTGCAAGGAGAAAATCCTACAAGAAACCATTCTTCTCTAAAAAGAAGAGGTTTTACCCCTCCTATACCCAGCAGGTGCATTCTGTGGGTCAGTGTGCCTGAAAGGGACAGCAGCCCCCAAAGCAAAGGAAAGCAAAGACTGCTAAGCCTTAATTGGCCCAGCAGACTCAGCCTCCACAGGGGCTTTGACTCCCATCTAGGGAACTTGGCCTTCCTGGCCCTCAACGGGCCAGAGCCTTCCACCATTCCAGGAAGGTTGTGTCATTTTGCCCCCAGATGGGGGCAGATAACAGCAGAAGAATGGACTCTTTCCATTGTAAGAGAGGGGTACAAGCTTCATTTCTTCAACATGCCCCCTCCTACGGTGGTAAGACAGTTCAATTCTCAGACTTCACTCAACACTCAGTTGGGTCAAGAGGTCAGATTACTTCTTGCCCAGGGGGCAATAGAAGAGGTGCCCATTTCCCAACAGGGTACAGGGTTTCACTCCCCCTATTTTCTTATTCCAAAGAAAACAGGGAACCACAGACCCATTTTAGACCTCAGAGAATTGAACAAATTCCTGTTCAAAGAGAAATTCAAGATGATTTCTCTGGGAATTCTGCTGCCATACTTTCAGAGTCAGGATTGGCTTTGTTCTCTAGATTTCAACCCATGTTCTCATCCATGTTTTCATCCTTCCAACTCACCGAAGATTGCTTTGGTTTCTTTTTCAAGGAAAGCACTACCAATACAGGGTGCTTCCTTTTGGCCTGGCCTCAGCACCCAAGGGTGTTTACGAAATGCATGGCTGTGGTAGCAGCATTTCTTCGCACTCTAGGAATATTCGTCTTCCCCTACTTAGACGACTGGCTCATTCGAGCCCCATCAGAGTCAGAGGCCAGAATTTCTCTATCTTGCACAATGCGTATCCTTCAGTATTTGGGCCTGGTCATAAACATCCCAAAATCCAGCCTAACCCCCACTCAGTCTCTAGAGTTTATAGGAGCTTTGCTGGATACCAGAAAAGCAAGAGCCTATCTTCCATAGCCCCGCTGCCTTTGCATTGTGCAGTTAGCCTCCCAGGCAGTGTTAAAAGCTCATCTCACTGCTCGGGAAATGTTACAATTGCTAGGCCACATGGCATCTACCGTGCATGTGGTTCCCTATGCTCGCCTCCATATGAGAGCAGCCCAATGGACTCTATCCACTCAGTGGACTCAGGCATCAGGCTGCCTATCAGACAAAATAGCAATCACAAGTCGCCTTATTTTGTCCCTACAATGGTGGCAGTCAACCCAAAACCTGTTGGTGGGGTCCCCTTTCCAACAGCCCCTACCCCAGGTCACTCTAACAACAGACGCCTCACAGGTGGGTTGGGGAACTCAACTGCAAGATCTCTCTACCCAAGGCACCTGGACTCCACAGGAGACCCACTTACATATCAATCTCTTAGAACTCAGAGCAATCTTCCTTGCTCTTCGAGTGTTCCACACCCAGCTGAGCTACAAGACAGTCCTAGTTCAAACGGACAATCAAGTAGCTATGTTCTATCTGAACAAGCAGGGAGGAACAGGTTCTCTGTCGCTTTACAACAAAGCTTTGCGACTATGGGCCCTCGCCAGAGAGCATCAGATTCATCTACTTGCGGTGTATCTGCCAGGCATTCAAAACTCTTGGGCAGACAGACTCGGTCGAGTTCTGCTTCCACACGAATGGTCTCTCCATGCAGACCAGGTAGTCAACATTTTTCAAATTTGGGGAACTCCGGGCATAGACCTTTTTGCAAGTCCACTGAATGCCAAACTTCCCCGGTTCTGTTCCAGAATTCCGGCTCAGGGTTGTCAGGCCAGGGATGCTAGGCCAGAGATGCTTTCCTCCTCCATTGGGGTCAGGACTTCCTATATGCCTTTCCATCCATTCCCCTAATTCCCAAAACCTTATTCAAGCTTCAGAGAGACAAAGGCCATATGATTCTCATAGCTCCACATTGGGCAAGGCAGGTGTGGTACCCTCTGCTCCTACATCTCTCTCAAGCTCCATCTCTGGAGTTAGGATCTGCTCCAGATCTCCTGTCTCAGGAGGACGGGATGTTGTGGCATCCCGATCCCCACTCTCTGCATCTCAGGGCCTGGTTCCTGAGAGCCTAGACCTACATGGTCTTAACCTTTCTCAACAAGTAAAGGATGTCCTTTATGCTTCCAGGAAACCTTCCACAAGATGCTCTTATGCTTTCAAGTGGAAAAGGTTTTCCATTTGGTGTTCGCATAAGGGTCTTGACCCCCTTGCGATACCTCTGGAATCATTTTTGGAGTATCTCCTTCATTTATCTAATGCAGGGCTTAAGACTAACTCCGTAAGAGTTAAGTGCTAGTTCAGCTTCTTTAAAGCCTTTAAATTGGCAGCCTATTTCCTCTCATCCTCTCATAGTGAGATTTATGAGGGACCTTCTTCTAACTAAGCCTCCCATTAGGCCACTACCAGTGGCATGGGACCTGAATCTGGTTCTTGGGCAGCTCATGAAGCCGCCTTTTGAACCTTTAGCTACTACCTCCTTGAAATTCCTTTCCTGGAAGGTTGTCTTTCTCATTGCAATCACATCAGCACGTCGCATCAGTGAATTGCAAGCATTAGTTGCTGATCCTCCTTATACAAGATTCCATCATAAGGTAGTCCTTAGGACTCATCCACACTTTATGCCAAAGGTGGTCTCACCTTTTCATTTAAACCAGGCGGTTTACCTGCCTGTATTTTTTCCAAGGCCTCATGCTTTAAATGCAGAAAGGAATCTTCATACTTTGGACTGTAAAAGAGCACTTGCCTTTTACTTACAAAGGACATAGCAACATAGAAACTCTCAACTCTTTGTTGCTTTCGATTCTTCTCATTTGGCAACTAAATTCCTGCTGTTCCCGGAGATCACCTGTTACAGGTGAGTAACTATGCTTGATCAGCGAAATCGGCCTGTATGACACGCATTCCAGAGGATCCCTCCCCTCTTTATGTATCAGAGTTACTCCTGCCCACCCCATCGTCTCCACTAACAGTTCCCCCTCCTTTGGTAAATTAAACAATCGCGTCAAGGGTGTCAACAATACTCCTTTACATTTTTTATAGAAGCTCACCGTGAGTCCATCAAGTCCTGGGGCCTTTCCTGGCTTCAAGTCCCTGATCGCCTGCTCCACTTCCACTACCTGTATATCTCCAGGAACAAGCAGGAATGTAGTCTTCACATATGGTTATCGTTGGTACCGACGGAGCCTGCGCGGGAACGCTCCCCAGCGTCCAATAGGAAAGCTTTTGGGAGCATCCCACAGCGCCTTTGTTCTTCCTTCCCGCCTTTCCCAACTGTCCCTCTCCAGTTGAGTGGTGCCTCAAATGTTTAGGTCCTGACCACTCTATTTCAAAGTGTGTTGCCTGTGCGATGATGTCGAAAAGGGGCCGTCAAAACCGAGCTGCTAAACTTAGCATCCTTTTTCCCTCCAATGCAGCCTCCGTGGCATCGACGTCTTCCCGGGCTTCGTCTTCCTCCCATGGATCTCAGGTAACTAAACATAAATCTAGCCGGTCCTCAAAGGGTAGATCTCCTTCTAGACAGTGAGATGCCTCTGGCGTTGCCCTTGAGGGACTTTCACCGGCAAAATTGCACCGGTGGGAGGCTTCAGCTTCCAAAGCACTAACGGGGCTCCAGGATGTTCTCGAGGCTTCAACCTCGGCAGGACATCTGGTCCCATGCTCTGGGGTGCCAGCTGCTTCTTCCGGTACCGATACCCAAGCATCGGCAGCGTCGATAGACCAGAGATTCTTGGCTATTGAACGCAGTCTGGCGGCTCTTCTCACGGCCTTGATGCCCTTGAAACTGCTTCAGACAACACAACCGGTACCGGCACCGACTGCATCGACATCGGCAGGTATTCTATCGGGACCGAGTCATGCATGTCTATCCGGCATCGACAGGTCGGTACCGGACCACTTCGATGCCGACTTCGATCGGTACCGGTGCCGTGCCTTGCACGATCACCCGGATCGGAGATACTTCAAATCCTTGGATGAGTCTGAAGACTCTGAAACCTCTGCCGATACCAGAGTACTTCTTCCTGAGGATTCCTCTTCTCCTCAGCGTAGGATGTCTCCACCAGAGGATATGTCCTTTCAGGATTTTATCCGAGATGTGGCCCGAGGTCTTTCCATCACAGTGGCTCCTGAAAAAGAGCCTAGGGCAAAGGAATTAGAAATCCTACAATACCCTAAAGCTCCCAAGGAGGGCAGCTACCTTACCTATTCATGAGATCTTGCATGATCTCATGTTAAGGAAGTGGGAAACGCCTCTAACCACATCTCCTCACTCTCGAAGACTCGACACCATGTATCGAATTCCTCCTTTGCCTGGGTTTCAGAAGACTCAATTACCACACCATTCCATGGTGGTGGAATCAGCTATGAGTAGGATAAAGAGTGCAAAAAGGCATGCATCTAATCCTCCAGGACGTGAGTGTAGGACTCTTGACGCCTTTGGACGTCGAACCTTCCAGGCTTCCATGCTCTCTGCTAGGATCAGTTCCTATATCTTGTATATGGGAATGTTCCTTAAGGAGGTCACAGGAGATTTAGAGCTTATGAGCCCTCTCCTTCCTGATAAGAGGCAAGATTACCTCACCCTTGTCAAACATGCTCAGGATGTTTCCAAGTTTGTGAATCGTGCAGCCTTTGACTGCTTTGAGTGCATAAGCAGAACCTCTGCCATTGCCATAGGTGCACGTAGGATTGCCTGGCTCCAGGCATCTGACTTGGAAATTTGTGTACAGGATAAACTAGGGAATATTCCTTGCACAGGAGAGAATCTCTTTGGCAAGAATTGGCAGGAAAAAGCTAATGAGATAGATGCTGACAATATCACTTTGGATAGATTGTCTAAATCTACAGCTGATCCTGCGAGGAAAAAATCCTCTAAGAAACCATTCTTCAGTAAGAAGAAGAAGTTTTATCCCTCCTATACCCAGCAGGGGCATCGTTTAGGTCAGTCTGCCCAAAAGGGACAGCAGCAACAACCTAGGCAAAAAAAGACAAAAGCAGCTAAGCCTCAACCGGTTCAGCAGACTCAGCCTCCACAGGGGCTTTGACTCCTTTCTAGAGAACTTTGCCTTCTCCAGGACCAAGCAGGAAGTCAGTCCTCACATATGGGTGACGTCGGCGCCGACGGAGCCCTCGCGGAGCAATTTTCCCCAGCTTTCAAAGAAAGCCTTTGGGAATTGCAGCGCGCATGCGCGGTCGCCTTCCCGCCCAAGGGTGCCATCTTAGCCGGTTTTCTTTTTTCCGCGGAGCCCTACAGACGTACCCGTCGTGTCCCCGCGAAAAAGTTGATTTTATTCGTAATATTCTCTTTTTTCCTTCGGTTCGACGCCGGTTTTCTTCCCGCCCGGACTCGCGACGCCGGTCACGAGTCCTCTTCTTCTTTTTCGGTTTTTCTGATTTAGTCAGTTTCGTTTTCGGTTTTTTCACTGGCAGCCCGGTCTTTTGACCTCGCAGGGGCCCTTTTTCCCCCGATGGCTGCCAGTGGTTTCAAGCGGTGTGGTCAGTGTGACCGAAATATGTCACTAACTGACACACACGATAATTGCCTCCGCTGCCTGGGCCCGGATCATGAAGAAATGATCTGTGGGGCCTGTGGCAAAATGTCCTCCAAAGCGTTGAGAAGTCGGCGGCATCAGCGGGATAGGATCTTCGCTGACCCCAGCCGTACCCGGACCTCGTCGGAAGCCTCGGCGTCCAGAGGTTCCAGCTCTGACCGTCGCCGGAGTTCCTCCGACAGGGGTTCTCCCTCCGGGGACCATCGACGGAAGGTGAAACCCGCGAGGGCGGCGTCGGTGGACTCTCCTGGCTCCGCGAGGGCCAGGTCGCATAGCCCCGATAGCCGTCCCGGGTCCTTGGAGAAGGAGCACCTCTCGAAGCGACCTCGCATGGAGTCGGAGCTGCCTGCTCGGGTAAGTCCTGTGGTCCTCCTGGACTCGCCTCCGAGACCGCCGACGTCGGGCCCGACGCCGTCGGGGCCCGAGTTGGGGGCTGCTGGGTCACCTGAGGTCGGACTCAGGTTGACGGCCTTGGAGAGCAGACTGTCTGCCTTCATGGACCAGCAGCGGGCACTGCTCGCTAGCCTCGCTGGCGCCACTGCCCCGACCGCCGGGACGTCGACGTCTAAGTCGACCCCGGAGACCGAGCCGATCCTCGAGTCCATGCGAACTCGAGTCGATCCTCGGTCGAGGTCACCCTCTGCCTCCCGTTCGGGACCGAGGTCGTCGACGCCGACTCCCTCGGCGTCGGGGCGGCCGGCGCCGCAGCCTGCCCGGGCCGACCCCACCGATTCCTCCTCGGATTCGGTCTGGGAGTCTGAAGAGGAAGAGTCACCTGATTCTTTTCGGACTCGGTGTGTCCCCTCGGACTCGCCTGAGTCCGAACCTCGGAAGCAGTCCCCTCCGGAGGATGCCCGGTTCTCGGACTTCGTCAGGGATATGGCCAAGGCTTTGGCCTTCCCTGCGGATCCCGAGGAGGAGCCTCGAGCCGAAGAGCTCGACGCCCTCCAGTATGACTCTCCCGCCAGGGAACACTTTACTGTACCGGTTCCTCCCATGCTGGAACGACTACTCTTCCGCATGTGGGAGAGTCCGGCCTCCTCGCCGGTCCTGAGCAAGCGGGTCGATTCTATCTATCGAGTCCGCAAGAGCCCTGGCTTCCAAAAAGCACAGCTACCACACCATTCTTAAGAGCCAGAAGATGCACTCCTCGGTGCCTCCTGGCAGGGAGGCCCGTAACCTGGATGGCCTTGGTAAGAAGTGTTTCCAGGGCTCTATGCTTGCGTGTCGTGTCCAGACCTACCAGCTATACATGGGCATGTATCTCCGAGACCTGGCTAAAGAGCTAGCCGGATTCTCCGCTGGATTGTCCGAGGAACCTTTGCGGAGGTTCCTAGCCTTGTCCACTGGCATTCGGGAATGCTCAAAATTCATATCCCGAGCAGCCTATGATGGCTTTGAAGCATCGGCTCAAGTGGCCGCAGCCGGCATCGGTGCCCGCCGACAGGCTTGGCTTCAGTCGTCTGACCTTGAGCCCTGGGTGCAGGACAAGTTGGTCGATGTCCCCTGCCGAGGTGAAAACCTCTTTGGCAAACCTATGGACGAGAAGGCTGCACAACTAGAGACAGAGACTCTCACCAGGACTAGGCTTTCTAGGAAGACCTCCGCCCCTTCCCAGAAAAGAAGGGCTCGGGAAAGAAGTCCTTTTACCCGAGAAAGGCGGCTGCCTATAAACACTACCCCCAATATCAGGCCCCCGCAGCTCCCCAACAGGGCCAGCAGGCCAAGGGACGGGGTAACGGGTCCCGTAGGCAGCAAGCCCCCAAGCCTGCACCACCAGCCCCTGCTCAGCAGGGTGGGGGGTTTTTGACTCCTTAAGCATAGCCTCTCCCCCTCCGCTGGCTCCTCCCAGCACCGGAGGCCGGCTGGTTCACTTCGCCCACAGGTGGTCCAGCATCACTTCAGATGCCTGGGTGCTTCAAGTCGTAAGAGAAGGCTATCTTCTCCACTTCCACCAGGTCCCTCCCTCCTATTTCCCGGGAGAACCTCCACGACTCCCTCTGCACAGGGACTTACTCCTTCAGGAGTTAGCAGGTCTTCTACAGGAACAGGCGGTGGAACCGGTGCCCCACCACCTGAGAGGTCAAGGCTTTTATTCCAGGTATTTTCTAGTACCAAAAAGGACAGGAGGCCTCAGACCCATCCTGGACTTGCGCAACCTCAACAGGTTCCTCGTGCGGGAAAAGTTCAAAATGCTTACCCTTGGAATCCTTCTGCCCTACCTCCAGCAGGGAGATTGGCTATGCTCCTTGGATCTAAAGGATGCCTACACGCACATCCTCATCCACCCAAGCCACCGCCAATACCTAAGGTTTGTGGTGGCAGGAAATCATTACCAGTACAGGGTACTGCCCTTTGGCCTGTCCTCCGCACCGCGAGTCTTCACAAAATGTCTCGCGGTGGTGGCGGCCCATCTCCGGCTTCACGGCCTCTATGTCTTCCCGTACCTCGACGACTGGCTCATCAGAGCAGCGTCCGCTCCGGAGGTCACCAACGCCACACACCGCACGGTGACTCTTCTGCAGTACTTGGGCTTTGTCATAAACTTCGCAAAGTCCACTTTGCTCCCCTCACAGGATCTCGAGTTCATCGGCGCAAGACTGCACACTCCTCAGGCGCGAGCTTTCCTGCCTCTCGACAGGGCTCAACGGCTCATGGACCTAGCCGACCGTTTTTCGCAGCCAGTCCCTGGTCTCCGCCAGGCGCTTCCTGAGACTGCTCGGCCATATGGCTTCCACCGTCCATGTGACCCCCAATGCCCGCCTGAATATGCGGCCTGCTCAATGGTGTCTTCGCAAGCAGTGGCACCAAGCCACAGGCGGCCTAGCAGACCTAGTGCGCGTCTCCGAGCCGCTGGCCTCGTCTCTCCAGTGGTGGCTTCATCGGCCAAACCTGGTACTCGGCATGCCTTTTCAGTCGCCTCAGCCGGCCCAGGTGCTGACGACAGATGCGTCCCTCCTGGGTTGGGGAGCACATTGTCAAGGGGCACGTACTCAGGGCCTCTGGACCACGTGGGAGTCTGCTCAGCAGATCAACTTCCTGGAGCTCAGAGCGATCCGCCTGGCTCTCAAGGCTTTCTCCCACCTGACCTCTCACCAGTCCGTCCTTGTCCAGACGGACAATCAAGTTGCCATGTTCTACGTGGACAAACAGGGGGGCACGGGCTCCTTCCTTCTCTGTCGGGAAGCACAGAAGCTCTGCTCTTGGGCCGTCAGTCACGGAGTTCTTCTCAAGGCAGTTTATCTCCCAGGCCAAGAAAATTGCCTGGCGGACAAACTCAGCAGGATCCTCCAGCCGCACGAGTGGCGCCTGGATCCCTTGGTAGTTCAGAAGCTCTTTCTAAAGTGGGGCCTCCCCACGATGGATCTCTTTGCCAGTCCTCACAACCGGCAACTTCCTCGCTTCTGCTCTCGTCAGCCACATCCCCTTCGAGTTGCGGCAGACGCTTTTCTACTCTCATGGTCGGAGAGCCTTCTGTATGCTTTTCCTCCCATCCCGCTAGTCTCTCGAACTCTTTTCAAGGTTCTCCGAGACAAAGCCTCCATGATCCTGGTGGCCCCTTGCTGGCCCAGACAGCCGTGGTTTCCACTCCTGCTGCAATTAGCGGTTAGAAGATCCATTCCCTCTGGGGTTTCAACCGGATCTCCTCACTCAGGATCAGGGGTCTCTGCTACACCCCAACCTCAGATCTCTCAATCTAATGGCCTGGCTGCTGAGAGGGTAGTCCTTGCTCCCCTTCTCCTGCCGGCAGAGGTGGAGGAGGTCGTCCTAGCTTCTCGGCGACCTTCTACCCGCAAATGCTACGCCCTTAAATGGCGTCGCTTTTCCGTTTGGTGTACCCAGCAGTCCTCAGGATCCCTTCTCCTGCTCGGTGTCGGTGATCTTGCAGTACTTGCTCTACCTCTCTAATCTGGGACTTAAGTCCAACTCCGTCAAAGTTCACCTCAGTGCTCTTTCAGCACATCATGTACCGGTGGACGGCAGACCTCTTTCCAGCGACCCTCTCGTAGCGAGGTTTCTCCGAGGTCTCCTTCTACTTAAACCACCTCTGCGCCTGACTGGGATCTGAATGTGGTTTTACAGCGGATCACCTGTCCGCCTTTTGAACCTATGGCTACCTGTCCTCTCCGTTTTCTTTCTTGGAAAACATTGTTCTTGATAGCCCTCACTTCCGCTAGACGCGTAAGTGAATTGCAGGCCCTCGTGTCTGATCCCCCTTACACTCGGTTCTACAAAAATAGGGTAGTCCTACGGACTCACCCAAAATTTCTTCCAAAAGTGGTCTCCCCTTTTCACATCAATCAGGAGGTGGTACTTCCGACCTTCTTTCCCAGACCACACTCCAGCCGAGCTGAAATGGTCCTGCATACCCTGGACTGTAGAAGGGCCCTGAACTTCTACCTTGACCGTACGCGGGAGCACCGTAAAGCTGCTCAGCTTTTTGTGTCTTTTGACCCCAATAAATTGGGGCTCCCGGTCTCCAAGCGTACTCTGTCCATCTGGGTTGCTGACTGTATCGCTTGGGCTTATGGGGCAGCCGGACTCTCGTTAGAAGGTCGAGTCACGGCTCATTGTGTTCGGGCGAAGGCTACGTCAGTGGCTTACCTCCGCTCTGTTCCGCTGGCAGACATCTGCCGGGCCGCTACTTGGTCTTCGAGCCAGACTTTTGCGGTCCATTACTGTCTCCAGAGGGAGTCCCGCAGGGACAGTGCTTTCGGACAGGCAGTCCTCCATAATCTCTTTGAGGTTTGAGCAACTCCTACCCTCCATCCCGGATGTGGGCTACCGGTGGGTAATAATTCAGCGAAGATTCCTTCCTTCTGTGCTGCTGAGCTAGAGGGAGCTCATTTTTGTGCTTAGGGTCTCCGGTAGCCTTAAGCTTGGGAGTCCCATATGTGAGGACTGACTTCCTGCTTGGTCCTGGAGAAAGCGTAGTTACTCACCTGTAACAGGTGTTCTCCAGGAGCAGCAGGAATCAGTCCTCACAACCCTCCCTCCTCCCCTTGGAGTTGCAATCATCTGCTTAAGTTTTTTGCAAATTTTTATGCTGTCTTTTTTAGCTATGTCATCTGACTGGCTAAGATGGCACCCTTGGGCGGGAAGGCGACCGCGCATGCGCGCTGCAATTCCCAAAGGCTTTCTTTGAAAGCTGGGGAAAATTGCTCCGCGAGGGCTCCGTCGGCGCCGACGTCACCCATATGTGAGGACTGATTCCTGCTGCTCCTGGAGAACACCTGTTACAGGTGAGTAACTACGCTTTCCTGGCCCTGAACGGCCCAGAACCCTCCACCATCCCAGGAAGGTTATGTCATTTTGCACCCAGATGGGGTCAGATAACAGCAGAAAATTGGACTCTATTGTAAGAGAGGGGTACAAGCTTCATTTCCTCAGCATGCCCCCTCCTACAGTGGTAAGACAGTTCAATTCTCAGACCTCTCTCAACAACCAGTTAGGTCAAGAGGTCACTGTGCTCCTTGCTCAAGGGGCAATAGAAGAGGTACCTGTTCCCCAACGGAGTACAGGGTTTTACTCCCCCTATTTCCTTATTCCAAAGAAAACAGGAGGACACAGACCCATTTTAGACCTCAGAGAAATGAACAAATTCCTGTTCAAAATGATTTCTCTAGGAACTCTGCTGCCATACCTTCAGAGTCAGGATTGGTTTTGTTCTCTAGATCTCAAGGATGTGTACACTCATGTTCTCATCCACCCAACTCACCAAAAGTTCTTTCGCTTTCTGTTTCAAGGGAAGCACTACCAATACAGGGTTCTTCCCTTTGGCCTGGCCTCTGCACCAAGGGTTTTCAGAAAATGCATGGCTGTGGTGGCAGCATTTCTCTGCACCCTGGTAATATTTGTCTTCCCTTACTTAGACGACTGGCTCATTCAAGCACCTTCAGAGCCAGAGGCCAGGGTTGCTCTCTCTCGCACAATGCGCATCCTTCAGTATTTGGGACTTGTCATAAACTTCCCAAAATCCAACCTTGCTCCCACTCAGTCCCTAGAGTTTATAGGAGCTCTGCTGGATACCAGACAGACAAGGGCCTACCTTCCACTGCCCCGCTGCCTTCGCATTGTGCAGTTAGTTTCCCAAGCAGTGCTAAATCCTTACCACACTGCTCGGGAAATGTTACAGTTGCTAGGCCACATGGCATCCACTGTGCATGTCGTTCCTTATGCTCGCCTCCATATGAGGGCAGCCCAATGGACTTTATCCACTCAGTGGATTCAGGCATCAGGTTGCCTGTCAGACAAAATAGCAGACTGAGATTGCCTTATTTTGTCCCTACAATGGTGGCAGTCACCCCAAATCCTTCTGGTGGGGTCTCCTTTTCAGCAACCCCCACCCCAAGCCACTCTAACAACAGATGCTTCACAGGTGGGTTGGGGAGCCCACCTGCAAGGCCTCTCTACCCAGGGTACCTGGACTCCACAGGAGGCCTATCTCCACATCAGTCTCCTGGAACTCAGAGCAATCTTCCTTGCTCTTCGAGTATTCCACACCCAGCTCAGCTACAAGACAGTCCTAGTTCAAACGGACAATCAAGTAGCCATGTTCTATGTGAACAAGCAGGGCGGAACAGGCTCTCTGTCGCTCTGCAACGAAGCTTTGCGACTATGGGCCCTCGCCAGAGAGCTTCAGATTCATCTCCTTGCAGTGTATCTTCCAGGCATTCAAACCTTTGGGCAGACAGACTCGGTCGAGTTCTGCTTCCACACAAATGGTCTCTCCATGCAGACCAGGTGGCTAAAAGTTTCCAAATTTGGGGAACCCCGGACATAGACCTCTTCGCAAGTCCGCTGAATGCCAAACTTCCCCGGTTCTGTTCCAGAATTCTGGCTCAGGGTTGTCAGGCCAGGGATGCTTTCCTCCTCCATTGGGGCCAGGACTTCCTGTATGCCTTTCCATCCATTCCCCTAATTCCCAATACCCTGTTCAAGCTTCAGAGAGACAGAGGTCATATGATTCTCATAGCTCCACGTTGGCCACGGCAAATGTGGTACCCTCTGTTCCTACATCTCTCTCAAGCTCCGCCTCTGGAGTTAGGATCTGCTCCAAATCTCCTTTCTCAAGAAGACGGGATGCTGTGGCATCCCAATCCCCAGTCTCTGCATCTCAGGGCCTGGTTGCTGAAAGTCTAGAACTTCACGGTCTTAACCTTTCCCAGCAGGTAAAGGATATCCTTTATGCTTCCAAGTAGCCTTCCACAAGACACTCTTATACATTTAAATGGAAAAGGTTTATCTTATGGTGCTCGCAGAAGGGTCTTAATCCTCTTGCGATACCTCTGGAATCATTACTGGAGTATCTCCTTCATTTATCAAATGCAGGGCTTAAGACCAATTCGTTGAGATTTCATTTGCGTGCTATTGCAGCTTCTTTCAAGCCTCTAAATCAGGGGTCTCAAACACGCGGCCCGCGGGCCGCAGGGCATCTTATGCGGCCCGCGAAGCACTTACCGGCATGTAAAAAAAAAAAAAATCCAAACTTGCCGTCGCTGCATTAAGCGTCCCGCGGGCTCCTCTCCTCCCTGCAGCATCAGCTCCAAAAGCGGCGGCTTTCAGAGCCGCGAAGAGAGAGAGTTTCTCTCGCGCGGTTCTGAAGAGCAGCGAGAGAGTCTTCAGAACCGCGCGAGAGAAACTCTCTCTCTTTGCGGCTCTGAAAGCCGCCGCTTTTTGGAGCTGATGCTGCAGGGAGGAGAGGACTCTGCCAGGCAGAGGAGCCCGCGGGACGCTTAATGCGGCGACGGCAAGTTTGGATTTTTTTTTTTTTTTTTTAGTTAGAATTAAGGGATCCATCCAGGGCCTTGATCAAGCTCCACAGCACTCCAAGGATAATCCTTCAGTCCTTCCCACTGGAACACACTCCCAGTCTCCCCCTCATTGCCCCTCAGGCTTATCTCCCTCTCCTCATAGCAAGCCTGCACATTCGGGGTAAGATTGTGTGAGGGGGAAGCCCGGCAAAATCTCCAGCAAAGCAGCTCCGCTTGTGGGCCGAAGATCTTGCGCCCCCAGGAGCGCTTCCAGGTTGCTGGGGAAGGGCCCGTTCTTCAGGGCTCAAAGCAGCCCATCTGTGCTCTGCTCCAGCAAAACTCCACCGGAGCAGTCCAAGGAAGCCACCAGCTCTTTCACAGGCCGAACACCAAGCTTGTCGAGGGTAAGCTGACCACTATCTCCTGTGGCCAACCCTCAGGGCAGACCAGTTGCTTGCCCTTCCGTTTTGGCATGGAAACAGAAAGGTGGATTACTCTCTCGGCACAGCTCACAGCATTCTGCTCAGACAGCCTTCACACACCGCCACCTTGCCCCCCTTCTCACCCCTTTAAGAGCCCGTGGGACGCTTAATACTGCAAGCAGCAAATATACATTTTTTTTTAAATTTAATTTGGCTGATGGTGGGAGGGGGGTTAGGACTGGTAATGGGCTATGGGGGGGGGGCTAGGACTGGTAATGGCCTATGAGGGGGGTTAACTGAAAATGGGGTGATGGGGGTAACACTGAAAATGGGGTGATGGGGGGGGTTAGGACTGGTAATGGGCTATGGGGGGGCTAGGGCTGATACTGGGCTGGGGGGTCTGCTAGGACTGGAAATGGGCTGAGTGGAAGGGGGGCTTGAACTGCAAATGGCTGATGGGGAGGGGGGCTTTGGAATGGAAATGGGCTGTGAGGGGAGGGAGCTAGCACTGGAAATGGGCTGATGGGGGGGGAGCTACGATTGGAAATGGGCTGATGGGGGGCTAGGACTGAAAATGGGCTGATGCAGTGACTAGAAGGGAGGGGGTGCTGTGTGGGACTGGAACTAGAAGGGAGCTGATGTTGGGGGAGGATTAGAATGGGATGGAGCTGGGAGAGTGAAATGGAGAGGGGAAAATATTTTGTGTGGGAGGGAAGACAAATCTACAATTGGCCAGGTAAGTGGGGATTGAGGATGGAGGGGTAAAATTTGAGTGGATGAAAATAGGAATGAGGAAAGAGCAAAAGGAGAAAGATTAATATGTTAAAGCAGATGTAGAGGGAGAATGGAAAAAGCTAGAAGAGAGAAGAAAGGACAAATGGACAGCAGACGATGGAGAGTTAGCATAAGGCACGAAGAAGAAACCAGAAGAAAGTGGCTGGAACTGAAAAAAAATGCACAAAAGGTAGAAAAATATCTTTATTTGAATTTATTAACTGGAATATGTCAGTTCTGGGAAATGTGCATCAATAACGTCTGCGCTTTGTTTAGTACAAGAGGAAATTAATTTATAGTTTTATTTCTACAGTGTTGTTGTACATTCCAAGTTTGGCTTTTGGGGGTCCCAGTTTAATTGTCTTGTTTCTAAATTTTGATTCCTTGTTTGGTGATGGTGTATTCTGCATGTGTAACTGAGCTGAGGTATTCTGTTTATGTAATTCCTATTTGACATTGCTACTTGTTCTCTGTCCCCAGTAGGTCATGTATTGTTGTTCTCTGAAATGTATTGACTTAATATTTGCAGTGTTGCCTTTTGATAGGTAGGGTCTGGTGCTTTGTGAGTCCCTGGTAGTGCTGTTAGGATATGGCGGGTTTGCTAATGTGCCTGGCGGTTGGCACTGGATTATAGTAATGTAGAAATCTTTTAGTCTTTCTTTATTCATGCACTCATTAAGAGGCATGTTTACTAAAAGTTAGGGTATGGTAACATTATGCAAATATTTATGCAAATGAGGTCCCTTATGCAAATGAGGTCCCACGTCTCATGCGGCCCCCGGGTTATTTTACAAGTCCTCATTTGGCCCTCAAAGCAATTTGAGTTTGAGACCCCTGCTCTAAATGGACAACCTATTTCCTCTCATCCTCTCATAGCGAGATTTATGAGAGGCCTTCTTCTATCTAAGCCTTCCATTAAGCCACCACCGGTGGTTTGGGACTTAAATCTGGTTCTTGGGCAGCTCATGAAACCGCCCTTTGAACCATTAGCCACTACCTCTTTGAAATTCCTTTCTGGAAGGTCATCTTTCTCGTTGCAATCACATCAGCACGTTGCATCAGTGAATTGCAAGCATTGGTGGCTGATCCTCCTTATACAAGGTTCCATCATGATAAGGTAGTCCTTAGGACTCATCCACACTTAATGCCAAAGGCGGTGTCACCTTTTCATTTAAATCAAGCGGTTTACCTTCCTGTATTCTTCCCAAGGCTTCACGCCTCAAATGCAGAAAGGAATCTTCATACTTTGGACTGTAAAAGGGCTTTGGCCTTTTACTTGCAAAGGACATAGCAACATAGAAAGTCCTCTCAACTCTTTGTTGCTTTTGATCCTAGTCATTTGGGACTTCCAGTCTCCAAATGAACACTGTCCAGCTGGATTCCACAGTGTATATTTTTTGCCTATGAGAGTAAAAACCTTCCTCTTGAAGGCCATGTCACAGCTCACAATGTGAGAGCCATGGCGGCCTCTATGGCTCATCCTGTGTCTATCGACGCCATCTATCGAGCAGCTACTTGGGCTTAGGTTCATACCTTCACAGCCCATTACTGCCTAGACAAGGACTCACGCCGGGATGCCTTGTTTGGTCAGGCTGTTCTTCAACACCTGTTCCATACTTAATCAACTCCTACCCACCATCCCTGTTAGGATGCTAGAGATCCATGGAGGGAAGTGGAGTCCTTTCACAAGGGCACACAACTTCTGGGGCCTTCTCCCTGGTATCTGCAGGTAGGGAGTCCCCATATGTGAAGACTACATTCCTGCTTGTTCCTGGAGATAGCATAGTTACTCACCTGTAACAGGTGATCTCTGGGAACAGCAGGAATTTAGTTTTCACAACCCACCCACCTCCCCTAGGAGTTGTATCTCTCTATCTCTTTCTCTTTCCCTCTCTCTTTGTCTCAGCTTTAAACTCAACTGGAGAGGGACAGTTGGGAAAGGCGGGAAGGTAGCACGCAGGCGCTGTGGATGCTCCCAAAAGCTTTCCTATTGGACGCTGGGGAGCGTTCCTGCGCAGGCTCCGTCGGTACCAACGATACCCATATGTGAAGCCTAAATTCCTGCTGTTCCCGGAGATCACCTGTTACAGGTGAGTAACTATGCTTTCTCTATCCAGTGTCCTCCTCTCCCCTTCCTCGAAATGTTTGAGTCCTGCTGCTTCCAGATAATCTCTCATGTACCCCTCCGCCCTATCTGGTATTGCCTCATATAGTCTCTGATGATAACCCACAAACTCATCTCTTATCTTCTGCTCATCTCTATCCACCACTCCCAAACATCTAAGCTGCGTTATCTGTTGCCTATTCCTCTTCTGCTGTAAGCGCCGCGCCAGGTACTTTCCCGCCCTATTTCTCCCTTCAAAAAATTCCTGCCTCAATAATTGCAACCTAAAATGAATCCTTTCAGCCTCCAATGCATTAAGCTTAGCCCTAGTCTCCAGCACCCCCCCCCCCCCATACTTCCCACCCCTATCCTTGGCATCCGCCCCTTCCAACCTGACCAACTTCTGCTGCAGTTGTAATTCCTTTCCCTCTTTATTCTCGCCCCCCATTTTACCAAGATGCCTCGCACCACCGCCTTAAAAGCATCCCATACCACTCCTGCCTTTACCTCACCATTCGCATTTCTTTTGAAATATTCTGGTATCTCCTCCAGCTCCTTCACCACCCTATGATCTCCCAATAAGGCCTCATTCAATTTCCAATATTGCACCCCCTTGTTTTCTCTCCTACAGCTCAAGCGCACAATCACCAGTGCATGATCAGACCACGTAATCGGCTCCATTTCTCCCCCCGCCCCGTATCCTACCCGCTATCTCTTTCCCTACCCAGATGGTGTCCAACCTGGAGTAGGTGCCATGCACCGCTGAAAAGAACGAGTACTGTCGCCTCCCCGGGTTAATCAATCGCCACGCATCAATCAAATCATGGCCCTTTACGAACTTTTGATATTGCTTCCTGTCTACTCTCCTCCCTTCCCCCTTCCCTGTAGAGTCTCTCCCAACCTCCCAGGGCACATTGAAATCCCCTCCACAAATCCTTGCTTCCTCCCCCAATAGACTCACTTTCTTATCCACTTCCTCCCAAAATTCTTTTTGCGTCCCTGTGGGTGCATACACATTGATTACACAGAACCATTCCTCCCCTATCCTCATTCGCACCAGCAGATACCTTCCCCCTCTGTCTCGAACTATCGTATGGACCTCTACCTTAAGTTTCCCACTTACCAGCAATGACCCCCCCCCCTTTCTTCCGCTCCCTCATATTAGAAGCAAACAAAAGCTCAGTATACCCCTTTGGTTTCACCACTGACTCATGTCTCCGTAGCAAATGCGTCCTTGCAGTAAAACAAGTGATGCTTTCTGCCTTGATAGTTCCTTATATAATTTCTGTCTCTTAAAGGGTGAATTTAAACCTTTCACATTCAATGTAACGATTTCCAGTTCACCTAAGCCCTTCGCTCCCCCTGCTCCTCACTCCCCTTCCCTTCTCTAGCCCTTCCCCCTCCTCTCCCCTCCCTCCTCCTCTCCCCTCCCTCCTCCTCTTCACCTACCCCCCTCCCCGTCCACCCTACCACCCACCCATATCCCCCCTCTCCTCAAAGGAGATTCGTCTTCCATTACCGTGATGAACTGTCAGGCCGTGCCTGTCTCTTATCCCTCCATTCCCCTGCACCCCCGCTCTCTGCCCCCTCCGCTGATGGCCCCACTTCTCTCTATCCTCCGCCCCTCTCTCCTCCCTCCGCCCCTCTCTCCTCCATCCTAAAATCCTCCTTCCCTCCCTCCCACCTCACCTCTTAACCACTGCCATCCCCAGACAGCCTTAATTGCCAGGAATGCCATCCAGATCCACTTAACCGTCCCCCCCACCCTCCCCTCCCGATCCTAAATTACATCTAACCTTCCCTCCCCCTGTACAACTTTAACATAATATGTATGATTTGGCCATGTCCTCCACTTCAACCAGCTCCAGTCTCCGCCTCTGGTGCTGCTCCTGTGCTCTCTCTGTTCATCCTCGCCAGCCTTCTCCCCGCCTCTGGAACTCTGTGCCACCTTAGACTATCCCTCTTCGCGCTGGTCACAGCTGCTGTAGAAGTTTCGGCCGTCCTTCTCTCCCCCTCTGGAAGATTCGATAGTCCCAGGTCTTTAAGTGCTTTCCAGGCTTCCTCACTTGTCTGCACTTTTCTGGACCTCCCCTTTACTGTCATCAGCAAGCCAAATGGAAACAGCCATTTATATCTCAGGTCCTCCCTTCGCAGGTAGGCCGTCACCTCTTTAAGGTTTCTTCTGCGCTGCAGTGTGCCCAAAGATAAATCTTGGAACAACTCAAGCTTGTGCTCCTCCCAGAGGAATTGTTGCTCTGCTCGGGCTGCGCTCAGCAATTTTTCTTTGATCTTAAATGAGTTTAAGCACACTACAATATCTCGTGGTGTATTGTCTCTGACCGGCCCCAGACCTCTATGTGCTCTCTCAATTTTGATGCTCTCTACTTCTCCTCTTTCTTCGGGATCTCCAAGATGCAGTAAGGCTCTGAAAATTTTCCCCATCACTTCTTCACAGTTCTTATACTGCAGTTCCTCTGGGAGGCCTCACACTCTAAGGTTACATCTTCTGGAGCGGTCTTCTAAATCTTCCAGTTTCATCTGCTGTTCTGCTTGCAGGCTTTTCATTTCCTCCCACCCTTTCTGCAGTTCCTCTAACGATTCTCCTTGCTGCCCCACCTGGCTCTCTATTTCTTCTACACGGTTACCCATGTCCACAATATCATGCCTCAGAGCCTGTATTGACTCCTTCAGTTCATTTTTTTACTCCACTGAGTTCTATCTTGATCTCATCTTTCAGCTCTGTTAACCATCCTTTTAGCATTGCCCCCATTCCTGAGCTACAAGCTCGTTCCATCTCCTCCTCCTGCTCAGTTGGTCCTTCGTGCTGTAATCCGCCATCCTTCTCCCCCTCTTTTCCTTCTCTGGTTGTTGCATATGAGGATCTGTATTCCACCAATTTCTTTCGCACCGCTTGACTGCCCTTTGCCTTGTCCATGCTCACTCTTTTTTTTGTTGTTTTGCTCCCTCCCCCGGATGGAGTGCCGGACTTCTGATCAGCAAATGGGTTCAGTACCTCAGTTAATGTCTCCGACAATCTTATTGGCCCACTAGGGGTGCTGCCTTTGTCAGATTAGAATTGGAGATCTGATACTTTGCACTGTACTATACTCTTATCCTGTGTTAGCTCTGGACAACTCCTTTATTGTGCCGTGCATTTACCAGCTCCCCTCTCAGATCAGGCTGCACTTCTGGATGTTATCTCCCGTACCCCTACAGCAGTTCTCTCTTTTACAGTCCAACGTGTGGTCTTTCCTCCACTTCTTCACCACACTAGTGCTATCTATATTGCACTGACTCCTTTCCCTCTCTCTCCAGTGTTGGGGGCACTTTCGTTACTCCCCACTCCTCCAAACCGCTCTTCGGCCCTCCACTGCTGTACATTCCGGGTTCCTGTAGTGCCACATGTTCTCCCGGCCACCGCACTACTTCCCCCAACCGGGCTTGGTTACAACTGCTGCTCTCTAGTCCCCCTGGACACCGTCTCACTCGTGCACTCACCAGCTCTCTTGCAGCACTATGGCCAGCACCACACCTGCACTCTTCACTTCGGGCCCCTGATCCTCACTCCAGGTCTCACACAGCACTCCGGACCGCAGCTCCTCTCTCCAGACAGCCCTACATCATGCCTCTCGGGCCCACCACGCGGTCCTCCACTTTGGCTCACCACGCGTCTCTCTGCTTCAGCGTTTTGCTGCTGCTTTCTGCAGGGCGCAACACGCCCACTATTAGCCTCGCCCTGCTCCAGGACTGCTGCGCTCCTCCACGCTCCTCTTTAGTTGCTCATTTGGAGGTTTCTCCCCCCCCCCCTTGTGCAGGCTTTGACGGCGGAGCTAATCAGCTACACCGCCATTCGCCCTGATGACATCACCGGAAGTCGCAGTGTATATTCTTAATGCTTCAATCTATCTCTTCCATCTAGTATACAGCACAGGTTGTGGAATAGGGTGGAGTAGTTTGGATTAGTGAAACCTTCAGTTTGGGAGTCTCTACTTATGTAGCTGTAGTGTTCTTGCTTGTCCATGGAAAAAGCATAGTTACATACCTGTAATGGGTGTTCACTATGGACAGCAGGATCCTACAGCTGCTTAATCCCATCCTTCTCCCAAGGCTGAAGCTAGCTAATAACAGACTAGAATGACAATATACTATGAGAATGCTGGATCATCTGAACAGAAAATCTTTTTAGAGTTTTCTGAGCTCTGGGAAAGAGAGCATGACTTGGCTCCATCCCAGTAATGTCACCCACTTGTCTGTGGCTGTAGGATCCTGCTGTCCACAGAGAGAACCTGTTAGAGATATAAGGAACTTCTTCAGACATGTTTCATCTGAAATGAGTTCATGTGCACACATGTAAATCGGTGTGCAGCAGTGTCAGGTTATTGTGAATCCTGCTCCTTTTGCGTGTGTAATCTGAAATGAGTCGGGCAGGAGCCTTAGCTTGATCATTAAAACACCATGTCACATACATAACTGCTTTCCCCACCTCTGAGCTCTGTACCTCCAATTTATTCCACTCGGGTGAATGAGTGATATGCCACTGCCCCCAGTGTGTGCTCTAGTGCACCTAATGTCATTTCTTGCTGAATGATGGGCAGACAGAGTAACGGAATACAAAACCTCAGAGTATGGAGGGATGACATTTCTTTGTGCCATAAAGCATACCATGCATCATAAAAACATAAGGTATGCCATATGGGGTCAGACCAAGATCCATCAAGCCCAGTATCCTGTTTCCAGCAGGGTCCAATCTCAAGTCACAAGTACCTATCAGGTTCCCAAAAAGGTACACAGATTCCACGTTGTTTATCCCACAGTAAGCTGTGGATTTCCCTGGTCCTGTCTAATAATGGTTTATGGACTTTTCCTCCAGAAACTTGTCAGATCTTTTTTAAACACAGCTATACTAACAACTTTTACTATATCCTCCAATAATGAATTCCAGAGTTTCATTATGTGTTGAGTGAAAAAATATTTTCTCCTATTAGTCTTAGATTGTTTATATTGTAGCTTCATTGCATGTCTCCTAGCTTTTCTATTTTTTAAAGGAGTAAACAACCGATCTTTTACCTGTTCCACTCCATTTATTATTTTCTGGACCTCTATCATATCTCCCTACAGCTGTCTTTTTCCAAGTTGAAGAGCCCTAACCTTTTAAGTAAATCATTTTTTATTGGTATAAATGTAAACATCAACAACTACAGAAACAAAGACATAACCAAAATACAACAACCAGTGAAACACATATACATCACAATATTGTCCCCTCAGCCAGCCCCTTCCCCTTTCCCCTTATTATTACTGCAAGCCACACAATAGCATACACGTGGCCCCCCCGCCACAAAGCCTAAATGATTCCTCCTTCTAATCCCATCCCCCCCGCCCTTCCCCCCCCCCCAGCCCCTCCTCATCTCCCCCTCCAGCCCCTCCTCATCTCCCCCCCCCCTCCCCCCCGTAGCTCCCCAATCAAATCCAAGCAATCCTATCAGTCCTCTCACACTACCTCCCTCATCTTAGGGGGCTGGATCTCTTAGGGGCCCCCACACCTTAGTGAACCGCTCCCACGCCCCTCCAGCTAGCAGCCAAGCCGTACGCTGCTCCATTTCCATCAGCTTCCGCATGGCCCTCTCCCACTCCCCCACCGCAGGTGCAGCCTCTTTCAGCCAACCCCGCAGTATACATAATTTTACAATAATAAAGCCTTTTGCACACAGCTTCCGCCCACTGTCCCAAAGGGGTTGCACTCCTTCACAAGATCCAAATAGGCACCATTCAGGAGTTAACTCCACTTTAGTTTGTAACCACCTCTCCAGCAATTGACCCACAGCCATCCAGAACCCCTGAATATGGATGCAAAACCAGAATCGATGGGCAAAACCCTCTTTTTCTACCTTGCAGAGGCTACAGAGATCTGTTGTCGACAAACCCGCTTTCGCCGCCCACACGTTATGTACATAAGCTCTCCACAATAACTTATACTGAATTTCCTGCAATTGCACTGTTTCTGAGATAGCTTTAATTCCCACAAACGTGCCTCGTAACCGTTCGACGGTGGCCTGTAGGACACCATCTTTCCGCCACTTCTCCGCTAAGCCAGCCAAGCATATATCCTTCCCCGCAGGGTATAATGCCCTAGCCATAGCCCCAATGGTAATCTTCCCCTCCAAGGTTTTAAACAACTCCAACATCCCTTCCCTCATTAACACCTCCACGTAGTCCAGCCTCAGCGCAGCAATGTAGTGTCGAACCTGTAAATAAAAGTAGAAATCCCGCGGCTCTAAGTGGTACCGCCCCCGCAACAAAGCAAACTAATCCATCTCTGCCACATCTGCCATCCGGAGATACCCAACGAATCTCACTCCCTTAGACGCCCAAACGGTCGCCACAGCAGCCCCACAGCCAGGTGGAAAAGCCGGATTTCCACCAATTGGAATACAATCAGTCACCCTGCCACGTCCTCCCCTGTGGCGGCAAATCACCTCCCACGCCGCGCGCAGGGCGTTCCAAAACACCGAGTGCTTACAAGCCACAGGGAGTTGCTTCCTTCCTACATGCACCAGTACCATTCGATGCCGTGGGGCTGCCATCTCATCTAAAATAGCCAAGGGCACTACCTCTGAAGTGTCCTCCAAAAGGTCGCGAAAAATCCGCATCCAGCACACTAGGTTATACCACCGAAGCGACAGCAACCCAGCTCCCCCATTCTCCCTGGTTTGCAGCAGAGTATTTAACGCGATGCGGGCCTGCCGGCCCCTCCATAAGAACCGCGACAGGTATCTACCCAACTGTCTCAGATCTCGACGTGACAGCCATACGGGAATATGACGTAATACATACGCCCAGCGGGGGAACTCCACCATATTGAATAGTGCTATTCTGCCGCTCAGCGACAGTGGCAGCTCCTGCCAGGCCCGTAGCCGACGGGCCATCCCCTCCATTAGCAACGGAACATTTACCTGGTACAACTGGTCTAGCCGCTCAAGAATATGGATACCAAGGTAGTGTATCTGCCCCTTCGCCCACACTAGGGGAAAAGTACCACACCACGTTCGCCGATAGCCTCCTCCCACATCAAGCCCTAAAGATTTGGCCGTGTTAATTTTCAAACCTGAAAAGGTACCAAAGCATTCAATGATCTGCAGCGCCCGCACCAAGGACACTTGCGGGTTCGTCAGACAAAGCAGCAGATCATCCGCAAAGGCACTGAGCTTGAACTCACCTGCTGCCCAGACAACCCCCTCCACCTCCTTCTGACCCATCAGCTTCACCAAAAGGGGCTCCAAATGCAATATAAAAAGAAGGGGGGACAGAGGGCACCCCTGGCGAGTCCCTCTGTGCAAAACAAACGGCTCCGATCGTTCTCCCCCAACCATAATGAATGCCCACGGCTCAGCATACAGGGCACGTATCCACTCCACATACTATCCCACAAATCCAAACCGACTTAAAGCCTCAAACATGTAGTCCCAGGAGACCCGATCAAAGGCCTTCTCTGCGTCCAGGCTATAGCTAACAATAAAGGACAGTTTTTCTGGAAGCACCACTCCATGCTCAGCAACACCTGTGCAATATTCTGAGCTGCAACCCTCCCTCGCACAAAGCCCGCCTGATACTGCCCAATAAGATGGGATAATACTGCCTGTGCCCGCAGAGCTAGCACCGATGCAAGGATCTTCATATCGACATTAATGAGTGAGATAGGCCTATAAGATGCCGGATCCTCCGGATCTTTCCCAACCTTATGTATCAATGAGATAGAAGCCGTCCGCATATCCCTTGGGAACTGTCCAACCTCCAGAACTTCCATATATACCGCTGCCAAAGTGGGCACCACCTGCCTCTCGAATATTTTGTAAAACTCCATACTGTACCCGTCGGGGCCCGGCGCCTTGTGTAACTTCCCCTCCCTGATCACCTTCTGAATCTCTGCCCCAGATATTGGTTGGTTCAACATCTCCCGCTCCTGCTGTGTCACTTGGGTTAACGTCACATCTTTCCAAAAGGCCTGTGCTTGCTCCTTATCCTCACCTTCCGGAGTATATAGGCGACTATAAAAACGTTTAAACACCTCTGCTATCTCTGCGGGTTCCATTCTCTGTCTACCCTGCTCGTTGCGGATCCGCGCCACCAAGTGATTCCCCTGCCGATCTCGTACCATTCGTGCTAACAATCGTCCAGAGCAATTCCCAAAACGAAAGAACTGATGCCTATAGTACTGCAAATCAAAAGTCGCTCGTTCCTGAAGGAGATTATTCACCCGCCGCTGGGTCTCAATGAACTCCTGCAACGCCACCCCTCTCGGCTGCCGCAGAGAAGCTGCCTTCTTCGTCTGCAACTCCTGCGTAAGCTTCATCAAGTCTTCATTTACCCTATGCTGTTGTCGAGCTACATACGCAATCACCTGTCCACGAACTACCGCCTTCCCCGCCTCCCACAGAGTGACCACCGAGGAAACACTGCCCTCATTATTCCCCAAATACTCTCGCCATTGCTCCCAGACAAAATCCTGAAAATCCATCCGGTGCCAAAGATGTCTGGGAAAGGACCATCTACCCCCTAGCCTACGACGTCCTGCCCAAGCTAGAGTCACCATCGCATGATCTGACACCACGATTGGGCGAATCTCCGCCCTCCGAACTTTCCCAATGTCCGCCTGCTGCACTAACACATAATCGATGCGAGACCATGTCTGATGCGCTCGCAATAAATGGGTGTAGTCGCGCTCACTACCATGCAACAAGCGCCAAACATCTATCAAGCCACTAGCCTGACTGAGGTAGCTCACGCCTTTGGAGGCCCATCTACCAGCACTCTCTCCCGGGGTAGATTTATCCAATACAGGCTCATGTGGACAATTAAAATCTCCCGCTAGGATAACTGGCACATTAGGTAAACCACCGATCTTCCGAGCCACAGCCTCAAAAAACCCATGTGAATATTGATTAGGAGCATATATATTTCCTAAGACCATTTCTTAACCATTAATCTTCACATGCACCCAAAGATAGCGTCCCATTGGATCCGGGTCCTCACTTAAAATTTCTACTGCGAGGCCCTTATGGAATAGGAGTGCAACCCCCTTCCGCCGACCCTCTGCCGCTTCCGCAGCACATACCCGCCCAACCCACTTCTTTTGAAGTTTAGCATGCTCTCTGGTGCTTAAATGTGTCTCCTGCAAAAACGCCACTTGGGCTCCTGCTTTTTGCAGCGCCTGAAGTACCTTAGTGCACTTTATCGGCGTGTTTAGGCCCCCCACGTTCCAAGATACAAAGCCCACATCAGTCCCCATTAGCCCCCATTTCCCGCTCTAGAACACAATAACACCCATAACTGCAACCATCGGGGCCGAGTGCTGCCCAGCCTCAGCACCCTGGACCCCCCTCCTCCAGCCATGTCTCTCCACCCCCCACAGACAGGATCCATGACCCAGAAACATTTCCAATCCCACATCGCCCCTCCCCTCCCCCCCTCCAACAATTCCCCCCACCCCCACTGCTAACGTGTCCCTTACCGCTTCGCTTAAATCCCCTCCCTCCACTCCCCGCCCCCCATCCCTCCCCCCCAACCCCACCCTGCACTTATAAAAACCATGCATACCTACTCCTGGCCCCCCTCGCCAGGCCCGAGACTCACCGCAGTGCACTGCAGGGCCGTCCCACCCATGACCCCTCCCAAGCAAGAGCAAGAACCCCCCCATGGTGTGCAACAATAATAAATCCCCATCATCCACACTTATACCAACCATACATCCCTCAGCCCCACAAATGCACAGATAAAATCGCAAGTCTATGAATACATGTACTTGTACTGAGCTATCCCCCCTAACAGAACATTCACAAACTGCCAACACTCACACGGCACGCAACATCACATTTTTATGTCTATAAGCCCCCCCCTTGAAACCCGGTAGCAGCCACACAGTGCCACCAATCATCCATACGGCTACAGTCATCCCACAAAGTCTGCTCATGCTCGCAAAAGGCATTTCAACCCTGCAGGGCTGGCAAGATAAAACACATATTAGAAGTCCACTGCTGAGATCACGTTCTGCCAGCAATCCCTCCTCAGTCTCGGTCTGCTGTCGTCACGGCTCCGGCAGGCCTCACATGTGTCACCCTTCAACTGGTGTTTGCTCACTTGCCTGCCTGCACATGCCCAAGTCTTCCAAAAATCTCTTCGCCTCTGCCACCGTAGACAGCACATGCTGCTTTCCTTCATGATATACTCTGAGTGTCGCCGGGAAAGCGAGGTTAAAGCGTACATGCTTCTTGAAAAGTGCTGCGCATAGCGGTGAGAACTCTTTCCTCTTCGCCGCTACCGGTGCAGAGTAGTCCTGAAAGAGTAAGACTGTATGATTGTCCAAAGTCAGGTCCCTCTTCTTGCGAAACGCCTGTAACAACAACCACTTATGCTGGAAGTTGAGAATTTTTGCAATAATCACTCTAGGTCTCTGCCGATGTTCAGTCCTAGGCCCCAGACGGTGAACACGCTCCACTTTCATGTGCCCAACCAGCTCTTCCAGGCCTAATGCACGTGGCAGCCATGTCTCCACCAAATCCAACAGCATAGCATCCGTTTTGGTCTCCGGTATGCCCACAAGCCGCACATTATTCCTCTGAGATCGATTCTCCAAACCATCAACCTTTTCAAGTAGGGCCTCCACCTGCTGTCGTAGCTGACTCCCCTCCCGGGCTTGCTTACCCTCCTCCTCGAGCGCTGACACCCGGTGTTCTAATTCGTCGACTCTATGTGTACACTCCGTGAGCGCCTCAGCCACAGTCTCTAGCTTGCTTAAAATCAAATCAAATTTGGGCTCAAGCAGTTTCGCCACTTCCCGTGCCAACTCTTCGGGCCCTGAGTCCACGCTCTCGCCACCCGGCGATCTAGGCGCCGCCATATTTGCTGTCGGCCCCGCAGCAGTGGCGGCCCCCGACTTCGGCACTTTCTCTTTCTCCTTTCTCGTTGGAGCCGGCATTTCCCGGTAAATCCGTCCACCTACACTGGCACGTCCGCACCACCTTTCACACAAGGGAATTTCTGCAGAGATTCGCAGGGGTAATCGCAGTAAAATTTCTGCTTAATAGTAGGACGGCCCTGGAGTGAGCAGACACCTCTTACTCACTCATGCGGCACGTGGTCTCTCTTGAGCCCTAACCTTTTAAGCTTTTCCTCATAGGGGGGTATCCTTCCATCCCCTTTACCATTTTGGTGGCTCTTGGGCAGAGAGAGAAATGTAGTTCTTGGTATGTTTGTGGCGAACCAGAGGGCAGAAGTAGACGTACACCCAAGGGACTGGCATCATGCTGTCTCTGCAGCTAGGATCTATTCTTAGGAAGTAATATACTAGAAAACCTGGAAGGTTCTAGAAGGCAGGTAGACTTGACAGAATGCTTCATGCTTTGTATGGGGCTACCAATAAACTGTACCAATAGAACTGTGAAATTGATCAAATGAAACCTGCCCTCAGAAATGTCCCCTTCAAGTGGATTGTATTGTATAAGATGAGGTGTGTTGGTTTCTCTTTTGAGAACTTTAAATATATATACTTTTTTTTTCTACTATAGATATGATGTGGAGTTGTTTCAGCGGATTGAGCACCTGATTGGAAAGAAGCTGCCAGAATTCCCCACACAGGAAGAGGAAGTAATGATGCTGAATGAGAGGGTGGCAGAGGCCCAGAGATTTGCTCGAATAGTACGTTGGTTTCTGTATTTTTCTATCAGAGTTTTCTGTCTTAGAGGAGGGGTTTAATTCCCCTAATCTGCCATGAACACCTCTGGCTTAAAGACTGGTTCCCATTTGTTTGCCTTAATGATGGCTTGCCTTGTGTCTTCCTTGTGAGATGGGGCAGGACTTTCCCAGAAATAAGGTGTGCCGTGTGCCAGGTTTCTGTCTCCTAGGATGGACTGTTCAAGGCCCAAAAGATGCCCTTACCATTGCTCTCTCGATCACTCTTTCTCTCTCCCTCCCCCCCCCCCCGACTTCTGATTGTCTTCCTCACTATTACCTTATTTCACATTACACCAGTGTGATGTCTGATTCTCTGATTTTCTTCACAGGAACTGCGGGAACATGGGGACAAGAAGAAACGGTCCAGAGAGGAGGATGTCGAGGATGCTGAAAGTTCACTAGGGGTCAGGAAGAAGGTGGCTGGAGGCAAATTCAAAAAAAAGATTCATTAGTTGACAGGATGAGAGCTAGTAAGAGAAACTCCGTTCCATCTGTATGCCAAGAATTGATGGGAGCAGTATCACAGCTGTGGCTTTGGAGTCTGATCCGAATACAGGCCGCTTTTGAAGAAGTGAAGAGGAGCGCAAGCAGGAGTCGCAGAGAGAAGAGGACACACATCCCATGCTAGTATGCGCTTTCACCTCTGCCATTGCCACAGGAGCACCGGGGCAGCCTCCTGCATACCGAGCTTGTTTTAAGCTGAGCAGTTCCGCATGCAGAGAATCTGTTAGAGCCAGTCTGTAGCTGCGCTTTGTTCCTTTGACTTTAAGGGACTTGGACCTAAAGAAACAAAATCATGGACAATTAATTACAAATGACAATGCAGCTTCTGTACTTCATGGGGATAGGATGGTTGTTTCATTCTTAATGGGCAGGCCATAGCGTGGTCCATACGCTGCAAGGCGTGAATTGTTCAGTTAGAAGAATTTCCAGCTCTTTCTGTATTAATTACTCAATAGGTGATGGCAGGTTTAGTACCGTTTGGCCCATTCATTCTGCCCAATTGGCTTGCTCTCTGGTTGTCTACCACTTTGGGCAAATTTCCAGAACAGGCATCTGCTAGGGAGGAGAATGAGAAAGTAAATGTGAAGCACTAATGTTTCACCATCATCTTATCCATTGGCACATTTAGATTTCAGCTAGATGTTGTCCTCTTGCCCTTTCAGTTTTGAAATAAAACTGTTCTCTGTCAGACCTTCTTCCTCATTCACCCTTACACATATCATCTTGTATGTAAGGCAGCTTTTTCTTACCCATGTTTCTCTGTTTGTTCAGTAGTATTACATTAAAGCAGATTGATGAAAGGTCATCTTTCAGCCCATGGCTATAGGGAATTAGGCCTGCTGCTTTTTGAATAAACATATCTTTCCACTGTGGCAGTAGAATTTACTTTGATAAAAAAGATGTTGCTAATACAGCAAGGATCTATTGTAAAGCTAAACAAATGGGCCTGCTAATGGAAAGGAGACATAATTGTTTCTGTGACTACAATGTAGAAAGCATTTTCATGGAAGTGATGGTGGGAAGCAGTAGGTGGCAGTATACGTTCTCATCTGGGTACGTCACATTGGGTGTATTTACTGGTGGGTTACTCATGGTTTTAAGTGCTTGGATGAAAAGTTAAAACTTTTTTCCTTTACTTAATCATGATGAGCAGGATCTCAAAATGAAACGCTTTTTTAAAAATAAATTAGGAGTAAGATTGATGGATTTTTTTTTTTTTTTTTTTTTACACCATAGGACATGTCATTCTTTTAAGATTGCATGAGACGATTATGAGAGAAAGCTAAGTGTTTATTCCTGCCATAGCTAAGCTTGCTGAATGCACATCCCTCCAGACTGGCTCCATTGAGGTTCATGCACAAAGAGAGAGGCCATTTTGATTTGTATAACATCTTGGAATACCAAATCACAGTATGCATGTGGTGAGGAGGAATGCACTTACAACTATCATTTACAGGAATTAAGGAAAAATGCTATAGAGGTGTTGAGGCTTTAACGCTGTGGACAGCTTTATGGGTTGATAGCAAGTTATGCTTCAGTAGGGCCATATTGTGCTACAGTATTCCCTGAATATTTTGAATGGAGTGTGCCTTCTGCAGTAATGACAGCTTGCTGCTGCTGCTCTTACATGCTATTTATTTGACACATTCCTAATAGAGCGCATACCAAATAGAGACAAGAATTTTTCTATTTATTTCTGATAGTATTTTTGTAATCTTGTTAAATAAAGATAACATATTTGCAGATATCTCTTGCTTTGGAGATTTCTTGAGACTGTGACATTATGTAGTGCTGATATGAAATGTGCTGTGGATTGAAGAGACTGGCTTAGATCTGGAAAGAAAGTATCTGGTCCTTCCTTCTCGTTTCTCCTGGCCAGTCTAGGGAACGATAGGGTTGTCAATCCCCTTCAGCAGCTGAGGACCGTAAACCAAAGTTTTGCTACCATACTAAGCCACTCCCCCTTGCTGCAATTCTCCAGTCTTACAGTCCTCAGCAGTGTCTCTCCCTACTTAAGGACCGGATAGGTTTGTGAATAGGATCATCAGCATTTTAGCTCTGGCTGAGCTAGGCTATGCTATTTTCCCTGCCAAGGCTTCTCTGATCTCACTAACCGGCAGTCGACAAAAGGCAGGCTGCTTTGAACAGCGTGGGAGGCAGAGCCTGCCTCGACGAAACTGTGCGCTGTACCTTTCAGGACGTTGGCCTGGGAGCCCCAGCATCCACCCGTCCTTGCCTGAGATCGTGGTCTCCGACTCCCGCTAGCTGCGGGAAAGCGGAGACACGAATGATAGTGCTCCTCTGAAGGTATGTGATTGCTTTCCTGCCCCACATCGTGTACCGGCTCTGAGCTTGCGGCTGCGGTTAGCTGGAGGGGCACAGCCTCAGAGTCGGCGGGGTAAGCGTTGGCCGGCAGTTCGCGTTGTAGTTCGGCGGCGGTGATTGTGTTCCTCGTTAGCGTTACTGAGCTCTTTCCCCTTGTGTTTTCGCCCGGCGAAATGGGAAGGCAAGCCAGGGATGAAGGAAAGTGAGAGGCCTCAGATCGCCTCAGAAAAGGTGGGAACGGCGGCCATGTTAGGGGAGCCAACCGTTTCTCCCGCGGAGCAGACAAAGCATGTTAAGAGGAAGGCTAAAGCACATAAACCATCTGCGGCGCCTGCCAGCACAGCTCCACCCTGTCCTGAAGCTCAGGAGGGGATTTCTTCTCTATTTTCGCCGGACTTTATATTGGCATTGCATAAGGCTTATTTATTAAAAGCCTCACAAGTAGTTAGTCCCTCCTTGCCTGCTTCTAGTGCAGACCGGTTAAAGCCTGAGGGGGCTATAATGGATCCGGGAGAGGGTCCCTCCCAGAACACGGCCTTACTGGGGCCTGGGCTAGACACTGCAGAGCAGCAGGTCTCGATGCCTCAGGCACTAGAGGATGGGAAACTCCTCTCGGAGACAGGTGTCGACGCCTGGCCTATGGAGCTAGAAGAGGGTGAGCTAACCCCGGGCGAGGAACCGAATGTCTTTAGAGTATTCCGAAAGGAGGAACTGGGACCACTTATATCGCAGTCCTTGGCTGCGCTCAATCTTGTGATGCCCTCGGTGCCGCAGGAACTGTTGGAAGATCCATTGTTGCAGGGTTTTAAGGCTGAGCAGCGCTGTTTTCCGGTGCACCGCGTGATTAAGCACATGGTGGAGTCGGAGTGGGAGTTTCCCGAGGCTACGCTTAAGGGTGCTCGGATGTCTGTACCCGATTCCCTTGGAAGAGCGTGAGTTATTAAAGATGCCTAAGGTTGACGCCTTGGTATCCGCTGTGACTAAAAAGACCACGATACCCGTTGAAGGGGGTGCAGCACTTAAGGACCTGCAGGATCGTAAGCTTGAGGTGCTCCTGAAACAGGCTTTTGATTCGTCGGCGTTGGCTTTGCAGGCTTCCATTTGCGGGGCTTATGTGTCCAGAGCTTCCATCCGTTGGCTCCAAGGGGACTCTGCTACCGAGGCTGCGGAAGGCTCGGCGGTGGAGGGCGCTAAGTTGGAATTGGCGGCGGCTTACCTCGCGGACGCCTTCTATGACTTGGTTCGAATCTCCGCAAAATCCATGGCTTCGGTGATTGCTGCCCAACGTTTTCTTTGGCTACGTAACTGGGCAGCCGATGCTTCCTCCAAAGCCCGGCTCAGCAAGCTCCCCTACAAAGGCAAGCTGCTTTTTGGGGAAGCCTTGGAAAAGATAGTGAAGGATCTTGGGGACTCCAAAGGGGGTCGCTTGCCTGAAGACCGTCCTAAGACGCCTTGGGCGAACCTAGTGGCTCGGGGTCAAGGTCGGGATTCTCGCCGATTCAGAGGGGCTCGCTTTGCTCCCTATCCTAAGCCTCGCTTCGGTCCTCGCAATCAATCCTTTCGAGGTGCCAGAGGATTCGGCAGAGGTTATTTCAATGCTCAGCAGGGTTCCGCAAAGAAGCCTCAATGAAGGTCGGCTGGTCCAGGTAGTGAGACCTGTCGGAGGTCGATTGCAGGGGTTTCTCTCTGCCTGGGCCGCGATTACGTCAGATCAGTGGGTGCTAGAAATCATTCGAGAGGGGTATGCATTGGAGTTTGCGCACCCGTTACGGGACGCCTTCATGGTGTCTTCCGCAGGAACGGAACAGAAAAGGAAGGCTGTCAACGATACGCTTCAACGGTTATTACAACTGCAGGCGGTGGTTCCCGTACCCCAAGACCAGTTCGGACTAGGTCGATAC
This sequence comes from Ichthyophis bannanicus, assembly GCA_033557465.1. Classification (NCBI taxonomy): domain Eukaryota; kingdom Metazoa; phylum Chordata; class Amphibia; order Gymnophiona; family Ichthyophiidae; genus Ichthyophis; species Ichthyophis bannanicus. The sequence continues at coordinate 1,122,620,716 of CM066031.1, read as the reverse complement.
TCGATTTATTTCGTGGTACCCAAGAAAGAGGGTTCTTTTCGGCCCGTGCTAGATCTCAAGCACGTAAATCGCTCGTTGCGGATAACTCATTTTCGGATGGAGACGCTCAATTCTGTCATTCGGTCGGTGAGACAGGGAGAATTTCTCTCATCTGTAGATCTCACAGAAGCTTATTTGCACATTCCGATCAGGCCGGATCATCAGCGTTTTTTACGGTTTGCGATGCCCAGGGGCCATTTTCAGTTTCGAGCCTTGCCATTCGGCTTAGCGACGGCTCTGAGGACGTTCACGAAGGTCATGGTGGTGGTAGCGGCGTCACTACGCAAGGAAGGGATTCGAGTGCACCCTTATCTGGACAATTGGTTGATCAGGGCGAACTCTCTTCCGGACGCCATAGCAGCAACTACTCGGGTGCTGCAAGTCCTGGAGCAACTCGGTTGGGTAGTCAACCTCCCGAAAAGTCATCTGACCCCGGGGCATCAGCTTACGTACCTAGGAGCATTGTTCGACACACAAGTGGGGTCGGTGTTCCTGCCTGAAGACAGGGTGCTCAAGATCCTGCGCCAAGTTCGGGCTTTCTTGCAGCTGCCGGCGCCTTCGGCTTGGCGATACCTGCAGCTCCTGGGGTCCATGGCGGCATCTCTGGAATTGGTTCCATGGGCCATGGCGCATATGAGGCCTCTACAGCAGTCCTTGCTGACCAGGTGGTCTCCTCAGCGTCAGCCTCTCTCGCAACGGTTGGTTTGCCCGGAAGCGGTGCGACTCAGTCTGCATTGGTGGTTGTATGCCGGTCATCTGCGAGCAGGGGTTCCGTTGGAAGATCCGCGTTGGGTGTTGCTCACCACGGACGCCAGCTTAGCGGGCTGGGGGGCTCATTGTCAGGCTCAAGTGACGCAGGGACTATGGTCGCTGCTGGAAAGCTCTTGGTCGATCAATCGGTTGGAGCTCAGAGCGGTACGCCTCGCACTTCAGCACTTCAGCACTTCCAGCCCTTGCTCGAGGGAAGAGCGGTCCGGGTTTTCTCGGACAATGCCACAACGGTCTCCTATATCAATCGGCAGGGCGGCACTGGCAGTGCGGCCTTGCTAGAGGAGAGTCAACAGCTGCTGCATTGGGCGGAAAGTCATCTCCTAGCCTTGTCGGCGGCTCATGTGGCAGGAAAGGACAATGTGCAGGCGGATTTCCTCAGTCGCCATCTTCTGGATCCCGGAGAGTGGGAGCTGAATGCAGCGATGTTTCATGGCATTACCCAACGCTGGGGGCCTCCAGCGATGGATCTAATGGCGACTCTGTCCAATGCTAAGGCGTCTCGGTTCTACAGCAGGCGCAGGGAGCGCATGTCGGAGGGCCTCGATACTCTCGTTCAGCCATGGCCGGCGGATCTTCTGCTGTATGTGTTTCCTCCGTGGCCTCTAATCGGTCGAGTAGTCCAGCGCATTGCGGGTCATGCCGGGAGAGTGATTCTCGTCGCTCCAGATTGGCCCAGGAGGCCGTGGTATGCGGATCTAGTTCGACTGTTGGTGGATTCTCCGTGGCGTCTTCCGGTCTGTTGCAACCTGTTGAATCAAAGTCCGATATTGATGTCACAGGTGGATCGCTTCTTGCTTACGGCTTGGCTCTTGAAAGGGACCGGCTGAGACGTAAAGGATACTCGGCTCCCGTGATAGACACCCTGTTGAGTTCGCGCAGAAAGTCCACGTCGTTAGCCTATGTCCGCGTATGGTGCATGTTCGAGACTTGGTGTTTGTGGCGTAGTGTTCGGCCTTCTTCGGCGGCGGTCTAGCACATCTTGTCCTTCCTACAGAGTGGTCTGGATAAGGGCTTAGCGCTGAACACTCTCAAAGTTCATTTGGCGGCTCTAGCCTGCTATAGAGGTGCAGTGCACGGCCGTCAGTTGACTGCGCACGGTGATATTTGCTGTTTTTTCCGGGCTGCAGGCCTTCTCAAGTCTCCGGTTCGCCAGGTGGTTCCAGCATTCTGGAGGCTCTAACGCAGCCTCCGTTTACCAAGCCGTCGTCGGGGGGGGGCTTGAAGGAATTGTCCTTGAAGACGGCCTTTCTGGTGGCCTTATGTTCAGCGAGAAGGATTTCTGTGCTGGGTCCGCTGCTTTTTGACATATTCATAAATGACCTGGAAAGTGGAATAACAAGTGAGGTTATCAAATTTGCAGATGACACAAAACTATTTAAAGTTGTTAAAACCCAGGAGGATTGTGGAAAATTGCAAGAGGATCTTGATAAATTGGAAGACTGGGCATCAAAATGGCAGATGAAATTTAATGTGGAGAAGTGCAAGGTTATGCACCTAGGGAAGAACAACCCAAACTATATGGTTACACGATGCAAGGTTCCACATTAGGAACCACCACCCAGGAAAAAGATTTAGGCGTCATTGTGGATACCATGTTAAAACCCTCGACCCAGTGTGCAGCGGCGGCCAAGAGAGCAAATAGAATGCTAGGTATGATAAGGAAAGGAATGGACAATAAAACAAAAGATATTATAATGCCTCTATATCGTTCCATGGTGAGACCGCACCTTGAATACTGTGTGCAATTCTGGTCACCGTATCTTAAAAAGGATATAGCGATTTTAGAAAAGGTTCAGAGAAGAGCCACCAAAATGGTAAAGGGGATGGAAGGCTACTCCTATGAAGAAAGGCTAAAAAGGTTGGGGCTCTTTAACCTGGGAAAAGAGACGGCTGAGGGGAGATATGATAGAAGTCTATAAATTAATGAACGGAGTGGAACGGGTAAACGTAGATCCATTGTTTACCTTATCAGAATATAGAAAGACTAGGGGACATGCAATGAAGCTACAGGGTAAACTATTTAAGACTAATAAAAGAAAATATTTTTTCACTCAACGTGTAATCAAACTCTGGAATTTGTTACCGGAGGATGTAGTAAAGGCTGTTAGTGTAGCTGGGTTTAAAAAAGGTTTGGACAAGTTCCTGGAGGAAAGGTCCATAAACCATTATTAAGAAGGGACCCAGGATATCAATGCTTGAACCAGTACAAGCATTGTGGAACCTGTGTCCCTTGGGGAAACTGCTAGGTACGTATGACCTAGATTGGCCACTGTTGGAAACAGAATACTGGGCTTGATGGACCTTGGTCTGACCCAGTATGGCATAACTTATGTTCTTATGACTTGCAAGCGCTTTCCTGTAGAGAGCCTTACCTACAGTTTTTGGCAGAGAAAGTGGTCTTGCATCCGGTGCCCTCGTTTCTTCCGAAGGTAGTTTCATCTTTTCATTTAAATCAGTCGGTGGCGTTGCCGATATTTTCCGACCGTACAGGCTCTCCGATGGATAGTGCGCTCAGGAGTTTGGATCTCTGCAGAGTCTTGAAGAGATACCTACGGGCCACTAGGCCTTGCTGGAGATCGGAGAGATTGTTCGTGCTCTTCGGGGGGGCCGCATAAAGGGATGGCGGCTTCCAAGGCGACCATTTCCAGATGGATAAAGCAGGCCATAATATCGGCATATGAGCTCAAGGGGCGGACCCCTCCAGAGGGTCTTAAGGCCCATTCTACAAGGGGTCAGGCGGCGTCCTGGGCAGAATATGCCGCCGTTCCTCCAGTAGATATTTGCTGAGCCGCCACCTGGTCTTCGTTGCATACGTTTACAAAGCACTACCGCTTGGATATTCGTGCCAGGGAGGATGCAAGGGTTGGCGCTGCTGCTATCGTAGCGGGGCTCGCCGGTCCCTCCCAACTGTAGATACTGCTTTGGTACTGCACTATCGTTCCCTGGACTGGCCCGGAGAAACGAGAAGGAAGGCGAAATTAGACCTTACCTGCTAATTGTCTTTCCTTGAGTTTTCTCCGGGCCAGTCCAGGGCCCACCCAGGGTTTTTTCTCTGGAATCAGCGGTTTCCTGTTCCGTTTTTGGTTAAAGCACGCTGCCTGTAATGGTGTCCTACATGTCTTGAGAGCGGGATGTCTGGTTGGCCATGGAGGGAAAAAAACAAAACAATGAAAATACTTTTGCCGGTCCGTTCCTTAGTTTGATCAGTGAGGTTTTTGCCTCGGGGTCATATGCATACTTCTTTATTTTGCGAGTTTCACAGTGCAGTTCTTGGCTGCTTGGGCATTAGGAGACTGGAGAATTGCAGCAAGGGGGAGTGGCTTAGTCTGGTAGCAAAACTTTGGTTTACAGTCCTCAGCTGCTGAAGGGGATTGACAACCCTATCGTTCCCTGGACTGGGCCGGAGAAAACTCAAGGAAAGACAATTAGCAGGTAAGGTCTAATTTTGCCATATGAGCAACAGTATTTGTACAGTTGATCAGCATCTCCCGCTGAATCATTTCTCTGTCTTGCTTCTCACTTTGGAGAGTTATCAGCCTGATCAGAAAGCAAGTGGCTATTCATATTGGAATTGGCATGGCCAACCTTCCCGTTATCTAATTATCTTCCCTTTTTAATACTTTCCTTTTCGTTAATGATTTTTTTCTTCTTTAAGTATGTTTCTTTCACTCTTGTACCATGCATAAGTGTCTGAATAAAGAAATATTTTAAAAAGATATCAAGTGGGTGGATGGGTTACAGAAAGTAAGATTCCGGTCCTTGAGACACAAGAGCTCAGACAAAAGGCTTAGGCTATTGTGGCTGTTGCTTTCTTCTACCTTCTTTTGTATGTAATGCATACTCTCTAAGGCACTCTATAATTTAAAAATGTAGGAAAATGTCTCCCTGCTTCCAAAAAAAGTTAATCTCTGAAGTGAGCAGTGGCGTTTATCCTAAAACCTTCTCAAAACCAGTCGAGAACATGAACAGTTTGTACATAGTTTGTACATAGTTCTGTGTAGTGTTTGATCTCCAGGAACAACCAGGAATGTAGTCTTCACATATGAGTATCGTCGGTACCGACAGAGCCTGCGCGAGAACGCTCCCCGGCGTCCAATTAGAAAGCTTTTGAGAGCTTCCCACAGCGCCTGCGTGCTGCCCTCCTGCCTTTCCCAACTGCCTCTCTCCAGTTCTTCATTTTCCGCGGAGCCAGCAGGTCGTTTTCCTGTCACCGCAGAAATTATCCCATCTTTTTCATTCTTTTTTGTGGTAGCATCTGCCTTCCTCGACGCTATACGTGATATGATTGAGATGTTTAAATACCTCCATGGCATAAATGTTCAGGGAGAGAGCCTCTTTCAATTGAAAGCACGTTCTGCTACGAGGGGACATGGGATGAGGGTGAAGGGAGATAGATTCAGGAGTGATATGTGGAAATATTTCTTTACGGAAAGAGTAGTGGATCCATGGAATAGTCTCCCAGTGGAGGTGGTAGAGATGAGGACAGTAACTGAATTCAAAAAAGCATGGGACAAACACAAAGGATCTCTAAAGGTAAAAAGGGGACTGTTGTAGTTGATATGGAAGGACAGACTAGATAGGCCATGTGGTCTTTTTCTGTCGTCATATTTCTATGTTTCTATACCGGTACCGCCGGTTTTTCTTTCTTTAAAAAAAAAAAAAAAATTATAATTTTTTTTTCTGTCGGGTGCCACAAGCCATTTTAGGCACTAGGCCCAACTTTTTCTTCAGAATGGAAAAACCCGCCTCGGGTTTTAAAAAGTGTTCCAAGTATGGCGGTACCATCTCCGTCACCGACACCCATGAGTGGTGCCTTAAATGTTTAGGTCCTGACCACTCCATATCGGAGTGTGTTGCCTGGGGGATGATGTCGAAGAGGGGTCGGCAAAACCGAGCTGCTAAGCTTAGCACCCTTTTTCCCTCCGATGCAGCATCCGTGGCATCGACATCTTCCAGGGCTTCGTCTTCCTCCCATGGATCTCAGGTAACCAAACATAAATCTGGCCAGTCCTCAAAGGGTAGATCTCCTTCCAAGCATCGAGATGCCTCTGGCGTTGCCCTTGAGGGACTTGTACCGGCAAAATTGCCCCGGCGGGAGTCTTCGGCTTCCAAAGCACTATCGGGGCTCCAGGATGTTCTCGATGCCTCAACCTCGGCAGAACTACTGGTGCCATGCTCTGCGGTACCGGCCGCTTTGTCCGGTACCGATACCCAGGCTTCGGCAGTGTCAATAGACCAGAGGTTCTTGGCTATTGAACGCAGTCTGGCAGCTCTCCTTGTGGCTTCAGTGCCTTCGGGACTGCTTCAGATGGTTCAACCGGTATCGACACCGGCTCTGGCATGATACCGGTGCCGACAGCATCGACATCAGCGACTGTGTTACCGACACCGAGTCATGCTGTTTCCTCCGGTATCGACAGGCCGGTACCGGTATCATGCTTTACAAGAGCACCCGGACAGGAGATATTTTGAATCCTCCGATGAGTCTGAGGATTCTGACAGCTCTGTCGGTACCGGAGTACTTCTGTCTGAGGAGCCTTCCTCTCCTAAACGTAGGATGTCTCCTCCAGAGGATATATCCTTTCAGGATTTCATCAGGGAGGTGGCTAGAGGTCTTTCCATCACAGTGGCTCCTGAAGAGGAACCAAGAGCAAAGGAATTGGATATTTTACAATATCCTAAAGCTCCCAAAGAGGCAGCCACTTTGCCTATTCATGAGATCTTGCATGATCTCATGCTAAGAATGTGGGAAAACACCTCTTACCACCTCTCCTCATTCTCGTAGGCTTGATACTATGTATCGAGTACCACCTCGTCCTGGATTTCAAAAAAAACAGCTACCACACCACTCCATGGTAGTGGAATCAGCTATGAGAAGGATCAAGAGTGCAAAAAGACATGCATCTAATCCGCCAGGACGTGAATGTAGGACTCTTGATGCCTTTGGGCGTCGAACCTTCCAGGCCTCTATGCTTTCTGCCAGGATTAGTTCCTATATTCTATATATGGGACTGTTCCTTAAGGAGGTTACAGGAGATCTAGAGCTTATGAGCCCTCTCCTTCCTGATGATAAGAGGCAAGATTATCTTACGCTTGTCAAGCATGCCCAAGATGTTTCCAAGTTTGTTAATCTTGCAGCTTTTGACTGCTTTGAGTGCATAAGCAGAAGCTCTGCCATTGCCATAGGTGCTCGTAGGATTGCCTGGCTCCAGGCATCTGATTTAGAACTCTGGGTACAGGATAAACTGGGGAATATCCCTTGTACAGGCGAAACTCTCTTTGGCAAAAATTGGCAAGAGAAGGCTAATGAGCTGGATGCTGATAACACCACTTTGGATAGACTATCCAAGGCTACAGCTGATCATGCAATGAGAAAATCCTACAAGAAACCATTCTTCTCTAAAAAGAGGTTTTACCCCTCCTATACCCAGCAGGGGCATTCTGCAAGTCAGTCTGCCCGAAAGGGAGAGCAGCCACCAAAACAAAGGAAAACTAAGTCTGCTAAGCCTCAACCGGCCCAGCAGACTCGGCCTCCACAGGGGCTTTGACTCCCTTCTAGAGAACCTGGCCTTCCTGGCCCTCAACGGGCCAGAGCCCTCCACCATTCCAGGAAGGTTGTGTCATTTTGCCCCCAGATGGGAGCAGATAACAGCAGCAGAAGAATGAACTCTCTCCATTGTAAAGGAGGGGTACAAACTTCATTTCCTCAACATGCCCCCTCCTACAGTTGTAAGAGGGTTCAATTCTCAGACTTCACTCAAAAATCAGTTGGGTCAAGAGGTCAATTTACTTCTTGCCCAGGGGGCTATAGAAGACGTACCCATTTCCCAACAGGGTATTGGGTTTTACTCCCCCTATTTCCTTATTCCAAAGAAAACAGGAGGACACAGACTCATTTTAGACCTCAGAGAATTGAACAAATTCCTGTTCAAGTTGAAGTTCAAGATGATTTCTCTAGGAACTCTTCTGCCATATCTTCAGAGTCAGGATTGGCTTTGTTCTCTAGATCTCAAGGATGCGTACATCCATGTTCTCATCCATCCAACTCACCGAAGATTCCTTCGGTTTCTATGTCAAGGGAAGCACTACCAGTACAGGGTTCTTCCTTTTGGCCTGGCCTCGGCACCAAGGGTGTTTACAAAATGCATGGCTGTAGTGGCAGCATTTCTTCGCACTCTATAGGAATATTCGTCTTCCCCTACTTAGACGACTGGCTCATTCGAGCCCCATCAGAGTCAGAGGCCAGAATTTCCCTATCTTGCACAATGCGTATCCTTCAGTATTTGGGCCTGGTTATAAACATCCCAAAATCCAACATAACTCCCACTCAGTCTCTAGAGTTTATAGGAGCCATGCTGGATACCAGGAAAGCAAGGGCCTATCTTCCACAGCCACGCTGCTTTCACATTGTGCAGTTGGCTTCCCAAGCAGTGTTAAAAACTCATCTCACTGCTCGGGAAATGTTACAATTGCTAGGCCACATGGCATCTACCGTGCATGTGGTTCCCTATGCTCGCCTCCATATGAGAGCAGCCCAATGGACTCTATCCACTCAGTGGACTCAAGCATCAGGCTGCCTATCAGACAAAATAGCAATCACAAGTCGCCTTATTTTGTCCCTACAATGGTGGCAGTCAACCCAAAAACTGTTTGTGGGGTCCCCTTTCCAACAGCCCCCACCCCAGGTCACTCTAGCAACAGACGCCTCACAGGTGGGTTGGGGAGCTCTCCTGCAAGATCTCTCTACCCAAGGCACCTGGACTCCACAGGAGGCCCATTTACACATCAATCTCTTGGAACGCAGAGCAATCTTCCTTGCTCTTCGAGCATTCCACACCCAGCTGAGCTACAAGACAGTCATAATTCAGACGGACAATCAAGTAGCTATGTTCTATCTAAACAAGCAGGGAGGAACAGGCTCTCTGTCACTTTGCAACGAAGCTTTGCGACTATGGGCCCTTGCCAGAGAGCATCAAATTCATCTACTTGCAGTGTATTCAGAACTCTTTGGCAGACAGACTCAGTCGAGTTCTGCTTCCACACGAGTGGTCTCTTCGTGCAGACCAGATAGCAAAAATTTTTCAAATTTGGGGAACTCCGGACATAGACCTCTTTGCAAGTCTGTTGAATGCCAAACTTCCCCGATTCTGTTCCAGAATTCCGGCTCAGGGTACTCAGGCCAGGGATGCTTTCCTCCTCCATTGGGGTCAGGACTTCCTATATGCCTTTCCACCCATTCCCCTAATTCCTAAAACCCTATTCAAGCTTCAGAGAGACAGAGGCCATATGATTCTCATAGCTCCACATTGGCCACAGCAGGTGTGGTACCCTCTGCTTCTACATCTCTCTCAAGCTCCATCTCTGGAGAAAGGATCTGCTCCAGATCTCCTGTCTCAGGAGGATGGGATGTTGTGGCATCCCGATCTCTACTCCCTGCATCTTGGGGCCTGGTTGCTGAGGGCCTAGACCTTCATGGTCTTAACCTATCTCAACAAGTAAAGGATATCCTTTGTGCGTCTAGAAAGCCTTCCACAAGACGCTCTTATGCTTTCAAGTGGAAAAGGTTTTCCATATGGTGTTCGCAGAAGGGTCTTGACCCCCTGACGATACCTCTGGAATCATTATTGGAGTATCTCCTTCATTTATCTGATGCAGGGCTTAAGACAAACTCAGTACGAGTCCATTTAAGTGCTATTTCAGCTTCTTTCAAGCCTTTAAATGGACAACCTATTTCCTCTCATCCTCTCATAGCAAGATTTATGAGAGGCCTCCTTCTAGCTAAGCCTCCCATTAGACCACCACCAGTAGCATGGGACCTAAATCTGGTTCTTGGACAGCTTATGAAGCCGCCTTTTGAACCTCTAGCTACTACCTCCTTGAAATTCCTTTCCTGGAAGGTTGTCTTCCTCATTGCAATCACATCAGCATGTCGCATAAGTGAGTTGCAAGCATTAATGGCTGATCCTCCTTATACGAGGTTCTATCATGATAAGGTAGTCCTTAGGACTCATCCACACTTTATGCCAAAGGTGGTCTCACCTTTTCATTTAAACCAAGCAGTTTACCTGCCTGTATTTTTTCCAAGGCCTCATGCTTCAAATGTAGAAAGGAATCTTCATACTTTGGACTGTAAAAGAGCACTTGCTTTTTACTTACAAAGGACACAGCAACATAGAAAGTCCTCTCAACTCTTTGTTGCTTTTGATCCTTCGCATTTGGGACTTCCAGTCTCTAAGAGAACATTGTCCAATTGGATTGCACAGTGTATTTTTTTTTACCTATCAGAGTAAAAACCTTTCTCGGGAAGGCCATGTCACAGCTCACAATGTGAGAGCCATGGCAGCCTCAATGGCTTATCTACACTCTGTGTCTATTGATAACATCTGTCGAGCAGCTACTTGGGCCTCGGTTCATACCTTCACAGCCCATTACTGCTTAGACAAGGACTCCCGCCGTGATGCCTTGTTTGGTCAGGCTGTTCTATGACACCTGTTCCATACTTAATCAACTCCTACCCACCATTCCCGGTAGGATGCCAGAGATCCATGGGGGGGGACGTGGAGCCCTTTCACGGGGGCACACAACTTCTGGGGTCTCTCCCTGGCATCTGTAGCTAGGGAGTCCCTATATGTGAAGACTACATTCCTGCTTGTTCCTGGAGATAGCATAGTTACTCACCTGTAACAGGTGATATCCGGGAACAGCAATAATTTAGTCTTCACAACCCACCCACCTCCCCTAGGAGTTGTATCTCTTTCTTTTCTTTCCCTCTCTCTCTCTTTGTCTCAGCTTTAAAACTCTACTGGAGAGAGGCAGTTGGGAAAGGTGGGAAGGCAGCATGCAGGCACTGTGGGATGCACCCAAAAGCTTTCTAATTGGACATTGGGGAGCGTTCCCGCGCAGGCTCCGTCGGTACCGACGATACCCTTATGTGAAGACTAAATTCCTGCTGTTCCCAGAGATCACCTGTTACAGGTGAGTAACTATGCTGTACCGAGGTGTCTCTTCAGTGACAGTCTTGACCACAACCCTGCTAAGTACTGATATCACAGAAGTGCTGAAAACTGACTGTGCTTGGTTCTGTCAGAGAAAACGTGCCTGTGGCACTACATGTAGCATGGAGCAAGGTGTTTTAAATATAATGTTGCAAAGAGCAAGAGGTTGAATAAACAAGAAATGTTATTGCTGAAATACATTGTTTCCAAACTGATACTTTCATTAGCAGGCACTGATTGAAAATTATTGTCTTTCAAAGATGGCAGCGCCTCTAATTGGGATAGATTTTGTGCATGCCAACAGAGTCATGAACCTCACCCCTAAGCCAAAATATGTGAAGTCTCGCTGCCTCAAACTTGCTGCCAACGTGTTGAGGAGTGTTTGAAAATTCCTTTCAACCAGATCTGCGGCTCCCATTATGATGGGGAGTATTTCTCTATCTCTCTGCCACATTTTCTTGGTCTCTGACTGCATTCCTTGATACCTTAGGATCCTCCCCCTCTTCACATGAATCATTTGGCATGATGCCTCTAGTATCAAAATGGTTCTTGTGGTGGTCTGCATTGTCTCTGTGTTTGATTTTCTTGCATCGAGTTTGTCAGTTGGAATGGGAATGTTCCGGGTGATCACAATCTCTTTATTCTCCAGAGTTCACGTAAGAATGTGATCCCAGTGCTTTTCTTGTGCAGTGATTTTGTAGTGTTTGCAAAGTTTCCCTTGGGTGAGGTGTGTTGTCTTATTTTTTGTTTAGATATTTTCTCCCATTAGAACTTTGCAGCCATCTTTGAGATGTGTGACATTTCCAGCTTTTCCTTACATAATCTCCAAATATCTGGCTTACCATATTTTTGTATTCTTGCTGTGAACCATCTTGTCTGTAGTCCACTGTCCTGAGCTGCAACTATCCTTCTCTCATCCTTAGATTTCAGTTCACCTCTGCTTAACCATTCATGTGTCCAGTTTTCATCAACATGTAGTTTCTGTAATTACACTTTTCATTTCCCACTGTATTTGTGACCAGAGGTAGAGGACTGAACAGGAGGAACGAAAAGGAAATGCACACACTCACGCTTGGAGAGGGTGGAAAGTATGACATGAGCCATGCTCCTGTGCCTTCCCATCTGTTGAATGTTTCTGTAATTGCTCTTTCATGTTGAAAGTGTAAATGGAAAGATGTTTTGCCTATACACACACACAACCGGTTAATGCATTTGAATTGTGTATTTTAGACAGAATGTGAAAAATGTTTAAGGGTGTGAAGATTGGGTACAAGGTACTTTCAGACTCCTGTATCAGCTACCTGTAGCGTTACATACAGATAAACTATTTGAGCTTACGCAGCAGCATGGTTTACATACAGCCTTCTTGCACATGCAGCACAGGCTGAGAATGTTAGGTGTGTTCTGGGTAGGGCTGCTTGGGTTTATTAATAAATGGCTGACCTCAGATTCCTTGTTTTTCTGTTTCTTTCTTTGCTTTTATATCTACAGTGTGCAGTTCAGCTAAGTGGTGCTGGAAAGCAAAATCATCATCATCATCATATCTTTGAAACTAGTACCCCGACCCCATTCCTGAAAATCATATGCTGCCTCAAAAGCCACTCCATCCACTATCCTGTCTCGCAGGTGTGGGCTTATTCCTTAAATCCATTCATACGTTTGCTGTAGTTGCTAGCGAGGGGACTCAAAGAACTGAAAGCACTACCCCTTCATTCTCCCTGGGATCTTGTCAAATGCTATCGGGATGATTTCTGGCCTGGATAAAACATACAAAAGTGACCTTTAGAGGAAACTGAAAACGTGTTTGTGAGTGATGCAGCGCCAGGGAGGTGTGTAAATAACCAAGAGCAGAGGCAGGAGCAAACAATCAAGCAGAAATCACTGAGACAAAAGATCAGTAAAGGATATTACAGGAGATTAAAAATTGATAATGAAAAGTGGCTTTAACAGCACAGAATAAAATAACAAGCAATTAATCATTTTGTAATTTCTATTCTGTCATACAGCTTTGTGATTGTAGTTTTGCCTCACAAAGATCTTGAAAAACTGGATAAACGAACAAGAAATCTTTAGTTCCCTGAGGTAATTTATAGGAATCTGCGTATGCTGAGAATGTACAATATCGCTGTCAGATTTCAAAGGGTGACTTTTACAGCTTAATCACAAGGCAGCAGTTCTTGCTGTGATAGTGCACATGGCAAAGAGCTGCAAACAGCACGCTTCAGTCACTGTAGATAGCAGCCATTAAGAAAGCTGTAGAGTTTGTTCATCGTTTTCATAATATTATTTACAGTAAGGTTACCACATGTCCCTGATTTTTGGCATTGTTCTGATTACACAGTTGTATCCTCAACTTCCACCTTTTTGTCGTCCTGTCCCTGATTCCAGCAATGGGAACAGATGCCATTTGGGAAAGTGGTAATGGGTGGCAAATACTGTAGATATGCCAGAACTTAAAAGCCCTGAGTGCAGCAGATGCGCTTGCTCAAGACGTCACTTCTCACCACACAAGTTTACGTCAGAGGGAGTGGGATGTGCTACCCTGCTTCTGCAATTTAAGGGAAGCGGAGAAGCTGGACATAGGGAGTTGGGAGGGGCATGCTGGACATCTGAGAGGAGGAAGGCCCGGGAAGGGGGAGAAGGGAAGAGGAAATAACGACATTTGGGGAGAGGGAGGGAGAGAAGGGGAGATGCTGGATACCTGGGTGGGAAGAGGGAATGGGACATGCTGGACTATTGGGGGGGGGGGGGCGGTAGAGCAGGGAAGATATGGGACTACAGGAGGGAGGGGAAGGGAAATGCTGGACATGGAGTAGGGAGAACGGAGAGATACTGGGCCCAGGGAGGAGGGACAAGAAGGGAAGATGCTGGATACCTTTGGGGGGAGGGGGAGAAGAGGGAAGGGGGACATGCTGGACTATGGGGGGGGTGGAGTCATAGCCGTACAGAGTGTGGATTGCGCCCTGTGCGACTTGCACATCGGGCGTGTGCCGCCTCTGCTTAGCGTGCCGCAAGAAGGCTTAAGGGGGCATTTCAGCTGTCTGCCATTGCCTGCCGCCGCTGAGAGAAGAAAAAGTGGTGGCAGCAGCAGACAGCTGAAATGTCCCCTGTGCGGCCACACCGCTCACACAGGGCTAGGTACGGTCCTGGCAGGAGTAGAGAAGGGAAGATGTGGGGGACTATAGGAGGGCTGGATAGGAATAGAAAGGGAAATGTTTGGACACGCAGCGGGAAGAAAGGGGATAGATGCTGGGCACAAGGAGTTGGGATATGACAGGAAGATGTTGGACTATAGGGTGAGATGGGGAGGATAAGGGGACATGCTGGACACAGCAGCTGGGTGGAAGGAGAGTATGAGATACTTGTTATACACATGAGGGGATAGAGGCAAAGTTAGTAAGAACTGGGGACAGAGAGAGAGATGATGAATGGGGAGGAGTAGGGGGAGTGACATTGGAAAGTTGTAGGTAGATGCAGTTTAAAAAAGGAAGATTAAGGTTTGAATGATAAAGAGGGGTGAAATCTGAGCAGACAGAGAAGCAGAAAAATACACTGAATACAGCTACAATTTAGAAATAGATGTCATAGATAGACATAGGGGAGGAAGAGTGAAAAGAAATGGCAAACAGACAGGAACAAAGAGAAGAAAACAGAAGCCAGAGATTGGGAGTGAGATCACCAGACAGCAAAGGCAGAAAAAAGTTGTATTTTCAATTTAGTGATTGGGATAGTGATTAGAATTTACATCCATTATCTTTATATTTTGCATAGTGCAGGACAAATGCATCACTGTTTCTATTTCTCTGTTGGTGTATCTGCTTGGAAGTGATATTGTTGCTATCATGGGGAGGGGTGGGGGGGGGAAGCAGGATAATAACTGCTCTTCCCTGCTTCACCCCTTGTTGCTCAAGCCTGGAACGAAGAACCAGCAGAGACAAGGGTGTAGCAGCAGAGGAGGATGTGTGCTGGTAAAAGCAGGTGTAAGCGTGCCTGCTGGAAATATTTTTAACCTCTGTACGTCTGTGTTTTGTTTGTACATACGTATGTTCCTCTGACTGGGATGAGCAGTTTGGAAGAATCAATTCTTTGACTGCTATATTAGTGAGGTCACTTACATCAGGATAAGTGAGTCACACACTGATGATGTCATCCAATGACTCTATGGCCTCAGTTGGTGCTGCTGAATATCCTCAGGCACTGCCGCTGCATGTCACACTGCTAGCTGGCTAGCACCGGGGTGTTCCAAGGGCAGCACTCAGCGTTACCCCAGGCAGTGGTGAGATTGAGCCGCTGCCTGGTTATTGCAATTTGGCAAAGATCAGGTGCAGTAAAGGCTGGCCTAACGTTCGCCACTGAACCTAACCGGGCAATGGCTCAATATCGCTGCTGCCTAGTGAGCCTCATGACAATCCTGGTCTAAAGTTCAGCAGTGGTGGCTAGCTGCTGCTGAATGTTCTACAGCAGAGAATTGACAGGAAGGATATAATAGAGGCTTTCAAATGCCTCCAAGGTACAAATAATGTACAAGATTTGTATCTTTTTCAGCAAAAACAATGCTGTCCTTGATGACTATCTGGGGTGGGGCGGGGTTGGGTGGCCACTGAGGACTGCGGTAGCACTCTGAGCTAGTGGGCCAGAGAAATATTCAGAGAGCAGAGACTTCACTGTGTCAGTCTGGGGCTATGTGGCCACTGTGATGAGCTAGAGATTTCAGGCCAGAGAGAGGGGAAGAAATTTGTCTGAAGCCCTGAACTGAGCACCAAGCGGTGCCGGTGCAGCAGCTGTGATGAGACACAAGCAGCATCAGTGCACTATACAGACACGCTGCTAGGACAGAGAACTAATGCATCCTCACTGTAGCATCAGTCAGGCTGGCCAAGGGGAGGGAGGCAGACAAGACAAGAGTCAAGGCAGGAATGACTCGAGAGCCACTGATGCATGAGGAATCAGAAGAGGATATCACAGGCAGTCAGGCCAGGATAGGATCCTATCTTTTCTGGGGTCTGTCCAGCTCAGGAAGTCGGCAGACAAAGGAGTACAGGTGGGACTCCCAGTCCCAGAGGGGCCTCAGAGACTCGGTCCAGTTGGGAGTGACTTGGCCTTGTGCTGTCAGCAACAGCCTTTGCCCTTTGCTTGTGACTCAACTATTGCAGACACACACCAGTCATCGGATCACTTACTGACTCTGGCTGGGTGAGACAGTCAAGTGAAGTAAAGTCGGGCAGCTTAATCAGCATCAGTGAGGTGACACGGCATTGGTCAAGGAAGCATGGTTCCCTGAGTCTCTAGAGTCTGGACCTGGACCCTTCTGATTTGGTTTCGGGCCAGAGCTTGCTCCTCTCTGTGTGCAGACTGGCTGCAGTCAGTCAGTCGTACACTGCATGTACAGTGTGTGGTGCTGGGTGGGTGCCAGTGCTGGTACCACTGTGCTGTGCTAAATGGAAATAACATAAGTGGTCTGCCGGAAGGAAGATTGTTTGGACACTACCTCTATAGGAAAGAAGTTGAAAAGAATAATTTCCTACAATATGAAAGTTGCCATCCAGTTAAGTTGAAAAATAACCTGCCGGTTGGTCAATTTCTCTGCTTAAGGAGAATTTAACATAGTATATGATGACAGATAAATACCAGCATGGTCCATCTAGTCCGCTCAGTAAGGTGGTTAGAGTGATTGTAACTGCAACTCCATGCAGAACACCCCTCCTCTATGCCTGTGTTTAGCATTGTACCCAGGGCTGGCTCAAGGCAATCTGCTGGCTGAGGTGAGGGATGAGATGGTGCCCCTCCCCTCTGGAGCAGGGGGGGAGGCTCTCTCAAAATTCCAGTTAGGGACTGAATCAAACAAAAAAAATCGATTAGATAATGTGGAGGAAATGCAAGATGTTTGCACACCAAGGAACTAAAAGAGAGTGAGAACCACAACACAGTTTATAACACCAAATTATAATTCATTTTTATTTTGTTGTGATAAAAACAGCATTATTGTTCTTGCTTTTTCTTTCTAAACATATATTTTGCATTCACAGAACCCCCTCCCTCAACAATGGGAGCAGAACAGAACTAGGACATTCAACCACCGAACTCAATATCTTAAAAAAAAAAAAATCTGATTCTGATCATCTCACTAACAATAACAAACATTCTCCAGTACCAGGCATATTGTGAACTAATACCAAAACCTACAACAAAGTCACTGAGGATCTGTATAGCAAACCTACTATACCATATCAGCTCAACTTCCAAAACTCAGATAAGGAGCCTACCCAAAAAAGCAGCACTGTAAATACTGCAGCGTGCACTGGAATATCCAAACACCTATTTGAAAGGCTGAACAATTTAGATTACTACAGTACAGACCCCTGTGTACAAATTCCAAACATACACATGCAATTTAGTAAAACAAATGTTACAATAAAACAAATATAATAATAAACATTAAATTTAATGAAAAGCCACTTATTTCTAATGGTTTGATTGGGGGGCTGTGTATCTTCACATCAGATTTATTTTGCTATGACCAGATTGAGGAGGGAAGATACAAAATGCAAAAAACAAATCCTGGTAGCTATGAATTCAACGGCTGGATTGGACTGTGCTGAACAAGTTAAATTACTACAGTACAGATTCCTGCATACAAACAGTTAACAGAACTCCTGGCCTCAGTCACACACTCAGAACACACACTCTCACCAAGTACAGAATAAGTGACCACAACCTAAAGTAAAACTAAAACTCCAAGAAGCCAGACTCCACAAGAGGGGCAACACCAGAGACATAAGAGATGCAGTTCCCCATACTGAGTCAAATATAAATATTGTGCAAAATTCAATTACTAAATTGAAAATAAATTATTTTTCTACCTTTGTTGTCTATTTTATTCTCTGATCATGCTGGTCCCAATCTGAGGCTTCTGCTTTCCTCTGTCTTCTCTTAGCTCTCTTTCTACGGTCTCTAGTCCATCTGCCATTTCTTGTCTCCTTTTGTTTTCTTCACTTGCTTCCCTCTTGTATATTGATTTTTTTTCTTTTCAGCTTTCTTACATTTATTTCTCTCTCTCTGTCCAGATTTCATTCCTTACTATCCACTTCAATCTCCCTCTTTTTTTACGCCATCTACCTACCGTTTTTCAACCTTCATCCCAGTCCTTCCATTCCCCAGTTCTTCTTCCCTGTTTCATTATTCCCTAGTCTTTTGCTCCCTCTCTCTTCCCCTCCATGTCGACCATCTCTCACCCCCTATCCAATGTGTGTCTCTCTCTTTCACTCCATCCATTACCTCAGCTCCCTCTTTCTTTCCATGTCTGCCCTCTCCCAGGTGTGGCCCAAGGGGGGTGCGGGGCCATGTGTGGAGACTCAGTGTGGGGCCTAATTTGCATAACTATTTGCATAATGTTAACATGTACTAACTTTTAGTAAACATGCCTCTTAATGAGTGTATGGATAAAGAAAGACTAAAAGATTTCTACATTACTATACTCCAGTGCCAACTGCCAGGTACATTTGGAACTACTACAAACACTGCCAATTTAGAACCCATAGCAAACCTGCCATATCATAACAGCACTACCAGGACTCACAAAGCACCATACTCTACCTATCAAAAGGCGACACTGCAAATATTAAACCAATACATTTCAGAGAACAACAATACATGACCTATTGGGGAAAGAGAACAAGTGGCAATGTCAAATAGGAATTACATAAACAGAATACCTCAGCTCAGTTGCACATGCAGAACACAGACCATCACCAAACAAGGAATCACAATTTAGAAACAGGAAGAGAATAATTAAACTGGGAACCCCAAAAAGCAAACATGGAATGTACAAAAACACTGCAGAAATAAAACTATAAATTAATTTCCTCTTGTACTAAATAAATGCAGACGTTAAAGATGCACATTTCCCAGAGCTGATACATTCCGGTTATATTCAAAATAAAAACATATTTTTCTACCTTCACACATTATTTTTCAGTTGCAATTGCTCCAGTCACTTTCTTCTGGTTTCTTCGTGTCTTTTGCTAACTCTCCATTGTCTACTGTCCATTTGTCCTTTCTTTTCTCTTCTAGTTTTTTTTTCTGTTCTCTCTCTACATCTGCTTTAACATACTGATTTTTCTCCTTTTGCTCTTTCTTCCATCTCTTTCTTTATTCCTTTTTCACCAACTCAATTTTTACCCCTCCATCCTCAAACCTGACTTACTCTCCCAATACCCAGCAAATCATAGATTTTTCTTCCCTCCCACACAAAATATTTTTCCCCTCTCCATTTCACTCTCCCAGCCCCATCCCGTTCTCCCCCAACATCAGCTCCCTTCTAGTTCCAGTCCCACCCAGCATCCGCTCCCTTCTAGTCCCCGCATCAGTCCATTTCCTGTCCTAGCCCCCCATCAGCCCATTTCCAGTCTTACCTTCACCACCAGTCCTATCTTAGCCCCTCCATCAGTCCATTTCCAATCCAAGCCCCCACCCCCCATCAGCCCATTTCCAATCCTATCCTAGCCCCTCCATCAGCCCATTTCCAGTCCTAGCTCCCCCCTCACACTCAGCCCATTTCCAATCCAAGCCCCCCATGAGCCCATTTCCAATCCTAGCCCCCCATCAGCCCATTTCCAGTCCTATCCTAGACCCTCCATCAGTCCATTTCCAATCCAAGCCCCCCCATGAGCCCATTTCCAGTCCTTTCCTAGCTCCACAATTGGCCCATTTCCAGTCAAAGACCCTTCCCCATCAGCTATTTCCAGTCCTAGCTCCCCCCACTCAGCCAATTTCAAGTCCAAGCCCCCCCCATTCAGCCGATTTCCCAGTCCTAGCTCCCCCCCCCCCACTCAGCACATTTCCAATCCAAACCCCCCAATGAGCTCATTTCCATTCTTAGCCCCTCCATCAGTCTATTTCCAATCCAGGCGCCCCCAACAGCCCATTTCCAGTCCTATCCTAGCCACTCTGTCAGCCCATTTCCAGTCCTAACTCCCTCCATTCAGCCTATTTCCAGTCCAAGCCCTCCTCCCCATCAGCTATTTACAGTCTACCCCCCCCCCCACTCAGCTCATTTCCAGTCCTATCCTAGCCCCTCCATCAGCCCATTTCCAGTCCAAGCACCCCCTCACTCAGCTCATTTCCAGTCCTAGCTTCCCCCCCAGCCTATTTCCAGTCCAACACCCCCCAGCCAATTTCCAGTCCTAGCTCCCCCTCCACTCAACCAATTTCCAGTCCTAGCTTCCCCTCCCCACAGCCCATTTCCTGACCAAGCTCCCCCCCCCCCCCTGAAGAGCCCCACGGCTCTCTAAAAAGCTTTAGAGGGAGCCGGAGGGGCCCCATCTCACCTCTAACAGCTGCTGACGTGAAGAGAATATTTTTTCTTCACTTCAGCAGCTGTACTGTAGTTTACGATGCTGCTGCACTGAGGTCAAAGGGGACTTCCTGTTTCCCGGCACTCAGTGCGGCAGCATTCTAAACTACAGTACAGCTGCCAAAGTGAAGAAAAAAGATGCTCTTCACTTCGGCAGCTGTTAGAGGTGAGCTGGGGCCTCTCCAGCTCCCTCTAAAGCTGCCCTGAATGCCGGTACTGAATGTGGGATGATGTTGGCGTGGGGCCCCCTGAAGCACGGGGCCCCGTGCAAATAACATTCTTGCACAATGGATGGGCCAGTCCTGCCCTCTCCCTTCCTATCCCCCTGCAACCAGCATCTATCCCATCTCCATACCATATCATACCATACCATACCCTCCCTATTACTCCCATGTCCAGCATCTCTGTCTCTTTCTCAACCTATTTACCCCATGTCCATCTTCCCCCTGTCTCTGTCCCTATTACCCCATGTCCTGCATTTCCTTCTCCCCTTATGACCCTGTGTCCTGCCTCTCCCCTCTGTTCCCCCCTCCCCAAGTCCAGCATTTTCCCATAGTCTCCCTATAACCCCCTGGCCAACATCACCACTCCATCTTCCCTCCTTGCTTCGCCCTATGGCCATTTCCATGTCCAGTATCTCTATCTCCCTAGCCCCCCACCTCAGTCTTATCACTGCTGCCTCCGTATTCCCCCACCCACCCGCACCCAGCATTTCTCCAGGAACAAGCAGGAAGTCAGTCCTCACATATGGGTGACATCAACGTCAATGGAGCCCCCATGCAGAGCATTTCCCCAGCTTTCTTAGAAAGCCTTTGGGAATACATCCACACATGTGCGGTCCCCTTCCCGCCCAAAGGTGCCATCTTGCTCAGTTTTTCTTTTTCCGTGGAGCCCAATGGACGTGTGTCCGTGTCACCAGGAAAAGTTTGATTTTTTTCTGCGATTTTCGCTCTCTTTTTGTCCAGTTCGACGCCGGTTCCGCTTCCCGCCTGGGTTCGGTACGACGATATCGACCCGATCTCTATTTTTCGTTTTTTTGCCCTTCGTGGCACGCGTTTGCATGAATGGCAACTGCACCCTTTGGTGGTTCAGAACATTTTCCTGAAATGGGGACTTCCATCCATAGACCTCTTTGCCAGTCCCCTGAACCGGCAGCTGCCTCAGTTCTGCTCCAGGCAACTGCATCCCACGAGATTGGCAGCGGATGCCTTCCTGATATCATGGTCCAAGGGCCTCCTGTATGCGTTTCCTCCGACGCCCCTGGTGGCCCGAACCTTGTTCAAGATTCAAAGGGACAGGGCCTCGGTCATATTGGTAGCCCCCAGATGGCCGAGACAGCCCTGGTTCCTGCTTCTGTTACAGCTGGCGGTGGACACCCCACTCCCTCTGGGGTTACAGCCCGACCTTCTTTCTCAGGATCAGGGTTCCCTTCTGCACCCCAATCTCAAAACTCTCAATTTCATGGCCTGGAGGCTGCAAGGGTAGTGTTGGCTCCCTGGGGCCTGCCTCAGGAAGTTGAAGAGGTGGTCTTGGCCTCTAGGAAGCAATCCACCAGAAAGACCTCTGCCCTGAAGTGGAAATGGTTCTCCTTGTGGTGTGACCAGCGCCAAGAGAACCCTTTCTCCTGTCCTGTGCCAGTGGTGCTTCAGTACCTGCTGCACTTGTCTAAACAGGGTCTTAAGTCCAATTCTGTTCAGGTACACCTTTCTGCGCTGGCAACCCACCACTCACTGGTGGAAGGGCACTCTTTATCGGGTCACCCCTTGGTGTCCCGCTTCCTCAGAGGCTTGCTCTTGGTAAAGCCTCCTCTCCGTCCACCAGCCCCTGAGTGGGAGTTGAATGTGGTCTTGCAGCGGCTTACTCGCCCTCCCTTTGAGCCGATGGCTATGTGTCCTCTTCGCTTCCTTTCTTGGAAGGTTCTTTTCCTAGTGGCACTGACCTCAGCCAGGCGAGTGAGTGAACTTCAAGCCCTGGTCTGTGACAGGCCATACACTCGTTTCTATAGGAACAGAGTAGTCCTTAGGACTCATCCTAAGTTCCTCCCGAAGGTAGTCTCCTCTTTCCAATCAGGAGGTGGTTCTTCCAACATTCTTCCCTAGGCCCTATGCCAGCCAGGCTGAGGAAGTCCTGCATACCCTGGACTGTAGAAGGGCCTTGTGTTTCTACATTGAGCATACTAAGGGTCATAGAAGGGCTACTCAGCTCTTCATCTCCTTTGACCCAAACAACTTGGGGTTGCCTGTCTCCAAGTGTACCTTGTCCATATGGGTGGCGGACTGTATCACCTGGGCTTACAGGGCAGCAGACCTTCCCTTGCAAGGTCAAGTCACAGCCCACCGTGTCCGGGCAATGGCTGCATCAGTAGCTCATCTCCGTTCTGTACTGTTGGCAGACATCTGTAAAGCTGCAACTTGGTCCTCAAGTCAGACTTTTGCAGCCCATTACTGCCTGGAGAGGGAGTCCCGTAGGGACAGTGCTTTTGGTCAGGCAGTACTCCGGAATTTCTTTGAGGTTTAGGCAACTCCTGCCCTCCAGCCCTCTTGTTGGGCTACCGGTGGGATCTCTTCGCAGTAAAATTCTTTCCCTGATGTTGACGCTTCACAGAGGGAGCTCTTTTTTTCAGCCTGGGTTCCTGGTAGCCCAGAGCTAGGGAGTCACCCATATGTGAGGACTGATTTCCTGCTTGGTCCTGGAGAAAGAGTAGTTACTCACCTGTAACAGGTGTTCTCCAGGAGCAGCAGGAATCAGTCCTCACAACCCTCCCTCCTCCCCTGGGAGTTGCAGTTGTACATAGTTCCTTGTGCTTTTTGTGCTGTCTTTTCGCTATGTCATCTGACTGAGCAAGATGGCACCTTTGGGCGGGAAGGGGACCGCGCATGCGTGGGTGTATTCCCAAAGGCTTTCTAAGAAAGCTGGGGAAATGCTCCGCATGGGGGCTCCATCGACGTCGATGTCACCCATATGTGAGGACTGATTCCTGCTGCTCCTGGAGAGCACCTGTTACAGGTGAGTAACTACTCTTTCTCCAGGACCAAGCAGGAAGTCAGTCCTCACATATAGGTGACATCGACGTCGATGGAGCCCCCATGCGGAGCATTTCTCCAGCTTTCTTAGAAAGCCTTTGGGAATACACCCATGCATGCGCGGTCCCCTTCCCGCCCAAAGGTGCCATCTTGCTCAGTCTTTCTTATTCCGTGGAGCCCAATTTGAGGATTAAAGGGGTCCCAGAGGAGCCAGAGTTTCGGGACTGTACAAAGGTAGCAGAGGCGATTTGTAAGGAGGCCCTGAAGCAAGGAGGAAAAGAGGACGTTCCGGATGGAATACAAATGGACAGGGCGCATCGGGCCCTAGGCCCAGTAAGGAATAACAGACCCAGAGACATAATAATTTGCTTGAAGGATTACAGAGTGAAGGAAAAAATAGCTGTGAAGATGAGGGGTCTAAGCACATTTAAGTGGCAGGGCTATCAGGTAGCCATATATGCTGATTTGTCCGTAGGGACCCTACAAAGATGGAGAGCCTTGGCACCAGTCACCAAATTGCTTCGCAAAGAGGAGGTGAGATACTGCTGGCTGTACCTCTTTGGCTTGGTCTTCTCAAAGGGAGAAAAAAACTGGAAAATACAAACACCTGAGGCAGCGTGGCTGGCATTGAAAGCAGCGGGTATGGAAGTACAGGCTGAAGAAGCAAGGGCCGAGTGGACTTAAATGGAACAACAGGGAGAGCGAAGAAGCAGCAAGGGAAGGAACTAAGAGAGCGGCGTACGGAGACAGAGAGCGACAACAGGAGATCACAGCGCAGAGGGACCAAAAGATGAAGGAAGGGAAAAGACTGTGAGGAGATGGAACTGGATATAAAAAGAGCGGTTTAAAAGTTGTTGTTGGAGGGTGAAGGAAGTTGAGTAACTGTTAAATGTAGTGAGATGGTGTAAATGTGATATACTATGTTGAGAGGGGGAAAGGTTGAGGAAGGCAGGGGAGAGGGAGGGGAAGCGGAAAAGATTAAAGTGCTTGCAGGAGAAGAAGGAGTGATAGGAGGAGGGTGGGGGAAGGAGTAAGAGTTAAAGAGGGATAAGGTGGGAGGGGGCAGATAGCAGAATGGAGGGAGGGGCAGGTTTGGGGTGGCGGGTGGCGCACGACTCCAGAATTGCCACGGTTACAGAAGAGGCAAGGGGACAGGGGAGGGGGAAGGGAGGATGGGGGAGAGGGGCGAGGGGGAGGACGGGAAGGGGGGATGGAGAGGGAAGCGGAGAGGGGCAGGGAGAGAGATGAGTTGATAGTGGCTCTGGTAAATGTCAAAGGGCAGCAAACCTGGCGGAAGCAGCGCCTGTTGGAAAGGGAGGGCACGAGGTTAAAAGCAGATATAGTGTGTATACAAGAGACCCACTTAAGAGTAGGACAATGAGGACTGATATGCTCGAAGAAATATCCTAGAGTGTTACTGGCGAGACAAAGAGCCCATCCAAGGAGAGGAGGGGTGGGGGTGATGATAGGATGTGAGTACAAGGAGGCAGTGGTAGAGGAACGGATGGATAAAAAAGGGAGATGGGTGGCGGTGCGGATGAAGATCAAGGATGAAGAGGTATGGATTGTAAGTATATATGGCCCAAACACGCAGAGAGAGGAATTTTATAAAAAGTTGATGGTAGAGCTGGAAGGGTGGGGGAGCATTCCTATTATATTGGGCGGTGACTTTAATATTACGGTGAATCCGAGGCTGGATAATCAAGGAGGGGGAGGAGGACAAAAGGAAAGGAAGAGTCTACAGAGGTTAAAGGAACGTCTGGGGTTTGTGGATATGTGGAGAAGTAGGCACCAAGGTGAAAAAAAGATACACTTTCTACTCCCCAGTACACGGGACCTATAGCAGACTAGATATGCTGTGGGTGAGTGGGAACTGGGTGGCTAGGACAAAGCAGGTGGAAATAGGCAGTATTACATGGACGGACCATGCCCCAGTGCATATTGTGCTGGATGTGGGGGAAAAAGACCAAGGGATTAGATTCTGGCGTTTGAATGAGGGACTCCTGGATAAGAAGGAAAATGTGGAGCGGGTCCAGGAGGTGATAAGAGAATATTTAGAACTACGAGGTAAATATGACAGGGGAGGTGGCAATGGGGACCATATGGGATGGAATGAAGGCAGTTGTGCGGGGACACCTGATCAGTTTAGCGGCGCAAGAGATGAGGAGAAAGAAGGAGGTAGAGGAGGGGTTAGTGCGGAGGGTAGAGCGGTTGGGGAGGGAACATCAAGAGCGAGGAGAGCCACAGGTGTTAATCAAATTGCAAAACTTAAGAGGGGAACTCAACCAGCTAAGGGCTGCAGAGATTGCATATAACCTGGCAAGACTGAAGCAGGGGTGATATGAAGGATGTAATAAAGTGGGAAGGAGACTAGCTAGTAGATTGAAAGCGAAGCAACAAAAGGCGAATATAGGGGCAATGCGCAACCAACAAGGGGTATTGGTATACAAGTCAGCAGAAATTAGGAAGATTTTTGTGGAATATTATGAAAAGTTGTATAGGAGTGAAGTACAGGGGGCGGGAAAGAAAGGGGAGGAATTCTTGGTGGCTTGTAAGTTGGGGAAGTTATCAGAAGTGGAGGCAGAAGAGTTGGGAAGACCGGTAAACCAAGAGGAGGTGAGGGTAGCAATTAATTCCCTCAAGGAGGGCAAAGCTCCAGGATTAGACGGCTATACTGCAAAATTCTATAAAGTGATGCAGGAGAGTATAGTGGGACTGCTATCCCATGTGTTTAATGGAGTGATTCAGGGGGAAGAATTGCTAGGATCAATGGCGGAAGTGGGTATAACGGTCATACACAAGGAAAGGAAGGATCGAACCACTTGTGGAGCATATCGACCAATCTCGCTTATAAACTTAGATGCCAAAGTGCTGGCAAAAATTATGGCAGCCTGCCTGCGAAAAGTAATGCAGAAGTTGATAAACAAAGACCAGACGGGGTTCATAAAGGGGAGACAAGGAGGGGATAATATTCGGAAGCTATTGAATGTTATGTGGTCCCTGCAGGAAACTGGGAAGGAGGCAATCTTCCTAACAGTAGATGCTGAAAAGGCATTCGACAGAGTCAAATGGCAGTTTATGATGCAGGTGCTGGCAAAAATGGGTTTAGGAGAAAAGTTTCTGAGTTGGGTGAGGGCGATGTATGCGAGACCTAGAGCCCGGATACGGGTGAATGGAGGCTACTCTGACAGTTTCCAGTTGGGTAGGGGTACGCGCCAGGGCTGCCCATTGTCTCCCTTACTTTTCGCCCTGGTAATAGAACCTTTAGCTGATTATATAAGGGGGCAGATGGATATCCGGGGGGTTGAAGTGGGAGAACAATTAAGTAAGGTAGCTTTATTTGCAGACGATATGATCTTCACTCTAAGTCAGCTGTCTATTAGTTTACCCAATCTAATGAAAGCCATAGGGAAGTATAGTGAAGTGGCGGGCTATAAGCTTAATATGACGTAATACAAATAAACTTCATCCAACAATTGCTACAGATTCAGTTTTTCCACAACGACAGCCTCAGAAAACAACCATTAGCACTAAAGATACTGGAATTCTCTTTCCTTCCAGAAATGTGCTGGTTTAACATCAACGGCTGAAGTTGATTAAAACTGTGTTGTATCTACGACTGTGTATGCTGCTGTATGTGCTAACAAAAAAGTTTTGAAAGTTGACGTAACTTATTCTGTATTGTACAACTTCACAGTCTGTTGTTAGCACTGAAAATACTTAGCTTAATCAGTTGTAGAATACTTCACAGCACAAGAGTTTTTTCTTAATTTTTCAAATTTTCTATACGAATAATGTTCTTCAATTTCCTCTTCTCAAACGCAGCTCTTAAAATATGTCCCGACGCCAACCTTACAGGTGCCCACGCGTTTCTCCATTTAGGGTTTTTCAAGGGACTGTTATGTGCATCAATTTTTCTATAAAAAACCATATTCAAAATCACTGAACTGTAATCATGAACTTAAAAAGTGCACACACTACAAATATTGAAAAGTATGTCATAATGAAGCATGTGAAATAAGATAAAAACATTCTTAACCTGATGTTAATTGGACACTCGTCTCAAAACAAGGTTCCCCTCTGGCTCACTAGGGAATCCCTCAAAAAGACGCCGCGCATGCGGTCTGACAACCATGACGGCCATTTTTAAATGCTCTAAGAAACCGGGTCTGCAGTAAAAACTCGTCCATCATTGGTCAGAATCTAAATGCAAATTGCCCAATCAATGCCAGCATTGAGTCCATCAGGTTGCACTGTGGCTAAAGTGTGTATCCACCATTGTTCCCTGTAGAGTAAGAATTGTTCTTGAGATTTTCCTTTTGCTGCAGCTGTTACCCTCTCAATACACCAACAGCGAAGCTGGGCAAACACGTGATGAAACTGTAAACAGTGTTGAACCAGGGGAGCTTCTCTCCGACTACATCGCAATCGACTTTCATGTTCTTTCATCCGAATCTTAAAAGAGCGTATAGTTTTGCCCACATAAAGCAAGCCGCATGGACATTGAACAGCATAAACCACATGCGTAGATTCGCATGAAGTCGCTTGTTTCAATGTATAAGTGGTGTCCCTATAAGTGAACTGTGTTTGTTCTACGGTGATATCGCATATTTCACATTGCCCACATTTATAGTGGCCCAATCTGGGATCACATGCAACTGTGACATTGATATCTCGCAATCTTGTGGGACTAAGATGCTCCTTTAAATTACGACTGCGTTTCCACACACATCGAATTGCTTTGTCTTGTAAACCCGGCACTACACGAAGCACTGTGCTGTTTTTCTTAAAAATTCGTTGTAAACTGTGACTCAAAGGAGAATAATGAGTAATGAAGTTCACAGTATGTGACTCATTGGGAACCCCTTGTTGTTTCTTCGGTTCCAACAACAGGTCACGATTGTTGCACAACGCTCGTTTATACGCCCGCTGTATTACCGAATTTGGATACCCTCTGTCGCGAAAATTAACTTTCAAATCTCTTGATAATATCTTGAAAGTGCCCACATCAGAGCAGTTCCTACGATATCTTAAAAACTGTGACAGAGGAAGGCTGTTTTTTAACTGAGGAGGGTGAGCACTATCATGATGAAGGAAAGTGTTGCGATCTATAGCTTTTCGATACACTGAAGTGTCCCAGCCAGTCTCACCTCGCGTGACCTGCACATCCAAATATGCAATACAGCGTTTATGTGACACACAAGTGAATTTGATGTTAATGTCTTGTGAATTCAACCATTGAAGAAAAGATCCTAATAGATGTTCTGTGCCCTGCCACAACATGAACACGTCGTCAATATAACGATGCCAAGCTTTGATGTTAACAGTGTATGGTGAGTGGGGAAAAACAATTTCTTTCAAACATTCCCATATACAGGTTAGCAATTGACGGAGCGCAGGTGGCACCCATGGCCACCCCTGAGATTTGATGATATAGAACCCCTTGAAATTCAAAAAAATTA
The DNA here is from genome assembly GCA_033557465.1 of Ichthyophis bannanicus. NCBI lineage: Eukaryota > Metazoa > Chordata > Amphibia > Gymnophiona > Ichthyophiidae > Ichthyophis > Ichthyophis bannanicus. The sequence goes on along the minus strand of CM066031.1, from coordinate 1,122,592,074 downwards.
TGAAAAAGGGTTAAAGTCATCAAAGCTTGCAAAAACTGTAATTGCATTTGAGACAAATCCCCTCGGGCTATTAACGCTTGTTGTACAACAGCACTGGCCTCTGTTTGTGGGATGCTTGTATATAAAGACTGAACATCTAATGTCACTAAAAGTATATCTTCTTCCATGGCCCAATGTGACAAATCCTTAAGAATGGCCAAAAAATGAGTTGTGTCCCGCACATATGAGGGGATATCTATTAACAAGGGACGCAAAAACGAATCAAGATATATTGACAAAGGTTCCAACAGGGTCCCTTTGGTGGAAACAATTGTTCGGCCCGGAGGCCGAGTTTGATGTTTGTGTATTTTAGGAACTGTGTAGAATTGTGCCACTCTCGGTGTAGAAACATTCAAAAAGCCATATTCTTTTTTGGAAATAATGTGATTATGTAGGGCCCCCCGTGTAAGCTCTTTAATGGTAGTCTGGAGACCGGGGCTAGGATCTGCTGGCAAAACTTTATAAGTAGTAATGTCATGTAACTGCGACTAAGCCTCCTCCAAATAGAAATCTCTTGTTTGAATAACAATTGCCCCCCCCCCCCTTATCGGCTCTGCGAATTACCCAATCTGTTTGTGCTTTTAAAGTTCGCAGAGTAGCCCGTTGGGGGCAAGAAAGACGAGTGTTACGTAATGGGTGACTGCTAATCAATTAATTAACCTCCTGGAGTACTAACTCTTTAAAAATCTGTATAGCTGGATGAGTTGGACCCGGTGGCATCCAATTTGACATAAGAGGAAGCCTAATCCGTCTAGATTCAGATGGTTCATGTGTTACATCAATAACCGGCGTCATTGCAAAAACATTTTTGAGATGAAGCTTACGTATCAGACCTTCCAAATCAGCACGAAATTGAAAAATATCAAATTCAATAAAAGGAACGTATGAAAGCCCTCTTCCTAGTAAATCCTCTACTTCTGATGATAATACTTCTCCCGTAGTATTGACCACTAGACCCTGGGGTGCTATTTCCCCCGAGGCTTTTGTTTTCTCCGTCCCTGACCTTGAATGGGTTGCAAAGATTGGGTTGTCTTCTTCCGTCTGGGTCGACCGTCTCCGTCTTCTAAAAAACTCTCCTTCGATGCCTTACTGGAATCTGAACTGCCACCATCATCCATAGTGTCATCAAAATACACGTGTTTCTTTATTTTTTTCTTTTGATTAGCGTTCATCCATGGGTACACGTACCCAGTAGTATAGTCAGCCCCATCGCGCTTCAATTTTTTAATCTTTTTTGTCATTATTTCTTGACGCACTGCCTCTATTTTTTGTTTACAAGACCCTTGTTGGATGGAAAACTGTTCTTCGGTTTCTTTTTCCTTCAAGATGTCAATATGAGTAGCAATTTCCTTCGATAACTCTTCAACTTGCGTTTTAGCTGTATCAATCAACAGAACCATCAAGTCTAGAGAGCATTTGTTCAAGATCTTATTCCAACGTTCAAGGAAAGCTGAATCCAAAGAGGGCATCCTCGGTTCCTTATAAACCCTCAGACCTCTGGGAATCTGCTGGCGGTTGATGTATTCTAACAAAGAGGACCGATGTAATTCCGTCCTGATCCACCGTTTTTCAAGTTTCTCTACTGTCTCCCACAAGGTCACCAGTGTCTCCATCAGGGTTTGATTCATTCATAGAGAAAGGCGTTTTTTCTTTCAACAATGTAGTGATGTATTCTTGAAGGAAACTGAAAGTTTCCTACCATGTTAATGAAACTTCCATATGAAATACTAGGGCTTAATTTGACAAAGGACTTGGAAAAACAGACTGCGAGAAGGGTTTGCCTTTAAGTGGGTAAATAGCAGTTTCCGATATTTAGGAATACAAATAGGGAGCCCCTTAGGCAAATTAACTGAATGGAATTATAGGCCATTGTTGGGAGCGATAAGACAAGACTTAGCTAGATGGCAAGGACTCCACTTATCGTGGCTGGGAAGGATAGCTACAATAAAAATGAATATCCTGCCAAGGATACTGTTTGTCTTTATGGTGCTTCCGTGTAGAGTCACAAAGGCATGTCTCAGGCAGCTACAGAACATGATAATGTGGTTCATTTGGGAGGGAAAGATTCCAAGAGTAGGAAGAGCTACGATGTTTAAGGCAAGGGAGTAGGGGGGGGGGGTTGGGAGGAGGAAATAGCCAATGCAATAAAATGGGGGATAAGACATTTTTCAGATATGTTAGTGAGAAGAGGAAGGGCAAAAGTGGTATTGTCAGACTCAAGGGTGCAGGGGAGGAATATGTAGAAGCTGGTAAGGATAAAGCGGAATTGCTTAACAAATATTTCTGTTCTGTGTTCACAGTTGAAGAACCAGGAGCAGGACCTCAGAAAACACCCACAAACAGGAACAGAAGCGAGGGACATCTTGAACAATTTTCAGAAGACTGTGTTTGTGAGAAACTAGCTCAACTTAAAGTAGACAAAGCGATGGGAGCGGATGGGATACATCCTAGAATACTGAGGGAACTTGGGGATGTTCTAGCAGCTCCACTGACTGACCTCTTCAATGCCTCGTTGGAGTTGGGAGTGGTGCCAAAGGACTGGAGAGAGGCTCATTTGGTGCCTTTACATAAAAGCGGGAATAAGGATGTGGTTGAAAACTACAGGCCGGTTAGTTTAACTTCGGTGGTGAGTAAATTATTGGAAACGCTGCTGAAAGAGAAAATAGTGAGGTTTCTGGAGTCCATCAGATTACAGGATCCGAGGCAGCATGGATTCACCAGAGGCAGGTCTTGTCAGACAAATCTGATTGATTTCTTTGACTGGGTGACCAGGGAGTTGGACCGAGGGAGAGCCCTTGATGTGGTGTATTTAGATTTCAGTAAAGCCTTTGACACCGTTCCTCACAGGCGATTTATAAACAAACTGAGTACCCTAAGGATGGACCCTAAAGTTACTGCTTGGGTTAGAAATTGGTTGGGTGGGAGGCGACAAAGAGTACAGGTAAATGGAGCTCACTCTGAGGAGAAGGATGTTACCAGTGGTGTGCCGCAGGGATCTGTCCTTGGTCCGATTCTTTTTAACATCTTTGTTAGTGATATAGAGGAAGGGCTGTCGGGTAAAGTTTGCCTCTTTGTGGATGATACCAAAATCTGCAATAGAGTAGACACCCAGGAAGGTGTAGATAACATGAGGAGGGATCTAGCTAAGCTTGAAGAATGGTCTAGAATTTGGCAGCTGGGATTTAATGTTAAAAAATGTAAGGTCATGCATTTGGGCTGCAGCAATCCAAGGGAGCAATATAGTATAGAGGGTGAAGTACTTTTGTCCACTAAAGAAGAGCGGGACCAAGGTGTGGTTGTGTCTGATGACCTTAAAGTAGCTAAACAGGTAGAAAAGGTGACAGCAAAAGCTAGAAGGCTGCTTGGGTGCATACGGAGAGGAATGGCTAGTAGAAAAAAGGAGGTGATGATGCCTCTGTATAAGTCTTTGGTGCGACCTCATTTGGAGTATAGTGTGCAATTCTGGAGACCGCACCTTCAAAAGGATGTGAACAGGATGGAGTCGGTACAGAGGGTGGCTACTAAAATGATTAGTGGTCTTCATTATAAAGCATATGAGGACAGACTTAAGGATCTTAATATGTACACCTTAGAGGAAAGGCAGGATAGAGGTGATATGACTGAGATGTTCAAATACCTCCGTGGCATAAATGTTCAGGGGGAGAGCCTCTTTGAATTGAAAGCAAGTTCTGCTACGAGGGGACATGGGATGAGGGTGAAGGGAGATAGATTCAGGAGTGATATGCGGAAATATTTCTTTACGGAAAGAGTAGTGGATCCGTGGAATAGTCTCCCAGTGGAGGTGGTAGAGATGAGGACAGTAAGTGAATTCAAAAAAGCATGGGACAAACACAGAGGATCTCTAGAGGTAAAAAGGGGACTGGTGTAGTTATTGATATGGAAGGACAGACTAGATAGGCCATGTGGTCTTTTTCTGTCGTCATATTTCTATGATTCTATGTTGTACAAGATACTTAATGCTAATCGGGGGGGGGGGGTGGGGGAGTAAGATGGCAGGAACAATGGGTGAAGGACATAGGAGGCCATTGGGAAGAGGAGAGGTGGCGGGGAATATATGAGGGGGAGCGTGGATTGGCATGGGGGAACGTCTATGGTGGAAAATTGCTTGAAAATTCAACTGAGGATGGTGTGGACACCTGCAAAGTTACAGGCCATATTTAAGGATAGGAATGCAAATTGCTGGAGGAGTTGTGGGGAAAGAGGGGATCTGGTGCACATGCTTTGGGGATGCCAAAAACATCAGGGGTTGTGGGAGGGTTTGGAAAGATTCTATCATGAGGTAACCCGGGTACAGATACGGGTGGCTCTAGCGCAAATTGCATTAGCCGAGGGAGATGAGGGGGGCAATTTAATGTTGACTACCTTTCTAAGCCACTGTGTGGTGGCGAGCCAATTGGCCATATTGCAAAGATGGAAAGAGACAGAGGCACCAGCTATGAAGGAGGTCATTGGGAGGTTGGAATTTCTTTGGCATATGAGTTCAATAGGAGCATACTGCTGCAATAAAAGAGCAAAACACAGGGAGGTATGGCAAGCCTATGAAGAATGGAGGGAGAGTGGGTGGAATGAATGGATGAAGGAATAGGTATGTTGGGAGAGGGGGAGTGAAGGGGGGAGGGGGATAATAGGGGATATTGGGAAGTGGAATAAGAATTAGGGGAAGTAATGGTATGGTTATAAGGGATAGATGGGCTCAACTGGGTACCGAATATGAGATAATAACTTAGAGAGCAATGTAATGTTTTAATATGATGTGTCATAACATAACTGTAGGAAGAGAATGAGGGAAAAGGGGAATTACAATATAGTAAATGCAGTAAATTAGAGAATACAAGTTACTTTTGAATTGTAGATTTTGCTATCAATATTTAGATTAATAAAATAGAATGCTATGCATTTAATTTGGGGTATACATGGAGAGTGTGGAATTTTAACTATCTGGGTATCTAGTAACATATTGAGATGTGTAATTGTCTATATATCCATGTATCCCTATTTCCAACTGGAAGAAGAATGTAGTCGGTATAATGGAGTGACAGAATGGTCATGCCCGGTTGGGTTTCAGTGTTGTGTTGTGCGATGTAAATTACGATGAGTGCCAATAAAAATTTCAAATTAAAAAAAAAAAATCAAGTCACTACAGCACTGGTCATGGCCTACTACCTGAAGAATGAGCATTCATTCATTTCTCTGAAATGGAGGGAGATAGATTCTGAACCAGACAACCCTTTGGGGGGGGGGGGGATCGACAAGGAAAATTATATTTTTTGGAATAGCGATGGATCTTCAATTTAAATACATGGACCCCTAATGGAATGAATGTGGACATCGATTAGATGACATTTATCTGAGCTTTTTGTATGATTGTTTAATATATTTGGATTCTGATTGGTTTAGAATTTAAAGCGATGGGGAATTCCCGGATGGCTGGTGTCAGATGCCTTTGGGGGAAGCTAGAATGGCTACTGTATGAGACTCATGATAGAAAAGCTGCGTCTAGGCGATACTGATGAAATGGAGATGGATTCCAGCTTGGGGGCAGTGTGAACTTGATAGAAGATAGTGATAATTCCCTGATGCAGGACTGAAATATATGATATTGTTCAAAACATAGCGCTTTGTTGGAATTTGATACTTGGGATCTTAGTGGAAGAACTCAGTGATTAAAGTGAAGAAACACTACTGAATATTATTGCAAATGCAATGTAATGTGTGCCTTCAAGTCAATGTTGACTCCTGGTGACCCAGAAGCTCCTAGGTTTTCTTGGCAGTGTGACCGGAAGTAGATTGTCAGGCCTTTCTTCCGAGGCAACGGAGGGTTAAATGACTTGCCCAAGGTCACAAGGAGTGCTAGTGGGAATTGAGCCCTGGTGGCTTGGTTACCAAGCCAGTGTTCTAACCACTAGGCCACTCCTCCATTCCACTAAGCCCAACAAAAGTTGTTTTTTTTCTGTTCTCAGTAACTAAAAATGTATTTGAGGAGAGAGTTTCTTTTATTTATTTAATTGGGAAGCTTATATACCGCTATTGGCATAGACATTGCAGCATTTTACAGAAAAACCAATCATTTGCAGCCACAAATATGGGTCAACAAGTCCTCGCACAATTAGAGAATGGGGCACAAAGGAGGAAGTAACTGTGAGCACGGTTTATTAAATGCGCTCTGCCAGACTCTTTAAACTGGGTAGCCAACAATCTGCTGCTGCTATTGAATCAAACGCCTCTATCTGCGCTGCAGAGGTGCATGCCAGCCTCTCTGTCACGTGCCTTGCTGCTTAAGTCTGCACATGGAAGGAACTTGCCACACACGTCAATGCATGCAACAGAGTTGCCAAGGTGCCCAGTTCCAGGAGTGGGATTTTAAGCCAGTCCTGGATTTCTGACAAGCTCATCCTGATGCACTCTGGCACCTGCAGCACTGATTCCAATGAGTAAAATCAGGGACTATAAATACCATACCGCACTGCAATGCAATGAGGTATGGTATTTATAGTCCCTGATTTTACCCTGCATACACACTTGTACCTTCCTTCATGTTCCTGTGTTCTTTGTATCTATAAAGACATGATATACGTCCCCTCAGTTCACTTTGTAGACCCTGAAAGATACAGGCCCTCTTAGTCTCTGTCCTAAGCAACTTACAGTCCAGTGACCCCTACCTGTGGGGTGCTGGTGCCCTCCCTTGGGTCCCTGGCAGGCCAGCTGCCCAGTTTTAAATGAGACGAGTCTAGTTTTTCGTTAGGTTGTACAGTGCCCACTTAGAGTGGATAAAAGGACACTGTAAATCTGGTTGGGTGATAGGGTTACCACCTGGCTTCACAAATGCCTGACAGACTTGATCCCATTGCATGCAGGGACTTGTAATCTTGCCTTTCTTATAGAGTGCAATAGAGAAATCATAACTACATGTCCCTACATGCAATGGGGTAAAGCCCAAGACTGGATCAAGCCATGTGGAACGAGTTGGCAACCCCATTGGGTGGCTTTGGTTATGATCAGGCCAATCAGATGCCTGTTTATTGGTTTAAGAGTAGTTGGAGCAGCTACAGAAGGGAAGGGATTGTGGATTTTAGCTCATAGGTAGCTCAAGATGAGTTATATTATGGTACAGTAGGTGTTTTTGTGTTCCCAGAGGGCTTACAGTCTAAAAGCTTGTACCTGAGGCAATGGAAGGTTAAGTGACTTGCCCAAGATTATGAGGAACAGCAGTGAAATTTGAACCTATTTTCCAGCCTACTGCTCTAACGATTACAATACTCTTTCTCTCCACGCATGCAGCAGCAGTTCTGACTGAGTAAATGATTGTGCCTCTATATTCTCCCACGCTTCCTCGACTTTCAATTTACTTACCTCAGCCTGACAGCCTCATTCTTGTTCTCTTAGGAGTCTGTGGCTAATATCATGCGCATGACCCTGAAAACAGCCAAGATTAGCCTCATTCTTTCTGAGCTTTTCTATGAGCTCCACTACCACTGCTGCTGTTTTGCCTGACTTTGCTTCTCGTCTTCCTGCTGACTTGTGAGAAGTAAATTCTGTCATTGCCTAACCTCTCCTGAGACTCAGTCAGTCAATCTTCCCACTACCTGCCCTTATTGCCCCTGTAGCCAAGCCTCACTCTTCATTTTGACTGCGGTCTGACCATGGCTGCTTTACACTCCACACATACTGCGCTGCTTTACCCACGGCTGAATTTGCATACCTCCTCTCCTGCTGCAAAAGGGAAAATAGTTTTAAAAGACTAAAACTGATTCTGTAAGAGCTCGAAACTCTGAGCTGATACCATCTGTTTAGTGGTGTTATTACTTTGAGGATGCAACTTGGCAAGAAATCACATATGGTACTAACATTTATTGTATTGGCAACATTCATTGGTTTCAGGTTGTCAAGGAGAGGCTGAACAAGACCTGGTTTTACTTCTAGTGCATTCAGTGGGGATAAAACCAGGACTGGCTCTGTCTGGACCCCCATAACCCAGAGCCATCTGGTAATTCTACAAGAACTCCCTCCTTCTTTTGGGTAACTTTCTCTGGAATATAGGTGTAGAGACCCCCATGGACTTTATGCACTGACAGCAGTGGCTATACTAGTATTGGTCTGTGAATTTTGGAAATGCATGGAAACTTCCAGATTGGGGTAGTTCCGCCTTGCCATTCAAGTTTAGACTGGGAGGAGACTCTTTGGGAGAGGACAGCCCCCTAGGTTATAAAAACCTCAGCCAAAAGCAGTTTCCTGCCTTTAGCCCCCAAGGTCATTGCAGCATGTCTTGCTGAATGGGTGGCTGCCCTAAGGGACAGGCACCTCTGGCACCCAGCCAGAGCCAGTCGCTATGACCAGGACAGGAGGAGAAAGAAAGAGTCTTAGAGCCACTGCAATTAGCAGACGAGCTCAGCCTGAAGTTGAGGTTCCTGGAAAATGTTTGCACCAGTCCATCTAGACTTCATCGGTCAAAGAACTGAGAGATGGAGCATAATGTGGAAGAGAGAAGACAAGAATACCAGGTACATGCAAAGATACTTGTGCAAAGAGGTACTCTCCCATACAAAGCTGGACAGCTGCGAGGTTTGAGTCACTGAGCTTCAAGTACTCGGGGAAAAAGACTGATTCATGGGAAAAGGAACCCAAGAAGTAGCATACCTAACTGGTCAGATATCTTCAGCTACTTTGATGATGCTATGATATTCCAATTTATGGTTACAGGAAATGCACAATTTTTGTAACATAGTTATAAGTGATGTTTACCCAATTAGTAAAGTTATGTTTATCAGTGATCCTAAATTTTAAGCAAACCCTTGGTTCAGAACACAACCTTCTGGTCTCCATTCTTCTTTTCTCTTTAAGTTTTAAGGCCTGATAACAGCTGCACATGACTTTGCTCCAGCAGTGGGGGGTGACTGCTGCCGGGTCTCAAAACTTAAATGAAAGGAGAAGAGTGGAGGCAGTGTGGCAGATCTTTTAAAATAAGTTTGCTTCCTGGGAGGGGCCGCCACCAAGACAATGGAACCTCTCATTAGAACTTACGGGCCTGATTTTCAAAGGCCTTTACACAGGTAACTTCCCTAGTTACCCATGTAAAAGCCTTAACTGGGATTTCTGAAGGGTACTTACATGGGTAGTGCCCTTCAAAAATCCCAGCTAAATCCCAAACGTGCCCAGATGCTATGCAAAGGGGCGTTCTGGGGCGGAGCCGGGGTGGAGGAAGGGACTACACGGGTAGCAGTGATTTTTCAATGCTACCCACGTAACCCTCTGTGCCTTAAAGATAGGCTGTCGGCATGTTGAGTATAACCCGGATTTTCACTTCCGCCACTGATGACTCCACCACTCCACTGTTGATGTTGTAGAGAAAGAAACACCAGGTTTTAGCTATTAGATGGATGTGTGTGGAGAAGGCGAGAGAGGAGTCAAAGACGACCCCAAGGTTGTGAGCTGAAGAGACAGGGAGGAATAGACAGTTGTCCACAGGAAGAGAAAGGAGGAAGGGGAGAGGAGGGTTTAGGGGGAAAAATAAGAAGCTCCGTTTTGGCTATGTTCAATTTCAGGCGGCGGTGAGACATCCAAGCAGCAATGTCCAAAAGACAGGCAGAGATGCGGGCCTGGATTGCCGGAAAGATTTCAGGTGTAGAGAGGTAGATCGGGGAGCCATCTTTGTAAAGATGGTACTGAAAGCCATGGGAAGAGTTGAGTGCACCAAAGGAGAGAGAAAAGGAGCGGTCCCAAGACAGACCCTTGATGCACACCAAATGAGAGTGGGATAGCAGCAGGGCCGGCCCATCCATTGAGCAAGAATGTTTTTTGCACAGGGCCCCGCGTTTCAGGGGGCCCCGCGCAAAGAACATTCTGCTTTTTTTTAAAATTACTTAAAAAAAAAAACTGGCTCTGGCTGCTGCTGCTACCACCGCGGCAGCGGCAGAATGGAGTGTCCCGCGGGGCCTCCTCTTCTCGTTCAGCCCCTCTGCAAAGGCTTTCAGATTCGCGAAGGGAGAAAGTCTCCCTCGCGTCTCTGTTAAGCCCGCAGGGGCTAATGGGAAATTTCCCATCTGCCCCTTTAGACGCGAGGGGCTGATGGGAAATTTCCCATTAGCCCCTGCGGGCTTAACAGAGACGCGAGGGAGACTTTCTCCCTTCGCGAATCTGAAAGCCTTTGCAGAGGGGCTCAACGAGAGAAGAGGAGGCCCCGCGGGACACTCCATTCTGCCGCTGCCGCGGTGGTAGCGGCAGCAGCCAGAGCCAGTTTTTTTTTTTTAAATTTTGCCATAAGCGGCGGGGAGTTTAAGACTGGCAATGGGCTGGGGGGGGTTACGACTGGCAAGGGGGGGGGTTAAGACTGGCAAGAGGGGGGGTTAAGACTGGCGAGGGGGGGGTTAAGACTGGCAAGGGGGGGTTAAGACTGGCGGGGGGGGATAAGACTGGTAATGTGCTATGGGGGGTTAGGACAGGAAATGGGCTGATGGGGAGGGGTTAGGACTGGTAATGGGCTGTGGGCTGTTGGGGGGGTTAGGACTGGTAATGGGCTATGGGGGGGGTTAAGACTGGTAATGGGCTGTGGGCTGATGGGGGCTGTCTGGAAATGAGGTGATGGGGGGTTAGGACTGCTAATGGGCTATGGGGGGGGTTAGGACTGATAATGGGCTGATGGGGAGGGGTTAGGACTTGAGGTGGGCTGATGTGGTTAGGACTGGTAATGGGCTGTGGGCTGATGGGGGGGGGGGTTAGGACTGGCAATGAGCTATGGGGGGCTGACTGGAAATGGGCTGATGGGGTTAAGAATGGAAGTGGGCTGATGAAGGGTTAGTACTGGTAATGGGTTATAGGGGGGCTTAAACTGAAAATGGGGTGATGGGGGTTAGGACTGGAAGTGGGTGGATGGGGGGCTAGGACTGGTAATGGGTTGGGGGGTTGCTATGACTGGAAATGGGCTGAGTGGAAGGGGAGGCTTGAACTGCAAATAGCTGATGGGGAGAGAGCTTGGAATGGAAATGGGCTGTGAGGGAAGGGAGCTAGGACTGAAAATGGGCTGATGGAGCAGCTAGGATAGGACTGGAAATGGGCTGTTGGGGGGAGCTAAGATTGGAAATGGGTTGTGGTGGGGGCTTGAATTGAAATGGACTCATGGAGGGGCTAGAACTGGAAGTAGGCTCATGGGGGGCTTGGACTGGAATTGGGCTGAGTGGAGGGGAGCTAGGATTTGACATGGGCTGATGGTGGGGCTAGGAAATGACTAGAAATGGGCTGATGGGGGCTAGGATTGGAAATGAGCTGATGAAGGGACTCAGACTGAAAATGGATGGGGGAGCTTGGACTGGAAATGGGTTGATGGGGGGCTAGGACTGGAAATGGGCTGATGCAGGGACTAGAAGGGAATGGATGCTGGATGAGACTGGAACTAGAAGGGAGCTGATGTTGAGGAAGGATTAGAATGGGATGGGGCTGGGAGAGTAAAATGGAGAGGGGAAAATATATTTTGTGTGGGAGGGATGAAAAATCTACAATTGGCCGGGTATTGGGAGAGTAAGTGGGGATTGAGGATGGAGGGGTAAAATTTGTGTGGATGAAATAGGAATGAGGAAAGAGCAAAAGGAGAAAGATTAGTATGTTAAAGCAGATGTAGAGAGAGAGAATGGAAAAAAAAAAACTAGAAGAGAGAAGAAAGAACAAATGGACAGCAGACGATGGACAGTTAGCAGAAAATATGAAGAAACCAGAAGAAAGTGGCTGGAGCAATTGCAACTGAAAAAAATGCACAAAAGGTAGAAAGATATCTCTTTATTTTGAATTTATTAACTGGAATATGAAAGCTCTGGGAAATGTGCATCATTAACGTCTGCGCTTTGTTTGGTACAAGAGGAAATTAATTTATAGTTTTATTTCTAAAGTGGTGTTGTACATTCCAAGTTTGGCTTTTGGGGTTCCCAGTTTAATTATTGCCTTCCTGTTTCTAAATTGTGATTCCTTGTTTGGTGATGGTCTATGTTCTGCATGTGTAACTGAGCTGAGGTATTCTATTTATGTAATTCCTATTTGACATTGCCACTTGTTCTCTTTCCCCAGTATTCTCTGAAATGTATTGGTTTAATATTTGCAGTGTTGCCTTTTGATAGGTAGGGTATGGTGCTTTGTGAGTCCTGGTAATGCTGTCAGGGTACGGCGGGTTTGCTATGGGTTCTAAATGGGCAGCGTTTGTAGTAGTTCCTAATGTGCCTGGCGGTTGGCACTGGATTATAGTAATGTAGAAATCTTTTAGTCTTTCTTTATCCATACACTCATTAAGAGACATGTTTACTAAATGTTAGTGTATGGTAACATTATGCAAATATTTATGCAAATAAGGCCACTTATGCAAATGAGGCCCCGCACCGAGTCTCCGCACATGGCCCCGCACCCCCCTTGGGCCGCCCCTGGATAGCAGTAGAGGAGGATCCATCAGAACAAACACTGAAAGAGCGATTGGAGAGAGAAGAAAAGAACCAGGATGGCACAGAGCCCTTAAAACCAAGCGAGGACAAGGTATCAAGGAGAAGGTTGTGCTCAACAGTATCAAAAGCAGCAGAAAGGTCAAGAAAGATGAGGATCGAGTAAAGACCCTTGGATTTTGCCAAGAACAGGTCACTGGAGACTTTGGCAAGAGCTGTTTCGGTAAAATATAAAGGATGAAAGCCAGATTGTAGAGGATCCAGAAGGGCTTGAGAAGAGAGAAAGTTGAGGCAACAGAGGTGAATCACACATTCAGGTAGTTTAGAAATCTTGGGTGTGGGGTGGTGTGTTAAGGGCATAAAAGGTAATTGTAAGGGGAGGGAAGGCTGAAGTTTTGCCTAGGTCTGTTAACTGCGTTAATTGCAGTCACCAGGATATTCAGGGGCACTAACGCTGAATGGCTGTCCTAACTTTAGCCAGTTTTGCAATTCAGCCAGTGGCTGGATTGCAAGATCACAATCCAAGCAACCTGAATATTCAGTGCCGGTGCCAGGATATGGCCCCAGCATTAAATATCCAGGGCAAAGTTAAAGCGGCGATGGTCAGCCACTTTAACTGTGCTGGCCACTGTTGCTGAAAATTCCCCCCCCCCCCTCCCTCCCCATGCTTCTAAATTTAGACCTACCATTCATTTGCCTAGAGCAAATAGAATGCTAGGTATCATAAGGAAAGGAATGGAAAATAAAACAAAAGATATTATAATGCCTCTATACCGTTCCATGGTGAGACCGCACCTTGAATATTGTGTGCAATTCTGGTCGCCGTATCTTAAAAAGGATATAGCGATTTTAGAAAAGGTTCAGAGAAGAGCCACCAAAATGGTAAAGGGGATGGAAGGATACTCCTATGAAGAAAGGCTAAAAAGGTTAGGGCTCTTTAACCTGGAAAAGAGACGGCTGAGGGGTGATATGATAGAAGTCTATAAATTAATGAAAGGAGTGGAACGGGTAAACGTAGATCGATTGTTTACCTTATCAGAATATAGAAAGACTAGGGGACATGCAATGAAGCTACAGGGTAAACTATTTAAGACTAATAAAAGAAAATATTTTTTCACTCAACGTGTAATCAAACTCTGGAATTTGTTACCGGAGGATGTAGTAAAGGCTGTTAGTGTAGCTGGGTTTAAAAAAGATTTGGACAAGTTCCTGGAGGAAAGCTCCATAAACCATTATTAAGAAGGGACCCAGGATATCAATGCTTGAACCAATACAAGCATTGTGGAACCTGTGTCTCTTGGGGAAACTGCTAGGTACGTATGACCTAGATTGGCCACTGTTGGCAACAGAATACTGGGCTTGATGGACCTTGGTCTGACCCAGTATGGCATATCTTATGTTCTTATGTTCTTATTTATGAGCCTACTTTAGGTGCTTAATGCAGAAAATCAGTGCTAAGCGCCTAACTTGTTTTCCCTACCCTAAATCCACCCCTATTGCCACCCACTTTTTATGCTCCTGAATTTAGGAGTTTAGGAAAATTTTAAGAAAATATTTAGGTACTCAGCCCTCTCCTATCCTGGTTCTCTTATCACATCCACTGCACTTTTAGGGGGTCATTCTGAGCCATGAATAGCGGGGATGGACATCCCGTTGGGACATCCATCCCCACCATTCATGGCCTTTCTGGGCCCCATCCTCCTTCCCGGTGCATTGTACGGGGAAGTTAGATGGGGCAGGAAAGGGGAGGATCGGGGGCGGCGTTAGGGCAGGCAGGGGGCGGTCGCCAGCCTCGGACATACAGGGTCAATTCTAATGTTGGCCCTGTATGTCCGGGGCCGACGACTTGAACGGGGAAGTTATTCCACCTCCAAGGTGGAATAACTTCCTTGATGCAGCGGGTTCGGTGGGCCTGGTGCTGGGAAGGGGTGGCAGAGGGCATTCCCTGCAGCCCGACCCTGGCCCTGAGAGATCAGATCGGGGGTTGGGCTGTGGGGAAAGCAATTTGGAGGCCGGCGGCCGGGGATTGTGGGTCTGTTCACGATTCTGATCCCGCAGGGCTAGATGTGTCCCGCGGGATCAGAATTGCAACACCCTCTGTGCATCCGGTTCCATCAGGGCGCACAGAGGGCCTGCACATACACTACGGAATCGGGCCCTTAGAGTTTGTTGTGGTGGATCCTCCTCTATTGCTATCCCGCTCTCATTTGGTGTGCACCAAGGGTCTGTCTTGGAACCACTCCTTTTCTCACTCTATACCCAGTCCTTTAGTGCACTCATCTCCTTCAATGGTTTTCAGTATCATCTTTACACTGATGACTCCCAGATCTACCTCTCTCTGGGAATCCAGGCCCGTATCTCTGCCTGCCTAACTGACATTGCTTCCTGGATGTCTCTCCGCCATTTGAAATTGTGTTGTCTGTCTTGACCAGATTGTAAGCTCTGATGTGCAGGGACTGTCTCTGACATGTCTCTGTGCAGTGCTATATATGTCTTGTAGCGCTATACAAATGATTGGTAGTAGTAGTAAATGTTCAAAGGGAGGGAGGAGTGGCTCAGTGGTTGGGACAAGTTACCTCGGGCCAGAGGGCCAAGGGCTCAATTCCCACACAGGGACAAGTAACCTCAGGCCGGAGGGACCGGGGTCTCTAGTCCCATGGCTGCTCCTTGTGGTCTTGGGCAAGCCACTTAACCCTCCATTGCCTCAGGTACACCTAGATTGTGAGTCCTCCGGGGACAAGGGAATAAAACAAGTACCTGTTAGTATATACATGTAAACCGCTCTGATGCATAAGTAAAGGGCAGTATATCAAATGCCTAAAACCATAAAAGAGGCTAAGTTTGGAGCATAAATCCTTTAAATATCAGGCCTCTTGTCTTTGTAATATTGCTATTGAAAACAAAACAATGGAAAAATAAATTCATTAATTCTTCTGGAATTCTGCACACAGTAATTCAAAATGTTGCTCTTTTTGTGTGTTTTTTTTCTGTATTGTATTTTAAATTAAGTATCACTCAAAAACAACAGGCTTTGTTATTCTGACAAACAAAGCAGAAGTTTGCATAATTCAGACCTTTTGACACAGAAGTTTAAATTTTGTTTGCAGAACGCCATCAGGGGTATGTATAGGTGATTAACCTGATGGGTCAAGTCTAAAAAATGTGCGGATTAATGTGACTGAGATGCATGTGCTGGAGTCTGGATGAGTCTGACAGGGCGGGGCCCTCAGGAGGGGTGGATAAAGGAATGTTATCTTACCCCAATTGTTAAACTCTGCAACGAGTCACCGATGAAACTATTGAATCAAGGTATGGCATTATCCATTCCAGAACTTGTCATCCTTGCAACCAGCTTATCAAAACAGATGCTCACATAAAAAATAACAAATGATTAAATGATTGGCTATGCAGATATAGACAAAGAGTAGCGGGTGCAAAACCTGTTCCAATTAGGTGTACAATTCCCATCCAACTCAGATAAAAGAAAGAACCTTGTTATGAAGGATATGATAAGACCAAACATCTGGAAGGAGACCTTTAGCTACTTCTGACTTTTGCACTGGCGTCCCAACGTCTTGTGGAATTTGTAGGCCTTGCCTCTTCCATTTGGAATGAATGTTCCTGATACCAGAATGACTCGGGGGAGAAAAATCTCCCAAAGCCAGGACTGGCCTAAAAGCTGGGACTCATCACCTCTTTGTGCTACCACTTGACTGACAACCATTTGTGTTTCTGCCCTGAACTCTCCAGAGTTCTGACAGTTTGATTGCTGGTGCAAGGGTGAATGTGCCAGTGGAAGTTTGGTCATCATTCAGAAACTAAACATTCCTCTCATCCATTAATAAGATTTTCTAGAAAGGAAGATGACCTCAGGAAACTACCTAAGAGGAAAGTCATATTCTGAACTGAACAGGTTCTGGCAGTCACCATTTTTTTGTTGTTGTTGTTGGCAAGAGAAAGGCATTGCTGATGCCCGAGTGCTAATTCTTTTCTGTTGTGCTCCCCTCCCCCCCCCCCTTCTCTCACGGTCACATGGGCTCTTTCTTCTTCCACAATCCTACTTGGCAATAATCACTGAAATCTGGAGGTACCAGAACTGTGCATGTCAAACTGACAGCTATTTGGAGTTTTGAATTGGTAGTGCAGTTGAAAAGACACAGGAGAGTGATAAATAAGCGGGAGGGTGGTGAGAGGTGCAGCAAGTGAGATAGTCAGGAGAAAGGCAAAGGAGAAATGTGATGTGTGTGCATCTCTACCAGTACTTTCTAACATATTTATACATGATTTAGAAATGGGAAAAGCAAGTGAGGTGATCAAAGTTGCAGATAACATAAAACTATCAGACGTAATTGAATCACAAGCATATTGTGGGAAATCGTAGAAGGACCTTGTGAGATTGGGCATCCAAATGGCAGATGAAATATCATGTGGACAAGTGCAAAGTGATGTACTTTAGGAAGAACAGCCAAGATTATAGCTATACAATGCTAGGTTCCACATGAAGAGTCATCATACAGAAAAAGGAACTAGGTGTCATCATGGACAATAGCTTGAAATCTTCAATGCCGAGCGTGACGGCAGCCAAGAAAGCAAATAGAATATTAGGAAAGAGATGGAGAATAAAACAAGAAATACAATAATGACTCTGCATCAGTCAGTGGTGTGACTGCACCTCGAGCATTGGGGTTAATTCTGGCCACCACATCTCAAAAAAGATATAGCAGAATTAGAAACAGCACAGAAAGGTGACTAAAATGATAAAGAGGATGGAATTACTCCCCTGTGAGGCAAAGCTAAGAGGATAGGGCTCTTCAGCCTGGAGAAGAGATGACTAAGGTATGTTAGAGGTCTATAAAATCCAAGTGGAGTGGAACGGGCAAATGCAAATCAATTGTTTTACTTTTCAAAAAGTACAAAGACTAGGTGACATGCCATGAACTTACTAAGTTATACATTTAAAACAAATCGGAGAAAATATGTTTCCTTCAGCACATAATTAAGCTCTACAATTCGTTGCTGGAAGATATTTTAAAAGCAGTTAACGTAGCTGGGTTTAAAAAAAGGTTTGGAAAAGTTCTTGGAGGAAAAGTCCATAAGACATTACTGAGATAGATTTGGGGAAATCCAGTGTGTATCCCTAGGGATAAGCAACATGGCCTTTATCTACTATTGGGGATCCTGCAAGCTACTTGTGACCTAGATTGGCCACTGTTGGAAACAGGATTTTGGGCTTGATGGACCTTTTGTCTGACCCGGCAAGGCCATTCTTATGTTCTTGATGTTCAGATACTGTCCAAAAAGAGTAAAAGCATGGCTAGACAGATGTCAGGGCAACATCTGGGTTCTGGTTGCTTGTTGTGATTCCCTGTTCTGCCCTGGGATCTGTGTCTTCCTCAGTGAGAACTTGCTCCCTTGCAAACTCCTAAATTACCTTGCAGGTGACAGCCGACTTTTGCAGAATTCTGCAGTTTCTGGCAACTAGAAAGTTCTCCTTTGTGTTCGCTAGGATTGAAAGGGTTAAACTTGTTTCGTTGACTCAGAAGGGAGGTATCTTCTGCCTGCTTTCCGGGAAGTTATGAATATCAAGATGTTTTATAAATGTGTCAATGTTCTTAAATATTATTGATAATGGAGTAAGTATCCAGAGTTATGACTGTTTTATAACACCAGCTCCCGAGAGAACTGGCCCAGAATTTATCAAACATCCGAATCTTGGCTGGAAAGTACAGCAAAGCAGATCAATAGCCAAGATCCTGTCCTACTTCACACAGCCTCCTGTGGACAAACTGCTTTTGAACTTCTCTGGAATAACTCTAGCTAATTATAGTAAAGCTTAATTAAATAGTGTTAATGGCAAAGCAAGGTTCCTTAACTGTATCAGGGATAAGTCAGCCACACACTGATAACATCATCTGACAGCGCTATGGACAGATTAGCTCTCCTAAAGCTCAAAAAATCCTTGAAGACCTTTCTGAGCATGTGCTAAGCACCCTCCCCCATACCGCCGACCCTCCAACTCCACCTCGGTCTGTTCTCCATCCCGGGCTGACCCGACATGTGTGAGTGTGTTGCTCATTCATGGCCCTGCTCCCCGAGGGACCACAAGGCACTGGCTGGTATAAGAGGTGCGCCAGTGAGGCCCGAAGCCTGTGTCACTGGCTCATCTCTGCAAAGCTGCAGGAGCGGTTTTCTTCACTGCCCGCAGTGTGCTAACCTGTAGCCGTTGACACCACAGAGCTCATAGAAGTGAAACCGGGGTATTTCCTATCTTGCGCAAGAAACAGGAAATACCGCAGTGTCACTTCTTTGAACTTCACGATGTCAGGGGCTTCACGTTAGTGCACCGCAGGCAGCGAAGGAAAGTGCTCCCACAGCTGTGCAAAGAATTTATTTAGCTATATTTATATACCGCTTTTCACCAGGTCAAAGCAGTTTCCATAGCACAAAACATTTTACATTGAACGTTTTTTATACAAGAAACATTGTAACAATTAAACATTTTTTTCTAAGATAACATTTTAACATTTAATTAATATAGACAACTATTAACATTTTAACTGATATACAGTATCCATCTATTCACATTTGTGAGTTTATTGCAGTTGAGAATGTGTAGTTGAGGAGGCCAGGTGGGGGGGGGGGGGGGAAGTATTCAGTGAATAGGTGGGTCTTTAGGTTTGTGTTGGGGTAGTTTCTCCTAATGGGTTAGTTTTGCGCATACGTACTATGGCAGTCGTGAACCTCACTTCTAAGCCAGGGTTTGTGTAATGTAGGGAGGTTGGTGATGTTTCTTAAAGTGTAGGGAGAACGTTCCATAGGGATGGGGCGTACAGCTCAAATGCTCAGCAGCATGTTTGTTGACTGTATTTTCTTTTGTTTTCTGGTTGATTGTAGTCTGTCTTCATGGTCCGGATGTTTATGATTTCTGTAGTAAGGATTTGAGACATGTTTCTTGTGGGGAGTGAAGTGCCTTTTGTGTGAGGAGTAAGCATTTGTAATTTATTCTGCTGATGAGCGGCAGCCAGTGTAATTGCTTTAGGATGGGAGTGATGTGATCGTACTTGTTTGCATCTTGTATGGTACGTGCAGCGGTGTGTAGAGCAGTTTGTAGAGGGAGGAGTGTTGATTGAGGTAGTCCTTGGTAAATGTTGTTACAGAAGTCAGTGTGAGGGAGGGTGAGGGCTTGCAGTGCGGATCTGAAGTCTGTTGGTTTTAAAAGTGGTCTAAGCTCTGAAGGGTCTTTGTTTTGAAGTAAGAACATAAGAACATAAGACATGCCATACTGGGTCAGACCGAGGTCCATCAAGCCCAGTATCCTGTTTCCAACAGTGGCCAATCTAGGTCATACGTACCTAGCAATATCCCCAAAAGACACAGGTTCCACAATGCTTGTACTGGGTCAAGCATTGATATCCTGGGTTCCTTTTTAATAGTGGTTTATGGACCTTTCCTCCAGGAACTTGTCCAAACCTTTTTTAAACCCAGCTATACTAACAGCCCTTACTACATCCTCCGGTAACAGATTCCAGAGTTTGATTACACGTTGAGTGAAAAAATTTTTTCTCTTATTTGTCTTAAATAGTTTACCCTGTAGCTTCATTACATGTCCCCTAGTCTTTCTATATTCTGATAGCGTAAACAATTGATCCACATTTATCCGTTCCACTCCATTCATTAATTTATAGTCCTCTATCATATCTCCCCTCAGCCGTCTCTTTTCCAGGTTAAAGAGCCCTAACCTTTTTAGCCTCTCTTCATAGGAGTAGCCTTCCATCCCCTTCACCAATTTGGTGGCTCTTCTCTGTACTTTTTCTAATAACGCTATGTCCTTTTTAAGATGCGGTGACCAGAATTGCACACAATATTCAAGGTGCGGTCGTACCATGGAGCGATACAGAGGCATTATAATATCCTTTGTTTTATTCTCCATCCCTTTCCTTATGATACCTAGCATTCTATTTGCTTTCTTGGCCGCCGCTGCACACTGGGCGGAGGGTTTTAACATGTTATCCACGATGACTCCTAAATCTTTTTTCCTGGGTGGTGGTTTCTAATGTGGAGCCTTGCATCGTGTAACTATAGTGTGGGTTGTTCTTTCCTAGGTGCATAACTTTGCACTTGTCCACATTAAATTTCATCTGCCATTTGGATGCCCAGTCTTCCAATTTATCCAGATCCTCCTGCAGTTTTCCACAATCCTCTTGGGTTTTAACAACTTTAAACAGTTTTGTGTCATCTGCAAATTTGATAACCTCACTAGTTATTCCCTTTTCCAGGTCATTTATGAATATGTCAAAAAGTAGCGGACCCAGTACAGATCCCTGGGGTACTCCACTATTCACCTTTTTCCATTGGGAATATTGGCCATTTAGCCCTACTGCTTTCTATCTTTTAACCAGTTCCCGATCCACAATAGTACACTGCCTCCTATCCCATGACTTTTTAGCTTCGCCAAAAGTCTCTGATGGGGGACCTTGTCAAAAGCTTTCTGAAAGTCCAGATACACTATATCAACCGACTCACCTTTGTCTACCTGTTTATGCACACCTTCAAAAAAACATATCAGATTAGTAAGACAAGATCTTCCTTGTCTAAAGCCATGTTGGCTGTCTCCCATTAGGCCATGACTATCTACATGCTGTGTAATTTTGTTCTTTATGATGGTTTCTACCATTTTCCCCGGTCTGTAATTTCCCGGGTCACCCCTGGAACCCTTTTTAAAAATTGGTGTTACGTTGGCGACCCTCCAATCTTCAGGTATTACAGATGATTTTAATGAAAGTTCGCAGATTACCAATAGCAGGTCTGCAATCTCATATTTCAGTTCTTTCAACACTTTGGGATGTATACCATCCGGTCCAGGTGATTTGCTACTATTCAGTTTATCAAATAGTTGTAATATATCTTCCCAGTGTAGCGATATTTCTCTCAATTCCTCTGCAGTATCACCTTTAAATACCACTTCAGTCTTGGGTAACATCCCTACATCTTCCTCAGTAAAGACCAAAGCAAAGAATTCATTCAGTCTCTCCGCTATAGCCTTGTCTCCTCTTACTGCCCCTTTTACCCCTCTATCATCTAATGGTCCAATTGACTCTCTCACAGGCCTTTTGCTACGAATGTACTTGAAAAAGTCTTTATTTCGTGTTTTTGCTTCCGTAGCAAGTTTCTTCTCAAATTCCCGCTTTGCCTGCCTTATCAATGCTTTGCATTTAACTTGCCAGTGCTTGTGCTGTTTCCAGTTTTCATCATTTGGCTCTTTTTTCCATTTCCTGAAGGTTGCTTTTTTGGCAGCAACAGCCTCTCTGACCTCACCTTTAAACCATGCTGGCAGTTTTTTGGACTTTCTTCCACTTTTCTTAATGCGTGGAATACAGCTGGTCTGGGCTTCGAGGATAGTATTTTTAAATAACACCCAAGCTTGCTGTAAGTCTTTAACCTTTGGAACCGCTCCTTTTAGTTTTTTCCTAACTATATTCCTCATTCTATCATAGTCTCCCTTTTGAAAGTTAAAAGGTAGTACTGTGGATTCCTTTACTATCTGTCCTCCACTAATTAAATCAAACATGATCATACTATGATCACTATTGCCAAGTGGTCCCAACCAATGTTCCCTCTAATTTTCTGTAGGCTGTGTGCGCATAAAATATCAGCTGTGCAGCTTTTGAAGGAAAGTTAAATTTTTGTGCGCCACATAACGACACTCGGAGTTATATACTTTAAAATTTGACTACACGTCAGAATACAGTATGTACACCACATTGATTGCACTAGAAAATATTGTAGAACTTGTGAAAACCATAAATACACAACAACTTTTCAATTTTAAGAACGTCTGTGTTGTTTTCTATCAGAATCAGAACTGTAATTTTTGTGCGCTCTGTTGTAAAGTATGTGCGCTCACTCGGCAAGGTGTGTGCGCGCGCACACGCGCACAGCTTAGAGGGAACAGTGGTCCCAACACCCTTATTTCTTGCACCAGATCTGGCGTTCCACTAAGGACTAGGTCCAGTATGGCTTCCCCTCTGGTTGGTTCATGAACCAGCTGCTCCAAGAAGCAGTCATTTATTTCATCTAGAAACTTTATCTCTTTAGCTTGTCCTGCTGTGACACTGACCCAGTCGATACCGGGGTAATTGAAATCACCCATTATTATTACTCTGTTGTGACTTTTGTTAGCTTCCTTGATTTCTTTGAGCATTTCATCATCCATTTGTTCATTCTGGCCAGGCGGTCGATAGTATACTCCCACTGCCATCACCTTCCCCTTCATAAATGGAATTTCAATCCATAGAGATTCTACAGCAAATTTTGTTCCCTGCAAAACTTTAATCCTTTCTGACTCAATGCCCTCTCTAACATAGAGCACAACCCATCCACCAATTTGATCATCTCTATCATTACGATATAGTTTGTATCCAGGTATCACAGTGCCCCACTGGTTATCCTCCTTCCACCATGTCTCTGAGAGTGCAATCATATCTAACCTCTCATTTAGTGCTATATATTCTAACTCTCCCATCTTATTGTTTAGACTTCTAGCATTGGCATACAAGCATTTTAGAGACTGTATTTTATTAATATTAATCTGGCTATTGGTAGGCATGGGTAATTGGAATCTTTATGCTCTGTCTGCTCCTTACTCAAGGGCATTTCGGCTACTATACTCCCTTTTGGAACCTCACTGCTTTTGGTAGTATCCTTCAAGGATACCTTCATCCGAACCATGCGCTCCTGGGTGACTGTCGGCTTTCCCCTATTTTCTAGTTTAAAAGCTTCTCTATCTCTTTTTTAAAGGTTAATGCCAGCAGTCTGGTCCCATCCTGATTAAGGTGAAGCCCATCCCTTCGGAAGAGCCCCCCCTTTCCCCAGAATGTTCCCCAGTTCCTAACAAATCCAAATCCCTCATCCTTGCACCATTGTCTCATCCACGCATTGAGACTCCGGAGCTCTGCCTGTCTTTTGGGTCCTGCACGTGGAACAGGAAGCATTTCGGAGAATGCTACCCTGGAAGTTCTGGATTTCAACTTCCTACCTAAAAGCTTAAATTTAGCCTCCAGAACTTCCCTACCACATTTTCCTATGTCATTGGTACCAACATGTACCAAGACAGCAGACTCATCCCCAGCACTATCTATGATCCTATCTAGGCGGTGCGTGAGGTCCGCTACCTTCGCACCAGGCAGGCATGTTACCAGGCGATCCTCACGTCCACCAGCCACCCAGCCACCCAGCAGTAGATTGTCCTTGTTGTTATTTGGGTTTTGAAGGATAGTTGCTGGTCGGTTGTGATGCCAAGGTATTTTAGCTCGGTTTTTGCAGTTATTGGTATGTTGTTTAATTTTATGGTAGGTGGGGGTGTGAAGGAGGTATCTCTTGAAATGAATATGGCTTCTGTCTTCTTTAAGTTGATGGATAGGTTGTTGGTTGAGAGCCAATGCATGACTTCTGTAAAACTGTCTTGAATTTGTTTGTAATCAAGTTGATTGGAGAGGAGTGGACAGTACAGCATAATATCAGCGTATAAGTGATAGTGGATGTTGTGTTTTCTGATTATTGAGCATGGGGGTTGTAAAAGAGGGGTGCAGAAAGAGTGAAGCCTTGAGGTATTCCTTGTGTTTGCTGGAAGGGTTTGGATATGCTTGTGCCAATTTTTATTTGTTGCTTTCTTTCTGTAAGATATGATTTGAACCATTTGACTACTGTGTTCTGGATTACAAATAGTTGAAGTCTCTGTAGTAAGATGTTGTGGTTGACTGTATTGAATGCTGAGGAGATGTCAAGGAATACTAACAGGTAGGTTCATGTATGATCTTGAAGTCCCTTGGTTATGGTGTCAACGAGGCAGTCATGAAGGTTTCAGCACTATGTAGTGGGTGAAAACCATGTTGTTGGGGATCCAGTAGATAGTTTTCATCAATATGGTTTTATAGCTGGATTTGTATGGTTTTCTCTATGACTTTTAGCCAGGAATGGGAGGCTGGCAATAGGTCGGTATGATGCTGGGTCTGCTTGGTCTAGGTTTGGTTTCTTCAGTGTAGGAGATGGAGGAGATCTTAAGAGTGGGAGGCATTATTCCTCATTGGAGTGTTTTGTTCACTATCTTGGCTAGGAACGGGCTGATTTATTTATTTTATTTATTTATTTGGTTTTATATACCGCACTTTTTATAATCAGCGTGGTTTACAGAAGAACAACTCAATACAAGGAACAGGTTAAATTACATGGAACAAGTTACAATGAATAAGTAAACATAAATTAACGCAATAACAGATTACATTAAATATGTGAACAGGAACTTAACACGGTGATTGCTAACAAATGCCTTTAAGAAAGATGAACTATATACAAGCTGAAGGGATCTGGGCATTGTATGGAAGGCAATAATGAGCTATGGTACGTGGTTGAATGAAAGCTGGAATAGATGAGACAGATAGGAGCAGGTAGGGAGTTCCAGAGCAGAGGGGCGAAGAGGGAGAAGACTGTGCCTGGCGAATTGGGAGCTTTTGCCAGCCAGGGCTGGGAAGGCGTTTGCCATATTTGTTCTTCTGGCTCTGATGTCAGGCATTCAATGCAGGAGGTCTTCCAGAGATGATGCAGAGAGATGATGGATTTTAAATGTCATTAGAAGGGCTTTGTACTTGTCGACTGTTTATTGGAAGCCAATGTAACTGTACTAGGAGAGGTGATATATGGTCATATCTGGAATCTCCGTAAATGGTTCGTGCAGCAGTATTCAAGGCCATTTGTAAAGGATGGAGAGCATAGCCAGGTAAGCCATGTAGGATGATGTTAGCATAATCGAAGAGAAGAGTGACGAGAGCTTGGAAGACAGTGCAGAAGTCGGTAGATTCCAATAAGGGTCGAAGCTGATGAAGGTAGCGTATTTTGAGGTAGACAGCTTTCGTGATATTGCTTCTATGGGATTCCATATTCAGGTGTTGGTCCAAAGTGACACCTAGATATCTAACCTCATGATTAGTTTTCAGTTCAGCATTCTTAACATGTAGGGTAGCTGGAGGTATGAATGTTTGGAACCTTTTTGATGAACAGAACGTCTGTCTTATTATAGTTCACTTTCAGGTTGTGAGCTCCTAACCAGTCAGAGACAGTATTAAAGCAGTCTGATACTAGTGAAGTTGAGAAAGGGGAGCAGAGCAGCACATTGTCTGCATTGATGTGGTAAAGAATGCCAAAGGATTGAATGATTGTGCATATTGGCTGAATATATGTTTATTTATTATAATTCTTGTAAATATATGTTAAATAGCAGGCGGATAGGGAAGAGCCCTGCGGAACTCCTTGGGTTTGTTAAAACATAGCTGATGTTTGCATATCTATGTTGTTGGTGATCTGATAGATAAGAGCGACACCAATCTAGTGCTGAGCTCTGAATTCCCTAAAGTTTAACTTGATTAAGCAAGAGACTGTGACAGACTGTATCGAAGGCTGAGGCAATATCCATGAAGATCAGGATGAATGCCTGTTTCAGTTTATTCAAGCCTGTATTCAGATTATAGTGCAGCTAACTGTTGGTGAATGACATTGATTGGTTGGGGTTTGTGGATGTTTCTGTGAGTCGTTTTACTATGTCAAATAGTTCTCTTGGGTGGTTTACTGCTGTGTTGAGGATTTTTGAGTGGTATTCTTTCTTGGCTTGATCTGTGCTGGCATGATAGTTTTGTAGGAGTATGAGGTATTTGTTCCTGTCTTCCTTTGAAGTGGTTTTTCGCCATCTTCTCTCAGCTCTTCTCAGTTCTGTTTTTAGTTTTTGGAGGGTATGGGAATACCAGGGGATTTTGCAGCTGTGATGTTTCTTGAAGAGGTTTTGGTGCTTTTCTGGTAGCTTTGCTATGGATTCAATCAAGTTGTTCCAATTTTCTGTTAGTGTGATAAGGAATGTAATTCTGCCAGCCATGGTTGGGAAGGAGGAGGAGGTGGTAGTAGAAGAAGGATAATGCTGTTAGTGCCTGTGACCCCAGGCCCAGTAGCCCCGTGAGAGGAGGAGGAGGAGCCGGCAGTCGATTCAGAGAGGTGAGTGGACTAGGCCAGAGGAGACAATGCAGCAGTAGAGTCCCAGGAGGGTGTCTGCCCTGGCCACAATCAAATTAGAGCTGCCTGTCCTGAACTTTGACAAGATGGACTACACTAGCTGAGCAACATTTGAGGTAGAGGGAAGTGCTGCATGGGAGCAGGAGTGGGTTATGGGTTAGAGGGGATACGCAGGACCATATGGCAGGGGAAAGGAAATATACTGGAGCTAATGGACACAGGGGAGGGAGATATAGGGAATGTGGGGAGATACTGGGCATGGGGATGAAGGTCATAGGAAGAAGGAGGAGTATGGTGGACACAGGGGAAAGGGGAATAAGGAGGTAAAGAAGAGATACCA
Organism: Ichthyophis bannanicus; assembly: GCA_033557465.1. Classification (NCBI taxonomy): domain Eukaryota; kingdom Metazoa; phylum Chordata; class Amphibia; order Gymnophiona; family Ichthyophiidae; genus Ichthyophis; species Ichthyophis bannanicus. The sequence continues at coordinate 1,122,565,212 of CM066031.1, read as the reverse complement.
GGCATGGGGGGTATGATAAGGAGATGGGCATGAAGGGGGTTTTCTGGAAGATGGAAGAGAGAGATGCTGGGCCATAGGAGTTGCAATGAGGTAGGCCACATGGGCCCTAGTCCCACCAAAACCTTGCTTGCCAGGTGCCAGCTGCAACCTACATAGAGGTGGTGATTGCAGCCGTCCCCTCCTGTTCTGCCCACAGGAATCCCAACTCCCACGGGCAGATGAGAAGAGAGAAGCTGCGATAACAGCAAAGACTCTTTCTATCTGCCCGCTGGAGATCAGAACCCCACAGGCAGAACAGGAGGGGAAGGCCGCAATCCTGGCCTCCATGCAGGTTTTCTGCTCATGGGGATCCGATCTCTCACAGGAGGAAGAGAAGGGAATGGCTGTGATCATGGCAAAGACTCCTTCTGTCTGCCCATGGGGATCCGATCTCCTGTGTGCAGACAGAAGGAGTCTTTGCTACGATTGCGGCTATTCCCTTCTGTCCATTGGAGATCAGATCCCTGCAAGCAGAACAGAAGGGAAGGTTGCAGGGGCTAGGGGTAGGTTGAGGAAACGGAGCAGTGCTCCTTCAGTACCTCGCTTCTCTCTCTGAGGGTGGACTCCGGACACAGTCTATTAAGGGCCACCTGTCAGCCATAGCGGCCTTCCATGACCACCTGGGGGATGCCTCCATTGCCACGCTCCCTCTGGTGGGCCGCTTCATGAAAGGTCTTGCCAACCTCTGACCCCCCATTCGGGCACCCGTACCAGCCTGGGACCTGAATGCCGTTCCAGGCCAACTTACCAGAGATCCTTTTGAGCCTATGGCATCAGCAAACCTCGTTTGCCTCCTGGAAGACATTCTTCCTGGTGGCCATCACCTCCGACCAGCGCATCAGCGAGCTACATGCCCTGGTAGATTACCCACCCTACACCGTACTACATCTGGATCGAGCCTGCCTGCGGACACACCCCAAGTTTGTCCCCAAGGTGGCAAGCGCCTTCCACATCAACCAAGCCATCGAGCTCCCCTGCTTCCAGCCAGAGCCCCACACCAGCGAAGAGCAGAGGAGGCTCCACACTCTGGACTGCGTCAGGGCCTTACGCTATTACATCCACCGAACTTCTTCCCTCCAGAAGGGGTCTCAGCTCTTTGTCTTGTATGACCCCAACAAATCAGGTCGCCCTGTGTCCAAACGTGCGCTCTCCAGCTGGATTTCATCATGTATCGCCTTTTGCCTATCGCAAGCGAGATCACAAGCCACGCTGAAGGTCAACGCACATCATCTGCGGGCACCGGCCACCACGATTGCCAACCTACGCTCCATACCAATTCCAGACATCTGCAAGGCCGCCACCTGGGCCTCTGTCCAGACCTTTCAGAGGCACTACTGCCTGGACCAGGGCAGCCCCGCCTTTGGCCAGGTGGTGCTAGCCGCCGCCGCACCTTCAAGTTGTGTTGGACATGTTACTTGAACAGGATTGTCGTTGAACATGTCTGTTGAACGCGTTGTTGCTTAACATGCCTGTTGGATCTGTGGATACTTATGTTGATACTATCATGTCTGTTGTTTGATACTCGCACCGTTGGTGTGCGTATATACTCACTCTTGACCAGGATTGCCTGTACATGTTTATACTCGAACAGGTTTGTCCTTGGTACTCGCACATGTTGATTGATTTTGCACTATTGCTTTTGCACAAATATGTTGATTGATTTTGCATGATGGTTTGCACAAACATGTTGACTGCACTGTTGTACTATATGTTCCCTGCACAAGTACACCTGCCAATAAATCAGGTTTTTCCTTGTATCCGCAGTGATCTGCCTCCTCTTCCAGGGATCTTCCCACTTCTCCCCCCCCCCCACCACCTCAGCACGTGAAGCTGGTGAGGCACCACTTGTGGCTGACTCATCCTGCTTGTCCTAGGAGAAAACTGAGTTACTTACCTATAACATGAGTTCTCCGGGGACAGCAGGATAAGTCAGCCATACATTCCCACCCTCCTCCCCTGGGGGGGGAGAGGTCGTTCCATGGCTCGGCCGCCTTCTAGCTGCTTGGCAAGCCTCAGCTAGGGACATTCTGGCTAGCTAGGGGCGACCCTAGGGGTGGGGCTACTAGCCCAGGCTCAGAAGGCAAAAGCCTTCTGAGCTACTGAGAGACTTCCGTCTATGGCGCCGTCGGATGATGTCACCACTTGTGGCTGACTTATCCTGCTGTCCCCGGAGAACTCATGTTACAGGTCAGTAACTCAGTTTTATATCAGGGCCGGCCCGTCCATTGTGCGAGAATGTTGTTCACACAGGGCCCTGCGCTTCAGGGGCCCCACGCCAACAACATCCTGCACATGTTCATCTCTCCCTACAATGGCTCGCGGCTCCCGGCAGGCTCAGCAGCAGCTCCCTACAGCCGCCGAAGTGAAGAATGCTGTTTTCCTTCACTTCGGCAGCTGTATTGTAATTAGATTGCTGGCGCACCGGAAGTCAAAGGACATTTCCTGTGTCCCGGCTCTCTGCAGCCAGCAATCTACATTATAATACAGCTGCCGCAGTCAACGAAAACAACGCTCTTCACTTCAGCAGCTGTAGGGAGCTGCTGCTGATCCCGCCAGAGTCGCGAGCCACTGTAGAGGTGAACCGGGGCCTCTAAAATCTGCCACGGGACTCTTCAGGGAGGGGCTAGGGGGAAGATTGGAAATGGGAAGGGGGGGCTAGGATTGGAAATGGGTTGAGTGGAGGGTGGCAGGACTGGAAATGGGTTGAGTGTGGTGGGGGGTTAGGACTGTAAATGGGGTTTTGGGGGGTAGGATTTGAAATAGGCTGAGTGGAGGGACCTAAGATTGGAAATGGGATGAGTGTGGGGGGGGGGGGCTAGGGTTGGAAATGGGCTGAGGGGGGGGCTAGGATTGGAAATGGGTTGAGTGGAGGGGTGACTGGACTGGAAATGGGTTGAGTGCGGGGGGGGGGGGGGTTAGAACTGGAAATGGGCTGAGTTTGGGGGGCTATGACTGGAAATGCGCTGCTTGCGGGTGCTAGGACTGCAAATGAACTGATGGGGAGGGCTAGGACTGGAAATGGACTTTTAGGGGGGTAGGATTGGAAATGGACTGAGTATGAGGGAGCTTGGACTGGAAATGGGCTGATGTGGTGCTGGCATAGGATTGGAAATGGCTGATGGGGGGTCTAGTGTTGGAAATGGCTGATGGGGAGGCTAGAATTGCAAATGGGCTGTTGGGGGGGGCTTGGACTGGAAATGGGCTGATGGGGCTGGAATAGGACTGGAAATGAGCTGATGGGGGGGCTAGGACTGGAAATAGGCTGAGTCGGGGGAGCTTGGACTGGAAATGGGCTGATGGGGGCTGAAATAGGACTGGAAATTAGCTGATTGGGGGGGCTAGGACTGGAAATGGGCTGATTCAAGGGGGTGGGAGAATGGAACTAGAAGAATGCGGATGCTGGGTGTGGCTAGAACTAGAAGGGAGCTGATGTTGGGGGAGGACTAGAAGGGGATGGGACTGGGGGAATGAGAATGGAGAGGGAAAGGATATTTTGTGCGGGAGGGAAGAAAAATCTACAATTGGCCGGGTATTGGCAGAGTAAGTGGGGATTGAGTATGGAAGGGTGAAATTTGAGTGGATAATAAAGGAATAAAGAAAGAAATAGGGGAAAGAGCAAAAGGGGAACGATCAGTATGTTAAAGCCGATGTAGAAGAGAGAATGGAAAAAAATCTAGAAGAAAGGACAAATGGGCAGCTAGCAAAAGACACGAAGAAACCAGAAGAAAGTGACTGGAGCAATTGCATTTGAAAAATAAAATGCCCAAACATCAAAAGGTAGAAAATACTTTTTTATTTTGAATTTATTAACTGGAATATGTCTGCTGTGGGAAATGTGCATTGCTAATGTCTTTGCGTTTTTGTTTAGTTCAAGAGGAATTTAATTTATAGTTTTTTCTGCAGTGTTGTTGTACATTCCAATTTTGGCTTTTGGGGTTCCCAGTTTAAATTATTGTCTTTCTATTTCTAAATTGTGATCCCTTGTTCTTTGTTTGATGATGGTCTCTGTTCTGCATGTGTAACCAAGCTGAGGTATTCTGTCAGGGGCGGCTCAAGGCAATCTGCTGCCTGAGGCAAAGAATGAGATGGCACCCTCCCTCTTAGAGGGGGCGGGGCTTTTTCAGAACTCCAATCGGGAACTGAACCAAACCAAAAAGCCAATTAGATTATATGGAGGGAATGCAAGATGTTTGCACACAGGGCCGTATCGAGCTGCAATCGCGCCCTGTGCGACTTGCAGCTTGGGCGCGTGCCCCCTCCTCCCCCCCATACCTCCATCCAGCACTGCCTACTCTTTCCCTGCTGCTGCCGCCATCTGTTTTTTTCATGTCAGCGCTGGCAGCAGGGAAAGAGCAGGCAACACTGGATGGAGGTATAGGGAGGAGGAGGGGAGCATGTGCCCGATCTGAAAGGCACCGGCACTTTAAGCAGATCTGTCCCTCCCTACTCTGACATCGCGTCGGAGGAGGGAGGGACCAGACTTGCTAAAAATGTTGCGAAAAGGCTTGGGAGGCACATTTCATCTTCCTGCTATTGTCCTGCCAGCAGCAGCAGCAGGGCAACAGCAGACAGCCGAAATGTGCCCCCCAAGCCTTTGCTCCTTGTGCGGCTACACCGCTTGCACAGGTCTAGGTACGGTCCCGTTTGCACATCAAGTAACTAAAAGACAGCAAGAACCAACAGCACAGTTTATAAAACTAAATTATAACTCATTTTTATTTTGTTGTTATGAACTGCGTTATGGTTCTTGCTTTTTCTTTTTCAACATATATTTTGCATCCACAGTGGGTACAGAGCAGAACCAGGACATTCACCCACAGAACTCAATATTTAAACAAAAAAAATCTGATTCTGATCATCTCACTAACAACAACAACAACCACTATTCTCCAGTACCAGGCATATTGTGAACTAATACAAAACCCTACAACAAAGAACAAACCTACCATACCATACAGTACCATATCAGCACAGACTTCCAAAACTCACATAAGGAGCCCATCCAAAAAGGCGTCACTGTAAATACTATAGTGGGCCTTGGAACATCCATGCACCTATTTGAAAAGCTGAAACAGTCAAATTACTACAGTACAGTATAGATCTTTATGTACAAACCCCATGTTAACAGAACATCTGACCTCAGTCACACACTCACAACATCGACCCTCACCAAGTACAGAATAAGTAACCACAATCTAAAGTAAAAATAAAAATATGTAGACAAAATTTAAACTGAAACCCCAAGAAGCCAGACTCCGCATGCAGTGCAACATCAGATAAATAAGAGATGCAGTTCCCCAATACTGTGTAAAATATAAAGATAGCACAAAGTCCAATCACTAAAATGAAATAAAATTATTTTTTCTGTCTTTGTTGTCTGACCATTTTATTCTCTGATCATGCTGGTCCCTATCTGAGGCGTCTGCTTTCCTGTGTTCTCTTAGCTCTCTTTCTGTGGTCTATGGTCTATCTGTCATTTCTTACCTCTTCTTTTGTTTTCTTCACTTCTTTCCATCAGCCTATTTCCAGTCCCCATAACCCTTCCCAGTATCAGCCCCTTTCCAGTCCTCCCTTCCGGTACCTTCCAATGTCAACTTGCATTCCCATGACTGCCACTGGTGTCCATTCCCTTCCAGTCTCCCTCCTTCCCCACTGTCCAGCTCCTTCTAGTCCAAATACCATGGCAGCCCCTCTCAGCATCCACTCCCTTCCAGTCCCATTCTCCCAACCCCTCGCATCAGCCAGTTTGTAGCCCTAGCCCCCAGTTTTCTTCCAAAGCCAGCAGCTCTATCCTCCCCTCCCCACCATCAGCCCATTTCCCATTACCAATCCTACCCCTCCATCAGCCCACTTCCAGTCCTAGCCTCCCCAATCAGTTCTTTTCCAATGCTAGCCCCCTCAGTCCATTACTATCCCCTTCAGTCCATTACCAGTCCTACCCCCCCCCCCCCATCAGCCCATTACCAGTCCTAGTCTCCCCTAATCAGCTCATTTCCAGTGCTAGTCCTCCCTCAGCCAAATAGTGCTAGCCTCCCCTAATCAGCCCATTACTAGTCCTACACCCCATCAGTCCATTACCAGTCCTAACCTCCTCTAATCAGCCCATTTCCAGTCCTAACCTCCCCGATCAGCTAATTTCCAATGCTAGCCCCCATCAGTCCATTACCAGTGCTAGCCCCCTAATCAGCCCATTACCAGTCCCAACCCCTCCTTGATCAGTCCATTCCCAGTCCTAGCCTTCCCTAATCAACCCAATACCAGTCCTAGCCCCCCTGATCTGCCTATTACCAGTGCTAGCCCCCCATCAGCCCATTATAATCCTATCCCGCACTGTCTCTCCTCTTTGACTAGTACTTGTCCCCTGTCTCCCCCTTTATCCCTCTTTGTCCCCTATCTCTCACCTTTGTCTCTCCTTGCCCTCCTCCTGTCCCCCCTCCCTCCACCTGCACCTCTCATCTGGCGGTGGCGGGGGTACTATGGCTGTTTTAATTTTAGATTTTGCCACCTCTGCCCTGTCTCTGCTTTCCCGCTGCATTTTTTTCCTCAAGAATGCTTGCAGCAAAAAAAAAAAAAAAAAGACGGGAAGGCAGAGGCAGGGCAGAGGCTGCAAAATCTAAAATCAAAACAACTAGAGTGCCGCCATTGCACAAATTAGCCTGATCGCTTGCAGCGATCAGGCTGATTTATTCGATTCCGGTTGATCCTGCTGGATGAGAGGGAACCCTTGTCAGTTCCCTTCCAGCCCCCTCCCTCCATACATACATACATCCATGTCAGCCCTCCCTACCTCCCTCCATGTCAGCTCCCCTCCTGCCCTCCATCCCTGTCAGCCCTCCCTCCCTCCATGGCAGCCCCCCTTGTTGGGAAATTTGAGTTAGGTCTGCTTATATATTGGCTTTATATGACTGAACCCTTGCCTGGTGAAACTACACAGGAGGATAGATGGCACAGAAGACAAGAAGACAATAGCTATATGAGAGTATATGCTTGCCATAAGATAATGGATGCGGCCTGTTATGGAGGATTCTGGGAAACCATATTCTGGATAGAAGTATGCAGAATATTGGGCCTAGTAATATCAGCAGAAAAAGTACAGGTCAAGCAAAGAATTCAAACTAATGAGCACAAAAGCACTCTCTTTAGCTCTGCACGGTTTCAATTAGTGCCAAGGAGGAAAAACACAGGAAGGGTCAGAGGTCACTGGCCATGCATAGATGAGCAGACCTGAAAGCAGATCCAGATGTATAGAGGTCACAGGTCATGCATAAATGAGCAGATCTAAGAGCAGGTCCAGATGTACAAATGTAAAGAGATTCTCCCCTGGGGAAAAGTGACACCTAAGTAGTTATGATGGATTCACTGAGGCTAATTTGAAGCAGACATTTGAGACAAGGAGAAATGTATATAAGGCAGACATTTTGGGGGATTGTTGGGCAGTATTTTCTCCCCCTTCACAGAGAGAGAGAGAAAGTACTGTCTGCCATTTCTATAGACAGACCTTGCTGTTCTGCATGATGCTGGAATAAAAGTCTTTGTAGATAAAGCAACTGCTGTCTAAGTAATTCTTTGATTAGTGATATTTGGGCAACCGTTGTGGGAACCAGAAGCCACACCCTCCCTACATCCATGTCAGCCCCCTCCCTCCCTCTCTCTCTATCCATCCATGTCAGCCCCCTCCCTCCATCCATCCATGTTAGCCCCCCTCCCCCATGTTAGCCCTATTGCTGATTCCCTGCCCCCTTCTCCCCTCTCCCCATGTCTGCCTGCTACCGCCCTGTGCCTTCTTCTTCTGCAGCCGCGGTCCTCTGTCTCTTAGGGAACCGCAGCTGTGCCGGTGAAGCCATTGCGGAGCCTTCGAGTCTCTCGACAGGCTCAGTGCAGCATTGTCCCGCCTCCAAAGGAAGTGGTAAACAACTTACTTTGGGGGCGGGACAATGCTGCCCGGAGCCCATCGAGAGACAAGAAGGTTCCGCAATGGCTTCACCGGCACAGCCGCAGTTCCTAAGAAGCAGGGAACTGTGGCTGCAGAAGAAGGGAGGCAGCGAGTTTGCCACTGTCGAGAAGCGGACTCGGCAGTGGCAGCAACTTGTAAGCTTTTTTTTCATTTTTTTTTTAACTTGAAGGCGAAGTGAGGCGGCTGTTTTGGGGGCATTTGCTGCCCTCAAAGCTTTGCCGCTTGAGGCAGTCACCTCACTTTGCCTCATTATAGAGCCACCCCTGTATTCTGTTAATGTAGTTTCTATTTGATAGTGCCACTTGTTCTCTTTCCCCAGTAAGAGATGTATTGGTATTCTCTGAGATGTATTGGTTTAATATTTACAGTGTTGCCTTTTGATAGATAGGGTCTGGTGCTTTATGAGTCCTGGTAGTGCTGTCATGATACTGCAGGTTTGCTATGGGTTCTAAATGGTCAGTGTTTATAGTACTTCCTAATGTGCTTGGCGGTTGGCACTGGAGTATAGTAATGTAGAAATCTGGTAGGCTTTCTTCATCCAGACACTCATTAAGAGGCATGTTAATGTTATGCTAATATTTATACAAATGAGGCTCCTTATGCAAATGAGGCCCCGCAATGAGTCTCCGCACATGGCCCCATGCCCCCCTTGGGCCGTCCCTGAGTTATATGGTAGGTCTGTAAGTGCTATTTCTGAAAATGTCAGCATGATATTCAGAGGGAATTATCTGGATAATGGCAGCTGTTATCCATATCATTTCCTTAGCTGCCACTTACCATGGATATTCAGCAGCACTATACAGATAGTGCTGCCAAATATTACAGACCTCCTCAGCACGATTTTCATATTGCCAACATGGTACATGTGCAGGCAAGGGAGGAGCAGCCAATTATTTGGCTATTTGGATTACTCTAGACAGATATTTAGCACTGCTTGCTGTTCAGATGGTAGAACTGAAGAAACACCATGCCTGCTGTTTAAAAAAAAATGCTGTCTGCTGATTTTAAGTATTGACTTTGTGTGATCCCTGAGGATTTTGGGGGTTGCAGTGTCATTAGAAACCACCAGGAGCTAGCTTGTGGGGAAAGTACTCACCCAGAGACAAGCAGGAGCCCAGTTAGCGGGAATAAGGTTATTATCATTGAAGCAAATGCGTAGATGGGGTCAATGCCTGTGCAGGGCCTTGCTGGACACTCGATGTGAGCAAGGAGTTACCCTGGAGTGGGTGTTACGTATAACATAAAGATATTCTGTGACACAGCCTTGCTACTTTGCTAGCTATTCAAGTTATAAGAACATGGTGGTGCGACATTAGTGGGAGGGACTGGGTGTTGGAATAAATATGTTTATCTACCCAGGACTATGAACAAAAGCTGACTAAGAAAGGAAAGATACTCTACGAGCAGGCAAGCTTCTGCGGTTAGCAGCTGGGATGTATTTCTGCAATGTGGACAGGAATAACTGGGCAGATTGAGGAGCCTAATTGCTCTCCATCTGTCATCATTTACTTTGTTTAAATGTTATTTCTCAAACTTGCTTCCTCCTCCCCAATATCAATACACCCCATTTTAGTGTGTGCCAACTTGGCCACTGAATTATTTTATGCAGTTTTCCTTTATAACAAGGAATTACAAGGTAAGTATGCATCTAACTGTACTTGTGTAGATTCTTGGTATTCACTCCTTAATGGGTTAGGCTTTCAGGATATCCCTAATAAATGTGCATGAGAGAGATTTGCATGCTTACTATCTCCACTGTCTGCAACTCCAGCTTAGCTATATTCGTTAGGGATATCCTGATAACCTGACCCATTGGCGGCCCTCGAGGACTGGGAGTGAGTACCACTGGTGGAGATATTATCAAAATCTTTAAATCAGTTGCAGATTCCCAAGGAATGACATAAAATACATTTTCCTGAGACTTCCAGAGACTTCCGGTGACGTCATCAAGCTGCATGGCGGCGTGAAGTGTGAGCTCCGCCGCTAAGCCTGAAGGAAAGGGGAAAATTCCCCCAGGATTCGGCAAAAGGATGAGTGGGAAGTGATGGGGCAGTAGAGGTGGAGGCAGTGCAGCAAGCGGCAGAGCAGAAAGGAGAGCGGCGGCTGCGATCGGAGCGGCCAAAGAGGGAGCAGCGTGGCCGGGCACGGGAGCATGCGGCAGAGAAAGTGAAGGCCTGGAGACAAGAGCGCGAGAGGCCTGCTGTGGGACCGCAGAGGGAGGAGCGCGTGTAAGGAGGCCGGTAGCATGAGCAGTCCAGCGGCTGGGAGCAGTTCGGAGGTTGGAGGTGCCGGTTGACAGATTGAGTGGAGGCAGAGAGAGCTGCCACAGCGGCGAAAGCAGCAGGAAGACAGCGTGAGGCCCCGGGCGCAAGTGAGAGCCGCGGAGTAGAGCTTCCCGTTCCAAATCAAAAGCCAGAGAGGAAGCAGAGGGGACTGAGGAGAACGCTGGATTGAAGTAAGCAGCAGGGAGAGGTGGAGTGTGGTGTGTCTGCGGGGGAGCAGCAGGATACGAAGGAGGCAGTGGAGGCTGTGCCCAGAGGGTGAGCGGAAATGCAAACGGAGCGAGCGGAGGAGGCCAGTTGAGCAGCAGAAGGGAAGATCTGAGAAGCGGCAGCGCTGAAAAAATCAGAGCCCATGAGCGCTGCGGAGACTGGAGGAGTGCAGCAGGCGAGAGCAGAGGCTGGGATACAGCATAAAGAGCTTGGTCAAGCCCAGACAGTACTGGGAAACTCCAGGAATACAGCTCAAGAACTACAAGAGCGAGTATGGAGAAAAATAAAGGCGGACAGTCAGTGCGGAGGAAACTGGCTGCGTTCCGGTCCCCATATGTGGCATCCAAAGGGGGAAAAGAGGGGGAAAAGGAGGGCAGAATTCAGGCCGCAAGCCCGAATGAGCCAGAGCAAGAGCTGGAGTGAGGGTGCAGTCCAGAGGTGGCTGACTCGTTGAAGGAATGGCTATCTGAGTTGAAAGACGAGATCAAGAGGGAGTTCAGTGGAGTAAAGAAGGGGTTAAAGGAGTCAATCCAGGCCTTAAGGCAAGATATAGTGGACATGGGCCACCGTGTGGAAGAAACGGAGATTCAGATGGAGCAACAGGGGGCAGCCCTGGAGGAGCTACAAAAAAAATGGGACAATGTTACATGTGTGCAAGGCGAGTTGCAGATGAAACTGGAGGACCTGGAGGATAGATCTCGGAGATGCAACATAAGGATCCGAGGCCTACCGGAAGAGCAGAAATACAAAAACTCTGAGGAGGTGGCTGCTAAAATATTCCAATCTCTATTGGCAACAGTAAACCTGGAAGAAGGAGAGGCAGGAGAGACCCTGCTTATAGAGAGAGCCCACAGAGGCCTGGGGCCGGTGAGGGATAATAAACCTAGAGATATTGTAGTATGTCTCAGCTTGTACAAAACTAAAGAGAGACTGTTAGGGGCGGCAAGGCAAGCAAAACAATTTTACTGGGAAGGACACCTGCTGGAATTCTTCCAAGATCTTTCATTCGGAACGTTACAACGGAGAAGGAGCCTCAAGGAAGTGACAGTGTATCTGCGTCGGGAAGACCTGAGATATAAATGGCTGTTCCCCTTTGGACTGCTAATCACAGTGAAGGGAAGATCGAGACGGGTGCAGTCATGTGAGGAAGCATGGAAAGCTTTAAAAGAGCTGGGCTCACCCAATTTGCCAGAGAGAGCGCAGGTGTCTAATGGAACGGCTAAGGATTCAGAGTTATCCCGGACAGAAGGATTGCTCCACGCTGGCAGAGGGTGCCAGCCGGAGAGAGAAGAGTGACGCGGCTGAATCGTGGAGGAGGAGGAGTGCTGATAGAGAAGAATGGAGCGAGCTGAAAAAGTGGACTTTAAACGTTGACAGTAATGTAATAACTATGCAAGGGTAAGGGGGAGGAGTGGTAAATGGGGTAGGAGTAGATCTAGGGGGGAGAAGGGCGGACAGGGGGGAATAGGTGCAAGTGATGAAGGGGAGGGGAGGAGAGGGTAAGGTCAGGCAGTGGCTTGATTGAAAGTCATTTCTGGGAAGGTCGGGTCTCCCTTTTGGAGAGAGTGGAAGGGGTGGGGGGTTGGGTGGACGGGGAGGGGGAGGGGGAGGGGGAGGGGGGAGGGGAGAAGAGGGAGGAGGGGGGAGGGGGGAGGGGGAAGATGAGGGAGGGGAGGGGGTGGAGGGGGGAAGGGGGGGCAGAAGGGGAGGAGAAGGGGGGGGAGAAGCATAGGTGATCTGAAAATTGTTACCTTAAATGTGAAAGGATTAAATTCACCCTTCAAAGGGCAGAAACTATATAGGGAATTAGCTATGCAGAAAGCCTCGCTTGTTTTATTACAAGAGACGCATTTGCTACGGCGGCATGAGTATGTTGTCAAGCCTAAGGGTTACAAAGAGATAGTGTTTGCCTCTAATATGCAGGAGCAGAAGAAAGGAGGGGTGGCGCTGCTAGTGAATGAGGCCCTCAAGGTGGAATTGCACAACATAATCAGAGATAGAGGGGGTAGATACTTAATGGTACGAATGAAGATTGGAGATGAGTGGTTTTGTGTGATAAATGTGTATGCTCCCACAGGAACACAAAAGGATTTTTGGGAAGAAGTGGACAAGAAAGTGAATACATTGGGGGAGGGAGCGAGAATTTGTGGAGGGGACTTCAATATGACTTGGGAGGTAGGAAGAGACTCTACAGGGAGGGGGTGGGGAGGGGTGCAGATAGGAGGCGATATCAGAGATTCATGAAAGATAATGACTTGGTTGATGTGTGGCGGTTGCTTAATCCAAGCAGGCGAAAGTACTCCTTCTATTCAGCGGTGCATGGTACATATTCTAGGATTGATACCATCTGGGTAGGGAAGGAGATAGCGGGTAGGATTAAAGAGGGAGAGATAGAGCCAATTACATGGTCGGATCATGCACCGGTGATTGTGAGTCTGAGGTGTCGGGGAGAGAGTAAGGGGCGGCGCCACTGGAAATTGAATGAGGCCTTATTAGGAGATGGTAGGGTAGTGCAGGAGTTAGAAGAAGTGATACCAGAATATTTTGCCCATAACAACACTGGAGAAGTGCAGAAGGGAGTGGTTTGGGATGAATTCAAGGCGGTGGTGAGAGGCATTTTGATTAAATGGGGGGCGAGAATAAAGAGGGAAAGGGAGGAGAAGAACCTCCAGTTGCGGCAGAAGCTGATTAGGTTAGAAGAGGCAGATGCCCAAGATATAAGCGGGAAATTTCGGGGGGAAGTTTTAGAGACCAGGGCTAAACTGAATGCGTTGGAAGCAGAGGGGATTCAATATTGGTTACAATTACTATGCCAAGAGTTCTTCGAAGGTGGGAATAGAGCAGGAAAATATTTGGCGCAAAGATTAAAGCAGAAGCAGAATCGGGCACTGATAACACAGATCAGGGGTAGGGGAGGGGTAGAAAGAGACGAGCAGAAGATTAGAGAGGAATTTGTGGATTACTACAAGAAGCTGTATGAAGCAAAATCTGAGAGGTCGGAGGGTGAGATGAGGGAGTACTTGGTGACAGCAGGGCTTACGCAATTGGAGGAAGAGGAAAGGGAGGCGATGGATAGAGAAATACAGGCCGAGGAAGTTGAGGTGGCGATTAGGGGCCTGAAACCAGGTAAGGCCCCCGGGCTGGATGGGCTAACGGCCGGCTTTTATAAAAAATTCAAGAGAGTGTTGGTGAAGCCACTAACGAGTTTGTTTAATTTACCAAGAGAGGGTGGGAGGTTGGCAGAGACGATGGGGTGGGCGGGGATTACGTTGATTCATAAAGAGGGTAAGGACTCCCAAGAATGCGCGTCATACCGGCCCATCTCTCCGATTAACATAGATGTGAAGTTGTTGGCCAAAGTACTAGCTGGGAGACTCAACAGAATATTGGGAAAGTTAGTGCATGAAGATCAAGCAGGGTTTATACCAGGGAGGCAGGTGGCAGATAACGTTAGGAAAATTTTAAATGTAATTTGGTCTGCGAAGCATGAGCCAGAACCGGTAATGCTCCTTTCGCTTGATGCAGAGAAAGCGTTCGACCAAGTATCGTGGCAATTCTTGTTTTCAGTATTGGATCATATGGGGTTTGGTCAAGGCTTTTTGGATTGGGTAAAGGCGTTGTATGTGGGACCCAAAGCGTGCGTTAGAGTTAACGGGGGATATTCAGAATTTTTCCCATTGGGAAGGGGAACGAGGCAGGGCTGCCCCCTTTCACCACTGTTGTTTGCTCTGTCCATGGAACCGTTAGCGGGGAAGATCAGAGGGGGATTAGACATTAAGGGGGTGGCTGTGGGGCAGAGAGGATATAAATTGGCCATGTTTGCAGATGATATCATACTGATGCTCACTAGGCCAATGGAGACGTTGCCAGCGCTTATGAGGGAGATACAGGTATATGGGGAATTGGCGGGTTTTAGGATTACCATATATACTCGAGTATAAGCCGAGTTTTTCAGCACATTTTTTGTGCTGAAAAACGGCCCCCTCGGCTTATACTCGAATCAACGTCTGCAGATGTCTAGCAGGGGGCGCTGCTTCTAAAGCTAAGGTTTCCATAACCGCGGCTGCAGATATGGAAACCTTTGCAGTGATGTGCTGGGCAGGGCCGGCCCGTCCATTGAGCAAGAATGTTTTTTGCACAGGGCCCCGCGTTTCAGGGGGCCCCGCGCAAAAAACATTCTTCATCCCAAGTTAAAAAAAAAAAAACAACCCAGCTGCTTCTGCCGCGGCAGCATCAAGAGTGCCGCGGCAGTATCAAGAGTGCCGCCGCCGCCGCCGCAGGGCCCCCCCCCGGCAGAGCCTCCCTGGATCGCCTCCCTGCATCGCAGCCTATCCCCGAACGCGGGCTTCTTCCAGAGCCGCGAGAGTTTCCTTTCTCGCGGCTCTGTTAATCCCGCCGGGGCTGATGGGAAATACCCAGAGTGATGAGGAGGAGGCAGAGACATCAGCATCAGTGCCGGACTGAATTATATTACCAATGTACTGTAGGGGATGCTTGCGGTGGGGTGGGTAGTAGTTCTGGGGGGGAAAAGTGGGAGTCCTGTGGGCCTGGGGCCCAGGAGGGGCACTGTCCGGGTATAAGAGACTCTTGAGAACAGTTGCCTGAACCAGAGAAGGCGGCGGAGGCCATGAGTGGGTCCCAGGACCGCCGGAGGAGGAACGAGATTCTGACACCCCGGGGGAAGACCAAGAGTGGTGAGATATGTTGTAGGAGACCCCCCCATCTAGGTGGGGCTGGTTCCCCCGGGAGGGTGCCCTCCAAGGCGGGTTCAGGTATCAGTTGAAGTATGTTGGTTTGTTATTGTTGTTAAAATGTTCAGGATCGTGACGGGCTTTCTGTACAAGGTGGGGAGGGGGGAAAAGGGAGGAGGGGGGCTTTGATAAGGGGTAATGAGTATTAAGATCACGTACCTCAGTGTCCGAGGGATGCAAACCCCGCGGAGAAGGAGACTAGTAATGCAGGAGCTGCCAACCTATGCTGCTGACATATATCTGTTACAGGAAACTCATCTGACAAGGAGAGATGAAGCGAGGATGAGGATCAGTTGGGTGTCGGAGATGTTTCACTCCCCAGGGAAATCCAATAGTGCTGGGGTAGTGGTGCTAATAAAACGGGGCCTGCAATGCCAAGTACAACGCCAGTGGAGAGATACTCAGGGTAGGGGGCTGGAGGTGGAGATGCAGATACATGGGATGCAGCTTTGCGTGGTCAGTATATATGCAGCCAATACAGGTCAGAGTCGTTTCTTGTCACAGTTTTTTCAAAGGCTTGGTAGTTGGACCACCTACCCGATTTTATATGGAGAAGATTTTAATGCGGTAATAAGCAGAGAGGAGGGGGGGAGGGGGGTAGCCCTTAGGGCCTTAGTAGGTAAGGCCAGATTGGTGGACATCTGGAGGTGGCGGATCCCTGGCATGAAGTGCTACACCTGTTTTTCAGTGATGTATGGATCGTATTCACGTATAGATCATTTCCTAGGGGAGAGATCACTTTGTCCTCAAGTGGATAGATGTGCAATAGGCAGTATTACGTGGTTGGGCCATGCTCCGGTACACTTGTGGCTGGGTGAGGACGGAGGAGTAGCGCGATCCAGCTCGAGTTGGAGATTGAACGTGTCCCTGATAGTGAAAGGAGCAGGAGATAGTGAGGTTGTAAATGCCATACAAGAGTACATGTTTCACAATGATGTAGAAGCTGTGTCATCATTGGTTCTATGGGATGCTTTAAAGGCTGTTCTGCATGGGTTATTTATAGCTAGGGGGCGCGTCGCAAGAAAGAGAGAGGGAAGCATAAGCAGGAACTAGAGGAAGAAATTAAGCAGCTGGAGTCGGCGCTGATGCAAACGCCCTCTGGGTAGACTACAAATACATTGGTGCTTAAAAGAGGAGAGTTGAATAGTTTTCTGAGAGAGGAGATTGAAGTGCTGGCCCAGAGGACCAACTGTACATTTTATACCAGGGGAGGGAAGAAAGATCGCTTGTTAGCACATCAGCTGAAGCAGAAGCGAGAGCAAAATTTTATCTTACAGGTCAGAGACGAACAGGGTCAGATGAGGCAAGATCAGAAAGATATTGAAGAGGTGTTTGTACGATTTTATACTAAATTATATGAGTCTGAGATTTTGGGGGTTGAGGAGACAGTGGAGGAATATTTGCGGGGAAAGGTTGGTAAAGGCTTAACAGGGGAGCAGCAGAAGGAACTGGACAATCGGTGTCTGAGGCAGAGATAGGAAGGGCCATCCAGAGCTACCCCTTCATAAGGCGGCGGGCCCAGATGGTTTCCCGCCGGAGTTTTATAAAGCATATAGGGAGAGTCTGGTGCCGATTCTGTGCAGAGTTTTCAATGAGGTTCGGGAGGCAGGTAAGGTACCCGAGTCATTTCTAGAAGCACATGTTACGTTGATACATAAGAGGGGAAAGGACCCTAGTTGCCCAGGCTCTTACAGACCGATCTCGTTGCTGAACACGGACGCCAAGCAGCTGGCTAAGATCTATGTGCTTCGGTTGAATAGGTTGGTCCCAGAGCTTATTCACATAGACCAAACTGGATTTATAGTGGGGAGGAATGGATCTGACAATGTGAGGAGAGTACTAGGTATGGTGCACTACTGTGAGCGGATGGAGGGGCACGCGGCTGCGTTCCTTGCCTTAGATGCCGAAAAGGCTTTTGACCGGGTCGAATGGTTTATTTTATTTATTTAGACAGTTTTTGTATACCGCCTTATCCTTCAATCAAAGCCGTCACAACACAATTGGGGGATACATTTAACACGTGGGGATATGAGACACATACACTAATACTTACAGGGAACCTGGGCAATGGAGGGTTAAGTGGCTTGCCCAAGACCACAAGGAGCATCTGTGGGACTAGAAACCCCAGTCCTTCCGGCCCAAGGTTGCTGTCTTCTAGTGGGATTTGAACCCCCGACCTTCCGGCCTGAAGTACCTTGCCCCAACCACTAGGCTACTCCTCCCATTGGTTGTTTTTGCAGAGGGTTCTGCGGGCTTTCAGCTTTGGGTACAGTTTTCTACAGGTGATATCAGCACTTTATAGTCGACCTATGGCGAGGTTGAGGGTGAATGGGCAGTTGACTATGCGGTTTGCATTGTGCAGAAGAACAAGACAGGGCTGCCCCCTATCCCCTTGTTGTTTGCGCTATCGTTGGAACCCTTTGCACAGGTGATCCGATTGAATCTGGAGATCCAGGGCTTAGGGGTGGGCAGAGTGGAACATAAAGTGGCGATGTACATGGATGATATGCTTCTATTTTTGACTAATCTGGAATTTTCGTTGGCAGCATTTCAAAGGGAATATCAGGAGTTTACAAAGATGTCGGGCTATAAGTTGAATGTTTCTAAATCTATTATTCTCCCCTTTTATGTGCCCGTTACCACCAGAGAGCGGCTGGAGGAGTTGTAACCCCTACAAATGGGAGTAGGAATCTTTGGGGTATCTGGGGGTGAAAATCCCAGTGTGGCTCTCGCAATTGTACCAGTTGCATTTTCCTACGTTGTTAAAAAGACTCAGTGAGGAAGTGCAAACTTGGTCTTTTTTGACATCCTCCCAGCTGGTTTGGATTAATGTGGTGAAAATGAGTATACTTCCGAGACTTATGAATTTATTCCTAATGTTGCCATGCCGAATCCTGGATGTTTTTTTAGAGATCTCAATAGGCTGATAGCATCATTTATATGGACTGGGAAAAGAGGGAGGGTCGCTTTGAAAACGCTAATGACTCTGAGAGAGGCTGGGGGCCTGTTGCTCCCCAATTGTAAGTTGTGTTACTGGGTGGCGGTGATATGTTCTGTATATTACTGTGGAGGGCGTTTTCTCGCCAGCATTGGATTCCTCTGGAGGCGGCCCAGGTGGCTCTGGACAACCTGGGGGCCTTGCCTTTCTCCATTGAGGTGGGGAAAAAGGGGGGAGTAAAGACGCATCCAATAGTTGGCCCGATAGTGGAGACTTGGCAGGCAATATGCAAGAGAGTAGCGTTTGAGAGTGGCAATTCGTGGTTGGCGTATTTGACACAGGGGGATTTGTTCCCGCCATTTGGGATGGACCCGGGTAGGTTCAGGTGGCTTAAGGAAAATGGTATGGAAAGGGTACTGGATTTTATTGGAGAAAACGGGTTCTTGATGAGGAACGAGATTATAGCCAAATGTCAACAGAGTCCTTCGAGGCTTTTTTCGATCTTCCAGATAGAGCACTTTCTTTTTTTTTTTTTTTATTAGTTTTAATCAAAATACATGACCAAAAACATAAACAGGTCAATCTAGGCAAAACAAATGGGTCTTGTTTTCCTTGTTTTTGTATTTATTGTCTTCTATTCAGATTTGATCTACTCTCTCTTGATGTGGACTTTATCGTTTGTTTGATTTCTTATTTTACTAGTGATTGGCTTTGGCCACCATTTGTTTCGCCTAGATAGAGCACTTTCTGGCAACCCATAGGAAGAGGTATCTGGGCTTGCCTCATTGGGTGGAATCTTTTTTTATACGACCCCGGAAAAATCAAGGGTTGGTGGCCCAGCAATATAGGTCGCTTCAGGGGGAACCCCGGGGCTGTTACATTTACCAAAGACACTAGGCTAGAGATTTGGAGAAGAGTTGGGAGGAGGAACACTGGGAGGCAATATGGATCAATACCCCAAGAATCACGATATGCCTTGCTCACTTGAATACACAATATATATGGTTATTTCAGATGTACCTCACTCCCAGCCGAGTGCACCTTAAAGATTCAGATGAAGGACTTCTGGTGACGTCATCGGGACCGATGGTGGGGTAGCAAGTGGGCTTCACCATCGAAGCCTGTAAAAAGGGGGATTAAATACTGCTAAAAGCGGTAAATGTGAGGGGCAACGGAGGAGAAGTAGAGCTGACCGGCCCGAGAGTTGGGGAGAGGTGGAAAGGGGCAGATCGGCCCCATGGGAGCGGCGCAGCAGAAGAAGGTGCATGATGGGCCACCTGAAGTGAAGACCGCATGATAGGCCGGCACCTGGGAGGCTGTGTGGAGAAGCTTACAGGACAGCGGGGCGCGGAGGGTGAGGCCCCGCGAATAGAAGCACCGGACCAAGGAGCGTGAACGGGGAGCGGCTTTGGGTGAGCTCCCGAAACCAAAAATTGCTGCGGGGCCTGAGAAGAGAACCGGGGGACATCCCGGCGGAGGAGAAAAAGTCCCAGAAGGCAGTCTCCAGCTCTGACAGCGGGAGTGGAGCCTAGGAGTCCCGAGTGCTGGGCAGTGAGCGCGGCCTGAGCGGAACGGATTGCCTTGACAGCGGCGATTGGCGGTGAGTGCCTGGCTGTGCCGAGGAGAGTGAAGTAAGTTGCAGTGGAAGTGAGCTGCATGGTCAGGAGACAAAGCAGCGGTGGCAGTGCAGAGGAGCCCTGCGGGAGCTGGTAGCAGCAGGGACGGAAGGAGACCAGCTTGGAGAATAACAGCAGCCAGTGTGGGGAGAGAGCTACAAGCCAAGGTGAGCAGTAAAGAGGAGGCCTCAGCTGGGCCAGAGACCAGAAGTGGTGGAGGAGAGAGGCTGAAATCCGGGTGGCACTCACGACTGGACGTTGAAAAGGAGACAGGGAGTGGAGCGGCCCTAGTGGCCCATAAGAGATAAAAGGAGCAAGTGTCCCGGAACGCTCTTAACTGAATAAACAAATAGCTGCTTAACAAATTGTTTGCAACTGCGAGTCAAGATGGAAAAAAATAAAGGAGGGTTATCAGCAAGGAGGAAGCTGGCGGAATTCCGCTCCCCCTATGTAGCAGCTAAAGGTGGGAAAGAGGGGGTGAAAGCGGATAGAAGACAACCTGAAGAACCCCTAGAGCTGGCAGAAGAGTTGGAGCAGAGTTGCAGCCCAGGAGGGATAGCTACATTGAAAGAATGGCTCACAGATCTGAAAGATGAGATTAAAGTGGACATTGGCGGGGTGTCACGAGAGCTTAAGGAATTCATACAATCTCTGAGACAGGACATAGTGGAGATTGGTAATCAAGTGGAAGAAATGGAGACGCAGATACAGCAGCAGGGAGAGGAAATGGATGACCTCCAAAAAGGCTGGGCAGACCTCAAACGCGCCCAGGAGGAGCAGCAGATGAAAGTAGAGGATCTGGAGGACAGATCACGGAGATGTAATCTATACGTTCGGGGTCTTCCAGAGGAATCTAGATACCGCAATTGTGAAGAAGTGATTGTTAACATATTCAGATCTCTGATTGAGACAGTGGAACCGGAGGGGGGAACTGTGATTGAACCATCGCAAATAGAGAGAGCACACAGGAGCCTCGGTCCAATAAGAGACAATAAACCAAGAGACATTGTAGTGTGCCTGGGCTCCTTCAAGATTAAAGAAAGGCTGTTGGGGGCAGCAAGGAAAGTGTGGCTGTTCAGGTGGGAACAGCATTCATTGGCGTTCTTTCAAGACCTCTCCGGGGGAACATTACAGCGCAGAAGGGATTTCAATGAAGTAACAAAATATTTGAGATAAGAGGACATAAGATATAAATGGTTGTTTCAGTTCGGCCTGCTCATAACGGCCAGGGGTAGGTCGAAGCGGGTGCAGACCAAAGAGGAAGCATGGAGGACACTGAAGGACTTGGAGATGCCTAACATACCAGAAGGGAGCGTAACTTCTGCCTGACAGAACACAATAACGACAATATCCTCCCATTCGCCTAAGAGAGCCCAGCGGTGGCACCGAGTCTCCATGGAGGGTAGACGACTGGCGCGGCTGAATGGAGGGAGCCCAGGAACACAAGCGGCAGAGAACGGAGCTAGCTGAAGTAGATGATCTGGTGTACTATGCTTTGCAGTAATGTAATATTGAATTGTTGCGGTAGAAAGTGTGTAATAAGGGGGGGGGGGGTTAAAGGCAAAGGGGTAAGAGGAGAATGAGGAGGTTGGGGGGTGAGGCGCTTTTGGGTAAGGAAGAATGGGGAGTGAGAGAGAGGGGGCTGGGGGAGTGGAGTGAGGGGTTGGGATAGGGAATGGGGAGAAGAGTAGGCGTGGGTTGAGTAGTGGGGGGAGAAGGGAGAGAGAAAGGGGTGATGGGGATTAGAGGGGGTTGGACAGGCAGGCCCCGAAAATTAGTCACCAAATGGAAGACGAATCCCTCCAGGGAGAGAGGGTGGGAGGGGGTGGGGGGAGGGGAGGGAGCGAGGGGGGGCGGAGAGGGGAGGGGAGGGGGGAAAGGAGGGGAGAGGGGGTGGGGGGTAGAGGGGCAATCGAAGGGCTAGAGGTGGGGGAGAAGAATGTCAGAAGAGGTGAACTGAAAATTGTATCACTAAATGTTAAGGGCTTGAATTCACCATTTAAACGGCAGAAATTGTATGATGAGATGGCCCGCCAAAAGGCGGCGATAGGGCTGATTCAGGAAACGCACCTTACAAAAGCAACGGAGTACTTGGTCAAGCCCAGGGGATACAGGGTATGTATTCATGCCTCCAATATAGTTGAAAAGAAGAAAGGTGGAGTGGCCATATTGCTGGACAACATGTTAAAGATACAGGTGCACTCAGTTGTCTGAGATAAGGGAGGGAGATATGTCCTGGCGCGGGTGCGAGTGGGGAATGTGTGCTATTGCATTGTGAACATCTATGCTCCTACGGGGACCCAGGGTGAATTTTGGAAGAAATTGATGGAGGAGTGGGGAATATGGGGGAGGGTACTCTCATCTGCGGAGGGGATTTCAATCTTACATGGAACCCAGCAAAGGATGCAACTGGGGTCTGAGAGGGTAAGCGGGCAGACAGGAAGAGATACCGAGAGTTTGTGGTGCAGCATGGATTGATTGATGCCTGGCGCTAACAACACCCTGGGAGGAGACAATTTTCTTACTTCTCGCCAGTTCATGGGTCATACTCCCACATAGATGCAATTTGGGTCTCCAAAGAGGTAGGGGGTCGGATTAGGGATGCAGCAATGGAGCCCATTACATGGTCTGATCATGCCCCAGTGGTGGTTTGTTTGCGAACGGAGGACGAGGGGAAGGGACTTCAGTTTTGGAGGTTAAATGAGTCGTTGTTGGAGGATGGGAGGGTTTGGGAGGACGTAGAGAGGGAAACTCGGGAGTACTTTTAAAATAATGATAACGGGGAGGTAGCATGGGGAGGTGTTTGGGATGGGTATAAAGCAGTGATTCGAGGGGTGCTAATTAAATGGAGAGCACGGTTCAAGAAGGAAAGAGAGAGTAGGGAAGGGGCCTTGAGAATACGCTTATTAGAACTGGAAGAGCTGGATGGACAGGGGCGGTTGGGAACTAATAGGGGGCAGGTGCTGGCTGTGTGAGCACAGCTAAATGAGCTGCAGGCAGAAAGGATACAGTATCAGATGCAGCTCCTACGGCAAGAGGTCTTTGAGGGGGGTGATAAAGCCGGGAAATACTTGGCGCAGAGACTAAGACAGAGAAAGCTACGCTCACATATCATCCGAGTCCATCCTAAAGGAGGGGCCCTGGTCTCCAAGGATGGTGAGATCAGGGATGCCTTTAGAGAGTATTACCAAGAGTTATATAGAGCTAGAGATTTGGCATCCGAAGACAGAGTGAGCAACTACCTTGCATCAGTGGGTATGCCAAAACTGAGAATAGAGGAGCAAGAGGAAATAAACCAGCCGATAGGTGGAGCGGAGGTGCAGAGGGCAATTAGACAACTAAAAATCAGGAAAGCCCCAGGGTTAGATGGGCTAACAGCGCCATTTTATAGACGGTTTGGGAATCTCTTGCTTGAGCCCTTGGTGAAGTTATTTAACTTGCCCCGGGAGGGAGGGAAGTTAGCGGGCACGATGGGATGGGCAGGGATAACGGTTATACATAAAGTGGGGAAAGACCCGCAGGAGTGTGCATCTTACCGTCCCATTTCTCTGCTTAATCTAGATGCCAAGTTGTTAGCTAAGATATTAACCACGCGGCTAAACAAGATCATAGGAAAGCTGATACATCCGGACCAGGCGGGCTTTATCCCCGGTAGACAGGTTGCAGACAACATTAGGAAAATATTGAACATAGTCTGGTCAATTGAGCAGAGTGGGGAAGAGGCATTATTCCTGTCGCTGGATGCTGAAAAGGCTTTCGACCAGGTAGCATGGCCTTTCTTGTTCCAGGTGCTGGAGAAAGTGGGGCTGGGGAACGAGTTTCTAGCATGGGTAAAGGCACTTTACGACCAGCCCAAAGCCTGTCTGCGGGTGAACGGGGCTTACTCGGGGTTTTTCGCGCAGGGGAGGGGTACTAGACAGGGGTGCCCCCTTTCACCGTTGCTATTCGCCATAGCATTAGAACCGTTTGCTCAGAGGGTGCGAGAACGGGCAGATATCCTGGGGATAAGGGTGGGGTCGAGGGGCTATAAGATCTCAATGTTTGCTGATGATATTATCCTAAGCATGGGCAGACCCCGAGTGAGCATTCCCATAGTAATGTGGGAACTGGAGGAGTATGGTAAGCAGTCGGGTTTCACAATCAACTGGACTAAATCAGAGATTTTAAACTTAGCGGTCTCCGGGGAGGTACAAGCACATTTGATCAAGCAGTACCCTTTCAAGTGGGCACGGGAGAGTATAAGGTATTTAGGTGTATGGCTTAGTAATAAAACGGCAGAGCTCTATAAACTAAACTATGGGAAGGTACTAGGGCAGATAGAGAGATGGCTAGGGGGATGGGGTAAGGGGTTCCTTTCATGGTTTGGGCGCATAGCGACAGTTAAAATGATGCTGGTGCCCCGCTTGCTGTTCTTATTCCAGACGCTCCCCATAGAGGTTCCGCAGAACCGACTGAAATGGGTGCAAAGGATGGTGAACAGATTTATATGAAAGCAGAGAAGCCCTAGAGTGGCGATGAGCACCCTGCAGAGAGCAAAAGAGGAGGGGGGGTAGGGAGTCCCCCATTTGGGTAAATACTACAAGGCAGCACAATTAAAAACTGTATATGAGTGGCTGCGCGAAACGGGGAAACAATGGGTGCAGATGGAGCACGAATTGGTGGGGGGCGTGGATCTGGAGAGAGTGATATGGAGGGGAGGAACAGGTATAGGTACTAACCTGCTCAACCCCATGATGGTGCATAGTTTGAAAGTTTGGAAACGACATAAACCACAGCTAGTTCCTGACAAAGGATACATACAGGGCATGGCCATTGAGGCATGCTTTGAGAAAGGGCAGGGTCCGGAAGTGCATATCTTCCGCAGATGGGCTAAGGGAGGGTTGACGCATGTACATCAACTTCTTCACAATCAGGGGATACACGGGTTTGAGGGTATTAAGGATCTTTACGGGTTGAAGGGGAGTGACTACTATGCCTATTTGCAACTTTGTCACTGCCTTTGACAACCAACGGTGTGGAGGGATCTGTGGGGACATCGTAGCTGGTTTGAGGTCTTATGCTTGGGAAACTTGGGACAAAAGGGGGTAGTATACAGAATTTATAGGGGACTGATGGAGGCAGGGGAGGGTAAATTAAATTATATGCTGAAATGGGAGGAAGACTTGGGGGTGAGGTGGAGTGATGAGGTATGGACCAAGGTGCTTCAGACCATAGCGCATATATCCATCTCTGCACCAATAAAAGAAAATGCCTACAAGGTATTATTCCGATGGTACTGGACGCCAGTACGTCGCAAGAAAGCTAGAGTAGGACAGGATGACCTCTGTTGGCGGGGTTGTCCAGAGCGGGGGGATTGGATGCATATGTGGTGGACGTGCACCCGGATACAGGGATACTGGACAAGGGTTTTGGAGGTGATATATGAGATGACAGGCTATCAGGTGCAACGAAAACCTGAAGTTTGTCTGTTGCACCATCTTGAAAAGGAACTACCCCGGAGGTCGGAGGGGGTCTTGCATCACTGCATAGTGGCAGCACGATGCGAAATAGCTTGGCATTGGGGGGGACAGAGGGCTCCGCAGGGGCAGGCTTCGTACGAAGAATGAGCGAAGTGGGCCTGATGCACAAATTGACAGAGCAGCGCCGGGGGTATGGGGGGCATGGGGGGCGGAGCGGGGAACAATGGCAGAGGGTGTGGAGATGGGTGGAGGCCTGGAAGGATGAGGAGGGGAGTTGGAGGCATAGTAAGGCGAGTGGGGGGCAGCCAGTAGGGGCGGATGGGTAGTAAGGATACTGACTCGTTAGGTAGGGTTAGAAACAGCAGGAAATGGATCCAAGTGTAAGTATAGCTTGGGGGGGAGGGGGGGTTATTGGGGGGTGGTTGAGGGTTGGGAGGCAGAACGGATTGTGGGGGAGTTAAGGGGAGGGGTTAGTTAGGGTGCACGGGTTAGTTAGCGGGGTAATTGAAGCTGGGAGATCCAAACTTTGTTATATAACACAAACTTATGTGAGGAAATAAGTTTATTGTTAACAGGAGCAGTTTATTTGGGGTTCAATGTACAACAGCTGTGACGGGGGGGCGTTGGGATATGATACTGTACAAAGCATGTTGTTTTTCTTTGTGTTATTTACCAATAAAATACTTAAAATAAAAAATAAAAAATAAATGATTCAGATGAATGCTGTCGGGGATGTGCAAAGAGGGGGACCCTATTCCATGTAGTTTGGGAGTGTGCTAAGGTGAAGATTTTTTTGGGAGGGGGTGTTGGCCGTAGCCAGGGCAGTGATGGGGGAGGCCCTAGTGCTAGACCCGGCGCTTATGCTGTTGGGATACACAGAGGGACCCCCAAAGGTTTGTTTGAATCAGAAATCTCTAGTTAGTTTCTTCTACTTGGCAGCGTGATTGGCTATAGCAGCAAAGTGGAAGAACATGGAGGCCCCTACCACACTAGAGTGGTATAAGAAGGTTGCTCAGATTATGGAATTGGAGTGAGGAGTAGCATTGGGCAAAGGCAGGGTAGAGGAATATGAACAATTATGGTCCCCATATAAAGATTATGCTAAGCAATGGGAGCGGGAGGGGGTGGGGTAAGGTACCAGAGGAAAATATTAAAGGATACGTGCTATAGGGGGTCATGGAGAGGGGTGGTGGGTAGTGCCTAGAGGTACGGAAGGGGGTGGTCGCTGGAGGTACGGTAAGGTTAAGAATGATGGATTTATCCACGTTTATTTGAAACCCTGAGAGGTGCCTGTACTTCCCCAACTCCCACATTATGATGAGTATGGAGGTGACAGGCTGGGTAGTTGCCATAATTACATCATCAGCAAAGAGGAAAATGCGATGATCTTGACCCCCCTGTGCTAATGCCCCATATATCATAGTTAGATCGAATCTGGGCTGCTAATGGCTCCATCATAAGCATGAATAGTATAGGAGAGAGTGGACACCCCTGCCTTGTTCCTTGTCCTCGAGGAAAAAAATCAGAGTATCAGACATTGACCTTCACACAGCCTGAGGCCTATGATACAAGGCCCTCACTCAACATACAAATTGCTCCCCAAAGTCCATCTCACCCAATACCTGAAATATGAAATCCCATGACACATTATCAAACATCTTCTCAGCATCTATCAAAACCAGTAAAGCTGATTCGGGACGTTGCCGGGCCAACCAGATGAGATTAAGGATCTTGCAAACATGGTCCCGCAGCCTGCCTCCCAGGCATAAAGCTTGCCTGGTCCTCATGAATCAAACTCAGTTATGCAATTAAGGCGCTGGGCCAGAATTTTGGCAAGAAGTTTCATGTCCAGATTAAGGAGCGAAATTAGTCTATATGAGGAACAATTTTGAGGATCCTTCCTCTCCTTAGGGATTAGTGAGATGTCTGCCCATCCCATGGTGTCAGCCAACATCCTCCCTTGGTGTATTAAAAAACCATACTAACGGGGCCTGCAGTAAATTTCCCAGTTTTTTTTATAAAAACGCGCTGTGAAGCCATCAAGAACTGGAGTCGTCTTATTTTTGAGTTCCTTTATAGCTCGCATTACCTCTGTGGCATTAATTTCTATATCTTGTGATTCTCACTCCTCCTGCTCCAATTTAGGAAGGTTAGCTGATGCCAAATAGCTCTCCACCTGCTCTATTGGGAGTTGAGCGGGTGCTGCATAGAGACAGCTATAGAATTTAACAAACTCTGCTCTCATTTCCTTTTCAGAATGAATAGCTATCCCTCCCTCCCCCCTAATGGCCATTATATGGGAACGCAGCTTCCGTATCTGCAGCTGTCGTGTGAGATATTTGCCCATTTTATTCCCACCTTCAATTACTCTTGTCTGGCCAGTTGCATTTTATAATGTATCTCTGCAGCTTCTAAGGCATTTAATTGAGCTCTGACCGCTAACACTTGGCCTCGGTACCAACTCCTCTTATCAAGTGCAGCTGCATACTCCAGCAACTGCAGCTGGCAGCATAATTTATACACCTGCTCACATTGTTCCTGTTTCTTCAGTGCCCCCATTTAATTAGAATACCCTGCAGCACTGCTTTAAATCCATTCCATACCATCCCTCCATCCCACCTCCCCATTATCATTCTCCCTGAAATACTCCGAAATTCATTTCCCAATCTCTTGTATCACTCGTGTGTCTTCCATGAGGGAAGCATTCAGTAGCCAAAATTTGGCCCCCTTTCATCTCCCCTGGTCTTTATATGGACTTCCATTGGTGCATGGTCCGACCATGTTATCGCCTCCATACTGGCATCTAGCAGCCTCACCATGCCCTCTTTTTCAACCCAGATCATATCAGTTCTGGAGTATGTCCCATGCACTGGAGAGCAGAAAGTAAACTGCCTTCTACTTGGACTGAGGAAATGCCAAGCATCTACCAGATCCAGAGCCCTTACAAACCATTTTAACCAGAGCCTGTCAGCCCATCGACCCTCCACCCTCCCAGTGTTATTTTTCCCAGGTCCATCATTAAATTAAATCTCCTTCACATATTAATAACCCCTCCCCTAGGTTGTCAATCCGGTCTTCTACCTCTCTGAACCCCCCCCCCCCCCCGGTTCCCATTGGGGGTGTAAATTGCCACCACTCGCAGCCACTCTTCACCTATCTTTACCTTCACTAGTAGATGCCGTCCCCCCACCCAGTCTCTTATCATCTCCCCTACTTCCATCTTTAAATGGGAGGCAATAAAAATTGCCATCCCCCATCTTTTTCTGCTCCAACAGATTGGATGTAAAGAGTCCCAGGTTGTACCCTTTCGGCCATACCAAATGTTCGTGCCTCCTACGCAAATGCATTTCTTGCCCTAAATATATGCTGGCTGTGTGCCGAGTCATTTCCTTACCCAATAGTTGTCTTTTAAAGGGGGAATTTAGCCCAAGCACGTTCATTGTTATGATTTTAAGCTCACCCATTGCTTTACCCATTTCCCTCTACAGACCCTAGCTCTCCAACTGCCCCCCTCTCCCCAGTAATATCGAACCCTTACTCCCACATGGGATAGTTGGAGCCAACATCTCTGTAACAACCAGCCCCCACCCCTCTCCCTGACCCGCAACTCCCTTATCTTCCCACCTTCCTCCCACCCCCAAAAATCTTCCATCTTACATTCCTTCCCTCCCTGTCCCACCGCCCCTCCCACTTCTACTTCCCCTTCAACCTTTAACCCATCCAACCAAAACTTATAACATGTGGGGTTTAAAGGGAAGAGGAAAGCAACACAGCAAAGTCAATTCACCCCTCATTATGGTCCCTTCTTTGAAGGCACCCATCTTGCTCCACATCAAGTCACTTCCAAAATAGCTCTTGCAAAGTTCCTCGAGCGCAGCTCCTGTTTGAAACACTGTCCTTGCCCTTCAGCCATTTGAACTCTCATGTAGGTACCTTCTCCGCACTGCTGTCGCCCTCTCGTCCCCATTGCCTCTGCAGCCACTTCTGCCATGTGTTACTCTCTGCCATTTCGGCAGGTCTGTTTTTCCCCCAATTCTGTCCTTGGGTCCATCTCCAACCCTTCAATTCTGGCCACCGCCAGTGTACGGATTGCTTCTTCCCTGCTTCTAATTCACATCCTCTTCCCCAGAATAAGAAAGTCAGGCCAAAGGGAAAGGTCCAAGCATATTTTATGCCCTCTTTGCGCAGGTTAGAGGTGACATCCTGCATGCCCCATCAGCTGGACTAAGTTGGCAAAAATTTCCACAGTGCTGTTCTCTCATTCAAGTAAGCTATGTGCCCAAGCTTGGAGGGCCACTTGTCTCGGGGAGTGTTGCTGTTAGAGGAGCCCATTCGCTGCACCGCTCTATGAGCCCAATCATTTCTCAAGTCCAACTGATCAAGTGGTAAATCTGCCTCTTGTAATAGGGTTCTTGTAATATTTTGAACCACCTCCTTGCAATCCCAGAATGCTTCCGTCTCCACCTCTCCCCGAAAATGGAGGTTGTTGCATCAGGACAGTTCTCAATGTCTTTGACTTTGTCCTCCAGCTCTGCACGCAAGTTGTCTAGCATCTCCAGTTTATTTTTAACCACTCCCAGGCCTTCCACAATTGCCTCTATTCAGTTCTCTATCTCTGCTACCTTATGGCACAGGTTTCTCAGTTCTGACCGTAGACCTTCTATACTGGCTACGACTTCAGTGCGCACTTGGGCTATATCAAGTTTCAGGTCCTTAAACCAAGTGCGCATTTCCTCCTGGAGGCCCTCTTTACATACTTTCCCCAATGTGGAGCTAGCAGTCAATTTCACTGCCTTTACCACTGCTGAAGAGCTCGGGCTTTGACTTCCTGCCAGCTAGCTTCTCACACCCAACATCTTCTCTGAGGGTTTCTTTGCTGAGGCGGTGCCCATAAAGCCGAACTCCTTTAAATCTTGTTTTTTCGGTTTCACTGCCATCTCCCATATCAGCGGGACCTCCGCCATTAATCTTTAGCATTTTATTAGGGCTAGAGCGCAAGTTTGCTGCTTAGAATGCTACAGGTCCGCAGGAGTGCAAGCTTAGTCAGCCATCTTGTCCGGTGATGTCACCTGACTCTCAAACTGGGGCAGTTTAAAAAACGAAGTGCATAAAGATTCTAAGAATGGAGATAGATCTACCCTTGTGCAGATAACTGGAAGTTAAGGAGACACAGTTCTTCCAGTGTCAGAAGTAGAAGCTAATAGAAAAACTGAAGATTGTTTGTTTTCAAATGTGTATAATCAACCCGAGCAAATTGATTATACACTAGAAAGATGTTTAATAAATGTGGCTAATGACAGCTAATTAAATGAAGTCACCAAGCAACTCAGTTTAATTAAAACATGATAATACCCACAAGGACAAGACAAGGGAGACAATATAAAAAGAGAAAGGTATGCCATGGCTAGAAGAGAGTGTAGATTGTAGCTCCCAAGTGTCAGCTTAGTTCATCCTCAGCAGTGGGTGATAAAAGCCAATGATTGAAGAACTTCCATGTAAATCTAGTAGGAATCTTCTAGTTACGGGACAAAAGAAAGCGTATTATTGATGGATCTACTACTGTATAATACACTAAAAAGCAAGTTTCTCTCCATTTGTAGAGCTTAACCTGGAGAAAACGCCTTCAGGCTTATCTTCTGAAGGATGATGGAGGCTAGTGGAAGAATGCTGCTTAAAGGCGATCTCTTCGGGTAGCCTCTCCTTGATGTGGTTGTAACTAATTGCAAGGAAGACCGACATAAAGTGCATTACAATAATCTAGCTGTGTTGTGATCAAGGCATGCCTTACTGTTGTTAATTCTGCAGAGTGCAAGGATGATTGTAAATAGTGAATATCTCACCGGTGCTGGAAAGACGCCTTCACGGATGAACCTATAATTGTCTGTATGCCCAAAGAAAACCCCTTAGATCTTTCGCAGGGACATTCAAAGGCATTTACATGGTTTGTAGACATAAGAACATAAGATATGCCATACTGGGTCAGACCAAGGTCCATCAAGCCCAGTATTCTGTTTCCAACAGTGGCCAATCTAGGTCATATGTACCTAGCAGTTTCCCCAAGGGACACAGGTTCCACAATGCTTGTATTGGTTCAAGCATTGATATCCTGGGTCCCTTCTTAATAATGGCTTATGGACCTTTCCTCCAGGAACTTGTCCAAACCTTTTTTAAACCCAGCTACACTAACAGCCTTTACTACATCCTCCGGTAACAAATTCCAGAGTTTGATTACATGTTGAGTGAAAAAATATTTTCTTTTATTAGTCTTAAATAGTTTACCCTGTAGCTTCATTGCATGTCCCCTAGTCTTTCTATATTCTGATAAGGTAAACAATCGATCTACGTTTACCCGTTCCACTCCGCTCATTAATTTATAGACTTCTATCATATCTCCCCTCAGCCGTCTCTTTTCCAGGTTAAAGAGCCCTAACCTTTTTAGCCTTTCTTCATAGGAGTATCCTTCCATCCCCTTTACCATTTTGGTGGCTCTTCTCTGAACCTTTTCTAATAACTCTATATCCTTTTTAAGATACGGCGACCAGAATTGCACACAATATTCAAGGTGCGGTCTCACCATGGAACGATATAGAGGCATTATAATATCCTTTGTTTTATTTTCCATTCCTTTCCTTATCATACCTAGCATTCTATTTGCTCTCTTGTCCGCCGCTGCACACTGGGCCGAGGGTTTTAACATGGTATCCACAATGACGCCTAAATCTTTTTCCTGGGTGGTGGTTCCTAATGTGGAACCTTGCATCGTGTAACCATAGTTTGGGTTGTTCTTCCCTAGGTGCATAACCTTGCACTTGTCCACATTAAATTTCATCTGCCATTTTGATGCCCAGTCTTCCAATTTATCAAGATCCTCTTGCAATTTTCCACAATCCTCTTGGGTTTTAACAACTTTAAATAGTTTTGTGTCATCTGCAAATTTGATAACCTCACTCGTTATTCCACTTTCCAGGTCATTTATGAATATGTCAAAAAGCAGCGGACCCAGCACAGATCCCTGGGGTACACCACTATTCACCTTTCTCCATTGGGAAAATTGGCCATTTAGCCCTACCCTCTGCTTTCTATCTTTTAACCAGTTCCTGATCCACAATAGTACACTGCCTCCTATCCCATGACTCTATAGTTTTTGCCAAATGTCTCTCATGAGGGACCTTGTCAAAGGCTTTCTGAAAGTCCAGATACACAATATCAACCGACTCACCTTTGTCCACCTGATTATTCACTCCTTCAAAAAAACATAACAGATTAGTAAGACAAGATCTTCCTTGTCTAAAGCCATGTTGGCTGTCTCTCATTAGTTCATGACTATCTACATGCTGAGTAATTTTATTCTTTATGATGGTTTCTATCATTTTTCCCGGTATTGACGTCAGGCTCACCGGTCTGTAGTTTCCCGGATCACCCCTGGAACCCTTTTTAAAAATTGGTGTTACATTGGCGATCCTCCAATCTTCAGGTATTAGAGATGATTTTAATGATAGTTCACAGATTACTAATAGCAGGTCTGCAATCTCATATTTCAGTTCTTTCAATACCCTTGGATGTATACCATCCGGCCCAGGTGATTTGCTACTCTTCAGCTTATCTAATAGTTGTAATACATCTTCTCGATGTATCGATATTTCCTTCAATTCTTCTGCACCTTTAAATACCACTTCAGTCATGGGTAACATCCCTACATCTTCCTCAGTAAAGACTGAAGCAAAGAATTCGTTCAGTCTCTCCGCTATCGCCTTGTCGCCTCTTAGTGCTCCTTTAACCCCTTTATCATCTAATGGACCCACTGACTCTCTCACAGGTTTTTTGCTACGAATGTACTTGAAAAGGTCTTTACTTCGCGTTTTTGCTTCTGCAGCAAGCTTCTTCTCAAATTCTCCCTTTGCCTGCCTTATCAATGCCTTGCATTTGACTTGCCAGTGCTTGTGCTGTTTCCAGGTTTCGTCGTTTGGCTCTTTTTTCCATTTCCTGAAAGATGCTTTTTTGGCAACAACAGCCTCTCTGACCTCAACTTTAAACCATGCTGGCAGTTTTTTGGACTTCTTTCCACTTTTCTTAAAGCGTGGAATACAGCTGGTCTGGGCTTCCAAGATAGTATTTTTCAACAACAGCCAAGCCTGATGTACGTCTTTAACCTTTGCAACTGCTCCTTTTAGTTTTTTCTTGACTCTTTTCCTCATTTTATCATAGTCTCCCTTTCGAAAGTTAAAAGGTAGTACTGTGGATTTCCTTACTATCCCTCCTCCACTAATTAAATCAAAGGCGATCATGCTATGATCACTATTGCCAAGTGGCCCCAACAACCTTATCTCTTGCACTAGATCTGGTGTTCCACTAAGGATTAGGTCTAATATGGCTTCCCCTCTGGTCGGTTCATGAACCAGCTGCTCCAAGAAGCAGTCATTTATTTCATCTAGGAACTTTATCTCCCTAGCATGTCCTGACGTGACACTGACCCAGTCTATACCGGGGTAGTTGAAATCACCCATTATTATTACTGTGCTGTAACTTTTGTTAGCTTCCTTGATTTCTTTGAGCATTTCATCATCCATTTGGTCATTCTGGCCAGGCGCTCGATAGTACACCCCCACTGCCATTGCCTTCCCCCTTTTACATGGAATTTCAATCCATATAGATTCTACAGCAGATTTTGTTTCCTGCAAAACTTTAATCCTTTCTGACTCAATGCCCTCTCTAACATAGAGAGCAACCCATCCACCAATTTGATCAGCTCTATCATTACGATATAGTTTGTACCCAGGTATCACAGTGTCCCACTGGTTGTCGTCCTTCCACCATGTCTCTGATATTCCAATCATATCTAACCTTTCATTTAGTGCTATATATTCTAACTCTCCCATCTTATTTTTTAGACTTCTAGCATTTGCATACAAGCATTTTAGAGAATGTACTTTATCCATATTAATTTGTCTGTTAGACATGAGTAATTTGGGATCTTTAAGCTCTGTCTGCTCCATACTTGAGGGCATTTGGGCTACTTTACTCTTTTGTGGAACCTCTCTGCTTTTGGTAGCATCCTTCAAAGATACATTCTTCCGAACCATCTGCTCTTGGGCGACTGTCGGCTTTCCCCTAATATCTAGTTTAAAAGCTGCTCTATCTCCTTTTTAAAGGTTAATGCCAGCAGCCTGGTTCCATCCCGGTTAAGGTGAAGCCCATCCCTTCGGAAGAGCCCCTCCTTTCCCCAGAATGTTCCCCAGTTTCTAACAAATCCAAACCCCTCATCTCTGCACCATTGTCTCATCCACACATTGAGACTCCGGAGCTCTGTCTGCCTTTTGGGTTCTGCGCGTGGAACAGGAAGCATTCCGGAGAATGCTACCCTGGAAGTTCTGGATTTCAGCTTCTTACCTAAAATCCTAAATTTAGCCTCCAGAACCTCCCTACCACATTTTCCTATGTCATTGGTACCAACATGTACCAAGACAGCAGACTCCTCCCCAGCACTATCTAAGACCTTATCTAGGTGGCGCGTGAGGTCCGCTACCTTCGCACCAGGCAGGCATGTTACCAGGCGATCCTCACGTCCACCAGCCACCCAGCTATCTACATGCCTAATGATCGAATCACCAACTATGACGGCTGTCCTAACCCTTCCCTCATGGGCACATTGCCCTGGAGAAACTTCCTCGGTGCGAGAGGGTTTTACATCACCTGGAGGACAGGTCCTAGTTACAGGATCACTTCCTGCCACACCAGGGTGATGCTCTCCTGTCACGTGACCTCTCTCCTCCATGGCAACAGGGATGCTGCCAGACTGGAGGTGGGACTTCAGGACTATATCCCTGTAGGTCTCGTCTATGTACCTCTCTGTCTGTCTTATGCTTTCCAAGTCTGCTACTTTAGCCTCTAGAGAACGGACTCGTTCCCTGAGAGCAAAGAGCTCCTTGCACCTAGTGCACACGTAAGACCTCTCACCAACTGGGAGAAAATCATACATGTGACACTCAATGCAAAAGACTGGAAAGCCCCCATCCCGCTGCTGGACTGCTGTCTGCATCTTAGTTTTAAGTTTGTGTTTAGATCTAAGTTCTTTGCTTACTAAGGGTTGCTATGGATATTTATACTAATAAAACTGAACCTAATACGTGTAATATACCTTGTTCACCTGAAGCTTAACTAATCTCAGGTCCTTAGTGTATGACTGATTTGGGTAATGAGCTTCACCTGAGAGCACCTCCTGTCTTTTAAGATGTGTAAGTACCTATAAAGCTACGATTATCCCAGGGGAGGGTGGGAGGGAATTAACACTTATTAAAAGAGGGCTGCTACACAGTACCCTGTCTTGTGCTGCTGAGGTAAGCTATATTCTGATTTGATTTAAATTATAGCTCTTAGCTGCTGCTAGGCTCTAACTTCTTATGAAATTTAAAGTACAAGCTCTCTGCTGGGTTCTAAATTTAACCAGAAAGCTCTTTTCTGTGTTGTAAATTTAAGCTAAAAGAACTTTGCTGATGCTAGGCCCTGAGTGACTATTAAATGTAAACTACAAGCTCTCTGCTGGGTTCCAAATGTAACCAGAAAGCTCTCTTCTGTGTTTTAAATTTAAACTAAAAGTACTTTGCTGTTACTAGGCCCTGAGTGACTATTAAATTTAAAGTACAAGCTCTCTGCTGGGTATGAAATGTAACCAGAGAGTTCTCCTCTGTGTTTTAAATGTAAACTTAAACTGCTGCTACTAGGCCCTGACTGATTTAACAAAAATAGTGGATCACAGATTAATTAGCTTTAATACAAAGAATTCCTTTTAGAAAATTACCAGAAGTAAATTCTCACAGTTGCAGATCTCCCTCCAGAAGCAACAGTCCCCCTTACCAGTCTTTCAAGACAGAGGATCACAGAGCTCTGGTAGACCTGCAAGCCATGTAAATGCTGCTGAATGGGATATTCAGAGACACTCGCACTGTTAATGCCACCGCTACATGCCCTGGTGCTCTGCGGTGAGCACCAGGGCATGTAGTGGGCATTCTGGATCAGAGTGGAGATGGCACCCGTCGCTAACTGGGCAGCGGTGATAGTGAGCCACTGATCAGTTGGTGACACGCAGGTAAAGTCAGGCATAGCAAAGGCTGGCCTAACTTTACCCGCAGCAGCTAACCAGGTTCAATATCGCCGCTGCCTAGATAGCTTCCGGGTTCTGCGGCAACCCAGATATTCAATGCCGGTGGCTAGATATGGCTCTGGTATTGAATATGCAGGGTTAGGATTCAGTAGCGACGGCTAGGCGCTTTACAAGCACTAGCTGCCGCCCCTGCTGAATATCTCCCCTTCATTTCTCAGCACTGAATAAGTACTCAATTTCACAGTGTAATCTCCAGACAAGAAAAAACACGTGGGGCCATTTTATCCAAAGCATTTCTATTTTGTCATAGCTCAGCTTCAACTTATTTACAAATAGTCATTGCTCTATTTCAAGCAGATGTTTGTTCAGTCAGGACTGGTGCCATGCATTCTCCCAGTTCAAAGAAAAGCTGTATATCATCTGCATATATTGTATAATCAATGCCCATTGCACCAATGAGTTGCACTAGAGGCCAAAGATAAAGGTTAAACAAGATGGGATTATCAAAGAGCCTTATGGGACTCCAGCCTCAAGAATTGTAACCTTGGAGTATGAGGAATTCCGAAGTACCTATTGTGTCTGACCCTTTAAGAAGGAGCACAGACATGGAAGCACCTTGCTTCTATCTCCGACCGAGTCTATCCTGTCAAGCCAACAAGATATCATGAACCATGATACTGAAGGTTTTAGACACTCCTAAGGATACAATAATGCAATCATGGCCTCTATCCAGACCCATAAGAATAACATTCACGATATACAGTACAGAATATTCCGTATTGTATGTATCAAGTCCAAAACCCAGACTGTCCCATAGTTAATGCCTGACATTCATCAAAGTAAGCAGACAGCTGACCACAAGTTGTTTTCTCAGATCTCCAGGAACAAGCAGGAATGTAGTCTTCACATATGGGTATTGTCGGTACCGACAGAGCCTGCGCGGGAACGCTCCCCAGCATCCAATAGGAAAGCTTTTATGAGCATCCCACAGCGCCTGCGTGCTGCCTTCCCATCTTTCCCAACTGTCCCTCTCCAGTTCTTCATTTTCCGTGGAGCCAACAGGTCGCACATCCTGTCGCCGCAGAAAATAATTCTCTTCTATTCTTCTTTTTAGTGGTCGCGTCTGCCTTCCTTCGACGCTACACCGGTACCACCGGTTCTTCTTTCTTTTTAAAAAAAAAAAAAAAAAACCTTTCTTCTAGAGTCTTTTGCAGTTATTTTCTCCTCAAGTGCCACGCGCCATTTTGGGCACTAGGCCCAACGTTTTCCTTTAAAATGTAAAAACCCGCTTTGGGTTTTAAAAAGTGTTCCAAGTGTGGCGGTACCATCTCCGTCACCGACACCCAAGAGTGGTGCCTCAAATGTTTAGGTCCTGACCACTCTATTTTGGAGTGTGTTGCCTGTGGAATGATATCAAAAAGCGGCCGGCAGAACCGAGCTGCTAAACTTAGCATCCTTTTTCCCTCCGATGCAGCCTCTGTGGCATCGATGTCTTCCAGGGCTTCGTCTTCCTCCCATGGATCTCAGGTAACTAAACATAAATCTAGCCAGTCCTCAAAAGGTAGATCTCCCTCTAAGCATCGAGATGCCTCTGGTGTGGCCCTTGAGGGACTTTCACCGGCAAAATTGCCCCGGCGGGAGGCTTCGGCTTCCAAAGCACTAACGGGGCTCCAGGATGTTCTCGAGGCCTCAACCTCAGCAGAACTACTGGTGCCATGCTCTGGGGTACCGGCTGCTTCATCCGGTACCGATACCCAAGCATCGGCAGCATCGATAGACCAGAGATTCTTGGCTATTGAACACAGTCTGGCGGCTCTTCTCATGGCCTCGATGCCCCTGAAACCGCTTCAGACAATTCAACCGGTACCGGCACCAACTCCGGTACCGGTACTGACTGCATCAACATCGGCAGGTATTCTACCGGGACCGAGTCATGCTTATCCATCCGGTATTGACAAGTCGGTACCGGACCCCTCCGATGCCGACTTCGATCGGTACCGGTACCGTGCCTTGTACGATCACCCAGATCGGAGATACTTTGAATCCTCGGATGAGTCTGAAGACTCTGAAAGCTCTGCCGATACCAGAGTACTTCTTCCTGAGGATTCTTCTTCTCCTCAGTGTAGGATGTCTCCTCCAGAGGATATGTCCTTTCAGGATTTTATCCGAGATGTGGCTCGAGGTCTTTCCATCACAGTGGCTCCTGAAAAAGAGCCTAGGGAAAAGGAATTAGAAATCCTACAATACCCTAAAGCTTCCAAGTAGGCAGCTACCTTACCTATTCATGAGATCTTGCATGATCTCATGTTAAGGATGTGGGAAACACCTCTAACCACATCTCCTCACTCTCGAAGATTCGACACCATGTATCAAGTTCCTCCTTGTCCTGGGTTTCAGAAGACTCAGCTACCACACCATTTCATGGTGGTGGAATCAGCTATGAGAAGGATCAAGAGTGCAAAAAGGCATGCATCTAATCCTCCAGGACATGAATGTAGGACTCTTGACGCCTTTGGACGTCGAACCTTCCAGGCTTCCATGCTTTCTGCTAGAATCAGTTCCTATATATTATATATGGGAATGTTCCTTAAGGAGGTCACAGGAGATTTAGAGCTTATGAGCCCTCTCCTTCCTGATGATAAGAGGCAGGATTACCTCGCCCTTGTCAAACATGCTCAGGATGTTTCCAAGTTTGTGAATCGTGCAGCCTTTGACTGCTTTGAGTGCATAAGCAGAACCTTTGCAATTGCCATAGGTGCACGTAGAATTGCCTGGCTCCAGGCATCTGACTTGGAAATTTGTGTACAGGATAAACTAGGGAATATTCCTTGCACAGGAGAGAATCTCTTTGGCAAGAATTGGCAGGAAAAAGCTAATGAGATAGATGCTGACAATATCACTTTGGATAGATTGTCTAAATCTACAGCTGATCCTGCAAGGAAAAAATCCTACAACAAACCATTCTTCAGTAAGAAGAAGAAATTTTATCCCTCCTATACCCAGCAGGGGCATCGTTTAGGTCAGTCTGCCTAGTGGTTAGAACACTGGCTTGGTAACCAAGCAACCAGGGTTCAATTCCCACTAGCACTCCTTGTGGCCTTGGGCAAGTCACTTAACCCTCCACTGCCTCGGAAGAAAGGCCTGGCAATCTACTTCCGGTGACACTGCCAAGAAAACCCAGGAGCTTCTGGGTCGCCTGGAGTCAGGACTGACTTGAAGGCACACATTGCATTTTTGCCCAAAGGGAACAGCAGCAACAATCTAGGCAAAGAAAAACAAAAGCAGCTAAGCCTCAACCGGCTCAGCAGATTCAGCCTCCACAGGGGCTTTGACTCCTATCTAGAGAACTTTGCCTTCCTGGCCCTGAACGGCCCAGAGCCCTCCACCATCCCAGGAA
The DNA here is from genome assembly GCA_033557465.1 of Ichthyophis bannanicus. Taxonomy (NCBI): domain Eukaryota; kingdom Metazoa; phylum Chordata; class Amphibia; order Gymnophiona; family Ichthyophiidae; genus Ichthyophis; species Ichthyophis bannanicus. The sequence goes on along the minus strand of CM066031.1, from coordinate 1,122,525,468 downwards.
GGTTATGTCATTTTGTCCCCAGATGGGGGTAGATAACAGCAGAAAATTGGACTCTGTCTATTGTAAGAGAGGGGTACAAGCTTCATTTCCTTCAGATATGCCCCCTCCTACAGTGGTAAGACAGTTCAATTCTCAGACTTCTCTCAACGACCAGTTAGGTCAAGAGGTCACTATGCTTCTTGCCCAAGGGGCAATAGAAGAGGTACCCACTCTCCAACAGGATACAGGGTTCTACTCCCCCTATTTCCTTATTCCAAAGAAAACAGGAGGACACAAACCCATTTTAGACCTCAGAGAATTGAACAAATTCCTGTTCAAAGAGAAGTTCAAAATGATTTCTCTAGGAACTCTGCTGCTATACCTTCAGAGTCAGGATTGGCTTTGTTCTCTAGATCTCAAGGATGCGTACACTCATGTTCTCATCCATCCAACTCATCGAAAGTTCCTTCGCTTTCTATTTCAAGGGAAGCACTACCAATACAGGATTCTTCCTTTTGGCCTGACCTTGGCACCAAGGGTGTTCACAAAATGCATGGCTGTGATGGCAGCATTTCTTCGCACCCTAGGAATATTCGTCTTCCCTTACTTAGACGACTGGCTCATTCGAGCCCCTTCAGAGCCAGAGGCCAGGGTTTCTCTCTCTCGCACAATGCGCATCCTTCAGTATTTGAGACTTGTCATAAACTTCCCAAAATCCAACCTTGCTCCCACTTAGTCTCTAGAGTTTATAGGAGCTCTGCTGGATACCAGACAGACAAGGGCCTACCGTCCACAGGCCTGCTGCCTTCGCATTGTGCAGTTAGCTTCCCAAGCAGTGCTAAAACCTCACCTCACTGCTCGGGAAATGTTACAATTGCTAGGCCACATGGCATCCCCCGTGCAAAACCCTGTTCACCGTGCATTTTTCCCTACCACCTTAGTACCTAACCCGCTACATCCTCCTCCCCTCCCCTGCCCTCTCAAAAATCTATTATGCAACTGTGTGGCATCCCTGTATATAACTTTGTAAATAGTTGATCATTGTTCATTGTTCATTGTAATTAGTTCATTCTGTTTTACATATGTATCCCTGTTACTTTGTTCCATGTAAACAGTTGAAACATACTGCCACGAAATGTTCTATGTAAACCGTCTTGATTTGTAGAAAGACGGTATATAAAAATTGTTAAATAAATAAATGTGGTTCCTTATGCTCGCCTCCATATGTTTCCATAGTTTCCCCTATTTCGCCAAGTTGTACTTCCTGTTAAATGTAATGACCAGACACGTGTAAACTGTCGGATGTTTTCTGTTCAATGTAAACCGCGCTGATGTCTAATAGTGCGGTATATAAGAATTGTTAATAAATAAATAAATAAATAAATATGAGGGCAGTCCAGTGGACTTTATCCACTCAATGGACTCAGGCGTCAGGTTGCCTGTCAGACAAAATAGCAAACTCAGATCGCCTTATTTTGTCCCTCCAATGGTGGCAATCATCCCAAAACCTTTTGGTGGGGTCCCCTTTTCAGCAACCTCCATCCCAAACCACTCTAACAACAGATGCCTCACAGGTGGGTTGGGGAGCCCAGCTGCAAGGCCTCTCTACCCAGGGTACCTGGACTCCATAGGAGACCTATCTACATATCATCTCCTGGAACTCAGAGCAATCTTCCTTGCTCTTCGAGTATTCCACACCCAGCTCAGCTACAAAACAGTCTTAGTTTAAACGGACAATCAAGTAGCCATGTTCTATGTGAACAAGCAGGGCGGAACAGGCTCTCTGTCGCTATGCAACGAAGCTTTGCGACTATGGGCCCTCACCAGAGAGCATCAGATTCATCTCCTTGCGGTGTATCTTCCAGGCATTCAAAACTCTTGGGCAGACAGACTCGGTCAAGTTCTGCTTCCACACAAATGGTCTCTCCATGCAGACCAGGTGGCTAAAAGTTTCCAAATTTGGGGAACCCCGGACATAGACCTCTTCGCAAGTCCGCTGAATGCCAAACTTCCCCGGTTCTGTTCCAGAATTCTGGCTCAGGGTTGTCAGGCCAGGGATGCTTTCCTCCTCCATTGGGGCCAGGACGTCCTGTATGCCTTTCCATCCATTCCCCTAATTCCCAATACCCTGTTCAAGCTTCAGAGAGACAGAGGTCATATGATTCTCATAGCTCCACATTGGCCACGGCAAATGTGGTACCCTCTGCTCCTGCATCTCTCTCAAGCTCTGCCTCTGGAATTAGGATCTGCTCCAGATCTCCTTTCTCAGGAGGATGGGATGCTGTGGCATCCCAATCCCCAGTCTCTGCATCTCAGGGCCTGGTTGCTGAAAGCCTAGAACTTCACGGTCTTAATCCTTCTCAGCAGGTAAAGGATATCCTTTATGCTTCCACAAGACGCTCTTATGCTTTCAAGTGGAAAAGGTTTACCATATGGTGCTCACAGAAGGGTCTTAACCCTCTTGCGATACCTCTGGAATCATTACTGTAGTATCTCCTTCATTTATCTAATGCAGGGCTTAAGACCAATTCAGTGAGAGTTCATTTGAGTGTTATTGCAGCTTCTTTCAAGCCTCTAAATGGGCAACCTATTTCCTCTCATCCTCTCATAGCGAGATTTATGAGAGGCCTTCTTTTGACTAAGCCTCCCATTAAGCCACCACCGGTGGCATGGGACTTAAATTTGGTTCTTGGGCAGCTTATGAAACCGCCTTTTCAACCATTAGCCACTACCTCCTTGAAATTCCTTTCCTGGAAGGTCATCTTTCTTATTGCAATCACATCAGCACGTTGCATCAGTGAATTGCAAGCATTGGTGGCTGATCCTCCTTATACAAGGTGCCATCATGATAAGGTAGTCCTTAGGACTCATCCACACTTTATGCCAAAGGTGGTGTCACTTTTTCATTTAAACCAAGCGGTTTACCTTCCTTATTCTTCCCAAGGCCTCATGCCTCAAATGCAGAAAGGAATCTTCATACTTTGGATTGTAAAAGGGCTCTGGCCTTTTACTTACAAAGGACACAGCAACATAGGAAGTCCTCTCAACTTTTTGTTGCTTTTGATCCTAGTCATTTGGGACTTCCAATCTCCAAAAGAACACTGTCCAACTGGATTGCACAGTGTATATCTTTTGCCTATGAGAGTAAAAACCTTCCTCTGGAAGGCCATGTCACAGCTCACAATGTGAGAGCCATGGCAGCCTCTATGGCTCATCTTCACTCTGTGTCTATTGACGACATCTGCCGAGCAGCTACTTGGGCTTCGGTTCATACCTTCACAGCCCATTACTGCTTAGACAAGGACTCCCGCCAGGATGCCTTGTTTGGTCAAACTGTTCTTCAACACCTGTTCCAGACTTAATCAACTCCTACCCACCATCCCTGATAGGATGCCAGAGATGCATGGGGGAAGTAGAGCCCTTTCACAAGGGCACACAACTTCTGGGGTTTCTCCCTGGCATCTGCAGCTAGGGAGTCCCCATATATGAAGACTACATTCCTGCTTGTTCCTGAAGATAGCATAGTTACTCACCTGTAACAGGTGATTTCTGGGAACAGCAGGAATTTAGTCTTCACAACCCACCCACCTCCCCTAGGTGTTGTATCTCTCTATCTATCTCTTTCTCTCTCTCTTTTGTCTCAACTTTAAACTCAACTGGAGAGGGACAGTTGGGAAAGGTGGGAAGGCAGCACGCAGGCGCTGTGGGATGCTCCCGAAAGCTTTCCTATTGGACGCTGGGGAGCGTTCCCACAGAGGGTCCATCGGTACTGACGATACCCATATGTGAAGACTAAATTCCTGCTGTTCCCGGAGATCACCTGTTACAGGTGAGTAACTATGCTTTACTTTACATAGGAATGCGAAAGTGACCTACAACTGCTGAGATCCTTAAAATCTGAACAGTCCTTCTTCATAATGTTTATATTTATTTAAAATGTGATATACTGCCCTCCATGGTTGCAGCAAACATTTCCAAGAGAGGAAGAGACGAGTAGAAAGGAAAGCCATAAAATAACAGAGGAAAGATGTTCACATTCATACTGAGAAAGAGCAGATTAAGGTAAGACAGAGAAGAAAGAGCAACGATACTACGACAGTGGTATGAAGTGATAGATAAATCAAAAGCCTCGTGAGCTAGAAATGTTTTGAGCTGGCTTTTAAATTTAGTGTATGATGATTCTAAATAGAGGTTAAGGAGCAAGTTATTCCAGAGACTGGGACCCAGGAGGTAGAATGCAGAATGGTTGGTTGCTTCAGCCTGGCTTGTGTGGCAGAGGGGAGAGGGAGGCAGTTAGAATGAAGCGAGCAGAGTATACGGTGAGAGGTATCAAGAATGATGGGAGAAGAGAGGTAAGATGGCGTACCTTTATGTAGAACATTGTGAACCAGAGTGAGGAGTTTGTATTGGATATGGTAGTGTATGGGAAGCCAGTGAAAATGAATCAACAGAGGAGTAATGTGATCAAACCAGAAGGCATGGGTTAATAGTCTTACGACTGTGTTTTGGATAAGTTATAACCTTTGGATCTGGTAATTGGGGAGACTGGCAAAGATGTTACAATAGTCCAGTTGTGTCACAGAGATAGAAGTAGGGTAGTCAGTGATGAGGACAGAATTGGACAAACAGCTATGATCTGTGAAGAGAGAGAAATAGTGGTCATGATGTGGTCATGAAATGTTAATGATGAGCAGGAGTAACATTGAGATAGCAAAAGGTGGGTAAAAGAGGATCGGGGGACCAAAAAGAAGAGGTGATAGTGATGGTGGTGAAGCAGAGCCAGACAGCCAGGTTGCTGATGTCTTACTAGGATTGAGCGTAAGTTGAATCATCTCCAGTGAAGAAGCTATTCGAGCGAGACAGGTGTTGAAGGGTGTAAGATCAGGGAACAAAGAATCTGTGTGCAGGAGTAGCAGGATATCATTGGCATAGTAGTATGCCGAGATTCCCAGTTGTTGTATAAGAAGAGCAAGGAGGAAGAGGAAGATATTAATCAGAAGTGGGGCGAGAACCTAACCTTGTGGGACAGCACAGTCAAGAGGGTAAGAAGCGGAGGCTGAAGAGTTGGAAATAACAGAAAAAGACCGACCAGATAAAAAAAGATCTAAACCAGTGAACAGTATTAGGTAGTCCGATGTCATGTAAATGGGAGTGCAAGATGCAGGGCTGGCCCTACCATTGAGTGATTGTGTTCTTTGCACATGACCCCACTTTTCAGCCCCACTATTCAACCCCTATTGACTTATGCAAATGAGGCCCCACAATTGATCTCTGCACATGGCCCTACTTCCCTCTGCATCCCCCAGGCCATCGCTGGCAAGATGGTCTGATTGACCAGGTCAAAGACTGACAATAATAGGACAGATAACGACTTCCTTTAATAGGAAGGAAAATATACCATAGGTGGAGTCCTATGGAAACTGAATAGCTCACTAACAAGGATGATAGACCATTAGAGGCAGTCTTACAGAATTTCAAATAGTATCTATCTGAGTCCCGAGTCCCACTCCACAGCAACATTTCTGCTGTGGCTTACATGAAAAGGGTTACTGCCCTCCATCCAGTGGATATGGTTTAAATTTAATTACTTACCTTTTCCAAATCCAAGCTGAACTGTGTATTCAGGCATTTTTGGTAAGTTACTGCCCAAGAAGGTTTACAATCTAAGTTGTAGAGGAGACAATGAAGGGTGAGGTGACATGCTCAAAGTTACAACAAGAGAGTGTGTGTGTGTGGGGGGGGGAGCAGGATTTGAACCCTGACCTCTAGTTCTTAATCAACTGCTCTAGCCACCTGGCTATTCCTGCACTGTGGATAGATCACTAAAAGCTTCAATCACATTTGACCTGGTTAATGCTCCTTATTTGTAGTATCAACAAGGAACGAGATGTGACAAAATGTATTATCTACAACATTTCTACCCCACCCAAGGCAGCTTTAATTATTGGAGGCATAGAGCCTGAACTGCACTGTGGCTTCCCTGGGGATAGATGGAGGATTTTGTATTGTACAGTTGTTAACACATTATATTTCAACAGCAGCGGATTCACACAGAAAATAAAATTGTGCTTTGGAAACATACAGCACGATTGCTGTCTATATTTCAGGATTCTGCTGGACAACGCAGGCCTCAGAGCAGATTTCTACGTTTGTTTGATGCCCTTGCTTGTATCTGTTTATCTGCAAACACTATAAAATTAGCATCCTATAAAAACACCCACCCACTGGTGAATCATCACATCTAATAACAAAGGGAAGCTGGGGCTGGTTGCGCAAAGACTTCAGCTACACTACTGCAGAAAAACCCTACAATTAGAGGATTGGTTAAGTTGGTGGCACATCAGAAACTTTGCTGCTGCCATATGACTCAAATAGAAATTAAGCACATGCAAGTTTATTAAATGCAGGGCATAATGACCTTCTAAGCTCACATCCCCCCCCCCCCCCCATTAAGAAAAGCATGTTAGCGTGGAGAGGAATTTTAGAGGGGACATCCAGGGCAGAATGTGCCGAAAAACGCCAGTGATGTCTATGTCTCTGACCAATTTCAGAAACTTAGACGTCCCTGACATGGTCGCACACACAGCTGGGCAGAGACGTCCCTATTAGGGATGCTTGCATCGGGGACATCCATCTTAAGCAAGCTAGCATAAGTAGATGTTCCAGGGCATAGGAAAGTAAAAATATGAGCACCCATTCCCCGTCGGAGTTTGTTGACATATAGCAAAATACAGGGGATAGCAGTGTGGCTCCTTCTCCACATTTTTCAGATGTTTGCCTGACAAAACAACCACTTTTCTTATGCCTGTTCATTTCTGGAGCTCGTCTAATGTTACAGAATAAGCTGGACAGCAGAACCACCATGGAAAGAAACACTTCATTCAAAGTCTACTGTATGAGGGCAACACGACACGTGTTTCGACCGGAAGGCCTTCTTCAGGGGTTTGTGACCTCAAATCGTAGAGAACTCAACAAGGGGAACAATGTTATAATACCTTCCAGGTATCCAACGTAAACACATGTTGGGTTGACCTTCTTAGGCTTTGAATAAAGTGTTTCTTTCCATGGTGGTTCTGTTTCCTGCTTATTCTGTGCCTGGTGACGCTTCATGAAGGGTGCCCTTTTTTGCTCTGCAGGTCTAATGTTAGACGTGATTTGAGATGTCCAGGACATTTCTAAGATCAGGCAGGGATGTCCAGGTTCATTGGAACGCCCTGGCCACAATTCGACCCATCCCCCTTCAGACTTGGACATCCTCGCACTGCACTGTCTTTTAAAATTGCTCCGGGGACGTCTCTGTGATTTGGATGTCTATGTGCCCATTTTCAGATGTCCAAATTGCAAACAGCGCTTTTAAAATTCCCCCATAGTGTTCTTATGCCCCTGTGGTTTTCAGGAAGTTCAAAACCATTCAGGATGGGCAAGATGAAAAAGGCTAGTGCATTGACCCTGCATCACAGACCAGCATGATAACCTCTTCAGTAAAGGCCACCAAGACCCTGATCTTTCCACACCCCTATGACACAACAACATGCCTGCCTGGACCCAACCTTCCCCCAATAAAGCAGTAATACAACTCAGCACCCCTGAAAGCCTGCTCGACCCTCCAGCAATGGGAAAAACAGCAGAGGTATGAAGTACCTCTCCTCCTGACAGGGAGAAGAGGGGGGCTGGGCGTTAGGGAGGTTGGAAGGAGATCCAGGTAGTCTTGTTAGATGACTCAAGTTCATGCAGGGAGTTGGGATGGGAGGGGCAGATAGGGCAGGACTGGTAAAAATATGAATGCCCAAGTACATAAAGTCTTGCCTTCCCAATATGAAACCTTCTAGGGACAATAGGATATGTCTGGTGACAAAGTTAGGATATTGAGGCCTACAGAGTATAGAATGTGTCTTTGTGATGCTGACTATGGCTTTAACATGCACATTAGGAGTCTGAATTTGTTAGCATGCATTGGGTTTGTAAGTATGCCTTAAAAATGTAGTACATGCTAAATCAATTTAATACACGTTTATCTACAAATTAATGAGCTTAAAGTCAATTAGCACACATTAAAAAGTTTTAAGGAGCATTACAATTTTTTTTATTAAAACAAATGTGTGAAACAAACCAACACAACCACTGAAAATTAGGAAAGAAAGGCCAAACAAACTGAAAATGTTTGCCTTGTACATATCCCTACTAAAGTTAGTTCATACTTGAATGAATGCCTACCTCAAACCAGGTCCAGTATTCAGCGCCGTCATCTAGCACCGTTAACGCAGCTAGCTGCTGGCGCTGAACAGTAAACCCGGATATTCAATGCTGTGGCGATATCTGGCCCCGTCATTGAAGATCCGGGTTAGCCACTCTTGCCGATGGGTAATCAGGCAGCAGTGATATTGAGCCACTGTCTGGTTAGCGATATGCAGTAGAAGTTAGGCCAGGGTTACCTGTGCCTGGCTTCCACCACATATCGCAAACTTGGCAGTGACTCAGTATCACTGCTGATGGGTTACCGATTGACACCGACTGCTCTGCCCCGGAACGCCACGGACATGCCCTGAGGCTGAGCAGTTACCATCAGGGCCTGTAGAGGCGGCAGCCACAGATTTTCATCGGCACTAACTGCGTTAGACCCGCTGAATATCCCGTTCACCACGATTAACACGGTCAGCAACTCTGTAACCGCGTCAATCACTTTGAATATCGGGCCATACAGGTTTAGCATGTCTGGTGCCTGAAAATCTATCCCCCCCCCCCCCCCATCACTAGTCTGAAGTGAAAGGATCAGTTAGCAGGGTGCGTTTCCTCCTTCTCAAACCCCACCCCAAAACCTGCTGGGAGCCAGGAGATGTCAGGTGGGAAGAGGAAATTCCCCTGTTAATTTTGAGCCACTTGAGGGGAGGGGGAGAAGATTTCCTGGAAGCTAACATGAACCGTATACTTTTCTGAGTTAAAGGCCACGCTAGTGAGATAATTTACTGCATAGCACATAAAGTCCCATTTTAATGTGCATTCAAATATTATACCAAGTTGCATGATAAAACTATTTTAGAGCAAGTTTTATTGCATAAACATTTGTATATGTAAAGTCTCCTAAGGTTCCACCAAGGGATTCACAGTTGTATGCAAACATTTAGGCAGCCCTGGACAAATTGTGTGTTTCAATGAATCCCTAAATGAGCATAAACCTGACACAACTGGTACAAAGTTAGACAACATAAAGACACCCAGGGCAAAGGAAACACTGTAGCCCAATCATAAAGAGCCCAACAAGAACACAGGTTCCACTCCTCATAAAATATCAAAAAAATTCCCAGACAAAATGAATAAATATTTTTGTCGGACAAAGAACCTCAGGCAAGAACTTCTTAACTGAAGGTTCACGTCCTTTTTATTCATATGCAGTAAAACCTTTTAACTGCCGTAGAAGTTTTCATCAAAGAAGTACTTAACAGAAGCCTCAGCGCTATAACACAGTTCATCAGTGATGGTGGAAAACAACAAGTACTTAACAGAAACCTCAGCACTATAAAACAGTTCATCAGTTTTCCACCATCACTGATGAACTGTGCTATAGTGCTGAGGTTTCTGTTAAGTACTTCTTTGATGAAAACGTCAGTTAAAAGTTTTTACTGCATTTGAATAAAAAGGACGTGAACCTTCACTTAAGAGGTTCTTGCCTGAGGTTCTTTGTCCGACAAAAATATTTATTTATTTTGTCTGGGAATTGGTTTGATATTTTTTGAGGAGTGGAACCTGTGTTCTTGTTGGACTCACAAAGTTAGACAAAGCATCTTTCTGCAATTTCTAGTGCAAAACTGCTATTTATTTGCAGCTTTCTTTACAGATTCAAAATAAGAACAACAGGTGCAAAACTTTGGAAATTCTTTCAGGCAGGACTGTGTAACAGCTGCCTTGGCAAAATTTCTCCCTCCTGGAACTTGGCAATTCAGCAGCTCTGCAAATGTTTTTGTTCAGCAATATATGCCAAAACTAGCTTCAAGTACATAGAAAAAAACATTAAACATTTTCAGAAGATAAATGTGTAGCAGGGCTTCAAATTTCCTGTTGAAGCGGTGAAAAAATTCTGGAGCCCCACCTGAGTAGAGTGATGCAGCGATGATGGGATTATATTTTAAAGTTTTCTGCTGAGGAAGCAGGATGGGAACTCCTGTTTCTCCAGGGCCAACTAGGCCTGGAACAAAATTGGGAGATTGCACAGGCCAGCTAGGCCTACCCAAGAGAAAGGAATAAAGAAAGGTCCAGGCCAGGAGGGGCTCAAGTGTCGGATTTCCAGAGAACTAATAAAAGTGTGGAAACAAGAAGACTTTTGGTATCTAACCCTGATGCATCCCAGGGCTTTCAACTAGTGTTTCCTAAGTACCCTGTTGGGACCTAACTGTGGTGCATCACATAGACTTAAGGTTACCAGATGTCCCTGATTTTCTGGGATTGTCGCTGATTTTGAAATAGTGTCCCTGACTCCATGCACTATAACCACTTTCTGTCCCCGAATTCAATGGGGACAGAGGCAAAGGACTTGGCTTCCTGATGCAGTCTTCTCGATCCTGATCGGAGAAGATATAAAATTAACTTCTTTTCTGAAAAAAAGAGAAGGAATTTTAGAAATCTATAAAAATGTACAGGTAAATATTGCTAGGGTACAGGTACATGGAGCTCACTCTGAGGAGAAGGAAGTTACCAGTGGAGTGCCCCAGGGATCTGTTCTTGGTCCGATTCTTTTTAACATCTTTGTTAGTGATATTGCGGAAGGGCTGCCGGGTAAGGTTTGTCTCTTTGCGGATGATACCAAAATTTGCAATAGATTAGACACCCAGGAAGGAGTAGATAACATGAGGAGGGATCTAGCAAAGCTTGAAGAATGGTCTAGAATTTGGCAGCTGAGATTTAAGACTAAAAATTGCGGGGTCATGCATTTCAGCTGCAAAATTCCAAGGGAGTGGCACAGTATAGGCATTGAAGTATTTTTGATCATGATTGTTTCTGGTGATCTTAAAGTGGTTAAACAGGTAGTAAAGGTAATGGCGAAAGCCAGAAATATGCTTGGATGCATAGGGAGAGGAATGGACAGCAGAAAAAAGAAGGTAATAGTGCTTATGTTTAAGTGTTTGCTGAGACTTAATTTAGAGTATTGGGTGCAATTCTGGAGACCGCACCTTCAAAAGGTACAGAGGGTGGCTACCAAAATGGTCCGTGGGCTTTGTCATAAGGCATAGGAGGACAGACTTATAGATCTCAATACCTTGGAAGAAGGATGGGACGGGGAGATATCATAGAGACTTTTAAAGACCTCCATGGCATAAATGCACAGGAGGAAAGCCTTTCAACTGAAAGAAAGCTCTGTAATGAGGGGATATCAGATGAAAGAAGATAGACTCAGGAGTAATTTGTGGAAAAAGAAACTGTAGAACTTATTAGGGCAGACTTGATAGGCTGTATGGTCTTTGTCTGCCATCATGTTTCTGTGTGTGTCATTTTAAAAGCCTTAGTCATAATTTGGACACACGTGGACTTCCAAATCATGGAGACACCACCAGAGTATTTTACAAATGTCTTTTAAAGACGACTCTGGTGCAGGAATGTCCAAGTAGGCAGGAGGCATGACGGAGGCATGTCTGTGGTGATGCAATGGACTTAGATGTCCCTGCTCAATCTCAGAAATGTTGGGGATGTCTGCAGGGTTTTCCAAGTTTAGACTTGACCTAGGCACAAACAGGCACCAGGAAAGTGCTTGTTTTGGTCTTAAAACATCCAGAGAACATGGAGGATAAGTGATTTGCCCAAGGGGCAGCAGTGGGATTTGTAACTCAACTTCCCTGGTCCTAGCCCACTACTCTAATCATTAGACTATTAGATGTCCCGGTTCTCAAATGCCATTTTGGAGATGTCTATGTAGACGTCCCCATAGATGTTCATATCAGGCACGTCCACATTTGTTAATTAGTGCTTGAACTTAGAAGTTCCTGCTTTTTTTTTAGATGTTCTGGCTTGGACGTCCCAGATTGCACTTGGACATCTTTGTAAAATGTGCCTTTATATGTATAACGTTTAAGCATCTATGTATGTATGTGCTCAAGGACTCTCGAGGAGGCGCTACATGCATCCAGGGTTGGCGCTACCATTGGGTGAAGTAGGCAGTTGCCTAGGGTGCCGGCCCTTGAGGACATGCAGTAATGGGCACAAACAGCCCCACAGCGCTTACCTTTAAACTTTGGCACCAGAGGGCTCTTTGCATCCACCCCCTTTCCAAAGCCAGATGCTAACTTCCTGCCGCACACAGGAAGTTGGCATCAGGTATCAGAGAGGGGTAGAGGCAAGCAGCCCCATGGCACAAAAGTTTGAAAGTAAGGGCCACGGGGCTGTTTGTGTCCATTGCTGCATGTCCCGGAGAGGGGTAGAAGCAGTGGCAATGGGCACCAGAGGGAGGAGGGAGGCCAGAGGGATGAGATTTGTCTAGGGCACTGGCCTTGCATGCATCCACACTATTGGCAGCAGTGAGAGTTAGCATGCATAAAGTTTCTTCTGCTAACTCAATGTGCCATCCACGCCCATTTTCTACCCACAACCCGCCTAGTTCCCGCCCCATAACACGGCATTCAGTTAACAGTTACTGTGCTCGTACGCTAACAGCACGCACTAATTCTCATACTAATTATTTCATGCACTTTAGTAAGATCAGATTTGCACTGAGTGTCTGTTCTCAGCATTTAGTCTTTATTTTTTTTTGTTCACTCCTGAGGCTGCCTTTGGGTAAGCTCTATGTATATGAAGAACTTTTCAAGAATCCAGAAAATCAGTTGTGGTGTCTTCAGTCCTGTCTGATACCGATTATTTTCCTTGATTATAAGAATTTCATAGGGCACAGAACTAGAACCATTGGTACATAAGGTCCACTTGGTTCACCTAATTTGCCCATTTGTGCCTCGCTGCTGTGCTGTCGCAGGTCTTTCTCAGTGTGTGGTCCTCTCCCTCACGCTCTGTTGCTAAGGTCCCTTTTTTCTATCACAAGCATGCATGCCATTGTTTTAGATCTCCTCCAGGCAAATTTTTCATTCTATAGAAAACGTTTCCTTGTGGTACCTTAGGGAAACTTGCTAGACGCTTTAATTAGAATGTTTTTTAAAATGATGTATTGTCTCTTCTTTCCCTTCTTTCTTTTTTAGAGAGTACATCTTTAGCTCCTTCAGTTTCCTCAGGTATGGCTCATAGAGCAAGCCATGTTTATATTGGCATTTATTTAACGTTTGCTACGCCGCCCTTCATTTGCACATTTTGGTGGCTCTTCTCTGAACTGCTACCACCTTATCAATGTCCTTGTCAAGAAACAGTCTCCAGAACTGCAAACAGGATTCAGAATGGGCTCAGTAGAGACCTGTAAAGAAGTATTATTACTTCCTCTTTCTACTAATGATAGCTCTCTGGCTTTCATGGACTTTTCCTATAACAAGAATTCTATAAAGAGGAAGTCAGTAGTCAGCAGGATAGCCACTGCATAAAGAACATAAGATTTGTCATATTCGGTCAGACCAAAGGTCCACAAAACCCAGTATCCTGTTTCCAAAAGGGATCAATCCAGATCCCAAATACCTGGCAGATTCTCAAAAGGTAGACAGATTCCATGCTGCTTATCACAGGGATAAATGATGGATTCCCCCTTTAATAATTTTTTAAGGCCTTTTTCTCCAGGAACTTGAACAAACGTTTTAAAAATCCCAGCTACACTAACAGCTTTTACTATATCCTCTAGCAACAAATTCCAGAATTTAATTACATGCTGAGTGAAAAATATTTTCTCCTAGTAGTCTTAAATGTACAACTCTGTAGTTTCATTGCATGTCCTCTAGTCTTTCAACTCGTTGAAGGGGTAAACGACTGATCTATGTTTACCCATTCTACTCCATTCAAATCATTCCATAAATCTCTATCGTATCAACATGAGGAAGGATCTAGCTAAGCTTGAAGAATGGTCTAGAATTTGGCAGCTGAGATTTAATGTTAAAAAAATGCAAGGTCATGCATTTGGGCTGCAGCAACCCAAGGGAGCAATATAGTATAGGGGGTGAAGTACTTTTGTCCACTAAAGAAGAGCGGGACCTAGGTGTGTTTGTGTCTGATGATCTTAACGTAGCTAAACAGGTAGAAAAGGTGACAGCAAAAGCTAGAAGGATGCTTGGGTGCATACGGAGAGGAATGACCAGCAGAAGAAAGGAGGTGATAGTGCCTCTGTATAAGTCTTTGGTGCGACCTCATTTGGAGTATAGTGTGCAATTCTGGAGACTGCACCTTCAAAAGGATATAAACAGGCTGGAGTCAGTACAGAGGGTGGCTACTAAAAATGTTTAGTGGTCGTCATTATAAAGCATATGAGGACAGACTTAAGGATCTTAATATGTACACCTTATAGGAAAGGCGGGATAGAGGTGATATGATTGAGACATTTAAATACCTCCGTGGCATAAATGCACTGGAGGAGAGCCTCTTTCGATTGAGAGCAAGGTCTGCTACAAGGGGACATGGGATGAGGGTGAAGGGGGATAGATTCAGGAGTGATATGCGGAAATATTTCTTTACGGAAAGAGTGGCGGATCCATGGAATAGTCTCCCAGTGGAGGTGGTAGAGATGAGGATAGTATCTGAATTCAAAGAAGCATGGGACAAACACAGAGGATCTCTAAAGGAAAAAAGGGGACTGTTGTAGTTGTTGATATGGAAGGACAGACTAGATAGGCCATGTGGTCTTTTTCTGTTGTCATGTTTCTATGTTTCTAAATTTAATCACCTCACTTGTTCATCTTTCTAGGTCATTTATAAATATGTTTTAAAGCACTGGGCCTAGGACAGATCCCTGGAGTAGTCCCTACTATCTGTTTTCTCTTTTAATCAGTTCCAATTCACTATAGGCCACTGTCTCCTATATCATGACTTCTTAGATGCATTTCACTTAAGCGTTGTGCCTACTGTCAAGGATCAAGCAGGAACAGTTTGTGTCTGTCTGTATGCATGTTTGTACACTCTCCCCCTCCCGCTAGCCATAGCTGCAGGATGAAGTGCCGAGGGAAGACCATAAAGAGCCATGGCTATGGCCTGAAAAAAACGGTGTGAGGCTCAAGGTCCAGCTGGCCAGAAGAGTCCAGCGGGAGGCCTGAGGCTGCAGCTAAAGGGACCAGCAGGAAGCCCTGTGACCTGCCGGCCAGAAGAGCAGGGCTGCAGCCTGAAGGGGCCGGCATGGAGGCCCCAGGTCCTGCTGGCCGGAAGAATGGGGCTGTAGCCTAGAAAGAAGACATGGAGTTTAAGGAAAGGGGCAGGTGAGGGGGCAGGGTTCGAAAGGAAGAAAAGGGCAATGCATGGGAAGGGGCTGTGCTAGGGGCAGAGTATGAAGGAAGGGGCAGAGCAAAAGGGAAGGTTAGAGGAGGAGAAGAGACAGTGAGTGCATTAAAGGGGAAGGAAGAAATGAAAGGCCCGAGAGAGTGCAAAACTGTGTAGCAGGGGAGGGAGAGTGCATGCATGGGTGGAAGGAAAAGAGGGAGAGTGCCAGAGAGAGCAGTGAAGACTAGGAATGGGGAAGAGTGCATGAGGGTGGAAGGGACAAGGAGCAGGTGTAGGAGGTGCACATGCACCACTCCAACGCACACTGACACACACACACACACACAGCCCCTGAGGCATGTACATGCACAGAGCCGCCAAGACACACGTGCACAACCTCCACCCAACACTCCCCAACACATACATACACCCCAACACTCCCATGATACACACACACACATGTACCCCCCACATACCCAATTGTACAAATGGAGGAAATGTACCATTGTGACCCACTACATGCGTACGCTTTTCAACTTGTTTCTTTCCTCAAGAGCCTCTCATGAGGAAACTGCAGTGGCTCACTTTAATTTACCTGTTTAGTCACACCTTCAAAAAATAAAGCAGATTAGTAAGACAAGACTTTCCTTGCTGATATCTATTTTTTTTCTTGTTTGTATGCACATGCTGCCATTGTAAAACTGAGAAAACATCCATACTTTTCCAGACCACCCAAACCTGCCCACAAAATGCCACCTTCGAAGTAGTGCATGCTGTGGATTTCCATATTTTAAGAGTGGCTTTCTAAAATCACCCTTTCAATGTAAATGCCACACAAGCCTTCTAAAGCAGCCACCTCCGTCTCTGTAACATAATAGAAACCACTGACCATCAGCCTCATGTATGATAGCGATGAACTCCCGCAGATACCTGGCCTGAAGGAAGGGCAACAGATGGCAATACGAAGAAAGCAAGATGATCCCTATCATCCTTACCTCTTACTTTATGGGGTCGGTTTTAGAAATCCTATTTGTGCTTTGGATATCTGAGATGGGCATGGATGGATATGTGGACATCCCCAGCTTGAAGAAACCAGTCCAAGGCGTGATAAGAGGAAAGACTGAGTCCTTTATTAGGCCTTTGACCGCCCATCTTGACACAGGCCGTGTTTCGTCACCCTTCGTCAGGGGCTAGCCAGGCAAGAAAACTAAAAACATAAATATACAAATGTTTAAAACTGTAAAAGAACAGACAAACAAACCAATAAATCAATACAATAAATACAATTAATAATATTATAAAACAATAAGCAAATAGTAATAAAATATAAAACCAAATAAAAAAAAATTGCGCTCAAAAAAGCACATGTAAAAACATGCGAATATATATAAATGAA
This sequence comes from Ichthyophis bannanicus, assembly GCA_033557465.1. Lineage (NCBI taxonomy): Eukaryota > Metazoa > Chordata > Amphibia > Gymnophiona > Ichthyophiidae > Ichthyophis > Ichthyophis bannanicus. The sequence goes on along the minus strand of CM066031.1, from coordinate 1,122,508,781 downwards.
TACATATGGATACCAACCTCTATTGAAGGAAGTGAGAAAAATCTTACTTCATGCTGTTATAAGAATGTCTAAATAAGCATATACACTAAAAGACATAAATAAATGGATTAAAAATGTTAAAATTAACATATTGTATGAATAATACATATGAATTAATAAAACAATCAATGAAACAATCAAAGAGGTGGACAAAAAAAGAAAGAGAGGAGGCAAAAAATGTAACAACAACCAATGTAGGAGGTATGATCAATGGAATTGGCAGGAGTGAGTCAGTAATCAATAAGGCTAAAAAGCTAAAAAGGGGGGGGGGAACAATAAATTACATGGCACAGCAAACAGCAATGGTCAGAAACACATACAGAAAAGTTGATGCACATTGACTGTATACTTAAAAGCTAATGATAAATAAATAAATAAATAATATCAGGCAAAAGAGGCAATACAATTATGGGCAAACATTTTTTTTTAAAAAAACGTTACCAACAAGTAGTACATGTGTTTTAAACATAAAAATGTCATAGCGCTAGTGCATATAGATGTACTCATAAGACCATAAAAAGCATAACCTAAAAATATCACCAAGCTTTAAAAAGGATCGAGTGTGTAACTGAATCGGAACAAAATATATAGGGTGCAAACATGAATGATAATACTGGGTTCATATTGTGCCATGTAACTTCTCAAACAAAAGGGGTAATACGATTGAGAACAAGGGAATATTAAAAAAGGAATGTTAAAAAAGGGGGACCATTACCAACAGTGGTACAAGGAGTGTAAAAATAGAAAGGAGACATCATAGCGTTAGTAGGTAAAAATATTCATAAAACCATAGTGAATAGATATAATGAAAACAAAATCAAAATCTAAAAATCGCCAAGTGTTAAAAGAGACGAAATATGCAACTCAATCGGGACGAAAATCTAAAGTGCAAGCATAACTGATCATTCCGGTTCCAAATTACATTAAGAAACCCTCGAACGAGAAATATAACATCAAAACCCCGTGATCATAAAGAAAAGACTACCTTCTCAGAGCTGCCGTCTATGCTCTGTAGACCCGCAGCAGGCTGAAAAAACGCCGACACATGCGCTTTAAAGAAACAAAACAAAAGTAAAAGGGGCGGAAGCAAAACGTCTGGCGGGACTATTAACAATACCTTTGTAAAAGAGATGAATGAAAAATGAAAATGCAATCATGTGAATAAATAAAAAAGAACTTTCAAAACCATATGGAGAAGTATAAAAAAGTATAAAAAATGAAATGTGCACTGCAACGACCTTAACAAAAATCGAGAAGGGGGCAAAGTGACCATGTATAAGAGAGCTATTGTAAAGGAAAATGCAACTAGGATCGTACAAGCTGTAAAAGGGAGAGGGCTTTATGTAAAACCGCAGATTATATATCGCAACAAGCCTTTTAAATAAAGAACAACACTAATAAAAGTAACGAGTGGCACCCAGAAAGGTAAACAAATGATGATCAAGATTGTAATGTATCTAAAATACATAGTAAAATACCATAATGAACTAACAAGCTAATAAAAAGATAGCTACTTAGATGACAGAAAGTAGAATTATATACCAACACTATAAAAGATAAATAGATAAGTAGTTAAAAGCATAGTCATAAAAGGGCATGTGGACAAATAATGATCAAGATTATAATGTATATAAATACCTAAAATACATATTAAAATACCATAATAAACTAACCAGCTCATAAAAAGATGACTACTTAGGTGACAGAAAGTAGAATTGTATACCAACACTATGAAAAAAAAAAAATAGTTAAAACCATAACTATAAAAAGGAAATAAAATCAAAACTAATGTCAATGGAGACGAGATGGTCAGAAAACCATTTAACGAGAGCATGAGATGAGACTCAAGTGAACAAGGACGGATTGATAGAATCAAATAAAACCATAGATCAAAGGAAAACTGACAAATCTCTATCTAAATTCAATCCTGCAGGAGCCATAGAATCTAATTGGAAAATAAACCTCTGCTTAAGTCTCATGATGGTCTTAGGGGTATGTTTACTAAACCTTCTTAATGTGCATGGCGCGCATGAGCGCGCGCTAAGGTACCTTAGCGCACGCTAATGATGCTTTACGGGGCAAAAATGCGCTTTAGGGCGCGCTCATGCGTGCAGCGGCGCACACGAGCGCTGAAGGCGGGGAAAGGCTCCCGGAGGGCGGAGGAAGGCTCCCAAGGGCGGAGAGAAGGGGTCAATGGGTGGAGAGTGGGAGGGGAGAGGCTCCCCGCACACTAACGAGGTGAAATTCGAGGCCAAAAATAACGCGAGTGAAAACCTCGCGTTAGAGCCGATTTAAAGGGAAGAGAAACCATTTCTGTCAGCAATGTACAGCAAAACCAGGGAAACCTACAAAAAAGTGATAAGTGTGATACATGTGCACAGAACAAAAGTACAAATAAACATTGAAAAGGACCCCAACAAAATAAAAAAAAATCATAATCAAGCTGGGCAATAGCGATAGTAATGGGAAACATAAAAAAACACTCCCAAGAAAGCCCCAAAAAATAAATATGAATTTTGGAAGGGTTTACGCTCCGTCCCCATACAAGGTGAATGATCCCACAGTGAAATAGTACTGATCAGGGTTTCCCTCTCCATTGGACAGGTTACCTATGGCATGCACATGTTCCACAACAGCAGGGCGGGCATGTCGGATTGGGCAACTGGACAGATGCTGGGAAAGGGGATACAGAGGGCTGCAGGCGGCACATGCTGTGGTGCAGCTGGGGCACAGTGTGGACTAGGCAGATGCCTAGATGGCACCTAGGAATGCTGAAACTGAACAGCAGCCAGACAGCAACTGATGAGGGCCCAACATGGGCACGAGAGTGTTTATCACAGTGTCACAGGGGATAGTACCCAGCAGGTACCCCCAAGGGCACAGAACATTGGCAGGCGGTGTTGGGGGGAAGCGTGAACGCCTATGCAGGCACCCCTACCCCAGAACACGCACCATAGGCAGCCGCCTACCTGCACACTGGATGGCTTGCGACTGCACACCACCAGCACCACCAGCAGAAGGGCATGTCAGCATGGTGGCAGAGGGGTATTGGTGGTGGAGGGGGGCAGTGGCAGCTGCCCAGAGCCGACCATGGCCTAGCCCTGTGTAGGTGGGTGCCATGCACTGCAACAGACAGGCTCTGTCTGACAAACAACCATGGTATCTCCAGGGACTGCACTGTCTCTGTGAGCACAGTGTGGTGCGGTGGACACAGCCAGTGTGTTCAGGAGCAGAAGATCACAAGTTCAAGTCCCAGCTGGGGCTACTGCAAATCCAGTCCCCATATTTTACCCGCTACTAAACCGTGATAGTATGGACAAACCTTTATTGCAGAGAACATACGCATGGTTCAAACGCCTATATTTTACCCCACCGAGCACAGACACCAGAAACATGTGCATTACCTAGAGCAGAGTCCCCCAAATGCAGTCCTGGAGGGCCACAAATCATTCAGGTTTTATGCTGTCTCCAATATAAGGCCATGTCCGCATGGTGGTGGAGGGGTACTGGTGGTGGAGGGGGCAGTGGCAGCTGCCCAGAGCAGACCATGGTCTAGCCCTGTGTAGGTGGGTGCCATGCACTGCAACAGACAGGCCCTGCCGGGCAAACAGTCATGGTATCACCAGGGAATGCACTGTCTCTGTGGCAACACGGTGGTGCAGTGCACACAACCAGTGTGTTTGGAGGCAGAAGGTCACAGGTTCAAGTCCCAGCTATGGTGCCTGCCAACCCAGTCCCCATATTTTACCCACAACTGAAACGTGCTACTACAGACAGAACGTTTATTGCAGATGACGTAAACATGCCCAAAACACCTACATTTTACCCTACAGAGCAAAGACACCATAAACAGGCGCATTACCTAGAGCAGAGTCTCCCAAATGCAGTCCTGGAGGGCCAAACACCATTCAGGTTCCATGCTGCCTCTAATAAAGATGCCTGTGCTGCATATCTATGCACCACCCCCATGGTATGCAGATGTATCTCATGCATATTCATGAGGGACAGCATGAAAACCCGAACAGTGTTTGGCACACCAGGACTGGAGTTGGGAACCTCTGCCGTAAAGCAGCAGCCAACAGGGGCAGACACACCCACACACACAGGCTCCATTATCCAATGCCTCCTGGAGAGGCAGGACATTGGGCCCTGTGTGCATCTCCCAATACTAGCACTTGCATACCTTAGCAATGCCACCCTACACCTGGGAATACGGTACACAGCTATCAAAAGTTTGCTATGATTACTGGCAGATAGCAATTCCTATGTTACGCACAGTTTGCTGATTGAGCTCCATCATAGCAACCTTTCTGATGTCTGTGGAGTGTGCTGCAGGTCTGGTCTCTGACAGTGTTTACCACCCTGGGGAGTGACCCCCAACAGTATTGCGTACCACATCCATGCCTGCCTGTGCCCAGGACTGGTGTGGTGGTCAGGGCTGCTAAGCTCCTCTATAGTAGCACAATGCTGGCATAGGTGTGGGAGTGTGTGTCTGTCTATCCAGTGTGTGGTGGCTGCAAACACCCTCCACAGCCCACACTGCCAGCACTGTTGCCAGTATTGGCCTGCCAATGTGCATAATGAGGAGCAAGGTACCATGGGTATAGCCCGGACAGGGTGGCCTGGTCAGGATGCATCTGCACAGGGCATAGGGCACTGGCTGGGACATTGTAGTGCCAGGCCACCACCTGCACAGACAGGGTGGCCACAGCATGTCCTGCTGGGAGATCACTCTCACCCTGACTGTGCAGTGACCACAGCATGGCTAGGCACCCCCATAGTGCTATATAGTATTTCTCTCATGTGATATTTATGGGTTTCCTTTTGGGGCCCAGTCACTGACTTATCTGCTTGTTGTGTATGCTGACATCCCAGTTCTGGGTGCACGCATTTCCATCAGGAACATGCACTATGGACTAGCTAGCAGACTGTCTGCAGCTGGGTTGTGTCTTGATGGAGCGCCTTGCAGGGTGCAGCGGCTGAAGGCTTGCTGCAGGAGAATATCAGATAGTGGTGGGGTGCAGCTTAGCATATCCAGGCCTAATGTCTGTCTGCTATTGCGTTATGGATGTGTACAGAGCTGCATTGACTGCCCTGTAGGGTGTCTGTTCCCCAGCAGGACTGGGGTTGATGGTCCCCTCTACTGCCACCATTGCAGGGAGGTAGAATGTGGATCTGTTGGTGGGAGACCCTGTTTACCACCCTCAGCCCTGGAGGAGGAGGAGGAGGAGGGTGGTGGTACATAATCCTCCTAGGGGTCCATAGGGGCTACACCTGACTGAGACATACAGATATATCCAAGGTGTGTCTGCAGAAACTACCTATCTCACACATTAGCACTGCTGGGGACCTGCAGCATGGCCTATCTCTGCTGTGGACCTGGTGCTGGGCGCCCAACCTCACCCTCAGGGTGAGTGCAGTACCTGCACAATGTGACGGTGTGTAGCTACTCTGTGCCAGTACCACACACGGTCAGTTCCCCCTACCAGGCCGAAGTGCTGTGGGGGTGCATACCCCATCTTGTGATCATCTGTAGACTGCTGATTTGCATGTGCAGTGCATCATGGGTATGGGTGGGTTAACCCTATCCTGGTGACCACAGCAGACTGTTTGTGTGGTGACTTGCAGTCCTTCTGCAGCCAGCCAGGGGTTTGCTAGTAACTGTAGCCCACTGGTTACTTCACTGCCAGTGGAGCCAGAGGTCATGGGTTCAAACCCATAGTGGGGTTATTTGATAGGGCTGTCGAAAGCATTATCTATTTTTAATGTACATTAGTACTGCCAGCAAAAACACCCTCAGTGTACTGTACCCATAAGGTGCCTCAGAGGACGCTTTATAGGGCGCCCTATAGGGCACCTTATAGTTACCGCCTATATAAGGTGCACTATACAGTATCCTATGGAGCGACTGATAGGGTGCCCTATAGGGGACATTATAGGGTGCCGTGGCGGATAGTGCACTTTATAATGTGCCCTATGGAGTGCCTTATAGGGTGCCTTATGCGGCATCTTAGGTTACGGCACATGAGGGTGTGTTTGATGGCAGCAATTAATAAAATACAAATAAAGTGCCGCAGGAAACAATACTTACATGTCAAAGCTGATGCCTCAGCCAGCCTTACATATTAGGCACACTGGGGATCGAACTCATGACCCCTGTATCATCAGTCAGTGCCTTAACCATTGTGCTACACTGCTGTTCCTCCTTGCATGTCAGCGCACCTACTTAAGATTTCCATGCGTTTAAATGCACAGTGCTGCCATCAAAAACAGTGCTATGACCTTCCTGTGCCTCATAGGGCACCCTATATGGCGCCCTATATGCCACCCTTTAAGCAACATTGTAGGGTGCCGTGGCGGACAGTGCACTTTAAAATGTGCCCTCTGGGGTGCCTTATGCAGCACCTTATGTTACAGCGCTTTGAGAGAGTGTGTTTGCTAGCAGCAGTAATGAAAATAAAATTAAAAAGCCTCATCATGCAATATTACACATAAATGGTAGTGCCTCAGCCAGCCTTATTCATTGGGCACAGTGGGGGATTGAACCCATGACCCCTGCACCATCTGTCAGTGTCTTCACCATTGTACTGCAGCCCTGTTCCTCTGTTTGCACATCAGCGCGCCTGCTTATGCTTCCCGCGCGCGTTACTCGTGCACTAATGTGCACGGCGCACAAGAGCGCGCTCGCTAATCCCGTTTTGCTATTTTTGACCGGACCGCCCACTCCTTATATGGCATCCTGCAGACTAACGCGGCACGCACGTTAAGAAACTTTAGTAAACATACCCCTTATTGTTGTCCCCGCCTCTCCAGTTAGCCTTCACTTGTTTAATAACAAAAAACTTTAGATCCATAATTTTATGGTGAGCATCTAACCAGTGCTGAACTAGGGGTTTATCAACCAATTCACGTTTTATACAACTTTTGTGTTCCACTATTCTGGTTCTTATACTACGCGTGGTTTTACCTACATATAATTTTCTGCAGGGGCACTGAACTACATAAATGACATTCTTCGTTTCACAATTCGCAAAGTCATCAATATAAAATCTCTGATTAGTAAAAGGATGGACAAAAAAATTCCGTATAGGTAAAGAGTTTAAACATACTGAACATTTACCGCATTGAAATTGCCCTTTAAATTTGGACAATACCTTTCTTTCAGTGAAAGCAGAAGGTACCAAAAGGTTGTGCAAATTAACGTTGCGTTTATGTGCCACAGTAAGTTTTAAATTTTGGAATGCAGGAAGAGATTGTACCAAGTGCCACTCTCTCTGTAGGATCTTGATAATGTCTCTAGATTGAGAGGAATATATGAGAGGACAAACCATGCCTATATCTTCATTACGTGTTTTAACTCCAAGTAATTCTTCTCGAGGAGTATCTCGGGCTCTAGTATACGCTTTATTCAGATGACAGACTGGATACTGTCTTGCCAAAAACCTTTTTTGCATATCTTGAGCTTGTTTTTCAAAATCTTGGGTTCTGGTGCAAATCCTTTTTGCTCTCAGAAACTGGCTGACTGGTAAATTATTTTTAAGTGATGGATTATGGAAACTCTTGTAGTGTAGTAAAGTGTTTCTGTCAGTTGGTTTTCTGAACAAAGAAGTGGAAAAAGAGTTTTGTTCTTTCTTGATTAATAGGTCTAAATAGGAAATGTGGTCAAAGTCATAAATCATTTGAAAACGCAGATTATCATCTAATTGGTTAATCCAAGAATGAAAATTGGAAAGAGTATCTACCGACCCTTTCCATAGGATTAAAATATCATCAATATAGAGTATCCAAAGAGCAACATTGGATGTAAAGGGATGAGCTTTTAAAAAACTTTCTTCAAAGTGAAACATGTAAAGATTTGCTATGTCTGGGGCCATCGAGGACCCCATGGCGACACCTTTAACCTGCTTATAAAATAAATCTCTAAAGCAGAAGAAATTCTCGCAAAGGGCAAATCGTGCTAAAGTTATCAAAAAGGCAGTGGGCATGTGTCTGTGTTCAGTTCTTTTAAGAAGAAATTGTTCAACAATATGTAAAGCTGCTAACTGAGGAACATTGGTGTATAGGGACTCTACATCAAGGGTGACCAAAATAATATCTGAACTAAATTGATCAAAGGTAGACAATATCTGAATAACATGTAAGGAATCCCTAACATAAGAGCACATGTCACATATAAAAGGACGTAATAATAAATCTAGGAACTTGGAAATGGGTTCCATTAAGGAACCAATGGCTGACATTATAGGGCGACCTGGCGGAGCCTCCAAGGATTTATGAATCTTCGGAATGATATATATCGTAGGAATGATGGGATTATCTACTATCAAAAATGATTTCTCTTTTTCGGTAATGTATCCAATTTCGAATGCTGATATAACCAAACTGTCAATACTCTTCTTAAGATTCTGGGTTGGATCTCCATCCAATCTCTGATAAAACATGGTATCACATAATTGACGGTTAATTTCTGTAATATAGTATTCTTTATTCATAACTACTATAGCCCCTCCTTTATCAGCCGGCTTAATTATGATAGCATTATTCTTTTGTAGTGATGTGATAGCTTTTCTTTCCTGATATGTGATATTATTAAAAGTAGAGTGATGCCCTTTTAACACCTCAGTAACTTGTTGAGTTACTACTTTTTCAAAAGTTTCAATGACCGGATCAGTACACTGGAGAGGGATCCAAGTGGATTTTTTTCGAACAATAGAAATGTCACTAGAATCATTGGTGTCACGATTAGTAAAAAAATGTCTAATACGTATTTTACGGAAAAACTTATAGAGGTCAACATGGATGTCAAAGGGATCTAATTTCCTTTTGGGTACGAAAGAGAGCCCTTTATTTAGTAAAGATAACTCATCAAACGAGAGAGTATACTTGGATATATTAATAACATTATTAAGGGGCTCTATTGTCGATACCATCTCTCTTCTGATCTCTCTGTGTTCCAACCTCCTCTCCCCCCTCGGCCACGACCCCGTCCTCTGTATGCATTGTGTGTTTTGTCGTTGTCGAAAGAATACACGTTGTCTGTTTCCGGGGGACGAGGACGTCCTCGAGAGTTGTCTCGACCTCCTCCCTTCCATAACTGGTCCATGCTGAAAAAAAGATTCCTTTTTCTGCCTGGGTGGAGGGTCTTTTTTCTTATTTTTATCCATCTGAGAAGGAGCACCTTCTGCATGATTGGAAAAAAGAGACGCCGAAGCGTCAAACTCTACTGACTCACTCCTGCTACGTTTCTTTTTTTGTTCTATAGGAGTAGCATTATGATAATTATTTGTAATGCTATCTTTTCGATCAAAAAAAGATTTCCTTTTTTTAAACCACAAACGGTCTTGTTCAACTTTTTTACTCCAATGATATACATATCCTGTCTTGTAATCCTCCTCATCTCTCTTGTATTTATCCACCTTCTTATTTTTGACTTCCTTTTTGTTTTTTTTTAAACTTTTATTTTCATTTTGCAACAAACAAAAGAAACAACACACCAAAAGAGACAAAACAAGTATACAATAAGGAAAAGTAAACCCATTACCCCCCACCCCGATGCTTCTTCTCTACCCGATTATATCAGCATGTGAGCGCTTCCAGTTAACAGTAATTATACATCAAACGATCAAAAGAGTATCTACAATACAGCATGATCATGGGACAGAGATATATACAAAGTTAGACAGTCAGATGAGAGCATTTAGCAAAATGTACATAGTCATTGAGCATCTTCCATTGAGACCAATGAGAAGGAGTCTGAACGGAGGAAGCGAACAGACGAGGTATTTGTTCATATTTACTGTAAAGACAGACATGATTCCACCATTCATTGGGGCTCAGATGGGAGCTAATTTTCAGTATTACTTAATTAGGGAAATAGCAATGCCAAGCATAAAGTTCAAAAGGAGATAAGCCATTTTTGGGAGAGAGGGGATCCCCACAACTAGGCGAAGTCCCACTATCCTCCAAGAAAGGGGCTCCTGAGAGTGCGAGATAGACTAAATACGACCCCAGACCCGACGCCAGTAATACTGTAGTGCGGGATATTCATGCATAACATAAAGCAATGAACCAATGGCCGCAGGACGTGTCCAGCAACCAGTGCCCTGAGTAGTGTTCCATTTGTCTAATCTGTGAGGAGTGTAAAAACACCGGTGGGCTAGAAAGAAGAGGGTCTGAGTGAATGAGGCGGATCGGGAACCCGTGTCCCTCTACTCCAGATAAGGCTCCATTGCTCCGAGGTCAAAGTCACATGCAATTCTCTCTCCCATACTTTCTGCGCTATAGGGGTATCTCTAGTTATAGCATTACATAAGGTTTAGTAAAATTGGATGCGACACCCGGTGAACTACCGAGAGATCGGAAAGTCTCCAATCAACCTTATGTAGGGAAGGCCGATGGCGGGAGTATCCTAGTGCTCCGAAGGCGATGCTGAAGTTGCACTGACCAAAGTCGGGAGTCTAAAGATTGCATAAGAGTATTAAAGGCACCTAAAGTGTCTAAAAGCATTGGTGGATAGTGGGAGTCTGATGGGAGAGTCATACCAGGGAGAAAGGTAAAAGGAATCGGTTTGCAAAGGCCCGCTTCTATATCTAGCCACACAGGTCTACTCGGTACTGGATCTTCCAACCAACGAGCACCGTGTTTGAGAAGAAAAGATTGAGGGAACACTTGAGTAAAATCGCCACCAAGTATTAATGGAGCATTGGCAGAGGCCAAGGCCAACTGCGCAATACTTGCATAGTAAGCAGGGTTGTCCACCTTCGGGGCATAATGCAAATACACGTGAATTCACTATCTCCAACCTCTAGGTGTACACGGGCCCATCTACCCTCCTTGTCAGCGCTAATATCAGGTACAGTAGCGTGCAAAAACTTCTTAACCAGAATGGTTATCCCGTACCATTTGGAAACGGTGGGAGAATAGGCAGCTACCATATGAGGCTTAGCATTGAGTTTCAGTGTTTCAGCAGAGTTTAAATGCGTTTCCTGAAGAAACACTAAATTAACATGCTCATGGCTAAGATAGCTAAGGATTTTCTTTCCTTTGAGTGGACCATTAATGCCGTTGACGGTGAATGATAAGAGTTTACATAAGGCCATTCAGAAAAGTTAAAAATTCTGAGCATGATAGCACACATAATTTCACTATGTCCCTCAAGCTGACTGTATCTGGCTGTACACATGACACAGGAAAAATAAGCTAATACAATACAATGAAGCGCCCCACATTAACAAAGAAAACCGCAGTACGGTAGAGGAGAAGCAAAACCCCAAAATTACTGGCGACCATGTGTCTGCGGGGAGAAACCCCAGAGAAGGCCGAAATTGAAAAAACACATAACCTGTAGGACTGTGCGTGCTCCGAATCCGACCAAGGCACACATCATGAAGGGATAGGAGACCAAAAAACAAAAGTCATATAGAGAAAGAAAGAAAGAAAGTCCAGGCTATTTCTGTGCTTGGCTATGACCGCCACATCGGGCCCTTCAAAATGGCGGATAGAGCCGGCAGATAAGAGTCCAAGATTTGGGATTAGCGCATCTGCTCTGCTTCTTTGGAGTCTAAAAATGTTGATAGGAGATCAGGATCTTCGAACGTCCTGGTTTGGTTGTGGAGAGTCACTCGGAGCTTTGCTGGATACAACAGGCCAAAGCGAGCCTGTAGTTGATGAAGTCGAGGGCGAAAAGCAAGGAGTTTCTTCCGACGGTCAACGGTAGGCTTTGCCAAATCAGGAAAGAAGGAGACCTTACGACCTTCAAATTCCAAATGATGATTCGCTCGGGCAACATGTAAAATTTGTTCCACTTGTTGATAGCGTAGCAAGCTAAAGATAATAGGCCGGGGGGTCGTGCGGTTGGGCGCCATGTGGGCAGGAACACGGTGTGCTCGATCGATTTCCAGTTCTCTGTGAAAAGTGATCTTCAGCAAGGAGGGAAGAGTTTTGAGCAAGAATTCTCTTATATCTCCTGCTTCCACCCCCTCCGGCATTCCAAGGAGCCTCACATTGTTGCGACGGGCTCGATTATTACTATCTTCTAACTCCTTTTGAAGATTCTGTATCTGGCGCTCAGCCTTGTCCAGTTTGCCCAAGCGCACCTCGTGCGAGTCTAGGACCCCCGCCATATTGTCCTGCCGTAATGAAAGACTTTCAAGTCGGTCCTGGAGCACTCCAAAGTCTTCTCGCATGGCTCGAAGCGCTTCTCCATTGGACTGCACCAATTCCTTCACGCCGCGGATTTCCTCCAAAATCTCCAGGTGCATTTCGGGGTTTTCACGAAATGGGACCATCTTCTGTGGGGAGGACACCTCTGTTTTGGAGCGTTTTCCGTGAGAAGAAGAAGGAGACCCGAAGTCCAAGCGCGCTGGTTTATGGGCCGCCATCCCCCCCGAGGTGCCCCGGTCAGCTCGGAGCGAAATAGTAAATTTGTATAGGTATTAAGTCAGGATTCTAAGTAGGCCTCTCGGGAGCTTCAACGCAAAGCGTCCTACCTGCTGGACATCAGGCTCCGCCCCCCTTGACTTCCTTTTTGAATTCTTGAATGTTCCTGTGGGGGCGGTCAAAGGCCTAATAAAGGACTCAGTCTTTCCTCTTATCACGCCTTGGACTGGTTTCTTTCTGCTTCGCGTGATTTGGTGCTCCCCTTGTGTTGTACATCCCCAGCTTGAAGACATTCAGGTCTGAACAGGGGCAAGGCAGAGGCGTGGCCGGGGCGTTCCCAAGAACTGATCTCAGAAATCTCTTGGACATCCATTAGTCACGTCTAACATTATACCTTCTCCAAGCATGAACAGGCAACTCAAAATGCTCATTTTGTCAAGAAAACATCTGGAGGCTGTGGAGAAGGACCTCCTTAATACCCCCTTTATTTTACTAAATGCCAACGAACACTGACAAGGAATGGGGGCTCATGCATTCGCTTTGCTACATCGCTGGATGCCCCCTAATACTAGCTTGCATGAAATGGATGTACCCACCCTACACTGTCCTAAGGGGACATCTATGTGGCTGCTGGCGTGGATGTCCATGTTGACGACATCCATGCTACGAAAATTGGCCACAGACATAGACATCCCTGGTGTTTTTCTGTACCTTCTGCCCTGGACACCCCTGAGTTGACTTGGACGTCCTTCCTAAAAAGCCGCTTCACATGTCCATTACAAGAACAAAAAACCCCCAAGTATGTGCCCTGATGGTTAAAGAACTTGTGTGAGTATTTAGTAAAGATTGCAGATACCCATTCGAGAGCCTCTAAACTATTTCTTTGCAGATCATGCTGGTGGGGTTTTTCATAGTATTTTTAACAGGCCTTTTTAGAAGCAGGATGATCTTTTAACTAGATTCCTTGCATGCATAATGTACATCCAAGATAAAGTTTATCGCCTTTTTCTGTAGAGGGGGTATTATAAGTGTTGGTTTTTAGGAAGTGTTCCTAAAAAACCAGAAATGTTTGGTGCTAATGGGACTCAGTGCAACGTTTTTAGCCTAGAAATTGTGGTTTCACCTATGCCGTTAGCAAAGGATGAAGAAAAAGAAGCCAGAAATAAAACCTCTATTATTAACTAAAAAGGCATCTCACTAAGATCCGCAGAATATAAGATGATTTGTCTGATAATTTTAGCACAGTTCTATGGAGTACCTACATTTGGAGGGTAAGTTCTTAAAATTGCTCCTAGTTAGTACTGCATGTGTTTTCATGTGTGGATTTTTCATCTATTTTATAAAGTCAAGCACTCGTGTACCTGATTTTATAAAATACTAGCCTATGTAGCAGAAGTAAAGGTGTGATGATTGCACGAGTCCTAGAGCTGGTGTAAATTACCGCACCTGCTTTCTGCAAGTACGCACGTAAATGGTAGTATTTTACAAGGCGTGCCCCGTCTACACTCTGTCCAGACTCCACCTATATGCACGCCCACGGTGAAAGTAGGTACTGTAAAGCACTGACATTCAGGCATGTTGCTGGTGTCAAAAAACAGGAGGAGCCTTAAAAAATTACTTTCTTGTTATTGTGGTCTATACCAGGGATGTGGTTGTTGTAGAAGACCTTGGTTTTCTAATTTGATTTTTTCTTTATTGGTTTTCTGATTCAGATTCAGGATGTTTATTGTCTGGATTGATTATGTAAAATTTATAAATAAAAAAAAAAAAAATTACTTTCTTGGAGGGTGATTTTATAAGAGGTCGGGTAGGTTGGGAGGCCAAATAGACATCTGTTATGAGGCTTTTCTATAGACACATCACATCAGCTCCTGTGTGCCTTTATAAAATAGCCTCAGAAAACCCACTAAAATGCTGCCATATGTTTCAGGGGCTGGTGTAAATATACGGGAGAAAAGCACATCTTTCATCACCTGCATGCATAGCTCATGCTGAAACTCCACTCCTGAACACGTGGGTCGTGTAAACCTACGTGCCTTCCTGCCGCAGTGTGTACTTTTACATGCACCTAACATGGGGTAATTCTAAAAGCCTTTTGTAAACGTCAAACAGGGTTTATGTATGGGAGAAAAAACCCTCTAAAGAGTGACACCCTTGAAGGGCAAGTAATTAAGAATTAATTTGCTTATATTTCATGTTCCCTTGGTCGGTTTTGCAGGCACCACTTCAACGCCTGCTAGTGTCGTTGCTGCTATGAAGCCGAGCTATGTGAATGGTTGCTTCATTTGGATTTACATAGAAATAAAGGCCAATAAACAAGAATTGGTCACATCTTTTTCTTGGAAAAACTGTATTTTGTCACTAGCTTTGAGGAGCTAACATCCTCCTCCTCAACTGGTTGAGGAGTGCATTAAGTTAGTCCAATTAAAAGGTATCACCTTATTCTGCAGAGGGGGTATTGTCTTTTATTTCCTTGCAGTCAAGTAGACCAACACGACTGCTACACTGCTTTATCTCCATTTACCAACGCTGAATCATTTGTGTTCCTGGTTCCTTGGGAGTTTTGTCCTGTTTGGTGCACCATACCTTTATTTATTTTTACTTTAGAATTGGTGGCCATGAATAACTTGATTCAGAAGCCCTATTTTTAACTACTCCCCTGAGGAAAAGGCTAGGGATGGAGAAGCAGTAAAATAGTAAAACTCCTACGACATTTCTGTTATGTTCCTTGCTAATCAAAGCATTTACAAGTATATTTATTAAGTAGATATTAATGTTAACCATTTCTCAAATTACTAAAGGCAGATTATTTCTGTATGTAAAGAAAAACTAAAGTGCATGTTTACTAAAGGTTTTAACACGTGTTAATGAAGCTAACACGCGTTATGTGCCACAGCCCTTCTATTTCTATGAGTGCTGTGGTACTTAACGCATATTAATCTCATCAATGCACGTTAACCTTTAGTAAACATGCCCTAAAAGGCAACACCTCTGTGCATGTTCAAGTGGCGTAACATGGTAGTACACTGCTTTACTGAAGGTTAAGCAGAAATTCAGTCCAAGATGTTGGGTCAGCACAGGAAAATGGCTTTTTACCCAATTCTCAGCATTCTAGACAAATCATAGCAGTCAAAGATGAAGTTAAGTACCTGGGCATCACAATGGACAGAGCTCTGAACCTGAAATCCCACATCACCAAAACCACAAACAAGGCCTATCAACGTTTGAGGACCATCAGAAAGATCAAGCCACTACTCTGCCAGGACCACTACCGCACAGTGTGCCAAGCACTCATCACACCTCTGCTTGATTACGGAAATTCTTTATATCAAGGCCTCCCTCAGCAGACCTTACACCCACTCCAGATGGTGCAAAACACTGCAGCACGAATCATAACCGACACTCCAAGAACTGAGCACATCACCCCTGTCTTACAGCAACTGCACTGGCTCCCAATGATGGCCAGAGCAAAATTTAAAACAGTCCTGATCATCTTTAAAATCATTCACCATCTCTCGGCAGATGCACTACAAGATATCATAACAAGGGATATCAGCAATAGACCAAGAAGGACCAATAATGACAACATGATGGGCACACCTGCAGGATATCACAAAACTGCGTTAGATTCCTAGGCAACAGTTAAAATGTCCTTTAATACCTAGACCCTTCTATTTATCGATTTACTCCATATTTTTCACACTAGATGCCCAAAGTTACCAGGTCTTATTGCATACAGTACAACACATGCTTTGTAAATGGTCAAAATCTCTGCTGGAGACCTGCCATATTATTATTTTGTCAGCAGCTTTTAGTCATGTACCGTTGCTGGAAATCATCTTCCAAATCCTGTTAAGCTGCCAAGACAATGTTTTGCCACAGCTAACATAGACAGTGAAAAGCTCTAGTTTTCTTTTTTGTTGGTGATGGAAATACTTTGTGTTGTATTTAAGATACTGCAGTTGTTTTTCTGGTAATGTAGCATCCTCTTGGGTGCGCTTCTGGGCCCGGAACCGGCCTGGCTGGAGTCCCCTGGAGGGCGAGCTCTGTAGGTCCTTGTCAGTTTGGTGCCTGGTGCCTACACCTAGGGAAGAAAGGCGTTAGTGGGCAGGATTTCCCTCTTTCACCTCAAGAAACCTCTCCAAAAACACTGCTGGGAACAAGGCTGGCTTAAATAGTATATTTACAAAATATATACATCAAGTATTGTGATAAAATAATGCAGTATGTACAACCCATATTATGATAAGTAGTTCAAGCAGGTAAGATGAATAGCAATACAGGACAAGAGATAAGGCAGTTCAAACAACCAACACATAGTGACTTACGTTAACCTTAAAGGAGAGGTTAAGGTTTTGTAGGTCTGTCTAGTCGCTGAGGCTGTAGCCTTGGCTCCACCTCTTCCAACATGCCCACTCTGCCACTACTGTTGCAGCTCTCCCTGGGTCTTGTGGCTCCTAGTCCGGAATGGACTCTCTGCTGCTGCAGTTCTCTCTGGAACTGATTTTGCCGCTGTTGTGCCGCCTGGAGCTGGTTCTCTCCCCCTGGAGCTGATCCATTGCTGATCCTCCGCTGCAGCTCCCCCTGGAGCTGGTCCTATACCCAAGCCTGAATTAGGCTCTCTGCTGCCATCTCCACTCCCTGGATTTGGAAAAGGTTATCTACCCCATCTTTACTCCTACTCCTGACTGGATCTGCAGGAGGCTCTCTACTGACATCTTCACCCCAGGAGCCTTTCTAATACTATCTTCAGGACAAGGATCTGCACAGGAGAAGGCTTTCCTTCCTTTCCTCTCAGATGAGGGTTAAGCTTTTTTAAATAAAAAAGCCTGATGCTTTTAAATCACAGGTAACTGTTCTCCAAGTTTTTTGCTGCACAGGGCTGCTGGTGCCAGTGCAAAGTGATACCATTTCTCTTAGGGTGAGCAGTTTCCACCAGTCCCAGTGTTTACTTCGTCACCCTCTGTCTAGTGTGCGCAATTTATTCCCCTGCACTATTACCTATAGATTTAAAGTTAAATCTTAGTACTAGATTTAAATGTGAGCAAATATTACCCTTGCTCCTTCAGCACAGACAGTGATTTGCATATCCCCTAAATGTTTACTTTCTAGCTCTGCTAGTCCAGTGACTGTTACTGCAGGCTGCTGTTTTAATATTGCCCCTTATCTGACCTAGCTGAGAAGCTAACTCTGAGCAGTGCAACAGTGGAGAAAGAGAGACAAAAGGATTTCCTCCAATTTGTGAAATTAAAAAAATAAGAGATACATATTGCTTATGTTCTTATATTCCCATCTCTTACAATGGAAAATAGAACGTTTTATTTTCTACCTTGATTGTCTGGGGAATTAATTTAGCTCTGGATTCTCTTTTCCACTCTGCTGTTGTTGTCTTCATTCCATTTCTTCTCAACCTCTCTTGTCTTCCTTTCCTTCCTTCCGTTTTCTGCTTCTATCTTTCTCTCTTTGCTGTTTTGCTGACTGTCTATCCACTTATAACTAGATTTCCCCCCCCCCCCCCACACACACACGTTTGCTTGGCCTTCAGTCCTCCCATTTCTCCCCCATCATAGGTTCTTTGTCTATTCACCTTGTCCCCACTTTTATCTCCATCCCTGCTATACTGGATCTCCTCTCCCCCCACATCCCAGTGATACTTCTGTGGCAGGTGCAGGCCTGTGACCCACAGTGTCAGAACATAAGCAGGCCAGCATGGCTAGCTTGACCTGTAAATGAGGCCTGTGGAGAGGCATATAGGATTGCACATCCCCCAATATGCTGCTATTGTAAGATAGAACTCAGTAGAAGTATTGAATTAGCTTAGGTAAGCAGAACTGCAGTATTGAAAGATGGAAAAATACAGAAAAACATGTTTAAAAGTTACTGATAAGAAAAAGTACATCTGCAAAGAAATAATTAGGAGTGCTGACAGATGAGTTGCAGAGCCCAGCTCCTCTGCACGTACAAATTAGTTCCATAACCTTGAGAGTGTGAAAGTAACAAGTTGATGAACTGACCATTGTAATTGGGACTAGAAGGGGGGTATGCAGGTGTCATGCCCACTGGAGGGACATAACTGGATAAACTTATCAGTACCGGGACCAATAGAAGAGGTACGGGAGGTACGGGAGATTACCGGGACCAATGAAATGTTTTTCTATACCTAGAATGGAACAGAAGTCTATAAAAGTTGTTGTAATGCTTGAAAACTTTGCTCAGCCATTTTGAAATTGATTGGTTCGAGACTTGTGCACAAATAAATGATTTGGACCTTCTGAACAGACTCCTGGTATCATTGGTTTGTCTGCGCTTTGCTGCTACATATTCCTTGGTGCGTTGGCCGGGAAGTTGTGGAATCAAAGTGTATATAGGGCAATATACCACGACTTTCCGCCTCTATAGGCTTGGTCCTGCCGGGATCGCGCCCTTCCGACGAGGGCTGCTCCCTGGCGCCACCGGTCCCTTGTATCGGAGGGAGCTGGTCGGACCTCGGCGGGTGACGAGCCCGGCTGGAGTCAACGCCTCGAACCCGAGTGAGGGGAGTCCGAGGTCCAACTCATGCGCCTGCTTGGGAAGTTTGAGGACCGGATCCGGTGAGTATAGTTTTGATTTTGGGTCTAGACAGAAATAGAAAGCGCAGTACTGCCATTGGAACTTGGAACTTTGGAATTTGTAATCTCGAGATATTGGGAATTGGTAAGAGAGCATGATCACCTCTCAAGGAAGAGCCGAGTAGCCTGGCATGGGAATTCGCTGGGTGAAACCCTCATCCTTTTTGTAATTGGGAAATTGGAAAAGACTAGTCAGAACAGATAGAAACGAATGCATTCTGGGATACGTTGCTAGCATGATTGTGTGAACGAAGTGTGAATGAGAGGTCTGGCAGCACGGACCAAGTGAAGGCGGACCCCTGAGTAGCGCATTTCCTGACCGGGCGACCGCGTTCAGGTCGCGAAAAGGGGGAAGCGATTGTCGTCTTGTCTTGTTATTTGTACTCCTTATACGTTTCCAGGGCCGTGAGGACCCCTTACCCACGGTCCGCCCTCCTTTTCCCTTCTGTCTGTTGTTGCGCGCGCACATCGAAATGGGAGGGGCGGGGTCTACTAGAAACACTCCATTAGAATGTATGATCGCACATTTTAAAGAGGGATATTCAGGAGATTATGGTATTAAAATGACAGCAGCCCGTTTGCAAATTTTGTGTACTAGGGAGTGGCCCGATCTAGACCCCATCTGGCCCCGAGAGGGAACGTTCAAAGTAGAGATTATTCAGTCAATACACCGTAGATTGCGGGTAGCGCACCCTGATCAGTACCCTTATATAGATTCCTGGTTAAGTATTTGTGAAGATCCGCCCCCCTGGGCGCAGCGCTGTTATGAGGAACAGTGCAGAATAATGTTGGCTAAAGCAGATTCTAGACAGAAAACGGAACAGCCTAGAATGAAAGAGCAGGATACGAAAGCCAGAAAGAAGCCCATCCTGGCAGATCCTGATTCCCCAGAAATAACTCTCAGGCAGCCCCGAACCCCAGGTCCAGTAAGAGTAGCCCGGCGTCCTGCCCCAGAACCCCAGAGACGGCCAGAGCCGAGGCGGGACCCAACCCCTGATCCCCCTCCTGGAGAAGAGAAAAAGGAAGAATTAGCGAGAAAAGAAGAGGAGGACCTAGAAAGCGAGTCAGAAGTGGAGACAGAAGAAGGAGAAAGAGAGAATCCCCCAGATGAGGAGGAAAGTGTACAAATAATTGAGAAGGCTAGTGTTAGCACTAGCACGCCAGTGACAGCGAAACCCAAAGCAAAACCTGTTGAGAAAAAGAAAGTGACTCCTGCAAAGGCAACGACAATAACCCTTAGATCCCAAAAGACACCCATAGCAGCTAAACTGTTTCCCTTACGGCAAGTCCCGGGAGTGCCCGTAAAGAATGATAATGATGAAGTGGTAGCGGGACCCCTAACTTATGTGTATCTCCCTTTTTCTACAACTGATTTATTAAATTGGAGGTCGCATTACGCCTCCTATACTAGTAAGCCCCAGGAGCTGACAGAATTAGTAACTAGTATTATGGAAACTCACCAACCCACTTGGCCAGATTGCCGTCAGCTCCTGACCACCCTATTCACTACAGAAGAACGAGCAAGAATTAGAAAAGCAGCTATTGAATGGATGGCAGAAAACCCTGCAGCTCCGGCACAGGGGCAGAATATAATAGATCGTAGGGAAGCAGCTCAGAGAGAATTCCCGAATGAAGACCCCCAATGGGATCCAAATACAGATGAAGGATCCACAGCCCTAGCCCGTTTTCGCCAAGGCTTTTTACAAGGCCTGAAAAGGGGGGGCCAGAAAGCTATGAACCTTTCCAAAGTTGCAGGAGTTATCCAAGGGATAGATGAGAGCCCAGCAGATTTTTATGAGAGATTAACTGAAGCTTACAGAATGTATACTCCCTATGATCCCGAGGCACCAGGAAGTTTATGTATGGTGAATTCTGCTTTTGTAAACCAGTCTCAACCAGACATTAGACGCAAATTACAGAAGTTAGAAGGGTTTGCGGGCATGAATGCAACACAGTTATTGGAAGTCGCTCATAAAGTGTATGTGAATCGTGATACTGAAAGACAGAGAGAATGTGATAGAAAGATGAAGAAGAAAGCTGATTTTTTGGCTGCGGCCATAGTGGAACAGAAAAGGGGAGGTGTCCCTAGTCGAAGGAGCAGAGGAAGAGGGCGGGGTCAAGGCGGAGGCCGGACCCAGAGACTAGGCGTGAACCAATGCGCCTATTGCAGAGAGGAAGGACATTGGAGAGATATGTGCCCGCAACTCGAAGACGCCCAGCATGATGACGACAGCAGCCATCAGTGGCGAGAAGAAAGACGAAGCTATCCCCGAAGCCGAGGAGGAGCCAATCGAGAACAATTCCAGCGAGAGAGAGGAGGAACCATTCAAGCATTGGCCACACCAGCCCATGATGAGAATGACGTGGATTAGGACAGACCGGGCTCCAAGTTTGCTTTAGGTCTCCAGGAGCCTATGGTCGGAATACAAATAGGAGACCAAATTATGGACTTTATGGTTGATACTGGAGCACAACATTCAGTAATAGACAAAAAGATAGCCCCATTCACTACAAAAGCAGTCACCATTATAGGAGCAACTGGTGCCAAAGCCACAAAGTCTTTTCTTCAAAACCGAATATGCAGTCTGGGAGGACAGCAAGTAACTCATCAATTCCTTTACATGCCCGAATGTCCAGTGCCACTACTGGGACGAGATATGTTAGCCAAGCTTCAAGCACAAATATCTTTCTCTGAACAAGGAGAAATGCAAATGACAGTAAATTCCCAAACCAAACCAGCAGGAGTGATGCTGCTGACAGTTCCCCGAGAAGAAGAATGGAGATACTACATTGATGATTCGATACAAGATACCTATTTTGAACAAACTTTGAAAAGTATTGATGCACCACCTGGAGTATGGGCAGAAGGCAGCCCCCCAGGCCTAGCCAAACATATAGCTCCAGTAATTGTAACCCTCAAGCCTAGTGCTACACCAGTGCACGTCAAACAGTACCCTCTCCCAAGAGCCGCAATTGAAGGCATCCATCGCCACCTACAAAGATTGCTCGAGTATGGCCTACTGAAAGTATGCCAATCCCCATGGAACACTCCACTTTTGCCAGTAAAGAAGCCTGGGACAGATGATTATCGCCCAGTGCAAGATTTGAGAAGAGTAAATGATGCAGCTGAGACCATACATCCAGTCGTACCCAATCCTTACACCCTCTTAGGACTGATACCTGCTGAAGCTACCCATTTCACTGTACTGGATTTAAAAGACGCATTCTTTTGCATAAGATTAGCCCCTGTAAGCCAAATATTGTTTGCATTCGAATGGCAGGACCCCATCTCTGGAAGAGGGGGCCAACTTACCTGGACAAGATTACCCCAAGGATTCAAGAATTCGCATACCATCTTTAGTGCCGCACTGAATCAAGACCTTTCAAGCTATCCAGTAGCCCTGGGGAAGAGAGTGCTTCTCCAATACGTGGATGATCTGTTGATAGCTGCCGTATCAGAAAGTGAATGTATACTAGCCACCAAAGATCTCTTGCAGTTACTAGAGGAAGCTGGATATAAAGTTTCCAGAGCCAAAGCACAGCTATGCCAAAAAGAAGTGAAATACTTGGGTTTTCGTATCACCCAAGGAAGCAGAAGATTAGGCAGAGAAAGAAAAGAAGCAGTATGCAGAATTCCAACTCCAACAACCAGAAAACAAGTCAGAGCCTTTCTGGGAGCGGCAGGATATTGCCGAATTTGGATACCCAACTTTGCCCAAATTGCCAAACCACTGTATGAAGCCACAAAAGGAGAAGAAAAGTCGCCACTGGAGTGGGGACTTGAGCAGGATACAGCCTTCCAGAAGTTAAAAGAAGAATTGATGTCATCACCAGCACTTGGACTACCAGATGTCCACAAACCTTTCCACTTGTTTGTACATGAAGCACAGGGAAATGCCTTAGGCATGTTGACTCAGAAATTGGGAAATTGGGAGCGACCTGTAGCCTACCTATCGAAACAATTGGACCCTGTGGCCAAAGGATGGCCACCTTGCTTGAGAGCAGTTGCAGCTACAGCACTACTAGTGAGTGAAGCAGACAAACTCACACTAGGACAGAACATACGAGTCACTGTGCCACATGCAGTCCTTGCCCTTATGGAACAAAAAGCAAATTATTGGCTCACCAATTCCCGAATGTTGAAGTACCAGAGCATGTTATGTGAAAACCCACAGATACAACTTGAAGTGAGCCATGCCCTGAATCCAGCCACCTTGATACCTATCAGTGAAGAACTCCCAGAACATGACTGTATCGAAGTCATGGAGACTGTGTTCTCCAGCCGACCCGACTTGACAGATGTGCCCATAGACAATCCTGACCAAACCTATTATGTTGATGGGAGCAGTCTCATCCTTGATGGACGACGCTGTGCCGGATATGCAGTCGTCACTCAACACGAAGTAGTTGAATCATCAGCCCTAGCCTCAGGCACATCAGCCCAGAAAGCCGAATTGATAGCACTCACCAGAGCATTATTGTTAGGAGAAAAACTTATACTGAATGTATATACAGATTCCAAATATGCCTTCACTACCCTGCATGCCCATGGAGCTCTCTATAAAGAAAGAGGACTCATCACATCCGGAGGAAAATCAGTCAAATATGGTCCCGAAATATTGATGTTACTTGATGCCGTTTGGGCCCCAACACGTGTAGCTGTCATGCATTGCAGAGGACATCAAGCAGGAAAAGGAGAAGTTGCCCGAGGAAATAGGTTTGCAGATGCCTCAGCACGACAAGCAGCTATGACAGGACAAACTGCCCCACAAGCTATGCCAATGCAAGCAGCATTGTTTCCAGTACCTTTGAATCTATGGACCCCACGATATACCACCAAAGAATTGGACTACTATTGTGACAAAGAAAATGGAGTATTGAAAGACGGATGGATTGAGCTGCCACCAGAAGAGGGCAGTCAACCTCCAGGACGAATAGTAATTCCTGAACTGTTAGGACCATCCTTTGTCAAAGCTTTCCACGAAGCCACCCACTATGGGAAGAGTGCTATGGAAAAAGCACTCAGACCACATTTCTACATCCCTCTGATGACAACCATATCAGCTTCAGTAGCACGACAATGTCAAACTTGTGCCAAGAATAATGCCAAGCAAGGCCTTATTACAGCACCCCGAGTTCAGTCAAGAGGTGTGACCCCCATGCACAACCTCCAAGTTGATTTCACCGAAATGCCAAAAGCCAATGGGTACCATTACCTATTAGTATTAGTATGTACTTTCTCTGGGTGGGTAGAAGCATTCCCAACCAGAACTGAGAAAGCCCGAGAAGTTACCAAAGTCTTAATGAGAGAGATTGTTCCCAGATTCGGAATTCCAGCAGTAATAGGGTCAGACAATGGACCCTCATTTGTCTCCCAAGTTACTCAGCAGTTAGCAAAAGCCTTGCAGATACAATGGAAACTCCACACTGCATACAGACCCCAGAGTTCAGGGAAAGTTGAGCGAATGAATCGTACCTTGAAAGCCCAAATGTCTAAGCTTTGTCAGGAGACACAATTGAAGTGGCCCCAAGTGCTCCCCATAGCTTTATTCAGAATACGCTCAGCTCCTGTAAAGTCAACAGGATTTTCCCCTTTTGAAGTTTTGTATGGTAAACCCCCACCAATAGTGCAGGGAATCAAAGGAAGTCTAGCCCAAATTGGTTCAGAAATAACCAGACAAGAACTTCTAGCTCTTAGTTTTGTTCTGCAGACTCTCCATACGTGGATCCAAGACCAGTTGCCTATCAACTTGACGGAACCCTTGCATCCCTACCAGCCTGGTACCTCGGTGTGGATCAAAGACTGGAAGAAGACACCGTTGGAACCCCATTGGAAGGGACCGTACACCGTCATCCTGTCTACCCCAACTGCAGTAAAGGTAGCCGAGATCGACGCCTGGATCCACCACAGCAGAGTCAAGCCCGCCGCCGATCCTGAACCAGAGCGGTGGACAGCAGAACAGCACCCTGATGTACCCTTGCGAGTTACTCTGAGACGGCAACCAGCAGCATAGACACTTCATCACAAGTGCTTTGCAGCAGCCAAGTCTTTCGAAGAGGATTGCTGTTTTCCATGCAGCAACAGCTTTGTTTCAACGAACCCAATTTATGTGTGATTTGACACACTACTTTGAGACTACACTGACTAAGCCAGACTCCACAAGCCAACTGAATTGCTGAGTTGGTCAATGTGTACTGGACAACTTGAGGATCTTCAATCAACACTCAGCACCCGTTAAATTGCTTCATTAGCAAACGGGACGAAGAATAATAGATCGTCGTGATCAAGATCAGCAAGCTGAGGATTCAGAAGAACTCCAATCAACATCGACATGCATCTCTACTTTTGCTTTGCTTTGGTTGCCTTCTTTGGAGGTTTTGAACAGACTCATGCTTTACCTCCATGTACTGCCTGCATTACTTCTACTAGAATTGGACTGAAAGTAACTCAGACTTTGCTTTATCATTCTTACTATACCTGCGAGGGAACAGTAACTCGGTGTATCTATAACACCACTGAACTAAATGTTTGCACTCATGGGAAAATTAAAACATGCTATAATCCGCATCAGAATCCATCCTATTACACGATGGAAATAAGATGGAAGGATGCAGATGGACCTATATTAGCTGCAACGCCACCACTTAAGGACATTACTAAACCTGCTGTTTTGAATTTTGATGCATGCAATGCTATTAATAGAGATAGTTATTCCACCTGTGGTACATGGGAGAAAGCGTATCGAAATGACCATAAGTATATGTGTCCAGAAGGTGCCACGGGATGGAGAAAGTGTACAGGTAAAAAGGAACCAGGCTATAGTACTGCCCCAGCAGCAGACTACTATTGCCCGTATTGGGGATGTGTTTTTTATGCTACCTGGAATACTGGTATAACTGATGAGAAAATAGATAAACGAATGGCTACTTTAACCAAGCCAACCACAAATGATAAATGTCAGAAAGATGCTTGTAACCCCTTACACTTACGTATACACAATCCCCATGCATGGAAACAAGGATATAAGTTTGGTTTACGTATTGCTGGAGGAGCAATAGATCCAGGGACCATTGTGCATATCAGATTGAATACCCAAGCCCACAAGTCATCTAAATATCATATTCATAATACTTTTTATGAAGCCATGCATGTAAATAAGTTTGAGATCCCTCACCCCTCACAGAATTTATTTCTAGAATTAGCCGGAGCAGTAGTATCTAGTCTTAAGATCACAGATTGTTATTTCTGTGGCGGAACCCAAATGGGAGATCAGTGGCCATGGGAAGCCCAAGAATTGAATTATTCCATGATTTATAATCAGACTGAATTACACAAGACTACCAGTGAATGGGTGTTAGCGCACTCAATCGTTGGACGTCTTTGCTATGCCAGAACTGGACCCCAGTTCACCCAAAAGGTAGGACAGCTGGTCTGTCTTAGCCAAAAGTACTATAATGCCACAACCAAGAAGATAGCATGGTGGTCAGGAATTGGACATCCTGAACCTCCTAACCCATTAGCCAGATTTCCTGAACTTGCAGGTCTATGGACTAACCTTGCTGAAATCCAAGCCTGGCAAGCCCCACCTGGCCTATATTGGATCTGTGGAAACCGAGCATATGCACAACTCCCACCACACTGGGGAGGAGCATGTGTCTTAGGAACCATCAGACCTTCTTTCTTCCTTTTAAACACTGAGCATGGAGAACAATTAGGATATCCAGTATACACTACCCACCGACACAAAAGAGCACTAAGACAGAAGAGAGAGGCCTTACAGATAGGCAAGTGGGAGAAATGGCAAGGTGATGATTGGCCACCAGAGAGAATCATTGAATATTATGGACCCGCCACTTGGAATGATGATGGTATGTATGGTTATCGTACCCCAATTTATATGATTAATCGTATTATTCGCTTACAAGCAGTAGTTGAAATAATAACCAATGAAACTAGTCATGCTCTCACGCTTTTAGCTAGACAAAGTACACAGATGCGCACTGCAATATATCAGAACCGCTTAGCACTTGATTATTTGTTAGCAGCTGAAGGAGGAGTATGTGGTAAGCTGAACTTAACCAATTGCTGTTTGAAAATAGATGATAAAGGTCAAGTAGTTGAAGAAATTGCTAAAGATATGCAAAGACATGCTTATGTGCCAGTACAGACGTGGCACTCATTGAAACTTCCTAATTGGTTTGCTAACCTCTTTTCATGGGTGGGAGGATTTAAGACTTTCATCGTATTGGTACTAATCCTTGTTGCTGTTATCTTCTTATTACCATGTTTAATCCCATGTTGTATGCGTTCCATTCATAACACTATTGATAATACAGTAGAGCGGAAGACTGCAACAAAAATCATGGCTTTATATACAGCCAGTCCTGGTAGAAATCCTTTAGCCAGGATGTGATTCTTCAGAAAGTGATTTAATTCTCACACCTTATTAAGTAATAGGGTGAGATTAATCAAAGGGGGGAATGTGGCAGGTGCAGGCCTGTGACCCACAGTGTCAGAACATAAGCAGGCCAGCATGGCTAGCTTGACCTGTAAATGAGGCCTGTGGAGAGGCATATAGGATTGCACATCCCCCAATATGCTGCTATTGTAAGATAGAACTCAGTAGAAGTATTGAATTAGCTTAGGTAAGCAGAACTGCAGTATTGAAAGATGGAAAAATACAGAAAAACATGTTTAAAAGTTACTGATAAGAAAAAGTACATCTGCAAAGAAATAATTAGGAGTGCTGACAGATGAGTTGCAGAGCCCAGCTCCTCTGCACGTACAAATTAGTTCCATAACCTTGAGAGTGTGAAAGTAACAAGTTGATGAACTGACCATTGTAATTGGGACTAGAAGGGGGGTATGCAGGTGTCATGCCCACTGGAGGGACATAACTGGATAAACTTATCAGTACCGGGACCAATAGAAGAGGTACGGGAGGTACGGGAGATTACCGGGACCAATGAAATGTTTTTCTATACCTAGAATGGAACAGAAGTCTATAAAAGTTGTTGTAATGCTTGAAAACTTTGCTCAGCCATTTTGAAATTGATTGGTTCGAGACTTGTGCACAAATAAATGATTTGGACCTTCTGAACAGACTCCTGGTATCATTGGTTTGTCTGCGCTTTGCTGCTACACTTCCTCCTCCTATCTCTGCAACGAGGGGACATAGGATGAGGGTGGAAGGGGATAGACTCAGGAGTAATATGTAGACATATTTCTTTAGAGAAAGAAAGGTAGATGTGTGGTAGAGACAAGGACATTATCTGACTGCAAGTAAGCATGGGACCAACACAGAAAATCTCTAAAGGAAAAAAAGGGACTGCAGTAGTTGGTATGGAAGGGAAGACTGGATAAGCCGTATGGTCTTTTTTTTCCATCATGCTTTTATGTTTCTATGTAACCATGTAACTTCTGGAAGAGAATTTTAAAAAATGGAGCTATTACTGAGAATCTTCTTGTGTGGGCTAAACTGGCTTGTGTCATATTAGATACTACCAGGTGTTTGTTGGATGCTGACTTAAGTGGTTGGCACATATGCCATCAGATTCTCCTTAAGATAGAGGGGGGCTCATCCCCTTAACTCCTTTACTTGTCAGCACAATGGCATAATGATCTTAAAAATAACCAGGCTCGATATCCAAAGCCCTTATGCAGATAGCCTATGGCGGACTATGGATAAGGATGCTGATTATCTCCACAGACTGTCTCAGCACTATCCAATGAGTGCAGGGTGGGCAGAGCTAGGGAGGTATGACCCGAAGTGCCATCCTCATCGGGAAAGTGGCGATTTTCAGCCAGCACTTATCTGGGTAGATTAGACCGCATGAAAAGCAGGCCTAAATTGCTCTCTGGATAAGTGCCGGCTGAAAATCACCACTATCTGGATAAGGTTGGCATATCTGGATAATGGACACTCAATCTGGATATTCAGCTGCAGCCACTGTCCAGATGTTCCTGCTAAATATCTGGATTATATTTAAGCACTGCAGCTGACCTCCATGGTGTTTAAATATCAGCTGTTTTGAAAATTGGCTTGAATCCCATCGTCTATAGATAGCCAGTACAAACCCCTCATTGCTGGAGGAACATGTTCATAAAACTTTGACCTCCAAAGAAGCCAAGCTGCTATATTTTGTACAAGTTAAACTTAAGACAAGGTACCCCAGGCTGGAGGGTCGGGGGTTCAATTCCCACCTGGGGACAGCAATCTCAGGCCGAAGGGACTGGAGTTTCTAGTCCTATAGGCACTCCTTGTGGCCTAGGGCAAGCCACTTAACCCTCCGTTGCCTCAGGTACAAATAGATTGTGAGCCCTTTAGGGACGAGGAAATGTATCCAGTACCTGCTTGTAGTGATTGTAAGCCGCTCTGATGCCCTTCAGCCTGGGCGGTATATCAAGAAATTGCATAAACATAAATATTTCGTTGGAAGAACAGAAAGAATGGAATTACAATAATCCAGTTATGGAAATACCAAGGCCTGAGTTACAACTTTTAAATCTGTCGCAAAAGAAACAAATGTAACAATGGAATAATTTTCTCTACTCAAAAGATGTTTGACAAATAGCAGCAACATGATAATACATAACAAGAACCCTATCCAAAAGAACCCCTAAATCTTGTGCCATTTTTCTAATTGCAATTCATAGCCATCTAAATTTATTGATGGAAATTCAGGTAAGTTTAGTTTCCTTAACCAAATGAACTCTGGTTTTTCAACATTATACTTAAGCTTGTTTTCACAAAAAACCATTTAGCAATCTGGACCAAACAGATGTTGACATGAATAAAGTTCACCGGTATCAAGGGATTGCCATGGAAACCAAAACTGAACATCATCCGCAAACTGATAATATGCCAGCCCTAATGACAGTAGCATATCATATAGAGGTTTTATGTGTAAATTAAAGAGAAATGGAGACAATATGATTCCAAAGTAGACCCCACAAGGCAGTAACCAACAATCTGAGGAATATTATACCAGCACCGCTTGTTGTGGGTGGCACTCTAAGAACAAAGAGAATCAGGTAAGAACTGAGCATACTATCCCCATCAACCTCAAACGCTCCAACAGCAGGCCTTGGCCTAAGTATCAAATGCTGATAATAAATCTATCAAGAACAACAAAACATAGCCCCTTCCATCCCAGTACCTGGAATGAACATTTAACAAAGGAGCCAACACCATTTCAGTGCTATGCAAGGCCCCAAACCCTGAATAAAAAGGATCTATTACTTTACAATCAGCTATAAATTCTACTAGCTAAATTGATACAGCTTTTTCAATTGACTTGCCTATAAATGATGATGTGTAGTAGTCCTAAAAATGTGTCAACACCTGTACATCTAGGGAAGGATTCTTCAATGTAGGACAAATGATAGTAGCCTTCTAACATCTGGAAATAATCCTACTACTACTGCTATTGATCATTTGTATAGAGCTACAAAGCAAATGCAGCGTTGTACAGAGATATGTAAAAGGCGGTCTCTGCTTTTCAGAGCTTACAATCTAGTCAACACAGACAACACAACAGCTAGGGACAAGGATATGTCTAGGGGAATGGTAAGGAAACACATAACTGGAGAGCAAGAGATATGCAGATCAGAATCCAAAAGCGGCCTCAATGAGATGAGCTTTAAGCCTGGATTTGAAAAGGGTCAGCGATGAAGTCTGATGTACTGACTCACGTCGTTTTTTCCAGGCATAAGGAGCAGCAAGATGTAAATATTAAAGTCTGGAGCTGGCAGTAGATGAGAAAGGCACAGACAGAAGGGATCTACCAGAAGAGCGGAGTTCCGAGGAGGGGTGTAGAGAGAGATAACAGAGGAAAGGTTGCGAGGAGCAGCAGAATGAGTGCACTTATAGATCAGTAGAAGACTATGGAAAGGAATAGGAAGCCAATGAAGCAACTTCAGAAGAGGGGTTATATGAGTATATCGAGGCCCACAGAAGATTAACTGTGCAGCTAAATTTTGAACAGATGGAAGGGGAGAGAGATGATTCAGAGGGAGACCAGCAAGGAGGAGGTTGAAGTAGTCTAGACAGGAGGTGACTAAAGAATGGATAAGTGTCTTAGTAGTGTGTTCAGAAAGGAAGGAGCAAATTTTGCTGATGTTATAGAAAAAGAAACAATAGGTTTTCGCTATCAGGTGGATGTGTGTGGAGAAAGAGGAGACAAAAATGACTCCAAGGTTGTAAGCCAAGAAAACAGGGAGGAGAAGAGCGTTATCCTCAGAGATAAAGGAATAAGGGGAAGATGGGTTTAGGGGGAAAAATATGGAGCTTGGTTTCGGCCATGTTCCATTTCAAATGGAGGCAAGACATCCAGGCAGCAATGTCAGATAAGCAGGCAAATTTACAGGCTTGGATACCCAAAGAGCTTTCAGGTGTGGAGAGGTAGATCTGAAAGTCATCAGCATAAAGATGGTACTGGAAACCATGGGATAAGATGAGTGCACCAAGGGACTGGGTATAGAGAAGGACAAGGAGTGGACCCAAGACAGACCCTTGGGGTACATCAACTGAGAGCAGGATAGCAGTAGAGGAGGATCCACCAGAACAAACACTAAAAGTGCAGTGAGAAAGATAAGAAGAGAACCAGGATAGCACAGAGCCCTTAAAACGAAGTGAGGACAAGGTATCAAGGAGAAAGTAGTTGTCAACAGTGTCAAAAGCAGCAGAAAGGTCAAGAAGGATGAGGATCAAGTAAAGGCCCTTGGATTTGGCCAGGAACAAGTTGATGGAGACTTTGGCAAGAGCCAGTTCAGTAGAATATAGAAGATGAAAGCCAGATTGCAATGGATTCAGAAGAATTTCAGAAGACAGAAAGCCAAGGCAATGGCAGTGAACCACATGTTAAAGTAGTTCAGACATAAAGGAGAGGAGGGAGATAGGTCAATAATTAAAAGGACAGGTAGGGTCTAGTGAAAGATTTTTGAGAAGAGGTATAACCACAGCGTGCTTGAAGGCTACAGGAACAGTTGCAGTGGAAAGCGATAGGCTGAGAATATGACATATGGAAGGGATGACAGTGGAGAAAATGAAGCTTAGAAAATGTATTTATATTTAACTCACACCTTTCCAATGGTAGTTCAAGGTGAGTTACATTCAGGTACATAGGTAATTCCCTGTCCCCAGAGGACAATCTAAGGCAATGGAGGGTTAAGTAACTGTCCAAGGTCACAAGGAGTGCCAGTAGGAATTGAACCCAGATCTCTTAGGTACTAAGATGTTCCTCTAACCACTATGGTGGGAATAGGATCAGAGGAGTGGGTAATGAGTTTGGAGGAGGAAAGAAGATGCGTGGTTTCCTCCTCAGAGATCTTAGAAAAGGAAAAAAAGGTGACAGAAATTGAAGGGAGGAGTTGGGAGGAAAGAGGGGGAAGAGAAGATGGAGATGACCTTATGGGGAATTTGAGGACTTGGTCATGGAAATAGTCAGCAAAGTATGGGTAGAAAGGGAAGGAGGGGTTGGAGGTGGAGGCATCTTGAGGAGAGAGTTGAGAGTTGTACAGAGATGGTGAGGGTCAGAGGCAAGAGTTAGTCAGGTGGATATAATAGTCTTGTTTTGTGAGTGCTATGGCTGTCTGGAAAGAGGCAAGCATGAATTTGAAGTGTAGAAAGTTGGCAAAGGTGTGGCACTTTAATCAAATGCATTCAGCTGAGCAGTCACAGGACAACCAAGAGCAAGAGCAGAGCAGAGTGCAGTGTTATAGGAAGCTACTGCCTCATCAACAGACTCAGATGACATAGTGGAGGAAAGAGGTGATGAAACAGCAGTGGAGAGAGGCAATAGGTCGATAGCATGAAGATTCCTAAAGAGGTTGGAGGAGACAGGGCGTGACTGAGGTGGGGGGTGATGAAAAGTGAAGCTTAGCAGGTGATGGTCAGAAAATGGAAGAACTGAGGTACAGACGTTTGAGGGTAAACAATTAGGGCCCGAGTTCATCTCGCACGTAGATCCCCTCTGTGCGTCCGGTCTGAACCGGAAGCACAGAGAGGATCACGATTCTGATCCCGCTGGGCACGTCTAGCCCCGCGGGATCAGAATTGCGAACAGTCATGTACGTGCAGGCCGGGACTACAATTCAGTCTGTCCTGCATGTACATGAAAAGCCTGGTTAACTCAGTCAGGGCTTTTAAATGGAGCTGCGGTGCCATGGTGTCCGGTTGCCATGGCACCGTGGCTCCATTTAAAAGTCGCAATGCCGGCAGCTGGCAAAAACTGCCTATTCCCCGCAGCCCGACCCCCATACTGGCCTCCTAAGGCCAGGGTCGGGATGCGGGGAATGTCCCCTGGCCCCCCTTGCCCCATCCGTGCCCCGGTCACAGCAAAGAAAAACGTCCTCGAGGGTGTAATAACGTCACTGCACATGTTGCTGGCCCTGAACTTATAGGACTGACATTAGAATCAGCTCTGTATGTCCAGGACCAGCGACCGCCTACTGCCTGCCCAGACTCCGCCCCAGAGCTGCCCCTGTCTAACTTCACCGCACAACCAGCAGGGAAGTTAGTTGGGGGGCAGGAGCCAGCACGAATAGTGGGGATGGACATCGCGTCAGGCTGTCCATCCCTGCTATTCGTAGCACAGAATAACTCCCTTAGAGAAGAAGACAAGGTTGAGGCAGTGGCTATGCTGGTGAGTGGGGACAGTAGAACACAGCTTGAGGTTGAATGAGGAGGTAAGGGAAAGGAGCTTTAAAGCATAAGGGTCAAAGGGGTTATCAACATGAATGTTAAAATCCCTGCGAATAAGGGAGGGAGAAGATGAATCCAGAAATAAAGAAAGCCACAAGTCAAAGTCAGAAGAAATATATGAAGGATAGGCAGGAGAGAGATCTCAGGAGATCAGAGTGAACTTATGAGTAATAGTGGTATGGAGCACAAGGTAACTATAAGAGACTCTTAGCCAGGGGGTGGGTGAGCTGTGGGGTGGGAGGGAGGGAAGAATAATAAACAAGGCAGAGGAGGAGCAACAGGCAGACAGCTGAAAATAGCAGGGAGCTGAACAATATTACAAAAATTACAGATAAGGTAAAAACACACTGATGTATCCAGTACCTGCTTGTAGTGATTGTAAACTGCTCTGAAGCCCTTCAGCTTGGGCGGTATATGAAGAAATTGCATAAACGTAAGTAATAATGATTTTTTTTTTAAGTGCCATGAAGTCAATGCTGACTCCTGGTGACCCAGCAGCCCCTGGGCATTTTTGGCAAGTTATGACAGAAGCAGATTGTCAGGTCTTTTCTTCTGAGGAAATGGAGGGTAAAGTGACTTGTCCATCTCATGCCAGTGGGAACTGAACTCTGATCTCTTGTTGCCCTAAGCACTAGGCTACTCCTCCACTCCATAATATATATAATATATATATGTATATATATATATACATATAATATATATATATGTATATATATATATATATATATATAAAGACAGACAGACAAGATCAGGACTCACAAGTAAGCAGTAAAATGTCTGACCCAAGCCAGGAGCAAGGACTTGTAATGGAGATGCTTTTTCTAGAGCAGAGAGGCAACAGAAGACTCAGCACATGTAGGCAGGGAGGAAAAGGGGCTTAGCAATGCCTCTGTAAGGGGGAGGGGCTAGTTACATCACTTCCTGCATACTCCCATGTAGCTTAGAAAAAATTCAAGTTAAATCAACAGAGACCAGAGTTAGAATTTGAACTTAACCTCTACAAACTGAGAGACCAGATAGTAGAAAGAAAAGGTACAGGGCAGTTACGATTAATAGGAGGAGCAAGAGACAGACAGCTGAAGAGAGCAGGGAACTGAACAATATTACAAAAAAAGAAGTAATAACCAAATTATATCAATCACCCTATCAAGTTTGTCTAGCTCCCTGAATCAAAGATGGAGGACATGGATCAACTGGACAAGTTATAGGTGTTTCTATTGAATGTTCTCTTTTTTGGGTGCATTTTTTGTTAATCTCTGTACTTTGGGTTTTGTAAACTGTCTTAGTGACCCCTCCACCACTGTCCAGGGTCATCATGACTGGGCCTGTTCTCCACATATGCATGGGGGGCCTCAGCAGCTGTCTATGTGACTGCATGTATCCCCTGTGCTGCCACAGTTCCTTCTTCCTTGTCCTCTGTAGCCTCCTTGTCAAAGGCATTTTCTTCAATGGGCGGCTTTATCCTCCTCTCCTGGATCTCTCTCCAAGGTATGGACCTACTGATGCTGCTGGGGCCAGCCTCCTTGGTGGTTGAGGTTGTTTTGGTGTTGCTGTCTGGTGCAAGACCCTGGCCATGGGAGGCTCCAGTCATAGACTGCCACAGCAGTGGTGGTATTGATGGTGGCAGTGAGGCAGCCGGAAAGGCAGCTGTGAGAGAAAGCCCCTTCCCTCCCCCCCCCCCCCCGCTTTTTGTTGCAGCGAAACAGCACTTACACATACCCTTTCGCCCAGAAAACCAGTAGACCAGAGCATACCAGTCTAAACAGGTCACTCGGGAATGCTTTATGAGAGCCCACTATCCCCCCCTTCAGGGGCTACCGATTGGTGAAGAAGAGATACCTGGGGCGAATGGGAAGGTAGCAAGGGGGTTTGAGAATGTACTGTATATAAGACAGTGTGGGACGTCATTTGGGGGCTCAGATCTTTTGTCCAGGGTGCCGGCTCTGTCTATCTGAGTCCTTTGTACACAATAAAAGATTCTGTTTCCATTCTAGTCTGTCTGTGTGTTCCTTCCGAGGGTGTGGGAGACAGGGTTCCTGCTTCATTTGGTGCGTTGCCGGGAAATCCTTTCTCCTCGCACCCGTGGAGGAAGCCTCCCTGCGGTTCTGCAGGACCGGGCATTCCTGCTGCTGCTGTTGCTTCCAAACAGATTGGACTTTCGTGCTAAGGTGTTAAGTGGTGTATTGTCGGTATTTCGCCTCCGTCCCCCACTGCATACACAGAGCTGCTGTGTGTGCAGCAGGGGATAGGGGTGTGCCGTGGAGAAGAGCGGGAGGGGCATGAGCAGGACCAACCTCTGAACTTATAGGGCCAATTCCGCTCATGGCCCTGTACATCCAGGAGTCGCCGGGAGCATGGCCTGTTTGTTCCACTTCAGAGGTAGAATAAGTGCTGGCCCCACCCCAATCCTTCCTGTCAGCCCCCCCCCCCCCCCAGAGATTGCCAGCACCTTCACGGAGCATATGACAGGCCAAAGTGGGTCCCTGCCTCCTGATATGGGCACTGGCCACCCCCATCGGGGTTGGGCAGCAGGGTATCGGGTCCAGGCAGCCATATGGCAGGTCGTGCCATGGAGAGGAGTTCCCCGTGGCATTGCTGGGGCAGCCAGGCCATTTCCAAGGCCCCGATCTTGCAGAGCAGAAGCGTCTTGCTCCTCTGGTGCAGAATCAAGTGCTGACGGCCCCTTCTTGATTACGGCTGTCCAGATGGCCCAGATGTACTCCATATTGGATTGAGCTCCACGTGTATTTAGATTTTCAGAAAGCCTTTGACAAGGTCCCACATGAGAAACTCTTAGGGAAATTGAAAAGGAGGCAGTGTAATATTGTGGATTAGGAACTGGTAATGTTTATGTTTATTTAAAATTTGAGATACTGTCCTTCATGGTTATGGCAAAGCAGTTTACAATAAAACAATCCCAAGATAGGGTGAGGACTGGAGAATAGAAAAGAAATCCATAAAATGACATAGGAAAGTTGTTCACATTCATATGAAGAAGACCGAAAAAGATAAGACAAAAGAGAACATCAGTGGTACAGTGTCAAGTGATGGGTAAGTCAGAAGCTTTATACTGCAAGTAACTGGTCACCCACCTCAAAAAATAATATATAGTGGAGCTAGAAAAGGTTCAAAGAGGGATGCCATCTTAGTGAATCACTCTTTAAGTGAGGCACATTTTCCTTCATGCTTAAAAAAGGCAGTGGATCAATCTATTAAGAAAAGGAAATGGTTCAGATATTAATGATCTTAATGGCTATGGACCAATTTTTCAGTTACCTTTCCTAGACTAAAAGACAGAAAACAGAGAGTAGGGCTAAATTGACAATTTTCTCAATGGAGAAAGGTAAATAGTGGCGTACCCTAGGTATCTGTGCTGGGCCCACTGCTTTTTAACATATTTATAAATGAGCTGGAAAAGGGAATTACAAGTGAGGTGATCATATTTGCAGATGACACAAAATTATTCAGAGTTGCTGAAACACAAGAGGATTGTGAAAAATTGCAAGAGGGCCTTGAGAAATTGGGAGACTGGGCATCCAAATGGCAGATGAAATATAATAAGGACAAGTGCAAAGTTATGCACCTAGAAAAGAACAACCCAAACTATGGTTACACAATGCAAGGTTCTACATTGGGAACCAACACCCAGAAAAAAGATTTAGGTGTCATCGTGGATAACATGTTAAAACCCTCTGCCCAGTGTGCAACGGTGGTCAAGAAAGCAAACAGTATGCTAGGTATCATAAGGAAAGGAATGTAGAATAAAACCATAATTCTTCTGTATCGCTCCCTAGTGCAACTGCACCTTAAATGTTCTGTACAATTTTTGTTGCCATATCTTAAAAAGACATAGCAGAATTAGAAAGGGTACAGAAAAGAGCTACCAAAATGGTAAAGGGGATGGAAGGATACCCCTATGAAGAGAGGCTTAAAAGGTAAGGGCTCTTCAACTTGGAAAAGAGACGTCTGAGGGAGATATGACAGAGGTCTGTAAAATAATGAACAGAGTGGCCCATGTAAATGTAGATCAATTGTTTAGGAAACACAAAAAAAGAGCCTAAGCTCTTGCAGAGGAGAGAACCAAACACAAAAAAAGCGAGAGGTGTCTTTATTAATTGATCCCCAGCGCGTTTCGGCAAACGCCTTCCTCAGGGGATATGCAGCTTAAAAGATAAACAGATAATAAACAAATAATTAAACATAAAAATGTTAACAATAAATAAACAATAATAAGGTTGGATAAAGTATAAAGACAGAATGTTAAACAACAAAAACAGTGATCAACTAATAAAATAAAGTTGTAATATATCGTAAAAGTAATAATAATGATATAAGCAATAAAACTTAATGCATAACAACACCCAAATAATGCTCTTTAAAAAAATTAAGAACAATAAGAAACAATAAAAACACACAATAAAAGCTATCTGTCAATAGGACCTAATGATATAAAACAGAAGAAATAAATAAAATGCAGGGCAGAGGGTAGCTCAGAGAACAATAGTGGTGTAAATATGAGAGAGACAAAGGGGAGGAAGAGAATCCAAATGAGATAGTGTGAATGCAGTACTTTCTTCTTCTATAGAGATACTCACATTTGCACACTGTGAAAATCTTGTGCAAGAATGCTAATGTGCAATTGTAACTCTGTATGCTAAAAGCAATGAAAAGGTAAAAACATTATTCTCATGAATTCATTACTACGTAATGAAGTGGGAGCAACATCTAAAGGGAGCTATTAAAACTAATCTTGCAGTTATCTCTGTGCTAATGACTAATGGAGACTAAAATCCATATTAGAGAGAAGAGGCAGCATGGTATTCTTTTATTACAAAAAAATATATAATTGGAGTGATGAGCAGAAAAGAAAGAATGAACTTGGAAAGGAGGATGGGCAAACCGTATCCCTTCATATGTGTATGTGCCATCTTGCTGTGATGTTCATTGAAGGGAACATGATTAAATAATGATAAGCAATAAAACGTTCTACTACTGAAAACAATTCATGAATGACTCAAAAGTCTGTATAAAAACAATACATCCTTAAGGTCAGGAGAGGGCTGGCAAAGTCTGTAGTACCAGCATGCAGATGAACTAATTGAGAGACAGGCACTGTGTTCAGCTTAAGGGATAAGAAGTAATCCTCCTATTTTACAGAGTAACAACTGATATGCTGTATACTAGTACTTAAACAAAATAAGATCCACATAGTGAAACAAAGGGACTGCGAGAGCAAAAAAACGTGCAAAGGGGCGCTGTAAAAAAAACCCTGGGAAAACAGACAATCAAACTGAGAGCAGAAGTTTGCCAAAAAATTGTTTTCAGTAGTAGGACGTTTTATTGCTTATCATGCTGGGTTTAAAAGAGGTTTGGACAAGTTCATAAAGCATTATTAAAGAGGACCAGGGAAATCCACTGCTTACCCCGGTACGAGCATTGTGGAACCTGTGTGCCTTTTTGGGAACCTGCCAGGTACTTGTGACCTGGATTGGCCACTGTTGGAAACAGGATACTGGGCTTGATGAACCATTGGTCTGACCCAGTCTGGCATATCTTATGTTCTTATTATCAGTGAGCCACCACCCCCTACACATTCATGCTGCACGTGGCCATCAATGCACACCGCAATTTGCCACATGCACTGCGTGCCCTGTTAGTATGTGTGCGCACATTCTCTCTGCAGGCTGCAGCCTGGGCTGTGGATTGCTGCATATGAGCGGCTGCCCAGGTGTTACATTGACTGCTGCTGCTCTTCGATTTCACTCAGAAGATGATGACCAGATCTACTACACAGTCTTGCCTAGTGTTTAGCCCACCCCTGCCTCCCATGTTTGCCAGTCTACACACTGGCTGTCAGCCTGCAGCTACTGTAGGTGTGCCCCATGGGCTGTCATTCAGGGTGTTCATTGTAGGCTTTGCGTTGATTATTGCTGCAAACTCTTTGGGTAAACATACCACACCCATGTGCTGACTTTATTGTTTACCCCTCAGCTTTTTCAGGTACTGTCTGTAAACTTTCTCTCCAGTTGAATGTGTTGTGTGCTCTGGGCTGCTTGATTCAGCTGACAAATCTTTAGCTTCTTAATGCCACTAGAACATTCCTACAATCAAAAATGGTTAAACATAGAAAAGAGCAGATAATCTATAATAGTGCAAAACTATTTTTTTTGTCAGCCTGAGTGTCCAAAGAGGGAAAAAATATTCTTCTGTGAAAATCCTAACTTTCAAACAATTTTTTATATATTAGGCAAATCAAACACAAAAGTCCACTACAATTGCAGAAGCACGCTTAGCTTAACCAGTATCCTATAGCTTTACCATCTAGGTCAGCGTTTTTCAACCACTGTGCTGCGGCACACTAGTGTGCCGTGAGATATTGTCTGGTGTGCCGTGGGAAAAATTCCAATTTCATCCGTAACATGTGGCCTCGGCTCACAAATTAGGGTTGCCAACCGGCCGGTTTTCAGCCGGCCTGGCCGGTTTTTCCATGGCCAGGCTGGCTGCCGGCACAGTTGTAAAACCGGCCATTGAAAAGCCGGTTTTTTGCTCTGGCCGCAAGATCGGGAGCGGCCAGAGCAAAAAACCGGCGTTAGTGCCGAAGTCCGCGGCGCGAACGCTATCGATCGCGATTCCCTATAGCAGTGCAGCCGCTGGTTCTGCTTTTTACAGAGCAGCGGCTGCACTACACTTACATTGAAAAGTAAAGAGAAACTGTGTCAGGAGCCCTCCGATCATGCAGAGCCCGAGGAAGTGATGTCATGGGGGCGGGCTCCTCACAGGCTGTCTTTCCTTTTCAAATTAACTTTAGCTGCAATAAAGTTAATTTGAAAAGGAAAGACAGCCTGTGAGGAGCCCGCT
This sequence comes from Ichthyophis bannanicus, assembly GCA_033557465.1. Taxonomy (NCBI): domain Eukaryota; kingdom Metazoa; phylum Chordata; class Amphibia; order Gymnophiona; family Ichthyophiidae; genus Ichthyophis; species Ichthyophis bannanicus. Next base: position 1,122,468,193 of record CM066031.1, on the reverse strand, counting down.
CCCATGACATCACTTCCTCGGGCTCTGCGATGACCAGAGGGCTCCTGACACAGTTTCTCTTTACTTTTCAATGTAAGTGTAGTGCAGCCGCTGCTCTGTATAAAGCAGAAGCAGCGGCTTGGGCAGAGGGGGGTGTGTGTGTGTGTGAGTGAACCAGCAAGGGGGGGGGAGTGTGAGTGAACCAGCAAGGGGGGGGGGAGTGTGAGTGAACCAGCAAGGGGGGGGGGGGCGATGGTGTGAGTGAACCAGCAGGGGAGGGGGGGTAAGTGAGTGAGTGACCCAGCAGGAGGGGTGAGTAAGTGACAGGGGGGTGGGTGAGTGAACCAGTAGTGGAGGGGGGGGGTGGTGTGAGTGAACCAGCAGGGGAGGGGGGTTGGTGTGAACCAGCAGGGGAGGGGGGTTGGTGTGAGTGTTTGATTCCTATTCAAGAGAATTACTTTATATATAGTCAATATAGGCACAGAGGTAAATTTTTTTAACATTTTCTAATGGTGGTGTGCCTCGTGATTTTTTTCATGAAAAAAGTGTGCCTTTGCACAAAAAAGGTTGAAAAACACTGATCTAGGTTGCCTAAGTCATTCTCATTGCATCTTTTAGGATTAGTATTAACCAAGAAATATTTTTTATATAATGATCAGTTTTATTTACAAACTTTCAGCCATTATATAAAATCTTTCAGCCATTATATAAAAAATATTCCTTGGTTAATACTAATCATTGATTTATATTTCAGCATAGTATAAATATACGTATACCTATCTGGAAAAGGTTTTTGGATGACATTCTTCCTTTGGATGAGTTCTGTAGATCTACAAATATCTTTTTATCTTGGCTGAATTCATATAAACCGAATATTAAGTTTACAGTGAAAATTCATTTTCAATGTTTAATTTTTGGATACTAAGGTATTTAAAACTAATTTTTGCTTGAAAACCACTCTGTATTGGAAAGCAGTGCAATGGAATTATCTTTTGAGGCTTTACAGTTTACCATCCTGGACCCCTTTGGAGGGGTCTTCCCTTTGGGCAATTCCTTCATTTGAGAAGAATCTGTTCATCCTTGACAGAGTTTCAAATACATGCTGATGATTTGTGTGATAGATTGACTGCTAGAGGATATCCTAAAAAAGTCACCTTAAGAGCTTACAAGTGAGCAAAAAATGTTCATCATGAGTGGCTTCTAGATTTTATGGGCACCTCTGCTTCAAGATGGTCCAGTTGATCAGGACAGTGCAGTGGGAGTCCTCTCCTTCATGAAAAATGCGGCAGAGGTGACCCATCTGTACTTCATCTTCATTGATGTTTTCGTAAGGATCTAACTATAGCATACACCCGGGCTCGTAACCTTCGGTGTCTACGATTGATTGTATACCTCCTGTCATTCCAATCCTGGACATTTCCCTTGTGGGGCATGCCGATATTGTGAATTCACGATACTGGGCCCTGAATGGAGGGTCAGGCACACTGATAGGAGTTATCATACTAGGTGGCATTCCATATGTTTATTGGATTCTGTTGTTTATCTTTTGATCTGCCCTTGCAATCTAACCACTCAACCAATTAAAGTCCACTTGGGAGAACATTCTACTCGGATAAACACATTAACTTTATCGGCTCTGATCGTGTCATATTCTATGGAGTTCCATCATATCTTTCAGAATTTTCAATAGCAGGTTATTGACTATGGAGTTTATTCTGTAATGTGAATAGCGGGGATGGACCTCTTTGGGAAGTCCAACCCCACTACTCGCCCCCCCCCCTTCCATACCCAACAGAAGCCTCCCCATATGAACGAGGATTTTGTATGAGGAGCGAGGGCGGGGCATGAGCGGTCTGCGACCCCAGACATACAGGGCCGATTCTGAGGTCGGCCCTGTACGTCAGGGGTTGGCAAACTGGACAGGGGACGTATTCCACCTCGGAGGTGAAATAAGTCTCCTGGGATGGCAGGGTCAGGTAGCAGCGAAAAGATGGGGGGTGCAGGGGGTTCCTTGCAACCCAACCCTGGCCATGGAAGGCCAGATCGTGGGTCAGGCTGGGGGAAAGGAGATAGTGGTCGGTGACCAGGGATCGTAGCTCCTGAATGGAGCCATGGTGCCATGGCAATGGGATGCCATGGCACCACGGCTCCATTCAGGAGCCTGACTGAGTTAGCGGGGCAAGGGTCTGTATGTGCAGGCCGATCAGAATCAGGTCCTGGCTTGCATGTAGAGGCCCAGACTCAATTCTGATCCCTCAGAGCACATCTAGCCCCCGCAGGATCGGAATCGGGTCTGCCTCTGTCGTCCTGATTCCGATCGGGCACCCAGGGGCCTGGACGCACATATTAGAATGTACCTCTATGTCCCTAGTGATCCCCACAGAAGAAATTGTATTGCCCATCTCCAATGGTTGGAGCAGCGCGGGATCTTTAATCTGCATACTGTCAATCCCCATGGGCTAATTTAGAACAGGTTTGGTCAAGACTCCTATAATCAATTCAAAGACCGGCCACCACGTCTCTATGGTGGATTCGTCAGCTTTAGGCAAAGAGGGGGTACATCTATCCAACTAGGGATGACACCATAAATTTTGAGCAGAGTGAGGACACTGTTTTGGACTGGACATCGCACTTTAATGTTATTTTGGAGTGAGAGGCTTTATGGTACCTGATGCAGAGCTTTCTGAAAAGTGATGAATTAGCTCAAAACGTGGGATGCCTCATTGCTGTGCTCCATTGGTGCTTTGCAATCTAAGCGTGCTTCTGCAATTGTAATGGACTTTTGAATTTGATTTACCTAAAATATAAAAAAATTGATTACAAGGAACGATTGTCACAGGAGAGTAGTTTTTCCCTCTCTGGGCACTCAGTCCAACAAAACAATTTTTTTGCACTATAATAGATTATCTGCTCTTTTCTATGTTTAACCTTTTTTGATTGTAGTGTTTGTAGAGGTTGGCATACTGGGTTTCTTTTACTGGTACTAGGACATTCCTGGCAAATTTCAAACAGCTCAGTGTTTGTGCTCACTGTGTTTCACTGAGGTCTTGACCTGAGCATTCCCGGTTCTCGTGCTGTGATTCACACCAGCATACTGCCTGTCCCCATGAAGTCTGGTTTATATCTGTAGCCATTCTGCACATACTCTCTCAGGATGCCCAGTGCCACTCCCATTCTGCTGAGTTTCTCAAATGCATCATTAGGATGCCTTTTGTATGTTAGCTATGTCAGTAATGCTGCAGCCCTCTCCTAGTTAATCAGTACAGCTACAGGAATGTCTCCTTACAAAACTTGAGCAATTCCCGCCCTTGATGCCCTCTGAAGAGTAAGGCATGCTCTAGATCAGTTTTCAGATCCTCCAAATGGTTTGCTTTCATCTTTTGTATTCCTCATAGCTACTTTTAAGTGTCCATCTACTAAAACTTACTAAAAACGTGTGGCAACGTGTTGTTTCAAGGTGCATTAGTACAGCGGTCTTAGAGGCTTGTTTAACTAAAGTGGGTTAGGGGTTTAATGTGGATTTTAATGTACATTAAACTGTTGACATGCTTTAAAAAATCCTTAATGCATAGTAAATTCCATGATCATATGTTAAATCCCACGTTAAACTCAGGGTAGGTGTTACAAATGCTGGGGCCCAGGGCAGAAATTCAGGAGGGGACCCCAAAGCCCACCAGCAGGCTGTGTGTCCTTCAACTTTAAGCAGGCTTGACAACTCCCTGCAAAATGGCGGCTCAGAGAAATTGCCCTGGTTACACTCCCCTCATGCTGCCCCTGGTTAAACTCCTAACATGGGATTTTATTTAAATGTGGATAAGTGGGTGGGAAAGAGGTGGGGAATGGGCATGAAGGGTGGCACAGACATTAATATGTGTTAAAAATAAGTGTAGTTAACTCTTTCCACAGTTACAACCGCTGCGTTATTGAGCGGTGATGCGCAATAAAATCTCACCTGCTTCCCCCCCATGGCAGCCACCTCATCTTTCACTGCTGAACGTTATCATGGATGTTTTGCCACTAAGACACATTCAAGTTTGCTTTTAATGGTAAAACTATGCTGCAGTTTAGTAAATAGGCCCTGTAATGCACTATTAACTATAGCAGTCATTTTAGAAGCCTTATTCACAATTTGGATGTCTAAAAACATGCATGTGGACATCCAAATCTCAAAAATGTCCCCAGAGTCATTTTACAAATGGTGTTTGAAGATGTCTCCAGAGCAGGGACATCCAAGTAGGCATGTCTGGGTCGGGGCAACAGTCATAGACATCCCCCATTGATTTCAGAACTCTTGGGGACATCTGCGACCACATCCAAGTTTAGACCTGCTCCCAGGCATAAACAGACACTGGGAAAATGTTTGTTTGGACCCTAAAACACCTGGAGGGTGTAGAGAAGTTGGCACCCCACCTCTCCACAATCGCAACAATATGTTCTGTGTTATTGCGAAAATTGTCTTGTGTTTCAACCACCACTGCATATCTCTCAGATGTCTCCAGTATTCAATACTATACTGGGGACATCTATATAGACAACCCTGCAGATGTCCATATTGGGCACGTCCATGTTTGTGAAATCGTGCCCGGAATATGGATATGCTTGCCTTTTTTTTTTTTAATGTTCTGGCTTGGATTCCCCAGATTGCATTTGGGCATACTTTGTAAAATGTGTCTTTACAATGCTTGTTCCCCCCTCCCCCCCCCCAAGTCCATAAAGAGCTATCTGTAGCCTGAAGTAAACACTCATCCTTAGATCCCTCCACTGTCCATAAAGAGCCATCCATGACTTAAACCTTCCATTCTAGTTGCTGAAAGGGTGACTGCAGATTGAGCAACATCCCTACACGCTGGAGAAACCCTCTTCTGGAGACAGCATCAACCCTTTTTGCCTAATAGCACACACATACATACTAAACAGAAAACAAACATCCCCAACACTGAAGACGCCCCCTTCCCCAAGAGGAGCTAAGGAGTTCAAGCCTCTATGTTGCCTTTTTATCCCCCCAGGCCTCCTCCCTCTTGCTAGGTCATAATCCACCCCTGGCTACCTTGTCCAAGTGGTTGAAAGAGTCTTGAGGGAAGGCATCACTCTCCCTCGGTCCTGTTGTGATCACTTCAAGGTGTCAAACAGCATAAGCTGACCTTACACTGTCCTGTGTCCTATGCATATCTCAGTGTTTTGCATAATTATCATCTTGCCGAGTGTCAACTGGGTGCCTTTTGCATGCACAGCTATCATTTCAAAGTGAGCAGTGAACCGCACTTCTGCCAGATATTCAGATGAAACCACATGAACAATAAGACACATCTGAGAATGAGATGTCGCAGCTGCAAAAGTTAACTGAAGTGTGAGTGTGACCTATCAGCAGATGAATAGCCAGAAAGAGTTCTACTCTTCTTCTGACATAGAGTCTGTGAGAATTAAGGAGAAAAAGGGAGGGAGGAGTGGCGATTAAGGCGGAGGTGTGGGAACAAATACATTTGCCTGCCCCATGTACAAAAATACCTAATTTCAGCTCTAAGCGCTATCAACTGCGCACGTTAAGGAAAGCATAATTCCACAAAGCAGACCCTTAATTTTCACGTCTTAGAATCATAAAAATGAACCAACATTGTTTTCAGTAATGGAGAAAAGGACCCCAAGTCCACTTGGGCAGGGAAATAACTTGTATACCTGTTTGTAACTCGCCTGAAAACCTCAAATTCGGAAAGGTGGGTAATTAAGGGCTGCTCAACTGCTCCACTAATTACCCTCCAAAAATACCTCCCTTCAACTGTCCCACTGCCTCGCAAACTACTCATCCCAAAATTACCTCCCTGCATCTGACCCCATTCCCAAAACTATGCAATTCGGAAATCCCCCACCACCCCCAGCAACTCCATAGACACAACGCGTGCACAGCACACACAAGAGAGATGCGGGGATTACTAATAATGCCTTAGCTGGGATGTACTTCAGTTTTAATTATTCACATATGTGCTAAATAATAAATAAAATGTATTTCATTTTCTTTGCTGTGAAAACGAATACATAACTGAATTTTGCTGCTTTCTTATTGGTTGCTATGGAGATAATTTTAGAAACTCTATTTGTGCTTTGGACATCCAAAAACAGGCATGAAGACCTCCAAAGCACTGAGATGTCTCCAGAACCATTTTAGAAGCTGGGTCCCAGGATGACCAAATCTGAACGGAGGCCCGGTGGAGGCATTCTCAGAAACTTGGACGCCCCCACTCGATCTCAGAAAGGTACAGTCAAATCTAAGTTTAATCTTGCTCCACACATGAACAGGCATTTGAGAAGTGCTAGTTTTGCTGAAAACATCCAGAGGGGGTAGAGAAGAAAGCACTCTGTCATCCCCAGTACTCAGCACAATTTCAATGATAGCAACTGTGGAATTATGAATCCTCACTCCCCTATTCCTAGCCTAATACGCTAACCATTAGGCTATAGCTAGAGGTCTAGGTTCTGAAATACTATTCTGGAAATGTCTATGTAGAGGTCCCCCCCCTGCAGATGTTCATAGTAGGCACACCCACGTTTGTGAAATGAGCTCTGCACCAGTATGTACCTGCTTTTTTTCAGATGTCCCAGATTGCACCTGAACATCCCCTCTAAAATTCCCCACCAGATGTACTGGCAAATAATTCTGGGTCTGATATTCAGTTGGGCAGGCTACGAGTCGCTACAAGACACAGCCTTGCAGCCGACCCTTAACCCTGGATATTCAATGCTGGGTCATATGAGGTCCTGGCATTGAATATCTGGGGATTGCTGTGCACGCCGGAAGCCACAGTTGCTAACCGGGCGGCAGCGATATTGCATGCTGTCGGGTTAGCTCCTGCGCCAGAAAGATAGGTGAGGTTTTTTCTCGCCTATCTTTTAGGTACAGGTTGCTAACCAGGCAACATGCAATATCCCCGCTACCCAGTTAGCGACAGTCTCCGCCTCCGCTCCACGCCCCCAACACGCCCGGATGCTTACAGCATACTGATTCACAGTAATAGTGATTGTGGAATTGCACCTGTCAAACATCTCTCCCTCTCATCTCCTCTCTCGCTTACAGACATACAGAGAAACAACACAGATCTAAATACATACACATGCACAGAGCTAAGATATACACACATGCACAAACACATATATGCAAGCATCCCTGCACACACATGCAAGTATGCGCAGACACACGTATAAGCATACACACAGACATAACAGATAAACATACAAAATAGAGATATGCACACACATACATACAGAGGCAGAAACACATGCACAAGACACACACACAAATAGAGGCAATGCACATCTAAACGCAGAGGGGTTGGAAAGAATTTGATGAACCATGCTCTGCATGCTTTCCCCGCTTGTTTTATTTATCAGAGTCTTAGGAGTATGTTTACTAGCCGGGCTAATGGTTAAGGCATACTATTTGTAACTAGGTGCCAGTACAGATGCAAGTGCATGGTTTGTTTTGCACTTCACTCTTGGTTGGTTTTGGCAGATAATAAGTAAGTGTTTTAAATTAAATTAAATCAACTTTCTACATGTGTAAATTTTGCCTAACTTTTATAAAATTACCTCCATAGTATGCTGTAAAATACAAAGATGTAATAATAATGAGCATGAATAGACATTAAATCTGCTCCTCACCCCATATCTAAATTAAACATTAGCCCCAGCATTTCCAAGATGAGTAAACCAACAAAGAACTCAATATTCATGCTCAAACTGTAGAAAATTAGATCAAAACTATCCCTCCCTTCTCTCCACCACTCCTTACAACTCATGAGGCATAGAGCAAACTTGAATAAAAAAAAAAGACAGAAAGAAAACTAAACGTAAATAAAGACGTGAGAACATAAACAATTGTTGATATATCTAACCAGAGGACTTCTTTTCGATTCCCACTTATGCAACGGCTCCAGCGTTTCAGTCACATGAGGGAAATCCTCCCTGATCTCAGGCATTGCATTTATGATGCAATTTCTGGGTTAGTTTGATAATATTTATCCATCTTTTCTCACTGCCAAATTAATTTCTACTTTCAGGAAATCTTTCTCAATCCTTGAATTAGATTAATTTCTGTAGTTTTCCACCAAGGCAAATTGTATTAATTCTGGCAAAGGCATACACTTGTTAGCATGGTTACTTTACAGCAGTCAACTTCCTACATACACTAACATTGCAACTTGCCTCTGTGGAGAAGCGAATCCCGTTCCCAGCAAAAGCAAGGAGGTTTCTGTGAGGGCAGTAACCACATTACAAGGAGAGGAAGCATCATTCTCAGAAAGTTCTTATTGACTCAGACTCCCCTGTATGCCATTGAGAGTTGGGGATGTGAAATGCCTTGGGGTTTGGCAAGGAAATGTTCATTTTATTCTTCTCTTAATAAGAATGAGAGGGATGCATGGAAGGACGTGAAGGAATATAAGGTGAAACTGTTCCACTGTTAAACTAGAAAGAGGGAATAGGAAATCCATTTACATTGGTGTGATATACAGATCTCCTTCACAGGGAGAAGAAGTGGACGGAGATTTAATTGAAGACATATGGAGTCTCTGCAGGGAGAACTATGCTGGCAACTGGTAGCAGAACCCACATGTGAAGAGGCCATACTGGGCTTGGTGCTTACCAATTGGGAGAGTGTTTCTGATGTTATAGTGGGAGATCACTTCGCATCCGGTGATCACCAGATGGTGTGGTTCAGTATTAGGAGTAGAGCTGATAAAACCCATTCAAAAGCGAGGGGCTTAGACTTTAGGGAAACTAACTTTGACGAGATGGGACAATACCTCAAGGAGTCGTCAGCGGGATAGGAACAGCTGGGGGATGTGGAAAAGCAATGGGCACAACTGAAAGGGGATATTTTAAGGGCAACAAGCCTTTTTGTTAGAAAGGTAAATAAATGTAAAAGGATAAGGAGGCCACTATTGTTCTCAAAAGAAGGTGAAGAAAAAGAGGGTGGCTTTCATAAAATACAAGCGATTACAGAGAGAGGAAGACAAATATCAATATTTGGAAAAAAAAGAAGGTAGGAAAGTAGTCAGGAAAGCAAAGATACAAAAAGAAGAAGAAATAGCCGATGCAATACAACGAGGGAATAAGACATTTTTCAGATACTAATGTTAGCAAGAGCAGGAAGTGCAAAGGTGGTAATGTCAGACTCAAGGGGGAAGAGGAGGAATATTTAGAAGCTTATAAAGATAAAAAGCAGAATTGTTCTCAGATGAAGGTCCAGGAGCAGGACCTCAAACATCCACAAATAGGAGCAGAAGGGAAGGGGATCTAGCTAAATTAAAAGTAGACAAAGCAATGGGGCCAAATGGGATAAATCCGAAAATTTTAAAGGAACTTGGAGACGTTCTACCGGCTCCACTGACTGACCTTTTCAATGTTTCTTTAGAGTCAGGAGTAGTCCCAGAGGACTGAAGAAAGGATCATATGGTCCCTTTACACAAAAGTGGAAGTAAGGATGAGGTTGATAACTATAGGCCGGTTAGTCTGACCTCTGTGGTGAGTAAATTAATGGAAATTCTGCTACAACAGAGGATAGTGAGGTTTCTGGAGTCCAATGGATTACAGAATCTGAGGCAGCATCGGTTTCCCAGATGCAAGTCTTGTCAGACAAATCTGATTGATTTCTTTGACTGGGTGACCAGAGAGTTGGACAGAGGGAGAGCCCTAGATGTGGTATACTTGGATTTCAGTAAAGCCTTTGACACCATTCCACACAGGTGACTTATTAATAAACTGATCACCCTAGGGATGCAGCCTAAAGTGGCTGACTGGGTAAGAAATTGGTTGAGTGGGAGGCGACAAAGTGTACAGGTAAATGGAGCCCACTCTTTGGAAAAGGATGTTACCAGTGGAGAGCTGTAGGAATCTGTCTGATTCTTTTTTAACATTTTTGTTAGTGATATTGCAGAAGGGTTGTCAGATATGTTTGCCTCTTTGCGGATGATACCAAAATCTGCAAGAGACTTCCAGGAAGGAGTAGAAAACATGAGGAAGGATCTAGCTAACTTTGAAGAATGGTCAAGAATTTAGCAGCTGAGATTTAATGCTAAAAAATGCAGGGTTATGCATTTTGGCTGCAAAAATCCAAGGGAGTGGTACACTATAGGGAGTAAAGTACTTCTGTCCACGAAACAAGAGCGGGACCTAGGCGTGATTGTTTCTGATGATCTTAAAGTGGCTAAACAGGTAGAAAAGGTGATGGCAAAAGCCAAAAGGAAGCTTGGATGGAGGGCGGCGGCAGCGGCACACATGGGCAGCTGCGCCGTTCCCCCAGCTGCTGCCAATTCTGTTTGGAGGGAGGCGGGCAGCGGCAGTGGCAGTATTTCCAAAAGCAGTGGCAAAAAGCAGCCGCTTTTGGAAATACTGTCGCTGCCGCTGCCTGCCTCCCCCTCCCGAGACGGAAGTGGTGGCAGCTGTGGGGTGGCATCATCAGCTTGGGAGCAGAGAGACTGGGGTTTCTGCCTAGGCCCTGCTTGGATGCATAGGAAGAGGAATGGCCAGCAGAAAAAAGGAGGTGATAGCGCTTCTGTATAAGCCTTCGGTGCAACCTCATTTGGAGTATTGTGTGTAGACCACACCTTCAAAAGGATATAAACACGTTGGAGTCGGTGCAGAGGGTGGCTACTGAAATTGTCAGTGGTTGTTGTTATAAACCATACGGGGATGGACTTAAGGATCTTAATATGTACACCTTAGAGGAAAGGTGGGATACAGGTGATATGATTGAGATGTTTAAATACCTCTGTGGCATAAATGTTCAGGGGGAGAGCCTCTTTCAGTTGAAAGTAAACTTTGCAATGAGGGGACATAGGATGAGGGTGAAAGGAGATAGACTCAGGAGTAATATGCGGAAATATTTCTTTACAGAAAGAGTGGTAGATGCATGGAATATTCTCCCAGTGGAGGTAGTAGAGACAAAGACAGTATCTGAATTCAAGAAAGCATGGGACAAACAGAGAGGATCTCTAAAGGAAAAAGCAATGGACTATAGTAGTTGATATGGAAGGGCAGACTAGATAGGCCATATGGTTTTCTTCTGCAGTCATGTTTCTATAGTTCTATGTATTGACTGCTTTGCCCTTTCCCTGCTCCCTGTGGACCATTTTCAAAATACAATGTCTTGCTATAGAGCAGTAGTAGTTATTCAGGAAGGACAAGGCTCATACAGGTTTCTGTGGCAGCCTCCACCCCACTCCTAATGATGGGAATGCCCTAATTTCTGGAGTACAGGTAAACATTCCTGACTTTGTGAATCATCAGCCGGAAACCTCAGTCTCAGATGTGGGTAGATCAGAATAACAAGAAATTCCACCGGGAAGGACTCAGCTGGCACTTTTCCCCAAAACCTAGTTAACTTGAGGGTGATAACATCACACCCAGAGCTGTCACACCTGCCAAGCAGAAAACGTGAGTCCTCCAGTGACCTAGCACAGGCCCAATGTTTTGCTAAGGTTGCTTCCTCTAAGCAATGACCAGCAGTGACAATGCCTAGCCCATATCAGAGCTGACAAACCAGAGATGCAAAGGTTGGGAGAGGTGGGTATGTCTCAAAGAGTGAGATGTTTTCCTCCCTGTGGGAATAAAAATTTTGTTCAGCCTGTGTGTTAGAGCGTTGTGTGCTGAAGCTTAACACAGCATTCTAGTGCAGTGCTTCGAGGTCTTTAATAAGATGAAGACCAAAGAGTGAGGTAGTGCATTCAAGGTAATACATCTGAGAAGAGTGTTATATTGCTTTGCAAATGAAAAATTGGAGAAGAATTTATGATAAAAAGGAGTTAGAGGATGCCTATGATTTAGATGAACAGACAAAAAGGGGATGTCGACACAGAAAGCTCTCTGGAAGCCCCCCTCCAAAATAATGGGATCTCAGCTGGAGCAGCCTTCCCACCCTTTTCTTAGAGTAAGGGGCATGTGTGCGATAATGGATGTTACCATGAGTTATGTCCCACTGCAGCCATAGGAATAAAAAGGGCCACTGCAACACTTAATGCCCGCAACGCCCATTACCATGTGGTAACCTTTAGTGATCATGTCCCTAGGTTTGTTGGTTTGGGGGGGGGGAGTTGTCTTTTTTTGGTCTTGTTCTGCAATTTGGGATCTGAAATCATAAAATGTTAGACCGTAGGGGAGAAATTATTTATTTTATACTAATTATAAAGCAGTCCTGGCATGGAGTGACCAGCTCCAGCTGATTATCTGAGCAGCAGACACTAAAAGCCATTACCCAGTGATGTTATATCCTCATAGACTCATCTCAGCTGCTGCCGCTGCTGCTAATCCATTCTGATCATGCAGTTCCTGAATGTATTAAGACAAAGGACTTTTAACTATGCATTAGAATACTTGCTATACCGCTAATAACATCTTAGTGGTTTACACCATCAGAAAAGAAGCAGCAATCACACACAACACTATACACTAAAGATAACAAAAAAAAGCCACAAGGCGAGAACAACAAAATAAATCCTAAATAAATACAACATAAAAAACAGTCTGACACAATTATGGGAAGAAAACACATCAGCCACAGAGTCCTGATCCCGACCACCAAACAACCTCAGTAAGCCAGCCAGGTCTTCACCTGTTTCTTAAATTTTTTTTATGAAGACTCTGAGAGAATAACCTGAAGATGGGAATTGCACCAAATAGCAGCCATACAAGAAAACGCAGCACACCTGGTTCTCTTCAAGTGCATTGAATATCTGGGTTAGAAGGTGGTGGGGAGGGCTATGCACCGACGAGGCTCATAACCCTTCCAAAATGTGCCCATCTCAATATCGGCCCCAAGTTCTTATAATTTTCTCTTTCACTGTGAAAATTATAACACATTTATACACCTAGGGCAATCACAAAGATTTCAGTTTTACAAAGGCTCTTTTCTCTCCTGTGGCTAAATTTAGGAGAGGTTCTTTAAATTTCCTGTTTTTCTCCCATCATTTTAATCCTCTTCCTCCCCAAGCACTATGCCTTGATGACTTCAAGTGCCCCTTGGCGGCTAAGACATGGAGGGAAGTCTCATTTGAGGTTAAATGCTTGAGTGTCCCCTGTTTACCAGCAGGGGTGGCTGTTGTAATTTAGGGTCAGAACTAGGGTTTCTGACACCCCCTTGCAACCTATGCATTGTCATCCCACCATCGCATGTGCAGAGACAGTAATACTCATGACAGCTTTTGGCATCCCCCAAACATTGCACCCCCCCCCCCCTGCCATGCTTACTGCATTGAGCCGGCTCTGAGTACTGATTGCCATCTTCTCTAGGGATTGGGTATATCACTTCTGGAGCATCTCCTGAGCCCTGCCAGCATCAGCAAGTCAAATTCAAATCCACAGGGCATTCCACTTTAAGAGTTTTTCAAAGCTGCAATGTAGCCAGAGTTACTGTCACCGGCAACAATCCTATATGCTTATTATTACTCAAAAACAGCTAGGACATGCTTTGTTTGTGGCTGCTAGGACTGAAGTGGCGTGTGGGTGGAAGCCTTTGAAAATGCCTGAATTGGAAAGGGTTAAGAGTAAGATGAGTACAATCTGCCGAATGTCTGAGATATGGCTTATTGAATGCAATCTTTTGTTCAGTATCAGCATGTGTGGGAGCTTTTCCTTAAGTGGGAACTGTGAGGGCTGCGATCTGGATGGCATGATGAGAACTCTCTTATGCTGATGAGGGCGTGAGAGTTTGTTGAGAGGCAAGAGGTGGCTGGTGGGCTACTGGGGACACTGGGGGAGAGTTTGTTGAGAGGGATGGGTGGCTGGTGGGCTACTGGGGACACTGGGGAAGAGTTTGTTGAGAAGCAAGGGGTGTCTGGTGGGCTACTGGGGACACTGGGGGAGAGTTTGTTGAGAGGGATGGGTGTCTGGTGGACTATTGGGGACACTGGGGGAGAGTTTGTTGAGAGGCAAGGGTGTCTGGTGGGCTACTGGGGACACTGGGGGAGAGTTTGTTGAGAGGCAAGGGTGTCTGGTGGACTACTGGGGACACTGGGGGAGAGTTTGTTGAGAGGCAAGGGTGTCTGGTGGACTACTGGGGACACTGGGGGAGAGTTTGTTGAGAGGCAAGGGTGTCTGGTAGGCTACTGGGGACACTGGGGGAGAGTTTGTTGAGAGGGATGGGTGTCTGGTGGGCTACTGGGGACACTGGGGGTTGGTTCCCCTTCCTGCTTTGATCTACAATTTGAACTAGTTTAAGGGCATACTTACCACTCCAGCCGGGTGAAGAGGGTGCCACCTGATTTTAATGTGATGGGAAAGAAGGGGGTGGGGAGGTGGGGTGGGATGGGGTGTATTATAGTTACTACTGCTTTGCAGAAGGGTTGTACTGATTGTGAATGTTTAGTTTCAATAAAATTTAAATAAAAAATAATTACTCAAAAAGCAATATAACTCATCGCATTTCACTGTACTACTGTTTCCATCCATTTCAAAATATGGCAAATCACTTTTATGTGGTTTTATAGAGGTTTAGCCAGTCCAAAATCAATGAGGCAAGGGTGGACCCTGAAGTTGCAACAAACTGAAATCCAAATCTCTGTTTGCAGTCTGTAGCAACTCCTTCCTCACTCTCCACTTAAACGCCTTCATTTCAATTAAGGGTTCTGGTGGAATGGGAGAGAGCAACTCTCAAGTCCTAGGCTGTCAACCAGACTGAGCAATACAAAGGCACAGGAACTCCAAAAACTTATCAAATAAAAAGAAATCCTTATATTGGGTACTCCCCAATAAGAGTGGCAAAATCAGCAAGATCAAGCATACAATCCAAAGAATAGGTGTGGCGGCCAATTCAGAGATGTGTATCCCTGGGCTGTCCAGATGGCCCGGTAATGCACCCAATTTTGCTCCTGCGGGGGCTAGATGGCAGCCGCACAGGGCTAGGTGCAGCACTGCCCTAATTGTTCCGACATTTAGCCGGCTAGCCCAGCCAGGCTCCTGCATGGAGCTGGGGGGCCGTTGCATCATGTTGCCATGGCATCGTGGCTCCATGCAAGAGCCATGATCCCTGGCAGACCCCAAAACATTGCTTTTCCCACAGCCCGACCCCAAATCAGGCCTGCCATGACTGCAGGGAATCTCCTGCACCTCCTCACCTTGCTTTGCGGTGCCAGTGTCCTCCTTCTGCACTGTCTAGGGGGAATGTGCAAATGGATGACCCTGGACGTACAGGGCCGACACCGGAATTGGCCCTGTACATCCGAGGTCAGGTTCCCACCCACTTCCCGCTCTTGCTCCTCCTCCGGTCCACTCCCTCCCGCCCAGAACAAGGCTCCCCGCACAACTTGCCTATACGTGCGGGGAGCTCTGTCCTCTGGATTGGCAACCTGGCATTTAGCAGGTCTGGACGTCCGGATTGGATGTCCAGCCCTGCTAAACGTGGGTCAGAATGACCTCCAAATTGTGTAAGGAAAAAGAATCCCATTTTTTTCACAGTCCATGGAACAGTTCTCATGTTAACCCTGGTCTCCTGATATATATTCCTCTTCTCAGTTATATCCTGTAGATTCCTGTCCCTCCATAGCTCAGACAGCCTTCCTTAATATGTTCCATATAGAAATCCCATCTCCTCCTCTTCTATAGTTGCTGTACTCCTCTGCACTAACACTTGGGACCTTGGACACAGCCCTACCAGGCACTCTCACCAAGCAATGGACCTCCTTGCTTCTCACCTCTGAAGGTCCTTAGTCCCATAGATGGAGGAATGGAGTGGGCCAGGGTTCATGGCCCCACTAATATTTTGTCCAACACAGCATCAGCAACTAGAGAGCTTGAGAGATTGATTTGTTTGGCCTCTCCAACCAAAAAGGTGTTTCACTGTCCTGTGTTCTCCCCATACCTTTTTTCCTTTGGTCAGATCTTAAGCTTCTGGCTCCCTCTTCTCTTCAGTAGATCCCATCCAGATATCTCCTTCCTTTCAGACACTTCTCTTCCAGACAAGCTGAGTAGGTTTAAAGTATAGGTGCTCCCAAGGATGCAAAGTGGGTTGGCTTGTTGGGACTCACCCTCTTTAGTCTTGAGGATCTAACCCTTACTTGAACCTTCAGTTTCTCTCCTTTCTCCTTTCCTCTTATGAGCTGCGGTATGGGAAGAGAGGTAATCATGGAACTTAACAGAGATTTCCTATGTGCAGCAAGGCGAGACAATGTCACACGCAAGGAAATAGAATCAGGAACTATCAGAAGAAGAAAAAGATTAGCTTTCCTATAGCTATGAGAGTTAAAGGGAAAATTTCAGCCTCAAATTGGAATACTAAAAGATGCTCAAGAATCCATGTTGAATGATGCTGAGAAGATCAAGAAAAGATGGAAAGAATACAGAGTCATTATACCATAAAGATTAAGTGGATCAACAACCATTTCAACCTGTACTTTATGATCAGGAACCATTGGTGATGAAAGAAGTCAAAGCAGCACTGAAAGCATTATTCAAAGAAAAAAGGAACCAGGCATTTGATGGAATTCCCATTGAAGTATTATAGCAATCAGGATGTAGCTGATACAATACTTACAGGAAATTTGGAAGACAACATCATGGCCAACTGACTGGAAAAGATCTGTGTTCATCCCAATACTGAAGAAAAGTGATCCAATGGACTGTGGAAATTATCTCACAACACTCTGATCCCACATGCCAGCAAGATTCTACTCAAGATCATTCAGCAGCGATTACATCCATACCTGGAACAAGAACTGTCTAAAGTGCAAGCAGGGTTCAAGAATGGGCGAGGAACTAGAGACGTCATTGCAGATGTGAGATGGCTCCTTGAAAAGACAAAAGGATGTCTATATGTGCTTTATTGACTATAGCAAAGCCTTTAATTGTGTAAATCATGGAAAACTCTGGGGCACATTAAGAAGCATGGATATTCCAGAATGCATGATAGTTCCCATGCATAACCTTTACTTTGATCAAGAAGCAACAGTTTGAACAGAAGAAGGAGAAACAGAACAGTTTGAAATCAGCAAAGATGTACGACAAGGCTGCATACTTTCCCTATATCTGTTTAATGGATATGCAGAACAAATCTTCGGAGAAGCAGGACTCTATAAAGACAACCAAGGTGTGAATATTGGTGGAAGACTCATCAACAACCTTTGCATCGCAGATGATACCACATTACTGGCTGAAAGTGAAGACAATCTGCTTATCAGGATCAAGGTACATGGTCTTAAAATGGACCTGCACCTTAACATGAAGAAGACAAAGATCCTGACCACTGGCAAAATCAATCATTTAAACCTTGATGGAGAAGAAATAGAAATAGTAGACAACTTTAACCTGCTTGGATCAATAATCAATAAAGAAATGACAAGCAGTCAAAAAATAAGATGACGCATTGCTCTTGGCAGAATATATATATGAAGGACCTAGACAAGATTTTCAAGTGCACAGATAGATATATCTCTGCAGAAAAAGATTTGATGTGTCCAAGCAATGGTATTTTCAATAATGTTATATGGATGTGAAAGTTAGATAGTAAAGAAGAAAGACAGGAAGAAAAATGATGCCTTCGAATTATGATGAATACTGTGCATACCATGGACCGCCTGAAGAACAAATCAGTCAGTACTAGAAAGATCTAATCTAAGCTTTCTTTAGAAGCTCAAATGGCAAGACTTTAACTTTCATACTTTCGGTTTAGCAAATAAAATATACCATACTCTCAACACCATGCAAAAAGGAAAATCATTAGAGAAAGACATCATGCTTGGCAAGGTTGAAGGTCAGCACAAAAGAGGAAGGCCAGCAATTTGATGGATCAATACAATAACAGCAGCTATGGATGCCACTTTATCAACAATTAGCTACCTGACTGAAGAACGAACACAGTTTAGGATAACTATCCAAAGAGTTGTCATGAGTCAATACTGAATCAATAACACTTAACAACAAAGTCAGTATAGGCATAGACAAGTCATAGTGATACATGGGTTTTGATTGAGCACTCTTGCTGTAGAAAATATTCTTATAGATAAGTCAGTATAGGCATAGACAAGTCATGCTGGTACATGAGTTGTATTCTCAAAGGAAGGACAAAATGGTATATGACTCATGCTTATTCTGTACCAGGAAGCATTAAATCAAGCCTAATGGTTGCTTGGCTGACATGTCCTCTACTTTATTTTCCCTTGAAAAGGAAGAGCAAGTAGAACATGAGGATCAAAGATGCTTTGTAATAATTTGATAAGTACTGAGGGAGGTACCTTGTTTAAGAATATTGTCATTCATAACTTTGGGATGAGACAATGAGCCATCTCATTTTTTTAATGTATTTATTTATTTGAAAGTATTTATAACCTGCCAATCTGAAGGTAGTCCATTCACTGACAGATTGTACGTTCAGTCTTGCCAGGGCCAGCCCATCCACTGGAAGTGGCAGTTCAGCACCACAGCAGGCTTTAGAACATCTGCGTGTGTGTGTGTGCAGTTCCAGCTTTCTGTATCCAAGGAAGCTGCATTGGAGGGGTTTAGGAGTGGTTCCCTGAGAGCAAAGAGCTCCTTGCACCTAGTGCACATATCCAAGTGTAACCAATCTGATACTGAAACTTGTAGCGTGTCAGTGGAGGGAAGGTTGAGGCCTTTCCCAACAGAAGAATGATTTGGAGATGAGCAACGCAGAACCTCAGGGGAACTGTTTTCAGAGGGGTAGCCATGTTAGTCTAGAGTGGCAGAAATGACAGAGGCAGAAGACACATTATGACTGACCAATTTATTGAGGCATAAGCTTTCGAGGAGAAGAGTCTACTTCATCAGAGGGGATTTGACAGAATATACCACTGGAAAAATGGATCTTCAGGAACAGCAGAGTTCCAGCAATAAAATTCAGTAAAAATAAGACCATGAATTTGTTCTATGATTCATGGGCCATATGCACTTAGCTTATCCATTAAAAATCACTTTTCAGCATTATGCATGTAGGGCCCAATTTTCGAAAGGCAATTGCACGGTTTACAGCCCAGTAAATGGTGAAGGCCTTAAATGGGGATAGTCAACAGCACTTACACGGTTAGTGCCGTTGACTATCCCCTTCTGACTCCCCTACGCACCCCGAGGCTCTCTGGTTAGCACCGAGGCGTGTCGGGGGCGTTCTAGGATGGAGCGGAGGCAGCGACAAGTGATAACCAGGAAGCAGCGATATTGCATGCTGCCCAGTTAGCAATCTGTGCCGAAAAGCTAGGTGAGGAAAACCCTCACCTATCTTTAAGGTGCAGGAGCTAACCGGACAACATGTAATATTGCTGCTGTCCGGTTAGCTACTGCGCATTCTAGTGTCTGCGGCGATCTCCGAATATTTAATGCTGGGGCCACATATGACCCTGGCATTGAATATCCAGGGTTAAGGGTCGGTAGGCAGGGCTATGTGCCGTTGGGGCGTATAGCCTGCCCAACTCAACATTGGGCCCGTAGAGTTTATATTTATAGATTTTAACTAATAAAACATCCCAGGTGAAAAAGATTAAAGCAATATTTTTTGAACAGAGAAAAAAATGCTGTGCCCCTAGTATTCTATCAACACCCCCCTCCCCCCCTCCACACCTTTTCCATCTTAGGCTTGTTACTCTATCATTGCATCTTTTCTATGCTGCGCAAATTTTTACTGGCTGAAGGGTTGCTAGTGTTCTCTTTTTCCCTCCAGCTCTGGAAGTGGCTGAAAACCACTGATTTTATGTATCTGTATAAACCTCTAAAATAGCTAAAAAAAATAAACACCTGTATTTATAGGTGATAAACACCTAAAGGCGGGAGTTCTATTTATGCCTTAGAATGTGGGATGGACTGGACCTCTTGCTCTCACTTCCAGCCCTATTTCTCTATGATGATTCTCTCAGAAGCTGCAATCACTAGCTTATGTCTTTATAGCATCTGCGATCAGCTGCTGAGAGACCCATCCAGGGATCTGCACTCATATACAATGAACATTTTACACAGGAGGAAAGGTGAGAAGAGAGGAGTCTAGCGTATCGTGAGAGATGAAGAATGTCAAAGGAAGGAACTCCAAGAGAAGGGCATGGAGGAAATTAGTAAACAGAGAAGAAAGAGGCGGCAACAGGAAAGAGCAAACAGGAGGCGAGAGCAAGGGAGGGACGGAGGACGAGATAATGGGAGAGACTGAAGAAGCAGAAGAAAAGAAAGAGAGAGATGGAAAGATATGAGAGGAAGAAATAATAATGGGAAGAGAGAGCAGGAAAATAGGCATACAAGGAAAAATATCTAAGAAAGGGAAGGATAGAAGAAGGCAGGAAAGAGAAAGAAAGAAGAGCGAGACAGATATTGGCAGAGAAACAGAGAGGACAGAGGCAGAAAGAAGTGGGGCAGGAAAGGTGAGAATGATGACGTGCAGAGGAAGCTTACAGGGAACGGAGTCTAATGTGAAACGTCTCTCCCTGTTTTTCCAGAGTTGTGAGATTCCAGTGGGATGCTGCATGCCAGCAGTCAGTGCTGCGTGGGTGTAGGCACGAGGCCCATGTCAGCCGACTCACAAAAGATGCATTCACTGAAGAACAATGCCATGTGACATAAGGTGCCAGTGCTACCTGCTACTTTAACCCTGGCAGACTCAGAGACTGTGGGCACTTGAACTGTGCGACTGGCAGGCTGCTTTATGGCTGGCCACAAGGTGACTGGTGCTCTTTAATGCAAGCGCTCCCTGAATTCTTGCACTAGCGGCATGTACTATCACTTGTAATAAGACAAAGTTCACAAGATCTGAGAGGGCCCGAGTCCCTGTAAAGGGCCTGGAATTTAACATGGTGGTGGACCCCTGAGGGAAGCCTCATTGGCCACGTCCCCACCACCATGTCATTGAAGTGGAACTAAGGGGTCAAGAGGTGAGGATTACTGCCAAACATGAAAATCTCATGGCACTTAACATGATGGCATGACGTGCAGGGTGCAGGAATGTGGCCAAGCTAGCCCAGTTAAGCCAACATCGGGCAGAGTTGGCCGCTCTTGACTCGATTGCAGCATCAGCGGGCGATCCCAGCAGGGAGGCACTTTTAAGCAAGCATCAAGAGCTGCAGAGCAATGGGTGGCTGACAAGGGCTCGTCCCACACTCTGTGGCCTAGGTGCTGGCTCTCCGAAGCAGGCAGGGAGGCCAAGATTCCTGTCACTGGTGACATTTTGCTGACGCAGCCCCTTTCCTCCTTGTGTCTCTCCTGGGACAAGTTGCCTTAGGCAGAGCATTTTCGCTCCTGTGCTGTCCATTCCTGACTCTAGTCTGCTGCAGCCTCCGCTTGTTCCGGCCCAGGCAGAGTGGTATTCTGTAACTCCATTGCTGGCACAGTTCCTGCAGCAGCTTTCCATGTCTCACAGGCAGGCATCCATCGGGCCGGCTCCTGTTTTACTATCGTGACAAGTGGACCCGGGGGAACCTGGCCAGCCCACCAGATGTATCAGTGGACTCTTGCACATTGCTCCCACAGCACAAGCACATAAGAACATAAGATATGCCATACTGGGTGAGACCAAGATATATCAAGCCCAGTATCCTGTTTCCAACAGTGACCAATCTAGGACACAAGTACCTAGCAGTTTCCCCAGAAGACACAGGTTCCATGATGCTTGTTTTTAGGGCAAGCAATGGATTTCCCAGGTCCCCTTTAATAATGGTTTATGGACCTTTCTTCCAGGAACTTGTCCAAACTTTTTTTTAACCCAGCTACACTAACAGCTTTTACTACATCCTCCTGTAATGAATTCCAGAGTTTGATTATGCACTGAGTGAAAAAATATTTTCTCTTATTAGTCTTATATGGGTTACACTGTAATTCCATTGCATGTACCCTAGTCTTTCTACATATTGATGGAGTAAACAATCGATTTACGTTTACCCATTCCACTCCATTAATTAATTTATAGATCTCTATCATATCTCCCCTCAGTCGTCTCTTTTCCAGATTGAAGAGCCCTAACATTTTTAGTCTCTCTTCATAAGGGAATCCTTCATCCCCTTTACCATTTTGGTGGCTCTTCTCTGTACCTTTTCTAATAATGCTATATCCTTTTTAAGATATGGTGACCAGAATTGTAAACAATATTCAAGGTGCGGTCGCACCAGGGAATAATACAGAGGCATTATAATATCCTTTGTTTTATTGTCCATTCCTTTTCTTATGATTCCTAGCATTCTATTTGCTGTCTTGGCCGCCACTGCACACTGGGTGGAGGGTTTCAACATGTTATCCACGATGACACCTAAATCTTTTTCCTGGGTGGTGGTTCCTAATGTGGATACCTTGCATCGTATAACCATAGTTTGGCTTATTCTTTCCTAGGTGCATAACTTTGTACTTGTCCACATTAAATTTCATCTGCCATTTGAAGGTCCAGTCTTCAAATTTATTAATGCCTTCTTGCAATTTTTCACAATCCTCTTCGGTTTTAACAACTTAGAATAATTTTGTGTCATCTGCAAATTTGATTACCTCACTCGTTATTGTCATTTCCAGGTCTTTTACGAATATGTTAAAAATCAGCAGACCCAGCACAGATCCCTGGGATACTTCACTATTCACCTTTCTTCACTGGGAAAATTGGTCATTTAGCTCTAATCTCTGCTTTCTATCTTTTAACCAGTTCCTGATCCACAATTGTACACTGCCTTCTATCCCATGACTTTTTAATTTCGCCAAGAGTCTTTTATGAGGGACCTTGTCAAAGGCTTTTTGAAAATCCAGATACACTATATCGACCAACCCACCTTTATCTACCTGTTTATTTACACCTTCAAAAAAATATAACAGATTAGTAAAACAAGACCTTCCCTGCCTAAAGCCATGTTGGCTGTCTCCCGTGAAAACATGTTTAGAAATTTTGGTCTTAATAATGGTTTCTACCATTTTTCCCGGTACTGACATCAGGCTCAATGGTCTGTAGTTTCCTGGATCACCCCTGGAACCCTTTTTAAAAATAGGCGTTACATTGGCCATGCTCCAATCTTCAGGTATTATTGATGATTTTAATGATAGTTCACAGATTCGTAATAGTAGGTCTGCAATCTCATATTTCAGTTCTTTCAACACCCTTGGATGTATACCATCTGGTCCAGGTGATTTGCTACTCTTCAGTTTATCAAATAGTTGTAATACATCTTCCCGGTTTATTGATATTTCTTTCAATTCTTATGCTGCATCAGCTTCAAATAAAATTTCAGTCATGGGTAACTTCCCTATATCTTCCTCAGTAAAGACTAAAGCAAAGAATTCGTTCAGTCTCTCCGCTATGGCCTTGTCCCCTCTTAGTGCCCCTTTTCCCCCTCTATCATCCAATGGTCCAACTGACTCTCTCACAAATTTTTTGCTATGAATGTACTTGAAAAGTTTTTATTATGTGTTTTTGCTTCTACAGCAAGCTTTTTTTCAAATTCTCTCTTTGCCTGCCGTATCAATACTTTGCATTTAACTTGCCAGCGCTTATGTTATTTCTGGTTTTCGTCATTTGGCTCCTTTTCCCATTTACTAAAAGATGCTTTCTTGGCTATAACAGCCTCTCTGAATTCACCTTTAAACCATGCTGGCAGTTTTTCGGACTTTCTTCCACCTTTCTTAAATCGTGGAATACAGCTGGTCTGGGCTTCCAAGATAGTATTTTTAAACACCCATGCTTAATGCAAATTTTTAACCTTTGCAGTTGTCCCTTTAGTTTTTTCTTAACTGTTTTCCTCATTTTATCATAGTCTCCCTTTTGAAAGTTAAAAGGTAGTACTGTGGATTTCCTT
Organism: Ichthyophis bannanicus; assembly: GCA_033557465.1. NCBI lineage: Eukaryota > Metazoa > Chordata > Amphibia > Gymnophiona > Ichthyophiidae > Ichthyophis > Ichthyophis bannanicus. The sequence goes on along the minus strand of CM066031.1, from coordinate 1,122,444,491 downwards.
GCCTTCCTTCTTCCATTTATTAAATCAAACGCGATCATGCTATGATCACTATTGCCAAGTGGCCCCAACACCCTTATCTCTTGCACCAGATGTTGTGTTCCACTAAGGCCAAGATCCAAGATGGCTTCCCCTCTTGTCGGTTCATGAACCAGCTGCTCCAAGAAGCAGTCATTTATTTCATTTAGAGACTTTGTCTCCCTAGCATGTCCTGCCGTGACACTGACCTAGTCAATACTGGGGATAATTGAAATAAGAACATAAGAACATAAGACATGCCATACTGGGTCAGAACGAGGTCCATCAAGCCCAGTATCCTGTTTCCAACAGTGGCCAATCTAGGTCATACGTACCTAGCAGTATCCCCAAAAGGCACAGGTTCCACAATGCTTGTACCGGATCAAGCATTGATTATCCTGGGTCCCTTTTTAATAATGGTTTATGGACCTTTCCTCCAGGAACTTGTCCAAACCTTTTTTAAACCCAGCTACACTAACAGCTCTTACTACATCTCCGGTAACAAATTCCAGAGTTTGATTACACATTGAGTGAAAAAATATTTTCTCTTATTTGTCTTAAATAGTTTACCCTGTAGCTTCATTACATGTCCCCTAGTCTTTCTATATTCTGATAGCATAAACAATCGATCTACGTTTACCCGTTCCACTCCATTCATTAATTTATAGACCTCTATCATATCTCCTCTCAGCCGTCTCTTTTCCAGGTTGAAGAGCTCTAACCTTTGTAGCCTCTCTTCATAGGAGTAGCCTTCCATCCCCTTTACCATTTTGGTGGCTCTTCTCTGTACTTTTTCTAATAACGCTATATCCTTTTTAAGATATGGCGACCAGAATTGCACACAATATTCAAGGTGCGGTCGTACCATGGAGCGATACAGAGGCATTATAATATCCTTTGTTTTGTTCTCCATTCCTTTCTTATGATACCTAGCATTCTATTTGCTTTCTTGGCCGCTGCTGCACACTGGGCGGAGGGTTTTAACATGTTATCCACGATGACTCCTAAATCTTTTTCCTAGGTGGTGGTTCCCAATGTGGAACCTTGCATTGTGTAACCATAGTGTGGGTTGTTCTTTCCTAGGTGCATAACTTTGCACTTGTCCACATTAAATTTCATCTGCCATTTGGATGCCCAGTCTTCCAATTTATCCAGATCCTCCTGCAGTTTTCCACAGTCCTCTTGGGTTTTAACAACCTTAAACAGTTTTGTATCGTCTGCAATTTTGATAACCTCACTAGTTATTCCCTTTTCAAGGTCATTTATGAATATGTCAAAAAGTAGCGGACCCAGTACAGATCCCTGGGGTACTCCACTATTCACCTTTTTCCATTGGGAATATTGGCCATTTAGCCCTACCCTCTGCTTTCTATCTTTTAACCAGTTCCCGATCCACAATAGTACACTGTCTCCTATCCCATTACTTTTTAGTTTTGCCAAAAGTCTCTGATGAGGGACCTTGTCAAAGGTTTTCTGAAAGTCCAGATACACTATATCAACCGACTCACTTTTGTCTACCTGTTTATTCACACCTTCAAAAAAACATATCAGATTAGTAAGACAAGATCTTCCTTGTCTAAAGCCATGTTGGCTGTCTCCCATTACATGCTCTGTAATTTTATTTATTTATTTATTTATTACAGGCTCTTATATACCGCTCTATTCAGCATCAGCGCGGTTCACAATATAACAACATACCAGAACAACAAACTGTTTGGTTTTACATAGAACAGGTCAGCGAACTTGGAAAAACATGGGGAAGATATTACTGCAACTATTTACATGAGTATTTACATGAATATACACAACAGGAATTGTTCTTAGTTTGGGTAGTGTTCAAAATTGGCTGGATGGTCTAGTAGTATTGGGGGAAAAGGTGGGTTTTGAGTGCCTTTCTGAAAAGAGATAGGTCGGTGATAGCCCGAACCTCTGGAGGTAAGGCATTCCAGCACTTAGGGGCATAGAAGTTGAAGGCCCTGTTAGATGTCGCTGATAAGCATTTTGTCGCTGCTTTCGGGATTACTAGCACATTAGTTGACATCGTTCTCCTAGCTCTGTTGGGTGAAACGGTCTGAATAAGGTCTATTAGAGAGGAGGAAGTGATGCTCTTAGTGGCCTTGAAGGTGAGTAATAATGTCTTGAACAGTAGTCTGCCATGTATGGGGAGCCAGTGGAGTTGCTTCAGGATAGGTGTTACATGGTCCCTTCTTGATGCTCTGTAGAGGACTCTAGCCGCGGTGTTCATGGCAAGTTGCAAAGGGTTTAAGGTGAAGTGTGGGAGGCCTTGAAGGATGGCATTAGCATAGTCGAGGTGAGGTAAGGTTAAGGCTTGAAATATAGTTCGGAAGTCATCAGGATCAAGCAGGGGGCGAAGATGGCGGAGTGTCCGGATCTTGAGGTAGATTGCTCTGACTACGTTGGTTATATGTAGTTTCATATCCATGCGTTGGTCCAAAGTAACCCCAAGGTAACGAATGGAATTTTGTTCTTTATGATGGTTTCTACCATTTTCCCCGGTACTGACGTCAGGCTCACCGGTCTGTAATTTCCCGGGTCACCCCTGGAACCCTTTTTAAAAATTGGCGTTACATTGGCGACCCTCCAATCTTCAGGTATTAAAGATGATTTTAATGAAAATTCACAGATTACCAATAGCAGGTCTGCAATCTCATATTTCAGTTCTTTCAACACCCTTGGATGTATACCATCCGGTCCAGGTGATTTGCTAATATTCAGTTTATCAAATAGTTGTAATACATCTTCCCGGTGTAGTGATATTTCTCTCAATTCCTCTGCAGTATCACCTTTAAATACCACTTCAGTCTTGGGTAACATCCCTACATCTTCCTCAGTAAAGACCGAAGCAAAGAATTCATTCAGTCTCTCTGCTATAGTCTTGTCTCCCCTTACTGCCCCTTTTACCCCTCTATCATCTAACGGTCCAATTGACTCTCTCACAGGCCAATAATCATCCATTATTGTTACTGTGCTGTAAATATTGTTAGCTTCCCTGATTTCTTTGAGCATTTCATCATCCCTTTGTTCTTTCTGGCCAGACGGTCAATAGTACACCACCACTGCCATCACCTTCCCCTTTTTACATGGAATTTCAGTCCATAGAGATTCTACACTGTATTTTATTTCCTGCAACACTTTAATCCTGTGTGACTCAATGCCCTCTCTAACATAGAGTACAACCCCTCCACCAATTTGATCTTCTCTATCATTACGATATAACCTGTACCCAGGTATCATAGTGTCCCACTGGTTGTCCTCCGTCCACTATGTCTCTGAAATACCAATCATATCAAACTTCTCATTTAGTGCTGTATATTCTAATTCTCCCATCTTATATTTTTAGACTTCTAGCATTTGAATACAAGCATTTTAGAAGCTATATGTTATTCATATTAATCTGGTTACTGGTAGTCAGGGGTAATGTGCAATCATTAAGTTCTGTCTGCTCTGTATTTAAGGGCATTTGGGTTACTTTTGTCTTTATTGGAACTTCTCTGTCAATATGTGCTAACTTCAGTCTTTTGTTAGTATCCTTCAAGGATACATCCTTCTGAACCATGTGCTCTTGAGAGACTGTCAGCTTTCCCCTATTATCTAGTTTAAAAGTTGCTGTATCTCTTTTTTAAAGGTTAATGCCAGCAGCCTGGTTCCATCGCAATTAACCTGGAGACCATCTCTTTGGAAAAGCCCTTCCTTTCCCCAGAATGTTGCCCATTTCCTAACAAATCCAAAACCCTCATCCTTGCACCATTATCTCATCCACGCATTGAGACTCCAGAGCTCTGCCTGCCTTTTGGGTCCTGCGCATGGAATGGGCAGCATTTCAGAGACTGCTACCCTGGAAGTTCTGGAACTTCCTACCTAAAAGCCTAAATTTGGCCTCCAGAACCTTCCTACCACACTTTTCTGTGTCATTGGTACCAACATGTACCAAGACAGCAGACTCCTCCCCAGCACTATCTTGTCTAGGTGGTGCGTGAGGTCCACTACCTTCACACCAGGCAGGCATGTTACCAGGCGATCCTCATGTCCACCATCCACTCAGCTATCTACATGCCTAATGATCGAATCACCAACTATAACCCTTCCCTCATGGGCCCATCACCTTGGAGAAACCTCCTCGGTGTGAGAGGGTTTTACATCATCTCGAGGACAGGTCCTAGCTACAGGATCACTTCTTGCCACACCAGGGTGATGCTCTCATGTCAGGTGACCTCTCTCCTCCATGGCACCAGGGTTGCTGCCAGACTGGAGGTGGGACTTAAGTACTACGTCCCTATAGGTCTTGTCTGTGTACCACTCTGTCTTCCTTATGTCCTTCAAGTCTGCTACTCTAGCCTCCAGGGATCAGACCTGTTCCCTGAGAGCAAAGAGCTCCTTGTACCTAGTGCACATGTAAGACCCCTCACCAACAGGTATGTCAATCCCAGATATGCTGCTTTTCCACAATGCTGCCATGCAGCCTATATCTGGCTGGTTTGTCTGAAACTGGCTGGTAGATTCATTCAGCATGGGTGTACCTTGCTGCTGTACAAATACTTGATCACATCAGGAGGTGCCATTGGTTGCTGGGTCTCAGGCTTGCCTCATACACAGATAGGGTGGCACTCCCTGTTTAGCAGCAACCTACTACTGCCACTTTGAGCTCCAGGCCCTCTCAATCCCAAATAATATAAGAGGAATACAATATCTTATAAACGGTCCAATTTCTAAAGGCATAACTCCCAACCTTTCCCATCAGATACAAAAAACAGCAACTCCCATCATGCTCTTGTGTTAAAGTCATCGGCAACTACCCCAAAGCTTTTATCAAAACACTGGAATTTTCATAATTCAATTGAAACGTAAACCGCGACCCTTTGAGTTCAAAGTTATTACAAAGAGCTCACAAAAATCTACTGCTTGATCTAATAGCCATAGAACTCTGCATTACTCCACCCAGTATCTGCAGACATACCAGTCATGCGATAGTAAGGGCAGTATTTCAATCCGGGCAAAAGGCAATTCTCGTTTTACTCCCCAGTGCCATGGATCTTATCCACAGATAGATGCACTGTGGGTGGTGAAGGAGGTTGTGGGGCGGCTTAGGGGAGCGGAGAGGGATGCAGTAACTTGGACGGACCATGCTCCAGTAGAAGTGTGGAGAGGAGAGAGGACCCCAATTTTGGAGATTGAATGAGTCTTTGTTGGAGGATGAAAGGGTGCAGAAGGAAGTGGAATGTCAGATACCCGATTATTTTAATGTGAATGATAATGGGGAGATGGGGTGGGGGGTGATGTAGGATGTGTTTAAAACCATTCTATGAGGAGATTTGCTTAAATGGGGGGGCGCAGATAAAGATGGAGTGGGAGAATCAAGAGACACAGTTACATCAACGATTGCTCCGATTGGAGGCATTAGATGCTAGGGATTTGAGCAGGACCCATACAGGGCAGGTTTTAGTGGTGCAAGTGCAATTGATTGCATTAAAGGCTGAGGCCATACACTTTCAAATGTAAATGTTACTCCAGGAATTTTTTGAGGGAGGAAATAAGACGGGGAAGTATATGGCTCAATGCCTTAAGCAACAGAAGTTGAGATCACAAATTATGCAGCTTAAGGCAGATGGAGGGAGACTGGTATGAACCAAGCAGGAGATGCACATTGCCTTTGCCTTGTTTTTCAGACCCTATATACAGGAGCAACAGCCTCCTCAGAGGGCCACATTGAGAATTATTTAGGATCCATCCCATTGCAATGACTTGAAGCGGAGGATCAACTGGCCTTAGATAAAGCAATAAGGACAGGCAAAATATTTCAGGTGATCAAACAGCTGAAAGTGGAGAAGGCGCTGGGTCTTGATGGGCTAACGACTCATTTCTATAAGAAATATGGGGAGCCCTCGTGCCATATCTGGAGCAGTTATATAATTTGCCTAGGGAAGGGGAGGTTTTGACAGATTTGATGGGGTGGGCAGGTATATCGTTGATATCAAAAGAAGGGAAGGATCCTCAGTTATGCGCCTCCTATCACTCTATTTCTTTGCTTAATCTGGACGTAAAACTGCTGGCTAAAATACTTGCAACCCATGTGAATGGGGTAATAGGGCAGCTGATTCATGAGGACCAAGTGAGGTTTATTCCTGGTAGATAGGTCGCAGACAATGTCTGGAAAGTTCTCAATTTGATGTGGGTGGCTGGTCAGCAATGGGAGCCGGCGCTTCTGCTGTCTCTCGATGCTGAAAAGGTGTTTGACCATGTGTCCTGGGATTTATTGTTCCAAGGATTAGATAGAAAGGGTTTTGGTGCGGGCTTCTTAAGTTGGATATGGGCCCTGTACAGAAACCCAAGTGCCTGTGTTCTGGTAAATGGAGGTTACAGCCAGTCCTTCCCTCAAGGTTACGGGACATGGCAGAGTTGCCCCTTGTTGTTGCTCCTGTTCATCTTATCGGTGGAGCCTTTTGCAGCCCGTGTCAGGATGAGTGCAGATTTGAGAGGCATTTTAGTGGGATGGAAGGACCATCGCATTGTATTATTTGCGGTTGATATCATCTTAGCGGTCACCCGCCCACATCTCTCCCTACCACTACTCATGCGGGAAATTGGGGAATATGGGAGTTTGGCAGGCTTTCGAGTTAATTGGACCAAATCAGAAATCTTAAATTTGACATCTTGGATGAGCATAAGGCACAGCTGCAGCAGCAGTATCCATTTCGCTGGGCAAACAGGCCATTCATTATCTGGGGGTGTACATGGGGAATCAAGTAGGGAATTTATTTGAGCTAAATTATCGGAGGTTGCTGAGGGAGTGGAAGGCCTGCTTAGTGAACGGGGCTGGGGTTATCTGTCCTGGTTTGGGCACATAGTGGTGATTAAAATTCTATTGCTCCCACACTTCCTGTTCCTCTTTCAGACCTTGCCGGTGGTAGTCCCAATGAAGCACTTGAAATAGCTACAGAAAAAGGTGGAGAGATTTATCTGGCAAAATCAAGTGCCTCGAGTGACAACGCAGATTTTACAGAGGACTAGGCCAGAGGGGGGTATGGGAGTTCCTAATTTTAGGAAATATTACATCGCAGGGCAACTTCAGGCAGACTATTCAAGGAATAGAAAACGGGAGAAACCGTGGGTGCAAATAGAGGAGACTTCCTTGCCACCTGCAGCTTTAGAGCACATGGTTTGGCAGGGAAGGAGAGGGCGAGGCCTCAACCCCTTTGTAGGACACATAATGGCAACATGGCAACAATATCGCTGGAGTGTAAGCAATATTCACCACTGATGTCCTTAGAAGCATGCTGTGAGGAAGGTGAAGGCCCAGAAAGGGCAGTACTCTGCAGATGGGTGGAGAAAGGACTGTGCCAGGTTTTCCAAATCATTTCCAGGGAGAGGATGAGGGCCTTTGAGGGGGTAAGGGATCTGTATCACTTAACCATGTATAATTATTTTAGCTATCTACAGATTAAGACTTTCCTAAAGCAACGCAGGGTATGGCAGGATTTATGGAAAGAACAAAGCTGGTTTGAGGCTCTGTGTCTAGGGGGGCTGGGTCGGAAAGGGATTTTATCCCAGATTTATAGAGGGTTAATAGAGAGGGGAACAGTGAAAGTGGGATATATGCGAAGATGGGAACAGGAGCTATGGGATGGGGAGACTTGGGGTGTTTTGATTCAGGGGATAGCGAAAGTTTCCATCACTACACAACTTCAAGAAAATGCGTACAAAGTGCTGGTTAGGTGGTATTGGACCCTGGAGAGAATGTGCCGGGCCAAAATGTAGCAATCGAATGAGTGCTGGAGAGGGTGTGGAAGGTGGGGGACAATGCTGCATATGTGGTGGGAATGTAGGGGAAAAGTTATAGAGATTAATGCAGCCATAACGGGTTATAGACTGCAGCTGTTGCCCACAATTTTCCTGCTGCATCAAAAATTCGGGGGATCCCAGGCACAGTGATACAACAGTATAAATTAGCTGCCCAGTGCGAAACTGCAATTTATTGGAATAGACCAGAACTGCCAAGTTTTGCCAGATTTGCAAAATGATTGGCGGACTTGTATTTGATGTGGAAATTAACAGGCCTTAGGGAGGGTCGGGGGGGGGGGAATGTTTGGGGAAACACAGGTTGCAGGACGCTGGTGAGGGCAAGAGTAAAAGCGGATAGTAGTTGAGGGGTTGGAATACTCAGAGGGGCCAATGAGCTCATGATACTTCTGGGGGGAGGGGGAACGAAGCAGGGGGGAAAGGGGGGAGGGGCAGAGGTGGGGATTTGTTAGGAATGGCTATGTGTTGCCGGTCTTGAGTTAGTAACTGGATGTTATACTGTTGGATAGCAGTTGATGTTGCAATATTGTACTGTTATGATTGTAAATTAATAAAAAATTTAAATGGAAAAAAAAGAAAATAAATAATGGATTTGGGTGATAGGCCTAGATTCATCATCAACTCTAGTGGCATTCGCCCTTGCTCTGGCACATTCGGTCTCTGGTACTCTGTGTTCAGAAAGGCAATTCACAAACATTCAGGCTCAGAAGGCACCGGTTTATGGTTTGTGAAAAACCTTGATATACTGCCTTTCAGAAACACCAAATCACTTTACAATAAAAACAACAGAAAGGAAAAGAACAACAGTTAAAATATAGGACAGGAGGGGATAGGAAGAAAGAGCAGAGAGAGCCAAAGTTCCAGGGGGCTGACCAAAAATGCAGGCCTAGCCAGGGAATTATTTTATCCTAGGGGTTCTCAGGAGGAGATTGAAAGCTTGTTGGAATAAGAATGTTTTCAGAGCAGATTTGAATTTGGAAAAGAAAGGTTTGAAGCTTATGGTGGCAGGGAGAGAATTCCACGATGAAGGACCAAGAAAGAAAAATGCAGAATTTCTAGTACGATCAAGTCTGATACATAGCATGGCAGCCGTGCGACCGTAGTCTCAGTCTGTTCAATTTACTCAGAATACTGTGGCCTGAATATTTTCAAGCAGCTTCTATGATTGCAAGTGCAGACGTTTGTTACCCCAGTCACAATGGCTCTCTGCCGTTTAATAGTCTAAGTTACACCAACGGCTCTGAGCCATAGACCCAGTTCCTCAGAACAACAAAAAAAAGAAAATCTCATTCCATCTTGCAAAAACTGGGTCACTATGGATAGACTCAGGAACTACACAGATGTCCAATGATTAGAAATTGAGTTGGTTATACGGAGCCTTCTCAGTGCAGCAGGTAGTTTGTCAATCTCATGATTATGATTATAATCAGAAGGACTTAGGTTCATTCCTCAATGAAAGCAACTGTGGTCTTTCTAGCTAGAAGTTGCCTGTACTTAACACACATTTCCACATGTGCACCTCGTACCTATTCTATAAAGACTTTGTAAAAGAGGCTGCAAATGCAAGCGTACACGTGTTCTTTTAAGGCGCAAGTGCTTACATCAGCAGCATTTCAGACTTTACGTGCTGCTTGTGTGCTCTGGTCATGCTCCACCCAAACTCTGCCCCTGCGCATGTCCACACTGAAAAGATGTGCAATGGGCCTGAAGTGCATGCTTTCATAATATTCACAGCCTAAAGTACACGCAAACTGCCCAAATACATGGTATGTGACTTTACGCAGCTCCTTATAAAATCACCCCTGATATGACCAACGTTAAGCATTTAACACTGGGGAGAGAGGGGATCCTATTCAATCACTGTCTGTTTAAGCTGGACCCATAAGTCTGACCACCGAAATGGAAGGTATAACCTTTATATGGATAAAGTTATATAAATATTTTCAAAGAGCCAACATATGTCTTATCCATATAAAGTTAATGCGGTCACAGCTAAAGATTGGGTACTGTAATGGATGTAGGCACATTAGTACCTACGGACTTTGTAAACAATTTATGCAGGAAGATAGCTACGAAAGTGTCCATATATTTTGCACTTCCTATTTCTGTGGGTAGCAGAATGGGGGTAAAACACTGCATGTAGATTTGAAAATCAAATCCAAATGCATATTTTCCTTCCCAACCTATCTCAGTCCCTAGACAGCCTTTTTTTTTTTTACTATAGGTATATTTACCTGCTCTACAAGGGGCAGTTTCATCTCAGGGAATTTTGCTGGATAACTAAGGAATTACCCAGCTAAAGCTCCTGAAAAAAATTGCCCTCACAATGTGTATGTCGCCCTGCTTTTAAAGCCTTCCATCTTTTATACCCTCTCCGGCTCTTTGTCATGTCTTGGTAACTAGGCAGTGCCCACGGGCATCTCTGAGGAGAAAAACAGCAGCAGCTCCCCATTCTTTTGTACTAAAAAGTTGTCTTTGTATGCAAAGTGCCAAAGAAAAAAACTACTGATATATAATCTAACAATCATGTGTATATGGGCAGATAGAGTTATAGTATTTAGAATACCTTTTTCTTTGGTTGATAAGAACACTGTTGACTTCTCTCTCTGCTTGGATCCAAAGATAAAATTTTTCCAGGTCCTTGATTTCAAAATTCTTGTGGACCATAAGCAATGTCCTCACAATCCTCTTCCTCTTGCCTGTCTTCCAGATAGACTAGAATTTATTTATTTATTTTAGCTGCATTTATATCCTGCTTTTCACCAGGTCAAGGCAGATGGGGGGGGGGGGGATACATTTAACACGAGGGGATATGAGACACATACACTAATACTTACAGGGAACATGGGCAATGGAGGGCTAAGTGGCTTGCCCAAGACCACAAGGAGCACCCGTGGGACTAGAAACCCCAGTCCTTCTGGCCCAAGGTTGCTGTCCTCTAGTGGGATTTGAACCACTGACCTTCTAGCCTGTAGTACCTTGCCCCAACCAATAGGCCAGTCTTCTCTCCAGTGTAGCAAATTATAGCTCCATCTGTTTTCTTTCACTTTTGAGTAAAGGCAAGGAACCACCTAACTTCTTACAAATCCTGCTTGGGCATCACTCATTTGACCTTTTCAGTTCAGATCCTGGCAGCCTGCTTAAGTTCATAGATTCTCTAGCTCAGAGGTGGGCAAACCTTTTGGCTCCAGGACCCCTGACTGGATTGAGAGGCTGGTGGAGGTCTGAGGTGTTAGGGCTAGATTTACTAATACACATTGATGTGTTAACCTGCATCATTGCACTTTAATGTAAGTAAATGTGATTTAATATGGTCTATTTAAATGCATCCAGGATTACTGGGAGATCTTCTCACCTGGCTATTTCACCTCCTTTTTTGGGTTCTCCTATTACTCTAATGGACTCATTCAAATACTTTGGAGTAATTATTGATTAGGAAGTGTCATTTTATTTATTTATATTCTCTTATATACTGCATCAGTGCAGTTTACATTGAACAAACTGAAATTACATTGAACAGGGCATTATAACTTGGAGATAACTATTTTACAGGGAACATGGGCTATGGAGGGTTAAGTGGCTTGCCCAAGACCACAAGGAGCACCTGTGGGACTAGAAACCCCAGTCCTTCCGGCCCAAGGTTGCTGTCCTCTAGTGGGATTTGAACCCCCGACCTTCTGGGCTGAAGTACCTTGCCCCAACCACTAGGCCACTCCTCCACTCCACTAGGCCACTCCTCCACTCAAAGCAAGAATTTGAAGAGCAAGTATTAGTCATGGTTAAATCTGCCTTTTTTGCATTACATCAGATTCATTCAGTGAAGTGCTATATTGTATTGCAGCTCTATGTATGTTAATTTGTGCATTAGATGGTTTGAGATTTGAATATTATAACATAGTTTATAATGGTATTACAGCTATAGATATTAAACTTTTTCAATAAGTTCAAAACAAAGCCATTAAGCCAAGTTCTAATGAGGGGCCCCTAAGCAAATTTCTGCTGAGGGCCCCTCATTATTGCAGTGGTGGCATGGCGCACCCCCCCCCCCTCCCCTCGTGCAGCAGCCCCTTCTCTGTGTGGCGGCAGAAAACTTATTGCTATTGTTGCCACACTGCCTCCACTCTTAGTAAGTTTTTCTCATGCCCGGCGACTGTTCCCCGCCAGGCTGAAGTCTTGCGGTATGGTTATTGCGAGACTTTGGCCGAGTGGGGAACAGTCACTTGGCATGAGGAAGAGCGGAGACAGCGTGGCAATGATAACAGTAAGCTTGCCGCCGCTATATGGGCTCCTTTTCTTCCTGGTTCCCCCCTCCCCCCCCCCCCCCACATTACAGAGGGCAGAATTTACGTCACTGCATTCAGCACCTATGTGATTTGACTGTGTAACGCCTCTTTTGATAGAGAATCATCGGCTTCCCATTGCTTTTTCAATTCAATTTAAGGTTTTGTTACTTACCTACAGGCAGTTGTATAAATTGCCCACGCAGCTCCTGCAGCGCAGGAGGGCCCATGGAAGAAGGGGGGGCCCCTTTGCGGCCGCTTCCATTGCTTCTAAAATAGACACCCTGTTCTGTGGGCTCTTTAAAAATTGTTGCTTGGAGCCCCATAATTTGAATTTCTGTGACTGCCCTCAGGGCTTTATTTGCTGTTGTTTGTTCATATCTTTCTACTTTTGACGGTTCCCTAGATGCCATTTGGTTTGTTATGTTCAGAATTGGAAATCTTCTGGTTATCCCACCAGCCATTGTGCTTGACTGGAATCCAGTAGACGCTCATCCTTTTTTTTTTTCCTCACCCCCTCCTGTGGAATACATTGCCTGGCTCCTTATGAAAGGAGATTTCTTATAAGAAATTTAAAATCATCTGAAGATGTAATTTGTCACTTTAGTCTATGGGTTAGATGTCCATCAGTAATGGACAGGGACAGGATGGATTATTATTATTGGTAGCCTGCAATATGCAGTGTTTTAACTGCTGTTTATTTTTAAGTGCATTTTGGATAAGCGAGAGTGCTTATTGTCAAGACTCAACAGCTTGGGGATGGGTCCCTAGATTGACTGACAGACAACAGAAGGTGATGGTAAACGGAACACACTCGGATGAAAGGAAGGTGATTAGCGGTGTGCCCCAGGGTTCTGTCCTGGGACCGGTAATGTTCAATGTATTTGTGAGTGATATTACCAAAGGACTGAATGGAAAAGTCTGTCTTTTTGCAGATGACATGAAAAATTTGCAACAGAGTGGAGTCCCCTGAGGGAGTGGATAACATGAGGAAAGAGCTACAAAAGCTTGAAGAATGGTCTAATGCTTGGCAGTTAAGATTTAATGTGAAGAAGTGCAGTGTCATGCACTTGGGAAGCAGAAATCCAAGGGAAATGTACACGAGAGGGGGCAAAAGGATGGTATGCATGGACCAGGATCTCAAGGTGGCAGAACAGTGCGACAAGGCGGTGGCAAAAGCCAGAAGGATGCTGGGTTGCATACAGAGAGGAATTACTAGCAGAAAGGAAGAGGTAATAATGCCACTGTACAAGTCGCTGGTGAGGCCTCACTTGGAATATTGTGTTCAGTTTTGGAGACCATATCTAGCAAAGGACATAAAAAGACTGGAAACGGTTCAGAGAAAAGTGACCAAAATTATTTGGAGCCTGCATCAGAAGACTTATGAAAAGAGACTTGAAGACCTAAATATGTACACTCTGGAGGAGAGGTGGGACAGAGGAGATATAATTCAGACCTTTAAATACTTAGAGTATTAATGAACAAACAAACCTCTTCCAAAGACAAGGAAGCTGTAAAACTAGAGGGCATAACATGAAGCTGCAAGGGGGTAAACTGAAAGGCAATGTCAGGAAATACTTTTTCACTGAAAGGGTGGTGGATGCTTGGAATGCCCTCCCGATGGAAGTGGTGGGGGCAAATACAGTGACAGAATTCAAAATGGCATGGGACAGACACAGTGGATCCTTTTATAGCAACAGGATAAAATCACAATAAATTTAACTGTCTCTTTTATCTCACAAATAGGGTTGACCTACACGGAGCGGTGGTTCACCCCTAAAGAAAGGCACGGGAAGGGCAGGTGCACCTATTCTTGCCACCTTGCTGGGGAGACTAGATGGACCATACTGGTGTTTATCTGCCGTCATTTACTATGTTACTGTGTTACTATGTGTTTGTTGTTGCTTTTGTTGGTCTGTATGCATAGGGTTGTTGGAGCTTGTGCAAAGAGCCCTATGGATTTGTGTTAAGACAGGCAGGCAGCAGAATGAAGAAGCTGCAATCGTGGCAAAGACTGCTGCTGTCTGACCATGGGGATCCCGTTTCCCACTGGCACAGAAAGAAAGAGGGCTCTGCATCACTGGCCTACCTGCAGCCCAGGAAAAAATTAGACGAAGGGGAGAGGGAGACAGAGAGAATGTAGAAGAAATTTAAATGGCCAGTGGGCTTGTGAAAGGAAGAATAGAGGGGGGCATGGAGGGCAGGGGGTGAGACTGCAAGGGCGAATGGAGAGAGAGTCTGGAAAGGGAGTAGAGGGGAAAGTGGGAGAGGGGCTGGAGGGGTAGGGAAAGCGGCAAGGGTTTGGAAGTCAAAAAGATGAATGCATGGGGACTAAAAGTGCAACCCTCCCCCCCACCAGACACACATGCACAGGCACTCTCACCCCCACCCCCGCAACCCACAAACACATGCACAGGAGCACACACACACACACACACACACACAGGCTCCCAACTCTGGTATGAACCACACACACACAAGCTCCTCACCCCCGTACCATACACACACACAGGCACTCCACCCCACGCCATATACATGCCTGAAGACAGGCACATATATATAGATAACACCAGTTAGAAACATGTCTCATACAGTCCCTGACAGCCTAATAAGACACACTTTATCATCTCTCTTCAAAATCTTTCCTTCCCCCCACTCACATGCATGAGTTTGCAAATGCAGGAAGAGCGCAGAACACATTTTGTTGCACTGTAATAGTAGGACTCGGTATTCAGCACCAGCACTGAACTTTAAACCCTGATATTCAATGCTGGGGCCATATCCGGGCTCTGGCAGTGAATATCCAGACTCCCAGACTGCCGCGAAGCTAACCATATTCAGCTGCTGCCTGATTAGCTTCTTCAGCGAAAGCGAGGCCAGGGTTTCCTGCACCAGACTTTTGCCACATGCTACTAACCCGGCAGCTGCTGCTCGGTTAGTGATTGGTGCTGCTGTGGAACACCCTGATGTTAACCGGATAGGATCAGAGCTTGCAGCGGCAGCACCCATGCAAATTCAACGGCACTAACTGCAGCACTAACCACAGAGCAGTTTTTGAGTATCCCACCATACTCTTTTCAAGTTGTTATTTTTTGTTTATTTGGGGGGTTTTTAGATTTTTTTTTCTGTTTTTAATTGTTCTTTTCTAAACACTTTAAAGTTTTTAATTTGTCAGCTGCTCTGGTCCTAGGGCAAAAGAGCGGTATATCAAATGTAATAAATGTACAGACTGTACATACATACAGTGCATGTTGATATGCAGTAAAGCATACCCATGCAGTCTTGCAGTTGCTTTACAAGGGGCTTACATTTTGAAAAACCTCTTGTAAAATACTGCCCTAATGCTCCATGTCCTGAAATGACTGTAGAAATACCTCTCTCCGTGTCCTTTCTAAAATGCCACATCCTGGCTCACTGGAGCAAATCTGGGAGGGGGAGGAGATCACGGAGCAGTCATCAACAGCCAGCACAAGCCACTTGAGTCTATCCTGTTTTGAGTGCTTGAAAGGAAGTCTGAGAAACCTATCCCTGTCTGACTTCTGCAAATTATGGCTCTGATTTTCAAAGGGTTAGGAAAGAGTGTTGTGCAGGTTTTAGGATTCTAAAGGAGAGATACGAGTTTGGATGTAGTTGGGATAAGATTACAACAAAAACATACCAGCTTCACTAGTGCTACTGGTGCTGTATCTGAGGCAAAGGAGACTTAAAACTCAGAAAACACAAAGAGCTTCAAGCTTGACTTGTGCCTGTGGTTTCCTTGCTTTGCTATATCAAAGCATAAAGAAGAGATTCAAGCACATCAGATCAGCAGATCAGTCCACCTGAACCGCATGTCCCTCCCCTCCCCATCACAAGCCCACCTCGAGTCCATCCGCTCCTCATCATTTTTCTTCTTGGGTCCGCGACTTTGGAACTCGCTCCCCGTCGCCCTCCGTCTAGAACCCTCCTACAAGACTTTTAAGGCTAGGCTGAAGACCCACCTTTTTTGCACCGCTTTTAACCTCCCTCCTCCTCCTGCTCCCCTTTCTCCCCCACCCCGCTGATCTAGAATGTCCGTTATTTTGTGTTTTGTCTGCTTCATTGCTTTCTCTGTTGCTTTACTCTCTCTCTCCACCCTATCCTGTCCTTTCCATTATTTTTGGCGTTCCTTTTCCTTTTCAGCAGCCTATATATTTTACTGTTGTACACCGCTCTGGTGCCACCGGTAAAGAGCGGTATATTAAATGTGACAATAAAGATAAAGACATTTGGGGTTTTTTGCCTCAAGGGAAGCATTTTTGCCTTCCGTTTTGCCAGGCAGAGTCTGCCACACTAACTTTCCAAGGGCAGTGCCTTTGCACTTTGAGACAAAACAGAGCAAGTGGCAGAAGAAACTTATCAAATGTATTTCGCTGCAGAAGCATAAGATACAGTGCAACAATACTTCCTGAACAATCTTTCTTTGTGTAATGTCTGTGACAGCAGCTGTGATGTTGGCAGGGCACAGGACACCTGCCTTACTGTACTATATTTATTCCATTCCATTGTTCATAGAATAGTTAACAGAAGCTAAAAAATACAAATTGAAAAGTAAAAAAACTGCAATAGAGATGCAGTCCCAGGGAATCCACCAGTGCCATTGAAGCCTTATAGCTACACGTGCATAGTTGGGTTGTAGACTAACACATCCTCTCCCCACACTCCTTTCAAGAGTGTCAGTAGAGGCACACAGCCTTAGTGGGCAGGCCCTACACAGCAGCAGGTTGAGAACTAGAGAAGCCATTGTTTAAATCCCACTCATGCTTCTTGTGACTTTGGGCAAGTCACTTAACTCTCCATTGCTTCAGTTATAAAATTAGATCATGAGCCCTTGAGAGATGGGGAAATACCTAGCGTGCCTGAATACAACTTACCTTGAGCTACTACTGAAAAGGCATGAGCTAATTTCAAAACAGTCAGATTAGAGGCCAAGGGGTGACTTTGGGAATTATCTAAAGGCAACAGGAGAAAGGTGAAGACCACTCAACCATTTGTTGTAAAACCAGCTTTATTGAAACACCCCTCTACTGGCAATGTTTCAGCAATACTGCCTTCCTCAGGGGGTAAAACGTTGCAGTGTGCCCAAATATCTGCAGACAGTGTGATCTACTATCAGAACCACTCGCAAGGCACAGCCATGAGCTGGTACAAGCAAACTCTGACATTTAGCCTCACACCCAGGCTTCTTGATATAAGTGCAGTTAGATTTCTGCATCAGGAACTTCAAGAAGCCTGGGTGTAAGGCTTATTCCTTGGAACATTGCTGTTGGTCACTTGAAGTTCCTGATGTAGAACTCTGAAAAATCCTGTTTTGGTTCGAAACGCGGTACTGCGTCAAATTGGAATCATTTAATTCTGCTCCATAGAAGGTCCTATAAACACTATTGGCTAAGCTAAGTGGTTTTTCTTTATTTTTTAAAGCCTGCTCAATAAAATATGATTAAAATGGAAAGTTTGTTACACTGGGGATAATTGCCCGAATATAAACAGTCCAACAAAAAATCTTTTACACACTATTGTGAACTTGGTGATATTTATTAGTGGCTGTAGTGGCCTGACCTGTGTGGTGGGTTCTGGAGTTGTCAGTGCCAGGTACAGGGTTTATTAGCTTGGGTTCTCCTTAGTGGCTGCAGGCAGCAGCTCTCCTCCTCCTGTGGGCCGAAAGAACCAATGTGACACTTTCAGTCTCTCTTATCCCTTTGCTCATCCGGACCAGTGATACTACCAGTGCCATCTTGCTTTGTTTCAGTCATGCACAGTGCAAGCCAATGACACCACAGATGCCACCTCGTTTTGTCTGGACATCCACTAAGCATGGGTCAATGACTCCATCACCTCTTCCTCCCTTCAGCTCACATGGACCAATGACCAACAGCTTCTCACTTTGTTTGGTCCATGCAAGCCAATGTCTCCTCCTCCATACGTTTGGTTTATACATGCCAATAGCCTTGCTTGGTTCAGTCTGCATGGGCCACTGACACAACTTCTTCTGACAGAAAGTTTGGAAAGAAACCTGTGACTATTGTACATTTTTTACAGTAGCCGAATTGGGTGGAAAAACTGCAGACATGGAAACCCTGCCTTGCAATGACTGACTCCTCTAGCTGATCTGCTGGAAGACTGCTATATGTCTTATGCTCTTCGGCTCTCTGAAGAACTTGCTGCATGTCCTCCTAGTGAAGGGAAGGCTGTCTGTCTAACATCCACTTTCTCATATCTGTTGAGTGCAGTATTTGTACTCTGCAAGCCCTGCATTTTAATAAAACTAACACCAGAAAGAGTGAAACATGCATTTTAGCAATGACTGTAGCATTGGGAAGATCTGTCCAAGAAGTGATGGTTGACTACTTAGCTTAGCTTTTGAAGCTCACAGGTGGTTTACTGCTACTGCTTCTGCAGCAAATGGAGTGCTTGTTGACTCTTAGAACGTCGTATTTATAGCTTTGCTGGTTCCTTTACCTGGGCGGGTAGCATACTCCCTGCATTCTATTGCAGTTCTAGTCCAGTTAAGACAGTCCTTCATTTTTGCTGTGAGATGACAAAGTTTCTCTTTGTCCATTGCGGTGTTCATTGTTAAGAAGTTGTATTGAGTGGATGAATCTAGGATTTCTGCAATATGCTTGTCCATTAAATGCAGTGGTGTATGAATAAGGATCAGTTAGTTCTATACTTATTACACATTAACCCCCTGCTGCTTGGCAGACAGTGGTCACAACCATCCAAGAGCACTGCAGTCTTTTAATCTCTACTCTTGAACGGGACCAGTATACACTGGGAGGCCTATGGCACTCCTCTTCAAAAATTACTAAGTCCAGCCAGAATGTGTGTTCCAAACCAAAGGGTTTATTTAAAGAACTTTAGGGTCACTGATAACAATAGCAAAAATAGAAATGGCAGAGACAACAACATAGAACTATATTGCAAACAGCTTAACTCCTTTTTCCTTTCTTTCAAAATATATTACAAGCAGATTAATTCTTTCTCCTTCCCACTGGTAATGTCACAATCAATTAATTCTTCTTACTCCTTTTTCTTGGTGCTGGAAATGTATTCCACTCAACTTCACTCCTGTTTTCCCCACCCTTCTTCTTTCCATAAACCTAATTCAAAATCTTTAGACGGTCTTATTAATATTCTTGTTCCAAAAACTCATTACGGAACCTCATCTCGGAAAGAAGGGTTGTATGTTATTCCTTGTTGTGCGATTTTCGTGGTTGGTCTTATTATTTGTGTTATTATTTTTTTGTTGTGTGGCTATTATATGTGGTTTATGTAATTTGTTGTCTTTGGGGGGTATTTATAGGTAAATAGTTGTTTAGCAGGATGCTGTTCATGAAATATTATGTAGTAGATAGGTTAATTGCTATATTAGCTAAATGCAATTTATAAAGTTTTATAACACAATATACTTATGCTGCTTATGACAAGAGATGATGATGATGTATATTCATTTCTAAAATGTTTATATGGATATGTTTAATAAATATTTTACATATTCAATGTATTTGTATCAATTTCTTGCAATGAGTGAATGTTTTTTCATAGTAAAAATTTGATGAAATTGGGATTTCCTTTTATGAATTTGAGTTATTAATTATTGCAATGTGTTTTTGTTATTGGTAAAATATGAAACGCAGACATGTGAATGGCAGGGATTGTCCCTGACCATCATGCCCAAGTGCAGTGAAAGCACATGGCACCTGTTCCTAGAGTGTCCTTTTGGTGCCCAGGTTTGGCAGCACCTGACGTTTCCTTTTCTATTCTGAATCTTTGAAGTAAAAGAGTCACAGACGTGTTTCTGGATTGGCTCTTGGGAAGCGGGTCATCTGACAGCAGGACATAGCATTAGAGATTAGCTCTATTACATTACATCCAGAGAATTAAAATGTCTCCTACTGCTGCTGATCATTTGTATAGCGCTATAAGCGTACGCAGCTCTGTACAGACATAGGTAAAAGATGGTCCCTACTCATTGAAGCTTACAATCTAGTCAAGACAGACAACACAACAGCCTGGGACAAGGATATATCTAGGAAATGATAAGGAAACACAAGGAGAAGCACAGCCTGTAGTTCAGGGCCTGAAACCCCCATAAAAGCATTGCAATGTAGAGGATGGGGGTGGAGTAACCCTCCGAAGAGACTCATAACACAGCTAGCGCAAAGCTAGCTGCATATAAATGCCGTACAAAGACTGGATACATTTATGTCTATTACCAAATTCTTTTATGCTTTATTTCCTTATACATATAAAGAATGCAAATATTACGGGTGGTTTTCTTGTTTGCACTAGATAAGAAAGAAACCATCTTCAGTACTGAGGCTCACATAAATAGCTCTACCAATGCATTTCAGTCCTTTCCTGCAGCACCCCCTCTTATCCCAACAGTGAAACCCCACGCTGTTCTGAAAATACACCTTAATCCAGCTGTCATTCCAATACTGGGACCCTGACATAGCTCCTTCCCTGCAGCACCCCGTGCTATTCCAGTACAGAAACCCACACACAGCTCGGAAATTCCTACTCTGGAGCAGCCCCTGCTATTCCAATGTGGCCGTTCTGAGGGACAACATGAAAAGCCTTAGTCTCCTCCCTGCTAGTTTACGTCAGGCCCAAACTCGCTCTCTTTCACCTCTACTCTTGGCTTCCTAATACCACAAGTAGCTGCCAGACTGGTCCAGGTGTGTCAGCTCCACTCCCCCTGTTCCACTGAGTTTATAGCTGCCTTCTGCAGAATTTGGCAAGGAAACTGCTGCTGGCAGCTCCGAGGTGTCACGGAGATCACACAAGGCACACTCGGGGGAAAGGATTTCAAGCAGATTTATTTCATCCCATTGTTGCTACTGAAATTTTGACTTCGGACTCAAATTAGAAGACAGCGGTGCTGAGAAGGTAAAAAAAAGGACACATTTAAACCTGGGACTGAAGAGCTATAGTAGCAATATTGGTTGATAAGATGATTTATATGATACACAAGATTCATAGGGGGTAGGTTGAGGAGTTACATCAGGAAATATTTCTTCACAGAATGGCTAGTGGGTGCATGGAACAGCCCCCCAGTGGAGGTGGGTGCAAAATCAGTCCAGAATTCAAGAAAGTCTGAGTCCAGCACGGAGGATCCCTGATAACCAAGAAATGAAGGCAAAACAACAGATCAGGTGGGGTCCATGACACGGGCAGAAGTAATTTAGGCAGACTAGGCGGTCCTTATGATCCTAATCCGGTATTATTATATATGGGAAGAGTTTAAATTCATGGAAATTACTTACCATCCTCCTCCTCAGGGTAGTGGCAAATATTCTCCAACCTCTGTCATGTGGGAGACCAGGCCTCAATTTCTCAACTTTGGAACCAGAAAACTTTTTTTTGAGAGAGTAGGTGCAGGAGCGACACCAGGGAATAATTTTTCATAGAAAGAGTGAAGAATTGGCAGAGTGCCGTCCCAGAGTGGATGGTAGAGGCTATAACAGGAACAGGGGATCAGCACAGAGAATTCTTAGTTGTGAAAAGTGAAGGCATCGCAGAGGCATGACTTACCGTGCATATTGAAGTTTTTGAAGTGCTCTGTTCTAATGATTTAACAACTAATTTGGGGTTGCCAGAATGAATGGCAAAATGCAAAATATGAGATGTTAGAAGTCCTAGTGGAAACAGAGGCAACTGCTCGACTGGGTCTGTCTAGCTGGCTACGCCAGGGGTTTAGGAGGTCAGAGGTTTGGGCAATGATTATACTGGTATGGAAAGCTATTATGATTATAACAAAGCTTTGTGGATAGACATGGGAAGGGAGGGGTATTGGTTGTGAGCTAAATGTGTAATATCTTTTATGCTCCTCTACCCAGAGGGTGGAGTACAAATGAGAATGGTGATAAAATCTGACCTAGATAAGGAGAGAGATCTTCCGAGTGGTCATGCCCTGTGGCTGGCACCTGGCACAGTGGACAGAAATAACTGAGACTGGATGTTTTTCTTCTGTCATCATCTACTGAAAATGAATCAAATTTTCCCATAACCTACCAAGTGCCTTGGAATGGCGGACTTGTTTCCCCGTTAGTAAGGCTGACGGATTTTTTGCAGGCAAATCTGGGACACTTATCCGAAGTGTGGTGGGGGGGGGGAAGTTTGAGCAACAAGGTGTGGAAGAAGGAAGAGGAATCATTACCCCCCCCATCCATCCCATGACAGCAACAATATCGCTTCCAAGCAGACAAATCGACAGAAAAAAAGAAAGAGCGACGCATTTCCCCCGTACTGTACACATGGATGCACTGTATAGTCTAAAGAAATGTTAGATTCAAAATCACTAAATTGAGAATAGGGGTTTTTTTCTATCCTTCCTGTCCCCATTGCTGGAATTGGGGACAGAGGCTGCCAAACAGGTGGGAGTTGGAAAGGGGGGGGGGGGGGAGTGGACATCTCATAACCTTACTATTAGAATAGAGTTACTGGAATTCAGATAAATTGTTAATTGATACTAATGTTCAGATATTGTGTGAAAATGATGAATGATGCTGTGATCTCATCTACAAAGAAAAAAACAAGAAACTATTGGACAAACAATAATTTTGATTTTGATCAATTTCTCTCTCAACATTTTTCATATATCCACTGATATTTTTATATCTAAGGACAGTCTCTTCAAGCAAATGATATATATATATACAGAGAGAGACAGAGAGAGAGAGAGTCAGGCCCTCATACTCTCTTTCCTCCTTTCTCAGTTTCCCAATGCCTCAAGTAGCTGTCAGACTGGTCCAGGCGTGTCTAAGAGATACTGGGAGAGAAGAGAGGTGGTTTTTGGTTGAGATTGAGGAGTGGGGGAAGGTGCTGAGGTGGATAGTTTGGAAACTGGTTTGTTTGATATTTGTGCATCCTCATTTGATGGCTATGTTTTTGATTGTGGTATTTTATTTGCTATGGGCTTGATGTTCAGCCGGCCCAACTAGCTTATAAAGTCAAGCTCTGGAATTTTACTGTGTGTGTGTTCGGTGGTGCTGACCATGTAAATAGCACTCCATATGAGTGATGATTTCATTGCTGCTCATACACTTAGGCTTGTTATTTTGTTGACCTAACTTATGTGTACAAGTTATGCAAAATGGCTGAATTTCGCCATTTTCTGGATAACTATGGTGCCAGCTCCCGCCACCCCCCCCCCCCCTTTCCCAGTTCCAAGGCAGCATGATTTTACTAGAGGTAGGTCTCGTCATATAAATTTGATTAATTTCTTTGACTGGGTGACCAGAGAATTGGATTGAGGGAGACTACTCAATGTGGTGTACCTAGATTTCAGCAAGATCTTTGACACGGTTCCACATCAGCAACTTATAAATAAACTGAGTGCGACTGATATTGGATCTAAAGTGACTGGGTTAGAAACTGGTTGAGCGGAAGGTGACAGAGGGTAATGGCAAATGGACTTCACTCTGACAATAAGGACATTACCGGTGGTATGCCACAGAGTTCAGTTCTTGGTTCCTATTTTTTTTAAACAGTTTTGCTAGCGATATTGCAGAACGGCTGTCAGGAAGGGTTTGCCTCTTTGCAAATTATAGCAAAATCTGCAACAAGGTAGACACCCTGGAAGGTGTGGATAATATGAAGGGGGATCTAGCAAAGCCTGAGGAATGGCCAAGAATTTGGCAGCTAAAATTTAATGCTAAAAGATGCAAGGTCATGCATTTCAGTTCTAAACTGTGAAGGGAGCAGTACAGTATAGAGGGTAGAGTACTTCTGTGTATGAAAGGAGAGCGGGACCTGGGGGTGATTGTTTCTGATGAACTTAAGATGGTCAAACAGATAGAAAAAGTGATGGCAAAAGCCAGAAGGATGCTTGGGTGCATGGGGAGAGGAATAGCCAGCGGGAGAAAGGAGGTGATAGTGCCTCTATGTAAGTCTTTGGTGAGACCTCATTTGGAATACAGTATTGTGTGCAGTTCTGGAGACCGCACCTTCAAAAGGATATAAACAGGATGTGCTTCTGCAGAGGGTGGCTACTAAAAGGGTGAGTGGCTTCATCATAAATAGAGCTTTTATTCTTAGGTGTTTATAAATTGTAAATGTAGGTGTTTAGTTTCCAGCTAATTTGGTTTTTTTTGAGGGTACAGAACATCTGTGTTTATCAGTGTTTTTGCGCCACAGGTACTATGTATTGCTGGGAACCTTTTCCAGTGGAATCAAGTGTGTACGTTTGTGTTACTTAGGCGTCACCAGCACCAAAAAGGCACCAAAACTGAGTGGAAAATACAAGACAAGCCAGCAAGAAGTGAGAGAGTGTAGTAGGGGAAGTGGGGGTTTTCTGGTATTTATCCAGTAAACACCTATTTTAATAGGTTTGCCTCTGGTTTTTATCTATATTTATCAGTTAAAACCTAAAATCAGGAGCCCTAATCACAAAGCATATGGGAACAATTAAACATTTTCTATATGTATACTCTGGAGGAAAAGTAGGAGAGGAGAGATATGATAAATGCCTTCATGGTATACCTGCACAGGAGGTGGGTCTCTTTCCATTGAAAGGAAGCTCCGGCATGAGGGGTCCATCGGATGAGAGTAAAACAGGGAGGGAGGGATAAACTCAGGAGTAATTTGAGGAAATATTTCTATACAGAAAAGGTGTTGGGTACGTGGAGCAGTCTCCCAGTGGAGGTGGTGCAGATGAGGACTGTATCTTTTCAAGAACAAGCACAGAGGATCTCGAAGGGGAAGGGAGGAAGGGACTGTAGAGCGTATTAGCTGGTATGGATGGGTAGACTGGATAGTTACACTCGCTCTAGGTGTGTGCGTGTGTGTGTGTATATCTTGAAGTTGCTTTGATAGTTGGAGGAATAGGGGTAGGGGGTGTGTGTAGTTGGGTGGGCTGGAGGGATTAATAGAGTGGGGATGTTGGCAGGGGGTGGGGTTTAGGCTGAGAGAGCAGTGAGAAGAGTGTGTGTTTGGCTGTGGAGATGGCTGACAGGATTGGGGTGTATAGAAATACTTGGGTTTGAGGTGGATAGCACATTCTTTCCCCCTTGCACTCTTCAATTCCCCTTTGCCCTTGGGTTCTTCCCTTAACTCTCCCCTTCCTTTGTGCATGTCACTTCTCTCTCTCATTTTCTCCCTTTCGTTTCTTCACTCCTCCCCTCGGTCCCCTACTTGGAATCTTCATGTCTCCTCCCCCCTTCCCAGCTCCCACCTCGGTCACCCACAGTTCCTCCTCTTCTTCAGCCGGCAGAGCCTGGGATGAACTTCGGCCACTCTCACTACTTTCTCTCCCCTGATGGCTTCTGTATTTTCTGCCTATCTGCCAGTCCTGCCTGTTTCATCAACATCACAACTGAATGGGCGGACAGACAAACCCAAAAACATCGGCACATTTTTCCACTGAAATACAATAAAATTCAGGAAAACAGAGCAGTAACTCAGTTCAGAGAGAGAGCAATTGAACTTGAGAGCCTGGCCCTTGTACACAGTCAGGCACAGAAAAGGAGAGGAGGGAGAATGCTCTCAACTGGATTAAAACTAGTACTAATAATACAAAGTCAGAGACTGGGGAGGAGAAGGCTAGGAAAGCAACTCAAGACAACTCAAGCTGTTTCAATAATAGAATTGGCTGCAGAGTTGTGCCAATGGCATCGGGGGGGGGGGGGGGGGGTTGGTACTCACTGGGGAAACTGTGTTCTCCCTCTAAGGAAGAGGAGAGAGGATTTTTGTTGAACTCCTATTGTGTGTGCAACAACTGGTTTAATAAAGCTGGGAACAGACCTCTGACCTGTTTTGTTTATTGAGGACAAGAACCAAAGGTCACAGAAAGCCAGGAAGTCACAAGAGAGCAGAACCGCCACACCCAGAGTGCCCCTTGCTGGTCACAACATATAGATTTCCCTTTTGTCTTTTCAAGGATCCATCTCACATCTTGTTGATGTCTCTTGTTCCTCACCCTTTCCTAAACCCTGCTTGTATTTCAGGCAGTTCTAATTCCAGGAATGGTTGTAGTCTCTATTGATTGATCTTAAGTAGAATCTTATGAACATGTGGGATCAGAGCAATTGTGTGATAATTTCCACAGTCAGTCAGATTACCTTTCTTCGGTATTGGTACGAACAGATTTTTTCCAGTTAGTTGGCCATGATGTTGTCTTCCAAATTTCCTGGCAGAGCCTTGTGACTATTGTAACAGCTGCATGTGATTGCTGTTATACTTCAATGGGAATACCATCAGTGCCTGGTGCTTTGTTCTTTGATAATGCTATGACTTCTTCTTTCATCTAAGGCACAGGTTGAAATGGCTGTTAATCCACTTGATATTTATGGTATAATGTTTCTGTGTATTCTTTCCACCTTTTCTTGTTCTTCTAAATATCATTCTCGATCTTTTCAGCCATAGCATGGATTATTTGAGCATCTTTAGCATTCCAATCTGAGACTAAAATTTTCTCTTTAACTCTTGTAGCTTTAGGAAAGCCAATCTTATTCTTCCTATGTTAGCTTCTGATTCTATTTCTTTGTATGCATCATTGTAGTACTTCTCTGTCTCGCTTGCTACACATTGGAAATCTATGTTAAATATCTGAATATCTGGTTTCATTTTATCTGCAGCTGCTGACATATAAAAACAAATGCTGGCCCCTGCTGGCTCAGTATTAATTCTATTGTTCCTTGTCCTTTCTCCCCCTCAAACCGTATCTTCAAATTAATTTGCTGTGAGCACACTGGGAGGAATGAACCTCACTTGTACAGTAAATCTGGATGTGTTGGGTATGATATCAGTCTCTCGCTCTCAGATTTTCTGTTGGTTCTCTTCTTAATGCCTGCATTGTACTGAGGAGAACCACCATTTGGGGTTCATAGGATGTAATTGTTCATAGGATGTAATTGTCGGATGTTCATAGGATGTAATTGTCGGATACTGTTTGTTCTATGTAAACCGCGCTGATCGCAAATAGTGCGGTATATAAGAAATGTAAAATAAATAAATAAATAAATATCAGCAACATGAATGAACCTACTCTTGGCCAATCTCTGAAGCTTAAGCAGGGTTGGGCCTGGCCAGTACTTGAATAGGTGACCACCATGAAATGTCAAGGGCTGTAAAGTCACTATGCAGAAGAAATTCCTGGCAAGCTACGGAATCAGCATTGCTTCAATGGCACACTTTGCATTTGCATCAAGGTGCATTTGGAAATTCTTTATAATCAGGTCACCTGCACCCAACTCAGTTGGGACAATTTCTGCATCTTTCTGCCACATTTTCTTGGTCTCTAATTGCATTTTTTGATGATAGAGGATCTTCTTTCTCCATATCTTGTACAGCCTTTGTACTTGGTGATAACACTTCCATTAGCGATAGTCTTCCTGTACATTTCTACTTTATCACTTTATTACATACGGTTTTCTTGCAACTAACTTTTTTACCAGTAGGAATAGGAAGTCCTAGGTGATCGCCACTTCCTCATTCTCTGTAATTCTGTCAGAGCCTTGATCCCTGGTACAGTGATATTACAGTGTTTACCGTTTCTAGTGGATTAGCGTGTTACCTTATTATGTTTTTCTATAAATAGACCTTTTGACATCATGTCACACCCAGCAGCGAGATGTGTAATCATTTTCAATTTTATGCTTCAGAAGACGCATTTGTCTCTTACCAGATTTTTTTGGGTGGCTGTGAACCACACTCTACTCTGATGTGTTCAAATCTGTTGTCTTTAGGTTTAAATTGACCTCTCCTTAGCCATTCCTGTATCAGAATTTAATCTACATGTGGTTACTGACGTAATTCTTTGTATTTCCCATTATATTTTTGCACTTGACACTTATTTTTTCCTTGTTTGCGGGTTCGGTTCTTTGAAAAATGTTTTCTCTTTGTAATACAGCAGTCTCCTGGTCAGTTTTTAGGGAGGGAACTCACCATATCTCTGTTCCCCAGAAACAAAGCAGGACCCATAGGCTCTCCTTGTGCTCTTTATATATACAATTTGAAAGTGCATTCATCAGAGAGTCCATAACTTCAAATTCAGGACTCTGCTTATGACCTGAATCAGCATTTACAGTTACAGCCTCTGTCATCACAGATTACCGAAGTTTCCAGATGTCCCCCGATTTTCAGGGATTGTCCCCAATTTTAGAGTTGTGTCCTGACTCCCATTTGTTTGGCAGCCTAGTGTCTCAGATTCAAACAATGGTGACGGAGGAGGTAGAGAAACATGTATTTTCAATTTAGTGGTGTGAATATGTCAGACTTTAGAATTTACATCCATTATCGTAATATTTTGCACAGTACAAGGGAAACGCATCACTGTGTCTATATCTCTGTTGATTTGTCTGCTTGCAAGCAATATTGTTGCTGTCATGGGATGGATTGGGGGGGCAGGATAATGACTGATCTTCCCTCCTCCATGTCAAGGTGTCCCTTCCTCTTCCCCCCAACCCCCCTTTCGAATAAGAGTCCCATATTTGCCTGAAAATAATCCGATAACCCTAATGTTTCTTTCATTTAAGAGTCTTTGCTTCAAGCTTATGACGCTGCGTCTGGCTTTCTGATCAGCATGTTTAAGGCTGCAATCAGAGCTAGTCTTGCTCTCTGCACAATAAACAAGTCTTAGTTCCTTTTCCCTGCCGAACACCCAGCTTCCCGGCAGCTGGCTGCCTCCCTGACTGCAACTTCCCAGGGCTGCCCAAATGAATCTCTTCTCCCCTAACAGTTTGGGGTTTTCACTCTAGCTGAAACTTTTCTGATTGTCTACCTGAAACCAATTACCTTTAATTTGGTTACTAGTTCCCACAGGTCTCTAGACCTCTCCCTAGGCCCCTTTTAGCTGCCTCCTGTAAATGATTATTGTGCCGTCCTGTCCCCCTGATTCCAGTGGAGCCCTTCACAAGCTTCTCTTTTGTTCCACTAATAACTTCATAAGTACGTGAATATCATTTACACATGCTATAGGGTTATTAAAAAAGCGTCCAGATTCTACATGTAACCTCCCTTTCTGTATAGTCCTTGCACCTGCTGCTAGAGGCTTGGCGGACAAGGGGGAACACTAATCCAATGAACCTTTTTACAGTTTTTCAGTCTTTTGCTCATGGATTTAATTATCAGGAATCTTTGGTGGGGACTGCCATACACTGGGAGGCCCTTGGCACTTGACACTCTCACAGCTCTTCCCTTCTCCAATAAATGAGTCTAAATCAGAAATTGTGTTCTGAACCAAGGATTTACTTAAATTTTAGGTTCACTGAGCCATAATACCAATAATAATTAGCAGGAGAAACAAACAAGAACTGGGACATGGGGAGCTTGGGGCTACAGGCCACCAGGAAACTTTGGGACATTCAGTGGTGGCATCCACGGATATTCAGCAGCACTAATCACGTTAGTGCCACCGAATATCCCAGTCATCACGATTCATGCGGTTAGCAGGTCTGTTACGTGTGTTAATCACTTTCAATATCAGGCCCTTAAAATGTTTGGGGAGTTATTTTTCCCTCAGACAGACAGACATATTCTCGACCTCTTTTATATAATTCTTTCTAACTTTCATTAGGTTGGAAAGGATAATAAACATATAAAGGCACATTTTAGTTAGTGGATCAGAATTTAAACATGGAGGTCAGGACATACTCAATTCCGACGGTGTTTTAGAAGCGGCTCTGCTAATGGTGGAGGAAGTGCAGGAACGCAGGTGGCATGGCATCCATGTGCAATGGGAGAAGCCATTTTACAAATGTACATGTGGGAAATATCAACGGAGAAAGCCTGGCAACTTCTACGTGCAAGTGCCAGCATTTCACAACTTGCACATGTAAATGTCAGCATGTACACGTGCATGTGAGCCATTTTGCAAACTTAGACATGTAGATACTGCTAGTTAACTACAGAGGGCGCTATCTTGAACTCATTTCAGTGATCAATCATATCAAAGGCTGTCATTGGCTCAGGCATGACCACTTTACAGTAGCCTTTTGTTCTCTGTCTAAATTTCAACTTTAATCATCTGAGTGAGTTTTGCGCATACCATGACAGTCATGAACCTCCCTTCTAAACCAGGGTATGTGGAGGGTTAGCTCAGTCTCTCACATTTACTGCTAATGCTCATTGCAGTACTTGCATCAAGGCAAAGAGCGCCTCCCTCTGGAGTTCGTGAGATGTTACGTGTAATTTATCAAGGCGCGCTTGGAAGTTCTTCTTAATTAAGTCTGTGGCGCCCAACACAATGAGAAATAACTCAGTATCTTTTTGCCACATTTTCTTGGTCTCCAACTGCATTTCTTGCTACTCGGAGATTTTCTCCCTCTCTTTGATCCGTGAAATTAAAGATCTTAAATTTGCATCTGTTGCTTTTTGTAGTTTTTCTTGTGCAATTTTCCTCTTTCTTCCAGTTCTTGGCAGATTCTCTTTGTATACCCTGCTGATTTAAATATACAGTGGTGGTCAATATTATTGGCACCCTTGCATTTTAGATATGATGTGTACAATATCTTGAGAACAACTGGAAATATTTCAGCTGTATGTCATCATAATATTTGAATAGTTATGTTCAAAGATACACAACAAAAAAGGATGTCTGTGCAACTTAGATGTAGTCATTTCTGAGAAAAAAATGAAATATGACCTGGAGTGGATTAATGGCACCCTTCACTAATATTTAGTTTTACAACCTTTGGCAGTGATGACAGCCTCCAAACATTTCTTGTAGCCATCTATAAGTTTCGTACATCTGTCTGCGGTTTCTTCCACTCTTCAACTGCAATATGTCCCAGCTCATGAATGTTTCCAGGATTCCTTTTACAAGTGGCAGATTTCAGCTCTTTCTAAAAGTTCTCGATTGGATTGAGATCAGGACTCATTGCTGGCCAGTTTAAAACAGTCCATTTGTTCCTTTTTAACCATTCTTTTGTACTTTTGAATATATGTTTTGGGTCATTGTCCTGCTGGATGACCCATAACCTTCAACCCAGACCTAGCTTTCTGACACTAGGCGACACAATTCACTCCAAAATATCTTAGTAGTCATCTGACTTCATGATTCCGTTTCAAGCCATCAGTTCAACTAATTTATCCCGAATGTTTGAACCCTGGGTACATGCGATAGTCAGAGGCTTGCAGAATCACAAAAGTAAATTCAAAACCAACCAATTTTTCCTCAATAGCCATGTGACCTGGGCAGTGTTTTGCATGAACAGAAGAACCCCCACTATGAGATCCTAGTCCAGTTCTGATAAGGTTTCTCATGGTTCAGAATTGAACATAGATCTGATAGTGGAGGTTCTCCCGTTCATGCAAAACCCTGCCCAGGTCATGCGGCTATTGAAGAAACATTGGCCAGTTTTGGGTTTATATTCGTGTTTTTGCAAACCTCTATCATCTATACCTGGAGTTCAAACATTCGAGATTATTAGTGCGGTCTGTTGTCAAAACTGACCATTCCTTTAAGGACCATGATAATCCAGGCCATTTCATATTGTGGCACATGCAAATTCTGCCACAATACTTTGGCGGACATGATCTGGAGCCATCCCACATCTGCTAAGACATTTCGTACAAGATGGCACACTACTTGGTCATCTGGTTTTGTGGTTTGTCTTTTGTGATGCCCTTGCAATCTTTTATACATAGGACGTACTACTTGACCCATAAAAACAAGTTTGGGAGAACATAATTCAAGGATCAACACCTCTACCTTATCAGCCCCTACAATGGAACATTGTCTCCAGAAAAAACATCAATTTTGTGAGATGGAGGATCATTGATCATATTCCTGCTGATCCTTGGGGGGGGGGGGGGAATCAGGTCTTTAAAGTAAAGTGGGCGGAACGTGAGATTTTCACATTGAACATTGTTAGCCCGCCAGGCTTGAATATGGAACATGATTGGTCAAGTCTTTTTTGAGTCTACCAATTGGATGGGGCAGTTTCTGGTCTATGGTCTCACCTCATTTTGATTGGTTTGTTCAGGGAGATTCCATCTTACTACATCATTCATCCATTAAATAAAGAAATCAGAGCAGGGACTGCAAGCACTATTTTGGCGTTCTTTATCTTTTGGAGTAGGAGTCCTTTTTGCACCTCAAGCAGGGCTGTGGATCAGCTCGAAATGTGTGCATGTCATGCATGGACTCTCAATAAGTTACTCTCTTTGACACCAGTTCAGATAAGTCTTTGGTTTTTCAAGTTTCCCTGAATATAATAAATTGATTAAAATGATGTTATTGTCATGTGAGAGTGGGTGTCCCCTCTCCTGAAGGTTTATCCGACAAAAAATATTTGATGACAGTAACATATCCTGCTCACATTGAGGTTATTTATTTTGGTTTGGATATTAACGATGGTTGACCTCAGGAGGATTTATAATCATGTCTTGGCAATGTCCCAGTTTTTATACTATTTCCTACTATTTCCTTTTTTAATTGGTCTTGTTTTATTTGATTCTTTTATGCGTCATATATGTGTGCATATATAGTCCAAAGCCATTTCACTGGGCACTTTTTTTTAAAGGAAATATTGGACATTAAGGGGTCAAACAGCAAGGGTGCCAATAATGTTGACCACAACTGTAGGGTTTATGTTTATGTTTATGTTTATTGGCTTGATTGACAGCCCTTCAGAGATAAACAGAGCGGTTTACAATAAAATAAATCTTCATTACAGTAGGCACATGGCCGGAAAAGGAAAAGAAAGTTACAACTTAATAAAGGATAGGAAGATAAAGAACGAAAGAGGAAGGTCAGCATAGGGAAAGGGTAAAGGCTAGAGGGGAGGGGGATTGAAGGCAAGGGAAAAGAGGTGGGTTTTTAGGGCGTTTTTAAAGGTAGGGTGATGGGGTTCCAGTCGGAGGGTAGAGGGAAGGGAGTTCCAAAGGGCCGGACCTATGAAGAAGAAGGCTGAGGAGCGGGTGGACTGAAGGTGAGCAAGTTAGGGGGGGGGTTAGAGTGAGGCGGTTGAGGTGGAAGGAGCGGGGGGTGTGCCGGGGGGTGTGGAAGTGAATGAGATCGGCCAGGTATTGTGGTGTGGAGGTATGAAGAGCCTTGTGAACGAGGGTGAGAAGTTTGAACTGGATACGAAAGGAAATGGGAAGCCAATGGAGACGGTAGAGGAGGGGTGTGACATGGTCTCTAGGGGAGGAGGAGGACACGAGACGGGCAGCGGTGTTCTGGATTCGTTGAAGACGTGAGAGTTGGAGCTTAGAGAGGCCAGAGAGAATGGAGTTAGCGAAGTCAATACGGGAGATAACAAGAGCCAACAGCAAGGTAGCAAGAGCAGAGGGAGAGAGGAAGGGGCGGACGGCACGGATTTGCCTGAGATAGAAGAAGGAGGTTTTGGAGACATGAGAAACATGGGCAGAGAAAGAGAGATCAGAGTCGAAGAGTACCCCAAGATACCGAAAGGTGGAAACCATAGAGATAGGAGATAGGTTTGTAGCATAAAAGTAGCAGTACATTATCTCCTCTTTATCTGCAGAAGTCCACTTAACTGTTGTTAATCCTCTTAACGTTTTCACTAAGTTCTGGAGTTTGTCTCCTGCCACAGTGAGTTCATGAACACATCCACCATGGCCTTTATCTGTGGCAGGGATGTTATCTATATTGCAGTGCTTGCACTATCGCAACCATGGGTGGCACCTTTTTATCCTGGGTTACGTGCAGCCAGTATGTATTTTTCTTTTTTGTTCCTACCATATTTCAACTGTAGTGTTGCCTTGCTGAGATTTAGTATAGATGTTATACAATGGGGTCACCACGTGAAGGTACTCAGCGAGACTTGAGGAGGGAAATTTATTCTCTCCTCCGAAGAGATGCACATCAATTCACCAACAACTGTTAGTGAATTTTTATGTTACATATCCCTTTGGCCCACTACTATAGGCACAACTGAAATCTTACTGGTAAAGGATAAAGCTAAGCCACATCATTTAAATACTGCTGAAGTAATTGGTTCACTACTTTTTAAACATAGAAACATGACGATAGAAAAAGACCACATGGCCTATCTAGTCTGTCCTTCCATATCAACCACTACAACAGTCCCCTTTTTTCCTTTAGAGATCCTCTGTGTTTGTCCCATGCTTCTTTGAATTTAGATACTATCCTCATCTCTACCACCTCCTCTGGGAGACTATTCCACGGATCCACCAATCTTTCCGTAAAGAAATATTTCCGCATATCACTCCTGAATCTATCTTTAAACTAGATATTAGAGGAAAGCCGACAGTCACCCAAGAGCGGATGGTTCGGAAGAATGTATCTTTGAAGGATACTATCAAAAGCAGAGAGGTTCCACAAAAGAGTAAAGTAGCCCAAATGCCCTCAAGTATGGAGCAGACAGTGAAATTGAATCAGTGGATGTTTTGCTTCCTTAGCAAAGAAATGAATGAATCCTGATGTTGTCCCCACCATGCTAGGTGCTCCATCGCTAGTAACTGAAACCACTTTTTCTGGACTTATGTCTAGTGATGAAAAAGCCTCCATCACAGCATTGTGGATATCTATCCCTTGTGTTCTTCCAGGCAAAGACAGCAGTTTTACCAGCTCTTCTCTCATGATGTCACCAGTAGCATAACGCAAAATGAGCGCTAGTCTTGCATGGTTAGTAATATCTGTACTTTCATCCAAGCACATGGAGTAGAAGGGTGCTTTTTGTAAGTTGCAAGTAAGCTGTTGACTAACATCAGCAGCCATTCGCAGAACCCTATCTTTTGCAGTATTTCTGCTTAGCGGCATCTCAGAGATGCGCTGCACAATTTTATCCTTGTTTTGGAAATCATGGAAGAGTGAATTACTCCCAGCCAAAATTGCCTTTTTGATAAAATCTCCATCAGAGAGGGGCTTACCATGTTTTGCCATGCACAGTGAAATTTGAAAGCTGGCAACTGTAAGATGATTAGTTTTTGAAAGATAGTTGCTAAAACTAAGAGACTGGGAGTGATATTTCTTTAATTTTCCTACAAGGAACTCTTTTCTTTGAGCTAAACCAAGTTCAGCAACACTGTTATGGTTGGTCTCAAAGTGACGTTTGACACTTGATGTGCGAGACACAACACTTTCATTACACATAATACACAATGCTTTCCCACTGCGTTCAATCACTCCATATGTCTCTGTCCAGGCCTCTTGGAATGATCTTCCACTATCTGTTTTTGCTTTTTTTGTTGTACTCATTTTCTTTGTTCAAGACTTCAAGTCTACAAAAAGATAAAATTTGTATAATAAAAAAAAACTAATGAAGTGCTGTATACAAATCCGTTCCCATATAAAAAATATGTGATTGGGGAATTTTATTAATTGTAGACATCTGTTTTGGTCAAAAAATATACCTGTTTAGTTGTTAACATTTGATGTAATTTTTTTTTAAACTAATGGGTGACACAAATGAAACCCAATTAAAAAGCCATTCTGTCATTATACAATAGTGCTGGGGTGCAATGATTCACTAGTTTTCTCGATGCAACGATTTTTCCTCCTGCCGATCCATATGCATCAATCTTGAAGTATGATTTGAGATACAGTAATAGCAGTTAATCAAATTGAATCATTGTGATTTAATAACCATGAATAACTGGACTGAGGTTAATCCTTGTAAAATGTTCATAAACGAGGTAAATCTACCATTAATTAGATCAAGACATGGCTCACGACTAGGGTTACTACCTTTTCTTGTGGCCAAACCCAAACAAATGGCAAATGAATAAATGAAATCCCATCAGAAACCGGACACCAAATAGAAAACATAGACAACAGCCTTATCACAAACCCGAACACAGGTGGCAACCCTAACCTGGACACCTAGACAAATAGCCAGATAATTTAATAGGTTTTTAAAAAGAAGCCCAGATAAGTTTATAATTATAATTAACATTAGTATTATTGGTCCAATTAAACCTAGGCAGCACAGGTAGGGCAAAGTAGAAGTTTACCTAATAATTATTGATGTAGAATGCAGATTGCGTCTCCTGTTCTCCTCAAGTCTCCCGCCAGGGTGGGAGGGCGTGACAGAAGAACGCTCGGTGCTGCAGGCGAGGACCTGGGCGGATTCAGAGGCGGAGGCGGGGAGTGAGACTTTGTTTCTCACAGCCCCACGGCGGTTCAGGCAGCTAGAGGCGCCTGAACTCTGCCCTGATCCCTTGTCACTTTCCTGCAATCTGCGGGGACCCTTCTGGCACCTCTCCCCTCAGCCACACTGAGGCGCCTGGCAGAAGGGCACCAGACCAGTCAGCAAAGCTTCAGGGAAGCACGGAACCACGCTGCTCCCATCATGTTTATTTTGCGGGGGGGGGGGGGGGATTTTTAAGGGACTGTATGCAAGTGAAATTGACAAGATCTAGAAGGGGGTGGTGGTGAAAGGGGGGGTGGGGGCAGTAGATTTAGGAAGGTAAAATCTGCAGTTCCAACTGTCTCTGGATGAAATGACAGAATGTGATGAGCTTTGACTGTTGTTACCTTGTCAGGTCAGAACTGCAGCAGGTGAGTCGCCGGGATTTAAAGCAGCAAAAGCTGGGCGCTCGCTAGTAAGTCTTAACAGCAGGCAGGGACATTTGCAAATCTTGCACACGCCTCCTTTAACCGGCCGTCACGACCTCATCCCCGGGAGGAGGGGGGGACGGACACTGTGGCGACGGTCGCCAACGCGGCCCGGCGCTTCCCCCTTGGAGGTACAAGCTCGGGGGTTGTGCCAGGCGCGGGCACCGCTTTCTGCTATAAGGCCACGCTCTGGTGCAGGGAGGCCCCCCCTGTGCCCGTCGAGTCTCGGCGGCTCCCTCCCTGTCTTGTGATTGCGCCGGTCCACACTCAGGGTGACCCGGGACGTCACTCGCTCCCCGGCCGCTTTCTCAATGGGAACTTGGCAGAGGCGCGCGAGCTGCCGGGCGGTGGTGACCCGGTGCGCGCGGCTTTCCTTGGAGGGCAGTTCGTGCATCGTGTGCAGCTGCAAAGCAGACATCAGCACACTCACCTCCCGCCGCGCCGCATATCTTAATTGCGGACCTTCCCGCGTGCCAGCTGCAAGGCCTTCGCGTGCCACAGCTGGCACGTGTGCCATAGGTTCGCCATGGCAGTGATGTCCTATAATGCTGCGCTCTTCTCAGCTCTGGATGTTCTCGCTCCTCTCATCCCTCGTCCAGTAAGGCGTTCCTTACCTTAGCTCTCTCCCACTATTCGCTATCTTCGCTCCTGTGCCCGCTCTGCTGAGCGTACCTGGCTCAAATCCCGCTCCCCTGAAGATTTCCTTCATTTCAAATTCATGCTCTGCTCTTTCAAATATGCTTTAGCTCTTGCCAAACAAGATTACTTTGTTCGCCTGACTAATTCTCATGCCTCTGATCCTCACCGTCTCTTCATTGCTCTCAGTTCTCTCCTCAAAGTACCTCCGCCTCTGATCCCTCCTTCCCTTTCTGCCCAGTCTCTGGCTGATTACTTCCATGATAAAATCCATAAGATCACTCTCCAGTTTCCCTCTAAATCCCCGATTTCCCTTTCCTGCTTTCATTCTTTCCCCCCTTCTCATCCTACCCTCTCTTCCTTCCCCACGATTTCTATTGATGAAACTGCTCTTCTTCTTTCCTCCTCCAAGCTCACCACTTGCTCCTCTGATCCTATCTCCTCCCATCTCCTCTCCTCTATTTCCTCTACCGTTGTCCCCTCCATTTCTCATATTCACAACCTTTCGCTCTCCACTGCTACTGTCCCGGCTGACTTTAAACATGCTGTGGTCACGCCTCTCCTTAAGAAACCCTCACTTGATCCCTCTTGTCCTTCTAATTATCGCCCCATCTCTCTCCTTTCTTTCATTTCTAAACTGCTCGAACATGCGGTTTACTGCCGTTGTCTTGACTTCCTCTCTTCCCATGCTCTTCTCGATCCCTTACAATCCAGTTTTCGTCCTTTGCACTCCACTGAAACTGCTCTTGTCAAAGTCTCCAGTGACTTGTTCCTGGCTAAATCTAAAGGCCTTTACTCTGTCCTTATCCTCCTTGACCTTTCTGCTGCCTTTGACACTTTTGACCATGATCTTCTCCTTGACACTTTGTCCTCGCTTGGCTTTAGGGACTCTGTTCTCTCCTGGTTCTCCTCATATCTCCCCTTTCGCTCCTTTAGTGTATGTTCTGGTGGCTCCTCCTCCTCTGTTACCCCGCTCTCGGTTGGTGTCCCCCAGGGTTCTGTCTTGGGTCCCCTTCTTTTTTCTCTCTATACCCAATCCCTTGGTGCGCTTATTTCCTCTCATGGTTTTCAGTACCATCTCTATGCTGATGACTCCCAAATCTATCTCTCTACTTCTGATCTTTCTTCTGCTTTCCAGTCCCGGATCTCTTGCTGTCTCTCTGCCATTGCTGCCTGGATGTTCCATCGTCGCATGAAATTGAACATGGCCAAGACTGAACTTCTCGTTTTTCTCCTAAAATTTCCCTTTCTCCTTCCTTTTTAGTCTCTGTTGATGGCTCTGTTCTCCAACCTGTTTCATCTGCTCGCAATGTGGGTGTTATTTTTGACTCTTCGCTCTCTTTCTCCTCTCATATCCAACTCCCTATTTCATATTTCTATGTTTCTATGAGGGGACATGGGATGAGGGTGAAGGGAGTTAGATCCAGGAGTGATATGCGGAAATATTTCTTTATGGAAAGAGTAGTGGATCCGTGGAATAGTCTCCCAGTGGAGGTGGTAGAGATGAGGACAGTAACTGAATTCAAAAAAGCATGGGACAAACACAGAGGATCTCTAAAGGTAAAAAGGGGACTGTTGTAGTTGTTGATATGGAAGGACAGACTAGATAGGCTATGTGGTCTTTTTCTGTCATCATATTTCTATGTTTCTATGTTTCTAATCACCTCCCGCCTTGATTATTGTAACCTCCTTCTTGCTGGTCTCCCTCAGTCTCATCTCTTCCCTCTTCAGTCTATTCAGCACTCTGCTGCCCGTTTGATTTGCCGTCAGCCTCGTTTTGCCCACATCACTCCTCTCCTCAGATCTCTTCAGTGGCTCCCTATCCGTTTCCGTATTCACTTTAAGCTTCTCCTTCTGACCTATAAGCGCATTCACTCTGTGGCTCCTCAGTACCTTTCTTCTCTCATTTCCCCCTATTTCCCCCCTTGTGTACTCCATTCTTCTTCCCAGTTGCTTCTTGCTATGCCCTTCTCCTCTATTGCCAACTCCAGATTCCGCTCTTTTCACCTTGCTGCTCCTTATGCTTGGAATAAACTTCCTTTGTCTATACGTCAAGCATCTTCTTTGCCCCTCTTCAGACTCAAGTTAAAAGCTCATCTTTTTGTTTCTGCCTTTGGCTCTTGATTTTACTGTTCTCCTTCCTTCCCCTCTTTTATTTCACCTTTCTTTCTTCCTCTTACACTTGTTCTTACCTCTTTCCTGTGTCCTATCTCTCCTGCTCTTGTCTCTTTGCCCTTGTTCTTATCTTTTTTTTCTACTCCTTTTCTTGCTTTGTCTTTTTAGATTGTAAGCTCTTTTGAGCAGGGACTGTCTTTTTGTGTTTTCATTGTACAGTGCTGCGTGCACCTGGTAGCGCTTTATAAATGCTTAGTAGTAGTAGTAATGGGTCCGCTTGCCTGATAGGTGGTTGGAATGTCTGATGGTGTGTGTGGGATGTTCGTAAGTTTGGGCAGGGCAGATGGGGAGGAAGCGTTTATAGTGTTTTGAGTTTTTGAGCCTGGGGGAGGTGTTGGGGGTGGAAAAAAGTACAAAAACCTAGTAAAATAATTATACAATGTTTGTTCTGATGGTGTTACGGTTTGTGTTTTTGGATGTTTTTGCTGTTTGATGGAGGTCTTCTGTATTGTGTAAAGGGGACAACTTTGGGATCCTAGTATAGTGATTTTGCATGGGTTTGTTGGTCTGTCCCATTCGCTATTTGACCTCCCTTGTTGTATTTTGACTATGGAACCGTATGTACCTTTGTTTGTTAATAAACATGATTAAATATAAAAAGATTTATCCAGTTAATAGCACCTCCTAACTGGATAACAGAGAAACACAGGGCTTTATATGGCTTGCAGACTTGCGAACCATGTTAATCTCCTTGGCCGGGATATTCAGTGGTGATAACGTGGCTGGCATGGTTAATGCCACTGAATGTCCACAGATGCTGCCACTGCAAGCCCTGATGCTAACTGGTTAGCATTAAGGTGATCCGGGAGCGGCACCCAGCAATAACCGGGCAAGGCAATACTGATAGTCACTGCCCAGTTATCGTAACGTGGTGAAAGTCAGACACAGTAAAGGCTGGCCTAACTTTCTATGTTTAAGCTAACTGGGCAGTGGTGATATTCATGGCAATCTGGGCAACCTGGATATTCAGTGCCAGGGCCCGGATATCGCCACGGCATTGGATATCTGTGTCTAAAGGTAAGCGCCGCTCCTGCTGCTGAATACCGGGCCCATAGAAAACAACATCAGATAAAGTCCCTCTAACAATCTAGTCTGCCCATTCATGAGAGCTCTTAAGTTCTACAATCCCTTCCTCTCCCTGACATCCTCTGTATTTGTCCACTGCTTTCTTGAATTCAGATACATTTCTCATCTCCACAGATACTCCTCTCCATTAATCCATCTCCTTTTCATGAAGAAATATTTCTTTAGATTACTCCTGAGCCTATCCCCTTTCACTTCATCCTATGACCCCTCCTTCCAGAGCTTCTTTCAACTAGAAGAGGGTCATTTCCTGTTCATTTATACTATAGAGGTAAATAGATGTCTCTATCATATCACCCTCTCCCACCTTTTCTCCAAGCCATACATATTGAGATCTCTAAGTCCATCCCAATAAGTTTTATAATTGATGACCATTGACTAGTCGCCATCCTCTGCATTAACTCCATCCTGTTTATATCCTTTTGAAGGTGTGGTCTCCAAAATTGTGTACAAATGAGGTCTCACTAGAGACTTATACAAAGAGACTTGCCTACATTTTCCTGCTGGCCATTCCTCTCCATATGCACCCAAGCATCCTGCAGGCTTTCACCTTCACCTTTTCTAGCTATTTGGCCACTTTAAGATCATTTGATACAAACACCTTCAGTTTCACTCTTCTTTCATACATTGAAATACTTTATTCTCCTACACTGTACCACTCCCTTGGGATTTTGCAGTCAGAATGTTTGACCTTGCATTTTTTAGTATTAAATCTTAGTTGCCAAATTCTCATCCATTCTCCAGCTTCCTAGATCCCTCTTCATGTTATCCATACCCTCCAGAATGTCTACCTTGTTGTAGATTTTGGTATCACTTACAAAGAGGCATATCTTTTCCAATAGATCTTCTGCAGTATGGCTTACAAAAATGTTTAAAAAACCAGGACCAAAGACCAATTCCTGCGGCAAGCCATTGGCAATCTCCTATCTTAGACCCACAAATTCTTGCCAACCACTTCCACTTGAAGATGATCATCAAGAATTGCATGCTAGCTACCTTGACCCCAACTCTCAATCATAACTCACCTACCCCCAACTGGTGCACCTTCAAATATTTTTCCCAACAACACCTGGAAACCATCATCTCATCCTTAAACACCACTACTCTCCCCTAGACCTATGCCTTGTGAGCTGGATCAAATGGCTCGATCTGAACTCGCCACCATAATACTCAGAATCACGCAACTCTTGCTCACTCAAGGCTCTGTACCTGCAAACCTCAAGTACTTATCCATTTGATCAGTACTCAAGATCACCAAATTGGACCCAGACATTTCAAATTCTTACTGTCCATTCTCTAGCCTGCCCTTCCTTGCAAAGATTATTGAAAAAGTGGTACTACATCAGCTTCAAAATCACATCAATACTCCTGCTCCCCTTAACCCCCAACAACATAGTTTCAGACCTTAATGAGGCATTGAGACCCTAATCACATTGGGCCTGATTTTCGAAAGCCTTTACACTGGTTACCCATGTAAAGGCCTTATCTGGGATTTTCGAAAGGCACTTATACATGTAGTGCCCTTCGAAAATCCCAGATATGTCCCTAATACGCCCAAATGCTATCTGCATAGCATCGGGGCATGTTGAGGGCATTCTGGGGAGGAGCGGAGGCAGGCCATGCTGCTACCCGTGTAGCGCCGAATTTTGATGCTACATCATTAGCGTGCAGTGCTAGCTGCTCATGAGCACAATCTGAAAATAGAAATGAAAGGGGATTAGAAATCTGCGTTTTATTTTCGGAGGTCCCTTCCCAGGCCCTTCATTTGTGAACTCAGAACAGAAATATTTGTTGAGCAATTCTGCTTTATCCTCATCAGCCTCCCCTTCACCCTTGAGTCTCACGCTGCCACCTTTCACTTCCTCCTGTCTCTAGCATATCTAAAAAAAGAGTTTTGTCCACATGTTTTACAATATTGTTTATTTTTTGTTCCATTAGCATCTTTGCTTTCTTGACTTCTTTACCAGCTTCCCTTAGCTTCTCTAGATAGTGTTGTTTGTATTCTTTCTGCAATCTCTTTTTCAGCTCCTTCTTTTGAAAACCATAGCGGCCTCTTTTAACTCTTACTTTTATTTACTTTCCTAAAAAAAAGGTTTGCTTCCCTTAAAATAGCTCCTTTCATTTTGCCCACTGTTGTTCCATTGTTGTTTCCCCAGATGTTCCCATCCAGCTGACTAACTTTACAAAAATGGGGGAAATACCTCAAGGAGTGTCTTCCTGAAATCTAGGACCCTTAATTTTGAATGAACCATCTTCACCTACGTCCTAATATTGACGTTCACCATAATGGTTTATGGACTTTGCTTCCAGAAACTTGTCAAAACCTCTTTTAAATCCAGTCACAGTAACAGCTTTTACTACATCCTCTGGTAACGAATTCCAGAGTTTGATTATGCA
Organism: Ichthyophis bannanicus; assembly: GCA_033557465.1. Taxonomy (NCBI): domain Eukaryota; kingdom Metazoa; phylum Chordata; class Amphibia; order Gymnophiona; family Ichthyophiidae; genus Ichthyophis; species Ichthyophis bannanicus. The sequence goes on along the minus strand of CM066031.1, from coordinate 1,122,401,585 downwards.
TTGAGTGAAAAAATATTTTCTCTGATTAGTCTTAGATGTGCTACAATGTAACTTCATTGTGCGTCCCCTAGTCTTTCTACTTTATGAAAGGGGTAAACAACCAATCTATATTTACCCGTTCTACTCCATTCATTATTTTATATACCTCTATCATATCTCTCCTCAGCCTTCTCTTTTCCAAGTTGAAGAGCCCTAACCTTTTAAGCCTTTCCTCATAGGGGTATCCTTCCATCCCCTTTACTATTTTTGTCTTTCTTCTCTGTACCTTTTCTAATTCTGCTATATCCTTTTTAAGATATCTGACCAGAATTGCACACAATATTCGAGGTGTGGTTGCACCATGGAATGATACAGAGGCATTATAATATCCTTCGTTTTATTCTTCATTCCTCTCTTTATGAGTCCTAGCATTCTATTTACTTTCTTGGCCATTGCTGCACACTGAGCAGTGGGTTTCAACTTATTTTTCACGATAACGCCTAAATCCTTTTCCTGGGTGGTGGTTCCTAAGTGAAACCTTGCATCATGTAACTGATTGTAATCTGTGATCTATCATTAAGATCATCTATAGTACCTGAAGATTGGAGAGTGGCCAATGTAAAGCCAATTTTTAAAAAGAATTCCAGGGATAAATCGGGAAACTACAAACCAGCGAGCCTGACATTAGTACCAGGCAAGATAGTAGAAACCATTATAAAAAACAAAATTACTGAACATGAAGATAGTCATGCTTTAGTGGCAGAAAACCAACATGAATTTAGCCAAGGAAAGTCTTGTCTCACTAATTTGTTATTTTTTTTTGAAGGTGTGAATAAACTTGTAGATAAAGGTGAGCCGGTTGATATAGTGTATCTCGATTTAAAAATTGACCTGATTATTTTTTTAAGATTGGTGAATGTATCACATTTGGTCTTAGAGGTTTCTATAATACTATGCTTATCTAAATCAGTAGATATTTATATGCAGTTTATTATCCATGAGCGTGGGATGCTAACAAATGCTTTCTCTGTCCATGTATATAAGATTTCAGTTTTCCTTGCAGCTGATCATACTGGTTTTATTCAGCATCAGCTAATCTTTACCTCCATATGCTCCTCTCTTGTTACCCTTGTATATTTGATCATGAATTCTAGGGGTGTCTATCATGCGACCTGTGGGTCAAATGCAGCCGCCTAACCTCGGAATGTGGCCCACTTGAGATTATTAGCAAAAATATTTGTTTTACCTAATTAACTATTTGATGGATATGAAGTCACAATTTTAGAAGCATAAATGTTCCTGTAAGAGGCTAAAATATTCCTGTGGCCTTCATATATATGAATTTCTAATCATGTGGCCTGATATAAAAAAATTCATGTGGACTGCACACACGTGGATTTCTGAATATGTGGCCCACTGTTGAATAAAATTGAGATGCCCCTGATATATTCTGTCTGCATTGGGGGGCATTACTTGAGTCTCCCTTTGGAAGGAGATGTGTTCTTCCTCTGTAATTAGACAGAGTAGTAACAATAATAAGATTATTTATTCTCCCTTCTCCCCTGTGGATATTTTCATAGCCTCTCCTTCCTTTGCTGCTTCTCCTCTAAGGAGTTCTAAAATGCTGTAATTCCTGAATTTCTTAAAAGATAGGGAATACATTCCCAAACTATTTTATTCATAGATATTTGGTCACGTATTACTATTTTGGCTTCTTTTTTTTTACTTTTGTAAATTTCTCTTGTTAAGTTTTATTTCTTGCATTTGCAATTATTTATGCAACGTGCAGTTAAACATGAGAATAAAATCACTATCCTTTTTTCATGACTCATCCAAAATTAACCACAGATATCTTTTTATCTTTCCCACAGACTTTTTGAAAAGATTCTCCTAGTCTGAGCAGCCTTGCTTAGCTCCATGGCTGGGTGTGGCAGTAACCTCGAAAGAGACTATCAGTTCCTCTGTGACCAAAATGCAGCATGGGGCATCATTTTGGAGACTCTGGCAACAGCTGGCATTGTCACTACCATTATCCTGCTATTAGTCGCTCTCTGCCTCATCCCCCGGATCTCAGATTTTAACAAGCGCTGTATTATCCCCATCCAAATAATCTTCCTGCTGGGAACTCTGGGAATCTTTGGCCTCACCTTTGCTTTCATCATCCGACTGAATGATCAGACCTGCCCCACGCGCTTCTTCCTCTTTGGAGTTCTCTTTGCCATCTGCTTCTCCTGTCTCCTGGTCCATGCCACTAAGCTGGTGCGCCTGGTAAGAGGTGAACAAGGGATTGGCGTATGCATAATATTAATGCTTGTCTTAGCCTTGTCAACGGTCCAGATCATTATTGCCGTCATTTGGGTAGTAACTCAGCTGGCAAGGAACAATATGCCATGCCATTTTTTAATCAACAGTCAAGAGGACTACGTACTGCTCAACAGAGACTTTGTACTGATTCTCATCTATGTCCTCTTCCTCATGGCCTTGACGTTTCTCATCTCTACTTTAACCTTCTGTGGGCACAATGACAACTGGAAGCTACATGGTGTCCACATTTTCCTCACTATGTTATTCTCCATCTTCATCTGGATAATCTGGATTGTTATGCTTCTAGTTGGAAACAGAAGGTTGGGCCATGACCATTGGTGGGATGACCCTGTCATATCTATTGCCCTGGTCTCCAATGGCTGGGTCTTCATTATCTTCTACCTAATTCCTGAGTTCATCCACCTCACACGAAATCCCAAAGGCTTCGCAAAGGACGATGTCCCCACCCAGCCCCATCTCCTGCGACAGGCAGGTGGGGTAGAAAACACTGTCTTCAGACCAGATGATTGCCAAGGTAAGATCATGTCATGCTGAAGTATCGCTAAGAAATTCCTTATTTGATTCAACTGTTCCATGTCACTCCCAGCCAGCAGGGTTACCCCTATCTTTTGATTTTCGTTCTGAGCCTGCCAATTTCCCTACACCATCAATGGCCCTTTAGGATAGGACTCTCTCACCCTTTGCAGCTGGTTTCTTCTGTTCCTTGTCTGTAATTTTTAAGCGTTCTAGTACTGACAAATTTACTGAGAAAGTAACAAAGTAAAATGATGGCCTAAATGGCCATATCCATCTCTCTGTCTATGAATCTGTTTCAGTGGCTAAATGATGATAGGAGTTTTGTATACAAGTTTGAATTTCCTCTGGTTCCGGGTTCTTTTCAGTACTTATCGATTGCATGGCAGAACATAAGAGCCAAGTAGGTAAAAAAAGCAAATGGTAACTGGGGTAAGGGAGGGAAGTAGATGCATTGGGAGAGATATCAGAGGCTCAATGACAGCAGTGGGAGGAGAGACATTCCAGGTGATCCAAACTGGTCTCCCGTGTGTCTATATTCTCTTCTGATCCCTTACATTCCCTCCTCGCACTCTGAGATCTGCCCAAGCCAATTTACTTTGTACAGGGTATGAAACTATCAGGCAGTCTTTTTTGCCTGTGTGGCCCCATCTCTCTGGAATAGTATCCCTGAATGCTTGCATTTGGAGCACCCACTCATTACGTTTAAAATTGGTCTCCAAATTTGGCTGTTTGAGCAATCATTTGGGGCTGCCTAGTTTTTGGAGAATAGCTCTTCTCATGGTGATCCTCAGTCATGGATTTATCCTCCTGCCTCTTACTGTTTTCAGTATTTGGATGACTTATATGGTATTTTGATGTTGTGCTACGACATCTCCCTCCTTTTGTGTTTTAGCTTATCATATTTTAGTGTTTTAATTCCTTTTCTTTTTCTTGTTTTAGTATTTGTTCTATCTGCTTTTAATGTTTGAGTTTGTAAACTACCTTAATAAATACCCTTCCCAAGGTGGTATATCAAATAATTTCATAAAGTTAAAAAATTTGAAAAACAAAAGAGGAAAGCCCACAATGTACAATTGACTAGGACATATCACATGTACTTGAATTCCACTCCCACATATGTACACCCAATGGGGGAGAATATATCCTTTCAGAGACAGCCTATTGGTGAGAGTACTGTTCTGAGACCAGGGTTCAAATCCCACCGGCACTCCTTGAGGCCTTGGGCAAGTCACTTAACCCTCCATTGCCTCAGGTACAACTTAGAGGTATCTTTACTAAAGAGCATTAAGGGCAGCATTAAGGGGTTATCTCCAGGAACAAGCAGGAATATAGTCTTCACATATGGGTAACGTCGGTACTGTCAGAGCCCGCATGAGAACGCTCCCCAGCGTCCAATAGGAAAGCTTTTTGGTGCATCCCACTGCACCTGCGTAGCTGCCTTCCCACCTTTTCAGCTCTCCCTCTTCAGTTCTTTGTTTTCCACGGAGCCGACAAGAAGCAATTCCTGTCACCGCAGAAAATTTGTCCTTTCTTATCTTTTGTGGTTGTGTCTGCCTTCCTGTCGACACTGGTACCAGCCCCTGTCGGTGCTTTCTTTCTTTCTTTCTTTTTTTCTATCTTAAAAAAAAAAAAATTTCTTCTGTGACGGAAGGGATCTTTCTTCCTTCAGGCACACCGATGCCATCTTGGGCTTAGGCCTCCCCTTTTGTCACAGACAAAAAGGAAAAACCATCCAGTGATTTTAAGAAGCATTCCAAATGTGGCAGTACCATTTTGGTCACAGACACCCATGACTGGTGTCTAAAATGCTTAGGACTGGATCATCAACCGTCAGAATGTCTTCTCTGTAGGAAGATGACAAAGAGAGGCATACTGAACTGAGCTGCAAAGCTGGGCACCTTCTTTGCCTCCGATGCAGTATCTTTAGCATCGATGTCATCGAGAGCTTCATCTTCCTCCCAAGGATCTCAGGTATTGAAACCTAGGTCTTCATCGAAGACTGGCCAGCCCTCAAAGGGTAGATCTCCTTCTAAGCATCAAGATGCCTCGGGCATTGTCCCGGAGGGGGACACACCAGCCAAACAACCCCGGTGGGAGGACCTTGCCTCCAAAGCCTTAATGGGGTCCCAGGACGCTTCCAAGGCCTCCACCTCCGGAGAGCTCCTGGTGCCATGCTCAGGGATCGTGGCCTGCAATTCCGGTACTGATACCCAAACATCAGCAAGCTCCATGGATCAATGTATCCTGGCCATCAAGCGGAGCTTAGCGGCCTTACTGGCTGCCTCTGTACCAGTAAAGCCTTTACAGTCGATCCCTCAGGCATCGGTACTGGCTTCGGTACCAAAGGAGCCTGCATCTACTTTTTTGCCGCTTACCATGTTACCGCCCATGCCAGCCCTCGAATCCGTTTCTGGTACCGAGGTGCCAGCACTGCAAGCTTTAGCTACTGGCTTTGATTGGTATCAAGTACATGCAGAGCAGGAGCACCCTGCCCATCGATTCTTGGAGTCTTTGGACTCTGATTCATCGGATGACGAATTGACCGATACCCGGAAAATGAGAACTCTCCCAGAAGATCCATCTCCGTCTCCACAACGTCGCATGTCCCTCCAGAGGACATGTCTTTTCAAGACTTTATTTGCGATGTTGCTCAGGATTTGTCCATAACGGTGACTTCAGAGAAAGAAACTAGGGCTGAAGAACTTGAAATTCTTCAATATCCTACAGCCCCAAAGGAAGCTGCTACTCTCCCTATTCATTGCATACTTCATGACCTTATGCTTCGCATGTAGGAGACACCCCTAACTACCTCTCCACATACTCGACAATTTGATACCATGTACCGGGTATTGGAGTGTCCCGGTTTTCAAAAGACGCAATTACCGCACCATTCCATGTATCGAATAAAGAATGCTAAGACACATTCTTCGAACCCTCCAGGCAGGGAATCGAGAACCCTCAGCGCCTTTGGTCGACGTTGTTTTCAGGTCTCCATGTTATCAGCCAATTCCTACATACTCTATATGGGTATGTTCCTTAGAGAGTTGGCTAAGGATTTGGAGTTAATGGCTCCTCTTCTCCCTGATGACAAGAGAGCAGATTATCTCACCCTTGTAAAGCATGCTCAGAATGTTTCAAAGTTTGTTAACAAGGCAACTTTTTGACTGTTTTGAGTTCATCAGCAGAACTTCATCTATCTGCATCGGTGCAAGCAGGATTGCTTGGCTCCAAGCATCCGATCTTGAACAATGGGTTCAAGATAAACTGGATAATATCCCTTGCACTGGTGAAAACCTTTTTGGCAAGGATCGGCAGGACAAGGCCTCTCAGTTATAATCTGAGAACACCACTCTAAACAGACTATCTAGATCTACTGCCAACCCAGCTAGGAAAAAGACAGCGAAGAAAGCTTTTTTCAATAATATTAAGAAGTACTACCCTTCTTGCACCCCTGTGGTACAATGTCAACACCATGCTCCTCAGAAGGGGCAGCAGCCATCAAAACTACAAAAGAAGGCTCAGGCTCCTAAGTCACAGCCACCTCAGCAGACCCAGCCTCCTCAGGGTCTTTGACTCCTTTCTGGAGAACATAGCCCCTCTGCCTCTGGAGATTCCAGATCCCATCCACATTCCTGGCAGACTTTGTCACTTTGCCCACAGGTGGCATCTTATTACATCAGAGCAATGGACACTGTCCATAGTACGGGAGGAGTACAAGCTTCATCTATGAAGTCTACCCCTCCGGACTCCTCCAAGAGAGTTCCGCTCTCAGCCCCCTCTCACTGCTCTGTTATTGCAAGAGGTCACCTCCCTTCTTCTTCAGGGCACAATAAAAGAGGCTCCACCATCCCAGCAGGATTTTATTCTCCCTACTTCCTCATTCCAAAGAAAACAGGAGAGTACAGGCCCATTCTGGACCTCAGAGAACTGAACAAGTACCTACTACGGGAGAAATTCAAATGATTTCCCTAGGTACCCTTCTCCCCTATCTCCAGAGTCAGGACTGTCTCTGTTCTCTAAATCTAAAGGAGGCAGGAGGTGAATACTTATTCACTAGCAGCACAGAAAGTTCCTGTGCTTCCTGTTTCAAGGGCGACATTATCAATACAGAGTCCTCGCCTCGCCCCAAGAGTTTTCATAAAGTGCATGGCGGTCATAACCGCATTCCTAAGGACTCTAGGGATATTTGTCTTCCCTTACTTAGACGACTGGCTCATTCGAGCAAACACCTCTCTAGAGGCCGGTCTTTCCCTCTCATGCACCATGCAAGTGCTGCAACACTTGGGATTTGTAATAAATCTTCCAAAGTCTCAACTCGTTCCCTCTCCAACTAGAGTTCACAGGGGCTCTCCTAGACACTCAGCAATCAAAGGCATTTCTGCCCCAAGCCCACTGCGCTCAACTCAATCAGCATCTCAGGCATGCTTCAAGAACTCGCTCACTGCTCAAGAACTGCTACAACTTCTGGGTCATATGGCATCAAAGGTATATGTTATTCCATATGCTCGTATACATTTGCGCGCAGCTCAATAGATACTGGCTTCCCAGTGGTCTCAGGCATCGGGTCGCCTGGGAGACAGAATAATGGTCTCTACCCACCTAATCTTGTCTCTCCAGTGGTAGCAATCCCCATCCAAGGGGTAGGATGTGGCTGCATTTAATGCAGAGATGTGATGGAGGAAAAGCTGTACAGGCACAGTTATGATGGAATACTTGAATCATGTTTCTCACTCATGTTACATCTGTATGGATGTATGTAACTGGTTATTATTATACTGCTGTAGCAGTGCAGTCAAAGCGGTGTACATTGTACCTCAAACTTGGTAGTGTATATCAAAACAGGGACAGTGAGAACCTGCATTCATCGGAGCCAATGGAGGATTAAGTGACCTGCCCAAGATCATAAGGAGTAGAGGTCATTCTATGACGGCTGTTCCATATATAAAAAGCCTCAGTGAAACATCCCCACAAAGAGTGCCAGTAAGACTCAAACCTTGGTATACTGGTTTCCAAGTCAGTGCCATAACCATTAGACTATGCCTCCAGGCAGGTGGCAGACATCTGCAGGGTAAACATGTTTGACCCCCTGCAATGGGCTGCAGCACAACCATTAAAGTCATGTTCCCAGTAGGGCATGAATGTGAATTGCATGTTTGCAGACCCAAAGTGCAGTTGGAACACATAACGAAGCATAAGAATGTGTGTCAGAAAGTCACAGCAGACCCTGGACTATTCCTGGCTTTAAAATGAACTGTGTAGTATCCAGAGAATAAGTGGGAATTGACCACTTGTCTATTACTTACAGAAACAGTGCTTTAACCATTTAGCTACACCTCCACACCATTCTGCATAGCAAAGTCTAGAATCAAAGGGACTACATATCCCTGCCTGCAATGGGTGAAATCCAGGACATGAGGCAACATGGCCGCAACATTTGAGACCATGGTACACCACACCTAGGGCTGCCTACATGGCGCACATGCAGAACGTAATGCCCTGGACACACAGTATTGTACCTGCACAACAGACACACTGCTGCAGGCTACATCCCTTGTGCAAAGGCGAAGGTATAGGTGAGGCCAAGATATCTGGCCCTCCACTGTACCCCCAACGGCAATAACAGTCACATGCAGGGGTCAGCTGTGGCATAGTGTGGCACGAACACCAGAGGCAACACATGCTCAGGATGTGCAGTCTCCTGTGACCTGCTGCACATGGCGAGATAGGACTGTCTGCACAAACCACATAAATGAGCCATGCGATCCATTGCAGACTATCTTGGCTTTCCTAGAGAATCATGCACACGTCTCCCACCATCATTAATTACAAGCAGGTACTGGGCTATGCCCTAGTGATCACAGTCACCACTATGGCTGCAATGTCTGCTGTGTGTACCAGTATAGGTCATGCTATCCATTACCCATGATGCAGTGCACATTCAGAACAGTGTTCTGCAAATGATCACCAAATGGAGAACGCAGTGATCCATCACATCTGCTCAGTAATACGCAGTGATATTGTGTTCTACAAGCACATAACAGTTGCAAACTGTGATAGTGACCGGTTTCTGCGGTCACTCTTAAAGTGAGGGGGGGGCACACATCACCTGGTCCCCAGAGCTTGCACTGCACGAGGTGGACTCTGCAGCGCTATATCACTGTGAGTGTGTAGCAGGTATTGTCTGCAGTGTGTGATGCTAGCCACTTGGTTGTCTGAACAATTGCAACAAGCCTGAGTGGCCTGTCATATCTGGGCCTTGTGTCCCGCATCTGTTGCCCAGACACTCTCCCATAACCTCTCATGTCAGTGCCCAGGATTGCAGCAGCAGTTTCCAAGGAACCCAAATGCAGTGAAGTGTGTCTAGGCTAGAGAGTGGCTGAAAGATCCTAGTTATCAGCCCAAGAACAGCTGCTGTCCTCACCATCTGTGACTACCACTCTTCTACATCAAGCACAATCAGTCTGTATTTCTTGGCCACCACAGGGCTGTGTCAGGCATTCACATGCCAACTGTGCCCAGTCTGCTAGTCCTCACACACTCTATGTGCACAGAGCAACCATGGCTACCCAGCAGTCAGGTCTGTGATTGGCCTGCCAGGAAACAAACAGCACCCACATTCCTGCAGCTTGACACTATTTAAGCACTCTGTGCAAACATAGCCGTGACATGGTCATTGCTCAGTCAAAGTGAGGGTGCCCTCTTAGCATGAAATGCTGTGGGCAGCCAGGCCACAGCCATGACAGATGGGCTCTAAGATATCTTAGCCATTGACCTACCCCTGACTCATAAACATCCTGGCCAAACTGCTCTATTTCAGGCCATACCCACAATCCTCTGCTTCCATTATGCATCTTTCCAGGCTAAACCTGGGAACAGCTTATACAATATGAGCCACAGTGCACTGCAGAAGCTCACAATGCTCTAGAGCAGCAGTTCTCAACCTGTGGGTTGTGACCCCCATGGGGGTCGCCACAGGATTTAGCGGGGGTCGCCTCGCCTCACCTGACTCCGCCGTTTAAAAAAAAAAACACCCAAGTTGCTGCCGCTGCCGAGTCCGCTTCTCGGCAGCGTCAAACTCACCGCCTCCCAGTCCCTTCTAATGCAGCTGCGGCTCCCTGCCTCTTAGGGAACCGTGGCTGTGCCAGTAAAACCATTGCGGAGCCTTCCTGTCTCTTGACAGGCTCCGTGCAGAATTGTCCCGCCTCCAAAGGAACTTGTCTACCACTTCCTTTGGAGGCGGGACAGTGCTGCACGGAGCCCATCGAGAGACACGAAGGCTCCGCAACGGTTTTACAGGTATAGCCACGGTTCCCTAAGAGACAGGGAGCTGCGGCTGTAGAAGAACAGCAGGGCAGCAGCAGGCAGACAGGGAGAGGGGAGGAGGGGGCAGGGAACCTGCAACGGGGCTGACATGGAGGGATGGATGGATGGATGGAGGGAGGGAGAGAGGGGTTTGACATGGACAGGGGGGCTGACATGGAGAGAGGGGGGCTGACATGAATGGAGGGAGGGAGGGGGCTGACAAGAAGGGAGGGAGGGCTGACATAGACAGGGGGGCTGACATGGAGGGCTGACATGGAGAGGGGGGGCTGACATGGATGGAGGGGAGGGCTGACATGGAGAGAGGGAGGGAGGGAGGGAGGGGTGGCTGACATGGATGGATGGATGGATGGAGGGAGGGAGGGGGGCTGACATGGACAGAGGGGGGGCCTGACATGGAGGGAGGGGGGCTGACATGGATGGATGGAGGGAGGGAGGGGGGCTGATATGGACAAAGGGAAGAGACAGGGGGACATACTGTACAGACGGGCAATAAATGCTGGACAGAGGGGAGAGACAGTACAGGTTAGGATTATAATGGGCAGATGGGGGGGGCTAGGACTGGTAATGGGTTGATTAGGGAAGGCTAGGACTGGGAATGGACTGATCAAGGGGAGGTTGGGACTAGTAATATGCTGATAGGGGGTTAGGACTGGTAATGGACTGATGGGGGGCTAGCACTGGAAATGAGCTGATCGGGGAGGTTAGGATTGGAAATGGGCTGATGGGGGGGGGGGGGGGTAAGACTGGTAATGGGCTGATTAGAGGAGCCTAGCACTGGTAATGGGGTTGAGGAGAGACTAGCACTGGAAATGAGCTGATTAGGGGAGGCTAGTAATGAGCTGATGGGGGGGGCAAGACTGGTATTGGGCTGATTAGGGGAGGTTAGCACTGGTAATGGGGTTTATTTTATTTTATTTATTTATTTAACAGTTTTTATATACCACACTATTCATCATCAGTGCGGTTTACATTAAACAACAACATACCTGTCAATATGTAACTGATCTAGGTTTACAGATAACAGGGAAGGTAAACTGGGTGTGAACTGGGGATAACTATATACAATTAAATATGTTACATCAAGGTTTGGTATTTGACGAAATGCAGTATTTTTCACATTTTAAACCTTTGTTCTGGGTTGTTGTTATGTGTAAGAGTTAGATGAGTGATGCGGAAGACAATTCTATGGTGTGTATGGTAGCCTGAAGTGCAAAGTGAATAAATAGTGCTTGATGGACTTTCTGAATTGGGTGATATCCCTGATTGATCTGATGCTGGGGGGTAGTTTGTTCCAGCACTTGGGTTGAGGGGGGACTAGCACTGGAAGCGAGCTGTTGGGGGGCTTCGACTGGGAATGGGCTGATTGTGGGGAGGGGAGGATAGAGCTGCTGGCTTTGGAAGAAAACTGGGGGGCTAAGGCTACAAATGGGCTGATACGAGGGGGTGGGAGAATGGAACTGGAAGGGAGTGGATCTGAGAGGGGCTGCCATGGTATTTGTACTAGAAGGGATTGGTCAGTGGGGAAGGAGGGGGACTGGAAGGGAATGGACACCAGTGGCAGTCATGGGAATGCAAGTTGACATTGGAAGGTACTGGGACTGGAAAGGGGCTGATACTGGGGAGTGTTACTGGGACTGGAAATAGGCTGATGGAAAGAAGTGAAGAAAACAAAAGAAGAGATAAGAAATGGCAGATGGACCATAGACCACAGAAAGAGAGCTAAGAGAAGACAGGAAAGCAGAAGCCTCAGATCGGGACCAGCATGATCAGAGAATAAATTGGTCAGACAAAAAAGGTAGAAAAATAATTTTATTTCATATTAGTGATATGACTACAAAATCATCATAATTTTGAAATCAAATATTGTTACTTGTTATTGTGATTGTGGTTTAAATAAGTAAATTTTATAAATAAAAACATATTGCAAAGGCCTATAATATATTAATAGTTCAACAAATGATTACAGCGACAATTCGTTAACGGTAAAGGAAGAGAGACACATTTGATTTTATCATTGGGGGTCACCACAAGTTGACCAATGGTAAAAGGGGTCACAGTACAAAAAAAGTTGAGAACCACTGCTCTAGAGACACACACACACACATCACCACACTGTGCAAAAGTGATGATAGTTGGCATTCCTGCCTGCCCATTCAGGCTCTTTATCTGCTCAAGGGTTGTTAGTGTGTGGTCATTGTGCAGGTGCTATTAGTGTGTTTTGCGATGCTCAGGCGTTGTTAATGCCCACTCAGTGTGCCGGTGCTATCAGCCTGCTTTGCCATCCAGCAATAGGTAGTGGAGCTTGTCAGTGTGGTTGATGAGCATGTGGACTCTTGCTGGACGATTAGTTGTAGGTTGCACATGCTAATGCTGTACCTGCAATGATAAGATAACGTTAACACACCAGGACATACAATTCCTGATCCACAGGCAGGACTTGAACCTGTGACCCTCCTGTCATATACACAGTTGCCTTGTGCAGCAAACCATGGGTGGTCAATGGCAGGGTGCATGTGGGCATGAGTAGGGGTCTGCCCATGTCTACTTTGATCTCTACAGGTTCTATGCCATACTAGTCTGACAAGGTGTGTTCTGTGGGTGAGGAACATATTGTTTGGTCTGTATGCTACAATGGCTTGCTATGCTGCTGTTGCAACTGACATTCCTGTCATACACATGGGATCTGTCCATTCAAAGGGACAGCCCATGATACAGGCACATATACATTGCATGCCACGGTGGTTATAGCAGACTAGCCATGGTCCCCCATACCTGGTGTGTGCTTGTGGTGTAATCATGGCATGACCGCATATCTGGCTGACGTGGATTCACATGTACCTCAGATGGTTGTTACTAAATGGGGCCTTACACTTGGAGGGGGCCTCGGTTTACACAGACTTCCTTGCTCTCTGAACACACAACTCAAACCCTTGTCCACTCTGTCATTACCTCTCATCTTGACCACTGCACCCTCCTCCTTGCTGGTCTCCCAAAGAGTCATCTCTTTCCTCTTCATTCTATTCAGGACTCAGCTGCGTGGCGGATCCTGTGCCAGCTCCGATACACTCATATAACCCCTCTCCTGAAATCACTTCACTGGCTCCCCATCTGTTCCCTCATCCATTTCAAACTTCTGCTGCTAACCTATACATGCATTCACTCTTCTGGCCCTCCTTATCTTTCCTCTATCCTCTCCCTACCCTCTCCTCATGAACTTTGCTCCCCCTCTGGCTTCCCCCTCTCTATGCTCTTTTCTTCTAATGCAAACTCCAGACTTCATCCTTGAACCGTGCTGCTCCCTATGCCTGGAGCAAGCTTCCTCTATCCTTACATCACGTCTCATCTCTCTCCCTCTTCAAATCCATGCTAATGGCTTCCCTCTTTAAGGCTGCTTTAGAAGCCTAATTTCTTGTTACCCTAGTGTCTCCTTGCCATATTAAACCCTTATTTCTCTTGTAGTGTACTGTCTGTCATCACTTGATTGTAAGCTCTTAGAAACATAGAAATATGACGACAGAAAAAGACCACATGGCCTATCTAGTCTGTCCTTCCATAACAACTACAACAGTCCACTTTTTACCTTTAGAGATCCTCTGTGTTGGTCCCATGCTTTTTTGAATTCAGTTACTGTCCTCATCTCTACCACCTCCACTGGGAGACTATTCCACGGATCCACTACTCTTTCTGTAAAGAAATATTTCCGCATATCACTCCTGAATCTATCTCCCTTCACCCTCATCCCATGTCCCCTCGTAGCAGAACTTGCTTTCAATTGAAAGAGGCTCTCTCCCTGAACATTTATGCCATGGAGGTATTTAAACATCTCAATCATATCACCTCTATCCCGCCTTTCCTCTAAGGTGTACATATTAAGATCCTTAAGTCTGTCCTCATATGCTTTATAATGAAGCCCATTAATCATTTTAGTAGCCACCCTCTGCACCGACTCCATCCTGTTCACATCCTTTTGAAGGTGCGGTCTCCAGAATTGCACACCATACTCCAAATGAGGTCGCACCAAAGACTTATACAGAGGCATTATCACCTCCTTTTTTCTGCTAGCCATTCCTCTCCGTATGCACCCAAGCATCCTTCTAGCTTTTGCCGTCGCCTTTACTACCTGTTTAGCTACTTTAAGATCATCAGACACAACCACGCCTAGGTCCCACTCTTCTTTAGTGGACAAAAGTACTTCACCCCCTATACTGTATTGCTCCCTTGGATTGCTGCAGCCCAAATGCATGACCTTACATTTTTTAACATTAAATCCCAGCTGCCAAATTCTAGACCATTCTTCAAGCTTAGCTAGATCCCTCCTCATGTTATCTACCCCTTCCTGGGTGTCTACTCTATTGCAGATTTTGGTATCATCCGCAAAGAGGCAAACCTTACCCGACAGCCCTTCCGCTATATCACTAACAAAGATGTTAAAAAGAAGGGACTGTCTTCTGATGTGTTTGTACAGTGCTGCGTATGCCTTGTAGTGCTGTGTAACAGATGAATACTGGTAGGAGTAGTGTTGTCATTTGGCAGGTGACATGCTAGGTAGGCATCTGTCCTCTGACATGCCCTGTTCTCCTATTGTGTAGTATTCCTGCCACAGTGGCATTTCTTCCCCCCACATGCACATATCCACTCATTATGTGCGGGTGGGGGGGCATCCTGATCCAAAGCCCCAGCAATCCACACGGTTACCTAGGCCAGTGCCATGGTCCGGCGGTCATATTGGGCAGCCTGCCGACCACTCCATCCCTCCCTGCCATCATGGCACACACTGCTTCAGTGCTGCAGGTAGCTGTCTTGCTGTTGCACACACGCAGCTGTGCACACCATGCCGCTCCTGCCCCCTTCCAGCAGAGGATGTAGGCACGCATCCTGCTACGTCAGACCTTGGTGGGGAGGGAGCAGCATGTGCTCTGCTCTCCCTGTGGCTGACATGCTTGCCATCACAACAACATTGCCAATTGTGGCATTGCACCGGACACACTGGTCCAGGGCATGGCTCTTGTCTGGTGTAGGTGGCAGCTGCTGCAACTGCCACTACCACCCTCACACCATGCTGACATGGTAGCATAGTAGCAGTGGGGGTGGCGTGCAGTGCCGGCCCATCCACTATGTGCGATAGGCGACTGCCTATGGCAGCTCACCCAGGGCGGATGGCAGTGGCACACATGCCCAGCTGTGCCACCCTCACCCAGCTGCAACTGCAGTCCCCCTCCCCGGCTGCCACTGCATCCGTCTCGGGAGGGGGAGGTGGGCAACCACGGCAGTAGTATTTTCAACCATGGTTGTTTTTTGCAACCTCTTTGGGAACTGCTGCCACTGCCAGTCTCTCCCTCCTGATACTGATTCTGTGGCAGCGGGGGGTAGCCAGAGTTTCTTCCTAAGATAGTAGAGACCCTTGCGCAGGCCCTGGTTGATCGCCACCTTTCCGCCTTTTCAACAGCAGCATGTCTGTGTGCTGCCACTGTCACTGAAGAGTCATGACAGACATCACAGGTGTGCCCTCTGGGCCACTGCCTGGTCAACCCTGTACACAAGCAACTCCCACTGCATTACCTATGTGACACCTCCTTTGCCACATTTCATACTTGGGCACTATGCTGTTGCTGCTAATGGAGCACTATTATCACTGTCTTGGGATCCCCTGTGTGTGGATCACATTGCACACATTGATATAGGCTCTCTCCCCTCAAAATAACCCCTTTCCGCAAGGTTTTACTTGGTGTTAGGGTTCCCAGCACAAAGCGCTCTAATGCGCAATTGCAAAACGGTAAGGGAGCACACACTGTCAAACCCACTCTCTGCCCTATTAACGCCCATTCTCCACTTACTTGTTAATGCAGCATTATTGGTTCTTTCCACAGTGTTAACCACTCACGGGCGCCTATAACATGCGTTAACAGCACACATGCTCCCTTACCGCCCTTTAGTAAACATACCCCTGAGCTTGTAAGCCCAACACCCCGGTTACCCAAGTTTTTGTTCCTGTTCCATGTAAAAAACAGATAATATGTATCTTATCTGATGTTTTATTGTTCTTTGTAAACCGCGCTGATTATAAATAGTGCGGTATATAAGAGATGTTAAATAAAATAAAATAAATAAACAGAGAAATGTGTGAACTAAATACTACAAATGCTCTCTTCCACAATATTGTAGTTGTGCTATAATTAACAATAATGCTAACAATCTGTGGTCTCCATAACTCCAGTGGAATTAGTCTCATAAATATTGCGAATTAGGTTATTTCATCTATACCACTTGTTTTAAGGGTCATTGTTTAATTCACTGCAATTGAAGCCCAGGTCAAAATGCTCCTCTATATAGCTAAAAATCTTAGCAGACTGCTTCTTTGCAGTTCCTTTTTCATTTTGAGGTCAATATTCAGCCTTTAAGTTAACTAAGTAACTAATCTCCTTAACTTTAACTGGGATAGTAGAAAAAAAACCTTGCTAAGTCACTGGTTTTTATTATTTCTGGTTAAAGTTAACCAAATCGCCTTACCCAATGTACTTTAAGACAGGTATTTGTCTCAACCAGATTTAACCAGATGGTGGTGATAACCATTCCTTTCTTTAACAGGTACCAGCCACTTAAAACACAGCTGCATCCCCAGCACCCCACTATGCTCACCTCTTTTTAACCAGTTAACTGCTGGCCAGATATCGTGTTGACAGATAAATGGCCAATGGTACCAACATTTCAAATTAAAGATTTGTCTGAGTAACTCTCAAAGTTTACCAGACAAATGATTTGAACATCAGCTCTATGACATTTTATGCTATGGTAAACTGCTCAGTCACTGGCCCCATTCACATAGAAGTCAGGTTGAGGCAGGTCCTCTTTAACCTAAGAGAATGGATTAGCATCACTTCCCCATTGAAATGTGGAGGAAAATGCAAAACCCGCTTAAAGCATATGCGGGTGCCCTACTGGATCAGACAGAAGGGCTGTTCCTTCCGCTCAGCACCAGCATGTCTGGTACAAGGTCAAACACTTGTGTGATCCATTCCGAGATCCCCGGATAAAGAAAAAAGCTTCAAAGGAGGGGGGCGGGAGGGGGCTACAGCGGTCCAGGAACTTTTACATGGAAACATTGTCCTCCAGAACTCACACACTCACTTCTCAGTGTGAGAGGGAATGCATTTGGCTCCAGTGAACACATAGGTGTAGTCCCAATTTTATACGACTACCCTCCCTTTTTGTGGTATTTTTTTCTAAATGGGAAACAAATTAAGAAATAACGTCACACCCACCTTTGCGAACGGTAAGAGGCACACCTGTGTGAGACCTTACCTCTGGGTGTAGCTCTGAGAACCCGAGGCCTAACCCTTGAAGGAAAACCTGAACGTCACTTGCATCCCCAGGTACACCCACTGCAGGAGCCCTGAATGAGGTTCCTCCCATTAGCACTGCAGGCACACGTAGGAGATCCATCCACAGTTGGAGCTTCTTTTCCAATCTATTGCTCAGAAAATACCAATAGAATTTCAATGACCTTTACCTCCATTGTTTCTGAGAAGCTGAGGTTATCTTTTCCACAAGTGCTTTTATTTCATTATTCTTGGCAATGGAAGTGCCCTTCACTCAATTTCAGTCACTTGGTGCATGCTAGATCCACACAGACACGTGGATCTTCAGTTCAAAACCTGTTGAGATCTGAAAGTAAGAGCAGCTAAACAGATAACAGCACCTAGAAGCAACTGTGATTCCTCCTCTCCTCTGCCTTCCGCCCAACCCCAACCCCCTAATCTCAGAATGCCTTGTTTCTATTCTTTAGGCGCAGACAGTGGCCGGAGCAGTCCATCTTCCAAACCTCACTTCGACACACTGCAAATGAAGGTAAGGGCGGATGCATGTGACTATTCCAAAGAGAAAATTTGCCTTTTTTTAAGATCCACATTCATTTTGTTCAGTGTTTTGCAAATACATTGAGCCATTTAGGATGAAGAAGCAAAGGTGAGATCTTCTTTTGCTCGAGATCCTCAAAAGAGAGTCTTCTGGCAGAAAGACAGCGACTTTTAACTGATCGTGTACAATTATTATAAAGGATTATAAACTATGAATAAAGCACTGACAACTAATTTAACTATAAAATAATACACTTAGGCAAAAAAGTAATACAAAGAACATTTTGATGACTTATACCTTTTTTTATTTGATGATGGTACATTCAACCCATAATGGAGGCGGTGGAAAGGGAGGGGGTGTATTTGAAGCATTGTGTGTGTATGTGTATTTTAAGATTTTATTACATGAGCCTATCTATGACCACAGTGACATCCAAATGCAGAGCTGCATGGGTTGCCCTCTTTCTCTGAAAGAGAGAGGTTGGGGTTTTTTTGGGGCTATCCAATACCTCAACAGTAGTATATTTGTACGGTGGTTGCTGGTATTAATTATCAGGATATTGGGTTTCACGCGGCTCTGCTCTTTATCAAGACTGATGTCAGATATAGTGCAGGGATGTATTTGTAAAATATGGTGCAAATTCTAAGCATTCTGATTAGATATCCCTTTTTTGATCTAGACACTCTAAACAATATTGGGCATTGCATGTATTAAGTTAGTCAAATAACCAGGTATTGCTTTGTATTTTATGATTTGTGATCCTTTATTTCCTGTCTATAAAGTTAGCAGTCTGGGGAAAAGACAAGAGAGAGATGCAGAAGAGGGGGGTACAAGTAAATGTGTATTAGGGACGTGCAGATATCTGAAACATGTTAGTATATAAGCTATGTTGTTTCATTTTCTTTTCAAACGGAACAATAGAAAAACCTCCACAACTTCGGGGGAAAGGAGAGGGGGGGATGGGTTGAGTTATGGTCAGTACCTAGTGTGCACCATGAAAGATCAGTAAGAATAGGGTACATTAATAGTGAAGAGAATAGCCAACATCAAACATTTCTTAAAAGAAGCAAAAAATGCCAGAAATGATAAGAATTTTCCAAAGCACATCAATATCTTACTGGATAGATTCCTACTTCTTCTCTAACTTATTCCTTCTCTCTTCTAGGACCTTGACGACACCAAAGAATTTACCATCCCTCGGCCCCACAGCGTCCCATGGGTCCAGTATCAGACGCATGACTTCAGCCGCTAACATTATCCCGCATAAACTGAGAGATGGGGAAACTCAGCACTTCCTTGCCATCCCTAGCTTGGCCTCCCTTGCCTCAACCAGCCTCCCATTCCCAGCTCAGGAGAGCACTGTGCAGAAACTCAGCTCCTGCTGCCCCATCCCTATCACTGTAATGTACAGTGCGCTTCTAGAGTTCTCTTAACTCCAGGGTAAGCTTGGTGTCACGCAGAGACCGAAGAAAACAGCAACTTCGACACCATGTGAAAGTAGCACAGTATGTGACTCATGCGGCTGGCCATACATCTCCAGCAATGTCTATAGGAAATATCTGGTTCTGCACTTTGACTTGGCTGATGTGACTTTTCCTGAAGAACAGAGTGCCAAGATACCTTGTCCATAGGGAGCTGGGTGCACACAAAACTTGAGCATGTAGAACTGTCCTTTATATGCTGAAGTAGGCGCTGATAAAACTGCTCGGAGTAAACACACAGGAAAGCAAGAACTCTGAAAACATACCTGTATCACCTGCCCTTATGTGATATGGGCCATCCGAGGATCGGCACCAATTCCTACTAGCACATATGCACACAAATTCCTCCTGTTTCCGAGCAACTGTAACTCTGTGTAGGAGCTTTTAGGCAAACTTTTTTATGAAGGTGCACAGGTGCATATGTTATGATCATAAAAGAGATGCAACAAAGGTGCCTAGATGCCCTGTTACAAAATTACCCTTTAACTGCTCATATAATTGTTTTAAATTGTAGAATTTTGACCTATTTGCATTAGAAGCCAGAATTTTAAACCAAGAGCTGATATCAGAATGTATGTATATGTATATGTGGTGGGGGGGGGGGGGGCTGGATGGAGAGATCCGATAGCAGTAATACTAGAACATCTTTAGCCAATTCAGCTGGTAGATGAAGAAAATCATTAAGATTCCCATGTTTTATCATGATTTCTATTTATAAATACTCCAGGCCAAAATGTTGCCTAGCTTGATATATGTATTTAGGATCCGCTGTACTATTCAAAAATTATAAATAACTCTCAGAGCCAAACCTTGCCCCGAAGCATCAAAGTTCATTTGTAATTTATAGGCACAAAACCAACATATCATTTAGGGCCTGTTTTACCAAGGATGTGCAATTATCACAGGTAACTGATGGGGGAGTGGGCTGCATGTTCCAGGCAGTTACTGTATCGATGCGTACCCTTAAGCGTGATATAATTAACGTGGGCGCACCTAAAACCACCCATAGAGATATTGCTAGGTGCACCCGTGCTAATGGCCACATTGACAGCTAGCGTGTGATCTGTACCCCCCCATCCTAATTGCAATGTGCACTCCATGCCCCCACTCTGCTCATACCCTTCCCATTCCCCAGCCCTTCGCCTGATCGGCAATTAACGTGTAGTTTAGCAGCCGGTAGCTGTCAGGCCTGTATATGAGCTGTCACCGGGGACCGTCACCTCTTGCTAAAGTGTACATTTACTGCTTAGCAGGCTTTAGTACAAGGCCCCTTAATATTGCTAAAAGGCAAGGTGTAAAGAGGGTACCAAAAAATTACCCCATTTCTACTCCTTAATTATACTGGCACTTACTACAACCCAACCCGGATGAGAAATAATTTAGCATAAGGTTCTGGAATCTTCCTCCTTGGTCCTTCCCATCATTCTGAATCTGAAATAGATCAGAGGTGCTTCTGAGCTGATTCTCATTAGATATCTCTGCAGGTTTCACACACACATAATATGGCTAGGAGCATATGCTTTAGAAACGGGGATGGGAGGGGTCGCTTACTAACTACTGGTGCGCGTTATTTGCTGCAGGGCCCAGTTTATTCCTATGCTATGAGTGCACATCAACATTAGGAAATGATCCCTGGAGCGTGACCATAATGCAAAGGGGTGCCCCTCGGCTCTCAAACCATAATTCTAGAAAAGCAGAAAAAATAACCTAACAAGAAAGAAAGAAAGAAAACCTAGGAATAATAGTAGTATAGTCAAGACCACATGATTTGTGGCCTGCTGAATTTGGTTTCAGTCTCATCAACCTGAATTCAGCTGGGGAGGAATCTCTATGTTCCCAGTGACCACCAGCCTATCCCTCCCTACAAGGCTTCACCAGTGTTCTTCATACACCTCCAGCCAAGCCCACCGCGAGGCCAGCCACTTCCTCCTTGGTGGGAAAGGGGATAGAAACGCACATCAAGGGTATCCATAAAACGAGCTCCTTAAAAAATTTACTATTTATTCAGCCATGTTCAGTCTACACCAAATACAAAACTTTTATATGCACTCCCTACTTCTCCCCTCCGCTACATCCAGGGCTGGATTAAGGCATAGGCAAACTGGACAACTGCCTAGGACGCAAATATTTATGGGGAGAGCCTGACAGCTTTGCCCTAATCTGACCCTGCGAGGACCACACAAAGGAAAGAGATGGTGAATCAGCTGCAGCTGCCACGTCCGCCTGTATAGGAGAAGAGGGGGCATTATCAGCTGACCATGCATTGGCACCCCCCCCCCCCCCGGAGTTCTTAGGCCATCACCTGAGAAGAGGTAGTACCTGCCACCACCACGCCTTCCCCTTCCCTCTCCCTTGGGTACAATGCTTGCTGGGACCTGGGGGTACAGGAAGAGTGCTTGCCGGGGTCTGGGATATTTTTAAACCCCCCACATTACCGTGACATAATTAAATCAAAAGGCTAATGTACTGGCATTCGCATATTTGTAAGGTTTAACGATGTGTCTATGTTTCGATGGGGGGGGGGGGCATATGCTTGTTTGCCTAGAGCCCGCTGAAGGGTTGATACTCCCACGCCTGCACACACCTGAATCCCTGCGATAGAGGCCAGCTTGGAACTCCGTGAAACTGCTGCAGCTTCTCTCCTTGCACACCCGATGAAAAGCGAACACACCTATAGCCTTTTCCAGAAGGCCTTACATTGACTTCTCCATGGACGTGGACAGTCCTGCCCACCGCTACAAGAAACTACGGATTTTTGTTTCTCTTCTTTCCCCATGCTAAACCTATATTACAAAAACTATGTATCTAGTAGTGCAAACATATGATAAAGACTTGTTTTATCACGTGTTTTTTCCCTATTACGAATACAATAGAGGATGAAGCACTTGTTAAATAATCCCCTAAGCGTTTTTCTGTAAAGGTATCTATATGTTGTAAGTTATTCACTGATGGTATGTAATAAATATACAATGGTAAATGGAATCTTTGTGATGTTCTCTGCAATGTTTCAGGGTTTTCCAGACTGCAAGCTCTGTGAGCTCTGTCCCTTCTTAAGCTATAGATCTCACCTCAGCCTCTCCTCCCTCACACCATGTACTGTCGTAGTATTCATACTATTCATAGATCTGCATCACGAAGGGAGCGGGGTGGGAAAGGCGAAACGTAGAGACAGCACAGAGAGGGCAGAAGCAAAAGACAGAGACGGGAAATGCAAGGGACTTGGAGGAAATATAGTAGAAAAAGAGGGAAATATAGAGGGAGAAGAAAGAAGAGGCATTCACAGGGCTGGCGCTACCCAATAGGAAAACTAGGCAGTCACCTAGAGCGCCAATATTCCCGAGGTACAGTAGCTAACTGCTGCCCTCTTCTGGGACCTGTAATGACAGCAGTGTCATGTAAATTGCAATGTAGCACTTACCCGAAAAGGAAGTCTGCGCTGGAGGAGGTGGAACAGCAGCGCAGCTCCGGAGAGTTTGGGTAAGTGCTGCATTGTCACCACTGCAGGTCACGGAGCGGGTGCAGCAATGAAGGCACAGCTGGAAACGGGGGCAGCAAGATTGAGGGCTCTCCTCGGACATCTCATATCCTTGCACCGGCCTTGGGCATACAGAAAACGAAAGCAAGAGGCAGTCAGCCAGTCTTTTTCTATTGCCCATGCAGCGCCCCCTCACCCTGACCCAGCACAGTGGTTACCCTAACTGCTGTCCTTAGAGGATCCTCTCAGGTCTAACTGTTACAAATGAAAAACATGGGAAATAAGTAGGTGCTGCTGCTTCTTGAGCTCTTGGGCAAGTCACTTAACCCTGCATTGCCTCTGGGGACAGGAAAATGCCTACTGTAGCTGAATGTAACTCACCTTGCACTCCTGAGAAACGGTGTGCACTAAATCCATTCTCTTCCTTTCCCTCTTCCCTTCCTTATGGGGTGATCAGGGAGGTCCAAGTTAGTATACTAGGGGGAGTAGAGGAGGGAGAGGGGCGAATGCCATTAGACAAAGCATAACAGAAAACGCTATACCAAAGCACTTGCAGGATAATTTTCTAAGAGGGTGCATAGCTAGGGAATGTATTTCACGCTTATTTTATAAAAGCACCATATTGCATGCGCTTCTGCGCCTTTATTGCCCAAAAACCTCTGCATAAACTTGCATCTGCTCCAAGGATGGAGTAACTTTGTGCAGGTAGGTGCTGGTGGAAATCAGAGAAGACACGTTCATGCGCTAATCCCACCTGTGCTCTGCCCATTCTCTGACCCCCAGGGACACTTATGTATATCTATACCCAATCCAACTAGTCCAAAATACTGCCGCCAGAATCCTCACCGCCAGCTTGTCCATGAATCATATAACACCAATCCTAAAAAACCTACACTGGCTACCAATATCGCAATGAGCGAAATAAAAAATCATCACTACCACCTTCAAGATAATACATAACCTCTCAGCTCCCTGCCTCTCAGAGCTGATCACAACAACCTGCTCAACAAGACCAAGAAGAACCTCCAATCAAAACCTTCTAAACATCCATTCGCTCATGACCAAAACCACACAGCAGACCAGCAACAGAGCATTCTCCTTATATGCCCCATCAATGTGGAACTCACTACCAGATCACATAAGATCAGCAAAATCCATCACCGAACTAAAATAACAACTAAAAACCCACCTATTCGGAGAATACTATGGACCTGATGACAAAACATAATCTACGAGCTAAAATACCACATAGAAGGACAGCTAAGCCAAACCAATCATCCCTCCCCATAAAACACAGACCATCTCTACATGTAAATAGTTCGCTCCCCTCACATAATGTATCTTGTATTTATCTCCAAGTTATAATCCATGTTTAATGTAAAACAATTCCTGTCTAATTGTTAAGTTGTTTGATGTAAACCACCTTGGATAAAGGCAGTATAGAAAACCTGTCAAATAAATAAAAAATAAACAAATATCACATTAACGTTGGCCCTATTGGACTGATAGTCAGCCCGCAGCACTCAGCAGTTTCTCTAGCCGCTGGCCACCACAGCCAGAAAATGCCAGATATTTAGCAGCAGTATCTAGATAGTGGCTGCTGCGGAACATTACGTTTCTGTGGTCTGTGCCGGCATCTGTCCAGATATTCAAATATTCAGCCACTATCCCGATAGCCAATTCTCATAGATTTAGGACAGAATTTTACCAGGCCTTAGCTCTGTGGATACTTATCTGGACACTGGTGTTGAAAAGTGCTGTTATCCTAATAAGCTCCAGTTCCTCCCAACTCTGCCCACACACTGCTCCAGTACTAACCAAATTGCGCCTTGGCAGTCGGAGAAAATAGTCAGCGACACGACCCAGATAGTGGCACTAATTACTGACCTTGCTGAGGTTTATCTGGTTAGCAGGTCCAGCTAATCAGATAAGCCTTTTTCAATCTCGGCCTTCATGTTTCCTGAGGGTCTACGTCTATGTGCATATACCCTGGGAAAGCTTATAAGCGTTACAGGAGCAAATAAAATGTGTTTTACATGCTCAAGACACTGATAAAATCACCATCTTAGGGGACAACTTTCCAACAGCCATAACGCTGCAAACTATGCGGCCAGTTTTAACATATAGTTTAGCTGGATTTCCTAAGGGGAACCATGTGAGTACTTTCCCTTTGAAAGCTGTATGCCTATGGGAGGCCAGAAGAGGGAAAATACTACATGTTCTTTACTTCCACTATGAAGGAGTAGCCTAGTGGTTAGAGCAACTGCCTAGTATCCAGCAAATCAAGGGTTCAGTTCCCACTGGCACTGCTTGTGACCCCTCTGTAGCCAGCAATCTACTTCAGGTGATACATTGCCATGAAATCCCAGAAGTCAGCACTGGCTTGACAGCACTAAAAAAAGCCACACCCAAAGGAGCATCCCTTTTGAATGCAACTAAAACTATATGTGTTATGAGCCCCTTGCATGCTTTTAACCAGATTAAGGAGGCTAATTTTCAGACAGAGCAATCTGCCCAGTTAAATGGCTTTGAAAATTGCCCTTTCCTGGCAGGACTGCAAACATTGAGCTAACAAGCTATCTACACAGCACGCAAATGCAATGTGTGCTGACTCCTGCCAACCCAGCAGCCCCTCCCCACACATTTTCTTGGCACTGTAACCAGAAGTAGATTGCCAGGCCTTTCTTCCGAGGCAATAGAGGGTTAAGTGACTTGCCCAAGGCCACCGGGAGTGCTAGTGGGAATCAAATGCTGGTCTCTTGGTCACCAAGCCAGTGCTCTAACCATTAGGCTACTCCTCCACTCCAACACTGCATAATATGTACTGTATAAAAAGCAACATATAAAAGAAAACACAAGAAAGGGATGAAATCAGTATTTATTCTAGGGACCCTTTTACTAAAGGGTACTATTGTATTGCACCTAGCACACCCATAACACTCAAAACCCAAAGCACATTAGGTGCAACACCCTTGTGTTAGCTGTCGGGGGTGTGGAGAGCATGTTCTCTGCAGTTAACGTGGTTCACTCTGCCCTAACATGGCACGAAACCAGCACAGGCGCGCTTACCTCTACCAAAGGAGGCAGCAGTGAGTACATCTGCACCAATGGCAGGGCGCGGTGACTGCAAGGAACTCACCTCACCCCCCCTCCGCTCCTAACCTGCCCTGTTATCACCCCAATGCGCGAAGCATAATGATCACAGAACCCACTAACTGTGCTAGTTGCACGTTAATAATTACTGCAGGTCCTAGCATGGGGCTAGCAAGTGCTGTATTCCTTGCGAACTGCTTAGCAGCCTTTAGAAAAAACGCCCGTATGTGTCACTCAGGCACCAACATTTTAACATGTAGTATTGCTGGGGAGGGGCGGTGCCTAGAGCTACACAGAGTCAGAAGCATGCTGTGAGAGCTTCTACATTCAGCGGGATAAAACTACAAAATATTGACTTCTGATCTTTCATCCTTCAGTGCTTAATAACAATAACATGTCAGAAAACAAAGGCAACAGAGCAGAATCGACTGTGACCTTTGCAAATGGTAATAAAAGAGCAAAAACAACTCCTCCAACTCCTTTTCTAGAAAAGACTTCACCTCAGGACAAGGCCTCTCTCCAGGATCCAATTATACATGAAATTCAACTCTTAAAAGACATGCTAAAAACTCAACTGGAACTTACTAGAGAACTTCAACGAGAAATTGAAAGCCTAAACAACAAGCTTACTTTTTCACAAGAGAAAATTGCAAATTTAGAAGACCGAACATCTACTCTTGGACACCATTAAACGAAATGAATCAGAAATTTAAAAACTGCGCAATGACTTTGAAGACCTCTCTAACAGGAATCGACGCAACAATATTCATATTTTAGGTATACCCCAAGGGGCTGAAAGTTCTGATATGCTCCACTTCACATTACCTTTCCTCACCAAGCTTCTGGACCTTTCTTTACAATCTGCTTTGGAAATGGAAAGAGGTCATCGAACTCCAGACCCATCTCAAATAGCAAATATCCAAGACCTGTAATCATCAAACTGCTGTGCTATCAACAGAGCTTACAAATTCTGGCAACCACCAAAGCCAAAAAACAACTTCTCTATCAAGGTAAGAAAATATTGATTGTGCCAGATCTCACCAAAACCACTGCACTTAAGTGCAAATCTTTTCTTAAAACGAGACAAGACCTTAAAGATATAGGTGTGAAATTCGGCTTACTTTACCCAGCCAGAACGATTGTCACATATACAAATAAAACCACTACTATACTGATCCTGACCAGCTTCAGGATTTCATAGACACGTATAAGATGAAGTGCCTGTCTTTGACTATATCCTTATCTCTGCACTACTTTATTCAGTATTACTTTCAATACTGCTTCTACGATTTACCTCACCCACTGGAAATAAGCATAGATCCGGTTGGCAACCTAGATGTTTGCTCTTGTGGACCTTGTGAGTTGCGACGTCTGCTATGATCGCTTGTGGACTCCTTGCTATGTGGCTCTGTCCACTGGATTTACACTCTGTTTCTCTTTTGTCTATTCAAGTTTATGACACCAGATCAACGCACTATTCTATGACAATTTGTCTGCTGTAGCCCATTAGGGCTCTCTATTATAATTGATTACATGCACTCTACGTTCCTGAGGCTACCGCATTGATCATTTGGTTTTTTTGGGAGGTGATAGTTCTGCGCAAAATTTTATTACTTTATGCTGAACTCAAGCACTTCAGTAAATTTATCCACTAAACATTGTGCTGTCATATATACAGTATATATCAATAGTTACTTTTATGTGGGTCACTCATGTTTTGCCTGATGTTTGTTAGCATTTCAGCTTGTTTGATATGTTCTAATTGACCGTGGATCTTATTTTGCTGTGATTATATTAACATTCGTTCTTTAACTTAATCCTTGTTGTTTTAGGCCCCTCTTCCTGTCTGATTTTGTATTATATATTGTTTAATGATCAGAATTTTTTCATTGCTTGCTCTCCCTGTTCTGACTTATAGATGGCGCTTCACCCCGCCCCCCCCCCCCACTCCCCATAGAGATTATGCTATTTTTACTCCTACTTACAGTTCATTTTTTCTCTTATAGTGAAACAATGTATTGCTATTATTGTGGAGACTATTTCGAATTATTAACTCAGTATTCTCTTTATTTTGATATCATTTAAACTATTATCTCTGAACATTAATGGGATTAATCACCCCATCAAATGCAAAAAAATCTTAATTTATCTTAAGAAAGAAAAATCTGGCATTGCCTTTACACAAGAAACTCATTTACCACATACGGAATGCCTTAAATTTAAAGATAATTTTTTTACTCGCCATTTTTTTCATCTGCGCTTAATAAAAAAGCAGGTATTCCAATCCTCTTCCACAATACTATTCACTTTCAATTGGAAAGACAACTTTCAGATACTCAAGGAAGATGTCTTATACTTCCTGGCCATCTTCTTAATACGAAAATAATGCTATTAAATCTTTAAGCACTCAATGAAGATGACCCAACTTTCTTTCAAACTCTATCTCAAAATCTTCTTGAATTTTGGGACTATGAAAGAAATCATCGTAGGTGACTTTAACCTACCTCTAGATTACACATTAGACAAAAATTCTACATGTAGACCTTCCAAAAATAGTTCATGGAAAACTTTGCATAATATGATCTCCAATTTTGATTTCATTGACCCATAGAGATTATTCCATCCTCTAGATATGTGACGTGACCATCTTGATGGAAGGAAAAGGTGGCATACAAATCTGTCTAAATAAATAAATAAAAATAGATAGAGACTACACATTCTAGTCTAACCCACACAGTGCATACTCAAGAACTGACTATTTTCTTATCACACAGAATTTATCCCATAAAATTACCCATTCTCAAATTCTATCTATACTTTTTTCAGAGCATGCAGCAATCGCTCTTTCTCTTTATTATTATTTTATTATTTAACAGCTTTTATATACCGCACTCTTCATCATCAGCGCGGTTTACATTTTAACAATTCGTACTTAAGCATGAACATATGTTAAGTTTACAGATAACAGGGAATAAACATGGATAACTGGGGTTAAATAAATAACAAGAATGGATTTTGAAATGGAAACTCAGAAATACAGACAATGGAGATTCAATAATACGCATCTTACTGATCCTCATTTTATTGAGCACATTAAACTTTTTACCCAAGACTTCCTTAAAAACAATCCTCCAGATTTATATGAGCCTCCACTGCTTTGGGAAACTTATAAAACAACACTTAGGGGTATGTTTACTAAATGGCGGTAGCAGCTTCCATGCGATATCGGAGCCACGGACCCATTGATTTTAATGGGGTCGCGGCTCCGATATCGCATGGAAGCCACTACCGCCATTTAGTAAACATACCCCTTAAAAGTGAAATAATGAGTTATTCTGTTGGAAAAAAATAAAGAAAAACTGGAATTAACTCAGCTAAAAACATCAAATTCAAGAATTGGGAAAAAAAGCATATTATCCTACTGTGCAAAATCTACATTCCTTAACCCAGGCTAAGTATAAATATAACTCCTTAACTAATATACACGCCAATATGGACATCTTTATTTACAAAACTGGACACTATATCGCTGAAAATAAAATAGGTAGATCCTTGGCTCAATACCTAAAAGGAAAAACAGAAAACATATTATCACCTCATTGTGTGATACCAATTCCAATCTTCATACGAACCAATCTCACATAGAAATATTTTCCAATCCTTTTTTGAAAATTTATTTCATTCAGATATTGATAAAGATAATGATCTATGTCAGGCATGTCCAACAGGTAGATCGCTGAGGGGTCAGAGGTAGATCGCCAGCCCCACTTGACTCCATCTCTCCAGCAGCTCCCCCCGTCGCTAGGAGAGAGCTCATGCCGGCAGGTCGTCTGTCGAGGGCTTGCTGCCGCTGCTGATCCTTTGCCTGTCTTTTTTCCCTGCCTGCGGGAATCTTGCCTGCGGGTGTATTGGGGGCGCTTGTTGTTTTCGTGCCAATAGTTTGTGGGTACCCCAGGGGGCCTTTGCCCACGCCCCGCGACAAGACGCCACAGGCCCAGCGTCATACCTGTTCTCCTGCCTCTCAGAATCACCCATTTCTGCCCCCGCCCCAACACCCCTTAGAAGTGTGTTATATACCGGGAGATATCCATTCGCCTGGGCTTTACCTGAATACACTTACCGTATTAGTTGTGTCGTGTGCTGGTCGTTGGTCGCTTTATAGTTCGCTTTCATTAAACGTTTTCGGGCAGACACAACAAAGTGTCAAGAATTTGGTGGGCTTTTCCAATTTTGTTCAAACTTGCCTATGCCTTGCCTTCGAATTGGTTCAAACCACTGTGACTTTTGCTTGCCTCTGCAATTTTATTTTGCCTAGCCTTTGCATTGATTCTACACTGTGTGCAAAATTTATTAAATCGCGTGTGGTGGTATTTGAACTTGTTTGGCGGTATATGATTTTATCTGGTTTGCTGAACAGGTGTTTGAGTTTTTTTGATGATTGTTTGGTGGTATTTGATTATTGGTGCCAGTATGATGAATTCTTATTTTTACTTTTAGAACTGCATGTGTGGGTTTGGCATCTCCAGTCCTTGTATTGCACATCATCCAGAGGTCTTCAGTTCCTGTTGATCTTTAATACTTTGGGACAGTGACAGTTTTGGATCAGATTCAGCCAGTGTTTATACTAACTTAGCAGATTTGGCCTTCTTACATCTAGCCACCCCAGTATAATGAAGATGAGAGTTCCAAAGAAGAGCAAAACCTAACACTTTCATGATGAATGGGAAATGGACTACTTCTTCATCATGGTGAAAGACAAGTGTTGTTGTCTAATTTGTAATGCCCCAGTATCCTTGCCCAAAAAGGGTAATCTGGAACGTCATTATAAGGCTCTGCAAAGCAATAAATTTGATGATGATTTTCCACCCAAAAGTGAAATTCATAAACTGAAGCTCAAAGAACTTAAATTGAAATTGGCTACTCAGCAACAGTTGATGACGAAGCCAAGGTCACATTCGGTCAATGCAACCATAGCATCCTTCAAGGTCAGCAACCTGACTGCAAAGAAATGCAAACCTTTCACTGAAGGGGAATTTGTAAAAGATTGTTTTCTTGAAGCAGCTGACAATCTTTTTGAAGGATTTAAAAATAAGAAAGAGATCATAGCTGCTATTCAAGATGTACAATTGTCAAGAAACACCGTTGCGTGGCGAATAGAAAAGATGTGTGGAGACACAACTGAACAATTGTTGGAGGATGTTTCAAATTGTGTTGCTTTCTCACTCTAACTGGATGAATCTACAGACATAAGAGACATAGCCCAGTTACTAGTCTTTATCCGGATGGTTTTTGAAGACTTCAGTGTTAAAGAAGAATGATTTCTTTAAAAGGGAGAACTACCGGTCAGGAAATATTCAGTTCTTTCCATTCTTTTGTGACAAAGTGTAATCTTCCATTGCATAGACTTGTTTCCATCACTACTGGTGGAGCAAGAGCAATGACAGGTGAGGTTAACGGTTTCATAGCTCTCTGTAGACAGCATGACAACATCCCAGATTTCCTTTCTCACCACTGCATCATTCACCAGCAAGTTTTGGCAAGTAAGAGACTCAATACAAAGATTGTCATGGACATCACTTTCAAAATTGTAAATTCAGTTTGTGGAAGATCACTTCAAAGACGGCTTTTCAATCTTACTCTTGATGAAGGGGCAGCAGAAATCATTTTGCACACAGATGTAAGATAGCTAAGTAGGCACAAATTTCTGCAAAGATTTTGTGATTTGTTGAATGAAATAAGAAGTTTTTTGAAGGAGAGGGAAGATGACCAAGCAGAGTTGGAAGATAAGGAGTGGTTATGTGATCTGGCATGTCTCACTGACTTTACAGGCGAACTAAGTGATATGAACCTTGAACTACAAGGTAAAAACAAATGCATTGGCAAGATGATGAGTACAGTTTCATCCTACAAGAGCAAATTTGAGCTAATGATGACTGACCTTGCAAACAACACTTTTGATCATTTTCCTAATACGCAGGACCATTTGGGACAATAGCCAAATTTTGTTTTTCAGAACGAGAAGTATGTGACAGAAATCTGTTCTGTTATCCAGGAATTTGAAAATAGATTCTGTGACTTCCAAAAAATTGGAACAGTTGTGTCATACCCATTCAAAGTAGATGTGGACATTAAAGAAACTGCAGCTGCTATCAGTAAAAATTACTCATTGAACAAGCCATCTCTTGAAAACGAAATATTAACCCTTAAAAATGACAAGAGCAAGAATCGTTTTGGAAGCTAATGCCTAGAGACAAATTTCCCAACTTGAGAAGATGCAGTGAAGCTGCACACTCCTGTTTCGGTTCAACTTATTTGTGTGAATCTGCGTTTTCCCATCTGAAAATGACAAAGAGTACACAACGTTCCAACATGACAGATGAACATCTCCAGGATTCCCTGAGACTGGCCCTCACGCAATTTTCACCCAACTTCAAAAAGCTGGTGGATGAAATGCAGGCTCAGACATCTCACTAATGAGCAAGAGCGAAATATTAAAGATTGTGCAAGGTCAGCCTGGATCAATACTCAACCTAAATTTAACACAAATTACTCAAAAAAAGTTAAAGAAAGTTATTAAGACAGTTAAAGAAAGTTATTACTCAATAAAACTTTAAGAAAAATGTACTTTCCATTTCCCCTTGAAGTTCTTACTGGATCTTCGTCTCTCTGTTTTGTTTTTGCTTAATTTGCTTAAAAGCTGATCACATCCAAGTAAATGACAGAAGGTTCATTAAAAATGGCGGGGGGGGGGGCGGAAATCCTCCAACTTTATTCAGTTAAAATTTAATTTGAAACTAATTTGAAACTTAATTTTCATGGTGGTAGATCACCGGCACTTTTGGCCGGAAAAAGTAGATCACGACCTGCTCGAAGTTGGACATGCCTGATCTATGTGATCAATTTTTTAGTTCCTTGAATTTTCCTAAACTACACCACACAGCACAAAATGAATTAGGATCTGAAATTACCATAAAGTAAATAATTGAAGCTTTATCTGATATTTTTAATACTTTCCTCAGATTTAATCGCTTCATATATACTAACCCAGAACAACAATGAAACTTTGCTCAAGCTCAAGCTTATACCTAAACCTGGTAGAGACTCTAATTATCTTCAAAACTATAGACCCATCTCACTATTAAATTTGGATTACAAAATTCTAACTAAAATTCTTGCAACCCATATTAACAAAGTCCTGCTTTCTTTAGTTCAAAAAAGCTCAAATTGGATTTATAAATGGAAGATACATTGATGATAATATAAGATTATTTTATGATCATAATTATGTTGCAAGTAAACAACCATTACCATCAATTGCCCTATCATTAGATGCAGAAAAGGGGTTTGATAGAATTGAATGGTCTTATCTTTATATAAAGAATGGTTTCATTTGGGAGAGAATTTCCTACGATGGATAAAGTTATTATATTATAATCCTACATCCCAATGTATAGTCAACAGTGTTTATGTTTATTAGAATATTTGATATACCGTGCCTTATTGGTCCAGGGCGAATCTTCTCTCCTTCCATACCTTAATGTCCCAATACAAATTACAGCCCAACCAATTTTTTGCTTGGCTTCAATTAACTCGATCTTAAAAAACGCTCTATTAAACTTGATACACTAGTTCCCACATCATCTCTCTATGTTCTCTTAGATAACACTTTCAGCAAAGGTCATATTACCTCATCCTTTTATAAAGTACTAACTAAACCTACTTCCACGTCTTCTGCTCTTTATAAGGTTTGGGGGAATGATCTTCGTTTACATGAAGATGCTACTATAGACTGGAATCACTTTTGGTTACGTGCTAATTGTCCCACATTATTGGCTAGTTTACTTCAGTAATTATATTTTATTTTTCATCGTGCTCTTTTGACCCACACTAGGAAATGTAATGCTGGCGTATCAGCTGGCACTGTGATACCTATGAAAGTACTCTTCTTCATATGCTATTCGAATGTAAGGTGATTAATAATTTTTGGCAAAACGTTTGGAAATACATTCAAAAGTTGTTTCGCTTTGATATACCCATAACTGCAAGCTATGTTATTCTGAAATCCTCTTCTCCATCTTTACCAACTGACAATCCCAATTCCCGAAAACTTTATGATATTTTACTTTCTCTATCAATTCAAATGATTTCACAATTGGAAAGATTTGTCTAATTTGAATATTATCTTTTGGTGGCATACCTTAGGACAAATTCAAAAATTTGAAATTAAAGCGGCTGAAAAGACTAACAAGGTTCCAAGGTTAAGAAACTGGGGGAACCTGTCTCCTCTCTCCTATTATAATGACTATCCCATTAATACCCTTGCAATTATATCATGATTTTTATATTATAACTAACCTGCATATGAAAATTATTATTCTATGTATTTCTTTTTCCTTATTTAATTATTACTAGGTACTCTTATCTTTCATAATTATGTCTTCACATAGTATTAAGATAAATTCATGTTAATTGTATAACTCTTTCACTTAATTAATGCTGTAATAATGTTATTATTCCTTTTGTATATTCACACACTGGTTTGTGTTTGCACTTTGTTCCTTTTATTTCTTTTCTCAATTTGTATTATTTCTTTAATGTTTTCATAAAATTCAATAAAAATGTTGAAACAGAAGTATAGCATTGCCATTAGAATCATCAAGGAAAAACAAGTTAAAAATAAACATAGACATTGATGTGATTAGTCCAATTAATTTAAAGCCACGTGTAGTAAGAAGAACTCAAATCTAACACGTCTTTCTGTTTATTGCCAAAATGATCCTAGTTCAAGGGCCTGCCATCTGCTTGCTTCTGACATTTGTGGCTGAGAACACAAGCATTCAGAGTTTTTCCAGACTTCAAACTACCAAATCCAGGCAAAGGACCTGTGAATACACAGTGAAGTTTCTTTATTTCCTTATGCTCCTCTGTCTCTGCCCTCATTGGCAGTGGAATGGGGTGAGTCACTGTGGCCATGACCCGATCAATATTTTACCCAAAACAGCATCAGCAACTAGAGAGCTTGGGGGAGGGGGGAGGGGATGGAGATTTGTTTGTTTGGCTTTTCCAACCAAAAAAGATGTTCCACCGCCCCTGTCTTCCCTTACCATCGCATTCGGTATTTGTCCTAAGCATGTTTGAATTACGTCCACATGAAGTCTACGGAGGATGCAGAGCCATGTGCAGAGAAACATTTGCATAACCATGAGCCTCATCGGCATAAATATTTGTAGATGTACGAGGCCTTATTTAATTTAAAAAGCCTAAAGAGTTCAAGATGGGCA
This sequence comes from Ichthyophis bannanicus, assembly GCA_033557465.1. NCBI lineage: Eukaryota > Metazoa > Chordata > Amphibia > Gymnophiona > Ichthyophiidae > Ichthyophis > Ichthyophis bannanicus. The sequence continues at coordinate 1,122,366,258 of CM066031.1, read as the reverse complement.
ACATCAAAATCCCAAACCCACTTTTACATTTAAAAAAATCGAAAACATAAAAGTTATATTCTTCCCCATTACAATATTATAACTAATATCAAGCTTAACCCATCCTCTAAAACAATCCAACCCCACATTCTTATCCACGTTAAATAAATCCAGTCATATAATGAACAGCTACCATAATCCCTAAGATTGCTTAGATAAAAACCTCTCATATAATTTGTAAACCCCCCTGATGTTATACTAAGGGTGGTATATTAAGCACCACAATAAAGATTTATTTATTTATTTATTATTATTTATTTATTACAATTTCTTATATACCGCACTATTGTCAGCGCGGTTTACATACAACAAAATGACCATAACAAACTGTTTGGCTTCACATAGAACAGGAGAAAACAACTTGGATAACATGCTTTTGCTTTACATAGAACAGGAGTATAAAGATATATCCAGGTTTTAAATGTCTTCTGAAATGCCACATAATTAGCTTTCATCTTCGGTTCAACTGCCAGTTGATTCCAATATGGAGCAGTCTTTCCTCTTAAAGTACGCTCTTCTGTAACCATCAACCTGCCATCCTTTACACCAGAGACCTTTACATCTCAACCTATGGTTAGGCTTAACCAATACATCCCTTTCCCACCATATCTTTTACACTGTGATCAATAGCTTGAATAATACCTGCCAATAAATAGGCAGCCAGTGTAATGGTATCAATCGGGAGGTAGCCTCTCCCACTTCTTACCCCTCAAAATAATTTCAGCAGCTAAATTTAGGATCAGTTGTAACCTCACAAAAGTCTTCTTAGGCACCCAAGATACAGAAAAATTACAATAATCTCAAAGTAACATTGCAAGAATCTGTCAGCCAAGTATGATCAAATCAGACACATCAGCTGCAGATGATTTAAACATTTTCATAACCAAATTAGTCACCTGGTTTTCCATTGACAGCCTCATCGCTATAATAATTCTTACGGGCATATTTACTAAAATGTGCTCACAGCACATGGTAAAACCCCCAAATTAGTGCGGGAGGTGGCGCAGACCCGCACTAACCATTGGGGGAATGCCCAGCATGTTCTTTGCAGTTACTGCGGGGAGATGCACCTTGCCATGCTAACCAGCCAGCACATCTAACATGGGCACACTTGCCACCAGTTACTGAGGAGGTGGTAAGCACACCCACGCTCACGGCAGAAATTGCGCTTAGCGCATGCCATTGACAGCAGTGCTAACCATGATGTGCCATCAGCATCCAGACTCCATCCCTAACCTGCCCAGTCAGCTTCCCTTCCCATGCTAACGTTTAGCTTGGATCTTTTATCACGCTGTTCCATGGTTGCAGTGTGGTGCACTTAGCATGCCGCAAACCCTGTACTAACCATTAGCATGGTTTATAAATGTGCCTCATAATGACTTTAGAGTTCCCTAAGTCCACTTTAATCTTGAGCATTTCCTTCTGAGGACTCCCTCCCCCCCCCCCATTAATATCTTAGTTTTCTTCAGATGAATTTTTAGTAAATATTTTATCCAGTTTCTAGTCTGTGAAAAGCAGCAATTCATTTGCTGTACAGTTGCTTCTAAAGACTCTTGTGTGGGAACTAAAATTTGGACACTATCTATATACATAAAAGATTCAACATGCAGCTCTTCCAGAATTGTCTCCATGCTACTCAAGAAGATGTTTAATAAAATAAGACGAGGGAGGAGCCCTGCCCAGACATCTGACAACTCATTCAACCCTTTTACCCTCATCTTCCTTCCTTCCAGGAATGACCTAAGCCACTCAAACATTCGCCCCTGTAAGTCTGATTTTCCTCAATCTAACTAGAAGTTAGTGGTCCAGCAGGTCCGATGATGCTGATAGTTCCAGTTGCATGAGCATCATTCTTTTATTAGTCTAAATTCTTCCATTAGCGCAATTAACACCATCTCAGTACTATGCTGTCTCCAAAATCCTGACCGAGCTAAAGGAAGTATTTCAGCATCCAAATATTTCTGCAATGGGTTTGTAATGGTGGCTTCCATTATTTATCCAACAGAGGTATGTTTCTTCTCAGCCTATAGTTCCTACAGCAGTCTACTACTAGTCCCCCTGCTTTTACCAAAAGTATCAACAAAATCTCTTTTTTCAGCCTGAGTGTAACACATAAATATTCAGGTAGCTAAGTGACCTAGACTGGCCACCATTGGAAAGAGGACGCCGTGTTCGATGGACCCTTTGGTCTGACCCAGCATTATGTTCTTATGAGCACTTCCTGTTTCTTGTGTATTACAATATTCGCCTTTGTCTATGCCGATTGCTTTGATAATAAAGAGACAATGGAGTGTCCTTTAAACACGTCCTTCCTTGCAGCAAAAGAAGGTCAGAGTTACATACAATAGAGGGAAGAATTTAAGAGACTTTTTGTGCCCAGAAGTTACACGATCTAGGGCTGATAGTGATTATTCAAATGTTGGTCACTTTAAGTGTGGCAAGTACCAAGTCTGTATTATTACTGAAGAGAGTAAACAATGTAAGTGTGCTTTATCAATCAAAATTGTTAAACTATGGTGTGCTACAACATACGCCTCTTCTTATGTTGTATATGTCATCCAATGTCCTTATTCTAAAATCTATGTCAGAAAGACTACATGAGAACTACAGATACAAATGGATGAACGTAAGCATTGCCTTAAACAACAGAAGATAGAAGCGCCTTTGGTTCAGCATTGTGTTGATATGGGCCATGCATTTTCTGATTTACATTGTATGACTATTGAGTTCACTTACCTGGGGGCTTTCTTCACCCATCCCCAATGAATCTAGTTTAAAGCCCTCTTCAGTAGATTAGCTAGTCTGCTACTGAAGGCACGTCAACCTTTCTTGGACAGATGAACGCCATCTCTGCTCTGCAACCCTTGGAACAGCATCCCATGGTCCAGGAAACCAAAACGCTATCGATGACACATCCATGCAGCCATGCATTCATCTCCAGGATGCGAGCTTCTCTGCCTTGACCTTTACCCTCAACAGGGAGGATTGATGAGAACACCACCTGCGCCCCTATCTGCTTCACCCTCTGTCCCAGAGACATGAATTCACTTTTGATACGCTCAGAGGGATACCTGGCATTATCATTTGTGCCAACATGGATCAGCAATATTGGGTAATAGTCAGTGGGCTTGATGAGTCTCAGCAAACTCTCCGTAACATCTCAGATTTTGGCACTTGGCAGACAGCATACCTCTCTGAACATCAAGTCTGGTCGGCAGATGGATGCCTCAATACCCCTCAGGAGAGAGTCACCAACCACCCTTCACTTCTTTGTGGTCACTGATTCTGTAACTTTGGGGTGCTTGAGCTCTGGTTCTTCCCTTTCCAGGGATGCTTTCACCCCTTCCACTTCCAGGACTGCATAATGATTCCTCAATTCAAGGGCTGGAGAAGTTGGATTGGTGATTCTGCAGTCCCTGGTGACTTGTGCATGACATAGATTTGCATGCAATTGGTCTGCAATCAGTTTATTTCTTGCATATTCATTGTGATAATCCTGCCACTACGACACGGCTGAGAGGCATTGTTCTACTGGGAAAATAGGACTTTGAACAGCTAAAGATCCTCACACAAACTACAAGCTAGTGGAATACCACACTAGGATCACACACGTAGAACACTGAACAGAAAATAAGGTAGCACAAATTATAAATAGATATATGGAGACCAAAATGAACTGGAAACACCAAGAAACCTGACTTTGCACCACAACACCAGAGAGAAAAAAAAACATTCTGTGCTGTGCAAAATCCAAAGAAAACAAAGATATGCATTTCCCAAAAGAACAAGATGCAAACTGTATAATCCTAATGGATGGGTAAGTGGGTGTAGTGGGGAAAGATGGAAGGCTGAAGGTTCCCTACTCCTATGCTGGCAGAACACTTCACTTCAGTCATATACACAAAACAAAGACAGACTTTTACTAAATACCAAATATAGTGGACCACAGCTTATAAATACGCAGACAGAAATGGAAATGGAATCTCCAGGGTGTCGTCTTGGAGATTCCATTTCTGTCTCTGTCTGTGCATTTATAATTTGTTGTGGTTAAGTATATTATGCAGTGCAATACAAGAGAATGAGAAACAGAAATGCATTTCTACCACGTAGAGTCTTAATCGTTGTTCTAGTAAAGAGTAGGGGCTGTTACGTTATATAACGTACGGGCCGATGCAGAAAACTAGCGCAGCCTTGAAGCACAGATAACACCACTTTTAAGCACAATTCCCGCCACTGCCAAATGCAGAAAAGAGACTGATGCACACGTAAACAGCAAAGGAAAAACTAGTGCACAATTAACGCAAAGCGTATTTAAATGTATTTAAATTATAGGCAAAGAAGCTGCACATAATAAAATGGTATGCTAATATTGGCTGTACCCTATGCAGAGAAATGCGTAGAGGATTTTGCAACCAGCCTTAGTGCCAGTATCTCTACGCCTGGTCTTGAGGTGGCTTAAACATTTAGCACGTGCCCCCAACAGTATTTTGATGGCATCGGGTGCGTTCCCTGATGCCTGGATCATCTCATGGGAAATGTCAACAATTATTCAGACATCAGGGAAAACCCCCAATGCCATCAAAATATTGTCATTATCTCTGGTGGCCTAGCGGCCCTGAACCCCTTGCCCCCCTTCCCAGTACCTTTACAAATGAGCAGGAGCACTGCCCATGCGCTCCCACTCTTGTGCTGCCATCTTGAAAAATGGTGGTGCCTGGCCCCATGCAGTGCATCCTGGGATGCACCAGGTAGGATCATACTGCTATATAGGTAGAAAATGCCTTATATGGCAGTCTGACGCCACCCAGTACATCCCAGGATGCACCATGTGGGGCTAGGTGCCGCCATTTTTCAAGATGATGGTGCGGGACCCGATGGGAGGTTCAGGGCCGCTGGGTCACCAGAATTATTTTTAGTTGGACAGGTTGGGGATTGGGGCTGCTGGGCCACCAGGATTAGTTTTAGTTGTGAGGGAGTGGGGAATCAGGGCTGCTGGGCCACCAGGGTTATTTTTGTTTGGGAGGAGGATGGGGGATTGGGGCCGCTGGGCCACCAGGGATTTGTGGTGCCCTGACAGTATTTTGATGGCTTCAGGGGCTTTTTCTGATGCCTGGATCATCTGAGGGGAGTTTAACATTTCCCTTCAGATGATCTAGGCATCAGACAAAGCCCCTAATGCCATCTAAATACTGTCGGGGCTCATATGAAAATTAGCCATGCAGTGTCCCTGTTTCTCTGGGATAGCATGCCAAACTTGCGCTGACTACTGTGTGCATGTATTTGGCTTGCTCTCCCAGTTTAATGCTGTCATTTGCATACACTTTAATGAATGGCTAACGCATGACTAATTTGCATATGAGCCCCTTTCTGCATGCCGGCGTTAAAGTCGTGTGCTATCGATGCACTGCAAATAGGCAGAAGAGTTGATAGCGCACGACTTCAGCACCGTCTTTCTGCATCAGTCTGATAATCTGCAAAACACCTTGAGCTAACAATGAAAAACAAGATCTAAATACATGTAGAGGGTCATTCTGAGTAGTGTTTAGCAGGGATGGACGTCTGGTTTGTACGTCCATCCCCGCTAAATGCCAGGGGGCCAATTCCAAACTCAGAGCTCCCCACATGTCTAGAGGAGATGTGCGGGGAGCTGTGGATGGGGGCGGGCCGGAGTAAGAACAAGAGTGGGATGGAGGAGGAACGAGGGCGGGCTGGAGGCGGGACCCTGACCCGGACATACAGTCGCGTCTCTGTATGTACAGGTCCAGTGACTTAGATGGGGGACTTATTCCACCCCGGAGGTGGAATAAGTCCCCCCAAGGGTAGGGAATTGCCACCTGCAGGTCGCCAATGGCAGGTAAGGTGCAGCAGGGGTTCCCCGCTGCCCGATACTGGCTATAGCAGGCCTGATCGTGGGTCAGGTGGTGAGGAAATGAGCAGGGGAGCTGCTTGCTGGCAATCAGGACTCCTACATAGTGTCCTGGTACCATGGCGATGGGACACCTTGGCACTGGGCTCCATGCAGGAGCCCCGGGTGGGTTGCATGGGGAGCAGCCTGGATGTACAGAAGCCCAGAATCGGGGCACATCCTGCCCATCCAGGCTGGTTGCACCTGATTCTGCTCCCGTGGGGACATCTAGCCCCCATGGAATCAGAATCGGGTGCAGGTCCGGTCCATCTAGCTTTTAGACATCTGGATGGGCTGGACGTGCCCCGATGGGAATCGGGCCCATAATGCATAATCTCCCAACAAGAATAATGTCGGGGGCTCAGAAGACCTAAGTTAACACTTCTCAGTGCATGAAAGAAAAATGACAAGGTTCAGCCGTCTAACATCCTTCCACAGACAGCTTAGTCTTTTCACCCTCTGTGCACCCACCTCCTACCCAACACATAGTAACATAGTAAGTGACGGCAGATAAAGACCAGTATGGTCCATCTAGTCTGCCCAGCAAGGCGGCAAGAGTAGATGCACTTGCTGCTCCGTGCAGATCACCCTTCCCCATGCCTTTGTTTAAGGTTGTACCCACTACTCTGTATAGGTCACCCTATTTGTTGAGATATAAGAGATAGTTAAGTTTATTGTGATTTTATCCTGTTGCTATAAAGGGATCCACTCTGTCTGTCCCATGCTATTTTGAATTCTGTCACCGTGTTTTCCCCCACCACTTCCATCGGGAGGCCATTCCAAGCATCCACCACCCTTTCAGTGAAAAAGTATTTCCTGATGCTGCCTTTCAATTTACCCCCTTGCAGCTTCATGTTATGCCCTCTAGTTTTACAGCTTCCCCGTCTTTGGAACATCAGTATTTTCCCAATCCCCAATTTTCACCCATTGCTCCCAGCCTCTCCCCTTTCTCCCCCACTCTCCTCCTGACCCCAGCCCTGCTCATTTCATGCTTTCCCCTGCCTCCAACCATTCCTCCTTTTGCCCTTCCTCCTGCTTTCCCCAGCCCCCTGTTCTCACTCTTCTTTTGCTGCCAGATACCCCTTCCCTTGGTCTTTCCCTCTGTCCCTGTCCCCCTCTTCTCACTCTCTCTCCTCCACCACACATTTTATTTACCTCTTTATCTCCAGGCAGCAAAGACCAAAACCTCTCTTATTCCCAGAGGGGTCAAGCAAGCCTGACATTGGCCACAGTGGAGGCCTATGGGCCAAGTGACAGAAGTAGCAGTGGTGGCCTGTAGATGCGATGGCTGCAGTGGAAGCTGCCTGCCCCTCCTGCACATGGCATGTGGCAGCAATGGAGACCTGCAGGTTCAGTTGGGAACCATGAGGTGTGGGTAGAGCTCCTTATCAGATCGAGGCCACGAGTGCAAGATATACAGTACGGCACATGAATAGGGTTGACCTAGATTCTCAGCTGGTCACTACATCTCCTGCTGGTAACTTATTCTAGGCACTCATCTCATGTTACCTCTCAGCTTGCTTCCTTTCAGCATGAGATCATGACCACTGATTGTTGACTTTCTTTCTATGGGAAACTGCATCTTTTTATATTCGATTGAAGCCTGTTAAATACAGTATATGAGTGTTTTGATCACACCTTCCTTTCCCTTCCTTTAAGTTCTCTAGGGAATACAGTGAGTGCCTTAAGCCTTTCTGTGTAGGGTTTGTGTTGCAGTCCCTCCAGATCACTTCGGCAGACCTTCTCTTCGGTGCTCTTCCAGAAATGAGCTCAGTACTCCATGTGGGATCTTGTCAGTGACGTGTATATGGGCAAAATTACCATATTTTGTTGGATAATGGTGCCAACTACAGTCTGGAAGTTTCCGTTCATTCACTTTATTTGTCATATGTAGGTTTTTGCTATTGGATATAGTGTTGACATCATGACGATCATTTTCTAAGGAGGTGACTAGTTAAAACGTGTTTTAAAACATCCAGGCACCTACTTGTCTTTATAGAACACTAGTAAAGTTAGATAACATTCGCCTACATTTCAGGCACAGACATTTCACCAGTCCTAAATTTAGTGTACATGCCCATGCCTATATTTTTCAAGAACATGCTTACATTTTATAATTTGTCCATGCTCCATCCAAACCCCAACTACGTGTGTGCCTACTGGTAAAGTCTGCCCCATCATGTGAGTGCACATACTTTTACGCCTGACAGAATTTTCTGTATGTGTCCACATATGACTGCTAAATGACTAAATACTGTCAAAGTAGGCATAGACTTTATGTCTTAAAGTTAAGTACACACCTCCTTAAAAAATGACCCCCTATATCTTTTATGGTATGTTATTTATTGTCATTTTATGACTGTTGTTATCTGGCTCGGTCTATAAACATGAAAGACAAACTAGAAATAAAAAACTAAGGGGCTTGTTTACAAAGCCGCGGTAGCGGTTCACGATCGTTATCGGAGACGTGGCCCCATTGAAATCAATGGGGCCACAGCTCCGATAACGATCGCGAACCGCTACCGTGGCTTTGTAAACAAGCCCCTAAGAGTCTGATATTTGAAAGGCATTTACACAGTTTACAGCCCTCTAAACCATGTAAATGTCGCTCAGTGGGACATTCAACGGTACTAACACGGTTAGTGCCGCTGAATATCCCCGATCTTCTCCCATACACACCCCAATGCTAACTGCTTATCATCGGGGTATGTCGTGGGCGGCGACAGAGGCTAACCAGGTAGCAGTGATATTGCACCGCTACTCAGCTTCTACGGGTGAAAGATCGGTGCTGCAAAAAGCTGGCCTATCTTTACCCGTAGAAGCTAACCGGGCAGCAGTGCAATTAGCCGCTACTCAGTTAGCCTCTGCGGCTTCCGGGAATGTGCGACGACCCTGGATATTCAATGCCCGGGTCACATATGACCCTGGCATTGAATTTATTTATTTATTTATCTAGTTTTAATATACCGTTTTTCTACCAGTCAAAACAGTTTACATTCAACAATTGAACATGCGGTGTAACAACAAACTTATTAATGTGCAACAGCAAGTAACAAGGGGATGGGGGGGAATATACAGGAATGTTATAACAATAAAACTTATATTACAATGAGCTAATGAGACAGTAGGGTGCTTATGCCATATTCATTATTATCACAAAAAATTCACCCCAGGGAATTAAATCATCACACACAAAATAAACTCTTCCCCACCAACACCCCTAAAAAATATGTCATAGAAAAATATTTTTGTCGGACAAATTGCCTTGAGAGAATCACCCCTCCTGTAGCAATGCGTCCTTTTATTTGTTTTAATGAGCTAAAACCTAACTCATTCTTCACCGCACTGGTGAAAACCCAAGGGGACTCATACTCTGTGATCACCTCTAGAGTATAATTAGCCAAGAACAACTTATCTCATGGCATCAAAGTTCACCGACACCTCAATCAGGTTGTACGACACTGCTACCGCCGCTCTTTTTTCTTTCTTGACAATCTAGCGGTATATGCAGTTAGTCTCCCAATTACTCTTCACAATACTGCCATCAGCACTCTCAATTCTTATAAACGGCGTTATAAATCAACAGCATAAGCCAATAGCAAAAAGCTACATAGCGCCATGTTTCAAATCGCTGAATCCTCTCGATCCTTCATCAGGCTCACCTCTGGCTGAATATCTTGTCACCATCTTCTCACCGTTCATATAGGGAAATCTCTCTGACGTCAGTTGACACGGATCCAATCCAACTCTTATCTTGCTGAACTGACAACTACGAAAACCAATTATTTCTCTTAAAACACACACCGGTTCCCCACCTCAATCAAACTAAACTCCACCAATCGATTTCTAGATTAAGACCCTGGGGATTCACCGTATGCAAACAAAATATCCATTTTTGCTCCAGCTGTTGTAGCTGCTGTACCCTATCTCCCCCACACTGTAAAGAGGGCACATGATCTATGATTCGCCATCTATAATTTATTTAGCTGTATTTATATCCCGCTTTTCACCGGGTCAAAGCGGTCAATTGGGGGATACATTTAACACGAGGGGATGAGAGACACACACATTCATACTTACAGGGAACATGGGCAATGGAGGGTTAAGTGGCTTGCCCAAGACCACAAGGAGTGCCTATAGGACTAGAAATCCCAGTCCCTCCAGCCTGAGATTGCTGTCCCCAGGTGGGACTTGAACCCCCGGCCCTCCGGCCTGAAGTACCTTGTCCTAACCACTAGACCACTCCTCACTATAATCCTGAAATTAATGGCTTTTTAACACACTGTGGGACACTATCGTTGCCGACAAAACTTGATTGCGAAGACGAGATCGATGTTCCATAAGTCTTTCTTTCAAAGGTCTAGTAGTCTGTCCTATATACTTAAGGGAACAAGGACATATAAGCATATAGACCACAAAGGACGAACGACAATTAGTTTGATATAGGGCTGTATAGGTAGCCTGAGAACAGGAATCCTCCCATTTAGACCCCGAAATTGTGGTCAGGCAGAAATCACAACTCCCACATGGGTTATGACACCTAGCCGTGGTCTCACTAGATATCTCAGAGCTCTTTCTATGAGTGACATAATTTGTCACATTACGTCCTCGTTGATAAGCTAACATTAGTGGGCATTGAAAACAAGAATGGACTTTTGAAAAGCCCCAATGCTTTCTCAAGAGTTTGCTGACCTCCTCAGTGAGATGCATATACGGCAATACGCCCACAACGGACGTCACCGACCTGTCCCTAGTTTCAACTTCCTGCCACCATTCAGGAAGGCTAAATTTTGCACGCTTGTACGCTCGCCGAATCAAATCCGGCGGATATCCCCGAGCCAACAACTGTTGCTCTAAATCTTTTGCATGCTGATGAAATTCCGACAACGTCGAACATAATCGCCAAATCCGAATGAACTGGCCCAACGGCAGCCCCCGTCGTAAGGGAGCTGGATGATGACTATGAAACTTCAACAGCGTGTTTCTCTGCACTGATTTACGATAAAGAGTAGTATGTAGTGTCTGTCCTTCTTTATACACTGTGAGGTCCAAGAAATTAATCCGATAAAAGTTATAATCAGGAACAAATTGTATATTAGGCTTAATGGAATTCAACCATAGAAAGAATTCCTGTAATTGTGGCAATGATCCAGACCATAACAAAAAAAACATCATCCAAAAACCTCACCCAGATGGCTACATACTTAAACCACTGTGAGGGATACACATACGTTTCTTCATAGTGGGCCATATACAATGCCGCTACTGATGGAGCCACTGTGGCCCCCATCGGAATACCAAAAATCTTATGACGGGGCTGGGAGAAAGGCTTGTGAGAGGGAGGTCTGAAGGATAGTGGAGATGAATGGTAGCAGCTGTGTCTTTGTTGATTTAATCCAGGATACAGGGCAAGAGTCTAGTGGAGTGGTGCTGGTGTTGATATGTGATATGATGTCCAGGTGTTCATCTGGAGGGATGTCTCTGAATGTAGTCCATGGTAAGATGGTAGAGGTTGCGCTGGAAGGTGCTGGTAGGATAGGGGTGGTGGTACAGTGCTGCTTGTGTTTTGCTATGAGGAAGTCAGCCATCACTTGGGTGTCAAGGTTATGGTTCTGATGGGGTTGGGATGGATCTCTGAGGGTTCTGACAAGATTGAACAACTCCTTTGGTTTGTTAAGGGTATGGAGGAGGATGTTGTCATGGTGGTCACGTTTGGCATTGAGAATATTGTTGGAATAAGCTGTGCATAAGTCAAGGTAGATTGACTGTAGCTGTGGGTTTTTGGACTTTTTCCATCTGTGTTCAAGTCTTCAGAGTGCACACTTCTATTCTCTAAGGTGGGTAGAGTACCAGAGTGCATGAGGTCGACATGATTTGGGTGGAGCACAGCGTGGAACCCTGGAGGCATTGGTGATGTTAGAGTTCCAGGCTTCTACCATTGAGTCAAGGTCAGTATGTAAACGTTGTGTGCCTTCTAGGGCTGGGATGGTCTTTTGGATGAAGGACAGTTCATTGAAGGCAAGGAATCTTCTTGCTGTAGGAGGTTTAGCATGAGGAGGGTAGTTGAGATGGAAGGACAGTAATGTGAAGGTCTGACCAGGGAACAGGGGTGGAGGTGGGAGAGATGAGGTGAGATGAGGAGAGTAGTTCATCAAGGAGGAAGAGCAGATCAAGGGCCCCTCCTTTCGAGTGCATTGAGGTGTTGATGATTTGTGTATAATGAAGGTCGCCCATGGCTTGGAAGAAGGCGCTGCTTTGGAAGCTGTTGGCTGAGGGGAGATTGAGGTCGCCGAGGAGAATGAGGTGTTGTTGGTGGGAGGCCTAGGAGCATATTGTCTTAAGAAGCATGTCCAGCTGGTCTGCGTTGTGATGAGGTGCTCTGTATATGAGGCAGATGATGAATTGCTTGTTGGTTATAATGAGGGTATATAATCCTTGAGAGGATGATGCACTAGTGGTTGTGAAGTGCAGGCTTTTGTTTGGGAGGATGCAGACTCTGCCTCCTCTACTGATACTGCGTGGGCAGTTATGGATAGTATGAGTGTCAGTGTTTAGTTGGTTGAGCAGTGCATTATTGGCATCTGTGAATCAAGTCTCAGTGATGCATAAGAGATCAGTTTCATCATAGTATATGTGGTCGGCTAGAGTCTGTATTTTATTGAGGGCTGAGTGTGCACTGATCAGACTGCATTTGATTATATGGTCTGGGTGAATATTGTGAGGGGTTGGTGCTTCAGTGGGAGGGCCTGTGGGGATGTGGAGGAGCCGAGAAGGTTTTCTGTTATGGTGTGTGCTTTGTGGGAGCCATGGAGAGAATGTGAAGGGCCTTGGTGAATATATAATTGGAATGGGGGAGGGGAGGGTCAAGTGGGCCGTTAGGCTACCTACGAATAGGGAGGTGAGGCAGATGAGCGCGAGCCATTTCTGAGTGTAAACCATAGTTGTCTGCTATTTCTGGTGGTAGTGGGAAGGAGGGTTATGGTTCCTTGTACAGTTGGTCAGGAGAAGTGGCAACTAAGTTAGAGCACAATGAAGCAATATAGCTATAGAGAGCAGCAATGAACTGAGTTACATAGAGTGGCTGGTACATAGTTATGCAGGTTCAATATGTTAGCGCAGCATTTGAAGCACTGGAGCAAAACAGTTACATTACAGTAAAGCAGTTACAGAGTGTCAGGGTATTACTGATACAGGCAGTATGTGGTTAGCAGCAAACTGCAACGTTAACAGAAATGTCTTACATACATGAAGGAGACTGTAGTGCTGTGGTGGTTTCCATAAGCAGATAGTGGGAAGTATTTGGCCCACCTCAGGTCCCCTCCTAAGGGACATGCCAAAGGGCCCTCAGGCACAGGCCGAAGAGGCAGGGGCGTGCCTTCGCGCCCTGGAGTTTGAAGATGGAATATCCCAGGATTAGAGGACGGCGGTGATGGCTAGGTGCTGTACTCACGCCTAGTCGTCCTAACTCAATGTTGGGCCCTAAAAGAATAAGTACTGGTCATACTTTTCCCTGCACATACAGATAAACTGTTGGCTTTTCCTGCTGCTTTTTGATACATTAACAAGCAACCTTCAGGGCATCAGAAATGATAACTCCTGAGTCTCTCTCGTGTTCAACAACTGGCAATTTGCATATTTCCAATTAGTAGATGCCTAATGATTTTTTTTATGCACCAGATACATGGTTTTATACTTTTTTTTAAGTGAAGAACATTTTCCAAACCATTGATTGTTCTTCCAGCTATTTCAAGTCCCCTCTAATTTTTCCACCCCATCCTAATAGGTCAACCCACTTACAGATTTTAGTGTCATCTGCAAACAAGGATTGGGCGGGGCTGACGTTACCATTAGACAAACTAGGCAGTTGCCTAGAGCCCCGGCCCTTCAGGGTCACCCATTGCCACTGCTGCTGCCTCCTTCTGGAGCCTGCGATACAGCGCTTACCAGCACACTCCAGCCTTGCATCCTGGCTTCTTTCTCTTACTATATGCCACTTCTGCCCCCTCCCCTCCCAACACAGACTTCCAGTCTACGCAAACCAGAGGGGGGCAGAAGAAGCAGAAAGTGCGAGAAAGAAACTGTAGCACAGCACCGGAATGTATTGGTAGGTGCTGTGTCGTGGTTTAGGGCCCATTGCCACCGTTGCGGCCCTGGAGAGGGGTGGCAGCAGCATCAATGGGGACGGGGGTGCCATGAGGGGCAGCAGGATGAAGGGCCCGCCTAGGGTACCTCCAATCCTTGCACTGGCCCTGGGATTGGCTCAATATCTAAAAGCAAATATGCAGATAATGCCAGTTGTTATTCAGATATTTCTTCTAGCCCGCCTTATCTGTGGATTGTCGTCAGTAGTACTACCCAGAGAGTACTGCTGAAAGTCCTTCCAGAGCATCTCAGCACTGACCGTATAGCCCCCGGGTGGAGCACGGGCCTTCTCAGCAATTATACAGATAGCAGCGATGTCCAGTCTGCTATGCACACAGAGCCAATGAAAGGACATCAGGCACGCCACGTAAGCCCTCCATCCTGCCCCCCTCCCCTGCTTCCACCCCACCCCCATTGCTGCCAATGCGGCCCTTCTCCGGGACCTGCGGCGGTCGCAGTGCCCCTTAAACTGCAGTGCCAGAGAGACTGGGTAGTACGCACTACACTGCAGTATAACGGACTGGAGAGGGACGGCAATGGCGACAATTTATTTATATTTATTATTTATATTTATTACAAGCTTTTATATACCGCACTATTTAGCATCAGCGCGGTTTACATTAAAACAATAGACCAGAACAACATACTGTTTGGTTTTACAGAGAACAGAGCTTTGGCCTTGGGGTTAAATTTTGTGTTACTATTTCCTTGTATTTTTGTTATCGTGCATGAGGGTAAATCTTATGCTTTTTTTGAGCCTAAGTCGCTTGTTGGATTTCTATCTGCCCAGGAGGGGGGTAATGCCTTGACATAACTCTCACAGACACCGCTGTAATGACCCTTTGAGTAGCGAGTTCTGTGGGGGCTCCTCTTGTTTTATTGCTTGTTGAAGATTTTTTTTCCTGTTTCTTGGATCCTGTTTTCCTTTTTTGGTGGGCTAATTGTTTAGCATTTCTTAATGACTGTTTTGTAATTTTTTCTTTACGGGAGTTGTTCTCCTATAAGAAGTTATTTGTCTTCATTGATTATTGGTGAAATGTATTTGAAAAGTTAATCAAATATTTAAAAATAAATAAATGCCATGGCCAGTCTTTAAAAAAAAAAAACACACCAACTGCAGCATTTAAATATCAAGCTGCGGTGAAGAGTTCACCCGTCCAGCTGGATGCTGTGTGTGGATGCTGGAGGTGTCTATCCGTGAGTTCTACTGAAGGGGTAGGAGAGGTCGGGGGACAGAGAGCAGAAGGGGAGGGAAATATATACAAAACAAAATACTGAACATTACGTGTAGTCTTGTCCCATGGCTACCAGGGTTGTGTTACTGTCTAGTCAGATGTTTCTCGGGGACGGGCTTTCCTGAAGCAGTTGGGTTTTTGTTTGTTTGACTTGATTTGATGCCCAACTTGTATCCTTGTTCTGTACTTTAATATGGCGACTACACTTGTCTGCTATTCTGTACTTGACAATAAACAGTTTTAAACATAAATATCAAGCCATGTTCATCTGAATTATTCATTTTTAGGCACGCAATATATGTAGGCAATAACTTAAAAATGCATTCAGTTGATTGTATTCATTCAAAGGTACACCTGTACACAACTGCAACCCAACAGAAGTCAAAAAAAATTATATACAATAAGAGGAGTTAAGCAATGTCTGTCTGTCTGTCTGTCTGGGGGCAAAATAGCTGAATGGGATGAAACTAGGCGAGAGGAAAAAACAGTGAAATGATACATCCAGTTTGAAAATGGTCTAGATCAGA
The DNA here is from genome assembly GCA_033557465.1 of Ichthyophis bannanicus. NCBI lineage: Eukaryota > Metazoa > Chordata > Amphibia > Gymnophiona > Ichthyophiidae > Ichthyophis > Ichthyophis bannanicus. The sequence goes on along the minus strand of CM066031.1, from coordinate 1,122,350,410 downwards.
CTGGCATTCCAGAAAAATAAGCACCCCCCCCCCCCAAAAAAAATGGCCCAGTGCATTTCTATGGGAGACGTTCCAGCTTCTGTGTGCAGCATTGAAACCGGCATACAGTGAAAGACAACAGTTCGGGAATTGCTCCTTTCCAACTGTCTTTCTCTTGTCCTCAACTCTCCCCAAACTGCCTCATATCCAAAATATACTCCCCACAATTGCCCCAGCCACCAAAATGCCCCACCCCCCCAGCAAATACCCCACATCACCACATGCCCCTGCAAATTAACCCTAGCCCACAAAATAGCCTCCACAACTGCCCCACCATCCCACAAATTGCCCCACCCCTAAAATCTTCCTGCCCCTGCAATTACTCCACTACCCTACAAAACTACCCTCTGAAATACCTCACCGCCCCGCAAAATGCTCTCACCCCCAAAACATATCCCTGCAATTTCCCCAAACCCCACAAACTGCCTCAACCCCCAAAAACTAAGTCCAACAACTGCCTTGCCCCCAAATCCTACACCCTACAACTGTTCTACCATGTTGCAGGAGTAGTTTAAAGGCTAGGGGAAGTTTGGAACTGGTCCATCACTCTGAAAACTGCGCCAGCTCCAAAAAGTATCCACCACAACCGTTGCAGCACCCCACAAACTGCACCCACTCTCGAAAAAATCCCTCCCTCACAAATACTCCACCAGTCTGCAAACTGCATCCGCAACTGCCCCACCACCCCATAAACTATCCCATCCCAAAAACTAATCCTTTCAACTCTACCCCCAAACTTCCTCCACCACCCAAAATTAACCCCTTGCAACTGCCCCACCACCCCATAAACTATCCCATCCCAAAAACTAATCCTTTCAACTCTACCCCCAAACTTCCTCCACCACCCAAAATTAACCCCTTGCAACTGCCCCACCACCCCATAAACTATCCCATCCCAAAAACTAATCCTTTCAACTCTACCCCCAAACTTCCTCCACCACCCAAAATTAACCCCTTGCAACTGCCCACCACCCCATAAACTATCCCATCCCAAAAACTAATCCTTTCAACTCTACCCCCAAACTTCCTCCACCACCCAAAATTAACCCCTTGCAACTGCCCCACCACCCCATAAACTATCCCATCCCAAAAACGAATCCTTTCAACTCTACCCCCAAACTTCCTCCACCACCCAAAATTAACCCCTTGCAACTGCCCCACCACCCCATAAACTATCCCATCCCAAAAACTAATCCTTTCAACTCTACCCCCAAACTTCCTCCACCACCCAAAATTAACCCCTTGCAACTGCCCCACCACCCCATAAACTATCCCATCCCAAAAACGAATCCTTTCAACTCTACCCCCAAACTTCCTCCACCACCCAAAATTAACCCTTTGCAACTGCCCCACCACCCCATAAACTATCCCATCCCAAAAACTAATCCTTTCAACTCTACCCCCAAACTTCCTCCACCACCCAAAATTAACCCCTTGCAACTGCCCCACCACCCCATAAACTATCCCATCCCAAAAACGAATCCTTTCAACTCTACCCCCAAACTTCCTCCACCACCCAAAATTAACCCTTTGCAACTGCCCCACCACCCCATAAACTATCCCATCCCAAAAACTAATCCTTTCAACTCTACCCCCCAAACTTCCTCCACCACCCAAAATTAACCCCTTGCAACTGCCCCACCACCCCATAAACTATCCCATCCCAAAAACTAATCCTTTCAACTCTACCCCCCAAACTTCCTCCACCACCCAAAATTAACCCCTTGCAACTGCCCCACCACCCCATAAACTATCCCATCCCAAAAACTAATCCTTTCAACTCTACCCCCAAACTTCCTCCACCACCCAAAATTAACCCCTTGCAACTGCCCCACCACCCCATAAACTATCCCATCCCAAAAACTAATCCTTTCAACTCTACCCCCAAACTTCCTCCACCACCCAAAATTAACCCCTTGCAACTGCCCCACCACCCCATAAACTATCCCATCCCAAAAACTAATCCTTTCAACTCTACCCCCAAACTTTCTCCACCACCCAAAATTAACCCCTTGCAACTGCCCCACCACCCCATAAACTATCCCATCCCAAAAACCAATCCTTTCAACTCTACCCCCAAACTTCCTCCACCACCCAAAATTAACCCCTTGCAACTGCCCCACCACCCCATAAACTATCCCATCCCAAAAACTAATCCTTTCAACTCTACCCCCAAACTTCCTCCACCACCCAAAATTAACCCCTTGCAACTGCCCCACCACCCCATAAACTATCCCATCCCAAAAACTAATCCTTTCAACTCTACCCCCAAACTTCCTCCACCACCCAAAATTAACCCTTTGCAACTGCCCCACCACCCCATAAACTATCCCATCCCAAAAACTAATCCTTTCAACTCTACCCCCAAACTTCCTCCACCACCCAAAATTAACCCCTTGCAACTGCCCCACCACCCCATAAACTATCCCATCCCAAAAACGAATCCTTTCAACTCTACCCCCAAACTTCCTCCACCACCCAAAATTAACCCTTTGCAACTGCCCCACCACCCCATAAACTATCCCATCCCAAAAACTAATCCTTTCAACTCTACCCCCCAAACTTCCTCCACCACCCAAAATTAACCCCTTGCAACTGCCCCACCACCCCATAAACTATCCCATCCCAAAAACTAATCCTTTCAACTCTACCCCCAAACTTCCTCCACCACCCAAAATTAACCCCTTGCAACTGCCCCACCACCCCATAAACTATCCCATCCCAAAAACTAATCCTTTCAACTCTACCCCCCAAACTTCCTCCACCACCCAAAATTAACCCCTTGCAACTGCCCCACCACCCCATAAACTATCCCATCCCAAAAACTAATCCTTTCAACTCTACCCCCCAAACTTCCTCCACCACCCAAAATTAACCCCTTGCAACTGCCCCACCACCCCATAAACTATCCCATCCCAAAAACTAATCCTTTCAACTCTACCCCCCAAACTTCCTCCACCACCCAAAATTAACCCCTTGCAACTGCCCCACCACCCCATAAACTATCCCATCCCAAAAACTAATCCTTTCAACTCTACCCCCAAACTTCCTCCACCACCCAAAATTAACCCCTTGCAACTGCCCCACCACCCCATAAACTATCCCATCCCAAAAACTAATCCTTTCAACTCTACCCCCCAAACTTCCTTCACCACCCAAAATTAACCCCTTGCAACTGTCCCATCACCCTGAAAATGTTCCACCCCAATATCATGCAAACTGCCTCTACCCCCAAGAAACTATACCCCACATCTGCCACTCCATCCCACAAATTACTCCCAGCCCCGGCAACTGACCCACCATCCTGTAAACTATATCCCGCAACTCCGCTACCACTTTATAAACTGATCCATCTCAAAACTACCCCTACAAATGCCCCACACCTGAAAACTACATCCTGCAACTGTTTCACCACCCTATAAACTGCTCTCACCCCCAAAATTAACCCCCAACAATTCCCCCACTGCCCTTCTAACTTCCATTGCTTTCCAGAAAAACACCCACAAATTGCCCCAGCAATCCACAAACCGCTTTCATCCCCACAAAATACCCTCTTCAGAGTTGTCAAGTTACCCAGTTCCAGGATTTAGCTTCTTTGCCAGTTCTGGTTTTAAATTCGCATTGCAATGCAGCGTGGTATTTGTGGTCACTGATTTTACCCATTGGCATCAGTGCTGCAGATCCAATAATGCATCAGAATGAGCTTGTCAGAAATGCAGGACTGGCTTAAAATTTCACACCTGGAACTGTGTAACTTGGCAACTTTGAGTTTATCGGGTGGTGGGGCTGTTGTGGAGGGTAGTTATAGCAGAGTTGCCAAGTAAATGCAAATTAAAAACCTGAACTGGCAAACAATCTCACTCCTGGAACCGAGTAACTTGGCAACTCTGCTTGATGCAGGAATAGCGGAAGGTAACTGTAGTTACAGACTGTGGGTAGGACCAATCTAATCTGAAGTGGGTGGATCACTGGAATGCTGTTCTAGTCACAGAAAGGGGGGAAGTGACCTGCAGGAAGTTTCTGTGCTGTACAATGGAACTTTTTACATACTGTAGGAAATGCAGAGCTGCCAAGTTACCCGGTTCCAGGAGTGTGATTTTTTGCCAGTTCGGGTTTTTAATTTGCATTGCAGTGCAGTTAGGGTTATCAACTGGCTCCAGTTCCGTCCGACAGGCTTAATCCAGTCCTGGGTTTGACCCACTGCATGCAGACACTTGTAGTTTTCCATTTCTTATGGCGTACGAGGGAGAAATTAGAACTAAACGTCCCTGTATGCAATGGGGTAAACCCAGGACTGGATCAAGCCTGTTGGGCGCATCTAGAGCCAGTTGGCAACCCTAAGTGCAGTAAGGTATTTGTAGCCTTGATTTTACCATTGGAATCAATGCTTCATGTCCCATAATGCATCAGGATGAGCTTAACAGAAATCCAGGACTGTCTTAAAATCTCACTCCTGGAACTGGGTAACTTGGCAATTCTGGAAATAGAATAGAAATTAAGTTCCCCTCACCTAAAATAAAATGCTTCAATGTATTTCTATAAAAAAAGAAGTCCCAATAGCTGCAGCTAAGTAATACTGATTCACCATAGCATAACAATCAGGAAATTGCACCTTTCAAACAGCCCTCCCCCTTCTCATCTCCTGTTATGGTCACAGACACAGAAAATCAGCACAGATACAAATGCACCCCCAAACACAAATACATGCAAAGAAATATAAAACACAGCCAGACATATCAGCCCACGAAGAGCACACACACAAGACTGAGATATATACACACACAAACAAAACAGATAAGCATACAAAAAAAAGATATACACACAAAGACACCCACACACACACAGAGGCAATGCAGATTCAAACAGACAGATGTATGTGTGCACGCCCATATGAGCCATGCTCTGCATGCTTTACCCACTTGTTATTCCATCCAACCCAGTGGAATGTTGGAAAGAAATTATACTCAAGGGTCGAAGAATGTCTGTCCATCTATCTGGGGACAAAATAACTTTTTCAAAGCTTAATAGAAATGGACCAGATTTAATAGTGGAAGAAAAAAGAACAGAGAAAAGACAAAATGAGTTTAAAATTGTCCAGAGCGGACTGGGGTTTCCAGAGAAATAAAGCTGCCAAAATTGGCCCAGCAGCTGTAGCATAGAAATACTGTTATATTGAAACTCAGCAGTTAAAGAATTGCTCCTTTCCAATTGCCCCTCATAGACACACACAGGCCAAATCCACAGACAGACACACCAACAGGTATACACACACACACACACACAACACATAGACATATCCACAGATACACACACACACAGATATATACATGTACACGGACATACACATAGACACATGCAGAGACACAGAGATGCACATACAGAGACATGTACACACAAACACAGGTACACAGACATACATGTACACACAGGCACACACGTGTGTATTCACAAAGATACATAAACATTAACGGTTTGGAATTAATTCCATGAGGCATGCCTTGAATGCTTTCTCCACCCAACCTGTTCCCTGCTATCACACCCCTATTGTTGCTGGGCTTGTTTTTAGTGATTCAGATGTATATTTCATTTTCTTTGTTGCAAATGCTTCTGTGAAACCTCGTGAATGAACTCTATAGCTTTCATAATGGTTGCTATCTACAGAGACATCTAGTGGCGGTATATCACATCCAAACAAACTAAATTAAACTAAACTAGGACTGGAAATGGGCTGATGCAGGGCTTGGACTGGAAATGGGCTGATGGGGAGCTGGGATGTATATTCAGATGTATATTTCATTCATGTAGTTTGCTACTGGTTGCTATGGTGCTGCCTCCTAGTCAGGGTGATAATGTTTGCACAGGGCCCTGCGCTTCAGGGGGCCCCCAAGCGAACTCCATTACTGCTTAACAGACACTTGGAAAGCTGCAGAGGGAGCTGGGGAAGCCCGTGCGAGGCCCCGGCTCCCTCTGCACAGCCACCAGCGTGAAGAGCTTTTTCCTTCACGCGGGCGGCTCTTTCAGTGAAGCCGCGAATGCCGGGAGAAGTTAAAGGCAATGGGGGGGGGGCTGATGGGGGGCTGGAATGGAACTGGAAAAGAGCATATGGGGGGATAGGACTGGAAATGGGCTGATGTGCGGGCTTGGGAGATTGGGACTAGAAGGAAGCGGATGTTGGGTGCGTCTAGAACTATAAGGGAGCTGATTTTTGGGGAGGACTAGAAAGGGTGGGGATGGCGAATGAGAATGGAGAGGGGAAAAGATATTTTCTGTGGGAGGGAAGAAAAGTCTATGATGGGCCGGGTATTGGGAGAGTAAGTGGGGATTGAGAATGGAAGGGTGAAATTTGAGTGGATGATAAAGTAATAAGGAAAGAAAAGGGGGAAAGAGCAAAAGGAGAAACGATCAGCTTGTTAAAGCAGATATAGAGAGAAAATGGAAAAAATCTAAAAGAGAAGAAAGGACAAATGGATAGCTCGCAGAAGACACAAAGAAACCAGAAGAAAGTGACTGGAGCAACTGCAACTGAAAAAGAAAATGCACAAACAACAAAAGGTAGAAAAATACTTTTTTATTTTGAATTTATTAACTGGAATATATCAGCTCTGGGAAATGTGCATCATTAACATCTTTTGTGTTTTGTTTAGTACAAGAGGAAATTAATTTAGTTTTATTTCTCCAGTGTTGTTGTACATCCCAAGTTTGGGTTTTGGGGTTCCCAGTTTAATTATTGTCTTCATATTTCTAAATTGTGATCCCTTGTTCTTTGGTGACGGTCTATGTTCTGCATTTTAACCAAGCTGAGGTATTCTGTTATGTCGTTTCTATTTCTCTAAGATGTATTGGTTTAATATTTGCAGTGTTGCCTTTTGATAGGTAGGGTTTGGTGCTTTGTGAGTCCTGGCAGTGCTGTTATGATAGGGTGGATTTGCTATGGGTTCTAAATGGTCAGTGTTTATAGTACTTCCTAATGGGCCTGGCGGTTGGCACTGGAATATAGTAACGTAGAAATCTATTAGCCTTTCTTTATCCAGACACTCATTAAGAGGCATGTTTACTAAAAATGCATGTTAACATTATGCAAATGTTTATGCAAATGAGGCTCCTTATGCAAATGAGGCCCCGCAATTAATCTCTGCACATGGCCCCGCACCCCCCTTGGGCCGACCCTGCTCCTAGTGGTAGAGAAGCATGGCATAGCTGTTGCTTTGGGACAGTGGCAGTCTGGCTAAACTGTAAAATCCATCCTTAGAAATATGTTGATAGCCCAAATACTTTCAAGCGCATGGAGGCACACACTTGGTTTCATTATATTACTCTTTTTAAACAGGATGCTTAGTAATGGCTGTTTTCCGAGTCAGGACCATACTTAAGCAACACAAAGGCTTTGCAAATACAAACACTGGTGCACACACACATTCAGAGCGGTCGGAAAGAATTCCATGAGCTATGTGCAGTAAGCTTTCCCCCACTTAAGACAGATAGCTGGTTCAATCATGTATCCTTCCGCCTACTTGCAGCAGCATAGCCTGTGTTTATTTTTTTGGGATACAGCCTCTTCTTACAACTTCTGAGAACCCCACAGAATGTGTGGGTTTGCACAGCCTTTAATAGACATGGTAGGGAGCTGAAGCAGAAAGGCTGTGGCATGGGGCCTCTCTTCATGTATACCCCTCGGCAAGGGCTGCGCAAGGGGGGTGCGGGGCCATGTGCGAAGACTTATTGCAGGGTTTCATCTGCAGTACCAAAAAGAGCAAAAGGATCCGCACAACAATAAGGAACAAAGAAAGCGGAGCCTGGACTGACAACAATTAGGAAAACCTTGTTTATTGCGCCCCGACGCGTTTCGGCTAACAGCCTTCTTCAGGGGGTCTTAAAAGGAGCACACCTCAAAAAGAAATAACAATAATAGATAATGATCATAAACATGTATACATTAAATACAGTTAAAACATGAATTTAATTATTATATAATAAAAACAGTTAGAAACATGCAATACTGAACATAACTTTAAAAAGGAGGACAATCAAATAAACATAACCATATAAAAATGTTATTAATAAAAAAACTTAACTTGTAAGCAAAAATGTATCACTAAATAAATAAAGGCTAAAAGCAACCAATCAAAAGCAAATTAAAAAGCCAAACAAAGAGAGAGAGAGACGAGGAGGATCAAAGGGGTTAATAAATACCTTAATTTTGTCAAGAAGGACGTTACAACGTGAACCAGACATGTAAGATGCTAAAAGCTAATAATAAATAAATAAATACATAAATACGACTTCAATCATAAAACAAATAAACACCATCCAAGAAATAACAATTAACTAAAAACCAATCATAAATAATTAATATAATAACATTAAAATGGCAAAGCAGTACCAAATGCAAAGTACATGAAGAACAAGAAAAGCACATATGACAAAAATATAAAATGATGTGGGTTTCATCTGCATAAATATTTGCATAGTGTTAACATGCAAAAACTTTTAGTAAACATGCCTCTTAATGAGTGTCTGGATAAAGAAAGACTACTAGATTTCTTCATTACTATACTCCAGTGCCAACCGCCAGGCACATTAGGAAGTACTATAAACACTGACCATTTAGAACCCATAGCAAACCTGTGGTATCATAACAGCACTATTAGGACTCACAAAGGACCAAACCCTACCTATCCAAAGGCAACACTGCCAATATTAAATCAATATATCTCAAGAATACCAATACATCTTCTACTGGGGAAAGAGAACAAGTGGCAATGTCAAATAGGAATTACATAAACAGAATATCTCAGCTCAGTTACACATGCAGAACATAGACCGTCACCAAACAAAGAACAAGGGATCACAATTTAGAAATAGGAAGACAATAATTAAACTGGGAACCCCACAAGCCAAACTTGGAATGTACAACAACACTGCAGAAATAAAACTATAAATTAATTTCCTCTTGTCCATTCCCTCTCTACATCTGCTTTAACATACTGATCTTTCCCCTTTTGCTCTTTCCTTCATCTCTTTCTTTATTTCTTTTTCATCCACTCATATTTCACCCTTCCATCCTCTATCCCCACTTACTCTCCCAATACCCAGCCAATCTTAGATTTTTCTTCCCTCCCACATAAAATATATTTTCCCCTCTCCATCCTCACTCCCCCAGCCCCATCCCCTTCTAGTCCTCCCCCAACATTAGCTCCCTTCTAGTTCCACCCTCACCCAGCATATGCATCCTTCTAGTCCAATTCTCCCAGCCCCCTGCATCAATCCATTTCCAGTCCAAGCTTCCCCCATCAGCCCATTTCCAGTCCTAGTTTAGTTTAGTTTATTTGGATTTGATATACCGCTCTATATGACATCAGGGTGGTTCACAATAAGCCAAACAATCGGAGAAAAGCACAAGGCCAGGAAAAGGAAAATAACTACAATCTTGGACAGGAAATGGGAAATTATAAAGCGTATAGAGAGAATACATAAGAGAGGAACTTAGACAAACATTTATAAACCAGGTCAGGATTGAGAGGCCGGGAGGTTATAAGCTGTGGTGAAGAGATGAGTTTTCAACTGTGACTTAAAGGCGGGATAGTTAGTTTCAAGGCGGAGTGAGGTGGGCAAGGAATTACACAGGGCTGGACCATGGAAGAAAAAAGCTGAACGCCGGGTTGATTGAAGGTGTGTGCGTGAGGGTGAGGGGAGGTGAAGGCGATTGACATGGATTGAACGGAGGGAACGAGTGGGAGTGTGGAACTGTAGAAGGTCAGTATGGTACTGAGGCGTTTGGGTGTAAAATGGCTCGGTGAACTAGAGTAAGAATTTTAAAGTGAATACGGAACTCGATAGGTAGCCAATGTAAGTGATACAGAAGTGGTGTAACATGATCTCTATGAGAAGAACAAGTGATAATCCTGGCTACAGTGTTCTGTAATAATTGTAAACGACGCAACTGAGTGCAGGTAAGACCTGTGAGAATGGAATTACAATAATCAATATGAGAAAGTACGGTAGCTAAGGTAAGGGTAGTCAGGGCGGAAGAAGAAAGAAAGGGATGAATAGAACGAATTTGGCGTAAGAAGAAGTAAGAGGTTTTTGTGAGGTGAGAAATATGGTCCTTAAAGGAAAGATTAGAGTCAAGCAGAACACCAAGATATCGGAAAGAAGAAACCAGAGGAATTGTGGAACCGTCAATGGAGGGTGTAAGTGAAGGGCATGGGCTTCCAAAAGTGAACCAAGTACATGAAGTTTTGGTCAGGTTAAGATGAAGGCAATTAGAAGAGAGCCAGTTTGATACAAGAGTGAGACAGGAATTCAGAGGAGTGAGATCAGGGTGAAGAAGACTGGTGTGATGTATGATGATGATGTCGTCAGCGTAAAAGAAAGCAGAAAGACCGGTTTTCTGAATGCAGAGGGCAAGGGGTGCAAGGAAAAGATTAAACAAAAGAAGTGCGAGGATTGATCCTTGTGGGACACCACAGGGAAGGGAGATGGGAGCAGAAGAGTAGTGTGGACCGGAGAGTGAGACCACAGAGAAAGAGCGGGAAGATAAGAAAGAATGAAACCAACAATAAACTGTTCCCCTAAGCCCAGCATCCCAAAGACGTGAGAGGAGAAGAGAATAATCAACTAAGTCAAAAGCGGCTGAAAGATCTAGTGAGACCACCACCGAAATGTCACCTTTGTCGTGCAAGGAATGGAGATCATTAAGAAGTGCTACTAAAGTGTGTCCATGCTGTGGCTCTGACGAAAACCTGACTGTCGAGGATGTAAAAGGTTTATGGAGTGTAAGTGTTGGGAAAGTTGGGAGAAGACAAATCTTTCTAGTAGTTTAGCGAGGAAAGGTAGGTTGGAAACAGGGCGATAATTTGCTGGGATGAGTGGATCTAGAGTGGATTTTTTCAAAATAGGGCAGACCAATGCATGTTTCCAGAGGGAATGGAAGGATCCAGAAGAGAGGGAAGTATTGATTATGGCAAGAATGTAGGGTAAGAGAGCAAGAGAAGGTTCAGTAAATCAGGTAGAGGGAATGGGGTCAAGAGGGCAGGTGGTCTTGCACACTGAGGAAATAAGAGTTAAGAGTTCTGGTGAGGTAATAGCATAGAAAGACGACCAACAGTGAGAGAAGGAAGAGGGGGGGGGAGGAAGGAGGAGATGGGGGAGGAGGGGAGGACAAGAGGGAAGAGAAGGGCGCAGGTCTGAGATCTTGGTTCCAAAGAACAAAGCAAGACTGGAGGGAGAAGGTAGAGACTGGGGTGGATCTGAGGAGTGATCAGTGTTAAGTGAGGTAAGGGATGGAAGCACAGAAAAAAGCTGTCTGGAAGGATTAGTGGCTGTGGTAATGCAATTCGAGAAAAAGGTCTGTTTAGCTTGATGCACAGAGGAACGGTAATGATGGTGATTTTCATGGAATTTTTGCCAGAGTAAGAGGAGTAGGGTGCTTACGCCAAGCATGCTCAGCTCATCTTAAATGACGATGTAAGAGACGCAAGCCTGCATGATACCAGGGATGTCTAGCCGTAGAGCATTTGGACTGAGATGGCTGAAGAAGGGCAAGCTGATCGAGAGTAGCAGATAACGTGGAGCCATCCTAGCCCCTCATCAGCCATTTCCAATCCTATCCTAGCTCCCACCCCCATTCTGAAGAGCCCCACACCTGTCTGAGTGACTTACGAGGGAGCCGAGGACACCAGAGGTCCTAGCTCGCCTCTGCACAATATTGGAGTGAAGAGCAGCATGCTCCTTCACTCGCATTGTGTTCTCCTGAAGGCTGCTGAGTGCCAGGAAAGGTTAAAGGTCATTTCCTGTTTCCTGGTATGCTGCTTTTCACTCCAGCGCTATGCAGAGGTGAGCCGGGGCCTCTGGCATCCCCGGTTCCCTCTGAAGCCGGCACTGCAAGCCTTGCAGAATGAAGTTCGTGTGAGGCCCTCTGCAAACAACATTCTCACACAATGGACGGGCTGGCCCTGCCTCTGGGAAGGCAGCAGGGTCCATGGCGCATTCTACCCAGTAATATGAAGTGATACTCCACTATACCACGTGACCTAAAGAGCAGGAAGCCCCAACAGCAGTGTGTGTGCATAGACGCTCACCTGCGCTTCCTCCACCAGCCAGGTTACACTTCCCTTCTTTAAACTAATTAAGCAACATGTATTAAACTATCCAAGAAAATAAAAAATAAATAAGCTCTAAGAGGTGGGTTTTGTAATCCAGTAAAATGTTGGGGCAGCCCCACCTCAGATGCTAGATTCAGGACTGAAAGAAGTGGAGTTATGCTGCCACGTGAGCGACAGGGAGGGCCATCCTGCTGCTTCTTTTCTTCACTTTAATTCATGACTTATTGCTACAAGGAAAACCTTCCTATGGTTTTCATTTATGTGTCTGTTTGTGTGGAGGAAAAGGGAGGCCTCCGGTATTTTTAGAGGCACATGTCGTATAAGCAATATTGGGGAAGTTCCTGCTGGCTGAGGAAAGTTGTCTGTCTGCATATTTAGATATGTCTAGCACCACGTAACACACTCCCCCCCCCCCCTCCCCAGCAGATTGAAGAGCCAACGGGAGTCTCAGTCCTGCCAGCATAGAGTGGGGTTCTGGGAAGAAAACACTGGTGGGCGTCTCTGAGTTGCGTGAATAGTGGGCTGTGGCCAGCAAATGCCAGTGGGCATCCCTGGATCCAACCAGCATAAAGCCTGACTGCCTGATAACAGGGAAGGGGCAGGGTTAAAGGAGCAAGGCAAGGACAGCATAAGCACACGGGTGAGGCTAGAGAGGAGGAAGGGAGAAGAGGGGCAGAGCAGTGGGGAGGGGTGGGTTTAGAGGAGGGGCTGAACTGCACACCTATGCATGCACGCCTAACACCCCCCATAATACAGACACACCCACACCCCTCTTTCTCCCCATGACACGCACGCATACACACACGCGCAGGGTGCATGTCTAGCTTGGTATGGTCCTGTACACACACACATGCATCCTCCGACACCCCTCATGATAGATACACATATGCACCCCCCCCCCGAAATCCCTCATGAAACACACTCACGCACCGAGAGCCCCTCATGACACAAACACATGTACTTCCCGACACCCCCATCACACACACACACACACACACATCTCTGATACCCCCCATGACACACATGCACCCCCACATGCCTAATTCTGCAAATGGGGGAAATGCACCACTGTATCACATTGCGCTTATATTATTTTTAACGTTTTTTGGGTGTATTAATCAAGACCTGGGTTCCTGGTTTCCTGTGGCTTGGCGTATATGATTGAATCTATAGATACTTTATACTTTTCAATTTGCATAAAAATTCCTTGCTTACAAGTTTTACATTTTAAAACATTGTTCTTCAAAAACAAATTATTAATTTTCCAACCTTCGTAGTGAACCCCTGGATTATATATTGCTATTATTTTTTTATTTGTCCAATTCAATATTCTACTTTTCTTTTTCAATCCTTGTTCTTTTCAGTAATTTTTCTCTTTCCTGTTATGCTACACTATAGCCTCTTTCTCTCCCTTTCAGAATACTGCTTCTTTTCCCCAGTTATTTTTTCCTATCTATATATGTTCCTTCCCTCTCTCCAGGGGCAGCAGAATGCCTATATAATTGGGGGGCCCAAGCTCTGATCTGGCGCCACCTTGACTCTGTCCCTAGCTACCTAAGGCCTTCACTCCATGATTGTAGCCTCGCTGCAGGTTGTTTGCCCACGGGGATCCCATCTCCTGTGGGCAGAAGAGAAGGGAATGGCCATGATTGCGTCGAAGACTTCTCCTATCTGCCCACAAGTATCCAATCACAGCCATTCCCTTTTCTTCAGCCTGCAGGATATAGGTAGGGTTCGATCCAGTACTGGGTTTACCTCATTGCATGCAGGGATATGTAGTTCTGATTTCTCCATTGTACTCCATAAGGAAAACTACAAGTAACTGCATGCAATGAGGTAAACCCAGGACTGGAGCAAGCCTGTCGGGCGCATTTGGAGCCAGTTGACAACTCTATAGGATCCACGTGGGCAACCAGCATCGAGGCCGCAATTGCGGCCTTCCCCTCCTGTTCTGCCTGTAGGGATACAAACTCCTGCGGGCAGATAGGAGTCTGCCACAAACACAGCTGCTTTCTTCTCTTCTGCCCCCAGGAGATGGGATCCCCATGAGCTGCAGGAGGGGAAGGCCGCAATTGTGGCCTTGATGCAGGTCGCAGCTGACTGGCCAAAGTTTGGTGGGGACAGGAATCGTGTGGCCCACTTCGTTCCAATGCCTATGCCTTCCTCCATTTCTCCTCTGCACTCTTTCACTCATCTCATTTCTTCTCATCTGTCTCTTCTTTCTTTTAAGCATTTCTTCTCAATACCCCCAAGTCATCTCTGCCTTGATCATGTCTCTCATTCATCTCCCTCCCATTATCTCTTGCCCAGTCTGTTCTCTTCCTTTCCCTCACTCTTTCTTCCTCGCTGGTCTTCTCTTCCAACTCTTTCCATTTTTCCCTCTTTTCCTTCTCTTCTTCTCACCTCTCCTTCAACCTGCTATTATTACCTTCTTTCTGGTAGTCCATGGTTCCTGTAAGCTATATGACACCAATAGTAGGAAGAAACAGAGCAACAGTACAGACAACAGCAGGTGCAGGGAGTGAAGTCTGCAGCATAAGAAGAAAAGGTGGTGAGACAGCTTGTGAACCATGTAGATGTCAGCATCTGGAGACGGAAGGCAAGCCAAGTCATGCCCATAGCACCAACAGAGAGGGAGCCAGGTTGACTCAGCTCATAGTTATACTGGCACTGAGAAGAAGATAAGGCATTATCATTTAGGCACCGAGCAGTTTCCCAGACTGTGACCAGTGCTAAATTCTGTGGCACTGGCAAACAGTAAGATCTACAGCCATTGCCCTGGGAAACCAGTCAGGAACCTTGTTCAAGGCAAGTACTGCAGCCGTCTCCTGTAATTGAGATAGTGGGTAACAACTTTTTAAAGAGGTGTGTCCAATAGGATCCGCCAAGAAAATGATTTTTATTGAACCTAAAACTATGTTATGCCATGCACTTTTTTATTTCAGTCCCTTAGAGACAACAATCGTTTCTTTATAGGGATCAAAGCTACAGCTGCTCTGAGGGAGCCACCATAAGGCCCCATATCAAGGAAGCCACAGAGTTCTTTTTAAATTATTTTGAAAATTCATCTTTCTTAGACCCTCCATCACCTCAGAAGAAAAGGCCTGGCAACTACTTCTGGAGATACATTGCCAAGAAAACCCAGAGGCAGCTGGGTTGCCAGGAGTCAGCACTGACTTGACAGTACAAAACAAAACAAAGATTTTGTTCTCCATGCCGGCCTTCAGCCCTACAGTCTCTGTCAAAGAAAAGAAGAAAGAGCTCCCAACGTCCTTATTTGAAAGCTATTAAATCTCCTTTAAAACAATTAAAGATCCTTGCCAAAAAAAATCCCCCAAATAACTGTCTCTTTATGATGCTCCTGACCAAAAAAAACATCAGAGAGAAACTAAATCAAGGACTGTCCTTACACCAAAGCTCATAAATATAGGAACTGAAATTCCTGTGCAGCCCAGCAGCATTCTCACTGCACCATGTGAAATTCTCTCATTTTGGGACATCAGTGACAGAGCAAACATGGAAGCCTCTTCCCTCTGATGCCAACAGTCAGCCTGCAAAACTCAGACTGAGTAAACTTTTCAAGAGAAGGGCCACATCAGACATTCCAAATCACTGAAACAGCCGTCAGGGGCACTGGAATTTGCTAAATGAGAGGGGAGGAGGTTTCCCATCTGATTTTGTTATCAGGAGTTACTGATATCATCTTAATGTATGTCTACAAAGTATCTAAGCGATGTATAGTTTGGGAGCCTGGGAGACCTGCCAGCCTTCACTGCTTTAGAAAAGATGATCTTTGCCACGCTACCTCCGCTCTTGTAAATTTATCTCATACCTGGTTGCTGTTTCCCACGGGCCAAAGTCTCACAATAGCAGCCACAACATGAGACTTCGGCCTGGTGAGAAACAGCCGCCGGGCATTTGGTAAACTTACAAGAGCAGGGGCAGCACGACAAAGATCATCTAGTAAGCTTGCTTTTGCCGCTGTTGCTGCCATCATTGCACGAGGGGGGCGCCACCATGGGAGGCCCTCAGCAAAATTTTGGTTGGAGGCCTCTCATTGGAACTTAGCCACAGACTATGGTCGAGCATATCTTACTGGATAACGGTACTGCAATAGAATAATGATACAATTTAACATTAAAAATCCGTCATCGGTACAAGGACATTTATAGCTATCATCTGTCACTTCTGTTTCGTGGTTTGTATCTGACACATTGACCAGCCTTCACCCTGCTCCTGGCTCACGGGTAAAGCGGGACACCCTCATTCAACTCTCTATGAAGGGGAAATTAGTTGACTCCAGTGTATCCAGTCATTGGAGAAGGACTCTCAAGAATCTCACTGACTTCAAAGTGAGTTGTGGTGGGCAGTGTTCACTCATCTTCCATGACGTGCGTTACTGAAAAAATGTGATTCCATGACTCTTCAGGATTTGCATGCTAATGTGGTTCCAGGGCACTGCTCATAATGACTGCGATACTTCTAATCCACAGGTACAATATGGGATTTCATTTGGAAATGTGGAATAAAAGCCCTGTATGTACTTTGCCTCCCCCAACCTCCCTTCACCCTTTTTTTCAGGCTGTTAAAAGAATATGGACTATGACCCACACAAGAACTTTTACTAGCAGACTGGGGGCAGACACTTTTTATGGAAGTAAACAGCTATTTGTCCACATAAAAAACTTTGAAAATTGACCTTCCAGCCGTTGCCCTCTGCAGCTGTGTGTGCTCTGCCATTTATCGCATTTCGCCTTGTGAGTGCGGTTGGTAGTTGTGTGTTAAGGCATGCATTTGTGCTGTTAATTCCATTTTGGGTGTGGCTACAGCCAGTCTCGTGCTTAGTTACACTGCTCCTATTGAATCTGAAACTGTATGTATGTGTGGCTTTGTTTTTATTACAGCTCCCATCTTCTTTTTTTGTCTCCTCTTAGGTTTCTTGCGTCTCTCTCTGCCTGCCATGACAAACTCATCCACATAGGCGTATAGGAATCAGGCTGTAAACCACTCTAAGAGCCAGGACCTCTCTTGCAAAATGGTGGCTGGCTGGCTGCTGGGATAAGGGCTTCCTGTAATGTCAGAAGCCAATGAAGACCCTTCTATTTATTTATTTATTTAACAGGTTGTTTTTTTTTAATATCGCTTTATCATTTCTCTAGTTAAACAATCTTTCAGGGAAAATTTTACACCGGCCCCTCTCTCCTATTGGGTTCTAAAATCAGTGGACCCTGAACCTACCTGGTCTAGTCTCCAAGAGGTAAGGAGGGGGAGCAGAGGTTACACTAAAACAAAATAAATAGAAAAATGATGTGTGGATTGTTAGTTGCAATCACGTACAAAGAGACAAGATAATTTTTCCAAAACACACTACAAATTTATTTTTACCAGGTTTTAATGTTCAGCTGGCAAAAGATGACACTGAGTAGCAAACAGCTTATTGCAACTTCACCTCAACGTTTCCAACAGTGAATGCCACATTTTCATAAAATTCACTTTAGAAGGAGCTGCAAATTACTCAAAAATATGAAAAAAATAACAGTATAATCTTTAAATATTCTTCTCCCATGATAATATGTACTTTAATCTTTCCATGCAGCATCTTTCTATCACTACTTTGCACTTATTCAGACAACTTGTGCGTATTCTGGTCAGAAATGTTTTATTTATTTATTTGACCAGTTTTGTATATCACCTTATCCTTCAATCGAAGTGGTTAACAACACAAATTGGAGGTGAGCATTTAATAGGAGGGAAGGATATGACAGGACAGACATATAGACTATCTGCATTCAGTTTGCATTTAATTGTGCGGGTTGTGGGTGGGCCATTTGTAGCAGAACTCTGGTGCTTGACCATTTATGTTCCTTGTCCATAGGAGTCCATGAACAGGATGGTCTTAAGAGGCTTGTGGAAGTCCTTGAGGTCATCTAGGGCTCTTAATTCTTCAGGGAAGGAGTTCCATAGGGCAGGCGCCGCGAGTGAAAGAGCTCTTTTGGACGTAGTTGGCTTCAAATTATGGTATCCTGCGGGTGTCCTGAGTCTGTTACTGTTGTTAATTTGCTTAGGTCTGCTACTTATGTCCTTGGTTATTAAGTCCTGGAGCACATCTGCTGAGCAGTGGTGGATGACTTTGAATATGTTCAGGGTTGCTTTGAATCTTGTCCATACAATTATTGGCAGCCAGTGCAGTTGCTGTAGTATGGGCATGATGTGTTCAGATTTGGCAGTGCCCGTGATGATGCGCGCTGCAGTATTCTACACCAGTTGAAGTGGCTGTATAGTCTGCTTGGGTAGACCTTGGTATAATGAGTTTCCATAGTCCAATACTGGGGTGATAACTACTTGGCATACTGTGCGGAAATGGTCTTGGCTGAAAATTGGTTTGAGCATCCTGACGAGCTTTAATCGGTGGTAGGCTTTTGCTGCAGTTTTGTTTATGTGCGACTGGAGTTTTAGATTTTTGTCCAGTGTGATGCCTAGGTATTTCATGTCATCTTTTAGTGCAGCGATGGCGAACCTATGGCACGCGTGCCAGCTGTGGCACGCGAAGGCCTTGCAGCTGGCACGCGGGAAGGTCCGCAATCGAAAAAAACAACAACAACCCTGTCTGCTGCCGTTGTCGGGGCCGCCGCGGCAGAATCGAGCGTGCCGCGGGGCCCCCCTGTACCCGGCAGATCCTGCCCTCCCCGTAGCAGCTCTCTTGGGAGCTACAGTCAGACGCGCCGGCTTGCAGAGCGCGAAGGGAAGAGTTTCCCTTTCGCGACTCTGTTAAGCCCGCGGGGGCTGATGGGAACTTCCCATCAGCCCCCGCGGGCTTAACAGAGCAGCGAGGGAACTCTTCCCTCGCGCTCTGCAAGCCGGCGCGTCTGACTGCAGCTCCAAAGAGAGAGCTGCTACGGGGAGGGCAGGATCTGCCGGGTACAGGGGGGCCCCGCGGCACGCTCGATTCTGCCGCGGCGGCCCCGACAACGGCAGCAGACAGGGTTGTTTTTTTTTTTTAATTTTCCCTGGGCTGGGCTGGGCTGGGGGGGGGTGGGGGTTAGGAGTGGTGATGGGCTGGGCTGGGCTGGGCTGGGGGGGGGTTAGGAGTGGTGATGGGCTGGGCTGGGCTGGGGGGGTTAGGAGTGGTGATGGGCTGGAGGGGGGGTTAGGAGTGGTGATGGGCTGGGCTGGGGGGGTTAGGAGTGGTGATTGGCTGGGCTGGGCTGGGGGGGTTAGGAGTAGTGATGGGCTGGGCTGGGCTGGGCTGGGGGGTGTTAGGAGTAGTGATGGGCTGGGGTGGGGGGGGTTAGGAGTGGTGATGGGCACTGGGCTGGGGGGGGTAGGAGTGTTTATGGAAAGTCGGGTGGCTGGGGGGGGATAGGAGTGGATAGGGGCGCTGGGCTGGGGGGGTAGGAGTGGTGATGGGAGCTGGGGGGTTAGGAGTGGTGATGGGCTGGGCTGGGGGGGGTTAGGAGTAGTGATGGGCTGGGCTGGGCTGGGGGGTGTTAGGAGTAGTGATGGGCTGGGGTGGGGGGGTTAGGAGTGGTGATGGGCACTGGGCTGGGGGGGTTAGGAGTGGTGATGGACACTGGGCTGGCTGGGGGGGTTAGGAGTGGTGATGGGCACTGGGCTGGCTGGGGGGGTTAGGAGTGGTGATGGGCGCTGGGCGCTGGGCTGGGGGGGTAGGAGTGGTGATGGGCGCTGGGGGGTTAGGTGATAGGCGCTGGGGGGGCTTAAACTAAAAATTGAGTGATGGGGGATTAGGACTGGGAGTGGGCTGATGGGGAGGTTAGGACTGGAAATGGGCTGGTGGGATTAGGACTGGGAGTGGGCTATGGGGGGCTAGGACTGGTAATGGGTTGGGGGGTTGCTAGGACTGGAAATGGGCTGAGTGGAAGGGGGCTTGAACTGCAAATAGCTGTTGGGGATGGGGCTTGGAATGGAAATGGGCTGAGGGGAAGTGGGGGGCTTGAACTGCAAATAGCTGATGGGGACGGGGCTTGGAATGGAAATGGGCTGAGGGGAAGGGGGGGCTTGAAGAAGGGAATGGATGCTGGGTGAGACTGGAACTAGAAGGGAGCTGATGTTGGGGGAGGATTAGAATGGGATGGGGCTGGGAGAGTAAAATGGAGAGGGGAAAAATATTTTGTGTAGGAGGGATGAAAAATCTACAATTGGCCAGGTATTGGGAGAGTAATTGGGGATTGAGGATGGAGGGGTAAAATTTGTGTGGATGAAATAGGAATGAGGAAAGAGCAAAAGGAGAAAGATTAGTATGTTAAAGCAGATGTAGAGAGAGAGAGAATGGAAAAAAAAACTAGAAGAGAGAAGAAAGGACAAATGGACAGCAGACGATGGAGAGTTAGCAGAAAACATGAAGAAACCAGAAGAAAATGGCTGGACCAATTGCAACTGAAAAAAAATGCACAAAAGGTAGAAAGATATCTCTTTATTTTGAATTTATTAACTGGAATATGTCAGCTCTGGGAAATGTGCATCATTAACATCTGCGCTTTGTTTGGTACAAGAGGAAATTCCTATTTGACGTTGCCACTTGTTCTCTTTCCCCAGTATTCACTGAAATGTATTGGTTTAATATTTGCAGTGTTGCCTTTTGATAGGTAGGGTATGGTGCTTTGTGAGTCCTGGTAATGCTGTCAGGATACGGCGGGTTTGCTATGGGTTCTAAATGGGCAGCGTTTGTAGTAGTTCCTAATGTGCCTGGCGGTTGGCACTGGATTATAGTAATGTAGAAATCTTTTAGTCTTTCTTTATCCATACACTCATTAAGAGACATGTTTACTAAAAGTTAGTGTATGGTAACATTATGCAAATATTTATGCAAATAAGACCACTTATGCAAATGACGTGCTGGCACTTTGAGGAAATTCTTTGGTTTTGTGCGGCAGTTTGGGCACTCGGGCTCAAAAAGGTTAGCCATCACTGTTTTAGTGCTATTGTCTTGTTTAGGATAGTGATTGCTTGGGGTGGGTTGTATGTACTTACTGCATTAATTCCCTAGTGCCACAGTGCATTTCCCCCAGGGTCGACTCAAGGGTTTCTGCTGCCCCAGGCAGAAGCCCCAGCCATGCCGCCGACCCCCTCCACCCGTGTGCCGAGCTGCCACCCCCCTCTGCCACTGATTCCAGCAGTGTGGTCGGGGGCAGATTGGTTTGGCGGCAGGCCATGTGCCTCGGCACTCATGGCCTGCCACTTCTGACCCCTTCTGACACAACTTTGGGGGTCAGAAGCAGCAGGCCATGTGTGCCAAAGCACATGATTTGCCACAGAGCCAAAGTGCGCCCCCCAACCCCAACCCCACCACCAGAAACAGCGATGGTGCGGCTTGGTGCAAGGGATGGCAGCAGGCTATGTGTGCCAAAGCACATGACCTGCCTCGGACGCTATGCTGCCCTAGGTGGCCGCCTGGCCGATGTGCCGGCCCTGATTGTCCTCTCTGCTCAGGCTCCTTCCCATCCATCCAGTGGTCTATCTTACTACCTTAACTTATTAAACTAAATCAATTAAAATAAAATGTATTTTGCCATATCATAGATTCTTCTGCAGACTGGACGTGTTCTACATGATGTTCAGGATACCACAGAGGCACTGTTTACTCTCCAGGTAAAATAAAAGACAACTGTAAATCCCTATCTTCGCTGGACAAAGAAAATTTCATAAGCACCACCCAGTTCCAACCAAAACACATACTCACGGCTGTAACCTGTCAAATGGGTTTCGGATGAAAAGCCAGTTCTCTGTTTGCAGTCGTGCTGTGTTGCTCAGAGCAGATATTTTCACCAGAGAAAATGAAGTAATTCTCTGTTTTCCCCTCTCAGCCTTATGTTTTCACTATTACACCTTGAAGCTTTTTTCCCTCTCTGTAAATGATATCCAGACCCATTTAGATGAAGGCAAGGTGACACTGCTAATGTGTCTTGATTTGAGCTCTGCATTCAGCCTGGTTGACCATGCCTCGTTATGTGGTGTCTTAAGGAAACTAGTGTTAGTAGACGAGTTTTGAAATGATTTAGCTCCTATTTAAAAGATAAGACATTTAAGGGTAAAGTGGCGGGGTCTTTATCTTCTTCTTCATCTCTTGATTGTGATGTTCCTCAGGATCCATTTTATCACTCATTATTTAATGTTTTCATCGCACCGCTTGCAATCTTGGGTCAATACCTTGGGCTAGCTGGATATTTTTATGCAGGTGACATGCAACTGGTATCATCCTCAGAGGAAGCTTGCCTTGACACCTACAATATGAACAAGTGCTTGAATGCAGTGGCCAGTTTTGAAACTCAATTTGGACAAATCAAAAACTATATGGATTAAGAAGACCTTTGTGGCCAATTGCCCAGCACCTGTAGTAGGTGAATACAGACGCCTTCTGAAATCATCTGTGAAATCTTTAGGGGTATATCTGGATTCTGATCTTCTATTTGACGCACAGATTTCAGCTGTTTTAAAGTCTGCGTTCTACAATCTCTGAAAGGCTAGATCAATGCAAACTTTGTTCAGAAGGTAAAGATGTGCAGATGTGACTGAATACATTGACATTACGCTGATTAGATTACTGTAACTTTCTCTACAATGGCATGAAGTTATCCTGTGGAAGCACAGTCTACAGCTTGCCTAAGCCCTGAACCAAAGTGACATGGTTTCCTGCTCCATAGGCTTCTGACCTGCCAATGCTGCAGAATCACTGCCTGCCAAGTGTGTATGCGTGTGTACACTGAAGACCTTTGTTCTCTGGTAAGCCTACATGCTGACAACCAGACTTCCAAGCCTTGTCCATCCTGAGAGCTTCTTCAATGGCCTTGAAAATTGAAGTGTACTGGGACACTGGTCATCTGCTCCCATAATCCCATTTCTCACCATGGACCCTATTATGCAGAGGACCACCTCCTGAAAGCTGCTTCCTGAATCGCCCAGCCACCTGATAGAGCCCCAGGTCTAACATGTGCCAAGATAACAAATTTGCACAAGGAATAAAATGCTTTTTGCTCAGAGACTGCACTTTGCTTTCTTGCCTTGCTTTTAGCTGGCCTTTTGCCTTGACGTTTTGATGTTCCTTTGTGCATTTTCCCCTTTTACCGCACTTGCTGAGGGACAGGTTAAGCCTCGTGATAATTCTTAGGGGCTTGTTTACTAAGCAGCGGTAGCGGCTTCCAACCGATATCGGAGCCATGGCCCTGATAACGGTCAGAAGCCGCTACTGCTGCTTAGTAAACAAGCCCCTTAGAGTACTCAGGATGTCTTGCTGACCCCTGCCTGTGAGAGAAATCTAACCCCTGCACATGGCTTGATCACAGAGGTTCCAGCTTGCACAATAAATCTGCCTTGGAATCTGTGCTGTCATCTGGCCAAATTCCACTTCTCGGCACAACTGAGAGTCTATGGTTTTACATTTCCTCTTGTCTGGTTTTGAGGGTGAGAATAGAGCAGAGATTTATTTCCTGCTTCCATAAGTGCATGGCAGACCGCATGATTTAGTAATTATTTCAGAAATTTTCTTCATATGCATAAGAGTTTTACTATTGGCTACTGCGATGAATCATTTCTACCTCGTAGTTTTAAGGATAATTTGTGAGAATGCTTTTCTTCTATCACACGAACGCAGAACCTGCTATCTCCATGGCTGTTCATTGCCAGTGAGTCATGTGAACCATATAGGTGGGGCAAAAGACACCCCTAGGCATAATTTTTAAGCTATATACAAACCCATTTGCCCTAAAATCTTCGTTAAACAACTCCAATTAGTGCAGAATGCTGTAGGGAAAGTATTGCATCACGTGCATAACTTGGATCATGTGACACCTTTGCCATATGAGCAGCATTCACACCCTTCCAGTAGCAGTACAAGGTCATTTACATTCAGGTACAGTAAGTATTTTCCTCTTGCAGTATTAATTTGGCTAAGAGACCCACTAAAATAAAAAGTCTCATCTGCAAAGTTAAGGAAGGTAGCTGAGAGGCTAATTCCTAAAATAAGATTTTAATAAGGAAGTAGAATCTATTCAGCTTTCATTTTACAGCAAATCAATGTATTTCAGTGTATGTTTTTGGGGTAGATTCTGCACAGTGAATAGCGGGTATGCACACCTGCTTCAGACGTTCATCCCTCGCTATCCGCTGTGTACCACTTCTGCCCATGGAGCTCACCGCATGTACAACGGCTTTGTGTGGGGAGCTCTGGATGGGGACGGCCCTAGGAGGAGTCTGGGCAGAGCGAGGGCAGGACGCAAAACCCAAAAGTACAGGGCCGAGTCAGGTCACGGAAGTGGAATAAGTCAGACCAATGCCGGTGATCGGGCCAGGGCCCTTCCCCAACCCACGGCGCAATGTCCAGGAGATGCCCACTGCCGAGACCAGCTCTTGCAGCGGGAAGGAGGGTTATTTCCGTGGTCGGGCCCTCCCAATGCTACCACATGGAATCCCAGTGCCATGGCAAAAGGACACCGTGGCACCTAGGCTCCATGCCAGAACATTGGGAGGGCTAGATGGGATGATCACTGCACTTCCAGGCTTGCTGAATCAGGGCACATCCGGGCCGTCCAAGTGCCCCGATTCTGCTCCCATGGGAACGGCTAGCTCCAGCGGGTGCAGAATCGGGGCCAGATCCGAGCCATCCAGATTTTGGACGTCTGGACGGCCCCAGTTCAGAATTGACCTCTTTATGAATACACAAGAATTCAAGCTTACATCAAATTAACATCTAAAGTGCGCTGAATCATGACTGAAAGATCTTTGGTATGGGAATCTGAATATGTATTTGGGCTAGTGGAACGGAGAAGTAGCCTAACGGTTAGTGGGCTGAGAACTAGGGGAAGCTAGGCTCAAATCCCACTGCTGTTCTTTGTGATCTTAAGCTAGTCCCCTAACTCTCCACTGCCTCAGTTACAAACTTAGATTGATAGGAAAAATTAGGACTCTCCCTTCTGTACTGAAGAGGGACACACTCATTCTTTTACAGAATTTATGAGGATGCTAATAGAAGTCCTTTCTAATTTCATTCTGAAGTGAAATCGCACAATAAGGGGAATGTTTACTAAAGCTTAACATGTGTTAAGTGAAGTTAATGTGCATTAATTGCTGCAGTGGCCCACAGAAATGAATGGGCAGTGGCAGTTAGTAAACATGTCCATAAGTGTCTGCAGTACTGTGAGAGCATCAGGACTGCTTGTTTTTCCCAAAATATCTTTGTTTTGTTTTTTGTTGTTTTTTTTTTTGGGGGGGGGGGGGTTTATTGCTGACTCTTCCTTTACCATCTGGTCATGTGGCTTGTTCTCTTTCTAACCACAACTATTTCACTTATATTTTTACAATTTTCAGAATAAAATATTTGCACAGTTTATTATTGTATTTGCTGCTCACAGCATATAGGTGCAAATTTAAAGTTTTGCTTTTGGCACATTGAGCTTTTTATACTTGGTCGTATGGCTTTGTCCCTAAAGTCCTCAAGTACTTTACATTCTTCACAAGAAGGGGGGTTTTTTGTCTTTGCCTCCTCCAGTGAGGATTAGGCTGGCATCTATCTCACAAACCTCCTTTGCATATTTGGCATTGGCATTGTGGAAATCTCTTCCACGTGATCTTCGGTTTGGAAAACTCTTAAGCTTTATGATTCAAGGTGGCAAAACAGTGCGACAAGGCGGTGGCAAAAGCCAGAAGGATGCTGGGTTGCATACAGAGTGAAATTACCAGCAGAAAGGAAGAGGTATTAATGCCACTGTACAAGTCACTGGTGAGGCCTCACTTATTTATTTATTTATTTAACAGTATTTCTATACCGTCTTATCGTAAAATCAAGGCGGTGTCATAACAATACAATCAAAGGATGTGGGGGAAGTTCATGCAGTGAAAGAAGGGTTATAATGTGCGTGTGGGGGGTAGTTCATGCAGTGACTGTATTGTTTAAAATGTGCGTGTGTGGGAGGAGTTTAGATTAGGGTGGGCTATGTACAGTGTGCGCTATGATACAGCATGTTCTATAATACAAGGTACTGTCCAGATAGGGCTTAAGTTAAATCCTTTGCCGTTAAACAATCTCTCGTCAGGGTTGGGGGGGCCTTTGATGGTTAGTCCTTGTTGATTAAGTGACGTGTCCATAATGTTCTATGAACAGTGTTGTCTTCAGCTGTTTGCGGAAGTCTTTGAGGTCCGTTGTCGATCTCAGTTCGTCTGAGAGTTCCAAATTGTTGGGGCTGCCAGGGAGAGGGCTCTCTCTGTGGTGTCCTTTCGTGTTTTTCTGAAGTCTCTCGGGGTGTTGACTCTGTTGGAGGTTCCTTTTCTTCTTGGGCGGGTGCTGGTGTCTGGATGAATGAGGGTGTGCAGGCTGTTGGCTGAAATGTGGTGCTTGATTTTGAATATGTTTATTATTGTTTTGTATTTGATGCGTGAGCTGATTGGGAGCCAGTGTAGGTCTTTGAGAACCGGGGTAATGTGTTCATGTCTTGTTGAGCCTGAGATTATGCGTGCTGCGGTGTTTTGGGCTACTGTGTTTTGGAATACTGTGTTCAGTTTTGGAGACCGTATCTCGCAAAGGATATAAAAAGACTGGAAACTGTTCAGAGGAAGGCGACCAAAATGCTTTGGAGCATGCGTCAGAAGCCTTATGAGGAGAGACTTGAAGACATACATATGTACAGTACACTCTGGAGGAGAGGAGGGACAGGGGAGATATGATTCAGGCCTTTAAATACTTAAAAAGACACCATTCTGAAGATGTTTTTGGTGCCCTGTAAGGGGACCTAGGCAAGTGATCTGCACGGCTCCTCCCCCTCCTCTTCATGTTCCTTCTCTACTCTCTCAGTTTCCTTTGTTTTTCATTTGTCACTCTTTCTTTCTCTTTCTGTTTTAACCCTATATGCATTTGCTATATTTTGTAAACCGCTTTGCTGCCATTGGTTAAAGGCGGTATATCGAATGGTAAAATAAATCATAAACAATGGCGTCAAGAAAAGATCCCGCTAAATGTCATTCACAGAAGTTTTAATGGCAGTTTGGTCACCACAACCCCCAAAAAATTACAGATTAGGATTGCAAATCTTCACTGTGACTAAGAGAATGAAAATAGCAGTTCATCTTGATTTTAAAGGATTGACTTGATGGCTGGAATTTGGTAAGTGTTTAGAGATTAGGTTGATAGATGAATGAATAATTTTGGATATTTTAGTACATGTGATCTAATACTAAACGTCTATGATAGGTACTGGAAAAATCCATGGAAGTCTTTAAAAAATTAACAAGCACGTGTACAGCATATTTTGACAATAAAAGAGCTCCAGAACAACCTGCAGTTCTCTCGTACAGTTTGGCCCCCAGCACCTCAAATTTGAGTTTGGCATACATATAGCAGCATCCCTTTCCAAAGGATCAGTGACTGCACAGCAAGAACAGAGTGGGTACAAGCGTGTGCTCACTCTGTGTCAGGATACCACCTTCCTATTGACTGCAAGGCAACAGCTCAATGTGTGTTGCTCCACTCCTAATCACTGCACCTCTATGTAAGAATTGGGGGGCGGGGAGAATTCAGTGGTGGTGACTAGCAAGCTAATGTGACTAGCCATCGCTGCTGAAACCTAACCCCAGATGTACAATGCCAGGGCCATATCCGCCACCAGCATTGAATATTCAGGTCGCCGCAGAAGCCGGAAACTTACCGGTTAGCTTCCATGGGTAAAGTTAGACCAGTCTTTGCCATGACTAACTTTACCTGTGGATCGCTAAAGGCAGTGGCTCGATATCGGCGTTGCCTGGTTAGTGACGGGTGCCACCTCCGCTCCGCCCTGGAATGTGCTGATGCTAGCCATGTAGCTTCGGGGCGTGTAACGGCGGCACCCACGGATATCCCGAGGTACTAACCATGTTAGTGCTGCTGAATATCCCACTAACCGGCATTTACATGGTCTGCAGGTTGGCAAACTAAATGCCTTTGAATATCCCCCCTCCCCCCCCCCACCCTGTGTACTTTAGTCTCATGTTTAACAGAGGACACAGAATTAAGTCATCTATATATTCTGATCAGTCTTCTAGGAAGAGCACCCAGCCCTCCCGGGGTATTCACTAGAAGGTGCTGAGAGGATTCCGCTGTACCCAGATCCGCTGATGTTTCTAGAAGACAAAGCCCCAGCCTTTCATAAGTGCCTGCTAATTAGGGTAGGCTCTAGAGTTAGTTCAAGGTGTTAGCGCTCTAGGCAGATCTTAAACTATACACCCCCTTTGACTGTCAAAATCTATTGTTTAGCTTTGAATAACCTGCTCTTGCCCTCCCCCCTCAAGACATCACCGCCTTAGGTGACTGCCTGGTTTGCCTAATGGTTGGTCCGGCCCTGCTACTAGTTACAATACCTCCACTGCCTCCGATGCTCAGACTATACTCTCCGCCACAACAGCTTTATTATAAAACATTTTACTTGGCATTTTAAAAGTAAATTAGTTCTTAATTATTTTCAGTGTTTCAGCTCCTGATTTAACTTCTTGAATTTGACCTAAACAACCTAGGAGGTACATTTCGGAAATCAGTAGGATAAGATCATATCATCCACTCGTGCTTCCAGCATGAACATCTCTAGGTTAGCTGGCGACCCCGAGGTTCAGTCTTTCCTCACCAGCCAGACCTCGTTGCGCCGGCCGTAGGGTTTCATGGGCGGGTCATAGCCATTGCAGAAGTAGAAGTCAGTGTGGTACATTGCTTCCTCCCCCAAGGCTGAGCACAGCTTGGCAGCGTGAGTCACATAGTCCACTTCTTTGGCATAACCACCAAACTGCCTGTCAAATAACCCAGACAGCATCTATTATGGACCCTGGAATTGAGAGGAGGTGTAGAGAAGAAAACACATGATGACATGGGGGGAAGGGGGGAGAAAGGCTGAAAACAAAGAAAGAAAAGGAAAAGAGGTGCACAGTTACACGAGACAGAGAACAGAGGAGAACAGCCAGTTTTATGGGGAAGGGTGAAAGTGGATTATAGACAGGGGAAAGGGGAGATGGCAAAACCTAGGGATGCTGAGGTGACCTGGGTTCTGTCTGCAGGAGCTGGAGGGCCTGGACCGGAGACTGAGCCTGGATTCCATCCCTGGCTGGTAGCGTCTTTACAACAGCAACAGTAGGCTGTGTATTATCCAGTTCACAGTCTTATAGATGTCGTTTCCCAGAGCCACAGACTGACAGCCCGGTCACACCAGCAGCCCGGTAGGAGCAGTTGTAACAGACGAATAATAAGACTATTCTCTGCTGCCACGCTCAGAGAAGAGATAGCGCTGTTTTACTGTCTGCTTTCAAGACGGATCCTGCCATTTCATTTGCCTCATTGTGCCTGCATTCGGTTCTGAAGCCAATCGTTAATTTCTGTGTGGCGGCCAGGCGCGTAGGAGGCCTAGCACGTGGACTGGCACGTGAGACTAGTAGATTTATCTTGACGGCTATCGTGCTGAGAGAGTAGAACTCTAGCAGGGCATGAAAATGGACTAAAGGCTGCTAGCTGCTGCATAAACTTGCTTACTGAGGCCTGGTTGTATTTTATACACCTTAGCTACCATTTATATGTACCAGCTAACTATTTGACTTATGAGCAGAACAGACCGCCCATTAATAGTACAATATTTTATTTATTTAATCTCACTATCTTACAAACTAAGTATTTTCAACTGTTTTGATTAGATACTCATTGCTTTTACATATTATCTGAATTATTTCCTTCATCCATCTCCTCTCTCTCCATCCCCATCATCACCTCCCATCTTAGGTTGGATTTTCACTTCCATTTCTTATGGCTCCATACCACTTTCTTTTCCTTTTTCTGACACTTCCTAATCTTCTCCCCTCTCACCTTCAACTCAAATCCCCTTCTCCTTATCATGCTCTCCCTACCTTTCCCATTTTTCCTCCTATCTTGTCTTCCTCCCTTTCCTCCGCTCTTGAACTTCACCTTTTTCTTCTCATTCTACCCTCTCCCATTTCTCTTAAACAACCTCATCCTCGTTTCCACCATTCTGTCTCCTCTCTGCCTTGCACTCTTCTCCTCCTTCTTTTTCTTTCATTTGGTGACATTAATCCTAACCCTGGACCCCTAAGACTTCTCTTTCGCTCCTGCTCCTCACTCAACCGCTCTAACCTCATCCATATTCCTTTCTTTTCTCCTTCTTCTCTTCCCTTTTCTTGTGCCTTATGGAATGCTCATTCCATAGCTAATAAACTCTCTTCATTTCTAACTCTCTTCAACTTCTAACTTTTACTGAAACCTCTCCTTGTGCCACTGGCCGCAGGGGTGATGTGGGGTTTCTGCTGTCTACTTCCTGCCGCTTTCAAGCCCTCCCTCTATCTCAGTCTCACTCCTTTTCTTCCTTCAAAATCCTCTCCATCCACCTTTTTAATCCCTTACCTCTCCGGATAGCTGCTATCTATAGACCACTTGACAAGTCCACATCTGCATTTCTCTCTGACTTTGACTCATGGCTTTCCTCATTTCTCTATTCTTCTTCCCCTTCCCTTATTCTTGGTGACTTTAACATTCATGCCGATAACCCTTCTGAACCCTATGCTTCCGAACTACTTTCCCTTACCTCCTCATTTAACCTTCAGCTTTGCTCTTCTGCCCCGTCTCATCAGCACGACCATTGCCTTGACCTTGTTTTTTTCTCTAATTGTTTACCCTCTAATTTCCATATCTCAGCTCTTCCCTTATCTGACCATCGCCTGGCTAGCTTCACTCTTCACCACTCCCCACCTCTATCTTGACCAGTCTTCTCCTACCTTTTTAGGAGGCTTCATGCTATCGATCCATTAGCTCTCTCCGCTATTTTCTCATCACGTCTCTCCTCCACTTTGTCTTTTAACTCAGTTAATGAGGCTATAGTTTCCTATAATACTGCTCTCTCCTCTGCTCTGGATTTTCTTGCCCCCCCCCCCCCCTATCCTACATCCTGTGAGGCACACTATACCTCAGCCCTGGCTGTCTTCAACTACCTGCTACCTTCACTCCTGTGCCCTTTCAGCTGAGTACATTTGGCTCAAATCCCGCTCCCTTTATGACTTTCTTCGCTTCAAATTCATGCTTGCTTCCTTCCTTCCTTCCAATCTTCCATAGCACTCACCAAGCAAAACTACTATGTCCATCTAACTAACTCTCTTGCCTCTGACCCCCGTTATCGCTTCTCTACTCTCAACTTTCTCCTCAAGATGGAGGATGTAGTAAAGGCTGTTAGTATAGCTGGGTTTAAAAAAGGTTTGGACAAGTTCCTGGAGGAAAGGTCCATAAACCATTATTAAGAAGGGACCCAGGATATCAATGCTTGACCCAATACAAGCATTGTGGAACCTGTGTCTTTTGGGGATACTGCTAGGTACGTATGACCTAGATTGGCCACTGTTGGAAACAGGATACTGGGCTTGATGGACCTTGGTCTGACCCAGTATGGCATATCTTATGTTCTTATGTAAGATACCTCCACCTCTGACCACCCTTTCTCTTTCTGCCCAAACATTAGCTGACTATTTCCACGACAAAGTCCACGAGATTACACTCCAATTCCTCTCAAGATCAGCTTCATCCCCCTTCTCCCTCTTCAATATCAACCTTTTCCCTCAATCTGTGTTACCCTTTCTTCCTTTTCTAAAATCTCTGAAGAGAAAACTTATCATCTTTCCTCCTCTAAACTGACTACCTGTTTCTCTTATCCTATCTTCATCCATCTTATCTCGATCTCCTCCTCTGTCATCCCTTCCATCACACACATTCTCAACCTATCATTCTCTACTGCAACTTTCCCTGCAGCCTTCAAGCAAGCTCTGGTCACACCTCTCCTCAAGAAACCTTCACTTGTCTTTCTAATTATCAACCCATCTCCCTTCTTCCCTTCATTTCTAGAATTCTTGAACGTGCAGTTATCCGCCATTGCCTTAATTTCTCTCCTCTCAAGCCTTCCTTGATCCATTTCAATCTGGCCTTCGTCTCTTACACTCTACGGAAATGGCCCTTGCTAAAGTCTCCAGTGACTTGTTCCTGGCTAAATCCAAAGGCCTTTAACTCAGTCCTCATTCTTCTTGACCTTTCTGCTCTTTTGACACTGTTGACCACCACCTTCTCCTTGATATACTGTCCTCACTTGGTTTTAGGGGCTCTGTACTGTCCTGGTTCTCTTCTTATCTCTCCCATCACCCCTTCAGGGTCTCTTTTGGCAGTTCCTCTTTTACTGCTATCCCTCTTTCAGTTGGTGTACCCCAAGGATCTGTTCTAGGCCCTCTCCTTTTCTCTCTCTATACGTAGTCCCTTAGTGCTCTCATCTTCTCCCATTACTTTCAATGTCATTTTTATTTATTTAGCTAGACTTATATACTGCTTTTCACTGGGTCACAGTGGTTTACAGTGGAACAAAAACTTGTTTCCATATAACAAAAACTCGTTTGGCAGAAAAACTCATTTACATATAACAATAACAGAGAACTGTGTACAAACAGAAAACTATGAAAATGTGTACAAACAGAAAACTATTTACATGAACTAGTTTTGACTTATTATCATAATTATTGTGGGGTCAGTTCAGGGGAGGTGTTGGGTAGTAGGATCGTAGCGTTCAGTAAACAGGATGGTTTTGAGGTGTTTACGGAAGGTGGAAAGGTCAGTTATCCTTCTTATTGCGTCTGGTAAGGTATTCCAGAGGAATGGTGCAAAGAATTTGAATGCTCGACAGCAGGTTTGTTGGCTGGACTTTATCTTTGAATGCAGTATGGCAAGTATATTTGTTGTAGTTGATCTTCTGGGTCTGTCCAGGGTGAGTAGCTGCAATAGGGACTGAATGTGGTTGGCTGGGTGGGAGTGTAGTGATTTGTGAGTTAAAAGTAGAGATTTTAATTTGATTCTGTCAGGGAGAGGCAACCAATAGAGCTGCTTGAGGATAGGGGTGATGTGTTCATGTTTAGAAGCTCCTTGGATTGTTTGTGCAGCAGTATGTAGGGCAGTTTGAAGTGGGAGGAGGGTGGCTTGTGGCAGGCCTGATAGATTATGTTGCAATAATCTATGTGGGGGAGAGTGAGTGCTTGGAGGGTCGAACGTTAGTCTGTTGACTTGAGAAGTTGGCGTAATCGTTGTAGGGTTTTTGTTTTTAGGAATATTGTTTTGGTTGTCGCTAAATCTGTTCCTTGATGGTTAACTGCTCGTCAAAAATGATTCTGAAGTATTTTATTTTTGGACAGACATTTATCTGTATGTTATTTAGTGTTATCATGGATGGGGGGGTAGAATGAAGAATCTTTGGTAATAAACAGTGCTTCTATCTTCTTGTAATTGATTGAAAGGTTGCTTGCTACAAGCTAGTGGGAGACGTCTGAGAAGCAGTCCTGCATCTGTGTGTATAACGGCTGCTTTGTGTGGAATGGACAATAAAACATAATGTCATCTGCATATATGTGGAAGTTGACGTGTTCTTGGATGATTGTACATAGGGGTGCGGAAAGTGTGGATCCTTGGAGTGCTCCTTGTGTTTGCTGATATGGTTTAGAGACATTTGTTCCCAGTTTGATCTTTTGCTGACTTTCGGAGAGGTAAGAATGTAACCATTTTAGGGCTGTATCTTGTATGCCATAGGACTGCAGGTGTTGTAGGAAAGTGTTGGTGGTTGACTGTGTCGAAGGCTGCAGAGATGTCCAAGAATATAAGAATGAATGATTGGGAGTGGTCCTGGATGCCTTGAATTAGCATGTTGATACGAGGCTGCCATTGTTTCCTGTTGCTACTGCTGCTGCTTATTTCTTGCTTGTTGTGTATGCCTGCTACCCTTGCTGTCTCTTCTCCCCAGGTGCTTTGCTGCCTCCCTGCCAATCAAGACTTGCTGTCCCGCCTCCCGGACGTGACGTGGACGCGTTGGCATCCAGGTAGCCAAACGGATTTAAGGGCTCCAGTGGCGGCGTTGCATGCTGCCATTGTTTCCTGTTGCTACTGCTGCTGCTTATTTCTTGCTTGCTGTGTATGCCTGCTACCCTTGCTGTCTCTTCTCCCCAGGTGCTTTGCTGCCTCCCTGCCAATCAAGACTTGCTGTCCCGCCTCCCGGACGTGACACGTCCACGTTGGCATCCAGGTAGCCAAACAGATTTAAGGGCTCTAGCGACGGCATTCTGCGCCACGGGTGCGCGCCCAAGGAGCAGGACGTGCTCCTTGGGGCAACGACAGGGGCATTCAGTGCCGTCAGCCTACCAGTGCCACCCTTTACTTTGGGTTGCCCTTCCTTCTCACCATTCTTGCAGTAAGACTGTCATCTGTGCCCGATCTTTTATCCCATCTGCCCAGCTCACCTGCCATTCCCAGCATGGCCGCCATCCCCGTTTTCTGGGGTCACCGCCCACCTACGTCTGTCTCTGTATCTTCAGGTATCTCTTCACGTAATATGTCTAACCTTCTCCCATGCCGCTCTTGCCAGCTACCTACAAGCCCTCTTCCTTTGGCCCCCTCACCCATTGCTTGGCTGACACTTTCATTTGCTCTCCTTAACTGCCGATCCCTCCACGCCAAAACCCATCTAGTCCACGATCTCTTGACTCAACACTCCTTAGATGCTCTCTTTATTACTGAATCCTGGCTTTGTGAGGGGGGAGATGGCCTGCTTCACCGTTGTCTCCCTCCAGGCTATTCCGCTCTGCACACGCCTCGTCTCTGTCGAACAGGCGGGGGTGTGGCTCTTATTCAGAGGTCCTCCCTTTCTTTCTTGTTAGTCACCCCTCCCCCACACTACCCCGAATCTCTCCTCCTTCGCTTAGGGTCCTCCACCCCTGTGTATTTCCTTCTCCTCTATGCTCCTCCTTCATTACGTACGGATCTCTGGGACTCCCTACTCCTCTCCCTGTCAGACTCTACTCTCCTATCCCTTCACCTGTTGTTCTGGGCGACTTCAACGCTCACCTCGGTTCCCAAACCAGGTCTCGCAACAAGGCCTTAGCATTGCTTTTCTATGATCTATCCCTTACCCAACACGTAACCTGCCCGACACATACCTCCAGCCATATTCTGGACCTCATTCTTACCACTGCATTTTCTCCCTTCCTACCATCCAGTATTCAAGCACTTCCTCTTCCCTGGTCTGATCATCACTGCCTACTATTCTCCTTCCCTTTTCCCTCCCCAGAGTCCTCTTTACCTGCCACCGTGGACCCTCCCCCACAGACTCTTAAACATCATCTTACCCCACTCACTCTTCAACGCTTCCCCCCTGCTGATTCCCTTCTCCCCCCTGAATTTGTCTCCCTCACAGTAGATCAGCAGGTGGACTCTTGGACCTCCACTTTCTCTGCTGCTCTCGACACCCTAGCTCCACTCCGTCCTATTTCCCTTTGCTCTTCTTCCCATCACCCCTGGTATCATCCTGGCCTATACTTACTCTGCACAAATCTCTGCCATGCCGAATGTCAGTGGCAGAAGAAGCCCTCTGCTGCCTCCGCCTCTAAGTTCCGCCAGGCACATCATCACTATCGTTCCATGATAACCTCTGCTAAGGAATCCTACTACTCACAGCTTATAGCCTCCTCCTCAAACTCTTCTAGGTGCTTATATCAATCAGGTCCTTAAGTCTCTCTCTTCCCCTTCCATCCTCCTTTCCCACCCCTTCTGCCCCCAGCCCAACCACTCTCGCTTCTTTCTTTTCAGACAAGGTCCAATCTCCTCGCTCATCTTTCCCTACCTGTCCTACGCCTCTATCCCCCCTCCCCACCCCACCCCTGCCCTCTCCGTAATCAACTCTCCGCCTGGCTCTCATACTTTTCCCCATACCTGGTGCACTTTCAGTCCTGTTACCTCTGCCAAACTCATTAAAGCCATATCCTCCTCCCACCAGACCACCTACCCCCTCGATCCTTTTCCCTCCTCCTGGCTCCTTAATCCCTCGCTTCATCTTATTCCATACGCCCTAATTATGCTTAATTCCAGCCTTGCCTCCGGTCACTTCCCCACCAGCTGGAAACATGCCGTTGTTTGGCCACTTCTCAAGATGTCCACCTTAGACCCTGCTGTCCCTGCTCACTGGCGCCCGGTAGCTAATCTCTCTTTTCTCTCCAAAATTCGTGAAAAGCTTGTTTTCTCTCAGCTTGCCACTCACCTCGATTCCACCTTTTCTCTTCACCCACGCCAATCGGGATTTCGCGCTGGCCACAGCAGTGAAACTATCCTCTTGGCACTCCTTTCCGAAATTCACCGCTTTCACGATCAAGGCGACCTCTCCCTTGTTCTATCACTGGACCTTTCCTCTGCTTTTGATGTTGTCGATCATCGCACTCTTCTTTCGCACTTGTCTGATCTGGGTACAGTCTTACAGTGGTTTTGGTCTTTCCTTTCCTCTCCTCTCGTACCTTCGCTGTTCACATGGGTCCTGATGCCTCATCCTCACTCCTGTTACAATGTGGTGTGCACAGGGCTCTATCCTTGCCCCCCTACTCTTTAATGTTTTTCTCGCCCCACTTGCCTTGCTCATCCAACAAGCCGGAATTTCCACCTATATCTACGCTGATGATATTCTCCTGGTTTACCATACTTCCCCCTCGGGACCTGATCTTTCTCCGCTTAATGACTGTCTTAATCTCATTGCCTCCTGGTTCAGTCAAAATTTCCTTCATGTCAATCCATCCAAATCCTCTGCCATTTGGCTTTCTTTTCGTGCCCCTTCTCCCACTCTGTCACCTATTATGGCTGCCCACCCTATTCCCCTTGTTTCCACCCTTCGGTACCTGGGTGTCACCTTGGACTCCTCTCTTTCTTTTCACCAGCACATTTCCTCTGTGGTACGCACTTCCTTTTTCCACCTTCGCAGAATCAGGTCTATCCGCCCATTCCTTTCTACCACCGCTATCAGTACCCTTGTTCTGTCCCTTGTGATTACTCGCTTAGATTATTGTAATTCTGTTTTCGCTGGTCTTCCTCGCTATCAATTACGTCGCCTCCAGTTAGTTCAAAACACCGCCGCCCGCTTAATCACCCACTCCCCTGCTACTGCCCATGTCACCCCCTCTCTCCTTTCCCTTCACTGGCTTCCAATTTAGGTCAGATTTATCTACAAACTCCTTACTATCACCCATAAAGTCCTACACACCAGTATTCCACAGTATCTGGCCGATATCATCCACCTCCAACCAGTCCCTTGTCTCCTCCGTTCTGCACACGGTAACCGTCTTTTCCTTCCTTCCCACTCGCAGGCACACCTCGAGCTCACCCATCACTCCGCCTTCTTCTTCCTCAGTCCCGCTCTATGGAATTCGCTCCCGTACTCCCTTCACACCGAACTATCTTTTCCACGTTTCAAGGCACTTTGTAAAACACACCTTTACTGTCAGGCCTATGATCTTCCTGCACTCGCGGATGGCCCTGATCCTCCCCCACCGACCCCTCCTACACCAGTAACTCAATAACATCTTCGCTTATCCATCTGGTAGTTCCCTTCGCCCTGCCCTCATACCTGTGCCTCCCTGCCTAACCCTGCCTCCCTACCTCTCTTTGTTATGTTCCTTTATTCTTCTTTACTTTCCTATTTACTGATGGCGTTCCTTTCCTCCTTCAACTTTCTGTAGCCTGACGCTCCGGCAAAGGCGGTATATCAAACTTCGCAAATAAAGATAAAGATAAAGATCAGGGTCTCAGCTCCATGCAATGGGTGGAAGCCATGCTGTTGGGGATCCAGAAGGAGGTTTTCATCGATGTGGTCCTGTAGTTGAAGTTGTACTGCTTTTTTGATAATTTTTGCCAGGAATGGAAGGCTGGCGATGGGTCTGTAGAAGGCATGGTGCTTGGGATTAAGGTTAGGTTTCTTTAGAGTGGGGCGGATGGATGACAGTTTGAGGGATCTCTGCATAGTTCCATGCTGTAGAGATTCATGAGTAATTTTGGAAAGGAATGGACTGAGCTCTTTAGCTGCTTTAATCCAGTTAGGTGGACAAGGGTCGAGAGGGGAGGTGGAGGTGTTGAGTGACATTAGGATCTTCTCAATGTCCTTGCTGGAGAAAGAGTGGAAGGTGGACCAACAGCTGGGGAGGGGATGGGGTGTGATGGGGGCAGAGGGGGGGGTGTAGGTGTGGGTCTGGAGAGGTTGCAGCTGCTTGCAATATGCAGCTAATTGTTGGTGGTCAATGACAGGGGCTGGAAAATGGTTTGTGGGTGGTTCTATAAGGCATTTGACAATGTTGAATAATTCTCTTGGCCTGTTGATAGAGGTTGAGATGAGCTTTGAATGGTAGTCCCGTTTGGCTTTATCAGTGGATGACTGGTAGTCCCGGAGTAGTGTTAAGTAGTTGCTGAAGTCATTGTTCTGAGTGGTTTTTCACCACTTTCGTTCTAGTCGCCATAGCTTGGTTTTTAGTTTCCTCAGGGTGGAGGTGTAACAGGGGGTTTTGCATGCGCGTTGGTTTCTGTATGCATAGTGTTGATCGGGTGGTAGTTCAGCTGATTTTCTGAGCATGTTGTTCCGGTTTTCTGTGAGTGTAGTTGGATCAGTTGTGTCCATCTGAAGGTCCGGTATAGTGTCATTTCGGAAGGTATCCATATTGTATTGTCTGAATCATCGCGGGCATCGTTATGCTATTCCACTACTAATACTGAGCATTTGTATAGAGCTACAAGATGACGCAGCGCTACACAGATATGTAAGAGACAGTCCCTGCTCATCAGAGCTTACAATCTAGTCAAGACAGACAACACAAGGGAAACACAAGGAGACCAGGTGAGTCAAGATCCAAAAGTGGCATTGTGGATTTGAGAGGGAGGGAGAAGGTAATGAGGTTGTGATTCGTCCAGGGCACTGCGTATGTTTGTAGTATGTGTAAGTAACCAGTGTGAGTTGGGAGGATAAAGGTGAATATTAGATCCAGAGTGTTTCCCTTATTGTGCGTAGAAGATGTTACATTTTGGTGTTACATTGCTCTTTTCTCTATATCTGTTGATAATACTCTTCTGCTTCCTGTTTCCTCAGCCCGCAACCTTGAAGCCATCTTCGACTCCTCCCTCTCTTTCTCCACACACAGTTACATAGAAACATAGAAATATGTCGACAGAAAAAGACCACATGGCCTATCTAGTCTGTCCTTCCATATCAACAACTACAACAGTCCCTTTTTTTCCTTTAGAGATCCTCTGTGTTTGTCCCATGCTTTTTTGAATTCAGTTACTGTCCTAATCTCTACCACCTCCACTGGGAGACTATTCCATGGATCTACCACTCTTTCTGTAAAGAAATATTTCTGCATATCACTCCTGAATCTATCCCCCTTCACCCTCATACCATGTCCCCTCATAGCAGAACTTGCTTTCAATTAAAAGAGGCTCCCCCTGACCATTTATGCCACAGAGGTATTTAAACATCTCAGTCATATCACCTCTATCCCGCCTTTCCTCTAAGGTGTACATATTAAGATCCCTAAGTCTGTCCTCATATGCTTTATAATGAAGACCACTAGCAATTTTAGTAGCCACCCTCTGCACCGACTCCATCCTGTTCACATCCTTTTGAAGGTGCGGTCTCCAGAATTGCACACTATACTCCAAATGAGGTCGCACCAAGAACTTATACAGAGGCACTATCACCTCCTTTTTTCTGCTAGCCATTCCTCTCTGTATGCACCCAAGCATTCTTCTAGCTTTTGCCGTCGCCTTTTCTACCTGTTTAGCTACTTTAAGATCATCAGACACAGCCACGCCTAGGTCCCGCCCTTCTTTAGTGGACAAAAGTAGTTCACCCCTATACTATATTGCTCCCTTGGATTGCTGCAGCCCAAATGCATGACCTTACATTTTTTAACATTAAATCCCAGCTGCCAAATTCTAGACCATTCTTCAAGCTTAGCTAGAACCCTCCTCATGTTATCTACACCTTCCTGGGTGTCTACTCTATTGCAGATTTTGGTATCATCTGCAAAGAGGCAAACCTTACCCGACAGCCCTTCTGCTATATCACTAACAAAGATGTTAAAAAGAATCGGACCAAGGACAGATACCTGGGGCACACCACTGGTAACATCCTTCTCCTCAGAGTGAGCTCCATTTACCTGTACTCTTTGTCGCCTCCCACCCAACCAATTTCTAACCCAAGCAGTAACTTTAGGGTCCATCCCTAGGGTGCTCAGTTTGTTTATAAGTCGCCTGTGAGGAACAGTGTCAAAGGCTTTACTGAAATCTAAATACACCACATCTAGTGCTCTCCCTCGGTCCAACTCCCTGGTCACCCAGTCAAAGAAATCAATCAGATTTGTCTGACAAGACCTGCCTCTGGTAATCCATGTTGCCTCGGATCCTGTAATCCGCTGGACTCCAGAAACCTCACTATTTTCTCTTTCCAATAATTTACTCACCATCGAAGTTAAACTAACCGGCCTGTAGTTTTCAACCACATCCTTACTTCCGCTTTTGGGTAAAGGCACCACATGAGCCTCTCTCCAGTCCTTTGGCAACACTCCCCAACTCCAACGAGGCATTGAAAAGGTCAGTCAGTGGAGCTGCTAGAATGTCCCCAAATTCCTCAGTATTCTAGGGTGTATCCCATCCGGTCCCATCACTTTGTCTATTTTAAGTTGAGCTAGTTTCTCACGAACACAGTCTTCTGAAAATTGTTCAAGATGTCCCTCGCTTCTGTTCCTGTTTGTGAGTGTTTTCTGAGGTCCTGCTCCTGGTTCTTCATCTGTGAACACAGAACAGAAATATTTGTTACGCAATTCCGCTTTATCCTCATCAGCTTCTATATATTCCTCCCCTTCACCCTTGAGTCTGACAATACCACTTTTGCCCTTCCTCTTCTCACTAACATATCTGAAAAATGTCTTATCCCCCCATTTTATTGCATTAGCTATTTCCTCCTCTTTTTGAATCTTTGCTTTCCTGACTACTTTGCTAGCTTCTCTAAGTTTTTCCAAATACAGATGCCTGTCTTCCTCTCTCTGTGATCTATTGTATTTCATGAAGGCTTCCCTCTTTTTCTTCACTCTTTCAGCTACTTCTTTCGAAAACTATAGAGGTCTCCTTTTCCTTTTACCTTTATTTACCATTTTAACAAAAAGGTTGGTTGCCCTTAAAATATTCTCTTTCAGTTTTTCCCACTGTTTTTCTACATTCCCCCAGCTGTTCCCATCCCACTAACGACTCCCTGAGGTATTGGCCCATCTTGGCAAAGTAAATCTTCCTAAAGTCTAAGACCCTCACTTTTGAATGGATTCTAACAGCCCTAGTCCTAATACTGAACCACACCATCTGGTGATCACTGGATGCAAAATGATCTCCCACTATAACATCAGAAACACTTTCACCATTGGTA
This sequence comes from Ichthyophis bannanicus, assembly GCA_033557465.1. NCBI lineage: Eukaryota > Metazoa > Chordata > Amphibia > Gymnophiona > Ichthyophiidae > Ichthyophis > Ichthyophis bannanicus. Next base: position 1,122,309,015 of record CM066031.1, on the reverse strand, counting down.
AGCACCAAGTCTAGTATGGCCCCTTCACGTGTGGGGTCTGTTACCAATTGCTTGAATAGTTCTCCCTGTAAGAACTCTTCTAGATGATACTGCAGCAGGAATGTGCCAATCAACATCTGGCTTATTGAAATCCCCTATCAGTAGCACTTCCCCTTTCCTAGCAATGCTGTGTATATCTTCAATTAACTCTCTGTCCACCTCTTCCTCTTTTGAGGGAGGTCTGTATATCACGCCAATGCAGATAGATTTCTCTTTCCCTCTTTCTAGTTTAACCCACAATGCCTCCTCTCTCCCTTTTAAGCTCTGTAATTCCAAAGTTTTAATAGTATTTTTTACATATAGTGCCACTCTTCCTCCCCTTCTTCCTACCCTGTCCTTTCTGAATAAAGTATAGCCAGGTATAGTTACATCCCAGTCATGGTTTTCTGTGAACCATGTTTCTGTGTTGTTGTTGTTGTTGTTAAGTGCCGTCGAGTCGGAGCCGACTCATGGCGACCCTCTGGATAGCTATCCTAAATTGTGTTCGGTCTTCAGTCAGGCGGCTCATTGTTGACAGACTGGTACCCGCAGCTGCTGTTATTGTATCGATCCATCTCATTGATGGCCTTCCTCTTTTGCATTGACCTTCTATCTTGCCAAGCATGATGTCTTTCTCTAATGATCTCTCTCTTCGCATGATGTGTCCAAAGTATGAAAGTCGAAGTCTTGCCATCTGAGCTTCTAAAGAAAGCTTAGATTTGATCTTCTCTAGTACCGACTGGTTTGTTCTTCGGGCAGTCCATGGTATACACAGTATTCGCCGCCAGCACCATAATTCAAAGGCATCAATTTTCTTCCTGTCTGTCTTTTTCACCGTCCAGCTTTCACATCCATATGATGTTATGGAAAATACCATGGCTTGAACAAGTCGAATCTTTGTATGGAGAAAGACATCTCTGCTCTTGAGAATCTTATCTAGGTCTTTCATAGCCATTCTGCCAAGAGCAATGCGTCGTCTGATTTCTTGACTGCTTGTTGCTTCTTTATTGATAGTTGATCCAAGTAGGTTAAAGTTGTTCACAATTTCAATTTCTTCTCCTTCAACGATGAACCTGTTGATTATGCCAGTTGTCTTGATCTTTGTCTTCTTTACATTAAGGTGCAGGCCCATTTTGAGACTATGTTCTTTGATTGTGAGAAGCAAATGTTTCAGATCATCTTCACTTTCAGCCAGTAATGTGGTATCATCAGCATAGCGAAGGTTATTGATGAGTCTTCCACCAATCTTCACACCTCTGTTGTCTTCATACAATCCTGCTTCTCTGATGATTTGTTCTGCATATAAATTAAACAGGTAGAGGGAAAGTATGCAGCCTTGTCTTACACCTTTGCTTATTTTAAACCATTCTGTTTCTCCTTGTTCCGTTCGAACTGTTGCTTCTTGATCAATGTACAGATTGCGCAAGAGAACGATCAGGTGTTCTGGTATACCCATGCTTCTTAATGTGGCCCAGAGTTTCTCATGGTTTACACAGTCAAAAGCCTTGCTATAGTCGATAAAGCACAAATAGATATCCTTTTGGTATTCTTTAGTCTTTTCAAGGATCCATCTCACATCTGCAATGATGTCTCTCGTTCCTCGCCCTTTCCTGAACCCTGCTTGCACTTCAGGTAGTTCTTGTTCCAGGTATGGTTGTAGTTTCTTTTGAATAATCTTCAGTAGAATCTTGCTGGCATGTGGGATCAGAGTGATTGTGCGATAATTTCCACAGTCAGTTGGATCACCTTTCTTTAGTATTGGTATAAACACAGATCTTTTCCAGTTAGTTAGCCATATTTCTTGCCTTGTAAGTACGGTAACAGCTGCATCAGATTGCTGCAATACTTATATGGGAATGCTATCAATGCCTGGTGCTTTGTTCTTTGATAAGGCTTTCAATGCTGCTTCAACTTCTTCTTTCATCACCAATGGTTCCCGATCTTCTTTCATCACCAGGTTGAAACGGCTGTTGGTCCACTTGATCTTTATCATATAAAAACTCTGTATATTCCTTCCACCTTTTCTTGATCTTCTTGGCATCATTCAACACAGAACCTTGAGCATCTTGTAACATTCCAATTCGAGGGCTGGAACCTTTTCTTTAATTCTCGTAGCTTTAGGAAAGCCAATCTTGTTCTTCCTCTAATAGTTTCTGCTTCTATTTCCTTGCAAGTGTCATTGTAGTACTTTTCCTCGTTCTGTCTTGCTGCACGTTGGAAATCTCTGTTGAGTTCTGCGATTGTCTTTCTTTCTCCTCCGGCTTTAGCTTCTCTGCGTTTCTGGGCAATTTTCAGAGTTTCTTCCATCATCCATTTTGGCCTTTTTTGCTTTTTCACCTTTTGTAGAGACTTCCCGCTTTCTCTGCCATCAACACTATCCCATTCTGCTGCTGCCCAGATGGGTGGTTTGTCTTGGTCTGGCACCTCAGCTGAGACCTGTCCATCTTGGGAGACCCTGCCAGTAGTTAAACTACCGATAGTTTAGCTCTCAGCATCACTGATGCACGCAAGCCCTCACAGCACGACAAGCTGCAAACCAAGTGAGAGCATATTTCTGTAACTGTCACTAAATCCAAGTCGGCCACTCCCACCAAAGCTTCAACATCAGGGTTCTTATTTCCCATGCTACGGGCATTTATACATGCTGCTTTCCATATGTTACCCATTTCCATAAAGGTATTTAATGTATCACTTACCTGGGGGCTTTCTCTTACCTGGGGGCTTTCTTCACCCATCCCCAACGAGTCTAGTTTAAAGCCCTCTTCAGTAGATTAGCCAGTCTACTACCTAAGACGCGTTGACCTTTCTTGGACAGATGGATGCCATCTCTGCTCTGCAACCCTTGGAACAGCATCCCATGGTCTAGAAAACCAAAACGCTCTCGATGACACCATCCACGCAGCCATGCATTCATCTCCAGGATGCAAGCCTCTCTGCCTTGGCCTTTACCCTCAACAGGGAGGATTGAAGAGAACACCACCTGTGCACCTAACTGCTTCACCCTCTGTCCCAGAGCCATGAAGTCACTTTTGATATGCTCAGAGGGATATCTGGCAGTATCATTTGTTCCGACATGGATTAGCAACATTGGGTAATAGTCAGTGGGCTTAATGAGTCTTGGCAAACTTTCCGTAACATCTTGGATTTTGGCACCAGGCAGACAGCATACCTCTCTGGACATCAAGTCTGGTTGGCAGATGGATGCCTCAGTACCCCTCAGAAGAGAGTCACCAACCACCACTACCCTTCGCTTCCTTGTGGTCACTGATTCTGCAACTTTGGGGTACTTGAGCTCTGATTCTTCCCTTTCCAGGGATGCTTTCACCTCCTCCACTTCCAGGGCTGAATAATGGTTCTCCAACTCAAGGGCTGGAGAAGTTGGATTGATGATTCTGCAGGTCCTGGCGACTTGTGTCCAACCTTTGTCATTCTGTTGGCACCCATCTTATCCTCTGCTAGAGAGCTTGGATGTTTCAAGAAGCATCTCATCAATGTACTTCTCACTGTCTTGAATGCTCCTCAGCCTCACCACCTCCTCTCTGAGTTCCTCCACTTGTTTCCTCAAAGCTTCAGCATGCAGGCACCCTGCATATGGAACCGGTCCTTCAACTGGCATTGGGACCTCTGTCTGGACAGAGGCAGTAGCTGTAACGGGGGCAACAGCTTTAGCTATATGATTTTTCCCAGCCATTGTTCTGTTTGTGGAGCTTAGGTATCTGTTAAAGCAAAAGAGAGAGATCTACCAAATTACCAGCCGGTTTCCCAGCTGTCCTTTCAGAGAAAAAGCAGTTAAATCTCTTTAATTATATTCAAAATGTTCTGTTCCAAGTCCCTGTGCTTTGTTAAATGGGGAGGTGCCCTATAAACAAGACAGCTCACTAGGGGTGGGTGGGAGTTGGGGTGGGTAGGGACGGAGTTAGCAAAAATCTGTTGTTTCTTTCTCTACAACATTCGCCCCTTGCTTTCTAAATACACTATTAAAACATCCATCCACTCTTCTCACCTGACCTCTCACCTCGACTAGTGCAACCTCCTCCTTGCTGGTCTCCCTCTGAGTCATCTTTCTCCCCTTCAGTCTGTTCAAAACTCTGCTGTGCAGCTAATCTTCTGCCAGCCCCAATATATCTTCATTGGCTTCCCTTCCGTTCCCGTATCCAATAAAATCTTTGCCTTCTAACCTGTACGTGCATTCACTCTGCAGCTCCTCACTACCTTTCTTCTCTTGTTTCTCCCTATACCCCACTCCTCTTGATCTCCGCTCTTCCTCTGGCTTGCTTCTCATTATACCCTTCTCTTCAACAGCCAATTTCAGACTTTGATTATTTCACCCTGCTGCTCCTTATGCCTGGAACAAACTAACTGAATCTTTGCATCAGGTTTCATCTCTCCCCCTTTTCAAATCCATGCTAAAGGCTCACCTCTTTCAGGCTGCTTTTGGATGTTAATCCTTTGTTCTTCTTCTCTACTGTACCCTTCCCTTCATCTATTGTACTGTCTGTCTCAATTAGATTGTAAGCTCTGATGAGCAGGGACTGTCTTTTAGATGCATCTGTACAGTGCTGCGTACACCTTGTAGCGCTTTACAAATGATTATAGAGACTGAGCAGACAGAGCTAGGCAGAAATGGGAAGAGGAAAGAGGCAAGAGGCAAGAAGAAAATCATGAGAATGGAGAACGTGTGAAAGACAAAACAAGGGACAAAGAAAGACAGACAGAATCAAAACAGAGAATGGGGAAAGGAAGCTAGAAAAATACTCATATAAAACCAGCTTTAAATATTGGAGGGTCAACTTAAGAATATAAACTATGTGCAATAAGACCAAGGTCCATTGAGCCCAGCATCTTGTCTCCAACAGTAGCCAGTCCAGGTCACAAGTAGCTAGTAGGATCACAGTGAAAGCTCATTAGCTGGTCTACTGTTGTAGCCCTGTTTATTGAGTGATATATATTGGATTACCTGTAGTGTCTATATTTTTGTACATTGTACTGAGTATTATTTGAAAAGTGTTATTTACAGCTCAAATTTAAAACAAATAAGTAAGTGATGGCTTTCCTAAATCTATCTGGCTGCGATCCTTCTGGCTGGAGGAACCTCAGGATTATCGCAGAGGATGCCATGCCTCAGCTTGCAAGACCATGCTCATCTTTATTTTCAGCTACCATATGCCATCTTAGGCACAACATCCTCTCTGAATAATCCTTAGGTTGGTCCAATAAATCCAGGAGGCACAGGCAGAACCTCATTTCATTCCGGCCTTGAGGGGAGCCAGTGTACCATTTCTCTCTAATGCAAATGCAGTGGGTGACTCCGGCAGCTCCTGGGTTTTCTTGGCAGTGTGACTGGAAGTAGATTGCCCGGCCTTTCTTCTGAGGCAATGGAGAGTTAAGTGACTTGCCAAAGGAGTGCTAAATTCTTTAATTCTGTATCCCCCTTTTCATATTGTTATCCACCATGTCTACTGATTGGAAACGTTTGGGCTCACTATTGTGATTATGTGAAAAGTGAACTAGGTCTTTCGTATGTTCATTCTGTGCAGTCCTGGAGCATCCAGGATTCCTTCCTGCTCTCTGTTTTAAGGGGCAATAGACAAAATACACTAAGCAATTTGGAGATCAGTGAGAGTGTCTCATCTCTGTGCTCTGCTGCCCGTGACCTCATGTTGATGACAATAGAAGGGATGGGAGATGCTATGGAGATGTCCTGTAGCATTAAACTGCTTGCAAACCTTCCTTCCATCATGAGTGTGCCCATTTATAAGCACAATTAAACTGTGGAATTTGTTGTGGGAGGACGTGGTCAAGGTTAGTAATAGAGCTGGGTTTAAGAAAAGATTTGAGAAAGTTTCTGATGGAAAGAATGAATAGCAATGAATAGCCAGTGGTGCCTGTCGCTTCTGCAAATGGGCAACATGAAGCACTGGGTTCTGCCACAACATATGAATACTTCTCTAGCATGGGATCACCAATGGCAGGCTTAGGCCTTTCTCCAAAGGACATCCATCCCAATTACGTAATCTCACTACCACCAGTACTCACGTTGAATACACAGTCATGCTCGCTCTGTCCTCGATATGGATGCTGCTCTCTGTGGGGATAGGGGGGTCCTCCTGGAACTGGCTGGGAATACGCATTAAGACTTTTATCCTCTGCTGCAGGGATCCGTCCTCACTGGGGAAGGCAGTGATGGTGACTGGCGCTGTCATCCCCATGCCGACACCTATAGTACAAATACACAGGTACACGAGTACCAACATGTCAGCACTAGAAGATGCAGTCAAACGTCAGCCTTGTTTTCAAGCCTTGTCCCAGGCGGCCTGGCCCAGGAGTCTCCATAGACAACTTCTCTTCAGAACCCAGCATAGCATAAGGTTTATCATACTGGCTCAGACCAAAGATTCATCTAGCCCAGAATCCTGCTTCCAAAGCATTTCTCATGCCCAATCTAGCCATCAAGCCTCTGCTAACAGATCTGGTTGTCAGGAAGTCCATGAGGAATATGCAGGACGCAACTGCCTACAATGAAGCCCAGGGTATGAAATATAATTGCACGCATATACCCAAAATAAACCACACCCGTTAGATCATATTTGAGGAACTGGCTGGGAATCACCACTAGAAGCAGTAGTTGGAAGCGTGGACATTTCAACTTTTTATCCCTACACCCTGATGGAAGTGACTGGTGAGGTCTATACTTAATTTCTCATGGATCCAGTACAGGAATTCCTACTCAGCTGTATCGCGTACATCCGAGAGCTGAAGATCTGCAGCGATTTACAGTACATTCACTGCTTCTCTCAGCACAAAAAGGAAAAGCTTAACACTTGGACTAATGCAAAGAAAACAGGTTGGGATTGCGGAAAGCACAGTTGCAATAGCACTGGCCCATGAAAAGACAACTCTCAAACTGTCCAGGGAGAGGGACAGCCCCTGCTAGCTGCTCAACGAAACTGTGGGTCCATCATTTGGCTGCTCCACGCAAACAGTGACACAACCACTCTGAAACAACCATCTGGCAAACTTGGTATGACAATGAGGTATCAGATACCTGAGGCTCTGAAAGAAATCTTCAAGGCACACGAGCAGCTAGACTTATGCTCATAATAATGTAACTTCTTATATCTGCTCCTACCAAAATCTCAAATTACCTATGAATGCTGGTTACCCGAAAAAGAAAAGTAGCCATTTGCAGTTATTTCTTCATTTGCATTTGTCCCACTTGATAAGAAGATTTCAAGTAACCCCAGCAAAATTTAGATAACTAATTGATTATAGACATTGTCAAAATAGCCACAAAGGGGGAAGCGATCATATTGGATGACTTTAATCTACCCGATGTGGATTGGATTACTCCTTCTGAAAATCTGGAAAGAAGCAAAAAAATTGTGGATGCTCTGCAAGATGCGTTACTTAGACAAATGGTGATGGAACCAACAAGGGAAAGCTCAACGCTGGATTTAGTGCTCACCAACAGTGATAGCGTGTCCAATGTCTGGGTGGGTGCACCTGTGAGCAGCAGCGATCATCACACGGTGTGGTTTGAGATAAAAACCAAGGCGCAGTCCAAATATAGCAAGCTCAAAGTCCTAAACTTCAAAAACACTGACTTCAATAAAATGGCCGAGTACCTCAAGGAGGAGTTGACAGGGTGGACGGAGATAAGGGAAGTGGAATTGCAATGGGCTAAACTAAAGGTGGCAATAAAAGGGGCAACAGATAAATATGTAAGAAAAGTAAATAAAAACAAAAGGAGAAGGAAACCTATTTGGTTTTCCAAAGAAGTGGCTGCTCAAATAAAGGCAAAAAACACAGCTTTCACAAAATTCAAAAGCTTGCAAACAGAGGAACACAGAAAGGAATACAGGATGAAACTAAAAGAGACAAAAAGAGAAATAAGGATAGCAAAATCAAAGGCAGAGGAAAAGATGGTTAAAGATGTTAAGTGTGGCGACAAAACTTTCTTCAGGTATATTTGGGAAAGGAAGAAGATCAGAGGTGGAAGCGCAGGACTCAGAAGTGCTGGGAATGGACTCGTGGAAAGGGACACTGAAAAAGTGGACTGCTAAAAGTGGACTGCTCTGTTTTTACTAAAGAAAATCCTGGAGAAGGACCAACTGTGACTCCCAAATATAAAGATGGGAATAAAGTAGATACCACACCATTCACAGAAGATGATGTGTTAGAACAACGTGCGAAACTGAAAGTGGACAAGGCCATGGGACCGGATGGGATACATCCCAGGATACTGAAAGAGCTCAGAGAGGTTCTTGCAGGGCCGTTAAAGGATGATTTCAACAGTTCCTTGGAAACAGGAGAAGTTCCTCAGGACTGGAGAATGGCTGATGTCGTACCTCTACACAAAAGTGGTGACAGGGAAGAAGTGTCAAACTACAGGCCCGTGAGCCTTACCTCGGTGGCGGGAAAAGTAATGGGAGGCACTTCTGAAGGAGCGAATAGTGAACTTTCTCAAAACCAACAGGTTGCAAGATCTGAGGCAACATGGTTTTACCGAAGGACGATCTTGCCAAACAAATCTGATTGAGTTCTTTGACTGCGTGACCAGAGAACTAGATCAGGGGCATGCGATGGATGTCATCTACCTGGATTTCAGCAAAGCCTTTGATACTGTTCCTCATAGGAGGCTTATCAATAAACTCAGTAATTTGGGGATGGGACCCAAGGTGGTAAACTGGATCAGAAATTGGTTGACTGATAGACAACAGAAGGTGATGATAAATGGAGCTCACTCGGAGGAAAGGAAGGTGATTAGCGGGGTACCCCAGGGTTCGGTCCTGGGCCCGGCACTGTTCAATGTATTTGTGAGTGATATTGCTGAAAGACTGAATGGAAAGGTCTGTCTTTTTGCAGATGACACGAAAATTCGCAACAGAGTGGACTCCCTCGAGGGAGTCCTTAACATGAGAAAAGATCTACAAAAGCTGGAAGAATGTTCTAATGCTTGGCAATTAAGATTCAATGCAAAGAAGTGCAGAGTCATGCATTTGGGTAGCAGAAACCCAAGAGAAATGTACGCGATAGGGGGCGAGAGGTTGGTATGCATGGATCCGGAGAAAGACCTTGGTGTGATTATTTCTGTAGATCTCAAGGTGGCAAAACAGTGCGACAAGGCGGTGGCAAAAGGCAGGAGGATGTTGGGCTGCATACGAAGAGGAATTACTAGCAGAAAGAAAGAGGTTCTAATGCCACTGTATAAGTCACTGGTGAGGCCTCACTTGGAATACTGTGTTCAGTTTTGGATACCGTATCTCGCAAAGGATGTAAAAAGAATGGAAACTGTTCAGAGGAAGGTGACCAAAATGATTTGGAGCCTGCGTCAGAAGCCTTATGAGAAGAGACTTGAAGACCTAAATATGTACACTTTGGAGGAGAGGAGGGATAGGGGAGATATGATTCAGACCTTTAAATACTTAAGAGAAATAATGAACAAACAAACCTCTTCCAAAGACGGGGAAGCTGTAAAACAAGAGGGCATAACATGAAGCTGCAAGGTGGAAAATTGAAAGGCAATGTCAGGAAATACTTTTTCACTGAGAGGGTGGTGGATGCTTGGAATGCCCTCCTGATGGAGGTGGTGGGGGCAAACACAGTGATGGAATTCAAAGTGGCCTGGGACAGACACAGTGGATCCCTTTACAGCAACAAGATTAAATCAAAATAAACTGAACCATCTAACTTCTCAACAAATAGGGGTGTCCTGCATGGAGCGGTGGGTTCACCCCTAAACAAAGACATGGGGAGGGGTGGCCTGAGGGGTGGCCTGCGCAGAGTGGCACCTACTCCTGCCATCTTACTCCAGCCATCTTACTGGGCAGACTAGATGGACCATACTGGTCTTTATCTGCCATCATTTACTATGTTACTATGTTACTATGGACACCAATTCAGAAAAATTACTAAACATAAATTCTGGAAGCAGGTGGTAAAAGGATTGCTGGAACTCAGGCTCGTTACAACATTTTTGGACCAGAGATACTCTGTTACCATCATTCAGATAAAGTAGCAGCACAGTGAGATTACTACAAGTTGAAGGGGGGGGGGGTTGGCTGTTCATCTGTGTATGTCAAAGGAAATGTCGGGAGTGTATACATATCTGTGTCTGTGTCATGAGGGCTGTCGGGGGCTACATACATGTGTGTGCATCATGGGGACTGTTGGGGATTATATGATTGTGTAAGTCATAGTTAGCATCAGGCTCTATGTGCATGTGTGAACTGTATATATGCATATTTATCGGGGACTGTGTGTGCATGTGAAAAGAGTACGCTTGTAGTGTGACAAAATGGCACATTTCCCCTATCTTCATTTGCACAATCATACATCTCTAGGGGGAGGGGGGAGATTCCAAAGAGAGGTGAGAGTGTGTCTCATTATGGCAACAGGGACTGTATGAAGAATCTTTATAATCAATACTATATTTGTGTCTATTTTCAGACAGTGTGTGTGGGGGTATATGTTTAAGTAGAGGTCCCCCTGGAGTGTTTAAGGAACCCCACACTTCTTGGGCTTTCAACATAGAAACCCTGCTATGTTGAGATCTATTTTATTAGGCACAAACAAGAATAAACAATTCCAACATTGCGATACAATGTAAACTCATGAAATCCAGCCATCACAATCGCAGCCACGACATATAAACAACGTAGTCATTTTTCAAATTTCAATTACTTCTCCTTCCAAATCATTCCGAACCCCCTCCTGCCCCCACCACCAACATGCACCAAATTCCCAAACCGGAGTTAAACAATGCAGTCTCCAAGGGTGGCGTTCCTTACACACTCCAGGGGGGCTACTATGTCATAAGGTACAATCACTCACAGGCTGCCAGACCCGCCCTCCTGCCCTCCCACCTATGCCTTCAAAGGCTTCATTAAAGGCAGACACAGTCGTGGCACTAGTCACTGGCATGGCTGAAGTCCCCAAACTACTGCACATGCTACAAGAAGCACAACTCATGTCTGGGTGTTATCTAAACCCTACACCAGAAAAGATTCCTACATATATTTAGCCCCTAAGAAAAACTATTTTTGTTGGAGCTAGTCGACACAGTGAATAGTGAATAGTTGACTAGGTCCAACAAAAATAGTTTTTCTTAGGGGCTAAATATATGTAGGAATCTTTTCTGGTGTAGGTGTATCTTTAGTGATTCTGGGCGGTTTGTTGCATTATCTAAACCCTGACACAGATCATGCCCCCCCTCCTCCCAATCTTAAATGCCCAATCCATTCCACTCACCGGCCCAAAAACAAAGAACAAGTTCAGGACACAAGCACTGCCCCTCCACTTTCCTATTTCACAACTATGATGGGGAGGGGGCTGTGAATGTTTCTGGCTAAAGTCCCTTTTGTGCAACTCATCTCAATTCCATCTCAATAGCCATGAATGCAGCAGCCCGTGTGCTCTACGGAGCCGCAAGGACCGAACACATCTCCCCCATTCTAAAGGAACTCCACTGGCTTCCCATAAGCTGTAGGATCCTATACAAAACCCTCCTCATTACCTACAAGGCCTTCAACAAGATATCTCCAGCTTCCATCTCTGACCTCATCACACACTCTCCAAACAACAGATCCAGGAGATCACTGGCCGCTGACATGCTACTAATACCAATTGAATCCACAAAGCTCAACCAGATCACCATTAATAGGGCATTCTCAAACTACGCCCCTGCGTGCTGGAACAAACTCCCCCCTTGCATTAGAGCAATTAGGGGCCTTAGTCAGTTCAGAAAAGCTCTCAAACACCACCTTTTTCTCTTGCATTATACTCATCCCGATATCCCTCCCCGTAATTCTCTCACACCCTCACTACATCAAACAACCACTATATGATGCAAAACTATACGGTGTAACCATCTCGAGCATGTAATGTAATTGAATTGTATATAGTTTCCCCAAGTTTACCTCCATGTTAAATCCCTGCTCTATGTAAACGACGGCCAAATGTATCTGACCAAGTGTTATAATGTTTTAATGTAAACCGCACTGATGACAAATAGTGCGGTATATAAGAAATGTTAAATAAATAAATTCCAAATGCCCAGACTCTATACTGCTCTTCTCCGGAGATTACATACTCAGGACCTCGTCACACGCCTGATTGCAGCATAACCATTTAATTACCCCATGTTTTCAGGAAGTGCACCTTGTAGTGCTCAGAATCTCAGGCCACCATCCGTTTCATCAACATAAACCCATGAAAAAAACTTCCCCAGAGCCAGAGATAAGGGGGGAGGGGGTCATTTCTCTCTAGTTTATATTGTTTTCCCATCAAACAGGCTTTATGACACCGGTGCTTGTCCTTTAGCTGTAATGCCATGGAGCTATCCAAAAGAACACCAATAAGATTCAGACTCACCACTTGACCCAGCAGCCCCGACAAGTAGTTCTGTAATCTTCCCCAAAAAATCTGTATCTGGGGGCAGGACCACAACTGGTGCTCTAAATAACCCAATCCTACCAAAAAGGATAGGACAGCAATCAGTGGTGGCATGGCCGCTCGATGGGCTCTTCCTTGTGAAATACAGGCCTGAAGGAGCAGCTTATGTTGTAGTTCTCTTAGAAGCGCTGTCTCCAGCTGCCTGGTATCTGGGCAATCCCTGTAGTAATATGCTCACCCACCACTAATGTTTGCATCTCACAAAACCAGTTTCTAACCACTTTATCAATCTGATGATCCAACTCAAGGTCGGCCAGTTTGGTGTGAAACAACAACACTGAGATGTCCCTATCTTTTAACTCCAAAAAACTGTTCAGTGTGCTCGCGGAGCTCATCCTTCAGTGACCCAGACCATAATAACAGTATTTAGATAAGCAGAAAGGGCCCGATATTCGAAAGGCATTTACACGGTTTGCAGTCCAGTAAACCGTGTAAATGCCTTAAACCGGGATAGTCAATGGCACTGACAGGGTTAATGCTGTTGAGTATCCCCTCCTAACTCCCCTACGCGCCCTGATATTATCTGCTTAGCACTGGGGTGTGTCAGGGACATTCCCGGGAGGAGCAGAGGTAGCGACAAGCGCTATCCGGGCAGCAGCGATATTACATGCGGCTGGGTTTGCGATCTGTGCCTTAAAGATAGGCGAGGAAAACCCTTACCTATCTTTAAGGTGCAGGAGCTAACCGGGCAGCATACAATATCGCTGCTGCCCAATTAGCTACAGTGGCTACCAGTTTTTGCGGCAATCCACATATATTCAATGCCGGGGCCCCTGGGTTAAGGGTCGTCAGGCAGGGCTATGCGTCATAGGGGCACATAATCTGCCCAAATCAGTATCGGGCACAAAATGTTTAGGATCCAGGGCATCAACCACCTGGATCCTTTCTGAGCTTATGGTTCGAAGACCTCCGCTTTCATTTCCATTAGAAAGGACCAATTACCTTGTAAAGGGCTAAAGACCTATTCATTTAAATTTCACTGCCATTGGGAGCAGAGATATCTCCAAGCACATTGCACAGGTACAAGCAGCACACTTCTCCTGATGAATGAGGGAAAGAACTCCAACTTATCATGAATGACAAAGGCCAGGTGCAGTGGTCGCACAAATCTATTTTCCGTCTACACGCAGGGGCCTGTCCCAGCCAACCCCTTAAATGTTAGAAAATACATGCCAAATTATATCTAGTAAAAGCATGGAGCCCAACCGCCTCCTTCCATGTACCTTTTAACTGGGCTAGAGGGATTCTTGCTCGTTTGCTCCCCCAAAGAAACCTAGTAAGTTCTCACTCTATCTTATTAACATCTTAACTGTACAATCTCAGTCGAAGAGTCTGAAGGGTATAGAGTAGCTTGGGAAAAGGGTTATCTTATATACAGCTACCCCTCCTAAAAGCAAAAGGGGAAGCGGTTGCCATTCCTGGAGTTTCTCTTGGACCACTCTCACCATTTTATCTAGTTTACACTGATGGCCAAGGTCTACTGGCAACATAATTCTTAAGTATTTAAAAGAGCCCTCTGCCAATTTCAGTGTAAAATCCCCTACTCAGGTCCTCTTAAGAGCCCCCCACCTCCAACCCTTCTGACTTGGTTATATTAAGTTTCAGATCAGCAATAGATCCGAAATGATGGATTTCCATAAGATTTATCAAAGAGTGCTGGGAGTTGGTTAAATGGACCAGGAAATCATCTACAAAAGCTGCTAGCTTAAACTCAACCCCCCCCCCCCCCACCCCAGACATCCATCCTCTTCTGAATTCTACAAACCAGTAGGTCTAACATCAGGAGAAACAACAGTGGGGACAGGGGTCAGCCTTGCCTGGTCCCCCTTTGAAGGTAAAGACTCTGATCACAGCCCCATTGACCAGCACTGCCTGTAGGGGCGGGATAAAGAAGCTACGCTACATTTCAAAACCATCCCCCTAGTCCATATGTCTCTAATATTTCAAACTTAAAGAGTCCCAGTTCATCCAGTCAAATGCCTCCTCTGCATCAAAAATGATATGCAGAGAAGGTGTCCCAGTTCGACAGACGCACATCATGAATGTGATAATCCTACAAAGGTTTACCACTGAATATCGGCCCTGCACAAACCCCACCTCATTATCCCCTCAAAGACTGAAGAATTTCTGCCAGCCTATCTCCCATTACCTTGGCCCGGAATCCTGTTATACAATTAAACAGGCAGACAGAAAATGAATAGCCTGAAGAGGAATACTCATAGGGCTTTCTTGTCTTTATAAAATACTAGCATAAGCAGCACAGACTGCAGCTTAAGCAAGCATGTGGACATGTTTTACACTTACTTTCTAACAGGTGTAAATGAAAGCATGCAAAGTTCATGAGTATGCACGTAAATGAAGGCATTTTATAATCAGCACGAGCACTTGCTAGTTCCGCCCATGCTTTAGCCAGCTCATGCCCCCAGCTAACCTACCGGCAAAGTAGATACCTTCATGTCAAAGCACGGCCTTTTATACCAGTCGGAATTTTATAAGAGGCCATTAACGTGCATAAGATGCCACATCCGCTAGGTATTGCTTTAGAAGATTACCTCCTTAACGTAGACAGTGGTTCAGCACTATTATTGCACAGAAGTATATTTATGATATTCAGCACTTGAACTTACCACACGCACGTAATCACACATTATGTGCTCATTGACGGCAACATTCATCTAGCCATTAACAATAACAAAGGTGCGTGGACTCATTCAGTTCATTGGTGCACACCAAATTGTGCCCTGTAGCTAAAAGGTTTGTGTCTCAGCACTGCAACAGTTGTGTCAAGCCTGCTGAACTCAGTGAGTCTTTCAATAAAGCCAATATTCTTTGGAGGAACAGAGCCGAGACGTCTGTGAGGGTAGCAGACCACTGCACAACCTAAGCTGGTATATTACTACAGCACTCACCTTTCTGGTTGGATCCTCCAACATACTTCAGTAACTGAAGAACGGCTTCTCGTGAGGCCTCATCGAACGGTTTCCCCGTCACCTCCACCGCTGCATACTTCCCTGCATCATACACCCTCTCCTCATAGAGAACATCATCCTAAGGACACAACAAATCATCATGCCAAGTAGAGAACAAGCTGAGAACACTAGGGAGAGGGGGCGAGAGAGGAAGCTGTAAAGCACAATGGGCCGGATATTCAGCAGCAGTGGCTGACACTTCTAAAGCGCATAGCTGTCACTACTCAGGGCCCCTTAACCCCAGATAGTCAATGCTGGGGCCATATCTGGCCACCGGCATCGAATATCCGAGTCTGCCGCATAGCGCGGAAGCTAACTGGGCAGCAGCAATACTGAGCCACTGACGGGTTAGCTGCCATGGGTAAAGATAGGCCAGCTTTTCCCACACCTCTCTTTACCGTGAGTCACTAGCTAGGCAGCAGTTCAATATCACCACTGCCGCCTCCGCTCCGCCCCAGAATGCCCACGAGATGCCCTGAGGCGTGTAGCGGCGGAACCACAGATATTCAACAGCACTAACTGCTGAACATCCCTCTAAGCAGCATTTACACGGTTTACAGGTCTGTAAACCATATAAATGCCTTTGAATATTGGGCCCTTTGTACCTAGCTAGGAAGCATGATTCGGAAGCACGGCAGCGCTCTCTGGGGGATATGAAGAAGTTACAATTTCAGAAGGTATCCATACATTTTTGAGGAGTATAAATCATACTCTAAAAAGCTGAAATAATCATGGAGTCTGCACACAATGATTTCTAATCCTGTGCTCCATTGATGAAAATACTTAGGTCACCCTGTCCTAAGCATTCTAAAGGGATTTATGTTACGAGGTGTAATCAAAAAATATCGAGACTGGTTGTGTAGCTATATAACAATACATTGCACCACGATGCTCTTAAGCATGCAGTGACCTTGTTATGTGCTCTGCATGTGCAGAGTGTAGCATGGACGCTGCACACCTGTACTTTTTTTTATCAAGTGATGTTTGGTTTCGTGCAAAAGCAGTTTGTCAGATTTACGAGTGAAAAAGCCGAACAGCGAATTTGCATTAAATTCGGCCAGAAACTTGAAGAGTCATGCAAAGAGACTTATGACAAGTTACAGCAAGTGCATGGCGATGAATGCATGAGTCGAGCTTGAGTTTATGACTAGTACAAACATTTCCAAGAGGGCTGCCAAAGTGTTGACCGTCCATATCTGTGTCGCTACAAATCTGACAAGGGTCACATATTCAGAGCTGTAATGTCAATTACTAAACCTATTACTCTGATAATAATCATAAAAGTGTGTCGTTTTATTTTGTCACGTAAATCAAAATAATCAAAATAATTCTTTATACTAATTCCAAGCAATATATAGGTCTCAGACTCGTTGGGCGTTATAGATATTCAGACTTTTAACATACTCTGAAAAACGTCCCAAATTGCATCAATGATCTTTGATAATATTTTGATTGCTTAGACACAATTAGAAAACTTTGAAATTGTGCATGTGCTTAACTTGAAAGCAATTGGAGAAACTTGAAATTGTACTTAGCTCTTCAATATCATCCAAACTTTAAGGGATGGAAGGATACTCCTATGAAGAAAGGCTAAAAAGGTTAGGGCTCTTTAACCTGGAAAAGAGACGGCTGAGGGGAGATATGATAGAAGTCTATAAATTAATGAACGGAGTGGAACGGGTAAACGTAGATCGATTGTTTACCTTATCAGAATATAGAAAGACTAGGGGACATGCAATGAAGCTACAGGGTAAACTATTTAAGACTAATGAAAGAAAATATTTTTTCATTCAACGTGTAATCAAACTCTGGAATTTGTTACTGGAGGATGTAGTAAAGGCTGTTAGTGTAGCTGGGTTTAAAAAAGGTTTGGACAAGTTCCTGGAGGAAAGGTCCATAAACCATTATTAAGAAGGGACCCAGGATATCAATGCTTGACCCAGTACAAGCATTGTGGAACTTGTGTCTCTTGGGGAAACTGCTAGGTACATATGACCTAGATTGGCCACTGTTGGAAACAGAATACTGGGCTTGATGGACCTTGGTCTGACCCAGTATGGCATATCTTATGTTCTTATGTAAGTCGCTCATAACTCAGGAAAGTGGAAATCATACTGGGCTTTTCAATAACATCCCCAACGCAGGGTATAAAGAACGTACGCATGCACAGCGTTTTTGGGAAGCTGGTAGTTCTCGGAGCTGATCGCTGAGGGAAGATGTAATAGTGATACTGACCAGCGAGAGAAAATAGTAAGACATTTCTAAGTTGAAGCCCGTGAACTGCAACTGAGAGTGAGGTAGGTGGTTTCCTTTGTCAGCAATGTTTGAGATTTTTATAATATGAAGTGTGTCTGCATTGTGAGCACGATTATCATTTACATTGCAGTGCTTACAACATAACCCCCTGAGGAAACCGGAGTACGGTGAAATGCTGATACAGCGCAGATGGTGGCGTTGGGGATGTTATTGAAAAGCCCAGTATGATTTCCACTTTCCTGAGTTATGAGCGACTTAAAGTTTGGATGATATTGAAGAGCTAAGTACAATTTCAAGTTTCTCCAATTGCTTTCAAGTTAAGTACATGCACAATTTCAAAGTTTTCTAATTGTGTCTAAGCAATCAAAATATCATCAAAGGTCATTGATGCAATTTGGGGCGTTTTTCAGAGTATGTTAAAAGTCTGAATATCTATAACACCCAATGAGTCTGAGACCTATATATTGCTTGGAATTAGTATAAAGAATTATTTTGATTTACGTGACAAAATAAAACGACACACTTTTATGATTATTATCAGAGTAATAGGTTTAGTAAAGTGTTGACAGTGACAAACATTCTGGAAGGCTATCCACGAGTAGGAATGAAGACTAAGTTGAAGTAGTACGAGCCATACTATGCTCAAATCGTCAATTGACTATCAGGGAGCTTGCTGAGAAGATGGTCGGTACAGTCCATTCTCACTGTCTATTTAGGGATAAGACGTGTGCTGCAAAATTTGTGCCAAAACTCCTGTCCCCTGACCAAAAAGATTGATTGTCTGCAGCCAGAGAGTTGTTGGAATGCATTGAAAAGGACTCAGACTTCATCAAAACGATTATTACTGGTGATGAATCATGGGTTTATGGTTATGACCTGGAACTAAGACTCAATCCTCACAATGGAAAACTCCAGACTCTCCCAGACCCAAGAAAGCCCATCAGGTGAGGAGCAATGTCAAGATCATGCTCACAGTTTTCTTTGATTATCAGGGTATTGTTCATCATGAGTATGCTCCAAAAGGCCAAACCATCAATAGGGAGTACTACATTCAAGTTCTGACTCGTTTGAGAGATGCAGTTTGTCGTATGCACAAGAATGATGAATGGTTGCTTGATCACGATAACGCCCAGCTCACGCATCACATCTTGTCCAGCAGTTCTTGGCCAAACACCAAATCAAGCAAATCTGTCAGCCTCCATACTCACCTGACCTCGCACCCTGTGACTTTTTTGTTTCCAAAACTGAAATTACCACTGAAAGGAAGGCGATTTGATGACTTGGAGACCATTAAGCAAAATTTGACACAGCAGCTTCACAGCATAATGAAAGAGGCTTTTCAAAATTGTTTCCTGAGGTGGCAGGAACGCTGGAGGACGTGTGTTTTATCAGAAGGGGACTACTTTGAAGGAGACGGACTGCAGTTACTGTCAGTGTTATACCCTTCTCTTTCAAATGAATGTTAAAAGGCACTGTAATACCAAGGTCTGCAGGTTGATGCCTCTGCAAATATGCACATTAGTACTTGCATATGACGTGACAAGAAAGGAGTAATTCCCTAACAGCTACAGAGTTGCCAAGTTACCCAGTTCCAGGAGTGAGATTTTAAGCCAGTCCTGGATTTCTGACAAGCTCATTCTGATGCATTATGGGACCTGCAGCACTGATTTCAATGGGTAAAATCCGGGACTACAAATACCATACTGCACTGCAATGCAAATTTAAAATCAGAACTGGCTAAAAATCTCACTCCTGGAATTGGGTAACTTGAGAAGGCTCCTCCCTCTTCTCTATTTTTTATCCCTCTTCTGCCTTGAAGAAAACTCAAAAGAGGAAAATAATTAGAAATAATAAGTGAGTGGGAGTTCCAGGGGAACATCTCCAGGTCAAAACGTATTCAGGGTGGACCTCAGAAAAGTGATCTCCTAGACTTCTCAAAAAATACTGTATTGCATAAAGCTAGCAAAGGCTGAACAAACAGGTTTGGCGAGATGGGTGGCGGCCAGGAGGCACCCTGCCCTCTGGTGAGTGGGAAAAGGGCACAAACCCATAGTGCAGCAGATTTGTCAAGTTACCCAGTTCCGGGAGTGAGATTTTTTGCCAGTTCTGGTTTTAAATTTGCATTGCAGTGCAGTGTGGTATTTGTAATCCCTGATTTTACCCATTGGAATCAGTGCTGCAAGGCCCATAATGCATCAGGATGAGCTTGTCAGAAATCCAGGACTGGCTTAAAATCTCACTCCTGAAACTGGGTAACTTGGCAACTCTGGTGCAGCCTCTGTTGCTATCCTCGGCTGCAGATCAGGGTGGAGAGAAAAGGAGCCCAGAGCAGGAGGAACCAGTGGGGAGCAGGATAACTCTCTGTGCTGATAAGATTATTCTGCTCTGGCTTTCTGTGCTCTCTGCTTCCCAGGTCCCAGCTAGTTCAGCTTCTTACTGGTTTAAATCCAGTGAACGTGGGATACCACTAGTCCAGCCTTTCCCGTAGCTCTTTCCCTTTTCAGCTTCAGTGACTCCTGCGCTGCCTCAGTGCCAGGTTAGGGGTGAGAATTTCATAGCCATTTTCTACCTGTACATAAATATAGGACCAGCGAAACCATTAGGTGGATTAGGCAGTTGTATAGGGTGACAAATTCTTGAGGGCGGGGGTGGGGATGGCAAAGAGCAGCTGCAGTCAAAACAAAATTAAGGATCCTGACAGCTACACAAATTCCAAAAAGCATCAGCATCTATTTTTACTCGCAAGGAAAAAAGGCAAATCGTTTTTGGAAATGTCTTACATTATGTATGTGTATATAATACAGCTGTGGTCAACATTATTGGCACCCTTGCATTTTAGATATGTTGTGTACAATATCTTGAGAAATAATTGGAAATATTCCAACTATATGTCATCATAATATTTTAATATTCAAAGGTATACAACAAAATAAATGCCTGTGCAACTTAGACATAGTAATTTCTGAGAAAAAAAATAACAAAATATGACCTGGAGAGGATTAATGGCACCCTTCACTAATATTTGTTTGCACAACCCTTGGCAGTGATACTCTCCAAACATTTCTTGTAACCATCTATAAGTTTCATACATCTGTCTACTGGTAGTTTCTCCCACTCTTCAACTGCAACTTGTCCCAGCTCATGAATGTTTTCAGGAGTCCTTATCTCAATGGCAGATTTCAGCTTTATCCAAAGGTTCTTGATTGGATTGAGATCAGGACTCACTGCTGGCCAGTTTAAAACAGACCATGTGTTCCTTTTAAACCATTCTTTTGTGCTTTTGGATGTATGTTTTCGGTCATTGTCCTGCTGGAGGACCCATTACCTTTAACCCATATCTAGCTTTCTGACACTAGGCAGCACATTTCACTCCAAAATACCTTGGTAAGAACATAAGAACATAAGATATGCCATACTGGGTCAGACCAAGGTCCATCAAGCCCAGTATTCTGTTTCCAACAGTGGCCAATCTAGGTCATATGTACCTAGCAGTTTCCCCAAGAGACACAAGTTCCACAATGCTTGTACTGGGTCAAGCATTGATATCTTCGGTCACTTCTTAATAATGGTTTATGGACCTTTCCTCCAGGAACTTGTCCAAACCTTTTTTAAACCCAGCTACACTAACAGCCTTTACTACATACTCCGGTAACAAATTCCAGAGTTTGATTACACGTTGAGTGAAAAAATATTTTCTTTTATTAGTCTTAAATAGTTTACCCTGTAGCTTCATTGCATGTCCCCTAGTCTTTCTATATTCTGATAAGGTAAACAATCGATCTACGTTTACCCGTTCCACTCCGTTCATTAATTTATAGACTTCTATCATATCTCCCCTCAGCCCAGGGCCGGATTTACCTATACGCCATGTACGCCATGGCGTAGAGCCCACAGCTGGCAAGGGCCCACAAAAATAGAACTAATTAGCTTTTTTTTAAAAATAAAATTTAAAAAAAAAACTGCTGGCTGCCGCCGCGGGGCCTCCTCTGCTGCCGCGGCAGCATGGATTGACCCGCGGGGGCCCCCTCTGCAAGCTGAATCCGTCGGTCCGTCGGTCCCTCCCTCCCTCCCTCCGTGCAGGCTGTGAGAGGCGCGAAGGGAGAGTGTCTCCCTCGCGTCTCTGTTAAGCCCGCAGGGGCTAGGACTGGAAATGGGCTGGGGGGGTTAAGACTGGAGGTGGCTGATGGGGTTAGGACTGGTAATGGGCTGTGGGCTGATGGGGGGGGTTAGGACTGGCAATGGGCTTTGGGGGGGGTTAAGACTGGTAATGGGCTGTGGGCTGATGGGGGCTGTCTGGTAATGGGCTATGGGGGGGCTAGGACTGGAAAGGGGCTGGGGGGGTTAAGACTGGAGGTGGGCTGATGGGGTTAGGACTGGTAATGGGCTGTTGGGGGGTTTAGAACTGGTAATGGGCTTGGGGGGGGTTAAGACTGGTAATGGGCTGTGGGCTGATGGGGGCTGTCTGGTAATGGGCTATGGGGGGGCTAGGACTGGAAATGGGCTGGGGGGTTAAGACTGGAGGTGGGCTGATGGGGTTAGGACTGGTAATGAGCTGTGGGCTGATGGGGGGTGTTAGGACTGGCAATGGGCTATGGGGGGCTGACTGGAAATGGGTTGATGGGGTTAGGAGTGGAAGTGGGCTGATGGGGGGTTAGGACTGGTAATGGGTTATAGGGGGGCTTAAACTGAAAATGGGGTGATGGGGGTTAGGACTGTAAGTGGGTTGATGGGGGGCTAGGACTGGTATTGGGTTGGGGGGTTGCTAGGACTGGAAATGGGCTGATGGGTGGCTAGGACTGGAAATGGGTTGATGCAGGGACTAGAAGGGAATGGATGCTGGGTGAGGCTGGAACTAGAAGGGAGCTGATGTTGGGGGAGGATTAGAATGGGATGGGGCTGGAAGAGTAAAATGGAGAAGGGAAAAATATTTTGTGTGGGAGGGATAAAAAATCTACAATTGGCCGGGTATTGGGAGAGTAAGTGGGAATTGAGGATGGAGGGGTAAAATTTGAGTGGATGAAATAGGAATGAGGAAAGAGCAAAAGGAGAAAGATTAGTATGTTAAAGCAGATGTAGAGAGAGAATGGAAAAAAACTAGAAGAGAGAAGAAAGGACAAATGGACAGCAGACGATGGAGAGTTAGCAGAAGACACGAAGAAACCAGAAGAAAGTGGCTGGAGCAATTGCAGCTGAAAAAAATGCACAAAAGGTAGAAAAATATCTCTTTATTTTGAATTTATTAATTGGAATATGTCAGCTCTGGTAAATGTGCATCATTAACGTCTGCGCTTTGTTTAGTACAAGAGCAAATTAATGTATAGTTTTATTTCTACAGTGTTGTACATTCCAAGTTTGGCTTTTGGGATTCCCAGTTTAATTATTGTCTTCCTGTTTCTAAATTGTGATTACTTGTTTGGTGATGGTCTATGTTCTGCATGTGTAACTGAGCTGAGGTGTTCTGTTTATATAATTCCTATTTGACATTGCCACTTGTTCTCTTTCCCCAGTAGGTCATGTATTGTTGTTCTCTGAAATGTATTGGTTTAATATTTGCAGTGTTGCCTTTTGATTGGTAGAGTATGGTGCTTTGTGAGTCCTGGTAGTGCTGTTAGGATACGGCGGGTTTGCTATGGGTTCTAAATGGGCAGTGTTTGTAGTAGTTCCTAATGTGTCTGGCAGTTGGCACTGGATTATAGTAATGTAGAAATCTTTTAGTCTTTCTTTATCCATACACTCATTAAGAGGCACGTTTACTAAAAGTTAGTATATGGTAACATTATGCAAATATTTATGCAAATGAGGCCCCGCACCCCCCTTGGGCCGCCCCTGCTGGGGGCCCACAATTTTTGTTGGCGTAGGGCCTCACTCAAGGTAAATCCAGCCCTGCCTCAGCCGTCTCTTTTCCAGGTTAAAGAGCCCTAACCTTTTTAGCCTTTCTTCATAGGAGTATCCTTCCATCCCCTTTACCATTTTGGTGGCTCTTCTCTGTACCTTTTCTAAAATCGCTATATCCTTTTTAAGATATGGCGACCAGAATTGCACACAATATTCAAGGTGCGGTCTCACCATGGAACGATATAGAGGCATTATAATATCTTTTGTTTTATTTTCCATTCCTTTCCTTATCCTTGGTAATTCTCTGACGTCACAATTCTTTTAATACGTTCCAGGCCTCCAGTTCCTGAGGCAGCAAAACAATCCCACAACATTATGGAACCACCATCATACTTAACTGTAGGTGGGGTGTTTTTTTCCTTAAGTTTTATTTCTTCACCTGTAAACATATTGCTGGTCTGCATTGCCAAAGAGCTCAAGTTTGGTTTCATCTGTCCACAGAACATTTTCCCAAAAGGATTGTGGTTTCTCAAGGTGGGTTTGGGCAAAGATGAGGCGTGCCTTTTTATGTCTTTGAGCAGTGGGGGTCCTCCTTGGTCTTCACCTATGAAGTCCTTCTTTATTTAGTGCGCGGTGTATGGTGCGGATTGAAACCATATTGCTCCAGATCAGCCTTAAGCTCTTTGGATGTTGTACATGGTGTTTTCCCAACAGTTCGCACTAACCTTCAAAGACTTCTTGTTTTAATTTTCCTCTTCCCACCACATCCTGGGAAGTTCTTGACAGTTCCATGTGCAGAAAACGTCTTAATAACACTGTGAACTGTAGACACAGGAATCCCAGGGTCTTTGGAGATGGCCTTGTACCCCTTTGAAGTTGGATGTTTGGTGATAATGGCTTTTCTGGCGGGCTTGGGCAGCTCTCATCTTCACCATTATGAAAATGGAACAAGGAGTGAATGTAGCCATTTTAAACGTTAGAGCTATCATTCATTGATTGATTCAAGTCATGTGAGTACTGACAATTGTTCAAAGGTGCATCTAATTTTACTGCAATGGGAATGTGGTTTTTCTGTTCAAACTGATTTGAATTGTTTATAAGGGTGCCAATAATCATGTCCTATCAACAAACAAAGACTGCTTAATATCCCCACCTATATAATTAATTGCAATAAAAGGATAAACTTATGCCTGAATAAGTTAATCTCTAATATACCAAAATAATTTTTTTTGGATCATTTGTCATGAAAGAGACAATGTTCCAGTTTTTATACTATTTCCCACTATTTCCTTTTTTTAATTGGTCTTGTTTTATTTGATTCTTTTATGTATCAAATATGTGTGCATATGTAGTCCAAAGCCATTTCACTGGCCACTTTTGTTTAGGAGATATTGGACATTAAGGGGTTGAACTGCAATGGTGCCAATAATGTTGACCACAACTGTATAACAAATTTTAATATTAGTAAGTACAGTGTCCAGTTATGCATTTTTACAGGATTGTTCTAGGAAAGGAGGTGCTGGAGTGAAGATTGTTGAGTTATTTTTGATCCTATGGTGGGCCTACAGGCCTAAAATCTAATTCTGGGATGCTGCAAGCCTGAAAGTTTGTTAGGGTGCCTAACATTCTTGCACTGGCTCTGCATAATCCTGTTCCCCTCATCCTTCACCTTTTAAAGAGAAAAGAAAGCAGTGAGCAGGGCAAGCAAGAGGAAGCTCAAACTCTACAGATCCTCAGGTTCTAGAGCAGACATCTCAACCCAGCCCTTGGGACACACCTAAAGTAGCCAATCAGATTTTCAGGATAACCACAATGAATGTTCATGACAGAGATCTGCACACAACGGAGGCAATGCATGCAAATCTCTCTCATGAACATTCGCTGTGGTTATCCTGAAAATCTGACTGGCTAGGTGTGTCCAAAGGACTGGGTTGAGAACCCCTGTCCTAGAGGCACATGAAAGGG
The DNA here is from genome assembly GCA_033557465.1 of Ichthyophis bannanicus. Lineage (NCBI taxonomy): Eukaryota > Metazoa > Chordata > Amphibia > Gymnophiona > Ichthyophiidae > Ichthyophis > Ichthyophis bannanicus. Next base: position 1,122,283,519 of record CM066031.1, on the reverse strand, counting down.
AAAGAGAAATCTATTTGCATTGGTGTGATATACAGACCTCCCTCACAAGAGGAAGAGGTGGACAGAGAGTTAATTGAAGACATATGCAGCATTGCTAGGAAAGGGGAAGTGCTACTGATAGGAGATTTCAATATGCCAGATGTTGATTGGCACATTCCTGCTGCAGTATCATCTAGAAGTAAGGAGATCCTGGATTCTTTACAGGGAGAACTGTTCAGGCAATTGGTAACAGACCCCACACGTGAAGGGGCCATACTGGACTTGGTGCTTACCAATGGTAAACGTGTTTCTAATGTTATAATGGGAGATCATTTTGCATCCAGTGATCACCAGATGGTGTGGTTCAGTATTAGGACTAGGGCTGTTAGAATCCATTCAAAGGTAAGGATCTTAGACTTTAGGAAGACTAACTTTGTGAAGATGGGCCAATACCTCAGGGAGTCGTTAGTGGGATGGGAACAGCTGAGGGATGTAGAAAAACAGTGGGCAAAACTGAAAGGGGATATTTTAAGGGCAACCAACCTTTTTGTTAAAATGGTAAATAAAGGTAAAAGGAAAAGGAGACCGCTATGGTTTTCGAAATAAGTAGCTGAAAAAGTGAAGAAAAAGAGGGAGGCCTTCATGAAATACAAGAGATCACAGAGAGAGGAAGACAGGCATCTGTATTTGGAAAAACTTAGAGAAGCTAGCAAAGTAGTCAAGAAGGCAAAGATTCAAAAGGAGGAGGAAATAGCCAATGCAATAAAATGGGTGGATAAGACATTTTTCAGATATATTAGTGAGAAGAGGAAGGGCAAAAGTGGTATTGTCAGACTCAAGGGTGCAGGGGAGGAATATGTAGAAGCTGATGAGGATAAAGCGGAATTGCTTAACAAATATTTTTGTTCTGTGTTCACAGATGAAGAACCAGGAGCAGGACCTCAGAAAAGACCCACAAATAGGAACAGAAGCGAGGGACATCTTGAACAATTTTCAGAAGACTGTGTTCGTGAGAAACTAGCTCAACTTAAAGTAGACAAAGTGATGGGACCGGATGGGATACACCCTAGAATACTGAGGGAACTTGGGGACGTTCTAGCAGCTCCACTGACTGACCTTTTCAATGCCTCGTTGGAGTCGGGAGTGGTGCCAAAGGACTGGAGAGAGGCTCATGTGGTGCCTTTACACAAAAGCGGAAGTAAGGATGTGGTTGAAAACTACAGGCCGGTTAGTTTAACTTCAGTGGTGAGTAAATTATTGGAAACGCTGCTGGAAGAGAAAATAGTGAGGTTTCTGGAGTCCAGCAGATTACAGGATCCGAGGCAGCATGGATTCACCAGAGGAAGGTCTTGTCAGACAAATCTGATTGACTTCTTTGACTGGATGACCAGGGAGTTGGACCAAGGGAGAGCTCTAGATGTGGTGTATTTCGATTTCAGTAAAGGCTTTGACATTGTTCCTCACAGGCGACTTATAAACAAACTGAGCACCCTAGGGATGGACCCTAAAGTTACTGCTTGGGTTAGAAATTGGTTGGGTGGGAGGCGACAAAGAGTACAAGTAAATGGAGCTCACTCTGAGGAGAAGGATGTTACCAATGGTGTGCCCCAGGGATCTGTTCTTGGTCCGATTCTTTTTAACATCTTTGTTAGTGATATAGCAGAAGAGCTGTCGGGTAAGGTTTGCCTCTTTGTGGATGATACCAAAATCTGCAATAGAGTAGACACCCAGGAAGGTGTAGATAACATGAGGAGGGATCTGGCTAAGCTTGAAGAATGGTCTATAATTTGGCAGCTGGGCTTTAATGTTAAAAAATGTAAGGTCATGCATTTGGGCTGCAGCAATCCAAGGCAGCAATATAGTATAGGGGGTGAAGTACTTGTGTCCACTAAAGAAGAGCGGGACCTAGGCGTGGTTGTGTCTGATGATCTTAAAGTAGCTAAACAGGTAGAAAAGGCGACGGCAAAAGCTAGAAGGATGCTTGGGTGCATACGGAGAGGAATGGCTAGCAGAAAAAAGGAGGTGATAATGCCTCTGTATAAGTCTTTGGTGCAACCTCATTTGGAGTATAGTGTGCAATTCTGGAGACCACACCTTCAAAAGGATGTGAACAGGATGGAGTCGGTGCAGAGGGTGGCTACTAAAATGGTTAGTGGTCTTCGTTATAAAGCATATGAGGACAGACTGAAGGATCTTAATATGTACACCTTAGAGGAAAGGCGGGATAGAGGTGATATGATTAAGATGTTTAAATACCTCCGTGGCATAAATGTTCAGGGAGAGAGCCTCTTTCAATTGAAAGCAAGTTCTGCTACGAGGGGACATAGGATGAGGGTGAAGGGAAATAGATTCAGGAGTGATATGCGGAAATATTTCTTTACGGAAAGAGTAGTGGATCCGTGGAATAGTCTCCCAGTGGAGGTGGTAGAGATGAGGACAGTAACTGAATTCAAAAAAGCATGGGACAAACACAGAGGATCTCTAAAGGAAAAAAGGGGACTGTTGTAGTTGTTGATATTTATTTTATTTATTTATTTAACTGTATTTATATCCCGCTTTTCACCGGGTCAAAGCGGTGGGACATATAACAAAAGGGGGGGGGAATCAATGGTGGGGGGGGGCCCATCACCGGGGGTTCAACAATGATGATTTTGGGATGGACATAGAGACTGACAGGGTAGCATAGTTACTGGTCTGGAGCTTTTGAGAAAAATAGGGGGTTCCTATTCAGAGATGTTCTTGGAATAGGACGGTTTTTAGCTGCTTTTTGAATGATGGGAGATCACCATTGTTCCTGATGTGATATGGAAGGATAGACTAGATAGGCCATGTGGTCTTTTTCTGTCATCATATTTCTATGTTTCTATGAACTGCTCTGGAACATCAGAAGTACAGGGTCACTTCAAGTAATACATGTCTGAGGTTTTTGAACAGGTCTTGCCACCTGATCACAGCCTTGTTGGTTTTAGACACTTCCTTAATAAATAAAATTCCCCGAAGTCTCTTATTTGCACTGTATGTTTGTCTTGACTAGATTTTAAGTTTTGTAAAGAAGGGACTGATTCATGTGTATTTGTGCAGCACAGCCTATGTCTAGTAACACTTTCCCAGTGAACAGCAATAGCATAACAAAAATCTGAACTTTTAAACTCCCTCTCGGACAGCCAGTTGTGACATCGCGGGCCTGTGGATGACGTCCTCTTACAGAATAAGAATGCTTTTATGCGCCTGACGAGCTCATGCGTTCTCGGTAAGCTGCCATGAATACAAGCCTAAGGCCCATGGAATATTAGCTCAAGGGGTTTTGTTCGCTTAAGTCACATCCATGCTGCCAGAGAGATTTCCTAGGCCACGCTCTAATACAGCATTCTTGTAGCTTTCCTGCTTCTAGAGCAAACAGGATTTAACAAGTTATTAGGTACCTTTCCCCTGACCAACGTAAGAATTATCAGGTCGTACATGAGCTTCCAGGACCACACAGGGTCTTTCTTCACATGACATCTTTGGCTGAAATCTGAAAAGAAAGAACCTTCAGGTCTGAAAAGCTCACCTATTCCAACAACACTGGCGAAAAAAAAGATGCCTAATATTTAATATCGGTGTTAGGCAAAGAAGACATGTCAATGTAGAGACCCTGGAGCAGTCAAATTAGACGGTGTCACCAGCGATGTTGGGAACAGGACTGGGGCCAAGAAACTGATGCTGCCACTTGTAGGACAGAGTCAAGACGCAGCCTGGAGGTGCCCCATCTTGCTGGGCCCTGTACTTGTGAGAGTAAAGAATGCCACAAGAAAGGCAGAGAGGGCACATGGGCGGAGTGAAGGAGGCGGCGGTCAGTGGGAGGAAAGGAGATTGCCTGGAGGGAAGCAGGAGTAAGTTGGGATAATGCCTGAAGTGGGAGGAAAGGTCAAAGAAAAGGAAAAATAAAGGAAACGAAGGAAAAAAGTATTAAAAATAGACCAAAATAAAAATAACAAGCAAAATGAAACAACACAAGTGGAGAAAGTATGCAGAGCATGGCTCATGGAATTTTTTTCCAACCCTCTGCATGTATATCTGTGCATGTGTATGGGCGTGATTTTTAAAGTTTGGGCTGTGAGTGTGTGTGTGTGCGTATCGCTGACCAAGAGGGAAGACGTGGTATGAAACTAGTGGTTCTCCATGGACAAGCAGGACTGGTCAACCACACATGGGTGACATCATCCAACGGCGCCATGGACGGAATTGCTTTCAAGCAGTGACTCTTCTGAGAATGTGCCAGCCATCCTCACCACAGTGCCCTCCCTCTTCCCACCTCAGTCTATTCTCTCCGACCGGCCATGCGAACGGCTCCTGCTCTCCTCAAACTTTTTTCCTTTTAATTCTGATCTCTTATTTTAAAGTTTCTTATTTCACTTTTCTTACCTCCACTGAGAGGCTTCACTTGCTACAGCGATCCTCTGAAAACTGCAGGGATCCGTACTCAGCGCTGCTCCCTGGCGAGGCTAGTCCCAAGAAAACCCCGTACATGGCTGCCTCCCTCACTGCGCTGCCGATGCTGCTTTCACCGGGTGTCACAACTGGCCTCTATTCCAGCCGGAGTGCACCCTAACACGAGGCCAAGCACAGGGCACAACATAGACAGAGCCATGATAGGATGTCACAGCTATGCTGCCAGAGTGACGGCAACCAAACCCGCAGCATGATAGCCTGGTTTGCCAACCTAAATACAAATTACCAAAAAGGTTACAAATTATATATTACCCCAAACAGAACTCAATGTAACCTATCCACCTTCAAGGTACAAAGTTATTTTTACAGTAATTAATTTCTTCACTAATGGAACCACCAGTATGGAGTGTGTAAAAAACTCTCTTTAAAATAACTAAAAAAAACATATCTATAAAACATCAAAAAATCTTTATTCTATATAAAAACACCCCTATAAATCACTCATTGTGAATTCATGGAATCAATCATCCAAAAATACAAATGACCCGCACTCTGGACAGATTTTTATATAAAATATATAATATACAGTCCTCCAAACAAGCATAATATACACAACATATTATGTATATTATGTAAAAATCTGTCACAAAAGATAGTCGGACTTATGAAAGGAATTTGTAACCTCCAAGTACCAGAGAAGCATCCTTTGAACATACACAAAGTGAAGATTCTTATCCTTCCTCCGACATTGCTCCTTAGAGAAGGAAGGCAGGCAGACCATCTGGTTCATATGAAAGGAAGAGCACCTTAGGCAAGAAGGAAGGCGCAGGCTGAATGGAAACAGCCTCCTTTGAAAGACAGGTAAGGATCTCGGCAAGACAGAGCCTGCAGCTCAGAGATCTGCCTTGTGGAACAAATCACAGCCAAGAAGACCGTCTTGAGCATCAAATCCTTTAAGGTAGTGCACTTCAAAGTCTTAAAGGGTGCCGCCATCAGGGCCCTGACCATCAGATACAGAACCCAGGAAGGGATCACAGATCAAAGGAGAGGATGCAGATGGCAAACCCCCTGGATAAAGTGTGCGATGTCCGGGTGCAAGGCTAGAAACTTACTAGCCACCGGACCTCGGAAACAGGACAAAGGTGCCCCTGAACTTTCAGGGAGCTGAAGGAAAGGCCTTCCTCTAGGCCATCCTGTAGAAAGGCCAACAGAGATGGCACCTTGACCGCCTCAGGAGTCAACCTCCGTGCACCGCACCACTGCTCAAAGAGGCACCAGATCCACACATATGCCAGCTTGGTAGATCTCCTCCAGGCTCCGAGAAGAGTAGAGTGCCACCACAGGAGAGTAGCGCTTATGCGCTAGCCATCTCCTTTCAAGAGCCAAGCTGAAGTGAGAAGGGAACTGGGTCCTCAAGTACGATCGGTCCCTGTCGTACTAGGGCTCCGAGAAGGAGGCAATCGAAGAGGAGGCACCAGCAGGAGCCACATCAAGTCTCCAAACCATGCTCTCCTTGGCCATCCAGTGCCACCAGAACAATCCTGTCTGGGCGGCGTTCTATATGCCGAAGTACAAGCCCCACCAAGGGCCATGGAGGAAACATGTACAGCGGGTGCTGACGACCAAGGCTGGGTCAGGGCGTCGACACCCTCGGACCCAGTCTCTGTGCAGCGACTGAAGAAGTGGCAAACTCTGGTACTGGCGCGTGTCGCCATCAGATCCATTTTGTGATGATCTCACTGGTATAGAATCAATTGAAGCATTTCTTGACTCAGCTCTCACTCTCCAAGATCCAGAGAATGCTGGCTGAGGAAGTCCACTTCCACACTGTCCACCCCAGCAATGTGCTGAGCTGACAAGGCTAGGAGGTTCTTCGCCACCCAGGCAAACAGAAGAGCCATCTCTAGACCTATTCTCTGGCACTCCTCATGCTGCCTTGCTGATTGACATAAGCCACCGCTGTGGTGTTGTCTGAAAGCACTCGAAACACCCAGCCCTCAACCAGGGGCCAGAAATGCAGAAAAGCCATCCTGATAACACTCACATTGAGGCAGTTGATGGACCACACAACGTCCCTGCAGTTCCAAGGGCCATGAGCTGTACAGTCTTGGCAATGGGCTCCCTAGCCCAAGAGACTGGCATCTGTCATCAGGAGGATCCAGGAGAAAATGTCCAGCAGCACGCCCTTCCTCAGATGAGGGCTGCCGCCACCACCGGAGGCTGGACCTCACCATCAATGGCAGTGGGAGCCTGTGCTCAAACTCCTGAGAACTTGAGGACCACTGAGCCAGCAAGGACCGCTGGAGCAGTTGCATGTCAGCCCACGCCCATGGCACCATTTCTATGGTCGCCACCATCAATCCAAACAGCTAAAAATAATCCCAGATTCTGGGAGCCTGCTGCGCACAAAACAAAGCCAGACAATCCAACAGTCTTTTGACTTTCTCCTCTTGCAGGAACACTCTGCCCACTTGAGTGTCGAAACATGCTCCTAGAAGCTCCAGGGACTGGGAAGGTAACAGCTGGCTGTTTCCTCGATTGATCATCCAGCTGAGGCTTTCAAAAAAGGACACCAACCGAGACACTTTCAAAAGAGAACAGACCTGGATGAGCCAGTTGTCCAGATATGATTGAACTCAGATACCCTGGCACCACAGCGCTGTGGCTTGCCACCACCATGACCTTGAAGAACGTCCTTGGCCGGTGGATAGCCCGAAAGGAAGGGCAGCAAACTGAAAGTGAGAGCCAGGCAAGGTAAAACGCAGATACTTCTGCTGATCTGCCCATATCGGGATATGAAAATACAGCTCGGCCAGATCCAGAGAAGCAAAGAACTCCCCCTCAGCACATTGTTTGAATCACAGAGCACAATGTTTCCATCCAGAAGCGCAGAACGCGCAAATGCTCGTTGACCCCCTCGAGGTCCAGAATGGACCAGAAGGAACTGTCCTTTTTGGGCACCAAGAAATAAATGGAGTATCTGTTCTTGTCCCGCTCACTCAGCGGGACAGGCACCACTGCCTTTAGATGCAGCAACTTGTCCAAGGAGGCCCACACAGCAGTACCTTTGCTCGCAGACCCACACAGGGAGATGTTGAAGGCATCTGGAATTGGCTCTTTGCACTCCAGGACATAGCCGAACTGAATGGTGTCTAGCACAAAGCGACACTTGGTAACCCGGGCCCATTTCTGAAAGAAAAGGTAAAGCTTGCCTCCAACTCAAGGAATCTGGGAATGGGCCCTCAAACCTTCATTGCACAGTTGGAAGGGTCCTCCTCTAGAAGAGGCTAAGTCCCTGGGTCCATGTGCTCCATGAAAGGACTGAGAATGAGCTTGAAGTCCAGAAGCAGAGGGAAAGAAAGGTTTTCCAGATCGGTAATGCCGAGAGTCCTGAGACTCCCAGGAATCCGGCCCGCATGCACTCAGTGAACGGGTGGAGGTTGACAAGAAAGGGGCAGCATCCCGCTTCACAGGCCCCTTGGACCTGTTCTCCGGAAGGTAGTAAGATTTTGTCTCACCCATTTCCTTCATCATCTTCTCCAAATGAACTCCAAACAGAAGTTCCCCCTTAAAAGCAAGCTGGGTCAACTGGGCTTTGAAAGATGTGTTTGCTGTTCAGTGCCTGAGCCAAATCCAACACTGTGACACCATCATTAGGGCATCATCCCTGGCTGCCAAACGTACCAGGTCATACATGGCATCAGAAAGGAAGGCCATAGACAACTCCAAAAGAAGGGTAGTATCATCCGGCAGAAGAGACTGAATCAACCGGAGCACGGCTTGAGACGTCAGGCTGGTACATACCGCCAGCTTCAGCATAGTTGTCGCCATGGTGAACTGGCTCCGCAACAACGAGTCCACCTTGCAGTCCAGAAAATCCTTTAAGGCTGATCCGCCTTACACAGGAATGGTGGTCCATCTGGTAACCACCGTGACCTGTGCATCCACCTTGGGAATGCCAAACCACTTGATGCACCCCTTCTCAGGAAGGGTGTAGATCTTTTTACACACCCTTAGCCCCTTAAGCAGGACGTCAGGAGAGTCCCACTCTGAATGGATCAAATCCTTGATCACATCTGTGAACAGGAAGAAGCAGTGGATTTCCATACCCCTTGAAGGAGCAGGTGCACCTTCGGCTCCTGCTCCATGCCAGAAGCATCTGTCAAATTCAAGGCAATTGAGACCCTTCTATAATAGGAGGATCACTCCAGCCTCTTCACAATCCTCTGAAGGTAAGAGTGCCTCTTCACCCTTGTCAAAGCCCAATACCGAGCCATCTGAATCTGAGCCAGAGTCAGTCTCAGACCAATACCAGCTGTTCCCCATCTCCAGAAGGACGTCCCTCATTGGGGATGCTTAGCCAAGGGTAATCAAACAGGGCTTCAACTCTCAGCCTGCCCTGCATGAGACTGCACCCAGGAGCACCCAGAGGCCGCAGGGTCTGAATTTCCCTGCCAGAAGGACCAGGCCTGCTGCAAAAAGGAAATGAATTTGGTGAGGACAATCCTGAATCCGGAATCCTCTCAGAAATGACCCCCCAAGACCAGGGGGCACAGCCACCATAGACCCTTAGAGGACAATGAACAGCTCACAGCACGGTTGCCGGATCCTCCAGCTGGCTGGATATCCTTACCAATAGTGCCATCCATCACCTCCTTCCCTACGATAGGTAAGATTGGACTAACTGCATCCCACGACTGGGAGAGGGGAAGTAGGTCCTCCAGGGACAACTTAGAAGCTGCCATGCAAGAAGAGCAGAGTCCTGAATCCAGAGATGAAGCACCTCGCTTGCCACAGGTCAAACTACCTTTCCTAGAAGAAGACATAGAGAGTTAAGGCAAGTATCACAACAGTGCACGCTAAGGCTGCAGCGTCCAAAAGGCGTGCATTATCCGCACTTTTATTACAACGTGCATTAGAGGCACTAGGGAAGGAGCGTAATTTGAAGCCACTTGGGCGGAATGCGCACTAGGTCCACACAACCGTTAGGTAAAAACACTACTAACGCATGCAGAAAATGGAGGGGGAAACCCCCTACACCATGCCAACAGTCCACCCTGAATTGCATCCCAAGAAGATGAAATCAGGAGCCCCCAACAAGGATGATGATGAGGTCATGCCTTGGTACTCACCCCATAAGAGCCCCCAGGTTGAGAATCCGTGTCAGGCTCAGATCTACTCCTCTGAAACTGCTTTACTGGTTTGCAGCACTGCATTTAAGGTGGCTGGCAGACAGATCCCTCTGAGAGCCTTCTACAATCTTCGAGAGAGAGCAAGGGGGACAGAGGGGGGAGGGAGGATGCTGCACTCTTCCACATCTTTCCAAATCCTTCCAATTTTCTGGCTGCTCAATAGGCTCTTATCCAGGGTAAGAGCATGGAGCTGAACTAATTTTCCCTCCTCCTCTGGCTACCAAAAAGACCGCAGACTAATGGAGCCTCCCACACCGTGCTCAAGTAAGAGAGTTACCCTCAAGGTGATCGTTCACAAGTGTTTACTCAATCTTTTTCTCTCAATCTCCAGATTTTCTTCAGAGAGGAAAAAATCCATCCACCATCTGCTGAAGACAAAGAAATACTGAAGGGACCTCTGGTGGCTGATGCAAATAGAGGCATGGGAGTAATGTCATTGAAACCTGGGCTTTTTATTGGTTCTTTGTCCCCACCAATCTGCTGGAAGGGGAACACAACCCACTTGTCTGGACTGGTCTAGCAGGACAATATGGAATAGTCAATTTTCTCAATGGAGAAAGGTGAATAGTGGAGCATCTCAGGGATCTGTACTAGGCCCGCTGTGCTTTAACATATTTATAACTGATCTTGCCAAGCATGATGTCCTTCTCTAATCCATTCGCATGATGTGTGGAAAGTATGAAATATTGTCATTTGAGCTTCTAAAGAAAGCTTAGGTTTGATCTCCTCTAGTATCAATTAATTTGTTCTTCAGGCAGTCCATGGTATACACAGTATTCTTCACCAGCACCATAATTCAGTTTTCTTCCTGTCTTATTTATTCACTGTCCAACTTCCACATCCATATGATGTTATTGAATACACTGTAGCTTGGACAAGTTGAATCTTTGTACACAGAGATATATATCTACACTTGAAGTCTTGTCTAGGTCCTTCATAGCCATGATGCCAAAAGCAATGTGTCGTCAGATTTCTTGACTGCTTGTTGTTTCAATACAATGCATTGATACAATAACAGCAGCTATGGATGCCTCTCTATAAACAATTAGCTGCCTGACTGAAGACCAGACACGGTTTAGGACAACTATCCACAGGGTTGCCATGAGTCAACATCGACTTAACGGCACTTAACAACACCACCACCATAAATGACCTGGAGACGGGAACGCCAAATGAGCTGATCAAATCTGAAAATGACACAAAATAAGATTGTAAAAAAATACAAGAGAATCTTGAGGAACTGGGAGACTGAGCATCCAAATGACAGATGAAATGTAATGTGGACAAGTACAAAGTTATGCACTTAAGAAAAAAACAATCCAAACCATAGCTACATGATGCAAAGTTCCATATTAAGAATCACCACCCAGGAAAAGGATCTAGGCGTCATTGTGGATAACACATTGGAATCCTCTGCTTGGTGTGCAGCGGCAGCCAAGAAAGCTAATATAATGCTAGGAATCATAAGGAAAGGAACAGAGAATAAAACCAAGGATATTACAATGCCTCTGTATCTCTCCATGACACGCCTGCATCTTGAGTACTGTATGCAGTTCTGATCACCCTATCTAAAAAAAAATATATAGTGGAATTGGAAAACATACGGAGGACAACCAAATGATAAAGGGATGGAAGGATACCCCCATAAGGAGAGGCTTAAAAGGTTAGGGCTCTTCAGCTTGGAGAGGAGACAGTTGAGGGGAAATATGATAAGAGATCTATACAATAATGAATGCAGTGGAACAAGCAAATGTGAATCAGTTGTTTATTTCTTCAAAAAGTACAAAGACTGGGGGACATGCAATGAAACTACAAAAGTAGGACATTTAAAATTAATCGGAGAAAATATATTTTCAGTCAACACATAATTAAGCTCTGGAATTTGTTGTCATTGGATGTAGTAAAAGCTGTTAATGTAGCTAGGTTTAAAAAAGGTTTGGACACGTTCCTGGAGGGAAAGTCCATAAACCATTATTAAAGTGGACTGGGAGAATAAGCAACATGGGAAGCAGGATACTGGGCTTGATGGATTTTTGGTTTGACTCAGTATGGCAAATCTTAAGTTCTTAAGGTGTTTGCCAAATTTGGCTCCATTCCATTATGTTTTTTTAAGAGTTATTTTGCCTCAGCCATTTTCAACCTCTTCTGTATAATTTCTTTCCAACATTTCATTGGAGTGGAAAGAATAAAAAAGGCAAGAAAGGAAAAATACAAAAGGAAACATTCCCTGGCCCCTAAAACCTCTGACTGAAGCTCATGCTTGTTGAATAACTTTTCCTCCTTTGATCTGCATCAACCATTTTATGTCTCAATACAACCTATTACCACCTGGTTAAGATTCTAGTTTTCTCCAGGGTCTGGCGGCACTAAAACTCTGCACGCCTTACAACTCAAACCCAGTCTTAAGGGGTGCCCAGACCGCCTTCCTCTTCAGAACGCAATACGCAGGCACCCTGTGTCGCTCTTCTCTAATGGACTGCATTCTTTTCCTAAGGAGGGATAAACCGAGAACCTGAACCCAGAGGAAGCTCCAGCTTCCCTTCTGCAAGATCAGCATTAGGGCTTGAGACATGAACGTGGGGATCCCGCATGGCAGCATCCGACCCTGCCATTATAACTTGGACTATCCCAGCCCAGAGAATGTAAGGTTCTAAATAAAAGTTACATAATCTGTTCCAAATAGTGCACTGTGCTCTATTTTGGCACAGGGCACCTTTGGAGATATTTCAACACAGCAGCCTTGTTAAGTTAGCTCAACTGAAGTGGGTCTCTGAAAGGTTAAAACAATCTTCTGGAGCTGAGCTGGAGCTCAGCCCAGACCCTGCTGGGAGCCCCTCTGCCTGGAGATGCTGAATGCTGCTCCTTCACAGTTCTGACAAATATAAGCTGAAGAGTGCACGTGCTAAGCATTGCACAAAGGCGTGTTTCACTAACGTCGCACGTGTGGGTGTGGGTGTGTATGAGTGAGTGGGAGGGGGGTCAGGAATGACGGGCTGGCTGAATAAGTACATGGGGAGTTCTACACGGCAAAGCGCCTGAGTGAGTGTGGGTGATAAGGGCTGAGTGGCGAGTCAGTAGATGGTGAGGTGATGAGTGTGCGGTGGAGGGAGTGTGGTGGTGGAGGAGCTGAGTGGTTGAACTGATGACGGTAATCAGTGGTGGAAGCAGGGGGGCTCAGTGAGTGGATTATGAGCGCCATGAGGACTGAGTGGGTGGGTAGATAGAGGGGTAAGGAGTAGTATGTGGGCTGAGCAATGGAATGGATAATGGGTCGAGTGACTGGTGGGTGATTATCAGTGACAGGAGGACTGAGTAAGCAAATGAAAGGCTTATGGCTGGTAGGGGTGGAGTGAGTGCAAGGGAAGTGTTAGTGAATGCAGGGAGGGGAGAGAGGGGTAATTTCGGTATGGGGGGGGGGGGGTTCAGTCAGCCCCTCTTCTTCTCTCCCTCGTCCTCTCCTCTTGCTTCCTGCCTGACCTCTCAGACTGCTGCTTATGTGGGTCTGCACTGGTCTCACCTGACATGGGGTTAACTGCAATGTTGGCTGGCAAGAGACTGGGAACACTGGCTGCCGACCCTTCTCATCTTCGCCAGTAGAGGGGGGAACCTCGGCCAGGTCTTTCTCTCGTGCCCGGCAACACCCCCTGGGTGCTCCTCTCTCACGTGTCTGGTAAGGAGCCTCATCTTGTCCGACACCCTGTTGCTTTTTGCATGCACAAAGTTATGCGCATGGATGAAGGAACAGATAGACGGCTGAAAGTCATGCTACGGTATACAGTGCATAATTAGAGAAAAAACTGCAGCGCCCATGTGTCAGCCGGTTCCCGACGAGTTGGAGAGGCAGCGTGGGTCAAGCGCCTGCCCAACATTTTACCCGGAAGCCCAGCAGACGAGTTCCACTTATTACATACATCGCAGCAGTTCTGAGCATGCAACAATTACAAAGCACACGCCTTTGAATACGGAAATTGAAATGCTCTAGTACCAAAAACCTCCGGGAATGTGCATTTTTGAAGACCACGATTTCGCTAAGAGCGTCCAGAGGCATTTATGTGATCGTGATCCCCCCCCCCCTGCTATCTTTACAGGCGAGTGTGCTGGTTGCGGTGTGGGGAGGCTGACGTGTGTCTGTGATCGGTTCCCAGTGCAGCACCGCCCCGGCCCCTCACCTTGGCCCCGGTTCGGAGGACTCGCAGCGGGCAGGTCTCTGTCCCCCCGAACAGCGAGTTCCGGATCAGCCCCAACATGTCCCGCTGCTTCTGTGGCTGAGCAGCCCGAGGGTGGGTCAGAGCAGAGGAGGGGAGACTGCGCGCGCGTGTGTTTGTGTGTGTGCGCGCGTAGCGCTGTCAGAGCTTAGAGGAGATGCTGCTGTGGCTGTCTCTCGGGGGGGGGGGGACATGGATTATGTGGGTATATGTCTACGAGACACTTAACCCTTAATTGCCTCAATCTACAAACTGAGATTGTGAGCCCTTTGGGGACAGGGAAATCATGCATTCTGTACCTAGATATAACTCGCATTGATCTTCTCCTGGAAAGGCCTGAGCTAAATACTACTAATAAATATATGTAAAAGGAGGGGAGGGGCATTAGAGAGAGTCTGTGTGTGTCTTTCTATGGGGGGGGGGGAAGAAGGCGGCTCCTGTGGCTCTGGTCATGGTTCTTTGATGACCTACATGGCAGACAAGGTCATGCTTTCCAGGGCTTCTGCTACTGCCCTTTACACACTGCTTCAGAGCAGCACATACATGTGGTTGGATTCCCTCTGAAAGATGCTGAGAACTCCAGTAATGTGCATGACATTCGGGGAGGGGTCAAATGGAAGGGGGTTATTCCTTTTTCAGGAGTAGCACAAGGCGGTACAATGGCTGTACTCAGGTACAGTAGGCATTTTTCTATCCCAGAAGGCTTAACAATCTCAGTCTGTACCTGAGGCAATGGAGGGGTTAAGTGACGTGTGCAAGGTCACAGGGAATGGCAGTGGGATTTGAACCCTGGCTTCCCGAGTTTTCAGCCCTGTTGCACTAATCATTAGGTTACTCCTTCATATTGTATGCAGGGGTGGTTCTATGATTAGGCGTGAGGCAGTCACCTCAGGTGTGAATTTTCTGGGGCATGCAGCAAGTGCCTTTCCAAAATACCCCTGTGGTGATACCTCATTTTGCTCTCAACCAGGCAGAGAAGCACCACCTCTGTGTCTCCAGCTTTCCTATCAGAACATCAGGCAGTGAGAGGAGAAGGGTAGCCCACTGCCTGCAGGTGCCGTGGCTACAGCTTCTGCTTCTGCCTGGCCACAGTCATGAGTAGAGTTTGAGGGATGAACTGGTGCCCTGCAGTGAGTGGCAAATGGACTGCAGGAGGTGCAGGGCTTCATGTTGGGCCATGGGGACTTGGAGCATGTACAGTGTCGCAGACCTCTGTGGTCCCCAGCTCCCTCTATTCTCACGCTTCCTGTTTTAAAGCAGAAGCATGCAGGTAGGAAGAGGAGAGGGCCACGGGGACCAGCAGTACCATCTCTGTGCTGAGTTGCTGAGACCTGAGGGCTGGCTATGGAGAAGAGGGGAGGGGAACAGTGGAAGGGGAGGGAACGATGAGAGGGGAGAAAAGGGGAAGTAGAGCATCAGAGGAAGATGATAAAGAAGGTGTGAAGAAAGGGGACAGGCAAGAAGAGAGGGAGTTTGAAGGAGGGGGAAAAGAGATGAGAGATGACAGTGTGATGGAGAAAGGAGGAGGTGGAGGAGAAAAATGAAAAGAGTGGGAAGGCGTAGAAGGAGAGGGAGAAGGAAGAAAGACGAGAAATGATGATAGAGAAGGAGGGGTGGAGGAGAAAAGTGATGAAAGGAAGGAGGTGAGGGATGTGTGATAAGAGCAGGAGGAGAGTAGTATGTGAGAGGTAAAGGCCGCATGTGAGCGAGAAAGAGAGAAACTAGTCTTGGATTACTGATGTCTCCAACAGCATTCCTTCCATTTTGTTGGATATTGTATATGTGTTATATGTTTATGTTCTTGTAAATGTTGATTTGTCTGGATTGTAAATCACCATGATGTAAAACTTGAACGGCAGTATATCAAATCATTTTAAATAAATAAAATACTGGAAGATCAAAAGAGTTGAAAATATTTCACTGAACTGCTCTGCTGCAGTTACAACTGAACAGATGGGAAGATTGACGTTGGTGGGGTTGGGCCTAGAGAGTATGTATTTGTGTGTGTGAGAGAGATAAAGTAGTACAGTTGCTGCATTGGTCCGACTGACTGCACAGAAATAAAGATAAAAAATATAAGGCAATAAATGTTATTGGATTTCTTGACTAACTTTCAGAAGTTAATGTCCTTAGAACAGAATGAGCAAAAGATACTAATATAAGAAACTATAAACAGGGTGGTCTAGAAGCAGTGAAGACGTGTGGATGCCACTTTAATGGTCTATAAAATAAAACAAAAAAGAATATAAGGTGGCATCTTTCTATTAGACTAAAATAATTTTTAAATTAGTTTTTGAAAGTTAAAGCCTTCCTGAGATCAGGACATTATGAACAAAAGACAATAGCAGAGTAAGTGAATAATAAAAGCATTCCAGCCGCAGTCCCAGGGGAAGAAGGTCTGTGTACAGGGGGACAGTGGAAGAGACGGATGGATGGTCAGAAGGTGACAAAGCAGAAAAATATTATGGTTTATGATAGAGCTCAACAAATCCCGGCACCATGTCGCCATAGCACCTAGAAATTGCACCCTGGGAATTTTATCGCCTTGATAGTCTTTTATGCACTGGTGAACATAAGATATGCCATACTGGGTCAGACCAAGGTCCATCAAGCCCAGTATCCTGTTTCCAACAGTGGCCAATCTAGGTCATACGTACCTAGCAGTTTCCCCAAAAGACACAGGTTCTGCAATGCTTGTACTAGGTCAAGCATTGATATCCTGGGTCCCTTCTTAATAATGGTTTATGGACCTTTCCTCCAGGAACTTGTCCAAACCTTTTTTAAACCCAGCTACACTAAAAGCCTTTACTACATCCTCCAGTAACAAATTCCAGAGTTTGATTACACGTTGAGTGAAAAAATATTTTCTTTTATTAGTCTTAAATAGTTTACACCTGATTAGGTGTTAGCAGTTCCCAAAGCTGAGGAGGTTACTGGAGTTCAACCACCTACTGTGCTCAAGGAAAGTCCCACTAAAGCACCAAAAAGAAAGTAACCTTGCTTTAAAAATTTACAAAAAACCCTTTTAAGAGCTCCCAGTCAGAGAGCTAACAATTTAATATAATAAAACAAACCCTTAAATCCTTACTGTTGGTTGATCTGGAGAGCCCCTGTAGGAAAGCCTGAACAGGGCAGGGCACTGGAGCCTTTTATGCAGGCCCTCAGCTGCTCTCAGGTAATCAGGCCCACTAACTCCTGATTAGATGTTAGCAGTTCCCAAAGCTGAAGAGGTTACTGGATTACAACCACCTACTGTGCTCAAGGAAAGTCCCACTAAAGCACCAAAAATAAAGTAACCTTGCTTTAAAAATGTACAAAAAGCCCTTTTAAGAGCTCCTAGTCAGAAAGCTAACAATTTAATATAATAAAACAAACCCTTAAATCCTTACTGTTGGTTGATCTGGAGAGCTCCTGTAGGAAAGTAATGGCTCGGAGCTGACTATGAGAGAGAAAGACACTGGGTGATGACTGTGAGGGCTTTGAGAGAGAGAGGGGGCACTGGGGGACTATGAGAGAGAGAAAGAGAGAAACTGGATGATGGCTGTGGGGCTATGAGAGAGACTGGATGAAGGCAGTGTGCAAGGTCTATGAGGGATTTTTTTAAATGAGAGATTTGCTTCATGTATTGCCATGATGATAAGTAAACCTAAAGTAAACTTCCCACACCTCTTTCAAATAAGATTTTTGTTGGAGCGGGCTGGAGGCGGCCAGAATTGAAATCTAGCCACACCAGACAGCCAGGTATTTTTTAATCAATTTAAGAGTAAATACTCTTAAATTGATTAAAAAGGACCTGGCTGTCTGGTGTGGCTAGATTTCAATTCTGGCCGCCTCCAGCCCTCTCCGACAAAAATCTTATTTGAAAGAGGTGTGGGAAGTTTACTTTAGGTTTGGCATATCTTTTTGGTTTGACTTTTACCGAACCAGGGTTTCAATTCTAGATGATAAGTAAAGCAAAAAAGGAAGTTGTTTCAGAAGCAGCTATAAAGGGTCACCAATATGCTGACAGCATGCTCATTGGGGATGGTGGGAGGAGGCAAAGATTGTTGCCTTCTATTGACACTGTGTAGGCAGAAAATGGGAAAACAGTAAATCTAGCGCTTAAAAAAAGGAGCCGCGATGCATCTTTTGAGGGGGGGGGGGGGTGCACTGTATCAGAGGTCTTGGCAGCCAGCTACTAAATTTTTTGTTGGCTCCTCGATTCCATGGAAATTTATAAAGTCCTGGCTTATGATATGATAGGAAACCCATATCTTTGTAAAGTCCTTTCTTGTCAGTTTCGAAGTGTCTTATCCTTTTAAGTTCATAAGTCTTATGATCCTGGATTGTTTTGCCATTTCCTAATATTCTGACCATAAGGTCATTGATGCAGTGCTCTGGTCTTGAAAAGTGTTCCCTCACAAAGGTGTCACTCATGATTAATTTTTCTAAATGGGACAGTCATGAACTTCACTCCTAAGCCAGGCTATGTCCCAATTCTGAGACGTGCAGCCCTGCAAACCATCCGGGCCCGATTCCCCCTCCGGCTTTCCCCACACGTCCTGAGCAGCAGGATGGGGGGGGGCAGAAATCTGGGCAGAGCGGGGACGAGCCTGCCCGGCCAAATGTACAAGGCCGATTCAGGTCACAGCCCTGTATGTCCTGCCGCATCAAAGGGGACGTGCTGCTTCTTCCAACTTGAAGGTGAAATAAGCAGCACTGACCCGGCGATCGGGCCCAGGGAACCCCCCGGGGCCGGAGTCGGGTGCGGGGGAGTCCCTGCCACTCGATCCAGGCCCTGGCTGGCCAGCCGTGGGTTGGGTGGCAGGGAAGAGGGGGGCCGAGACATGGCAGCCAAGGGAGCCTGCATGGAAGACGTCCCTGCAGGCAGGCAGGGGCACACTGGGCCGTCCTCGGGCCCGATTCTGTGTACCACGGGAACATTTTCTTCCCATGGTCCAGAATTGGGTCCTAGCAGGCCCATCCTGCACAGCAACATCTGGATGGCCCGGACATGCCTCTGTCAGAATCGGGCTCCACATGGAGTATGATCTCAGTCTCTCAAATTTACTGTTAACACTTGTCATAATAATTGCATCGTGCCAAAGAGAGCTTCCTTCTGGAGTTCATAAGATGTAACCTGTAGAGGCAATTTGTCAAAGTGCGATTCAAAATTCCTCTTATGAGGCCTGTGACTCCCAATGCGATGGAAAATATTTCTGTATCTTTCTGTTACATCTTCTTAGTCTCTGACCGAGGCGACCACCTAATTTGCTTAGTGGTTGGGACAGCCCTAAGGGGAGAAGGTTTCAAGGATCTGGAGGGGTTGGGAAGGGGTTGGGAGGCAGTTGATTTTATTTTATTTATTTTATTTACATTCTCTTATATACCGTGCTATTCTGCATCAGTGCGGTTTACATCAAACAAACTGAAATTACATTGAACAGGGCATTATAACTTGGAGATAACTATTTTACAGGGAACATGGGCTGTGGAGGGTTAAGTGGCTTGCCCAAGACCACAAGGAGCACCTGTGGGACTAGAAACCCCAGTCCTTCCGGCCCAAGGTTGCTGTCCTCTAGTGGGATTTAAACCCCCGACCTTCCGGCCTGAAGTACCTTGCACCAACCACTAGGCCACTCCTCCACTCCTTGATAAGGACAGAGTGCTATTGATTGGATGAGAGCTACAAGAAAGGACAGGTCTTCCTTGAAAGAAATGAGAGTGGGTAGAAATGGAAGAAGTGAAAGGGGAAATGGAAGCCTGGATGAGGATGAAAGGACCTGGAGGTGGAGAGAGTATGAGCGCTAGGGAATGAGCTGGGGTTGATTAAGGGATGAGAGACAAAAGGTCGTAGATGAGGTTGGGGAGGGATGAGTATAGAGGGAAGAAACAGAGGACTAGAAAGAGCAAAAGACGGCGGATGGGGAAGGGGGGGGGGCACGGATAGGATGCTGGTGGAAGAATGAGACAGATGTGGAATGGAAGGACTAAGGAAGTGAAATTAGGAAATGGTAAACTAGTAAGCAGGTGAATGGTGAAATGAGGGAGACTGAAGATTGAAGGAGGGAGAAAGAGGAATGGAATGAAGCTATAGTTAGGTAAAAGGCAAATGAGTTTCTGTTTCAATGTCAGAGAGATATGTAGGTAAGAAAAGGACAAAGACTGGAAGTTCACCCGGTATAGCTGCAGAGCTCAAATTTGGTCAAAGAAAGAAACATAAAGCAAAAACATAAGAACATAAGATACGCCATACTGGGTCAGACCAAGGTCCATCAAGCCCAGTATTCTGTTTCCAACAGTGGCCAATCTAGGTCATATGTACCTAGCAGTTTCCCCAAGAGACACAAGTTCCACAATGCTTGTACTGGGTCAAGCATTGATATCTTCGGTCACTTCTTAATAATGGTTTATGGACCTTTCCTCCAGGAACTTGTCCAAACCTTTTTTAAACCCAGCTACACTAACAGCCTTTACTACATCCTCCGGTAACAAATTCCAGAGTTTGATTACACGTTGAGTGAAAAAATATTTTCTTTTATTAGTCTTAAATAGTTTACCCTGTAGCTTCATTGCATGTCCCCTAGTCTTTCTATATTCTGATAAGGTAAACAATCGATCTACGTTTACCTGTTCCACTCCGTTCATTAATTTATAGACTTCTATCATATCTCCCCTCAGCCGTCTCTTTTCCAGGTTAAAGAGCCCTAACCTTTTTAGCCATTCTTCATATTAGTATCCTTCCATCCCCTTTACCATTTTGGTGGCTCTTCTCTGTACCTTTTCTAAAATCGCTATATCCTTTTTAAGATACGGCGACCAGAATTGCACACAGTATTCAAGGTGCGGTCTCACCATGGAACGATATAGAGGCATTATAATATCTTTTGTTTTATTTTCCATTCCTTTCCTTATCATACCTAGCATTCTATTTGCTCTCTTGGCCGCCGCTGCACACTGGGCCGAGGGTTTTAACATGGTATCCACAATGACGCCTAAATCTTTTTCCTGGGTGGTGGTTCCTAATGTGGAACCTTGCATCGTGTAACCATAGTTTGGGTTGTTCTTCCCTAGGTGCATAACCTTGCACTTGTCCACATTAAATTTCATCTGCCATTTTGATGCGCAGTCTTCCAATTTATCAAGATCCTCTTGCAATTTTTCACAATCCTCTTGGGTTTTAACAACTTTAAATAGTTTTGTGTCATCTGCAAATTTGATAACCTCCCTCGTTATTCCACTTTCCAGGTCATTTATGAATATGTCAAAAAGCAGCGGACCCAGCACAGATCCCTGGGGTACACCACTATTCACCTTTCTCCATTGGGAGAATTGGCCATTTAGCCCTACCCTCTGCTTTCTATCTTTTAACCAGTTCCTGATCCACAATAGTACACTGCCTCCTATCCCATGACTCTTTAGTTTTGCCAAAAGTCTCTGATGAGGGACCTTGTCAAAGGCTTTCTGAAAGTCCAGAAACACAATATCAACCGACTCACCTTTGTCCACCTGTTTATTCACTCCTTCAAAAAAAACAGAACAGATTAGTAAGACAAGATCTTCCTTGTCTAAAGCCATGTTGGCTGTCTCCCATTAGGTTGTGACTATCTACATGCTGAGTAATTTTATTCTTTATGATGGTTTCTACCATTTTTCCCGGTACTGACGTCAGGCTCACCGGTCTGTAGTTTCCCCGGATCACCCCTGGAACCCTTTTTAAAAATTGGTGTTACATTGGCGATCCTCCAATCTTCAGGTATTAGTTCAACTTCAATTGCAAGATCATATAGATGACCACAACTCCCTTGACTCCCACCAATTCGGTTTCCGCCCCTTCCATGGGGTAGAAACCCTATTAATTACTCTGATGGACTTCCTCATAAGACATACAGATGATAACACCCAAGGCCTCCTACTCCTTTTCATAGACATCTCCGCTGCATTTGACAACATCAACCACCTTACACTGATTAATAGATTAGAAAACTTAGGAATAGGTGGGACTGTCCTTAATTGGTTCAAGTCCTACATCACACACAGACTAATACGAGTTCAATTAAACCAGGAAGCATCGGAAACCTTCCCCCAAGGACAAGGAATACCACAAGGATCAGCCCTTTCTGCTCTCCTTTTCAACCTGTACCTGCAACCCATCACAAAAATATTTAGAAAACACAAAATCAATCACTTTATCTACGCCGACGACATCATGCTCGCCCTCCCCATAACCACGAAAAACCCCAATTATAACACTCTATCCGAATGCATGGCGGAAACCTCATCCTGGATGGGAACCAACTTCCTCAGCATCAATCTCAAAAAAACTGAGGCAATGTTTGTATCAAGATCGCCTGTGGCTGAAGATACCTACCCAACAACAATCTCCATCAATAACACATCGATACCTGTTAAAAAAGAGGTAAAATACCTAGGCGTTATAATCGATCACACACTCACCATGCTACCTCACATAAAACAGACGGTAAAAACTATATTTTACAAACTCAAAACTATTCAACACTTAAGGCTCCTCCTTGACACGCATGACTTTAGATCAGTCGTTAGTGCCCTCATAACCCCTCACTTTGACTATTGTAATAGTCTCCTAACCGGCCTCCCACAAAAGAATATCTACTTATTACAAAGAGCACAGGACATTTGTGCAAAAGTAGTCACTAAAGCCCACCTAACAGACCATGTAACCCCTATACTGCTAGAGCTACACTGGCTCCCCATAAATTATCGAATCAAATACAAAATACTACTAACAACCTTCAAACTACTAAACGATATTGCCCCCTCACATCTATCTACACTCCTTCACGTCCCAAACGAATTAAGAGCCCGCAGACTAAATGCAACCCTCTCACTAGAGCTGCCAAAAGCATTCACGAGGACCAAAAACTCCACCAGTGCCAGAGCCTTCTCATTCACCGCTCCCACACTTTGGAATGACCTCCCAATAGACATCCGAATCATAAAGGACCTCTCCCAATTCAGGAAAGAACTCAAGACATACCTATTCTCTGAGCACTTCGGAATCCCCTACCCTCCAAGTCCAGACACACAGCGTCCACAGACACACAAACAAAAAACCCCGCAGAAACACAATTAACTGAACACACTACTCCTCTAACAGCCCCCAAAGACACCCCAAACAACCCACGAGAAAAAAAAAAAAAAAAAATGGAAATAAATTCCATCACACACAAACCCACTCACATACACACACAAACTCACGCACACTCATACACACACACACTCACACACACCTGAATAGCGAATCATGTATTCTTGTAAATAATTTTCTATAAATAGCAATGTCAGCTCACTGACATTCCCCTGTAAATTCAGCAGTATACAAAAGTATACACCCTGTAAATAGTTCTGACAATTTACTGTTCTGTTATATGTAAAAAGTTAAGAAGTTCTTGTTCTATGTAATGTTATGCAAATGTATGCAATTGTTCCATGTAAACCGCCCCTGATCTCTGGAAGGGGCGGTATAGAAGAAATAGATAAATAAATAAAATAAATAAATAAAAATGATTTTAATGATAGTTCACAGATTACTGATAGCAGGTCTGCAATCTCATATTTCAGTTCTTTCAACACCCTTGGATGTATACCATCCGGCCCAGGTGATTTGCTACTCTTCAGTTTATCTAATAGTTGTAAGACATCTTCCCGATGTATCGATATTTCCTTCAATTCTTCCGCACCTTTAAATACTACTTCAGTCATGGGTAACATCCCTACATCTTCCTCAGTAAAGACCGAAGCAAAGAATTCATTCAGTCTCTCCGCTATCGCCTTGTCGCCTCTTAGTGCTCCTTTAACCCCTTTATCATCTAATGGACCAACTGACTCTCTCACAGGTTTTTTGCTACAAATGTACTTGAAAAGGTCTTTATTTCGCGTTTTTGCTTCCGCAGCAAGCTTCTTCTCAAATTCTCTCTTTGCCTGCCTTATCAATGCCTTGCATTTGACTTGCCAGTGCTTGTGCCATTTCCAGGTTTCGTCGTTTGGCTCTTTTTTCCATTTCCTGAAAGATGCTTTTTTGGCAACAACAGCCTCTCTGACCTCACCTTTAAACCATGCTGGCAGTTTTTTGGACTTCCTTCCACTTTTCTTAAAGCGTGGAATACAGCTGGTCTGGGCTTCCAAGATAGTATTTTTCAACAACACCCAAGCTTGATGTACGTCTTTAACCTTTGCAACTGCTCCTTTTAGTTTTTTCTTAACTGTTTTCCTCATTTTATCAGTCTCCCTTTCGAAAGTTAAAAGGTAGTACTGTGGATTTCCTTACTATCCCTCCTCCACTAATTAAATCAAAGGCGATCATGCTATGATCACTATTGCCAAGTGGCCCCAACACCCTTATCTCTTGCACTAGATCTGGTGTTCCACTAAGGACTAGGTCTAATATGGCTTCCCCTCTGGTCGGTTCATGAACCAGCTGCTCCAAGAAGCAGTCATTTATTTCATCTAGGAACTTTATCTCCCTAGCATGTCCTGACGTGACACTGACCCAGTCGATACCGGGGTAATTGAAATCACCCATTATTATTACTGCGCTGTAACGTTTGTTAGCTTCCTTGATTTCTTTGAGCATTTCATCATCCATTTGGTTATTCTGGCCAGGTGCTCGATAGTACACCCCCACTGCCATTGCCTTCCCCCTTTTATATGGAATTTCAATCCATATAGATTCTACAGCAGATTTTGTTTCCTGCAAAACTTTAATCCTTTCTGAGTCAATGCCCTCTCTAACATAGAGCGCAACCCCTCCACCAATTTGATCAGCTCTATCATTACGATATAGTTTGTACCCAGGTATCACAGTGTCCCACTGGTTGTCCTCCTTCCACCATGTCTCTGATATTCCAATCATATCTAACCTTTCATTTAGTGCTATATATTCTAACTCTCCCATCTTATTCTTTAGACTTCTAGCATTTGCATACAAGCATTTTAGAGAATGTATTTTATTCATGTTAATTTGGCTATTGTTAGACATGGGTAAATTGGGATCTTTAAGCTCTGTCTGCTCCATACCTGAGGGCATTTGGGCTACTTTACTCTTTTGTGGAACCTCTCTGCTTTTGGTAGTATCCTTCAAGGATACATTCTTCCGAACCATCCGCTCTTGGGCGACTGTCGGCTTTCCCCTAATATCTAGTTTAAAAGCTGCTCTATCTCCTTTTTAAAGGTTAATGCCAGCAGCCTGGTTCCATCCCGGTTAAGGTGAAGCCCATCCCTTCGGAAGAGCCCCTCCTTTCCCCAGAATGTTCCCCAGTTCCTAACAAATCCAAAACCCTCATCTCTGCACCATTGTCTCATCCACGCATTGAGACTCCGGAGGTCTGCCTGCTTTTTGGGTCCTGCACGTGGAACAGGAAGCATTTCAGAGAATGCTACCCTGGAAGTTCTGGATTTCAACTTCCTACCTAAAAGCCTAAATTTTGCCTTCAGAACCTCCCTACCACATTTTCCTATGTCATTGGTACCGACATGTACCAAGACAGCAGACTCCTCCCCAGCACTATCTAAGACCTTATCTAGGTGGCGCGTGAGATCCGCTACCTTCGCACCAGGCAGGCATGTTACCAGGCAATCCTCACATCCACCAGCCACCCAGCTATCTACATGCCTAATGATCGAATCACCAACCATAACGGCTGTCCTAACCCTTCCCTCATGGGCACATGGCCCTGGAGAAACTTCCTCGGTGCGAGAGGGTTTTACATCACCTGGAGGACAGGTCCTAGTTACAGGATCACTTCCTGCCACACCAGGGTGATGCTCTCATGTCACGTGACCTCTCTCCTCCATGGCAACAGGGGTGCTGCCAGACTGGAGGTGGGACTTCAGGACTATATCCCTGTAGGTCTCGTCTATGTACCTCTCTGTCTTATGTTTTCCAAGTCTGCTACTTTAGCCTCTAGAGAACGGACTTGTTCCCTGAGAGAAAAGAGCTCCTTGCACCTAGTGCACACGTAAGACCTCTCACCAACTGGGAGAAAATCATACATGTGACACTCAATGCAAAAGACTGGAAAGCCCCCATCCCGCTGCTGGACTGCTGTCTGCATCTTAGTTTTAAGTTTGTGTCTAGATCTTTAAGTTCTTACTTACTAGGGGTTGCTATGGGTATTTATACTAATAAAAGTGTACCTAATACGTTTAATATACCTTGTTCACCTGAAGCTTAATTAATCTCAGGTCCTTAGTGTATGACTGATTTGGGTAATGAGCTTCACCTGAAAGCACCTCCTGTCTTTTAAGATGTGTAAGTACCTATAAAGCTATGATTATCCCAGGGGTGGGAGGGAGGGAAATAACACTTATTAAAAGAGGGCTGCTACACAGTACCCTGTCTTATGCTGCTGAGGTAAGCTAAATTCTGATTTGATTTAAATTATAGCTCTTAGCTGCTGCTAGGCTCTAACTTCTTATGAAATTTAAACTACAAGCTCTCTGCTGGGTACTAAATTTAACCAGAAAGCTCTCTTCTGTGTTTTAAATTTAAACTAAAAGTACTTTGCTGTTACTTGGCCCTGAGTGACTATTAAATTTAAACTACAAGCTCTCTGCTGGGTATGAAATGTAACCAGAAAGCTCTCCTCTGTGTTTTAAATTCAAACTTTAATTGCTGCTACTAGGCCCTAACTGATCCAACAAAAAAACAATGGGTTCACAGATTAAGTAGCTTTAATACAAAGAATTCTTTTTAGAAAATTACCAGAAGTATATACTCACAGTTGCAGATTTCTCTCCAGAAGTAACAGTCCCCCTTTCTAGTCCTTCAAGACAGAGGTTCACAGAGCTCTGGTTGAGCTATTTATGCCTCTGCTGCTGAGGTAATGCTGTGACCAACTTCCTGGGTAATTAACAGTCCTTGCTTGGATAGGAGGAGTCTTTCAAAATGGCCTTTTGATCTGCCACCTGGTGTTAACACCTATTGAAAAGGTTTCACAGGTCTCTTGCCCCCTAGGTAGAAGGCCTCTTTGTAAAGGTCTCTAGAAGACTTTATTTGTTGCTCAAAGAGTACAGACCCTGTTTTGCCTTTTGTGCTAAGCTAAATTCTGATTTGATTTAAATTATAGCTCTTAGCTGCTGCTAGGCTCTAACTTCTTATGAAATTTAAACTGCAAGCTCTCTGCTGGGTACTAAATTTAACCAGAAAGCTCTCTTCTGTGTGTTAAATTTAAACTAAAAGTACTTTGCTGTTACTTGGCCCTGAGTGACTATTAAATTTAAACTACAAGCTCTCTGCTGGGTATGAAATGTAACCAGAAAGCTCTCCTCTGTGTTTTAAATTCAAACTTTAATTGCTGCTACTAGGCCCTAACTGATCCAACAAAAAAAAAACAATGGGTTCACAGATTAAGTAGCTTTAATACAAAGAATTCTTTTTAGAAAATTACCAGAAGTATATACTCACAGTTGCAGATTTCTCTCCAGAAGTAACAGTCCCCCTTTCTAGTCCTTCAAGTCCTGAAGGAAAAGAAAACTGTGGCAGAAAAGGAACATTCATTTGGTAAGTGGATCACTGCACCTAACAGGTCGGCTGCAGGAACCCAAGAAGGGCCTCCTCAGCTGCCCACACAGGTTTGGGAAAACCTGAAAGGAGTTTTTTTTAAAGCTGTTTTATTCAAACAGCAAAGCCATAGAGCCAAAGAACGAAACAGAGTAAAATTTAAAAAATAGGGGGGGGGGGGGGGAGCAGAACATGCGGAAATAGGACAGTGAGAGGGAAGGAAGGCCTGGGCCCAGACTTACCAACCCCCTTCAAGGGCCCCCCCTGTCTACTCCCCTACCCTTCAGTGCTGGAACCCATAGGTAAGAGCACTGGACATGGGGTATCTGTCTGCTCACAGAGACAATGGTTGTCGTGGGACGAGCATCTAGCGGGGTCCCGGTCCAGTCCAGATGACACCTGGTAAAGAGAGAACAAGAGCAAGCAAGGCAAGAGAGAAAAACACATTTTCCAGGCAGATATCTTTTTATTGACTGCTATAGCAGGGGCTGGCTCACAGTAAGTTATCAAGGAGTCCAGCCGTTAGGTACATTCCAGATATGCCACCTAGATAAACAAGGGGCCCAGAGAATTCTTCCAAATTGCTATTCTGCTCTAAACCACGTGACAAACTGCTATGCTAAGACTGTATAAAAACCCAGCTTGTATCCTGTGTGACGGCTGGACTCCTTGATAGCTTACTGTGAGCCAGCCTGTGCTATAGCAGTGAATAAAAAGATATCTGCCTGGAAAATGTGGTTTTTTTCCTCTTGCCTTGCTTGCTCTTGTTCTCTCCTTACCAAGTGTCATCTGGACTGGACCGGGACCCTGCTAGATGCTCGTCCCATGACAATGGTCAGGGCCGGCCCGTCCATTGAGCAAGAATGTTTTTTGCACAGGGCCCCGCGTTTCAGGGGGCCCTGCGCAAAAACATCTTGCTTCAGCCCAACTAGGTTAAAAAAAACACAAACCGGCTGCTGCTGCCGCAGTGGCTGCAGCAGAATCGAGCATCCCGCGGGGCCCCCCCTGCCCTGCAGAGTCTTCCATGCGGCTTCAGCGTCGGCTGTCAGAGCCACGCGAAGAGAGAGCTTCTCCTCTCGCGGCTCTGTTAATCCCGCCGCGGGGCTGATGGGATTTCCCATCAGCCCCACGGCGGGATTAACAGAGCCGCGAGAAAGGGAAACTCTCTCTTCGTGAGGTTCTGAAAAGCCCACGCTGAGGCCACATGGAAGACTCTGCAGGGCAGGGGGGGCCCCGCGGGATGCTCGCTACTGCCGCTGCCAAGGCGGCAGCAGCAGCCGGTTTGTGGTTTTTTTTAACCTAGCTGGGCTGATGGGGGGGAGGGGGTTAGGACTGGTAATGGGCTATAGGGGTGTTAGGACTGTTAATGGGCTATGGGGGGGGTTAGGACAGGTAATAGGCTATGGGGGGCTAAGACTGGAAATGGGCTTATGGGGGGGGTTAGGACTGGTAATGGGTTATGGGGGGCTAAGACTGCAAATGGGCTGATGGGGGGTTAGGACTGGTAATGGACTGTGGGGGGGTAAGACTGAAAATGGGGTGATGGGGGGTTAAGACTGGTAATGGGCTGTGGAGGGGGGGTAAGACTGAAAATGGGCTGATGAGGGGGTTAGGACTAGTAATGGGCTATGGGGGGGGCTAGGACTGGTAATGGGATGGGGGGTTGCTAGGACTGGAAATGGGCTGAGTGGAAGGGGGGCTTGAACTGCAAATAGCTGATGGGGACAGGGACTTGGAATGGAAATGGGCTGAGTGGAAGGGGGGGCTTGAACTGCAAATAGCTGATGGGGAGGAGGGCTTGGAATGGAAATGGGCTGTGAGGGGAGGGAGCTAGGACTGGAAAGGGGCTGAGTGGGGGGGGGGCTAGGACAGGAAATGGGCTGAGTGGAGGGGAGCTAGGATTTGACATGGGCTGATGGTGGGGCTAGGAAAGGACTAGAAATGAGCTGATGGAGGGACTCGGATAGGACTGGAAATGGATGGGGGAGCTAGGACTGGAAATGGGCTGATGGGGGGCTAGGACTGGAAATGGGCTGAAGCAGGGACTAGAAGGGAGGAGATGCTGGGTGGGTCTGGAACTAGAAGGGAGCTGATGTTGGGGGAGGATTAGAATGGGATGGAGCTGGGAGAGTGAAATGGAGAGGGAAAAATATTTTGTGTGGGAGGGAAGACAAATCTACAATTGGCCGGATATTGGGAGAGTAAGTGGGGATTGAGGATGGAGGGGTAAAATTTGAGTGGATGAAATAGGAATGAGGAAAGAGCAAAGGAGAAAGATTAGTATGTTAAAGCAGATGTAGAGAGAGAATGGAAAAAAAAACTAGAAGAGAGAAGAAAGGACAAATGGACAGCAGATGGAGAGTTAGTAGAAGACACAAAGAAACTAGAAGAAAGTGGCTGGAACAATTGTAACTGAAAAAAAATGTGCAAAAGGTAAAAAAATATCTCTTTATTTTGAATTTATTAACTGGAATATGTCAGCTCTGGGAAATGTGCATCATTAACGTCTGCGCTTTGTTTAGTACAAGAGGAAATTAATTTATAGTTTTATTTCTACAGTGTTGAACATTCCAAGTTTGGCTTTTGGGGTTCCCAGTTTAATTATTGTCTTCCTGTTTCTAAATTGTGATTCCTTGTTTGGTGATGGTCTATGTTCTGCATGTGTAACTGAGCTGAGGTATTCTGTTTATATAATTCCTATTTGACATTGCTACTTGTTCTCTTTCCCCAGTAGGTCATGTATTGTTGTTCTCTGAAATGTATTGGTTTAATATTTGCATGTTTCCTTTTGATAGGTATGGTATGGTGCTTTGTGAGTCCTGGTAGTGCTGTTAGGATATGGCGGGTTTGCTATGGGTTCTAAATGGGCAGTGTTTGTAGTAGTTCCTAATGTGCCTGGCGGTTGGCACTGGATTATAGTAATGTAGAAATCTTTTAGTCTTTCTTTATCCATATACTCATTAAGAGGCATGTTTACTGAAAGTTAGTGTATGGTAGCATTATGCAAATATTTATGCAAATGAGGCACCTTATGCAAATGAGGCCCTGCACATGGCCCCCGCGCCCCCCTTGGGCCGCCCCTGACAATGGTCATACCCAAACTCCCAGTAAACGGTGGGCCGAGTCTCAAACACACAGACCACAAGACCATGATCTGAGTGAGGGGAGACAGGCCTATCTGCACAGCTCCATCCATCCACACACCTTGCCACCTGCTGGAGGTAGACAATACCGGCTTTTCTCAGTACTGCAACAGTAGATATTCTGACTGATGACAGCACTGAAAGGTACTCTGGTCTGTCTCTACCTGCCTCACTCAACTAGGCTGGTCTAGCAGATGATAAGGTTGATTATTTTTTACCTGATTTGTATCTCTTCATGCAACACAAAGTGTGAAAGCAGAATATGGAGTCCAGTCCACCTGGTGATCGATAAGCACTTTGCCTTAGAAGCAGGTTTGATAGCAACTGCACTGGTGGTCTGTGTAGTGTGGAGGCACTTAAGAAAAGCAGCCCTTGGATGCCTTACGTTTTCATTTCCAGTCTTTCAACTGCGCAAAATTCTTCTTCATCCCCTAGCCCGCACCTCCATATATCAATAGTGGAAGCTGACATCTTCACTTCATCTGATATTACTGGAGGGAAGCCCTGTATGAGTCTGGAGAGAAAGGAGCCTGGAATGCATATATTGAGCAGATTTGCATAATCTCTTTACTGTTTTTCCTGCTGAGACTTTTTTATTCTGTAGAATTATCGTACCACATCTTGTTTTGGATTGTCCATAATCCAGTCACCCTTACCTTTCTCTCAGAAGTATTAACTCACCGTTTCATGCATTCAGATTCTGAAGCTCTCCTCTCTCTTCCCCACATTTCTTTCTTGTCTGACTCACAGATTCAGTTTTTGGATCTGGACAGCTCTTTTATATGCAATCGGCAGAATAAATTTAGCAACACATATCAATTCCAGAGTGAAATGAACTCAATTCAAAAAAACAAAAAATCACTCTACTATAATAAACACAGGCTAGGTATTCATATTTCATACAAACATCAAAAAGCTGCATTAACACAGGTCTACCATAAGGAGAAAGAGGCTTCAGATTACATGGGTCAGGCAGACAGAGCCAAGCATGTATTTGCCATCTCTATCACATCAATAGCCAAAAAACTCCTTAAACATATTTATATTTTTCAAATATCATTTCAGGTTGTCCCGAGCTATAGAGTATGTTATGTGGTACTGGCAGTCAGTGGGGCATTTTTGGTGAATTTATCGAAACCCCTTGAGAAAGCGCATTGTGAAACGCTTGGTCGACGAAATGGTTGGCGTCGGGGTGTTTGGATTGAAATCTTTATGATCTGAGTTATGCCTATGGAGACCACTCCAGTTAAGTTGTACTAATGACATGCTGTAGAAGGGAGTATTGTTCAAAACACTGGAAAAGTGAAATTATTTGAAATATTGAAAATTTAAAATAACTGAAATGATATTTGAAAATTTTAAATATGTTTAAGAGATTTTTGGCTATTGATGTGATGGAGATGGCAAAGACATGCTTGGTTCTGTCTGCCTGACCCATGTAATCGGAAGCCTTTTTCTCCTTATGGTAGACCTGTGTTTATGCAGCTTTTTGATGTTTGTATGAAATATGAATACCTAGCCTGTGTTTATTACAGTAGAGTGATTTTTTGTTTTTTTGAATTGAGAATAATTTTAGCACTATCCTGGTTTATTGAACTGTGCTGAAGCAAGGAAGCAAAATGAAAAGAAAAAGAAAGAAATTATCTAAAAAAGGCTGGATGAAGTTTGTGGTCACTGGAGAGGAGGAGGCTGGAATTTCTCGAACTGCCCAGTGAAATACAAACCTGCGGAGCACACAACCCACTACTGCCCTGCCTTGTCACTCTCTTCTTCCAGCTCTTTCCCTTTTGTGCAGAGACTTAAATAGAAGAGAAAAGACATATCTATGGATTATTTTTTTAAGGTCACTCACTTAATTTTTTAAATTGTATTTTTGCCATCTGCGAGGTAAAAGTGCCACACCCTTGATCCCAGCAAAACTCCAAAGGTAGGTTCAGACTCTTTGCGATCTTCACCAGTTCTCGGAATGAGACATGTCTATTTGAGGGTGGTTCGTGGCTTATGTTGGTATGTTCTACCATCCTTCCTGGATTTCTGGCTGCAAGTGTTGAAAAGATTGTTTCCTGTCTAGGCAGCCAGTGCATGATATGACTATGAAATGTGAAACTGAACAAATGCAATCATTTGAGACAGCTTTTAGAGTTAAAAAGAAAGTGCTTTAGCTAGAGTTACACCTTCGGCTTTTACTAAAGCTGGAAGTTCAGATACAAGCAGGCTCATGCAGTTACCTTGTATTAGGGCCATGTGTTAAAGCCAAGCGCATGGTTTTCTCATGCAAGCTTGATGCACAAGGTTTGCTCTCTGATTCTATAAACCAAAATCTGCAAATTGGGCTGTGCACAATACTATGTGCTAACATGGGAGAGCATGCACACCCAGGGCCGGCCTTAGCAATTGCGGGGTCCAATTTGGACCATTTTGTTGGGGGCCTTCTGGATTTAAAATTAATACATTGTATTAAAAAGAAAACAATATCTATATTTATTAGCTTATATTTTGACATAAGTGTGTTAGAACATAACTATACTTATAAAGAAATCTTTCTTGCTTTCTGTTCTTCAAACTCTCAAAATCCAGTAGCTCTATCAACCCTAATGTGGGGCCCCCCCTAGGTCAAATGGGTTCAACTGGCCTAAGGCCAGCTCTATGTGCACATCCATGTGGCGTATTGGATGCATGCACATATGGATCTGCGAGAGCAGCAGCCCTATCAGTACCCACCATGCCTACCATGGGATGTTATTCTGCGCATAACCGTTTTTGCGAGAGTGTTATTGGAATATCATTCCATCATATGTTCGGCTGTCATGCACATGCAACTCTGAAGCACCCTACACTGCAACCTTCGG
Organism: Ichthyophis bannanicus; assembly: GCA_033557465.1. Lineage (NCBI taxonomy): Eukaryota > Metazoa > Chordata > Amphibia > Gymnophiona > Ichthyophiidae > Ichthyophis > Ichthyophis bannanicus. The sequence continues at coordinate 1,122,250,198 of CM066031.1, read as the reverse complement.
AGTTGCATGCGCATAACATCCATGCATATGCTGGAATGATGTTCTGGTCATAAATAATAATATTGCAGAAACTGCTATGCGCAGAATAGTATTCCAGAAAAAAAACAGGCATAAGCCCCTCACTGGTGCCGAGCGCAGAACAATGAGCTAGTCTTTACTCCTGCTCAGACCTTGTGTTAAAACGACAGCTTTGCGTTCAACCTTCTGGTTTTCTGCAAATTTCTCTGCATCAGCGCTGCATAACCAATTGCTTGACTGCCATCAGCTTAAATGGATTTAAATGCACTGTGTGCTGCTGACTGCTTAGAGACTTTGCACACGGTTAGCTCATGCGCATAACTGCTTCTTGCACTGGCAAAGCACAAAATTGAGTGCTGAAACTGAACTAACTTGCGATCAAAGTCTAGTGAACTTTACTGCATTGGCCCATTCGCTAGGTTTCCTCCATTCTCTGGCTTATTTCATAGAAGAATAAGGAAGCACAGTATTTCAAAACCGATGTGTACAAAGGCTGGTAGACTGGGAATAAAATCTCAAACGTGGAGGCCCTAATGGTAGACACAGAACTGTATGTTGTTGCTGTCACAGAGATATGGCATAGTCAACCCGAAACTTTGATAAAGTCACACAGCCTATAGTGTCTTCGGAAAACACAGGGTAGGTAGAAAATGGAAAGGAGGTGCACTTTATTGAGAACTAGAAGCTCTACACAGAGCTCAAGTCAGTGGATTTCATATAAAAGAAAAGACAGCAAGGGGTTACATTAGGGTCGGGATCCTGAATGCCAAGAGTAGCAATATTTTAAAGAAGAGGAGTACTTCAGGGAGAGTGGGAAGATTTAAGTGAAACAGAAGAATAGTGAGCTGAACTGAAAGAAGTGATTGTAAGGGCAATATACAGCTATGCTGTGAAAATAAATAAAAGCAACCCGAAAAAGAGACCAATATTATTTTCCAACAAAGTGACTGAAAAGGTAAGGGTAAAAAGTCATCAAAGAACCCAGTCAGGGAATATAATCTGGACAGCAAAGGCAGAAATGGGGGAAAATAGAACTAAGGTAGTACAGCAAGGTGACAAAATCTTATTTAGTCATGTGGGTGAAAACAGGAGGTATAGAAGTGAGAATGCGGGACCAAGAGGTTTAAAGGAGGAATGCAGTGAATGCAAGGAGATGAAGGGGTTAGGGAAGGCCCACAGATAAACAGCAGTAGTACATATGGAGTCCAATGGATTACAGGATCCGAGGCAGCATGGTTTTACTAGAGGCAGGTCTTGTCAGACAAATCTAATTAATTTCTTTGACTGGGCGCCCAGAAAGTTGGAACCGAGGGAGAACCCTAAATGTGGTGTACTTAGATTTCTGTAAAGCCTTTGACACTATTCTGCACAGGTGACTTATAAATAAATTGCAAAAAAAAAAAAAAATAGTCAAAACAAAAAACAGGATTATAATAAACAAACAATATACAAAATCCCGAATTCGAAATTTTAATGAAGGACCTCAAAATTAGCAGAGCAGTTACTACTTCTAGCAGGAGAGCCTGAACAGACCAGGGCCACAAAGCCAGAATTGCTCAAGTAGCTCGTCATTGATCCACCAAGACTCCTAAAACAGAAGCCGTAATGCCCCAACCGGGAACAAATTAATTCTGAAGTTCTTACATTACTTAAATTATTTATTCTTTTTACAATTTTTATTTTTATTTTCTTGAAAATATCATTTGTTGAAAATAATTTATCACTGAAAATTTGTGTACATATCATCTGACAGGCAAAAAATAAAAAATGCAGAAAATCAATAAATACTCAATTTAATACAGGCATATGATGGGCTGCTGCTGGAGGAGTGTGGGTCTGGGATCCGGCTGTGAGGATGAGGGAGGTCAGTCATATGCATTGGGGAAAGCTGAAAATGAGATAGATTCATAACAGCTACTATTTGTGCATTTGGAAACGTGTGATTGGTCCCTGCGGATACTCCCAGGGCTGACCTCATCCACGATGACAACCTCTCCGTCTTCCCCTGGTTTTTCCTGAAAAATCACCCGATCACTCCCATTAGAACTACTCCATTCAAACTCATCCGAGGGCCCAGAAAAGGAGACATGTCATTTATGCTTATCAGGGTAATCCTTTCTTAACCAGGGGCACATTGCCTCACTCTGATAATTATGTTCATCTCATTTCAGTTTCTTAATTTTTGACTGTTTGACAGAATGTTTAAATTGGTTCATAGCAACAGAAAATTCTGACAATTTGGCAACATACACTTTAGGGTCATCCTCCTTTATCTTAGACTCTAACTCCAGAATAGACGATTGTAGATCATTCTCCACTTTTATTTATTTAACAGATTTTTTATACTGCCTTTAAGCCAAAGTGGTTTACAAAGAACAAACAACAAACAGCTCGATTGAGTTGTAGTTACATAGAACTTAGGGTTGATACAACTTGGAGTTAACAAAAACGGGGGATTTACATATTTCAGTAGGAGGTGGTAGAGTTATCTTATATGGAGCTAGTGATTTCGTTAGGCCCATAGTGTTCAATGAAAAGTTGAGTCTTTAATGATTTCTTCAGATCCTGTGTAGACTGCACTGATCTTATGGGTTCCGGGCGTGAGTTCCAGATTGTGGGGGTGAACAGAGTGAAAGCTCTATTGCTCATTTGCTGGGTGCATCTAGTCTTGAGGGGAGAGATTACTAGAAGGTTCTGGTTTGCTGATCTTCTTGCTCTTGTTGAAGGCGGTCTACTGATTAGTGCATCAAGGCAGAGAGCTGATAAGTTGTGTAGGATTTTGTAAATAGTAATTGTGACTTTGTGCTTTATCCTATTAGAAGACAGTGTAAGCTCTTGAGGGTGTGTGTGATTTATTTATCTACTTTAACTAGGCTTATATACTGCTTTTCTACAAGTCAAAGTGGTATACATTCATGTACTGTATATATATATTTCCCTTATCCCCCAAGGGCTCACAATCTATGTTTTTGTACCTGAGACAATGGAGGGTTAAGTGACTTGCCCAAGGCCACAAGGAGCACCTGTGGGGCTAGAAACCTCAGTCCTTCTGGCCCAAGGTTACTGTCCTCTAGCAGGATTTGAATCCCTGGCCCTCCAGCCTGAGGTAACTTGCCCCAATCACTAGGTCACCTCTCCCTTATGATGTATTGAGGTGCCTGTTAAGATTCTAGCAGCAGTGTTTTGCACTAGTTGAAGTGTATATAGTGCTTGCTTTGGCAGCCCCTGATAAAGTATGTTACCATAATTAAGGTGAGGTGTTATGATGGATTGGAATCAGGGCCGGCCCGTCCATTGAGCAAGAATGTTTTTTGCACAGGGCCCCGCGTTTCAGGGGGCCCCGCGCAAAGAACATTCTGCTTTTTTTTTAAATTACTTAAAAAAAAAAAAACTGGCTCTGGCTGCTGCCGCTGCTGCTACCACCGCGGCAGCGGCAGAATGGAGTGTCCCGCGGGGCCTCCTCTTCTCGTTCAGCCCTTCTGCAAAGGCTTTCAGATTCGCGAAGGGAGAAAGTCTCCCTCGCGTCTCTGTTAAGCCCGCAGGGGCTAATGGGAAATTTCCCATCTGCCCCTTTAGACGCGAGGGGCTGATGGGAAATTTCCCATTAGCCCCTGAGGGCTTAACAGAGACGCGAGGGAGACTTTCTCCCTTCGCGAATCTGAAAGCCTTTGCAGAGGGGCTCAACGAGAGAAGAGGAGGCCCCGCGGGACACTCCATTCTGCCGCTGCCGCGGTGGTAGCGGCAGCAGCCAGAGACATTTTTTTTTTTTTTTTAATTTTGCCATAAGCGGCGGCGGCGGCGGCGGGGGGGGGGAGTTTAAGACTGGCAATGGGCGGGGGGCGGGGGAGTTTAAGACTGGCAATGGGCTGGGGGGGGGTGTTAAGACTGGCAAGGGGGGGGTTAATACTGGCAAGGGGGGGAAGTTTAAGACTGGCAATGGGCTGGGGGGGGTTAAGACTGGCAAGGGGGGGTTAAGACTGGCAAGGGGGGGAGGTTAAGACTGGCAAGGGGGGGGGAGTATAAGACTGGCAAAGGGCTGGGGGGGTGTTAAGAATGGCAAGGGCGGTATAAGAATTGGGGGGTTAAGTATGGCGGGGGGGGTTAAGACTGGCAAGGGGGGTAGTTTAAGACTGGCAATGGGCTGGGGGGGTGTTAAGACTGGCAAGGGGGGGAGTTTAAGACTGGCAAGGGGGGGGAGTTTAAGACTGGCAGTGGGCTGGGGGGGTGTTAAGACTGGCAGGGGGGGTTAAGACTGGCAGGGGGGGTTAAGACTGGCAAGGGGGGATGGGGCGATGGGGGGGTTAGGACTGGTAATGTGCTATGGGGGGTTAGGACTGATAATGGGCTATGGGGGGGCTAGGACTGGTAATGGGCTGTGGGGGGGTTAAGAATGGTAATGGGCTGTGGGCTGATGGGGGCTCTCTGGAAATGAGGTGATGGGGGTTAGGACTGCTAATGGGCTATGGGGGGGTTAGGACTGATAATGGGCTATGGGGGGCTAGGACAGGAAATGGGCTGATGGGGAGGGGTTAGGACTGGTAATGGGCTGTGGGCTGATGGGGGGGGTTAGGACTGACAATGAGCTATGGGGGGCTGACTGGAAATGGGCTGATGGGGTTAAGAATGGAAGTGGGCTGATGGGGGGTTAGGACTGGTAATGGGTTATAGGGGGGCTTAAACTGAAAATGGGGTGATGGGGGTTAGGACTGGAAGTGGGTGGATGGGGGGCTAGGACTGGTAATGGGTTGGGGGGTTGCTATGACTGGAAATGGGCTGAGTGGAAGGGGAGACTTGAACTGCAAATAGCTGATGGGGAGAGAGCTTGGAATGGAAATGGGCTGTGAGGGAAGGGAGCTAGGACTGAAAATGGGCTGATGGAGCAGCTAGGATAGGACTGGAAATGGGCTGTTGGGGGGAGCTAAGATTGGAAATGGGCTGTGGTGGGGGCTTGAATTGAAATGGACTCATGGAGGGGCTAGAACTGGAAGTAGGCTCATGGGGGGCTTGGACTGGAATTGGGCTGAGTGGAGGGGAGCTAGGATTTGACATGGGCTGATGGTCGGGCTAGGAAATGACTAGAAATGGGCTGATGGGGGCTAGGATTGGAAATGAGCTGATGAAGGGACTCAGACTGAAAATGGATGGGGGAGCTAGGACTGGAAATGGGTTGATGGGGGGCTAGGACTGGAAATGGGCTGATGCAGGGACTAGAAGGGAATGGATGCTGGATGAGACTGGAACTAGAAGGGAGCTGATGTTGAGGAAGGATTAGAATGGGATGGGGCTGGGAGAGTAAAATGGAGAGGGGAAAATATATTTTGTGTGGGAGGGATGAAAAATCTACAATTGGCCGGGTATTGGGAGAGTAAGTGGGGATTGAGGATGGAGGGGTAAAATTTGTGTGGACGAAATAGGAATGAGGAAAGAGCAAAAGGAGAAAGATTAGTATGTTAAAGCAGATGTAGAGAGAGAGAATGGAAAAAAAAAAAACTAGAAGAGAGAAGAAAGAACAAATGGACAGCAGACGATGGACAGTTAGCAGAAAATATGAAGAAACCAGAAGAAAGTGGCTGGAGCAATTGCAACTGAAAAAAATGCACAAAAGGTAGAAAGATATCTCTTTATTTTGAATTTATTAACTGGAATATGAAAGCTCTGGGAAATGTGCATCATTAACGTCTGCGCTTTGTTTGGTACAAGAGGAAATTAATTTATAGTTTTATTTCTACAGTGGTGTTGTACATTCCAAGTTTGGCTTTTGGGGTTCCCAGTTTAATTATTGCCTTCCTGTTTCTAAATTGTGATTCCTTGTTTGGTGATGGTCTATGTTCTGCATGTGTAACTGAGCTTAGGTATTCTATTTATGTAATTCCTATTTGACATTGCCACTTGTTCTCTTTCCCCAGTATTCTCTGAAATGTATTGGTTTAATATTTGCAGTGTTGCCTTTTGATAGGTAGGGTATGGTGCTTTGTGAGTCCTGGTAATGCTGTCAGGGTACGGCGGGTTTGCTATGGGTTCTAAATGGGCAGCGTTTGTAGTAGTTCCTAATGTGCCTGGCGGTTGGCACTGGATTATAGTAATGTAGAAATCTTGTAGTCTTTTCTTTATCCATACACTCATTAAGAGACATGTTTACTAAAAGTTAATGTATGGTAACATTATGCAAATATTTATGCAAATAAGGCCACTTATGCAAATGAGGCCCCGCACCGAGTCTCCGCACATGGCCCCGCACCCCCCTTGGGCCGCCCCTGATTGGAATACTGCTCTATAGTCATTGTGGTGGAGTAGTGGTCATAAATGTTGGAGCGATTTCAAATTTAGGTATGCAGTGTTGGCTGACTTCTTGATATGGGAGAACATGTTGAGGTTACTATCAAGGGTTATACCCAGATATTTGACTCCATCTTTTAGCATGATCTCTGTGTGTTGGCGCATGAGTTTTGCTGGTGGAATGAAGGATGGGTCTCTTGTGACCAGTAGCGCTTCGGTCTTGCTGCTGTTCACTGCTAGAATTAGTCCTGCGGGAAATTCTGTAGTGGCTGTGAAGCAGTCTAAAATAGCTGAGTCCAGTGTTAGAATGTGGAAGGGCATGTAGAACATGATATCATCAGTGTATAGGTGAAAGTGCATGTTGAATTTTCTGAGCAAACTGCAAATATTAAATAGCAGAGCCGATAAGGCTGATCCTTGTGGTATACCTTGCCTTAAGCTGAAATGGCTGGATTTGAGGGGACCTATTTTTACTTGCAGCTGTCTATTGGAGAGGTATGAGATAAACCAGTTTATCGTGCTATTGTGGAGGCCTATGTTGCTGAGTTTTGTGAGAAGGGTGTGGTGCGAGCTGGAGTCAAAAGCAGCACTGATGTCCAGGAATATCATTGCAAAGCCTTGATATGGCTTATCAAGACCCCTGATTAAAGTATTGAAGAGTGAGGTGAAGAGAGTATCTACACCATGCTGAGGGCGGAAACCATGTTGCTTGGGGTCCAGGGGTGCATGAGTGTCGACATGATCTTGGAGTTGATGTACCGCTCTTTATATTACCTTGGCTAGGAAGGAGATGCTTGCGATGTGGCAATATGAACTTGGGGCAGACAGGTGTATGGATGGTTTCTTTAGGACGGGTCTTATTGAGGCTTGTTTCAGGGCAGGTGGTGCGTATCCTTGAGAGAGGAAGGTGTGGACAATCTTTTGTATTGATGAGGATAATTCAGTTTGAAGTGATTTTATCCAGGAAACTGGGCATGGGTCCAATGGGGAGGTAGTGGTATTGATGCCTCTGAAAATGTCTGAGAGGTCTTGCAGTGATATCAATCTGAAGATGCCCCAGTTGTGTACGTGGGTTTGCTTATCCAGTGTGTGGAGTGGGGCTTTGGGGTGAAGTGCTGAAGAGGATTGTCTGCTGCGGAGGTAGTCTGCCATGGTCTATGGATCAAGTTGTGATTTTGTCTTTGCGGAGGATGCTGATGTGGAATCTTTGGTGAGGGAGGACAAAATGGAGAATAGTTCTCTGGGATAGTTAAGGGATTGCATAATGATATTGGAGTAATATTCCTTTCTACAGCTGTTGGTGAGGTTGCAGTATTCAATTTGTTTGGCAATGACTTGCTCCTTGGTGGATCTATCCTATGTTCTTTTCCATCTTCTTTCAATTAATCTGCATTGTTATCTGATATCTCTGAGTTTGTGGGAGTACCAGAGTAGTTGTGCATAGTTAGGGGAGGCAGTGGGGCATCGTGGTGTAAAGGTAGAGGCATTGGCAATTACTGTGTTCCATGAGTGTATTAGGCTGTCCAAGTCGTGTATGTCAAAGACAAGATGTGGGGTGACATCATCTAGGAAGGATTGCTTGTTGAATGCCTGAAGCAGTGTATGCTGGGCTGCTGCTGGAGGAGTGTGGGGTCTGGGATCCGACTGTGAGGAGGAGGGAGATCATCGCGTAGTCTGACTATGGCACTGGGTCGATCTGGGTGTTGAATTTTGTTGCAGGGAGATGTCTAGGTGCAAAAACAAGGCCAAGTGTTGCTCCTTTGGAATGAGTTGAAGTGCTTCCATGGCATTGGTGAATGCAAATGCTTGCTTAGTGGAGGTGGATGCAAGGTTTAAATCCCCAAGAGGAAGAAGTGCTTGTTGGATGCTTTGTGCATGCCTGCTTCTTCAAGCAGGTCTGATAGGTCTTCTGTCTTTGAGGATGGTGTTCAGTATGTTAGGCAGATGGTGTGGCCACTGTTGAAGATTGTGAGGAAGTCCAGCATTTTGAGTGTGATTTGAGCATGGCGAAGTTTAGATGCTCAAAGCCTCTTCTGCCTGCTCTGGGACAGTTGAGGAGCTTGTAATGAGGGGGCAACAACTGGTTAAGGAGTATATTGTCAGTGGATATAATCCGAGATTTGGTGATGTACATAAGGTCAGTGTCACTGAGGTGCATAAAATCTGCTATGATGGGAATCTTGATGCGTATTGAGGGGCATTGATTAGTAATCATTTGATTGGAAAGTGTGGTCGATTATGTCTAGTGTGAGATTTCAGTTTTGGGTGGTGTTAATTTCCAGTAATCTACACAGGGGTTTTACGTGTGGTACTTTGTGGCGTGCAACTGGAGTGGGGTGCCTCAGTCAGTAAAGAATTGGGATGTTGTTGTAGGTTGCCATCACTTATGGGGGTATTAGAAGGAAGAGGAGCATCAGTATTGTCATTGCATACGTTGAGAGTTTGGGAAGCATCGTGTTATGCTGAGGTGCTGGAGACTTCTGGGGGGATCTTTGCTGGCTGTTCTGGTGGTTCCTTGGAGTAGATGTTTGTTCTCTTTCAGCAATGTTATGGGAACGCTGTTTTCTGAGGATGCTGTTTGGGCTGGGAGTAAGTGTTCATTCTTGAGGCTGGACCTTGCTGTAGACTTCTTTTGTTGTTCTGATGATGGGAGGAGCTGGAACAAAGAGGATCTGTTGCAATGACTCCCTATTGTTGGTACCGGCTGTTTCAGAGCTGGTTCTTGGTTGTCCTAGGGAGATGTAGCTTTTTCCATTAGTTGTGGTGTCCCTTTGACTTGTTCCACGCCTAAGGGCCACACCAAAGGGCCCTCTGGCGAGGCCTTCAGGTGTGGGCCTGCCAGGCACAGGTGCACCTGGGCCCGTGATTTTTAAATTCTAGGACTGCCGGGCTGATTGGTATTGCCGGTGGGGAGCGGGGAGAAGCTTACCTTCCTGCTCTGTGCAGATCTCGCTGATCGGTTTAGAGGTAAATTCAGTTATAAGCAACATAAGGTCAGTGCTGCATTTATTGAGAATACCAGACCACTTATTCATAAACTGAGATTCAGATAGGAAAAGTTTAGGCTCCTTAAGAGTTCTTAAACCTCTTGGAATCACCTTGTGGCGAATATATTGCGCCAAAGTATCACCATTAACCGGCATTGTAAATTGCACAAATTAACCGGCATTGTAAATTGTAGAGTTCAGACCAAGTAGGTTGGCCCATACTCCCAGAAGAATCATCAATAAGAGATGAGCGTTGTACTAATTTATTCAGCTGTTCATCAGCATAACAAAAATTATCTGTTGGCACATCCTCTGAAACTTTCTCTTTAACAGACATCTCAATAATCTAATTAACAAAAAAATAGTTTAAACAAAAAAACAGGATTATAATCAACAAACAATATACAAAATCCTGAATTCCAAAACTTAAGGAAGGGCCTCAAAATTAGCAGAACAGTGATGTCACCAGAATCCCCTTTAGCTATATGCTGACGAATGCACTGATGTACACATTCTACAGAGCATCATACCTACGTCTTCCCTCCTTCCTCCTTCTAAAATCTCTTCTAAATCAACAGAAAGATAAATCTGTGTTTAAGTAGTTCAAGAAACCACATGTCCCATAAGTGTGACCATTAGGGGCCCGATTCTGTCCCGGACATAGATCCCCTCTGTGGTCCAGTCTGAACTGGATGCACAGAGAGGATCGCGATTCTGATCCCGCGGGGCACATCTAGCCCCATGGGATCAGAATTGCGAACAGTCCTGCATGTGCAGGCCAGGACAGCGATTCTGTCCGGCCTGCACGTGCAGGACTGTACCCGGCTAACTCAGTCAGGGCTTTTAAATGGAGCTGCGGCATCATGGCACCATGGCTCCGTTTAAAAGCCGCGATGACAGCCGCCCTGTTAAAGCGTTTATTCCCTGCAGCCCGACCCCCGATCCGACCTCCTAAGGCCAGGGCTGGGCTTGCGGGGAATAAACCCTTGCAACCCCTGCCCCATCTGCGCCACAACAGCTTAAAAAAAAATGTCCAGGGAAGTTATTCCACCTCGGAGATGGAATAACTTCCCCAGACATTTCTCCGGCCCCAGACGTACAGGGCTGACATTAGAATCGGCCCTGTACGTCCAGGACCGGCGACCACCCACTGCCCGCCCACTCTTCGCCCCCAGGCCACCCATTCCCTTCCCCCATTAACTTCCCCGCACAACCAGCAGGGAAATTATTCGGGGGCAGGAGAAGCCACGGATAGTGGGGATGGATGTCCCGTCGGGCCGTCCATCCCCGCTATTCATGGTTCAGAATTACCCCCTAGGTCTTAAGCTTGTGATACTTTACCTATACTGGTTAATAATATCTACTTTGTTAAGCAGTGGGAGTTGCTTTAAGCTACATTGCTGTCATCAGTGACATGTGAGTAGGAAGGATGAGACTTGCAGTGAGTGCATGCTACTTTTTGCTATGGAGTTTGCTGTTGCCTGTTGAACAGAGGAAAAATTGTGCAGAAGCAGGTTTCTACAGTTTTCCTCGTGAAGGGAGTAGCTTCAAAACTTTTGTCCTGGACCTTTGGCCCAGCTTTCTCCAAGAGATCCTAGAAGACATCTGGGGATACCAGAAAAGAAAGTCTCATCATATAACTCATTGTATTAAATGATGACTTCATCACAGTAACAAGCTGTGCTGGTTTTGCCGGAATATGAATTCTGTGCAAGGAGATTTTTTTTCTTTTGCTGCTATATAGTGCTGCTGGTGGGAATTCTACTCTGGAGCCTGGGGGATTATATACTCTGCTGTGTTTGGTTTTCTTCAGTAAAACTTGGCAATTAGTGCCACGTATAAAGACTTGAATTGTTTCTAGTGTTGGGTTTGAGTAAGGTGGATCCTTCCATGAGCAAGGACTGCTAAGTACTTGTGACCTAGATTGGCCACTGTTGGAAACAGGATACTGGGCTTGATGGACCTTGGTCTGACCCAGTATGGCATATCTTAGGTTCTTAGGATGGATTTAAGATGTTGGTGCCCATAGGCAGAATCAGAACATAGTGGAAAGGGGAGGTTTCCCCATCCCCCTCGGAGATCATACAAAATGGTCTGAAAGCAAGCAAACCCATTTATTTCATGCCTTAAAAATCTGAAGTTCCTAGGCAGTAGCTTATGTTGTCTATGGCTACATCTGGGCCTGTTATTATCCATTAAAAAAACATCATAGATCTTTAAATTAAGTTGGTAGATCAAGAGACTGTTGTGCGCCCAACTGAAGATTCCATTGCTTGCTTGATGTTTGATGTTTATTAAAATTTGATATACCGCCCATTCAATAAGACCAGAGCGGTTTACAATATAAAAACATATAAAAACCATATAAAACAATTAAAAGACAATAGCCAGAAAAAAAGAAAGGAAGTTACAATCTTAAAAGGAAAATGAGGGGGAGGTAAAGAACACAACACAAGAGCAAAGAGAGAGAAATCACACAAAAGGGGAGGGAAGGTCCAGGGCAAGGGAGAAGAGGTGGGTTTTCAGATTACATTTAAAAGTGGGGTGATGGGCTTCAAGCCGAAGGGAGGGAGGAAGAGAATTCCAAAGAGCAGGGGCTGTGAAAAAGAAAGCAGAGGAGCGGGTGGACTGTAGGTGAGCGGAGGAGGGGGAGGGGAGAGTGAGGCGGTTGAGATGAAATGATCGGGGTGTGCGCTGGGGAGTATGATAAGTGAGGAGGTCTGTCAGATATTGTGGAGTGTTGGTGTGGAAGGCTCGATGGACCAGCGTAAGCAGTTTGTAATGGAAACAGAAGGGTAAAGGCAGCCAATGGAGACGAGAGAGGAGAGGTGAGACGTGGTCACGGATAGAAGAGTATGTGGCAATACGGGCAGCAGTATATTGAATAAGTTGAAGTCTGCGCAGTTGTGATTTAGAAAGACCGAGGAAAAGAGAGTTAGCAAAGTCAACACGGGACATAACCAGGGAAAGAAGTAGTGTAGCAAGTGCAGAGGGAGTAAGAAAAGGGCGAATAGCACGAATTTGGCGTAAGAAAAAGAAGGAGGTTTTGGTGACGTGGGAGATGTGATCATGAAAAGACAAGTGTGAGTCGAAAATAACGCCAAGGTAGCGAAAAGAGGAGACCAATGAAATAGGAGAACCTAAGAAGGAAGGAGCAAGGGAGGGAGGAGAACCACCACAGGAGAACCAGATAGCAGTGGTTTTCGTGAGATTAAGGTGAAGACAGTTTTGTGATAACCAGTTAGCGACCATGGAGAGACAAGAATCAAGTAAGGAGCGATCAGGGTGAGAAGGAGAGGTGTGGTGAAGGAGAACAATGTCATCGGCATAATAGAAGGCGCTGATCCCAGTTTGCTGAATCTGAAGGGTGAGGGGGGCTAGGAAGAGGTTAAAGAGAAGAGGGGCAAGGACAGAGCCTTGAGGAACACCACAAAGCAAAGGAAAAGGGTCAGAAGCAGAAATAGAAGGGGAGGAGGAGAGGACAGAACAGGACCGTGAGGATAGAAAAGAGTGAAACCAATGAAGAACCGTGTGGCAAAGACCTGCCTCTTGGAGACGGAGGAGAAGAAGAGAGTGGTCAACAAGATCAAAGGCAGCGGATAGATCAAGAGCAACCGCCACCGAGATATCACCGCGATCGTGAGCTACGTGAAGGGTATTAGTGAAAGCAAGAAGAATAGTTTCTACACTGTGACCCTGACGAAAACCAGATTGACGTGGGTGAAGGAAATTGATGTCATCTAAGTGGTGAGAAAGCTGAGCGAATACAAATTTTTCTAAAAGTTTAGAGACGAATGGAAGATTAGAGACTGGGCGATAGTGGGAGGGAATCATGGGATCAAGGGAGGGCTTTTTTAGAATAGGGCGAATCAATGCGTGCTTCCAGGAGTGGGGGAAGATGCCCAAGGAAAGGCTGGAGTTGAGCATAGAAAGAAGGGAAGGAAGAAGTGCCAGAGATGGATCTAAAAGCCAGATTGAGGGGATGGGATCAAGGGAGCAGAAAGTCTTATTGGAAGAAGAGATGAGTTGGTGAAGTTCAGCAGAAGTTATTAAAGAGAAAGAGGACCAGGTGTGAGAGAAAGTAGAGGATGAGGGAGGGGACGTGATAGGAGGGGGGGAGGAGATAGGGGAGGGACAAGATGGAAGGGTGGCCCTGAGGTTGAGGATCTTATCATTAAAGAATGTGGCAAGAAGAGAAGGCGGGGGAGGGGGTGGGGGGAGGGGGTAGAAGCAGAGGGGAGGAGGGAGGTAAGGGAGTGAAGTGTATTGTAAAGATGTCGGGTCTGATTGGGAGTATTTGAGATGGCATTGGAGAAATAGTCTCTTTTAGCTGCGTGTATCTGAGAACGGTAATTGGAATGATGGGCCTTAAATGATGAGAGAGTGGATGGAGAAGGAGCCTTGCGCCAGAGCCGCTCGGCTCTCCGGAGCTGAGAGCGGAGCAGTCTGAGGCCAGGATGGTACCAGGGCTGTGAAGGGCGATGCTTTGGAAGACGGGGTTGGAGGGGGGCCACAGCATCGAGTGCATCCGAGAGAGTAGAAAACCAGAGAGAAGCTTGGGAGTCAGGGGAGAGGGAAGGGAAATCAGAGGGGAAAATGAGGGACGCAGGGGGAAATTGTTGTATGGTAGAGGGGGTGATGCGGCGAGAGAGACGCTGAGAGGGGGAGGGTGCCGGTGTAGATGGCTGAGAAGGAGAACCAAAAAGGGAGCAAGTGAAAAGCAAGCAATAGTGATCCGTCCAAGGGAGGGTAAGAGAAGACAACGAGGAGAGACGAAGGGATGAGGAAGGAAGGGTAAGGAGGAGATCAAGGGTATGCCCAGCAGTGTGGGTAGGGAAGGAGACATGTTGGAAGAGAGAAAGGTCATCTATGAGAGAAAGGAAGGCATGATCCCTAGAGGATGCAGGAGAGTCAAGATGGAGATTAAAATCACCGGCGATAAGGAGCTGGGGGAAAGCAAGAGTCAGGTCAGAAATAGTGAGAATTAAAGAATCCCAGAGATCGGATCGCAATGTGGGCGGAGAGTACACAAGGAGAATATGTAGTGAGAAAGGAGAATGGAGGTGGAGGAGTAAAGCCTCGGGGTAGTGGAGTAAAGAGGAGGAGACTTGTGTAAAGGAGAGAGAAGGGTGTAGAATAGTGGCCACCCCGCCACCAGAGCGGCCGGAACGTGGAACAGAGACTGCTGAATAACCAGAAGGAAGAGAGCGGGCAAGGAGAGCAGCTTCCCCTTCTTTTAGCCAAGATTCCGTGAGAAGAAGGAGATCCAGAGAGTTCTGGACAATAAGGTCCTGGACAAGGAGAGTTTTAGTCCTAAATGATCTACAGTTAAGAAGCCCCATCAGAAGAGGGGATGAGGGATGAGAAAGGGGAGAGGCTGAGGGGTAATGGTGGTGGTATGGCAAGGAAGGAGGTGACTCAGACAACGAGAGCGCTGTGGTACAGAGAAGGCTGGGCGACGTCCCCAGATAACAGGTATGGGGGCCATCGAAAAGGGAAGAGAGGGGGAAACGAAAGAAATTAGAGGGGTAGAAGGGGAAAAAGTGCCCACTGACGGCAAGGAGAACGATGTCTCAACGGGTCGTGGATATAAGCAAACCGTAGGAGACGGTGAGTGAATGAAGTGCCAAGAAGGGATCATAAAGAAACACAGCAAAGGAAACCATGCAAAGGCAAGGCCTACACAGTCGGAGCGGTCCCAAGGAGCGCGCCTAAGGAGCACGTCGTGCTCCTTAGGTGCGCTCCTTTGGTGCGCGCCCAAGTCGCGCGCCGCGGCGACAAGCGCCGCAGGCGCTGTTAATTTATGGGAGGCGTGCAGGATACCTTTCTTGGCACGGACACGCTCACGCGGCCGCAGGGCTGCAGGGGGAGGGGCCAGGCAGGAACCGGAAGGCAACTGGAGCAATGAGAGAGAGCTGGTTCTACAATACAAGCACAGACATGCACATAATAACGGCAGGAAGGACAGCATAAGCACAGAGGCAAACAATAATACAAGCAGCTAGGCGCCGCAGGCGCTGTTAATTTATGGGAGGCGTGCAGGATACCTTTCTTGGTGCGGACACGCTCACGCGGCCGCGGGGCTGCAGGGGGAGGGGCCAGGCAGGAACCGGAAGGCAACTGGAGCAATGAGAGAGAGCTGGTTCTTTCTTGGCGCGCACACGCTCACGCGGCCGCTGGGCTGCAGGGGGAGGGGCCAGGCAGGAACCGGAAGGCAACTGGAGCAATGAGAGAGAGCTGGTTCTTTGCACGACTTGCCTTGGAAGGACTTCTGGGTCCATGGGCCACTCTCCCTCCTGCAGCCTGTTGGGTTCTTAACCTCTCTCTGAGCCACACGCTCCTAGCCCTGAACTCTGGGCTAAAAACTTTTAAATGGGACTGTTGATAATCCTTTTGGAGAGGGACAGGTAACATTCTATATACCCCATCACAGTTAAACATGTGTAAATTCCAGAGCTGTACAGTAGTTAATGCATACCTTTCATACACAAATATGAGGCTGGCAAATACACAGATGCTCTTTCATATTTGAGCTTACACTCCTGGCTTTGCATGGAGACCCGGGGCAAAAGGCACAGTGTGGCTTTCTATCATTGAAAAGCAAGCAAATATCCACCCAGAACAGGCAGGAAGCAGCCAAATCCCAGAGGCTGTAGGGGCCCCTTACTGCTAGGATCAGGCTGGAGGTGTCTGCTTACCGTGTTCCTGCAGATTCCACTTTTCATTTTTACTAAACCTGGCTAAACCTGTAGGTTTTCTGTGAAATTTGAGAATTATATTGACAAAAAAAACTGGCCCAGCTTCAGAGAAATTCAGACAAACAACATTATACAAATATTTACAGAAGCAAAACCGGCCAATAAATACCTGGATGACTTCCACAGCAAACAAATTTGCCCAACCCACGCTGTAACTAGAGCTAGCAAAAGACACAACAGTAGATCTGTCTGTTTGTTGTGTAGCCCTGCTTACAGTTGTTTAGGAATATAAAACTTCTTTTTCATATGCAAAGTGTGCCATTGAGTTAATGCTGACTCCTGACAACCCAGCAGCTCCTGTGTTTTTCTTGGGCAATGGAGGGAATCAAACAGTGGTCTCTTGCTTACTAATACAGTGCTCTAACCACTAGGGTACTCCTCCACTCCTCTTTTGCATATAGAACTAACCAAATAGGAAAGAAATTCCCTCTGAGAGCTGACATTAAGAAAGCAAACTGCTGCTTTGTGTGCACTGAGTAGCTGAAAAGAAAGGGAAGCTTGTGGCCTGAGGGCACTGGCTGAGCAGCGTGCAGGGCTCCAGTACTGGGATAGCAGTGAGCGCTGCAGGTCAGAAATGAAGTGGGTTGGCAGAGTTGCATGTGCAGATTGCAGGGTAGTTCTAGTTTATTTAGAAACACCAAAATATTTCCATATATATATATTTACAAAGTTTCCATCATAGAAAAAAATTATTTAAAAAAAAAGTCTAGATCATCAACAATACATTAGGGGCCCGATTTTCATTTAGGCAGGCTATGCACCGTGTCGTGTAGGTATAGCCTGCCCGCTGACCGCCTTAACCAGGATTTTCACTTCCGCTGCTACTCGCTTAGCCCTTTCCTCCATCCCCACTCCGCACTGGAACCCCCGAATGCTAAATGGATAGCATCGGGGCACATAAGGAGCTTACCCGTGGATAGACAAAGGCACTAACCGTATAAGTGCCTTCATTTATCCACGGTTAAGGCATTTTACACGGGTATCTAGGGCAGCTGACCATGTAAATGCCTTTGAAAATCAGACCCTAAGTCCTTTGCACAATATACACAGGACTCCTTAGAAACTGCTAGGAGGTAATTTTATAAGGCGCCACATAGATTTACAATGACTTACACACAGGGACGGGCCTTTACACTGTACTTTAGCCAGTTGCTATTTTGTATGTACACCCGTCAGGCCGATGGTGTGCACTTTAGGTGTGAGTGAAATGTGGACCTAAGTCTAATGCGTGTTTTTGGACACATGAAGCCCTATTTTATAAAGAAAAGTGGGCACTTGCTGAGATGAATTGTGTGTATCTAAGTCTGGGCACCCTGTTATAAAATTACCCCTCAAAGTGTAAATGTAGGTGTTTATTTTCCAGCTATTTAGGGGTTCTTTGAGAATACAAAAACATTAGTGTTTATCAGTGGTTTTGCACCACAGGTACTACTGCTGGGTACCATTTCCAGTGGAATCAAATATGCACATTTGTGGGGAAGGGGTGGGAGACTAGTAGAGGAAGTGGTACTTTAATGGCGTTTATCCAAGCAATATCTATTTATTTAATTTTTTTTTTGCATTGCAGGTGTTTTATCAGTTATAACCTAAAATCAGAAGCCCTAACTAAACATACAGAAGCATAAACATAGAACCATTAATACCACATTTTTCCAGGTTATACATCAGGAAAAAAGATCCATCTCATCACACATTAAGGGGGGTAGTTATTAAGGTGAGCTAAAAATAGCATATTTTACCGCAGCGATATTTACTGCAGGGGTCACTAAATAGTGATACCTCAGTCAGTAACGTTATCCACTCCTAGCTGCAGCAGCATAGTCAGTTGGCCTTAAATCATCCCACTATTTCTTAAAGGGGTCAGTGCTAGAATAACTAACCCCGCTCCCTAACACCAAATCAGCAACCCCCACTCCCCCCAACAGCAATGGATCAAGGTTTCTACTCCCCTGATACCTCCTCCTCCCCCACTCCCCCGACATCAATTACCAATCCCCTCTGCTCCCTGATAGCATGTAGGGGAAAAGCAAGAGCGATCTCCAGATCTGCCACATCAGTGCCCAGGATGCATGCCTTATCTGGAAGCTTGATCCCTAGTGGTAGTACTGTGAGATTATTGTTGGAGGTTGAAAAGCATCATTTTGAATTTGCACACTAACAAGATAAGAGCACCAATGGATCGCTCCTGCCATCAGGGAACTCCCCCTCCCCCCCCCCAATAGGTACAGGGGGAGTTCAAAGGGTTGGCAGTTGAAGTCAGAGGGGATTCAGTGGATTGGTGATTAATGACAAAGGAGTTTGGGAGGGTTGATGGCAAGGGTTTGGGGAAGTTGGTGATTGATTTTGGGGGGGGGGGGGATTTGGAGGTTACTCATTCTGGCACCAGCCTCTTTAAGACAATCCCGGGGAACATCTGACTCAGTGCTTCCAAGGGGGGAAAATAATGCTAGTTCAAAGTTGTCATTATTTTTCAAGGAATGACACAGTTGAGAAGTTAAACTCAAGCTATGTTATTCAACTTGCATAATAATGAGGTGCTTTCCATGCATTTGTATGCTTTACATTTCATTCTTATGTCACTCAGGTTGCAGTGAACTAATATGTGTTAAGAGCAATTAATGCATGATTTTATCATTTAATGGTGTTGACTCATGGCGACCCTCTGGATAGTTGTCCTAAACTGTGTTCAGTCTTCAGTCAGGTGGCTCTTTGTTGACAGATTGACACCCATAGCTGCTATTATTGTATCGATCCATCTCATTGCTGGCCTTCCTCTTTTGTCTTGACCTTCTACCTTGCCAAGCATGATGTTTTTCTCTAATGATCTCTCTCTTCGCATGATGTGTCCAAAGTAAGAAAGTCGAAGTCTTGTCATCTGAGCTTCTAAAGAAAAGCTTAGGTGTGATCTCCTCTAGTACTGACTGGTTTGTTCTTAAGGGCAATCCATAGTATATACACAGTATTCTTCACCAACACCATAATTCAAAGACATCAATTTTCTTCCTGTTTATCTTTTTCACTGCCCAACTCTTGCATCCATATTATATTACTGAAAATACCATGGTTTGGTCAAGTCAAATTTTTGTGTGGAGAGAGACATTTCTGCTCTTGAGAATCTTGTTTAGGTCCTTCATAGTCATTCTGCCAAGAGCAATGCATCATCGGATTTCTTGACTGCTTGTCGTTTCCTTATTGATTACACAGGTACACTACCAAAAAACTGCCTCCAGTTTTGCAACTGATTCCTATAGATTTTGGGGTGTTGAATCCAGGAAAAATAGCCAAAATGTTCCATCACGTCACGTTTTCTTGCAAAATTAGATTTCTTACCCATATAAGGAATGTTCACATAATTTCTTTTTAGCCGACTGCAGTTTATTTTCTTGGCCCAAAATAGAGGTTGTAATGGTTAACTAACTAGAAACACTCCCTCATGATATTTTAGAGTGTTTTGTATTCATTTTATACATTAACAGGACAATTGGGAGGCGGGGGGCTAAATCCAGTACTCGCGCTGGCGCATGTTCTTTCCTGTTCGCCTCGCCTCGTTCACTCGCTCAAACACGGTGGTTGCGACATGAACGTTCCTGTCAAATTTCAGTTTCTTGCAAGTTCATTACCACCTTTTGTTTGCTCAGTCGTAATCCAGCTTTATTCCGAAGTGGTTCACTACAGTTGTAGTTTGCAGTGCTGTGTATTTGTGATGGCTCACAGAGCCAGAGGTTGCGTCAACTCTCCGGACAGTTTTTGTTTTATTTGTGGGGAATATACCGTGAAAAAGCGGCAGAGGAACATTTCTGCATTTATTAAAAAAGTATATTTCGCCTATTTCGGTTTGAAGTTAGGCGATCAAGACAAACCGTGGGCTCCCCACAAAGTGTGCAAGACATGTGAGGAAGATCTACGCTTATGGATGAAAGGTAAAAAACAAGCATTTCGTTTCGGAATACCTATGATGTGGCGTGAACAAAGAGACCACAGCAGTGACTGCTATTTTTGCTCTTGCATTGTGAAGGGATACAACTTAAAAAATAAGAACGTAATAAGTTACCCCAACCTTCCCTCAGCAATTAGGCCTATGCCTCATAGCAACGAAGTACCTGTGCCTGAACCACCAAAATCTTTGGATCATATTTGTGTGGACGGTTCTGATCATGATGAGACTCATCAGATGGCTTTTCCCGATGAGTCCAGTACTTCCGAGTTTGAAACTGAACCAGATCCGAAACCTGAACTTTTCTCTCAAGCTGAATTGAATGATTTAGTCCGGGATTTAGGACTCCCAAAAGATGCTGCCCAACTGCTAGGTTCTCGGCTTAAACAGAAAAATCTATTGTCACCAGGAACAACTTTTTATTGGTACCGCAACCGCGAGACACAATTTTTGAAGTATTTCAGCAAAGAGGAAGATTTGGTATTTTGCAACGATATATACGGAGTGATGGAAAAGTTTAAACTCAAGTATGATCCTGCTGAATGGTGGCTGTTCATTGATTCGTCAAAAGACAGCATAAAAGGTGGTGTTCTTCATAATGGCAACACATTCGCTTCAGTTCCTATTGCTCACTCTGTTATTCTCCAAGAAAAATACGAGAATTTGGCCCTGATTCTTCAGAAGATTCGTTATGATGAGCATAAGTGGATGATTTGTGGAGACTTTAAAATTCTATCCATGCTATTAGGGCAGCAATCCGGTTTCACCAAATATCCCTGCTTCCTTTGCTTGTGGGATAGCCGGGCCCGCGACCTACACTGGGGGAAAAAAGACTGGCCAATTCGGGAGTATTTGAGACCCGGTGAGAAAAATGTTCTTCATGAGAGCTTGGTACCTCGTGATAAAATTCTATTACCACCTCTCCACATTAAGTTGGGTCTCCTTAAGCAATTCATCAAGTCCCTTCCAAAAGATGGTGAGTGCTTTCGGTACCTTTGCTCAAAGTTCCCCCGACTTTCTGAAGCAAAGCTAAAGGAAGGAGTGTTTGTTGGCCCTGATATAAGGAAACTCATTTCAGATGGAGCATTCGCTGAAACGATGTCCGAGAAGGAAAAAGAAGCCTGGGATTCCTTCAAGGATGTTGTTCTCAAATTCTTGGGGAACAGGCGGGATGAGAACTATAAGGATATTGTTGCCAGGATGCTCAATGCCTTCAAAGAACAAGGCTGTAACATGAGCCTGAAAGTCCATTTCTTGCACTCCCATGTGAACTACTTTCCCGAAAACTTGGGGGCGTACAGTGAAGAACAAGGTGAAAGGTTTCACCAGGACATCAAGGACGCAGAGAGAAGGTACCAAGGAAGATGGAACACCACTATGATGGCTGATTTCTGCTGGTTGCTGCTGCGGGAAACCCCAGATGAAAAATACGCCAAGCAGCGCACCAAGAGAAGCATTCGGGGGAAGAAGAAACGGGCCCACCAGGAGATTGATTGACCCAAGAATGACTTTAAAATCTAAACTGTGTTGACAAATATCGTGTTTTTACTAAACTTTGAAATAAAAATTTGCTAGTTATTACCACAGTGTCGGATCTCATTTATTAGAATTTTATTTTCACACCATCGGGTGTTTGTCTTCATGTATTGCAATGGTGCGGTTTGCGTTTTCTATTCTTACATACATACCTGTACAACATTTTTTGCACATTTCTTTGCTTTGCTTTGTGTCTAACCTCGCTCTTATATGCTCAATGTTTGTGCACATGTATGTGGCTGTTTTAAGTGCAGACAATTTTGCTACCATCACAGTGTGTTTTGTTGACATTACTTTATTCTTATGTGCTGCCTTGTTACAATTTTCTTTATTCTTATTTGAATAACTACTAAACAATTAGTATAAAGAATTCATCCAAGAAACTTTTATCTCGATCGCACTCAATCTGAAATGTTCACCTCAAACTGCTAACCCAATGTAGCAAAAAATCTGTACGTGATGGAGCAAATTGGTTACCAGATTTGGATTCAGCGCACCAAAAAACGTAAAAATCAATCGAAACATTAGAGGCAGTTTAAAAAAAATTTTTTTTAGTGTACCTGTGTTATTGATCCAAGCAGGTTAAAGTTGTCAACTATTTCAATTTCTTCTCCATTAACAATGAACTTATTGATTTTGCCAGTTGTAATGATCTTTGTCTTCTTTGTGTTAATTTGCAGGCCCATTTTAAGATTATGTTCCTTGATTTTGAAAAGCAAATGTTTCAGATTGTCTTCACTTTCAGCCAGTAATGTCTTATCAGCAGCATAGCAAAGATTGTTGATAAGTCTTCCACCAATCTTCACACCTTGGTTGTCTTCATACAGTCCTCTTTCTTTGATTTGTTCTGCATATAAATTAAACAGGTAGGTGGAAAGTATGCAGCCTTGTCGTACACCTTTGCTGATTTTAAACCATTCTGTTTCTCCTTGTTCCGTTTGAACTGTTGCTTCTTCATCAATGTAAAGGTTGTGCAAGAAAACTATCAAGTATTCTGGTATGCCCATGCTTCTTAATATGGGCCAGATTTTCTCATGGTTTACATAGTCAAAAGCCTTGCTGTAGTCAATTAATAACATATACTTTAGATATCCTTTTGGTATTCTTTTGTCTTTTCAAGGATCCATCTCACATCCACGATGTTTTCTCTTATTCCTCGCCCTTTCCTGAACCTTGCTTGCACTTCAGGCAGTTCTCGTTCCAAGTATGGTTGTAGTCTCTGTTGAATAATCTTAAGTAGAATCTTGCTGGCATGTAGGAACAGAGCGATTGTGCGATAATTTCCACAGTTAGTCGGATCACCTTTCTTCACTATTGGTTTAAGCACAGATCTTTTCCAGTCACTTTGCCATGATGGTGTCTTCTAAATTTCCCAACAGAGCCTTGTAAACATGGTAACAGCCAAATCAGATTGCTAGAGTACTTAAATGAGAATGCCATCAATGCCTGGTGCTTTTATTTTAAACTCTGTTTATTAATACATAACAACACTTTGCAACATAGTTCAAATACAAACACATCACCTTGGGCGGGGCTGTCTCTTGTCCACCGCTCTGAGGCCCGTTAATGGCTCCTGCCAAGAAAGACACATACAAGACATGAGCATATATATGTAGACCCCCCCTTCCCTCCCTACCCTACCCCCCACCCCCTCCCACCTTACAGCCTTCAATCCCACTGTGCCATCAATCGGGACTGAGCATTGGTTAGTTACCCAGCATTTATCCCGACTCACAGTGCCACCCCCATCCCCTCCGATTTGCCTAGCAGGCCCATTCTAATTCCCATGTAACACTTCGTTGCGAGCATACGGACTTAGTGTTTGTATATAAGGCTCACAAATCAGCAAGAAAAAGGCCCAATTTTGAACCTTGTTTCTGGCTCCCCTCCTCTCAAAAAGCATCAACTGGTGGAAATTGTTGTGTCATTCCCAAAAAAGTGGGAGGTGTAGCCTCTCTCCACCTATGAAGTATCGGACCCTTACCCACCAGACATGCTTTTCGCACTAAAATTCGCTCCCATCTCCCCTTCGGTTGCGCGTGTCACAAATAATCCAGCACCACCAGTGCCCCTGTCCAGCAAATCGGCTGTTGTATTAAGGTACTCATATAATTGCCAATCCGCAGCCAATATCGACAGATCGACGGACATCCCCACCACATGTGGCCCAAATCCTCTAGCGAACAAGAGCATTTCGGGCAGCCTCCATACAGGGTGAGATGACTGCGCAGTGCTCGTCTGGGGGAAAAGTGCGCTCTAAGAATACTCTTGAACTGTATCTCGCACCACCTAGCCCCTTCAACTAATCCCTTAATCCGGCCTAAGGCTTTATGAATCGAACCTGGGGGCACCTCCTGATGTAGCTCCTTCGCCCAAAGGGTCTCCTTGGCTGAATAGTCTGGCAGGCTTTCATACCTATCCAAGCACTTCTTGAAATCCGCAATTGTGGGTGGGGAGTCTTCCCCCAATGCAAAAAATTCTAAAATCTGCTCAGAACGTTCCACCGCCAGAACTGCCCGCGGAAGCGAAGCTACATAATAGGAAAGTTGGGCATATGCAAAATAATTTTGACTAGACACCTTGTACTCCCTCCGCAGGGTCTCAAATGACTTACATTTTCCCTGCTGATCTACCACATGTCCGAGTTGCCGAATCCCTAGTCTCTCCCATTTCCAAAAGATGGCTGTGTCTGTCCTAGGGGGGAATCGGACATTGCCTTGTAAAGGCAACCAACTCGAGGTCCCTGGGGGTCTACCCCAACATCTATTCAGTTGTTGCCAGGCACGCCTTGCCGGCATTATCAAAACACTGCTTTTCACTCGGCTCAGCAAGCTGGACCTCTCCAAATGCAGTGCCGCCATCAAATTCAGTGGGGCCACCAGGGCCTCCTCCAGTTCTCTAGGGGTATACACCTCAGTGTTCCCCAACCAGTCGCCAATGTGCCGTGCCTGGCAAGCCAATGCATAGATCCAGAGGTCCGGCACTCCTATTCCCCCTTTACTCCACCCTCTCCGCAGCTGACACAACGGGATACGGGCCCTTGCCCCCTTCCACAAAAACCTCCAGATTTCCTGTTCCAGGCAAGTCAAGTCCCGCTTCATCATCCAAACTGGGAGTGTTTGCAGCCAGTATAAGACTCGCGGTAAAATCACCATTCCTAACGCCGCCGCCCTACCTAATAGAGACAACGGGAGCAGCGCCCATGCCTGTAGTTGTGCACAGGTTTTTCTTATACAACTCTCTCGGTTCCCGGGTCAACAAGATACCCAAGTAGATAAATGAATCATGCGTCCACTTAAGCGGGAAGGTTCCACCCCACATCCCCATGAGCGTACCCGCCACATCTAATGCCTCCGACTTTTCCATATTAATACGCAGTCCTGCAAAGCTACCAAACGTCCTAAATTCCTCCAATAAACGAGGCAACAATTGCTGAGGACACAACAGATGCACCAGCATATCATCAGCAAAAGCAGCCATCTTGAAGCTATACCTTCCAATGTGTACCCCCCGTATGTCTTTCAACGCCTCTATCGTTCGCACCAACGAATCTAAAGACAACACAAAGAGTAGGGGGGAGAGCGGGCAGCCCTGCAGCGTACCCCTTTCTAAGCAAAACTTATCCGACATAACGCCATTACAGAGAATTCCCACCATAGGCTCTGCATAGAGAAGGTCCACCATATTACAAAAAGGAGCCCCCAACCCATAGTATGGCAAAAGCATTTTCAAATAAGCCCAGTTTACCTGATCAAAAACCTTTTCCGCGTCAAAGCTGACCAAGAGTGACTGTAGATCACGGTCCCAAACCCACTCTAATAACGCAAGATTTTACGTATATTGTGCGCTGTGTACCGTCCCATCACAAAACCCACTTGTGAGCCATGCACCAATTCTCCCAAAACCTGGGCCAACCGATCCGCCAATATCTTAGCCAGCATCCTGCAATCAAAATTGAGCAAAGAAATAGGGCGATAAGAGGCCACCTGCGTATAATCTTTACCTGGTTTGGGAATTAAGATGATATGCGCGTGGTTCGTGCCCCATTTAAACCGTCCCTGCTCCACTCTTTGATGATACATCGCCACGATAGTGGGGGGGCACCCATTCTCCCAACAGCTTATAAAATTCAGCCCCAAACCCGTCTGGGCGAAGTGCCTTGTAACAGCTTGCCATCTTAATGACTCTTTGAACCTCCTCGATAGTTATCAGTTTGTCCAATTGCGCCCTCTGGTCTTTCGTCAACCGCGGTATCTTCACTCCATGCAGGTACTCCTCCATGGCCATAGAAGACCCTCCTCCCTGGAGTACAGCTTTTGATAAAATGAGCGAAACACTTGGGCAATCGCCCGATTCTCCGTATGTAGCATCCCTTGGGCGTCGCGCAGCGCCGCCACCGAGTGGGTACCTCTATGTCCCTGAAGACAGCATGCCAAGAGTTTCCCAGGCTTATCCCCAAACCAGTAAAGCTGATACTGATAGTATATATAAGATTTCTTTGCTCTCCTATGGAGCAATTCATTAAGGGCCGTTTGGGTTTCCCACAATCTCCGCTTAGTTACCGCCAGGGCCGGCCCATCCATTGAGCGAGAATGTTGTTCGCACAGGGCCCCGCGCGAACCACATTCTCGCTCAATGGACTGCTGCAGAGGGAGCCGGGGAAGCCCGCGCGAGGCCCCGGCTCCCTCTGCACAGTCCGCCAGCGTGAAGAGCCTCTACCTTCACACTGGCGGCTGTTTCAATGAAGCCGCGAATGCCGGGAGAGGTTAAAGGGCATTGCCTTTAACCGTTACCGGCATTCGCGGCTTCATTGAAACAGCCGCCAGTGGGAAGGTAAAGGCTCTTCAGGCTGGCGGGCTGTGCAGAGGGAGCCGGGGCCTCGCGCGGGCTTCCCCGGCTCCCTCTGCAGCCCCTTAGACGGCGCGGAGCTCTTCAGGGGGAGGCAGCTAGGACTGGATGGGCTGTGATGGGGGGGAAACAGACTGGAAATGGGCTGTGATGGGGGGGCGAAACGGACTGGAAATGGGCTGTGATGGGGGGAGACTGAATATGGGCTGGGATGGGGGAAATAGACAGGAAATGGGCTGTGATCAGGGGGAATATACTGGAAATGCGCAGAGATTGGGGGGAGAACGGAGTGGAAATGGGATGTGATGGAGGGGGGGACTGGAAATGGGCTGTGATGGGGGGGAAACAGACTGGAAATGGGCTGTGATGTGGGGGGGGAGAACGGACTGGAAATGGGCTGTGATGGGGGGGTGGAACGGACAAATTGGACTGGGAGGGGGGGAAACAGACTGGAAATGGGCTGTGGTGGTGGGGGGGGGGATAGAACATACTGTAAATGGGCTGTGTTGGGGGGGAATGGACTGGAAATGGGCTGTGATGGGGGGAAACCGACTGGAAATGGGCTGTGATGGGAGGGAGAAACGGACTGGAAATGGGCTGTGATGGGGGGGGAACAGACAAATTGGGCTGGGATGGGGGAAACAGACTGGAAATGGGCTGTGGTGGGGTGGAGAACAGAGTGGAAATGGGCTGTGATGGGGGGACCGGGCTACAATTGGGCTGTGATGGTGGGGGAATGGACGAAATGGGCTGTGATGGGGGGAACTTGGACTGGAAATGGGCTCATGAAGAGCTGGATTCGGACTGCACATGGTCTGTGATGGTGGGGGGATAGGACTGGAAATGGGCTGTGATGGTGGGGACGGACTGAAAATGGGCTGTGATGGGGGAAACAGACTGGAACTGGGCTGTGGTGGTGGGGGTGAACAGACTGGAAATGGGCTGTGATGGGGGGAACGGACAAATTGGGCTGGTATGGGGGAAACAGACTGGAAATGGGCTGTGTTGGGGGGAAAGAACAGACTGGAAATGGGCTGTGATGGGGGGAATGGACTACAATTGGGCTGTGATGGGGGGAGGACTGCAAATGGGCTGTGATGGTGGGGGGATAGGACTGTAAATGGGCTGTGATGGTGGGGGGAATGGACGAAATGGGCTGTGATGGGGGGAACTTGGACTGGAAATGGGCTGATGAAGAGCTGGATTAGGACTGGAAATGGGCTTATGGGGGCTGGAATAGGGCGAAGTGGGCTGACGAGGGGGCTAGGATTGGAAATTAGCTGATGGGGGAGCGTGGAGGAAATGGGCTGATGAGGGACTGGAATGGAACTGGAAAAGAGCATACGGGGGCTAGGACTGGAAATGGGCTGATGAGGAGCTAGGATAGGACTAGAAATGGGCTGATGGGGGGAACGTAGACTGCAAATGGGTGATGGGCTGGAATAGGACACTGGAAATGGGCTGATGGGGGCTGGAATAGGACTGGAAGTGGGCTGATGGGAGTTGGAAAAGGGCTGGAAATGGGCTGATGGGGAGCTTGAAGTGGAAATGGGCTGATGGGGGGGCTGGAATGGAACTGGAAAACAGCATATGGGAGGCTAGGACTGGAAATGGGTTGATGTGGAAGCTTGGGAGACTGGGACTAGAAGGGGGCAGATGCTGGGTGGGTCTAGAACTATAAAGGAGCTGATTTTGGGGGAGGACTAGAAAGGGATGGGAAATGAGAATGGAGAGGGGAAAAGATATTTTGTGTGGGAGGGAAGAAAAGTCTACGAAGGGCCGGGTATTGGAAGAGTAAGTGTAGACTGATAATGGAAGGGTGAAATTTGAGTGGATGATAAAGCAATAAGGACAGAAATGGAGGAAAGAGCAAAAGGGGAAAGATCAGTATGTTAAAGCAGATATAGAGAAGAAATTTGGAAAAAAAAAATCTAAAAGAGAAGAAAGGAAAATGGATAGCTCGCAGAAGACACAAAGAAACCAGAAGAAAGTGACTGGAGCAATTGCAACTGAAAAGAAAATGCACAAGCAACAAAAGGTAGAAAAATACTTTTTTATTTTGAATTTATTAACTGGAATATATCAGCTCTGGGAAATGTGCATTCTTAACATCTTTTGTGTTTTGTTTAGTACAAGAGGAAATTAATTTATAGTTTTATTTCTCCAGTGTTGTTGTACATCCCAAGTTTGGCTTTTGGGGTTCCCAGTTTAATTATTGTCTTCCTATTTCTAAATTGTGATCCCTTGTTCTTTGGTGACGGTCTATATTCTGCATTTTAACTAAGCTGAGGTATTCTGTTCATGTAGTTTCTATTTGACCATGTCACTTGTTCTCTTTCCCCAGTAGGAGATGCATTGGTATTCTCTGAGATGTATTGGTTTAATATTTGCAGTGTTGCCTTTTGATAGGTAGGGTTTGGTGCTTTGTGAGTCCTGGCAGAGCTGTTATGATATGGTGGATTTGCTATGAGTTCTAAAAGGTCAGTGTTTATAGTACTTCCTAATGGGCCTGGCGGTTGGCACTGGAGTATAGTAACGTAGAAATCTATTAGTCTTTCTTTATCCAGACACTCATTAAGAAGCATGTTTACTAAAAATGCATGTTAACATTATGCAACTATTTATGCAAATGAGGCTCCCTATGCAAATGAGGCCCCGCAATTAATCTCCGCACATGGCCCCGCACCCCCCTTGGGCCGCCCCTGGTTACCGCACTTGGGTTAGCTACCTGCTGCCGTCTTGCTTTGACTACTTGTTTTTCTAATCAAACTATCTGATCCGTCAATAGTTTCAGTTTCTGCGTGACGTAACCAATAATGTCCCCCCGGAGGACCACCTTTACGGTCTCCCAAAACAACTCCGGGTCCACCTGGTGTTGCCCATTATACAAAACAAACTCCTGCCATTGTTGTTTTAAAAAATTGTGGAACTCAACATCTCTATACATCTCTATCGGGAATCGCCAAATTCGAGTGTGTAAAGCTACATCCTGACAATCCAAGTCCACCCAGATCAGAGCATGATCTGATATCTCCGTGGGGCCGATTTGCGTGTCAGGTATACGGGCAAACAGCCGTTCCGATATCAAAATATAATCAATCCGAGTGCTGGAACTGTGGGCCCTCGACTGATGGGTAAAGTCTCGATCCCCTGGGTGTAACAATCTCCATGGGTCTACCGCTCCCAGTCTGCGCCGCAAGCCCTGTAGAGCCTTGGTGGACTCGCTCCATCCCCTCCCCCCCTCGTCATGTCCATCTCAATGTCAAGGACCCCATTAAAGTCCCCAGCGAGGATCAAGGGGGCATCTGGCATTTGCTCCACTCGCGAAGCCAAACGAGCATACAGTGCCCGATCTAAGACGTTTGGGCTATAAAGATTCCCCAACACAATGGGCCGTCCCTCTAGCATCCCATACAACAGCAGGTACCTACCCTCTGGGTCCACATATTCCCGTTCCAAAACAAATCTAATCCGTTTATGTATCAAAATGACCACCCCTCCCTTTTTGCCCTTTGCTGGGGTGCCCCACTGCTGCCCCACCCAGTCCCTCTTAAGCTTAACATGCTCTTCAGCAGTCTGGTGGGTTTCTTGTAGTATGGCAATGTCGCAATTTTGCCTCGCCAAAGCCCGGAGCAATTTATACCTCTTAATGGGGTTCCCTACTCCACACACATTCCATGATATAAGCTTCAGGGTGGTGGGTCCCAATATGCTGCCAACTCTCCGGCTATCCAGTTTATCAAAGGAAGAGTCCCCCCAGCCTGAGGCCCTCCAGCTCCTCTCCGATGCTCCCCAATCTGTCTCTCTTTATCCCTTTATGGCTGCAAAGTACCCTCCCCTGCCCTCCTCTATACCCCCACCACCCTTTCTCCCATTTACTACCCCCTCCCTCCTACTCCCATACCTCCCCACTCCTTCCCTTCCCCCCCCCCCCGAGCTTCTCCTCTACCCCAAGCTCTCCCTTCCCTCCAGAACCCTCTCATCCTACCTCTTTACCCTGTCCCTCCTCTCCTTATTTAGGTCACAATGATGTGTAGGGCCCCCCCCCACCACCGACTTCTCCCTGGCCCCAGCTCCTAGCTCCATGCCCTCCTCCCGTATTGTTCAGCTTCCCCCTGCCTCCAACCCCCCTAGTGGGGGCTATCACCAATTACGTTCTAGACTTATCCTCTATAACTCTCAAATGTGATCCCCCCACAACAAGGGAAGGGAAGTCTAATGACAGCACATAATCAAAACATGTCCCCACATTAAACACAACTCGAGAACTAAACATCATTTTCTCAAACAGCAAATCAATCCAACCACTCGATTACTGCGGCCCTGGCAAGCATGAAGTTCAAAGTCTCAGTGTCCACTGCTCCAATGCTCTCGCTGGTAAGTGTTCTGGCGTTATCACCGCTGTTATAGAAATCCAGGGCTATGTGCTGGTATTGCCTGTCCTCTCCCGCTACTCCTGCAGGCTCTCCAACACCAAAACCCCGTCGGCTTCCCACATTCTCAACACTCCGACTGCGGTGCAGGCCTACCTCATGATCCACCACTCTGCCCTGCTGTAGATACCGCTGCATCGCTGCTCACTATCTCTTCAACATATTGGGTCACTTCCGCTGCCGTGTCAAACATCCGATGTCCCCCTTTGTAGTTGACATGCAATCGGGCTGGATATTGAACTGTGAATTTTATGTTTGCATCCACCAGTTTTTGGCATAAAGTCACATACGCCCTCCGATGCTGGCTCAAGGCCACGGAGTAGTCCTGTGCCACCCTTATTTTTATGTTAAAATTTTCTTTATTGCGACATCAGTATAAACATTTTATTTTCCATTTCAATTTCAATTTGGTGATGCACATCTGTTAACTAACTTCCTCTAACACATTATCAAATCTAGTGAGCTATCAGCTACATAAACAATAAATTTGTCTCATCATTTTCCTTTTTTTTTATATTCCCCCCCCCCCCCTTCTACCCCTTATTGATCAAACAAAACTGTTATTAGGAAGACCCAGAGATAAGTCAAATTTTCAATAGAATAATTATAACATATATACAGTCTCAACGTTATCTTCTCCTCCTATTCCCCCTTTCCACCTTACCCCAACTTCAGCCGAACCACCCCCCCTCCCCTTAGCAGATTCTTGCCCACCCACTCCCTTCCCCTCATTCTCTAATTCCTACATCCCCCCATTCGAACTCCCTTATTCCTCCCCCCCCCCCCCACTTTAGAGACACATTGAAACCTAGGCCCCCCCTATTATTAAACCTTCAATAGAGTACATTAAGAATTCTACTCCTGTTCCTTGATGTCAGCGTTTGTATATATGGGCCCCACTCATCCAAAAGGTTTTCGGTGGCTCTCTCCCCATGCCTCACTCCCTGTTGTTCAATGAGTAATAGTTTATATACCTCTCTCCTCCATTGTCCCACAGTAGGGCCTCTTGGTAATAGCCAGGTTAACAATATAACTTTGCGAAGATGGGCCAATACCTCAGGGAGTCGTTAGTGGGATGGGAACAGCTGGGGGATGTAGAAAAACAGTGGGCAAAACTGAAAGGGAGTATTTTAAAGGCAACCAACCTTTTTGTTAAAATGGTAAATAAAGGCAAAAGGAACAGGAGACCGCTATGGTTTTCGAAGGAAGTAGCTGAAAAAGTGAAGAAAAAGAGGGAGGCCTTCATGAAATACAAGAGATCACAGAGAGAGGAAGACAGGCATCTGTATTTGGAAAAACTTAGAGAAGCTAGCAAAGTAGTCAAGAAGGCAAAGATTCAAAAGGAGGAGGAAATAGCCAATGCAATAAAATGGGGGGATAAGACATTTTTCAGATATATTAGTGAGAAGAGGAAGGGCAAAAGTGGTATTGTCAGACTCAAGGGTGCAGGGGGGGAATATGTAGAAGCTGATAATGATAAAGCGGAATTCCTTAACAAATATTTTTGTTCTGTGTTCACAGATGAAGAACCAGGAGCAGGACCTCAGAAAACACCCACAAATAAGAACAGAAGCGAGGGACATCTTGAACAATTTTCAGAAGACTGTGTTCCTGAGAAACTAGCTCAACTTAAAGTAGACAAAGCGATGGGACCGGATGGGATACACCCTAGAATACTGAGGGAACTTGGGGACGTTCTAGCACCTCCACTGACTGACCTTTTCAATGCCTCGTTGGAGTTGGGAGTGGTGCCAAAGGACTGGAGAGAGGCTCATGTGGTGCCTTTACACAAAAGCGGAAGTAAGGATGTGGTTGAAAACTACAGGCCGGTTAGTTTAACTTCAGTGGTGAGTAAATTATTGGAAACGCTGCTGAAAGAGAAAATAGTGAGGTTTCTGGAGTCCGGCGGATTACAGGATCCGAGGCAGCATGGATTCACCAGAGGCAGGTCTTGTCAGACAAATCTGATCGATTTCTTTGACTGGGTGACCAGGGAGTTGGACCGAGGGAGAGCTCTAAATGTGGTGTATTTAGATTTCAGTAAAGCCTTTGACACTGTTCCTCACAGGTGACTTATAAACAAACTGAGCACCCTAGGGATGGACCCTAAAGTTACTGCTTGGGTTAGAAATTGGTTGGGTGGGAGGCGACAAAGAGTACAAGTAAATGGAGCTCACTCTGAGGAGAAGGATGTTACCAGTGGTGTGCCCCAGGGATCTGTCCTTGGTCCGATTCTTTTTAACATCTTTGTTAGTGATATAGCGGAAGGGCTGTCTGGTAAGGTTTGCCTCTTTGCGGATGATACCAAAATCTGTAATAGAGTAGACACCCAGGAAGGTGTAGATAACATGAGGAGGGATCTAGCTAAGCTTGAAGA
The DNA here is from genome assembly GCA_033557465.1 of Ichthyophis bannanicus. Lineage (NCBI taxonomy): Eukaryota > Metazoa > Chordata > Amphibia > Gymnophiona > Ichthyophiidae > Ichthyophis > Ichthyophis bannanicus. Next base: position 1,122,217,031 of record CM066031.1, on the reverse strand, counting down.
ATGGTCTAGAATTTGGCAGCTGGGATTTAATGTTAAAAAATGTAAGGTCATGCATTTGGGCTGCAGCAATCCAAGGGAGCAATACAGTATAGGAGGTGAAGTACTTTTGTCCACTAAAGAAGAGCGGGACCTAGGCGTGGTTGTGTCTGATGATCTTAAAGTAGCTAAACAGGTAGAAAAGGCGACGGCAAAAGCTAGAAGGATGCTTGGGTGCATACGGAGAGGAATGGCTAGCAGAAAAAAGGAGGTGATAATACCTCTGTATAAGTCTTTGGTGCGACCTCATTTGGAGTATGGTGTGCAATTCTGGAGACCGCACCTTCAAAAGGATGTGAACAGGATGGAGTCGGTGCAGAGGGTTGCTACTAAAATGATTAATGGGCTTCATTATAAAGCATATGAGGACAGACTTAAGGATCTTAATATGTACACCTTAGAGGAAAGGCGGGATAGAGGTGATATGATTGAGATGTTTAAATACCTCCGTGGCATAAATGTTCAGGGAGAGAGCCTCTTTCAATTGAAAGCAAGTTCTGCTACGAGGGGACATGGGATGAGGGTGAAGGGAGATAGATTCAGGAGTGATATGCGGAAATATTTCTTTACGGAAAGAGTAGTGGATCCGTGGAATGGTCTCCCAGTGGAGGTGGTGGAGATGAGGACAGTAACTGAATTCAAAAAAGCATGGGACCAACACAGAGGATCTCTAAAGGTAGAAAGTGGACTGTTGTAGTTGTTGTTATGGAAGGACAGATTAGATGGGCCTTGTGGTCTTTTTCTGTCATCATGTTTCTATGTTTCTATGTTTCTATGTAACTTTCCGCGCCACTAGCAAAACCTTGCCCAACCATTCCCTCTGACCCCTTCCCAAACCCTCCACTAGCAGTGACATACCCAAAATTAACACTCTAGGATCTTTTTTAAGTGAGCACCCCAGTATGGATGCAAGATATTCCACCACATTCCTCCAAAATCTCACCACCCCCGAACATTGCCACCACATGTGCCCCAAATCTGCTCTGTCCATCCCACACCGCGGGCAGCACTGCTGCCCGCTCTGAATGCTCTGCATGGGGCAAAGTATCTTCTTCTCAATATACGATACTGCATTTCCCTAAACTCTGCAGTCTTAGTCATCTTAGGCATATCAGCAAAAACACTCACCATATCTGCCCCTCCTACCTCCTCTCCCAAATCATGAGTCCATGCTGAAGCCAGGTCCCTCTCCGTAGGTTCCCCCACTAATTTAAGATATTCCTTTTGTAGGATTGTGACCCGAGCCTGTAACTCCATTCCAGAATACAACAACTCCTCCAATTTAGTGCAAATTTCTGTATGCAAATCCTTCCTTCCAAAACTATGTACATAGCTGCTCATTTGCATATATAGAAAACAATCCTTGTCTGTCAGTCCATATCTACTTTGCAGATCTTTAAATTCCAGCACCTGCCCCGTTTCATTTACAACCTGATCTAGGGCCATTATTCCCTTAGATTCCCACCGTTGGAACACTCCCCCCCTGCATCCCCGGAATAAAGTTACCATTGTCATATAAGGGCAGAAATGGAGTCACCCCTGAGTTCCCGGAGCATTTCTGACAAAGCATCCGCCATATTTTCCTCATTACCTTAAAGATTGGATGGCCGCTAATTTCTTGGGGCAGATCTGCTGCTTTCACATGTAAGATATATCTCAGAGCCAGTGGCCGTGCTACTTCTTGTTCATATGCAATAGGTGTGTAGGCTGCTGTTGTTCCCAGCTAGTCCCGCAAATTTCACAACAAGCACACCATGTTATAGCTCCTGAGATCTGGAGCCCCCATCCCTCCACAATTCCATGGTCTCTGCAATTTCCTAATGCTTATCCTGGGCCTTTTCCCCTTCCAATAAAAAACATTTAAGCTCTTCTCCAATCTCCTTTCTAGTCATTACTATAGGCAGAGTTTGTAGCATGTATAACCACTTCGGAAATATGGTCAGTTTATATAAGGCTATTCGCCCCCCCAATGACAACGGGAGATCTCTCCATCTATATAAACGATCCAGAGTTCGCTCCATTAATTTCCCAATGTTATAGTTCCATAATTTTTCCACATCCACTGGAAGATACACACCCAAATACTTAAGCTCATTTCCCACCCACTTTAGCGGGAAACCTCCCCAGTCCCTCTGAAGTGTCTGCTGCAAATCCAATGCCTCTGATCTGTCTAAATTTAATTTCAATCCCGAGAATGCGCCAAAATTGCTAAAAATGTGCAGCAGTACTGGCAGGGTCTTCCTAGTAGCTCCTAAATAAACCAAGATATCATCAGCGAAGGCAGAGACACGAAACTCCTCCCTGCCCACCCTCGCCCCCACCAATCCCTTATGGGTTCAAATTCTCTCCAGTAATGGTTCCAAAGTTAACACAAAAAGAAGTGGGGACAGAGGGCAACCCTGTCTGGTTCCTCTCTGGATTGGGAAGTCTCTCGAAATAGAACCATTTACTAACACTTGCCCTCTTGGATCAGCATACAGAAGCTTGCCGTGTCCAAGAAGAACCTCCCTATTCCCATTACTTCCAACACCTGATACATGTATTGCCAAGCTACTCGATCAAATGCCTTTTCTGCATCAAAACCTATCAACAATGCTTGTTCCCCTGCCTCTGCAGTCATGTATAGTGACGAGATAATCTTGCGTACATTTTCAACCACATGCCTGCCTTTCACAAAACCCACCTGGTCTTCATTTACTAACTGTGGGACATACTCTGCCAGTCGCTCTGCCATTATTTTGGACAAAATTTTCATGTCAACATTTAATAACGAAATCGGCCTATACGATTCTGGCAATAACCCATCTCAGCCCGGTTTAGGAATAAGGGTAAGTATTGCTCTATTTTTCTCATACGGGAATCCCTGAAGTTCTACCAGGGCTGTATAATATGCTGTTAGAGGCCCCACTACCCGATCATTCATTAGTTTATAGAATTCTCCCCTATATCCATCTGGACTTGGGGCCTGACAATTATGTAATCTCCTTATTACTGCTAACACCTCCGTATCTCCAATTGGAGCATTTAGTACCCCCCCCCCCCCCCTCTGTTCTTTGGACAAACTAGGTAGCCCAACTTTACGCAAAAACTCCTCTGCCTTATCTTGATCTCCGGTTTCAGTGCCATAGAGAGTCTTATAATAATCTCGAAAGCCCTCTTCGATATTAGCCTGTCCCGGCTGTATTTTACCTTCTGCATCCCGTAGCGCTCCTATATGTGCCTGTCCCCTACTTGCCTTCACTAAACGTGAAAGCAATCTCCCCGCCTTATTACCAAATTTATGCAGCTTATACTTATAATACAACATAGACTGCGTCACTTTTTCTTGCAACATGACATTCACCTCTCTTTGCAATCTACCAAACTCTGCTTTTTCCTCCACTGTCGGTGTCTTCAACATAGCTCTCCTTGCCTGACACAGTTCCTTTTCCAAGAGGATCAATCTGTTATTATATGCCTTCTTTTTCCTGGCCCCATATCCGATAATTCCCCCTCTCAGCACTACCTTTGCTGCTTCCCAGAATAAGATGGGATTATCTTTATGTTCCTCATTGAACTCCACATACTCCTCCCAATGTGTATACAAAAAGGCCCTAAAATTGCTATCCTGGTTGTACCCAAGAGGGTATCTCCACAAGTTCCCCCTTCTACTTGGCCCCCATCTGATATCCATCCATACGTACGCATGATCCGACACTTGCACAGGGCCTATCTCAGCTTTACTCACCTTATCAAAAAGCCCTTTGGATCTCAAAAAATAGTCTATCTGCGACCCTGTGTCATGTGCTCTAGAAACATGTGTTGTGACAAGGCAGAGCTGTCAGAGCACAAGAAAAAGGCTTTTAAACAAACTTTTTCCTCTGAACCTGCCAGGAACACAGGGCAGCTGACGGTTAAAACCTCAGCGCACAGAGTTGCAGGGCAGGAGAGAAAAGAAAGGGAGCCACACCCTAGCTCTAGGCTGACAGGGAGAGCTAGCCAACCAGGGAAAGGGGTGGACTCTCACCTGATTGGACAAACCACTCCACTTAACCAGGAAGTGGTAGGTTCAGTGGGATCAGCAAGATCTGCAAGATCAGCCCGAGCAGCAGGATCAGCAAGATCAGCTGGATCAGAGAGGAGATCAGACGAGGAACGCAGAGAGCTACAGGAGGAAGGAAAAAGGCAAAATAGGAACTTACCTTTGGCAAAGCCAGAAAAAGGGGACTCCAGGAGTGCAGATACAGCCTTGGAGTCAGGCATTCTTGGCAGAGGAACAGAAACAGAATCCTTACCCAAGAGGGGCCGAGCTCAGAGCAAGCAGGACCAGCTGGGATCCAATTACCTGGACCATTGCCAGCCACCTTGCAGAGAGAGAGCCACGTCTCTGGGGAAACAGCCGAGAATCCTCCCAGGAAGGGATCGCCCCCAAGAAAAGCTGAACCAGGTCAGAAAAACTCATAAGCCTTTTAAACAGAATATAGAGTCTGTGTCAGAAAGAGACAGAAGTAATTCCTCTGATAGTTTACCTTGCAATATTGGCAGTGAACGTGGTAAAACTTGTAAGCTAGAAGCCAGCACAGGTGCACGTCACCTAGCTCATAATTGGCAGCAGCGTGATTCAAGCACAGATACTGAGCTAGAGGAATGGGAGATAGGTAGAGTCCCTGAAAAGCCTAGTTACAAGAAACACGTAGTTCCTCAACAGGGAATAAGGTATAGGAAAAAGGAAGAAGGAAGAAATCCTTATGCCCAGCTCTTTAAGAGGCTGAATAAACAGTTATCCTTACAAGACTGCAGGACAGGCAGTGAGAGGGGAGAAAAGCAGATACAAGATCTCCTCCACCATTTAAGGGCATTAGACTCGAATGGGCCAGATAGCCAAGGAGCTCAACTCAGCGACGAAGAATCCATGCAAACCGACATTCCATTGTCTGATCACAGTAGCTCTGAGATGGAATGCGGGATTTGCCAGTGTGACTTTTAAATGTACAGCTTAAACAGAAGCCATGTTTTAAGGCTGTTTTAAAAGCATGTAGAGAATAGAGTTTAAAGTACAGACAGGAAGTTGTCTGACTGCTGATACTAGTGAAGTGCATAATTCTAAGGCTTGAAGTGAATTATCCATGTGAAGGTGGAACAGGAAAACCACGCTTGTTGGAAGTTCTTTATTGAATGCCTTGAATGAGTATCGCTGTTAAGAAAGTCTACAGTTGTTTTGGACTACAGTAACCTGAGAAGTATCAGGGAACTTTTGTACAGGACTTTATTTGCTTTATTCATGTTGTTATCCTTAAATATCTGTTCTGGGGTGAAGAAAACCTGCTGGGAACAATAAACCTATTGTTTACCTTCAAATTGCTTTGGCTGTGATCACTGGGCCTACAACTACAATTTTGCTCAACCAGAGAACAGCGATAACAAAGTAACATACACGACGCTGTAACCAAATACACTGCGTCACAAGTTGGTGTAATTGGTAAGACGAGGCGTCACAGTGTGTAATCTCTATCTAAGGGATGCAAAACTCTCCAGTAATCAATCAGATCGTACCCTTCACATACACCCTGGACCCACTGGGATTTCCTATCCCTAGTTTTCCCTCTCAGCCCTGATCTATCTATGGACTCTTCTAGAACACAATTAAAATCCCCCCCCCCCCCCCATTATGAGCGGAATTTGTCCAAGATCACTCAGACATTTACCTAATATTTTATAAAATGACGCATCGTAGATATTGGGAGCATATATATTAACCAATCCCAATTTAGTACCCTGTAGTTTCCCCACCAAAATAATATATCACCCTCCTGGGTCTTTGATAGTCCATTCTACCTCCAATCCCACCGTTCTCCCTACCAAAATCACAACTCCCGCTCTCTTCCCCCCCCCCCAAAAGAAGCTCCATAAACTTTCTTAACCCATCCTCTTTTCAACTTGTCATGTTCCACATCATTCTGATGTGTTTCTTGTAAAAACGCCAAATCTGTTTTTTTATCTCTGAGCACACATAATATCTTATATCTCTTTAGTGAAGACCCTATACCACAGACATTCCATGAAATCAACCGCAGATCATCAGCCATTGCCATGTTCTCTAATATTCCTTATCCGCATGTTCAGCTCATATTCCTGATGTGAAATAGACCCCCCCAGCCCAAGGCCCATCCCACCTCCTTTCTCCTCCCATGTGCTCTCCCTTCATCTTGCACTACTCCCGCTCTCCAACTCCTTCCCTGTGTCTCCCTGTAAGAAACACTCCATTAAGCCCCCCAGGCCCACCTTCCCTCCTACTAGAACAGTCATTATCAACCCCTCAATGCCCCCTCCCCCCACCCAGCCCCCCTCCCTCCCCTCCCCTCCCCTCCCCCAAGCCCCATCCCCCCCCAATGCACCGCCATTCTCTCTCCATAGTGGAGTTCCCTACCCGATCACTATAACACATGAGGCTCCCTCCCGTTCTTAGTCAATCAATCTTCCATTCGCCCTCCCTCCCCTCAGCTCCCCATTCCTCCCAACTTCTAACGAGCACCTACCTCCCCCCCATTCCCTTGCGGTGCCTACCTCCCCCCCATTTCCCAATTATACAATTATCATCTCCTTTAATCCCTTCCTAAACTCTCTTCCCTTTCTCAATCATTTGTTTACATCGTTCCCCCTACTTTCCCAATGCTTCAGCCCCTTTTAAGTCTGCAGAGTCCCAGCTCCAGATAAATAACCAACCAGTGTCTCTTTTCAATTACGCAGATAATCTCCACTTGAGCTAACATATTTATATAGTAAAAACATATACATATATGATGTTGACTGTACATATTTTTCCCTGTTAATCCATGTTATATATTCCCATGTTCTATGTAAACTCAATGTTACTTGCATACATTGTTGTATATTTTGTTCAATGTACACCGCACTGATCTTAATAGCGCGGTATAGAAGAAATGTTTAAATAAATAAATAAAAGAAAGAAAGAAAGAAAGAAAAGTCACCAAAAACGATCAGCAGCAGCATTCTGCAGTCCAACCCTGTCCCTCATCTGCTGCCTCCAGGTTCTTGCTGCGTCTGGGACACTTCTCCTCCAACCTCCTGTACGAGCTCTGCCACAAATTTATTAGCTTCAGTTGGCGTTTCAAACAGACACTGTCTATTTTTATATTCCACTCGCAGGCGTGCCGGGTACAATAAAGCAAACTGCATCCCCCTCTTAGCCAGCGCATCACACACTCCTGAATACTCTTTCCGCTTCTTACTAACCACAGTAGAGTAATCTTGAAAAATCAAGATCTTTGTATTTCCTTTCATCTGTGCTCGCTGTCTCCTCGCAGCTCTGATCACATCATCTTTTTGAGCGTACTTCAAAAAACGAGCTATTACCACTCGAGGTCTGTCTCCTGGGCCTCTCTTTATTCCCAACCGGTGTGCTCTCTCAATCTTAACAGAGCCCAAGGTAGCGTCCAACATAAGATTTGTTGCCAGCCAGGTCTCCAGATACCCTCTCAGTTCCCCATCCGTTATGACCTCCGGTATCCCCACGAACCTTAAGTTCTTCCGGCGGCCGCGGTTCTCTAAATCATCCATCTTCTCCTCGTGTTTTTTAATCAATTCCTCGAGCCTTTTCACATGCTGGGCCTGTGCAGCTTGTGTATCCTCCACCTCTGATATCCGCTGCTCCGCCTGCTCCATTCGCGTTCCAAACTCCCCAATCGATTGGCTCGCTTGTGTCATTTGCTCCGCTAGTCCTTGAAAACGACTTTCCAACGCTGCCACCACGGCGCTCGTGACTTCTTCCACTAGGTCCATATCTTGCTCCATTCTCGGGCTAGAGACTGGTTTAGCCGCCATCTTGTCCTCCGCTACTCGCGCTCTGTCCTTCCGCGCTACTTTCGTCGCCATGCGTTCTCCTCAGCTCCTACCTCGACCGGGCAGTGACCATGCACTTCGGCCACTCCTGCGTCTCCAAAATCAATGTTTCCTGAGGGTGCAAACAGCTTTATATGGCCTTTTGAGAGGGAGCCCTCAGAGCAAGGCAAAGAGCACTCCTGCCTCACTCACTGCATCACGTGATCTCCCACCCTTATTTTTATGTTATCCTGCACCACTGCCCCTTGCTGTCGGGCTGCTCGCAGCACAGCTTCTTTTTGTGGGAACTCCAAAAATTTTGCTAAGACCACTCTAGGCCTGTTGTCCTTTGACTGTTTAGGTCCCACACGGTGCACATGTTCCAGGCGGATCGGGCCCCAGTCCCCACTCCCGGCCAGTATCCGCTGCACAAGCGATTCCAAATAAGTCCGCAGTTCCTTGTCCAAAACCTGGTCTGGGATGCCCATGGAGCGGATGTTATTCCATCTGGATCTGTTTTCCAGATCATCCAGCTTAGCTGTCTGGGCCTGGAGCATTGTACACAATTGCTGCACCTTCCGTGGAAACCGCCTCCATTCCCTCCTCATTCTTTGTAATGCAAGCCTCCGCTTGCTGCATCCAGTTCCCCAGCGAGCCCAAAGAGTCCTGTAGGGTGTCAATTTTTGCGTGTAAGGCATCAAATTGGGTGGATAGCGCACCCGCCACTGCTGCTGAAACCTCCTCAAGGAAGGCTGGTGAAGCGGGCGAACTCTGCACCGGAGGTGAGTCTGTCATCTTAGACGGCCCAGCCGCCCGTTCCCTCTCTCGTCGGCCCGCTTTCACTCCTATCGCCATGCTCTCCGCTCCTCGATTGCCGTCTGCCCCACGTTCCTCTCACTCCGATCAACTGCAAATCACCGCACTACGGCGGAAAAAAAGGCTCCAAACCCCGGAGAGGGTGAGGGAAACCCAGAGATCGAGTGAGCTACGTCTACTCGGTCTCACCACATCACGTGACCTCCTGGTGCTTTGTTCTTTAATAATGCTTTCAATGCTGCTGCAACTTCTTCTTTCATCACCAATGGTTCCTGATCATAAGGTTCAGGATGAAATGGTTGTTGGTCCACTTGATCTTTATGTAAATAGTGTAAATAGTTCTCCCATGTTATCCAAGTTGATACTCCTGTTATATGTAATACCAAACAGCCTGTTGTTCTGGTTTCTTTCTGTTATTTGTAAACCGCGCTGATGTCAAAGAGTGCGGTATATAAGAAGTTGAAATAAATAAATAAATAAATATGGTATAATGACTCTGTATATTCTTTCCACCTTTTCTTGATCTTCTCAGCATCATTCAACATGGATCCTTGAGCATCTTGTAACATTGCAATTTGAGGCTGGAATTTTCTCTTTAATTCTCGAAGTTTTAGGAAAGCCAATCTTGTTCTTCCTCTAATACTTTCTGATTCTATTTCCTTGCATGAGGCATTGTAGTATTTTTCCTTGTCTTGTCTTGCTGCACGTTGGAAATCTCTGTTGAGTGCAGTGATTGCCTCTCTTTCTCCTCTGGCTTTAGCTTCTCTGCATTTCTGGGCAATTTTCAGAGTTTCTTCAGTGATCCATTTTTGATTTTTCACCTTTTGTAGAGACTTCTCACATTCTTCGAGTACAACCTTCTTGTTGTCATTCCATAACTCTCCTGGTGCTTTGTCATTTGCACCCAAAGCAACAAATTGATTTCTCAGTCAGTCTTTAAATTATGGTGATATATTCTCAAGGTCATAGTTTGCTACATTGATGAGTGGTTTGATCTTTTTCAGCTTTAGCTTGAGTTTGCATACTAGTAGTTGGTGATCTGTACCACAGTCATCTCCAGGTTTTGTCTTTGTTGATGTTACAGAGCTTTTCCATCGTTGACTTCCACAGATGTAGTCAATTTGATTTTTCTACAATCCATTGGGTGAAGTCCATGTGTACAGCCTCCGTTTGTGTTGCAGGAAGAAAGTATTTGATTTTGCAAAATTCTATGTCTTTCTCCAGCTTAATTTGTTGCCAAGTCCATATTTTCCAACCACTTTGCCTTCTTCTTTGTTGCCAGCTTTTGTGTGGAAGTCACCCATGACTATCAGGATATCTTGTTTGCATGTTCTGTCAATTTCAGCTTGTGTTTGTTCATACAAGTCATCAACTTCATCTTCTTCTGTAGCTGTTGTTGGGGCATATACCTGAATAATAGTTATGCTGATGTGCATTCCTCAGAGAAACAGAAATTAAGAGTTCACTGTTTGCATTGCATTTCATTACAGTTCTTGCAAGCTTCTTCTTAATTATAAAAGCAATGTCATTTCTTTTTTGTCTTTCATTTTAAGCATGGTATATCATGTGATCATCAGCTGCAAAGTGCCCGATGCCAGTCTATTTCAATTCACTGACACTCAATAGATCGAGTTGTACACGTTCCATTTCATTCTTGACCACCTCCAATTTCCTTTGGTTCATTCTTCGTATGTTCCGTGTCCCAATATATAAGACATCTTTGCAGCTTCTGACTCTCATTTCATGCGCAGCTACATTAGCAGTCAGATAACCTGAGGGCTTTGATCCAACCACATCATAAATGCTAGCTTTACTCTGGAAAGTCTTCAGCTCCTCCCCAGTAGCCAGTTGAGTGGCTTTCGACCTGGGGGTCTCATCTTCCAGCACTATAGTGCAATTTTTTTTGTTGTGACTATCCATTGGGTTTTCATGGCAAGATACAGAAGTAGATTGCCAGGCCTTTGTTTTGTGCAGTTTAAGTTTAGTGTTGTTGCCGTTTTGTCACAGAAATGTGATCCTCCGCCGCCAATACTGTCCCATTCTGCTGCTGCCCAGATGGGTGGTTTGTCTTGATCTGGCACCTCAGCTGAGACCTGTCCATCTTGGGAGACCCTGCCAGTAGTTAAACTACCCATAGCTTAGCTCTCAGCATCACTGATGCACACAAGCCCTCACAGCACGACAAGCTGCAAAGCAAGTGAAACGTGCACACTTAAGCACAACATAGTGATGCATTTCCTCTTTATTCCACTTGCAGAGTCATGTATATCTATGTGGGAGAGTATGCTGAAGCAGCCACGGTAAAGTGTATCTCAATAGAGTAGCAGGGTTTATTTTAGAGGGTGTGAGTGTGGATAGGAAGAGTGATCATGGATTGGAGAGTGACTGATGAAGTCTATGTTTCAGTGCTTTAGTGTGTATCTGCATGGAGAGTTCTGAATCTTTAGGGATGTGTGGGTGGAATGTCAGAAGATAATATATGTGTGTGTTTGAAAGTTTTGTGTGTGTGTGTGTGTGCGTGTGTGTGTATGTATTGGATGGAGATAGGTATGGGTGGGTGGTATGAGGTTGTGGACATGAAAACTTGTCTCCCCCTTATACTGTTCACTATCCTACTGCACTCGCTTTGCATCTCTCCAACCCTTTTGCATCTCCCCCCTCCCCCCGATGCTCCATCACGGGCTCTCCTCCTTCACTATCACTCCCTTGCACTTCCCCCCCTCTCTCCCCTACCAGCCATCCATGCACTCTCTCTCCATTCCTTCTTCCCTCCCCCCTTCCACTCTCCAAATGCCTCCTGCTCTTCCCGTCTTCTCCCTCCCCTTGCCTAAAGCTCCCTGTCGCCTGTCTCCTCTGCTTATTTGCTTCTTTAGCTGGTTGTAGCGTGGCATCTTTGCTGTGCCAGTGAGGGATGGGTCCCTGCTACTTCTTTCTTGCAGCAGCTGTGGGCCTCGTGTTCATTCCAGCGGTGAGACCTGACCTCCCTGCCACCTCCAGCAGCTTCTTTAAATTCTCCCTGCCACTCCTCTTCATTTCACTGGCTGGGCCTAAATTTTCCACCAACAGCTCTTTTAAATTCTCCCCACTCTTTCTCTTCATTCTGCTGTCAAGACCTGACTTGCCAGCTACCAGCAGCTCCTTTTTTTTTTTTTTTTTTTTATTCACTCTATTTACATTTTACATTACAAACATAACACAACAAAAATAAACTCCTGTTACAACACACTAATACAAGCATCAAATAATTCCCCCCTTCTCCCCCCCCCGACACCTTGCAGACCCAGCCTCCCCCGCCACCTAGCACCCATCCACATTAGAGTAGCTATCCAGTGCAGACCATTTTTTATTATCTCCCACTATACCCCTGGAGGCATACATATTATCATATGCTTTTTCATATCGGCTGTATAAGCAGACTAGATTCCACCAGTGTATCCAACTCAACTTTGCAGAATCTTTCCATCTCATAAGAATTACTTTAATGGCAAGTGCCAGCATAAAATTTAACGCAAAGTAATTTTCTTTGATAACATTGGGTATTTCAGCTGCAGCCCTCAAAACTATTATCTTCCAGGAGAGTGGGTGCGTAAAATTTAACACCTGTTGAATCTTCTTCCAAACAGGCCTCCAATACCCCTGAAGGCTTGAGCAATCTAGTAGCATATGTCTTAACGTGCCAATCTCCTTGTGACAAGTCCAGCAATATTGGGACGCTGTATTACTCCACTTAGCTATTCGAACCGGCGTAAGAAACGCTCGATGAGCCAAGAAAAACATGGACTGGGTGAGGGCGGCCGAACGTGACGGCCGCACCAGTGGCCCCCAATTAGAAAAACAGTGATCCTGCGGTAGACAGATACCTAAATCTGCCTCCCAGACCTTCCTTAGTCACAATAATTGGATGGGCCTCTTGCCTCTGAAAAATCCATATATATTCGATGTTCGGCCCTTCTGCACAACAAGCTCTCTGACAAACTCCTCCAGGCCCCATTTGTCCCGCACTAGTTCAGGCTTTTTTAACTTCTGCCCCACACAATGCTTCAATTGGAGCCACTGATAAAAGCAGGACGTCGGTAGGTTAAACTCCTCGTGCATCATTTGAAAGGACTTCCACTGTGTGTTTTGAAACAGCTGCCCCACTCGCCAAATGCCACATTGTTGCCAAACTTTCCAATTGATTGTCCGCTGATTTATTTTGAAGGCCTGATTATGCCAGATGGGCATTCTTCTTGAGATAGGGTTGTTAACCCCCAGGCAAAGGGAGAGACTATGAAAAGCTCTTTGTGTGGCCGAGATAACACGCCCCGCCCTGGAGGGCTCCGGCAAATTCATCCCCATAGCCAAATGAAGTGGGCGCGGAGAAATCAAACGCTCCTCTAACTCTAACCATATAGGTCTCCGATTATCAGCTCCCTCCGCCGCCCACAAAACGCCTTGACTTAATATCGCTGCCTGATGATACAGATAAAAATCTGGGAAATTCACACCCCCAGCTTCTTTGGAGGCTTTCAATTTCTTCAGCGCGATCCTAGGTGTCTTTCCCCTCCAAAGGAAGCGGCAAAGAATCCTCTCAATTTCTTTGTAAACGGATTCCTCAAAAAATGCTGGAATCATCCCCAGGATATAATTCAATTTCGGCACTAACACCATCTTCAGAGAGTCCAAACGCCCCCACCACGTGAGATGCAAAGGAGACCATTTCTCTGTAAAAAGTCGTGCTATTTCCTTCAACTTGACTCCATTTAGTCTGAGAATTTCGTCCAGTGGACCGCCGAATTGAACTCCAAGATATTTGATTGATGTGGACTCCCATTGAAAATCAAACTGCTGTATCATCGAACGCGTCCCATATTTATTGAGGGGGAACGCAACAGATTTTGTCCAGTTAACTTTATAACCGGACAGATCTGAATACCGCCCAATATGATGAAGCACAGGGGAAACCGATTCCGGAGTGAGGAACAGCAACAAGTCGTCCGCATACGCTGAAGTTTTCACTTGAAGATCCTCCACCTCAATGCCCCTAATTTCAGTCGATTGCCGCAGCAACAGCAGCAGAGGTTCCAGGACCAGATTAAATAACAAAGGGGACATAGGGCAGCCTTGTCGCGTGCCTCTATATAAAAATAAAGGTTGAGACAGCACTCCATTAGCCAGGATCTTAGCTTCAGGCCTGATGTATAACAACTGCACCATGCGAATAAATGAGGAAGGAAGTCCAAACCATTCCAACGTGTGAAATAAGAAGGGCCATTCCACCCTGTCAAAGGCTTTCTCCGCATCAATTGATAGACCGATGTAAGGAGAGTCCAATCCATTGGCGACCTCCAAGATGTTGCAGAATAACCGAGCGTTATCCACCGTAGATCGTCCCGCAACAAAGCCACATTGATCCGGATGAATCAGTATATGCAGGACCTTCTTAAGCCGTGCAGCAAGAATAGAGGAGTATAGCTTATAATCCGTGTTCAATAAGGAGATAGGTCGGTAGTTTCCCACCCGGCTTGGGTCTCGCCCAGGCTTTGGCAACACCACTATAGTAGCCTCTGCAAAGGCGCCAGGGGAACATGCCTGATCCTGGAGCCTCTGGTAGTAATGCAACAATTGCGGCCCCAAGTCTTGGATAAACAGCTGGTAAAACTCTACTGGGAATCCGTCGGGGCCCGCTGCTTTCCCGCTCTGCATGGTGTTTAACACCTCCTTGATGTCCTCCAGCCGTATCGGTTCTTCCAAGACGGCCCTCTGATCCGGTGCTAAGCACGGATGATCGATCTGTTCCAGAAAACTACATATCTCGGCCTGATCCTTAACTCCTTCAGACGTATATAACCGACAGTAAAACTCCGAGAACGCATCCGAGATATCTTGATCCTTATATAAAGGGCCAGCTTGCTCATCTTCAATTGCCACAATGTGAGCTTTCTCGGCACGTGGATTAAGTTGGGCCGCCAGGACTTTCCCTGCTCTATTTGCCTCCACGTGATATCGTACTTGCAAAGGGAATGTAGCCTGCTCTACCGCCGCACTAAGAGCTGAGTTATATTTATATCTCAACTTTTGCAGTCGGATCAGTACCCTGCTATTGAATTGTCGTTGTAAAATTCGCTCTCCAGCTCGAATCTGTTGGTCCAGAATCTTCAGCTCGTATCGACCTGCCTTGTTTTTAGCAATCACATAGCTCGTTATCTGAGCTCGCATGGAGGCCTTAAACGCCTCCCACCAGGCCCAAACAGGGGTATCACTTGCCACATTATTCTCAAAGTACTCTTTTATAGCAGCTCGTAGATAAGCTTTAAAGGACTCATCCGCTAGCAAATATCTCGGGAAGAACCATGCCGCCTTTTTGCAGGAGGCATCCTTGATATCCATGACAAACACTATGGCAGCATGATCAGAAATAGTAGTGCTGAGTATATCTGATGCACTGATACTTTGGACTAAGGTTTTTGAGACTAGAAAAAAATCAATTCTTGAGTGAGAACCATGCGGGTGTGAGAAAAATGTGAAATCTGCTTCAGTTGGATGATGCAGCCTCCAGATATCTACCAAATTGAAAGTCTCCATAATCGAGTGCAGCACTTCCAAGGCTCTCTCCCGTCTGTGAGGTCTGCTGGGCTTGCGATCAATTAGAGGGTCGAGAGCCAGATTGAAATCTCCCCCGATAATTACTGGAAATCTAGCATATTCTTGAACAGCCTCAGCTAGCGCATGATAAAAAACAGGGCTGTCGGTATTGGGGCCATATACATTAAAGAAACTCAGCTGCCGTCCCTCCAGGAGAAGTTGCACCCCCGCCCATCTACCTTCCGCATCTGCCCGAGAAGACAAGATTTGATATTTGAGCGACTTCTTAATCAAAATGGCCACTCCATTTTTCTTCATACATGCAGGAGCGTGAGCCACCAAACAGAATTTACCTTGTGCCAGCTTTAACGTTTCTTTGGAGGACAAATGAGTTTCTTGTAGAAGAAGTATCTCAGCATCTTGCTTTTGACAATACAATAATATTTTTTTACGTTTAATCGGATGGTTGATCCCCTTTACATTTAGGGATAGGCATTTAATTATACCCATCTTAAATTGCACTGGAGCCTTACACACCCCTCTTCCTGGTCCGCACTACCTTTCCAGCAATATCTAGGATGACCAGGCGGGAGGAACATAGCCAGAACGGCAAGGTGTCAACTGTGTCTCTTAAAAGAGAAAACATAATGGGTGAACATACACAACTACCACGATAGCCCCCAAGACCCCAGCTATCACCCGGACCCATTAGCATCTAACCATTGGTGCTATCTGAGAAATCCTGTCTTCCAATACAACAGGTTCAATCTATCTAGGTACATCAATTACATCCTTTGTCATGCTAAATTGCTCACTATTAACATTGTCCTTTCTGACCTGCCTGCAACACACATATATGCGCCTGCCGAGCAATACCAGGGCACCTAAATGTGTGCAGGAAGGATAAAGGTAACCCCTAACAACCAATCCCGCCCCTGCCATATTACCAGCTCTGATATGGCACGTTAATCCCCAGGCAAAGGCCAATTATTACCCCTACTAGTATTAATAATAGTACCACTAATACTACGAGCCCCCCCCCCTCCCATACCAAGCTGTATTTGCCCCCTTCCATTATCCCTTTACAATATTGCAACAACAAACATATCCAAACTTAAACCGCAGACAGTTACCCTCTGCTACAGAGAATCCCTGCATCGCAGCAGCTACTGTCCTTACATAATCAAGCCTTCAGCCCAAAGAACACAGTCACTGCATCTGCAGAGCTTCCTGCTCTGCGATATACTTTGCTGCCACCGCCGGAACATCAAAGGACTTTGTTTGATTGTGTAGAGTAATCTTAAATCGGGCAGGGTAGAAAAGCCCGTAGCGGGCTTGCAGCTGCTGGAGACGGGGACGCAATGCCAAAAACTGCTTCCGCTTTTCGACCGTGGCTCTGCAAAAATCGGGAAAAAATAAAACTTTATGACCCTCAAAAAGCATGGATTTCAAAGTCCTTGCCGCTTCCAGAATCTGTGCCGCTTGCTGATATCGGAGCAAACAAAAAATGATCGGTCGAGGTCCGCGGGCGTGCAGGTTGATCTGCGCTGGTACCCGATGCGCCCTTTCGACCTCAATCGGGCCTGTACTTTTCAAATGGAGCATCGAGGGCAGGGACTGTTCCAGAAAAGATATCATGTCCGCCCCCTCCGCGCGCCTTCCGGGACACCAAGCATTCGAATATTATTTCGGCGATTTCTATTAGCCACATCCTCCAAACTTAGCTCCAACCTCTCCATCCGTTTTGCCATCTTGTCGACACATGCGAGCTTTTCCTCATGGGCAGCCACTGTCGTCCCGATAGAATCCAGTCTTGTGGTAAACTGCTCCATTCGCTCTTTGACCTCCTGCATTTCCGTTTGTACCTTCCCTATTGCCTCTCCATTCGCCAGCACCAGCTCCTTCACCGATCATAACTCCCCCAACAACTCCCGAATCAGTTCCTCCGACTCCCGGGCAGCCGCCATCTTATGGGGAGAGAGGGGATCAGACTTCGCCCTCTTGGATCCCGCGTTACCGCCTGCTCCAAAGTCTAGCTTGGCAGGTTTAATGTTGGCCATACCAAGATGAATAATTAGAGGTAATTACAGCGCCTGCTAATTCCTTTATCTCAGGTTATCTCATAGGATTCATGCGAAGGTCCGGGGAGCTAAGCTCTTAGGCTGCCATCATGGATTCGCGCAAGCTCCGCCCCCTCTACCAGCAGCTCCTTTTAACTTTTCTCCACTGCTCCTGTTCCTTCGGGCACCTTCCCACCACCTGCAGCTGCTCTTTGACATCAGGGGCTACCAAATGAATTTTCAATCTTGCGAATGAAGGGATATGCAGCAGTTTGCTAGCACATGCACAAGCAAACAGATGCTTACGGACAGGCAAACTCGCAAACAAAACCATGAATAGAGTCTCAATAGGTGCCGTCACTTATGCAACACATGCCCAAAAATCCTATGTTATTTCCTTAATGCACATTAGTAACTAACCCTCTAACTCTAAAAACATAAGATTTGCCATACTGGGTCAGACCAAGGGTCCATCAAGCCCAGTATCCTGTTTCCAGCAGCAACCAATCCAGGTCACAAGTACCTGTCAGGCTTCCAAAAAGGTATACAGATTCCGCGTTGCTTATCGCAGGGTAAGCAGTGCACTTCCCTGGTCCTCTTTAGTAATGGTTTATGAACTGTTCCTCCAGGAACTTATCCAAACCTTTTTTAAACCCAGCCATACTAACAACTTTTGCTACATCCTCCGGTAAGGAATTCCAGAGTTTAATTACATGTTGAGTGAAAAACTATTTTTTCCCATTAGTCTTAAATGGGTTACATTGTAGCTTCATTGCATGTGCCCTAGTCTTTCTACTTTTTGAAGGAATAAACAATTGATCTATGTTTACCCGTTCCACTCCATTCATTATTTTATAGACTTCTATCATATCTCCCCTCAGCCGTCTCTTTTCCAAGTTGCAGAACCTTAACCTTTTAAACCTCTCCTCTTCCATCCCCTTTACCATTTTGGTGGCTCTTCACTGTACCTTTTCTAAGTCTGCTATATCCTTTTTAAGATATGGCTACCAGAATTGCACACAATATACAAGGGCATGGTGGCACCATGGAACGATATAGAGGCATTATAATATCCCTGGTTCTGTTCTCCATTCCTTTGCATATGATTCCTAGCATTTTATTTGCTTTCTTGGCTGTTGCTCCACACTTGGCAGAGGGTTTCAACTTATCCATGATGATGCCTAGATCCTTTTTCTGGGTAGTGATTCCTAATGCGGAACCTTGCATCATGTAACCAGGGCCGGCCCGTCCATTGAGCAAGAATGTTTTTTGCACAGGGCCCCACGTTTCAGGGGGCCCCGTGCAAAAAACATCTTGCATCAGCGATCAGCCCAGCTAGATTAATAAATAAAACACAAACCAGCTGCTGCTGCCGCTGCTGCCGTGGCAGCGGCAGAATCAAGCACCCCACGGGGCCCCCCCTGCCCTGCAGAATCCTCGTTTCAGCATCAACTCCCTCAGCGTCGGCTGCCAGAGCCGCGAAGGGAGAGCTTCTCCTCTCGTGGCTCTGTTAATCCCGCCGCGGGGCTGATTAATAGAGCCACGAGAGGAGAAGCTCTCCCTTCACGGCTCTGAAAAGCCCGCGCTTTGGGAGCTGATGCTGAAATGAGGATTTTGCAGGGCAGGGCAGGCCCTGCGGGGTGCTCAATTCTGCCGCTGCCATGGCAGCAGCGGCAGCAGCAGCCGGTTTGTGTTTTTTTAATCTAACTGGGCTGATGGGGGGGGAGGGGGGTTAGGACTGGTAATGGGCTATGGGGGGGCTAAGACTGGAAGTGGGTTGATGGGGGGGGTTAGGACTGGTAATGGGCTATGGGGGGGCTAAGACTGGAAATGGGCTGAGGGGGGGTTAGGACTGGAAGTGGGCTGATGGGGGGTAGGACTGGTAATGGGCTGTTGGGGGGGGGGGTAAGACTGAAAATGGGGTGATGGGGGTTAGGACTGGAAGTGGGCTGATGGGGGGGCTTAGGACTGGTAATGGGTTGTGGGGGGGCTTAGGACTGGTAATGGGATATGGGGGGGCTAGAACTGGCAATGGGCTGTGGGGGTTGCTAGGACTGGAAATGGGCTGAGTGGAAGGGGGGCTTGAACTGCAAATAGCTGATGGGGAGGGGGCTTGGAATGGAAATGGGCTGTGAGGGGAGGGAGCTAGGACTAGAAATGGGCTGAGTGGGGGGTGCTAGGACAGGAAATGGGCTGATGGAGGGGCTAGGATAGGTTTGGAAATGGGCTGTTGGGGGCGCTAAGATTGGAAATGGGCTGTAGTGGGGGCTTGAATTGAAATGGACTCATGGAGGGGCTAGAACTGGAAGTAGGCTCATGGGGGCTTGGATTGGAAATGGGCTGAGTGGAGGGGGAGCTAGGATTTGACATGGGCTGATGGTGAGGCTAGGAAAGGACTAGAAATGGGCTGATGGGGGGCTGGGATTGGAAATGAGCTGATGGAGGGACTCGGATAGGACTGGAAATGGATGGGTGAGCTAGGACTGGAAATGGACTGATGGTGGGGCTAGGATAGGATTGGAAATGGGCTGATGGGGGGCTAGGACGGGAAATGGGCTGATGCAGGGACTAGAAGGGAGCGGATGCTGGGTGGGGCTGGAACTAGAAGGGAGCTGATGTTGGGGGAGGAATAGAATGGGATGGAGCTGGGAGAGTGAAATGGAGAGGGGAAAAAATATTTTGTGTGGAAGGGAAGACAAATCTACAATTGGCCGGATATTGGGAGAGTAAGTGGGGATTGAGGATGGAGGGGTAAAATTTGAGTGGATGAAATAGGAATGAGGAAAGAGCAAAAGGAAAAAGATTAGTATGTTAAAGCAGATGTAGAGAGAGGATGGAAAAAACTAGAAGAGAGAAGAAAGGACAAATGGACAGCAGACCATGGAGAGTTAGCAGAAGACACGAAGAAACCAGAAGAAAGTAGCTGGAGCAATTGCAACTGAAAAAAATGCACAAAAGGTAGAAAAATATCTCTTTATTTTGAATTTATTAACTGGAATATGTCAGCTCTAGGAAATGTGCATCATTAACGTCTGCGCTTTGTTTAGTACAAAGAGGAAATTAATTTATAGTTTTATTTCTACAGTGTTGTACATTCCAAGTTTGGCTTTTGGGGTTCCCAGTTTAATTATTGTCTTCCTGTTTCTAAATTGTGATTCCTTGTTTGGTGATGTTCTGCATGTGTAACTGAGCTGAGGTAGTCTGTTTATGTAATTCTTATTTGACATTGCCACTTGTTCTCTTTCCCCAGTAGGTCATGTATTCTTATTCTCTGAAATGTATTGGTTTAATATTTGCAGTGTTGCCTTTTGATAGGTAGGGTCTGGTGCTTTGTGAGTCCTGGTAGTGCTGTTAGGATACGGTGGGTTTGCTATGGGTTCTAAATGGGCAGTGTTTGTAGTAGTTCCTAATGTGTCTGGCAGTTGGCACTGGATTATAGTAATGTAGAAATCTTTTAGTCTTTCTTTATCCATACACTCATTAAGAGGCATGTTTACTAAAAGTTAGTGTATGGCAACATTATGCAAATATGTATGCAAATGAGGCACATTATGCAAATGAGGCCCCGCACTGAGTCTCCACACATGGCCCCGCACCCCCCTTGGGCCGCCCCTGCATTTATCTATAGTTTGGATTGTTCTTCCCTAAGTGCATAACTTTGCACTTGTCCACATTAAATTTCATCTGCCTTTTGGATGGCCAGTCTCCCAATTTTTCAATGTTCTCTTGCAATTTGTCGTAATCCTCTTGTGTTTTAACAGAATAATTTTGTCATCTGCAAATTTGATCACCTCCCTCATTATTCCTATTTCCAGGTCATTAATAAATATGTTAAAAAGCAGCAGGCCCAGCACAGATCCCCAGGGTATTCCACTGTTTACCTTTCCCCATTGAGAAAATTGGCCATTTAACTCTATTCTCTGTTTTCTATCTTTTAACCAGTTCCTAATTCACAATAATAAATTGCCTCCTATCCCGTGACTTTTTAATTTTCACAAAGTTTCTCATGAGGGACCTTGTCAAAGGTGTTTTGAAAACCCAGATACACTATAATCAACCAGCTTACCTTTATCTACTTGTTTATTCACATCTTCAAAAAAATGTAAGAGATTAGTAAGACAAGACATTCCTTGGCTAACTCCATGTTGGCTTTCTGCCATTAAACCATGATTATCTACATGTTCAGTAATTTTTTTCTTTATAATGGTCCCTACCATTTTGCTCAGTACAGACTTCAAGCTTATCGGTCTGTAGTTTTCCGGTTCACCCCTGGAACCCTTTTTAAAAATTGGCGTTACATTGGCAACTTTCCAATCCTCAGTTACTACAGATGATTTTAATGATAGTTCACAGAATACTAAAAGTAGATCTGCAATATCATATTTCAGTTCTTTCAGCACCCTGAGATGTATGCCATCTGGTCCAGGTGATTTGCTGCTCTTTAGTTTATCAAATAACTGAATTACATCTTCCCAATTTATGGAGATTTGTTTCAGTTCCTCTGATACATCACATTTAAATATCATTTCTGGCATAGGTAAGTTTCTTTAGTAAAGACTGAAGCAAAGAATTAATTCAGTCTCTCCGCTATGGCCTCATCCTTTCTTAGTGCCCCTTTTACCCCTCTGTCATCTAAAGGTCCAATTCTATCAGGGTCCTGCTGTAAGGTTTCCTCAGAATGCATTCCACTTTGTGGGGGCATAATGTTCCTTTTCAGAGTGTCTGATTTCCCAAATGGTGTTTGTAATTAAGGACGCCACCTCACTAACTGACATGCAAATCCTTCTCAGTACCAGATCATACCTGGCTAGCCATATTTGATGTTTTATAATGGCACTAGAAAGCCAGAGAGCATGTGCCTATAGATGTTTGTTGGGCCATAGTCAAATGCCATACATTTTACTTATGTAGCTAATACATATTGTTTCATGCCTTCATCCCATCACAGTGCACTGCCAACTTAGCAGCTTACCTATAGATGCTACATCATTTTCTTCTGGGATGTACATGTCAGGTGGGGGACAGTTATTATCACATTAACTCTCACTCCATTCAACATTCACTGGGGAAATCTTCCACTTCTGTACCTGAGAGTGTGCATCAGGCTTCATCTCTGATCCTTTTCAAATCCAGGCTGAAAACTCACTTCTTTGAGGCCACTTTTGGATCCTGATCTGCTTAGTCTCCTATGTGTTTCCTTACCATTTCCTTAGATATATCCTTGTCCTCAGCTGTTGTCTTGACTAAATTGTAAGCTCTGATGGGCAGGGATCGTCTTTTACATGTGTCTTTACAGCACTGCATATGCCTTATAGCACTATACTAATGATCAGTAGTAATAGTAGTAGTATATTTATTTATTTATTCATTCTTTTATTTATTTATTTATTTATTTTATTTAACCAGTTTTCTATACCACCTTATCCAGTGGTATATGCCTACCCTCCCACCACACTGATCTCCAAGACAATCCAGATCATCCATGACCAAGTGAGTGTCATCCTCATTGCCCCCTACTGGCCAAGACAAGTATGGTTCCCATGACTATAGCATCCAGCTGCCATAAATGCCAGACCTTATCACCCAAGACAGAGGCAGGACTCCACATCCCAACCTACACAGGCTCACTCTGACTGCCTGGAAGTTGAGAGGTTGACCCTCTCCTCCCTACACCTCAATACTGAGGTGCAACTAGTCAATCTGGCTGCTAGGCAACAGTTCATGAGGAAGTCGTATGGACTCAAGTGGAAATGCTTCGACTCCTGGTATATCTCAAAGGGACTGGATCCCTTCTCCTGCCCAATACCACAGGTCCTCTGGTACCTCACCACCCTCATCACTGTGGGGCTCAAGACTGCATCTGTTCGGGTACACCAGTCAGCCATCACGGCCTACCACAGCCACCATGATAACACCCCCATTTCCATTCATCTGTTGGTGACATGGTTTATGAAGGACCTGAGCAATTGAGGCCTCCTGTGTGACAATTAGTGCCACCCTGCGACCTCAACGCCATCCTATACCTATTCACGCAGGACCCCTTTGAGCCTATTGCCTTGGCACCACTGAAATATGCCACCTGGAAAACCCTCTTCCTCATCACCATCACTTCAGACAAAAGTGTCAGTGAGCTGCAAGCCCTAGTCGCCCACCCCACCATACACCCAGCTGAACCAGGACAACAGTCGCCCTCAGAACACATCACAGGTTCGTCCTGAAGGTGGCCTCACCTTTCCACTTGAACTAAACCATGGTGTTGCCCACTTTCTACCCTGAGCCTCATTTCTCACCAAAATAGCAGTATCTCCACACCCTGAAATGCATGCGTGCTCTACATACCTAGAGCCAGAGGATGGAGCACCAGCAACAGGGGGCTCAACTTTTCATCTCCTTCAATCCCAACAAACCGGGACACCTGGTCATAAAGAGGACATGGTCACAATGGATATCCTGCTATGCCCAAGTGGACGGCCAGCCTCTATGTACCATCCAGGCCCACCAACTCTGAGCCATGGCCAACACTATCACAAACCTTAACATTTTGCCAACAAGATACATATGCAAGGTTGCAACCTAGTCCTTCATACACACTTCCAAAGACACTACTGTCTGGACCAATAAATAGGTAGACAAAAGTGGGTCAGTTGATATAGTGTATCTGGATTTCAGAAAGCCTTTGTCAAGGTCCCTCATGAGAGAATTGGCAAAATTAAGGAGTCATGGGATAGGAGGCAGTGTACTATTGTGGATCAGGATCTGGTTAAAAGATAGCAGAGGGTAGGGCTAAACGGCTCATTTTACCAACGGAGAAAGGTGAATAGTGGTGTACCCCAGGGATCTGTGCTGGATCCACTGCTTTTTAACATATTCGTAAATGACCTAGAAATGGGAATAACAAGTAAGGGAATCAAGTTTGCAGATGACACAAAATTATTCAAACTTGTTAAAACCAAGAGGTTGTGAATAATTGCAAGAGGACCTTAATAAATGGAAGCCTGGAAATTCAAATGGCAGATGAAATTTAATGTGGACAAGTGCAAAGTTATGCACCTAGGAAAGAACATCCCAAACCATGGTTTGATGATGCAATGTTCCACATTAGGAACCACCATCCGGGAAAAAGATTTAGGCGTCATCGTGGATAACATGTTGAAACCCTCTGCCCAGTGTGCAGCGGCGGCCAAGAAAGCAAATAGAATATTTATTTATTTACATTCTCTTATATACTGTGCTATTCTGCATCAGTGTGGTTTACATTGAACAAACTGAAATTACATTGAACAGGACATTATAACTTGGAGATAACTATTTTACAGGGAACATGGGCTATGGAGGGTTAAGTGGCTTGCCTAAGACCACAAGGAGCACCCGTGGGACTAGAAACCCCAGTCCTTCCGGCCCATGGTTGCTGTCCTCTAGTGGGATTTGAACCCCCGACCTTCCAGCCTGAAGTACCTTGCCCCAACCACTAGGCCACTCCTCCACTCATGCTACGAATAATAAGGAAAGGAATGGAGAATAAAACAAAGGATATTATAATGTCTCTGTATCGTTTCATGGTGCGACCGCACCTCGAATATTGTGTGCAATTCTGGTCGCCATAGCTTAAAAAGGATATAGCAGAATTAGAAAAGGTACAGAAAGGAGCCACAAAAATGGTAAAGGGGATGAAAGGATACCCCTATGAGGAGAAGCTAAAAAGGTTAGGGCTCTTCAACCTGGAAAAAAGATGGCTGAAGGGAGATATGATAGAGGTCTAAATTAATGAATGGAGCGTTAATGGGTAAACGTAGATCAATTGTTTATGCCATCAAAATATAGAAAGACTGGGGGACATGCAATGAAGCTACAGGGTAAACTATTTAAGACTAATAAGAGAAAATATTTTTTCACTCAATGTGTAATCAAACTTTGGAATTTGTTACTGGAGGATGTAATAAAAGTTGTTAGTGTAGCTGGGTTTAAAAAAGGTTTGGACAAGTTCCTGGAGGAACGGTCCATAAACCATTATTAAAGGGGACCCAGAATATCCACTGCTTGACCCAGTACAAGCATTGTGGAACCTGTGTGCCTTTTCTTTCTTTCTCACTCATCGCCTTCTCCTCCCCGTGTGTCTATACATGTTTTCCCCTTTCATCAGGCTGAAATACATATTTCAAAAAATGTTTAAAAATGGGAAGGTGACAAGTCCTGCTACAATAACGGTGAGAAGACAGCTTGCCCTGTGGCTCTGCCTACCTGTTCTATGTAAGCCAGAGTCTCTTTCTCTTGTTCACAGCATGCCGACATCTGCAAGCCTGGTCCTGTTCTCTCTCGTTCTGGCAGGGACAGGGCGCTCTGAGCGTTGCCCCCAGTTCTGCATCTGTGACAACATGAAGCACTCTGTCACCTGCATGAATAAGAATCTCACCCAGGTTCCAGTCACTATCCCACAGGTGAGTGCAGGGGGGAGGGGTGAAGAGTTGGGTTTGTGTCTGGAAGGGGCTGTCTTGGACTTCCTACTGAGGATAGTGGATGACTGAGATTATATCAACAGGGAAACATTGGGCCACATCTAAAAAAAAGGTCAAAATAGTTTGCAAATGAATGTAATCAGTTCTATAAGGAGTAACTACAATCTTAAAGACTCTACAGTAAAAACAAGGGAGCGTAAAAATCTTCACAATGTGAAAAACACATCAGCTCATTTGATCACCATTGCTCCCATATTGCAAGTTAAAGCATCATTTTATGCAAACATTTTTATAAAATTTCATTCAAAAATGTTTAATCTATCAAAATTTATAACTGGATTTCTCCCAAACAATTCAAATTCCAATAAAAATTACTTATCTTGCTGATGAAAACGCTGTGCACTGGAGCAGGAGAACACGTGTGCATTCTTTTTTCCGTAAAGTAGTATCGCCAAAAATATTCATCAGAGACACCCCCAGCCTAGCCAATGGTTTCACCCATGAAGGGCTTCTTCAGGGTAAAGCTAAAAATAATAAAATAATATACTAAAGTAAATAAATGTTAATTCTTCAAATGAAGTCCATATTCACAAGGACTTATAGATCTAAACATGTCACGCAAAGCTTGCTCAAAACTCTGCCGCATGCTCATAATATGCGAAAGCAAACATGTGCCATAAATACATCGCATGAAACATTTCCACTCAGTTTTAGAAACGTGACCCCGGGGGTTGACAGTATTCCATCTAAAAATGTACTCCTGTTCATGCTGAAACAATCAATTTGATTCTTTATCATATTTCCCATTCATATACTGTATGATTCCACCACAAAAAACTCACAAGTCTGATAAAACGTGAGGAGCACCCACCCCCTGGGTCACTGACGGACCCATCTGTTTACAAGTCCTAACAGCTGAGCAAGTTCAATGATCCGTGTTTACATTTTACATAAGGCTTTACCAATGTAAATCTTGTGGTACAGACATGCTATGGTATATACACCATAAGCCGTAATACAATTTGTGGAAGACTTCAGAAAAAAAGAGCACCAGTTTGAGAGCGGATAAAAACGGTCTTGTCCAACACATTGCCACATTTATGATGTCCTCGTTCACCCTCAAATACAGTTTGAGAAATGACTGTAAACCTGCATGAACCAAAAAATCGCTAAGGCTAAGGCACTCCTCGGTATCTCTCTGATCTTATCTTTCATCAACCTGCCCCCCCGTCTCCTCCGTTCATCTCATACCAATCGCCTCTTCCTTCCTTCCCCATCTCAGGCCCACCTTGAACTTACCCGTCATTCCGCCTTCTTCTTCTTAGCCCCCGCCCTCTGGAATTCTCTTCCTCACACCCTCCGTACTGAGCCCTCCTTCCCTCAATTTAAAGCTCTCCTCAAAACTCACCTTTTCTCTCAAGCATTTGATCTTCCAGCTTCCCCTGAACTATAACCATCATGCAACACTCCTCCCCGCCATGTCCCACTCGACTGCTACCCCCCCCCCCCCACCCTTCCTTTCCCCTTGCGTTTCTGTGTCTAGCTCTCCAGTCTCTGTCCTTTTTTTTCTTTCTATCTCTCACTCATTCTTTCCTATTATCTAATGGCGTTCCTTTCTCTCTTTAATTTTCTGTGGCTGCCTTTTATTGTACACCGCCCTGATACTCCGGTCTTGGGCGGTATATCAAGCCTGAATAAATGTAAATGAATAAATGTAAAGGTTTCACCTAGGTTGAAAAGAGTCGCATGGAAAATGCTTAAAATACATCATGAATTAACACCCTCCAGTGCCCAAGTCACAGCATCTTCATCAACGAGACAAGTCATTTTTGCTGTAATTTGAGTATTTGGGAGAAAATCAAGTTATAAATTTTGATAAATTAAATAATTTTGAAATGAAAATTTATAAGAATGTTTGCAAAAAATTACATTTTAGGTTTAAATCTGTTTAGTGAACCAACTGCATAAACAACAACAAAATCAAGCCGGCAAGTGGGAACAATTATACTTACCGGTGAAGAAGAGATTACATTTTCTGTTTTCTCTCCACCGATCCCTAATTCCCCCCCCCCCCCCAACCCAACCACCCCCACTCCTGACATCAGCAAATACCCAAAGATGGAGAAAGAGGGGACGGAGATAAAAGGGAACGAGTAAAGCAGAACCCCTCTCATAAGTTCTCCAGGCACCACTCCTCTTCCAATCCCTCCCCCCACCCAATCCCCCAACCTCTTCAAATCTGTCTCACCTCCAAGTCTATCCCTCAACCCTCTCCTAACCCCTTCATACAGTCCTGGATTTAGGATTCTTCCATGGGGAGGAGAGGGGGCTGGACATAGCTCCTAAGCCCAAAGGAATCACAACATGCAGTCTCTCCAAAACGTCTACATGCAGGGCCGGATTTACGTATACGCCATGTACGCCATGGCGTAGGGCCCACAGCCGGCAGGGGCCCACAAAAAAAGAACCAGTTTTTTTTTTTAAAACTCAATTAAAAAAAACAACCTGGTGGCTGCCGCCGCGGGGCCCCCTCTGCTGCCGCGGGGGCCCCGTCTACAAGCTGAAGCGGTCCGGTCCGGTCGGGTCGGGTCTCTCTCCCTCCCTCCCTCGCTGCAGGCTGCGAGAGACGCGAAGATAGAGCGTCTCCTCGCGTCTGTGTTAAGCCCGCAGGGGCTGATGGGATTTCCCATCAGCCCCTGCGGGCTTAACACAGACACGAGGAGACGCTCTCCATTCGCGTCTCTCGCAGCCTGCAGCCTGCAGCGAGGGAGGGAGGGAGAGAGACCCGACCCGACCCGACCGGACCGGACCGGACCGCTTCAGCTTGTAGACGGGGCCCCCGCGGCAGCAGAGGGGGCCCCGCGGCGGCAGCCACCAGGTTTTTTTTTTAAATTAAATTTTACTTTAGGCCGGGGGGGGGGGGGTAGGACTGGTAATGGGCTGTGGGCTGATGGGGGGGGTAGGACTGGCAATGGGCTATGGGGGGCTGACTGGAAATGGGTTGATGGGGTTAGGACTGGAAGTGGGCTGATGGGGGGTTAGGACTGGTAATGGGTTATAGGGGGGGCTTAAACTGAAAATGGGGTGATGGGGGGTTAAGGACTGAAAATGGGGTGATGGGGGGTTAAGGACTGTAAGTGGGGTGATGGGGGGGCTAGGACTGGTATTGGGTTGGGGGGTTGCTAGGACTGGAAATGGGCTGATGGATGGCTAGGACTGGAAATGGGCTGATGCAGGGACTAGAAGGGAATGGATGCTGGGTGAGGCTGGAACTAGAAGGGAGCTGATGTTGGGGGAGGATTAGAATGGGATGGGGCTGGAAGAGTAAAATGGAGAAGGGAAAAATATTTTGTGTGGGAGGGATAAAAAATCTACAATTGACCGGGTATTGGGAGAGTAAGTGGGGATTGAGGATGGAGGGGTAAAATTTGAGTGGATGAAATAGGAATGAGGAAAGAGCAAAAGGAGAAAGATTAGTATGTTAAAGCAGATGTAGAGAGAGAATGGAAAAAAATCTAGAAGAGAGAAGAAAGGACAAATGGACAGCAGACGATGGAGAGTTAGCAGAAGACACGAAGAAACCAGAAGAAAGTGGCTGGAGCAATTGCAGCTGAAAAAAATGCACAAAAGGTAGAAAAATATCTCTTTATTTTGAATTTATTAATTGGAATATGTCAGCTCTGGTAAATGTGCATCATTAACGTCTGCGCTTTGTTTAGTACAAGAGCAAATTAATGTATAGTTTTATTTCTACAGTGTTGTACATTCCAAGTTTGGCTTTTGGGGTTCCCAGTTTAATTATTGTCTTCCTATTTCTAAATTGTGATTACTTGTTTGGTGATGGTCTATGTTCTGCATGTGTAACTGAGCTGAGGTGTTCTGTTTATATAATTCCTATTTGACATTGCCACTTGTTCTCTTTCCCCAGTAGGTCATGTATTGTTGTTCTCTGAAATGTATTGGTTTAATATTTGCAGTGTTGCCTTTTGATTGGTAGAGTATGGTGCTTTGTGAGTCCTGGTAGTGCTGTTAGGATACGGCGGGTTTACTATGGGCAGTGTTTGTAGTAGTTCCTAATGTGTCTGGCAGTTGGCACTGGATTATAGTAATGTAGAAATCTTTTAGTCTTTCTTTATCCATACACTCATTAAGAGGCACGTTTACTAAAAGTTAGTATATGGTAACATTATGCAAATATTTATGCAAATGAGGCCCCTTATGCAAATGAGGTCCGCACCCCCCTTGGGCCGCCCCTGCTGGGGGCCCACAATTTTTGTTGGCGTAGGGCCTCACTCAAGGTAAATCCGGCCCTGTCTACATGTAAAACTACTGATCCAAAACAAAATGAACTTTCATTGATAATCACTGGGATAGTGAACTAGTAGAAAAGGCAGTTCTGCAGGGATTCAACAGACAAAAAACAAAAGGACACAGCTCCTTGGATCACCAAAGCACATCGGCAAGAAAAGTGTAATTTCCACTGGTAGCTCTCGGTCTCCCATTCTTCTACGAGCCCTGGTCTATACGTCGAGGGGGTGCGTCTACGTTATCTTAGCACAAATGTGGCCATATATATGCATTAAATGACCTGTTGTAAATTTCTGACTGGTGACAAGTCTATGCACTGACATAAACACACGTAGTTTGCAGAGAGAAGTAGCCAAGGCCGTTGCAAGGAGATGAGGCGCTCTAAGAGAACCTCATTCCTGCTGTCCCTCTCGCTCCAGCCCTGCCCCCATGGCTGCCACTGCCACCCCTCTCTGGGACCTGCAGTAGTGGCGCTAAGCTCCAGTGCCGCATTGCTGTTCCTCCTGTTTGCATGGGGGTGAGGCGGCATCGGGACAGATGCAGGAGCGTAGCGCTGGGGTTTATGCTAAGAGCTGCATTGCTCCTTACATGTAATTGCTGCTGCCGCTGCGGGTCCAGGAGAGAGGCAACAGCAGTGGCAATGGGCGCCCTTCTGCCACTGGCACTCTAGGCGACTACCTGGTTCTCCTAATGGTATCACTGGCCTTGGGAAGAGCCACAGGTGTGGTCTGTGTGAAGCAGAGGTGCAGTTGCAAGTACACACATAGATTATAAAATCCATAATTTATGCACATACCTCAATAATCTAGGCTTTAGAGCAGGTGCTAATGCCCTCGCCTGCTTTTAAGATGTGATCTCTGCCACTTACACTAGTATTTTATAAAGATGAATAGACGACTATGTGACTTTACAAAATAAGCTTAAAATAAATGTATGCTTACTCTCTTACCTTAGGTGCTCAGTTATTAAATTACCCTGTGAATTCCATCCACTGTACTGGTATCACAGTACTCGTCTGACCACTTGGGTTCCTCTCTCTTCTCAGGATCTATAGGACAGTGTGTATGAAGGGCATTTTTTCCCTTGGGACCATGTTGAGTAGGGGGAAGTATAAGCATTAGAACAGGGTGGGTCCCACAGGTCCTGGCCCCACCAAAATTTACTCGCCAGCGATTGCAGCAGACTCCTTCTGACTGCCTGCAGGAGATCAAATCCTTGTGGGCAGGAGGGGAAGGCTGCCATGATTGCAGCAAAGACCTTTATCTGCCTGTGGAGATCTGATCTCACACGGGCAAACAGGAGGGGTCTTTGCTGTGATGGCAGCTACATTCCCCTCCTGCCTGCGGGGAGCCAGTCTGCCATGGCCAGATAGGAGTCTGCCGCGATCACAAGCATTCCCCTCTCTTCTGCCCATGGGAGATTGGATCTCTATGGGCAGAACAGGAAGGTAAGGCTCTGGGGGGGCTTGGGGCGGAGTCAATGTGGAACTTGGCTCCCCCAATCAGAGAGGTGTTCCGCGGCCCCTGGGGGGAAGACTAGTTTCAAGGTCCCACCTTCATGGATATCTCTCTTTGCTCACTCCTACTTGGTACAGGCAGCACACTCACTCATAGTCAAGCTCAATATCCAGACCAAGTGGCTAAAAAAACTGAAACACTAGTGGAAAAACATTCAAAAGTAAGATGAATAGATGAAAACTGGTAGCAAAAAATAGCCCATTACCCTACCTTTTGTGTTCCCCTCCTAGCCTCACTCCCTCCAGTGCCCCCTGCCTATGTGCCCTGTCTTCACTTTCCTACATTTTAATGGCATTCTTTTCCTGTTCCTTGTTTGTACTGATTTTAAACTTTATTGCAAACCGCTTTGACGTACATTCTAAGACCAGTATATCACATTTTAATAAATAAAATAAATAAGTAAAATAAAAATAATCCTGGCAGACTCTCAGTCCACTGTAGAATCCAGATCCTCTTCAGACTGCACTCCTCCTCCTCTTCTCGTCAGGCAGACTCATAGTTACTCCTCCTCCACCTCCTCTCATCAGGCAGACTTACAGTTACTCCTCCTCCTCT
The DNA here is from genome assembly GCA_033557465.1 of Ichthyophis bannanicus. Lineage (NCBI taxonomy): Eukaryota > Metazoa > Chordata > Amphibia > Gymnophiona > Ichthyophiidae > Ichthyophis > Ichthyophis bannanicus. The sequence goes on along the minus strand of CM066031.1, from coordinate 1,122,184,904 downwards.
TCTCGTCAGGCAGACTCATAGTTACTCCTCCTCCTCCTCCTCTCATCAGGCAGACTTACAGTTACTCCTCCTCCTCTTCTCGTCAGGCAGACTCATAGTTACTCCTCCTCCTCTCATCAGGCAGACTTACAGTTACTCCTCCTCCTCTTCTCGTCAGGCAGACTCACAGTTACTCCTTCTCCTCTTCTCGTCAGGCAGACTCACAGTTACTCCTCCTCCTCTTCTCGTCAGGCAGACTCACAGTTACTCCTCCTCCACCTCCTCTCATCAGGCAGACTTACAGTTACTCCTCCTCCTCTTCTCGTCAGGCAGACTCATAGTTACTCCTCCTCCTCCTCCTCTCATCAGGCAGACTTACAGTTACTCCTCCTCCTCTTCTCGTCAGGCAGACTCAGTTACTCCTCCTCCTCTCATCAGGCAGACTTACAGTTACTCCTCCTCCTCTTCTCGTCAGGCAGACTCACAGTTACTCCTTCTCCTCTTCTCGTCAGGCAGACTCACAGTTACTCCTCCTCCTCTTCTCATCAGGCAGACTCACAGTTACTCCTCCTCCTCTTCTCGTCAGGCAGACTCACAGTTACTCCTTCTCCTCTTCTTGTCAGGCAGACTCACAGTTACTCCTCCTCCTCTTCTCGTCAGGCAGACTCACAGTTACTCCTCCTCCTCCTCTCATCAGGCAGACTTACAGTTACTCCTCCTCCTCTTCTTGTCAGGCAGACTCACAGTTACTCCTCCTCCTCTCATCAGGCAGACTTACAGTTACTCCTTCTCCTCTTTTTGTCAGGCAGACTCACAGTTACTCCTCCTCCTCTCATCAGGCAGACTTACAGTTACGCCTTCTCCTCTTTTTGTCAGGCAGACTCACAGTTACTCCTCCTCCTCTTTTTGTCAGGCAGACTCACAGTTACCCCTCCTCCTCTTCTTGTCAGGCAGACTCACAGTTATTTATTTTTATTTATTTACATTCTCTTATATATCGTGTTATTCTGCATCAGTGTGGTTTACATTGAACAAACTGAAATTACATTGAACAGGGCATTATAACTTGGAGATAACTATTTTACAGGGAACATGGGCTATGGAGGGTTAAGTGGCTTGCCCAAGACCACAAGGAGCACCTGTGGGACTAGAAACCCCAGTCCTTCTAGCCCAAGGTTGCTGTCCTCTAGTGGGATTTGAACCCCCAACCTTCTGGCCTGAAGTACCTTGCCCCAACCACTAGGCCACTCCTCCACTCCTCATCAGGCAGACTCACTGTTACTCCTCCTCCTCTTCTCATCAGGCAGACTCACAGTTACTCCTCCTCCTCTTCTTGTCAGGCAGACTCACAGTTACTCCTCCTCCTCTTCTCGTCAGGCAGACTCACAGTTACTCCTCCTCCTCTTCTCGTCAGGCAGACTCACAGTTACTCCTCCTCCTCCTCTTCTCGTCAGGCAGACTCACAGTTACTCCTTCTCCTCTTCTCGTCAGGCAGACTCACAGTTACTCCTCCTCCTCTTCTTGTCAGGCAGACTCACAGTTACTCCTCCTCCTCTTCTCGTCAGGCAGACTCACAGTTACTCCTTCTCCTCTTCTCGTCAGGCAGACTCACAGTTACTCCTCCTCCTCTTCTCGTCAGGCAGACTCACAGTTACTCCTTCTCCTCTTCTCGTCAGGCAGACTCACAGTTACTCCTCCTCCTCTTCTCGTCAGGCAGACTCACATTTACTCCTCCTCCTCTTCTCGTCAGGCAGACTCACAGTTACTCCTCCTCCTCTTCTCGTCAAGCAGACTCACAGTTACTCTTCCTCCTCTTCTCGTCAGGCAGACTCACAGTTACTCCTTCTCCTCTGACTCCTCGAACCTTGCATGGCAAAACATACTCTGAGGCTCACTGGTGCACCTTTTCTAGACCCCAAGCCTCTTGGCCTGTGACCATAATCCAAGAAGACCAGTAGCTCCGACCTTGAGCTCTGGCCACTCCACAGGATGGGGGAGAAAGGACATGTTTCCTCCCTCGCTAAAGGGTTTTATACTCACATCACCTTCTGCAACATTCTATTAGGCCAGGGATTTCCATTTACATATACACACTCCTACCCACTGTACTCATTTGCCAGCAGGGGCAGAGGTGTCCTGGAAGTCACACATTGCTATTTTTTTTTAAGTGCCATCACTTCAGTGCTGACTCCTGGGTTTTCTTGACAAGGTATGACCAGAAGTAGATTGCCAGGCCTTTTCTTCTGAGGCAATGGAGGATAAAGTGACTTGCCCAAGGTCACAAGGAGTGCCAGTGGGAATCAAATGCTGATCTTTGGGGTACTAGCCTGTTGCCCTAACTACTAGGCTACTCTTCCAGTCATTAGAGCCAGTTATTACTTTGAATTATTGCTGTATTAGGAAAAGTAACCCTCTGGAGCACTGCTTGTGGCTGAGACCCTTCTGGGACTCTATCTATCTATTTATTTATTTATTTAATTAACAATATTTAGATTGCACATTTTGTCATATCTTTGTTGTGTGCAAAAACACCATTAGAAATAATAAAATTAATAAAACCATAAATTAACAGAAAAAAATCAATAAACATTACAGAACAACAGAACAAACCATAAAATCAGACCTAAAAAGCTTGCTCAACAAGCCATGATTTTATTCATTTGTGAAAACATAGTAATCTGTTTCAAGATGAATAAACAAAGGTAAAGAATTCCATAACATAGGCCCTATATATAAAAATGCTCATGATCTGATTTCTACTTTATGCATCATCTTCAAAAATGGAACCACCAATCTACCCTGATCATTTGACTGAAGCAGTCTAGAAGGTTTAAACGTCAACAAAACAGCACTGAGGTGAGCTTTCCTTCCAGTTCAATCAACACATGAAGACACATTTTAGAAAGACTGTATATGAGGAAATCCACATGACATGGAAACGTGGGAAATTTCAGCCACGTTTGAGAAGAGCAGATGTGCACATGCAAGTGTGGTATAAACAGAGATAGTCTGTTCACTAGGCGAACTAGGCAATTGCCTAGGGCAACTTCGCCCTACCCAAGTAAAGTGGCATTCAGCAGTGCCTGGCCCACCATGCTGCCCCCTCCTGGCATCCATATTCTCGCTTGTGGGTGGAGGGATGGCACAGCGATCCCTCCACTGCGTCAGGCTTTAAAGTACTCACGCTAGCACACTCACAGCCTGCCGCTCCTGCCCTCCTCCGATGCAACTTCCTGCCATTCCTGCCTCTCAACAGGAAGTTGCATTGGAGGGGGAAGGAATGGCAGGCCATGAGCGTGCTAGTGCAGACACTTTAAAGCCTGACACAGTGGAGGGATCGCTGTGTTGCCCCCCTCCCCCAGGTGAGAAAATGGATGCCAGGGGTGTGACATGGCAGGCTGGGCAGTGCCATAATCCTCTGGGGGCAGCAGGGAGGGGCTGCCTAGGGCGGCAGGAACTTTGGGCCGGCCCTGAGTATGAAATTAATGTATTTCCATCCCCAGGAGTACTTATTTTTTAAAAACACGCTGTAGCCAAATACACATATACAAGGTTGAAAATGTGAGCACTTAAACATGCAAAAATCACAGTAGTCAGATGGGAAGTTGACGATGTGGAAACACCTAATGAAATGAAGTACACGGGTATCAGAAAGCTGGGCACTTTTTTCAACATGCAAAATCTGCCAGATCCAATGGGCAGCTGTCCGTGGATAAGGCAGCATTATAGCCCAGTACACATGTATATGCCATGTCTAGTGCTGTTTGGCAGCAAACTACACGTGTCCAGCTGCATTCAAGATGGGCATGGCATAGCTTCTCCTGCAGAAATCATTCAACATGTTTCCGGTCCCCACATATTTCAGCAGCTACTAGTGGGGCCAATATGGTGGCCAGGAGGGAGCAGAATTCCTTTGATACAGAGAGTGACCTTCTGGTACACCTGGTGCTCTCTAGCAATGGCAGGCTATTCTGGTCCAGCGGATGTCAGGCACCTCATGCTGCAGCACGGAGTGTGTGGGAAAGGATCTGGATGGCCCTGTCAAGATAAGGGAAAGCATTTTTCCAGTCACCTACTCCAACATCTGTTAGGCAGCCATCTAGCTGAAGAATGACACCTATGGGGCAGACAGCCAAGCATAGAAATACCAGGAGTGCTCTACCAGCTTGTCAGAGATCACTCCCCCCCCCCCCCTACACACGCACACCCAAAAACTGTGACATGCTGTGTCAGAGCCTGCAAATCATTAATGTTGGTACACTGTACAGGGAAGTCATATGGTCAGAGGACAAGGTAACCTAGATAATGCTGATACAGAGGTGGCTGTATCAGTTGTCTAGAATGGCCCCATAGAGAGCCAAGGCAGGCAGGCAGCTAGGCCCCTTCCCCCCCCCCTCCCCCCATTCAAAATGCATGTCAGACTCATCACTGTGGCATACAGTAGGTATTGCATGCATACTGTATTCTGCAATCTGCCATGCTGGGCCTGCATACTGTATGCCACATCCAAAGAGCTGCTGCTAAAACAAGGGCCAGAAGTGCAGGACATCTTTTTTCCCCACAAATGATTTGTTCTTGGTTGTCCAAGGCCAGAGTATGATTCCAATCCTGGCTGTCAACATGGCACAGCCCACTCAACCAGATACACAAAATCCTCTCTATAAAAGTGCCTTGCTCTAGCAAATGGCACTGGAAACTTCATCTGAGAGTGCACCTCTCTTCTGCTATATATGCAGCAGGATAGTTTTTGACATAGAGGCATTGAAGACACAGTTCAGGGCCATCTGGAGAGCTTACCCTGAAGTACTACAGCAAGTGAGCTAAGAGCTGGCAGAGTGGAACAGTATGTCACAGCTGTTGAAGCATCTGTATCAAATAGAGGATGGATCTATGTGAGCAAGAGTAGTAAAGGCTAAACATCTGTAGAGGGCCAGACTAAGACATGCATGCTCACATCACACAGCTAGGGCACATATCCCATTGAAGCAGTGCTGGCTTAATTACTACCTAAGAGTAGGCAGTAACCCAGAGTGGCAGCTTCTGGTAGGGTGCCAAGAGCAGCTATTGTCCAAGCCAACTAAGTCCCTCATATGACAAACGAACCCAAGAAACAAGTAGCATGATCCTTTTCTGGCAGGAAGGGTAGTCAGGTAGCAAATAGTCCCTTCAGCCAGGGAAGGTACTTTTGCAGATTCCCATAGTTATATTAATCATCCTTTTAGGGTTTGTGTGGGATGGTCATGGTTGTTGACTTTCATTTTCTGAAGCTTGGCAGAGGTGTCAGGCTTGAACCTGACTAATAGGGGAGGGGGGGGTGGTAGGAAGGTTTGTATAGGATGCCAAATACCCTTGCACCAACTCTGTGTAGAAGGTATGCACATAGACACCACCATGGCCTACACACACATGAGGGGGAGGGAGCTTTCAAGGCAGCTGTCCTTATCTATGCACAAGAAAGTTGCCACAAATGCTGAGCTCAGTTACATGGTAACTAGGTTACAGACAACCTGGAATGAAGGATGATGGCACAGTTTCTGATGAATGCATGTGGCCTCATGTATAGTCTCCCACACAACATTTTGAGGCAGCTACCATGCAATAGCTGCCTATGGCAGCTGCATAGACTAGCAACTGACCCAATATTGACCACTTGCAAGGGCAAACACAGCCCTGCAGTGTAAGGGTCAAGGGAGCCGCTTGCACAATACCCATAGCACAGGGGTGGGCAATTCCAGCCCTCGTGTACCACAGTCCAGCCTGGTTTTCATGATGTCCCTAATGAATATTCATGAGATCTATTTGCATCCATTGCCTTCCATTGTATGGAAATAGGTACATGAATATTCATTAGGGATATCATGAAAACCAGGCTGGATTGTGGGAATTGCCCACCCCTGTTATAGCAGATGGTTTTAAAGGGGGAATGTTACATGCTACCTATATATTTCTCAGCCACCTCAGCTTCAATAGCAGCCACCCCAATATCCCTCCACAGAGACAGTTGGTCATCAAGACCAGGGCCCTGGAAAACTGAGGGAGGGGATAGAAGAGGCAGAGGGGCTGGCTGGGGATGCAATGGAGTTGCTAGGTCCCCAGCCTATCCACTATGCTTCCCTGCTTGACCAGTTGGGTCACCAGGAAGTACCTGAGGAGTTTGAAGACCCCCAAAGTCCTTCTGCACATGATGTCCTTGTGATATGAGATGAAGCAAGGCTTCAGGGAAATTTTGAACTCCATAGATCTCATGGTGACCCATCTGGGGGGCCTGCAGGCACAGCTGCAAGCCACCCTGCTCGCCATACAGCAGCTGATGGCATGTGGTTTTAATTAATTTTAATACATTTAGGTTAGGTTTATTTTAAATATTTCAGTCAAATTGTGTGTTTCAACTGACCATCTGAGGCCATATTGGCCAATTTTTAATAAACCTTTGTTTTTCTATATCTTGGTCTTCCATTATGTTTTATGTGTACACATCTACCCCTGCTACTGCCCTATCACCCATGGTTATCAAACCAATGACACATTGTCCCCATGTCCATGTGACCATTGTCCTGTATCTACCTCTCAGGAAAACCCCACCACTTGCCCTTGGTATGGGCATCTTTGTCACGTGCCTGAAATACATGTAGTTCAGATTAGAAACATTTCTAGAGCAGGCTAGACATCACCCTAAGTGCCCTAGCAATGGGCTGCAAACATGAGGGACAATATTACTTGTGTGAGTAACATCTATGTAATTTCTATACTCATACCACAGACTGTCATGTTAGCTGAACAGGAGACCAGTGGGGACTTGTGGTTTACATGTTTAGGTGGCTTCATCGCACAAGAAACAATGTGTCAATATGGGGGGACTTCAGATATTGTGGCCTCTGCAGCCCACTGACTCACATATATCTGGGCACTTTAATCAGCACCCATGCAATAGCACACCCTCATCAGCTGCAGCCAGCTAAGTATAACCAAAGTCCTTCTGTAACAGCATATCATCATTGTCATCACCACCTAGGCCTTCCTCCATCAGCACCAGAGAAGCCTTTGAAACCGTTCCTCACAGGCGACTTATAAACAAACTGAGCACCCTAGGGATGGACCCTAAAGTTACTGCTTGGGTTGGAAGTTGGTTGAGTGGGAGGCGACAAAGTGTACAGGTAAATGGAGCTCACTCTGAGGAGAAGGAGGTTACCAGTGGTGTGCCCCAGGGATCTGTCCTTGGTCCTATTCTTTTTAACATCTTTTTTAGTGATATAGCGGAAATGCTGTCGGGTAAGGTTTGCCTCTTTGCAGATGATATCAAAATCTGCAATAGAGTAGACACCCAGGAAGGCGTAGATAACATGAAGAGGGATCTAGCTAAGCTTGAAGAATGGTCTAGAATTTGGCAGCTGGGATTTAATGTTAAAAAATGTAAGGTCATGCATTTGGACTGCAGCAATCCAAGGGAGCAATATAGTATAGGGGGTGAAGTACTTTTGTCCACTAAAGAAGAGCGGGACCTAAGTGTGATTGTGTCTGATGATTTTAAAGTAGCTAAACAAGTAGAAAAGGCGACAGCAAAAGCTAGAAGGATGCTTGGGTGCATAGGGAGAGGAATGGCCAGCAAAAGAAAGGAGGTGATAGTGCCTCTGTATAAGTCTTTGGTGCGACCTCATTTGGAGTATTGTGTGCAGTTCTGGAGACCGCACCTTCAAAAGGATATAAACAGGATGGAGTCAGTACAGAGGGTGGCTACTAAAATGGTTAGTGGTCTTCATTATAAAGCATATGAGGACAGACTTAAGGATCTTAGTATGTACACCTTAGAGGAAAGGTGGGATAGAGATGATATGATTGAGACATTTAAATACCTCCATGGCATAAATGCACAGGACGAGAACCTGTTTCGATTGAAAGCAAGCTCTGCTATGAGAGGACATGGGATGAGGGTGAAAGGAGATAGATTCAGGAGAGATATGCAGAAATATTTCTTTACGGAAAGAGTGGTGGATCCGTGGAATAGTCTCCCAGTGAAGGTGGTAGAGATGAGGACAGTATCTGATTTCAAAGATGCATGGGACAAACAGAGGATCTCTAAGGAAAAAAGGGGACTGTTGAAGTGGTTGATATGGAAGGACAGACTAGATAGGCCATGTGGTCTTTTTCTGTCATCATGTTTCTATGTTTCTATAATTATCTGTAGCATGGTGCAGTTACTGATCTCAGGATTCCTCTGTTACATGCCATAGTCAATCATGGAGTCCTACACTGGGGGGGGGGGGGGGGTTTGGGGGTCACCCAACACCAATATGAATTGACCTGGATGTTAGTGACTGCAAGGGGACTGGCCAGAGTTGAGAACTCCTTAGACAGGCAACCTACAGCGATGGTAACCAAGTGCAACACAGAACCCACCTCTATAGATGCCTGCATGTATCCTTTTAATGGTCTCCCCCACTAAGTAGATAGGACACTTTGCCAACCCATCCTTTGTCTTCATGACATTCGGGACACATCTAGGTAAATAACAGTGAATTTATTTATTTTTTATATTTATGAAATTTTACAAACATAATCAAGCAAAAGCTTGTACAGAAAACACCACTGCGTAAAGAAAGGGAAAAAAACAACAATATCATAAAAAAGGAAAAGAAAACATTACACAGGAGTTAATTAGCCCACAAAACGGGGAAGTGAAAAGAAAGCAGGTATACAGGGCCAGGTAAAGCCCTGCACCATGACCAGGAAACATAATGCTATAAATACCAAGAGGGATGCATGGATCAGAGCATATTACATACAACGAACTTTAACACCTAGGCGATGAGGTCAGCAAATGTGACGAAATAAACATAGATAAATCCTCCGGCTGAAAAAAAACATACTTATTCTCCCTAAAATAAACTACATTTACAGGGAAAGCGCAATAACATTGTAGCACCAATAGAAGCAACACCAGGTCTCAAAAGCAAAAAAGCTTTTCGCCGCTTCTGCGTCTCTCTGGAAACATCCGGAAACATAACAATTTTCTTTCCCATAAATAATGCAGTACATTTCTTGAAATACAACCTTAGTAACCAATCCCTATCTGAGGAAATTAAATAACAGTGAATTTTAAGCAAGCAACTCATTTACTTCCCTGCAACACAAAGGCCATTCTGACAAAAATGTCAGGGAGAATCTTGCAGCATACACAACATGAGTGGAGTGGAGGAGTGGCCTAGTGGTTGGGGCAAGGTACTTCAGGCCGGAAGGTCGGGGGTTCAAATCCCACTAGAGGACAGCAACTTTGGGCCGGAAGGACTGGGGCTTCTAGTCCCACAGGTGCTCCTTGTGGTCTTGGGCAAGCCACTTAACCCTCCATAGCACATGTTCCCTGTAAAATAGTTATCTCCAAGTTATAATGTCCTGTTCAATGTAAACCGCACTGATGCAGAATAGCGCGGTATATAAGAGAATGTAAATAAATAAATAAACATTCCCAGCACTACAAAGCATCAGGCACAGTGTGATGAGAGCACATACATTTATTCAGGTGATGTGTCCTTACACAACAGCTAGGAAACGTCAAATTACTCATCTTGGAGTAACAAGGGAAATCAGCAAAAAAGATGGAAATGCAGACAGCAAGCCGTTATGTATGTCACCATATATCTGAATATACAATGCACCGCTGACACAGCCAGCAAGGCAAACCTTTGAATGCATAAAGCACATATGGGTTCTGTGGAGCCACAGCCACCACCAGGTAATATCCACATATGAGCAGGATCTCTACCCCACCCAAATAAACATACCCACCACACCTGAAGAATCAAATGCATCCCCTTCCCCAAGATGAACATCCCTATACATAGGGGCTACAGATGAAAATAGCCTCAAAACCCCCACCCTCCAAACATTTAACAACCAGCTCTGGGGGCCCCCTCTAAAACATATCTGTACATGTTGCAACATTTTGCTTCTCTTCCATAGTTCAACCATCCCTCCTGATCTGACATCTTTCAATACCTGTCTTTCTAGTATTGCATCAGGGCTCACTAGAAGTAAGCTTTAGTTTAACTTGGCAAAAATGGCAGTTATTTGGTTCATTAGTTTTCAGATAACTAGGGGTCAACCTGGACTAGGCCATAATTGACTCTGTTGTTTGCCTGTTGGAGCTCTGTGCCGTTTGTCAGCGGTAATAGCTTACCCATCATCAGTATCTTTTGAGAGAATATTTGGAATTGATTACCCCGATGCAGGCAATTGATGCCGAAACATGGCCGTGTCGAGCTAGGGCTAATAAAGAAGATCCTGTGGGAATTCATTTTACCCTGCTGTGTCTTTTTTGTCAACTTGGGCTCCCAACTATCATTCGAAAATCAGATTAGTTCTGTGATTAGAAGCTCCTTTCTTACCCTTTGTCAATTCGTACAATCCGCTCTTAACTGGATAACGCAGCTGAAACTACCTACATTGTCTCTTCGATTCTTTCTAAGGTTGATTACTGTAATGCAGGGCTGGTCTAGCCATTAGGCAAACTGGGTGGTCGCCTGGGGTGGCAGCTTCTGGAGGGGTGACAAAGAGCCCAGCATTCAAAGCTAAACAATAGATTCTGACAGCTAAGGAGGGGATGCATAAGGCTTAAGGTCTGCCAAGGGCGCCAACATGTTGAACCAGCTCTGAGGCCGGCCCTGCTGTAATGCAATCTATATTGGATTTTCTCATCATGAGTTGATGCGGCGCCAAACAATTCCACATACTGTTATTGGAGATCTTTCTTGTGCCCTACGCTTTGATCATGTCACTCCTTTCTTAAAGTCTGCTCAGTGGCGACCAGTCGCCCATCGCAGAGAGTAAAAGATGCTCACATTAGTCCATGCAGTTTTCTACACTGAAAATCCCTCATACCCTTCTTCCTGTATTACCCTCCATACTCCTTCCTGTTTGCTCCGTACTATACACACCAACCATCTTTTCCTACCACCTGTTTCCCAAGCCAAGTACAAATCCACTAGAAGGAGTGCCTTTCATTTCAAGGTGCCACTACTCTGGAAAAACTTACCTGCAGAACTCCGGCAAGAATCATCCTATAAAAAATTCAGATGTGGATTGAAGATCCATCTTTTTGAGAAGGCATTTGGGACCTCAGATCACAGCCTGCCTGCGGCGATGTTCTGTATACCTGCTCAGTTATCCTTTGTTTAGCTATTGTTTCTACTCTTTCCTTTTTACGTCTATCAAGATTGTAACTTTCACTTTTCTTTATATTGATTTTACTGTAATTGTGAACTGCTTTGATATATGCTTGAATTGCAGTATAAAAAGTAAAATAAGCCACAAACCATAAGCATAATGACAGTGCCTTTCTCTCTCCCCCATACACACAGTTACCACTGCTTTGGGGGCCCTATTGAGCAACTTTCTAAGTACAGGTTAAAACACTATTAAAACCTCTGACCACCTTTTTGGTTTCAATTGAAACAGACCATTCAGAGTGCAGGAGGGACCCCAGGCAACTAGGAGGCTGGAAGATCCAATGAAACAAATCACTGATCTGTCTAAAATAGCTTCATGTATTTGCAAAGTAGTGATTGGAGATTCTGTTAAAAGGCCCCAAGGGGTGGAGCTAATTTGGGGGTCAACTCGGGTGAAGCTCTCTCTGAATAGCTATGGGAGAGGTTTTGGAATAAGGTTATTTGTGTATCTCAAGCCACTTTGATTACAGTCTTTGTACTTTTTGGCTCACAGAGCAGTGGTGATATGTAAAACAGATGTATCTGCACTGTTATTTTTGAGTTCCATGTGAACCATCTTGAACCGTAGAAAGGCGGTATATAAAAAACTTTCAATAAATAAATAAATCAGTCAAAATAGCTAAATTTTCACAGGGTGGCTCTAACAGTTGCTGGTTGTACCACGTGGAAGTTGGTACATTCTCACAAGTCCTCTACCAATGTTCTGGGCTGCATCTTTTCTGGGAAGCAGTATGGGATAGGACATAAGAATTGCAAGAATTGTTTTCCTTTTGTATTTGGCTTTGCACCTGGTTCTTTCTTGTTGGACAAACAATTCCGCCTTTGATATTCACTAATCATGGAGTATGGTCAGTGTTATGTACAAATATGAAGCAACGATGGTGAAGAAAGCATGTGGAGCTGGAAGCAATTGGATCAGTTTATGTTGGTTCACTGATGTCTTTTTGGTATATTTGTATGGTGACCTCACTGTATTTCTTGGTTCATGTGGTTGTAGTTATGCTGTTTTATTGTGGGATTGAAACAATAAAAATATTTGAACAAAAAAAAACATAAAGCTCTGCCTCCCTGCCCTATATACATAATAAAGACTGCACTAGAGCCCCCATCAAAACCATTTATATGTACAAATTAAAACCCCATTATAAGCACTGCTCCGCTCCACCCCTTGGGTGTCATCTCTTACTTGCAGCCTGGATCAGGTCTTTCAGCTTTTGCTGTGTGGAGGAAACCTAAGCAAAAGAGTAATCAGACTATAACAGCATATACCTTTCCCAGCAAGGCACACATATCCATGTTCCCGTATCTCACTTTCAAGCTTGCTTCACTGCCCTTAGCAAGGCTGAGCTTGCAGCTTCCTGGTTATCCATGCAGCTGATAAGCAAGCCCTCCCAAGGCAGAGTATCCACTCCCAATTGCCGTAATAGGTGTGGCGTGGAGCACCACAATGAGCTGCCAGAGAGGCCGAGGACCCTTTGATAGTTCCAGCTGCCATCATGCAAGTCATTTGCAAACTTGCAGTGAACCATGTGTATGATCCTGTCTAAAATAGCCACTGCCCACCTGTATCTCTGATCCACATGCAGAGCTGACAACAATTTCATAAAGAACCGCATGTAAAATGCTGACTTGGAGGTAGCACATTTTATTCATGGATAAATACTCCAGAACATGTGGATGAAAACATTTTAGAAGCCAAGACTTCTGTATTATTCGAAAGGTCAGGAATGGCATCCCAGGAGAAGCTTCTTACAAGAAAAGGCAATTTCAGTGCTGCTGAGCTGCATGTTTTGGTAAGAGAGGCATTGAAATATCAGAGGATCCTCTCTGGTCCCCCCCCCCCCCCTTGTGAGGGTGAGCGCTTACAGAAAGCAACAGTTGTGGCTCTGCATCTGCAACAAGATCAACTCCATGTTTCACAACAAATGCAACAACTAGCACCATCCACAAAAACAGTGAGAACTAAGGAGGAACGCAAAGAAAAGAGCGAGTGACAGCAGTCCCGGAGGCCAGTCCAAGCTACGCACAGAGCTGATGAGGACTCACTGCAGGTGATGGGAGAGCTCAACTCTAGATGCCGATAGTAAGTTTGCTTTACGCACCTCTGATCTCATATCCCCTTCCCTTCCTGCGCTCACATTAATCTTAAGATGTCCTCTATGCCTTGCCCTGATGCTGTGTGTTGCTGTGAGTTGTCACCCTTGCATTCCTGCCATTGTGCTTTGCGCAAGAACAGGTCAATCCCTTTCCTCTGCGGTGGGCTGCTATTGAGATGTGCTTATAGCTAGGGGTATATGCTCTCTCTCACTTGCACGGTGTTGTAGGTCCCCATTTCACAATACACGCTATCTAATAATAGACTGGCTGCTGACCTGGAGAGGAGCCCTCGATGTAAACAAGTGTGTTAACAGCTGAACACTTTGTCTTAGGAGGCATCCAGTTTCAAGGGGCTTCCAATGCTGCTCTCTAAAAACATAATGGGTAAAATGTAATACCTTGGGTGCTGTTGCTTGGCAAACATTGGGCAGTTTATAGGCATGCAATGTTGGAGTGCAAAAGGCATATCACTTGCTACCACCAAGCTTGCACTGGAGACTGTGCTCAGCTCAAAGGATATCCTGAGCTCCACCTCCAACCTTTGTGACCAGACTAGAATTTAGTTAAAATGGCTACATTACAGTTGTCAGCATTATTGGCACCCTTGCAGTTCAACCCCTTAATGTCCAATATTCCCTAAAAAAAGGTGGCCAGTGAAATGGCATTGGACTATATATGCGCACATATTTGACACATAAAAGATTCAAATATAACAAGACCAATTAAAAAGGAAATAGTATAAAAACTGAGACATTGCCAGGACATGATTATTGATACCTTTATAAACAATTCAAATCAGTTTGAACAGAAGAACTACATTCCCATTGCAGTAAAATCAATTGTCAATACTCACACGACTTAAATCAACCATTGAATGATGGCTCTAATGTTTAAAATGGCCACATTCACTCCCTGTTCCATTTTCACAATGGTGAAGACAAGAAAGCTGCCTGAGACCATCAGAAAAGCCATTATCACAAAACATCAAACTTCAAAGGGGTACAAGGCTATCTTCAAAGATCTTGAGATGCCGGTGTCTACAGTTCACAATGCTATTGAGTTTTCTGCTCATGGAACTGTCAAGAATCTCCCAGGATGTGAGCGGAAGAGGAAAATTAATCCAAAAAGTCTTCGAAGGTTAATACATTCTGTTGGAAAAACATCATGTACAACAACCAAACAGGCCAATGCAGAAAATAAGCACTAGATGCAAGCTGAATTGACTTTTTATGATTCTAGTAGTGCCCCGACAACACACAGCGTTTAACCCACGATGTAGCAAATATAGGGTATGCAAATGAAGGGTGCAGTGACCATGCATATGCAAATGAGCTACCCAATAAATGGGCACAATCTGGCAGTGTTAAACTAGGAGAGCAAGTCAAACACATGCACAAAAGAAGTCGGTGCTAGTTTGGCATGCTTTTCCAGAGAAACAGGCACTGCGTGGCTGATTTGTATATCAGCCCCGACAGTATTTTGATGGCATCAGGGACAAACGCGGCATTGGGAAAAGCCCCAAATGCCATCAAAATAATGTCAGGGGCCTGTGCCCTGATAGAAAGTGACTACCTGGTGGTCTAGTGGCTTCTAAACCCCCCACCCCAAATTACAATAAAATAACCTGGTGGTCTAGCAGCTCTTGAACTCCCACCCCCATCTCAAATTAAAATAAACTAACCTGGTGGCCTAGGTACCCCTGAACCCCCCCACCCCAAATTAAAATAAAATAATCTGGTGGTTTAATGGCCCCCAATCCCCCCACCCGAAATAAAAATAAAATAACTTGGTGATCTAGCAGCACCTAAATCCACCCCCTCCCTCCTGGTACCTTAAAATAAGTGGAGTGCTGCCTACGTGCTCCTGCTCTGGGTCCACCATATTGAAAAATGGTGGTACCTGGACCAGCACGGTGCATCCTGAGATGCACCGGGTGAGGTCAGGCTGCCATATAAGGTAGACTATACCTTATATGGCAGAATACCCCGCCCAGTGCATCTCAGGATGCCTTGTGTGGGGCCAGGTGCCGCTATTTTTCAAAATGGCAGACTCAGAGTTGGAGCGGGTAGGCAGCGCTCCCGATAATTTTAAGGTACCGGGTAGGGGGGTGGATTTAGGGACACTAGACAATTAGGTTATTTTATTTTAATTTCAAGTGGGGGGGGGGGGTTCAAGGACTACTAGACCACCAGGTTATTTTATTTTAATTTGGGGTGGGGGTTCAAGGGCTGCTAGACCACCAAGTTATTTTATTTTAATTTGGGGTGGGGGGATTCAGAGGCCACTAGACCACTAGGAGTCACTTTCTATCGGGGCACTGGCCCTCGACAGTATTTTGATGGCATCAGGGGCTTTTTCTGATGCCGCGATCATCCCCGATGCCATCAGAATACTGTCAGGTGGGGAGATCAGGGCAGCTGGGCCACCAGGAATCTGATTTCCTATTTTGATAGCATCGGTGACTTTGCCTGATATCTGATTATCTGAGGAAAAGATGATCTAGGCATTGGGGAAAGCACCCAGTGCCATCAAAATACTGTTGGGGGCACATGTTAGAGGTTTAAGTCACCTCGGACCCTGCATCGGGTTTAGCCAGGATTTACATACCAGATATTATTTGCAGCTCATTTCCCTTCAATTTAAATACATTTGAATATTTTTAAATACCCATGGCGTTAATTGGGCGCTAGTTTTTTTGTCGGTGTTTACGTGCATGTCTGTCTTTTTTCTGCATTTGAGTTAGCTAAAAAGTGCTCAAAGTGTACTTAAATATGGCATTATCGGTGCTTAAAGGTCATGCTAGATTTCTGTAGTAGCCTGAAAGAGCTTAAGGCTGAACTGGAGCAATCTGAAGTGGTGGTTTCAACCCGCATCATATGCCTGCACTAAACAAAGAAGGACTTCATGGGCAAAGGCCAAGGAGGACCCCACTGCTCAAAGACAGACATTGCCAAGTTTAAGTTCCAATTTAAACCACTGTGACTGAAATGATAAAGCGGTATAAAAAAAACCCTGTTAAATAAATAAAAGGCAAGCCTAATCTTTGCCCAAATCCACCCTGAGAAACCACAGTCCTGGGAAAATATTCTGTGGACAGATGAGACCAAATTTGAGCTCTTTGGTGATGCAGACCAGCGATACATTTACAGGTGAAGAAATTAAACTTATAAGGAAAATAACACCCTTCCTACAGTTAAATATGGTGGAGATTCTATAATGTTGTGGGGCTGTTTTGCTGCCTCTGGAACTGGAGGGCTGGAACATATTAAAGGAATCATGAAGTAAGAGGACTACCAAGGTATTTTGGAGTGAAATGTGCTACCTAGTGTCAGCAAGCTAGATCAGGGTCGAAGGTCATGGGCTCTCCAGGAGGACAATGACCGAAAACATACATCCAAAAGTACAAAGGAATGGTTAAAAAGGAACAAATGGACTGTTTTAAACTGATCACAATCCAATCGAGAACCTTTAGAAAGAGCTGAAATCTGCCATTGGTAAAAGGAATCCTGGAAACATTCATGAGCTGGAACAAATCGCAGATGAAGAGTGGGAGAAACTATCAGCAGACAGATGTATGAAACTTACAGATGACTACAAGAAACATGTGGAGGCTGTCATCACTGCCAAGGGTTGTGCAACCAAATATTAGTGATGGGCGTCATTAATCCTGTCCAGGTAATATTTAGTTTTTTTCTCAGAAATTACTACGTCTAAGCTGACAGACATCTTTTTTGTTGTTGTACAGTATACCTTTGAACATGCTATTAAAATATTATGATGACATACAGTTGGAATATTTCCAATGATTTCTCAAGAAATTGTACACAACATACTTAAAATGCAAGGGGTGCCAATAATCTTGACCACAACTGTATCTGGCCTAGAGTGGGTCTATCTCACATTCTGGGCAGCCCCGCATTGCTTGCACATGGTGAGTTGTCTGAGGGAACAGAGACATTGCTGTTGGACACAGTCACACCATGCTGTATGCTAACCCTTCCTAAAAAATTCCTAAAGGCTGATATAACAGAGCTGTGGCCATGCAGAGTATGTGTCAGGGGATGGCACTACATACGGTTCCTTCCCAATGAAAGTATTAATCTATAGGCAGATGAAGAATGACTTGATGCGCTAAATGCTTCCCCATTCATCCACTCTGCATATAGAAGCAACAGTTTCAGTCAGAGAGCATGGGTGCTGTCATTTTCTGTGTAGCTACCTATGGTAATCACATATTGATATATATAATGCTATGGTTTCCTTATGTGCAGCTGAGGCCATGACTTTGGATCCAAAGGAGGGTGGCAGCGGGCAGCACAGGAGGGAAGGTGGCGAGCCATCTGATGACACTTGCTGGAAGGCAGCAACAGCAGAGGTGGGGGAACAACAAGAAAAGTCCCACTGAGAAGAACCGCATGAGGAGCACCAGGAGGAGGAGCAGCAGGAGGAGGAGCAGCAGACTGCCCCAGGCACCAGGCCAGCTAAACAGAAGGATGAAGAGGAGGACGGTAAGCTGCATATTTCACCCCATCCCCCTTAGATAATCACACTGATCCAGACAATAGCACTGGCGATAGACAAGCGCCTGGCCATGAAGCATCTTACTGAAGCCGCAAAATGATTTGTTGTGGTGAGGACCTACTGCAACAAAACCAGCAACTGCTCACCAGGCAGGAAAAGAAGTGGGAACTCTATGAGAGGATGGTGGCACTCACGGAATGCTGGGTATGCCTGGAAGAGAGACTTCTGGAGGTCACTGAAGAGCTGGTAAAGGAGAGGCTTCTCTTCCATGAGGTGACAGCTCTATGAAAGAACCTGAACCATTGGAAGACCCCTGCCACTCCACTACCCAGCCAGCTATGGAACCATCAGTCCCTAGAGGAGTCAATTCTGCTGCTTCTGAGGCAGCACCTCCAGAGAGAAAGTGATCTACCAAGTTCCTGACTGCCACTTCCAAGGCCTCATTGCCCCCTGTGCCTCCTGCTACCTGTGATACCCCTCCATCATCATAAACATTGCTGCCTCCCTCCTGTGGGCCTCAGAGCCCCATTCAGTTTCTGCCTTTCCAGGGGGCTCAACAACATAAAGGGGGATCTTGCCTTTTCAGGGGGCTCTTGAGAACAGTGACACATCATCCAGCACTCCTATATGGTGTAGCCACTGAGGTTTGCAGCAGGAGGAGGGTGGAAAAGGGTAGAAGGGAAGGGGGAGGAGGAAAATAGGCATCAACATTGCATATGGGGAGTGAAAGAGGGCAAGGGAAAAAGAATGTGCACTTGTTCCACTAAAGGGGGTGGGATCAAGAGGAAGGGCAGGCGAACATCACCACTGTATTCACCATTTCTTTGAATACTATCACGTATGGTATCTTCACTGAAAATGCTTGTGGATGAATTGATTTCTTGCAGTGAGGCTGAGCTGGTGGGGATGGGCTGGCTTCTCCTGTGTAGGTGGCTCAGCATCCTTCTCTGTTTCTGGCTCTAGCATCCTCACTCCTTCAGGATAAGGTAGTCTGCGCCTTTGAGCCACATTATGGAGCATGCAGCATGCCATGAATATTTGGCAAGCCTTGGCTGGGCTGTACAGTTGTTCTCCTCCTGATCCAGGCACAAGAAGCAGCTCTTTAGCAGGCCAAAGATCCTCTCTGTGATGGCCCTGGTTTGATAGCGGGTCGTGCTATACCGCTCCTCTGCGTCTGTCTAGGGTGCTACTATGGATGTCAGGATCCACCTCCTTAGAGGGTGTGTGGAGGAGGAAAGAGCAGACAATAGGAATGAAGTGAGACCCAGGCTGCAATGAGTAAGAACTGCAGTCAGGCTTCAGGAACTGTGGTTTTAGAGCTTCCAGAGGCACCTAGGACTTCCTAGCATGTGCATGTCTCATTGGCAGTGTGGGGCGGTGCAGGGTTGGCCTAGCAGCCAGTGATCTGTCTGCTCTCGAACTTCTTATAGATTCCAGAGAATGCAAGGATGTATGAGTCATGGATGGAGCCTGGGAATATTGGGAAAACATCTGTTATTTCATCTTGGACATTGCAGACCGCCTGCATGTTGAGGGAGTGGAAGGCCTTTATATTGCATTACGTCACCTTCCTCCCTCCTGGAGGCCTGATGGCCTTATGTGTGCAATCAATTACCCTCAAAATAGCTGGGAATTGCACCACTTCATAAAACTGGGCCATGCTTTGCTGCAGTGTGAGGAAAGGCTACATAGTCAGAGGTATGGGTAAGAAAGGCCCTCAGAAACTGGGAGATTCACTGTAAGATGCAATACTGACTAAGGCCCGCTGTGACAGCCAACATAGACTGGAAACTGTCAGTGGCAAAAAAAAGTGAGGGCAGTGGTGACCTTGAAGAGGATGGGCATGGGCTGTCCCCTCTGTTTGATGGAGCAGATGAGAGATTCTAGTTCCTGGCAGAGATGCTGGATGGCAATCTTGTCAAACTGGAACCTGCTGAGGCAATGGTCATTTGTATACGTTGAGGTCTAGGAATTGGGTCCTAGACCTACTCTCTGCTAGGGATGCCTCCTAGTGGCCCTCCTATATGCCCTGTGTACTTCATGCAACATGACATGTGGAAACCACCTGTTCAGGTTATTCATGGCTGCTGCCTCCCTCCACTAGCACTAAAGCAGTCAACAAGCACATACCCACACCCACAGCAACACACCGTGGGCAAGGATAACAAACAAGAGGAGTTTGAAAGGAGTACAGCTGGGGGAAGGGTGAGAGGGAAAAGGGAAGGGGGGTTGGGGAATGAGATACACTGGGGGTTTGAAGAGGGATGTTACAAAGGTAAATGAAATGGACAAAGCTAGCCAAAGACATGTCTACAGATATCAATCAGGGTGAAGAATTGCAAGCAAATCTTCCCCAGTCTCCAACAGCACAAGCAGTCCCACAAGACAAGTGAGAAAGTACCAAGAAATGCAGCCAGAGACCAAGAAAATGTGGCAGAAAGATAAGAGAAATCTTTCCCAATGTCCTGGGAGCCACAGGCTTGATAAAGAAGAATTTCCAAGCACATCTTGACAAACTACCCATATATGTTACATCTTACGAACTCCAGCAGGAGGCTCTCTTTGGCACAATGCAAGTACTACACCGAGCATTAGCAGTAAATTTGAGAGACTGAGATCATTCTCCACATGCCTTGGCTTAGAAGAGAGGTTCACGACTGTCATGGTATCTACAAAATTAACCCATTTGGAGAAACTGCCCCAAGCGAGAAAGGCCTTTGCAGGTGTAAACGACCACCTTTAAACGTTTCACCTGCACATTGCCAGGCTTTGCAAACTGCGTTGTACACGTGTAAGCGCCGACACTGGCCAGGACATCTCCCAGCACACTTCCAACATGCCTCTTTTACAAACATGGGTATATTGACATAGCCGACACCCCAGCTGTAAATCACGACCTTTCTAAAATTGCAAGGCAAAACTAGCACATATTCATGAAAACAACATCAACGTGGAAATCATGAAGAAGGCTTCTAAAATAACCCCCAGGGTTAGTTACTACCGTCCAGAAACACAAATCTTCCAAAGAATGACAAAAGGAACATTTTCAGTATGAACCCCCACTCGGGTGGAAATGACAATAAACAGGTGTGCTCTGAGGGGTGGATTGGGCTGAAACACTCGACAGGAGCCCCCACCCCAAGTTGTCCCTCTCGTTTATGTTCTCAGAGTTGGTTTTACTTATATCATCTTTGGCAGGTCCCAAGGAAAGGCACTGCAAATATCTGATTGTTATAATACATTCATTCATTCATTTCCATTTGATATCTTGATACATCCCAAAAAGAGTAAGAGTGTCAAACCATAACGTCTATAGCAAAAATAACCACATACATACACTGCAAAGCTGGTGATTATATAATATTAAAAAATAAAACAAATATCAATAGAATTAACATTCAAATAAAAGCAACCATAAAAATAAATAAATGCATTAAAAGCAGCAGCAGTAAAGAGCAAACTCCACTAGTTTCCTTAAACAATGGTAATTCTGTTCAAGTCATAATCGTAGTGATAATTTCTTCCAAACCACTGGGGCACAAATCTTAAATGTCCTTTTCTAGTTGAAGCCAGTCTTGCATCAGAAAGCCCAGGGACCATTACCCGGACTTGATGAGAGGATTTCAAACATCTATGCATTTCCCTTTTCACTGATGGCACCCAGGAAAACAACAAACTACAACAGAAATCATAACAGCATATAACATACTTTTCCGAATCTGAAGAACTTCCAAACGTGCACATGTAAAATTGAGCAACTGCGCTAATCTTCTGAATCTTTTTAAGCCAGTGTGAGACAATTGGTGGATCAGAGCTTTTTTCCTTCATCGTCACCATCATCTAATTCCAAATGGTGTTGGCATTTTATTTTGTCATGGTCTCCAAAGCACAAAAATACAATAATAAACTCTTCAATTTGTTAAACCCCTTTCCAAAAGATTTGCACAATTGTGCATGGCTAACATGTTTTAACAGTCGTAGAGGTACGTCACAGTGATTGATTCAACGGCAGAGTATAAAAGCAAGCTTGGAGTAAATTAGTAAAATGGGCTTAAAAGTGCACTACTTAGACAGATGCTTTCTTAACATTAGCTCGTTCCACTGTTGATCTGCCAGTATTTCCATACATTTGCACTTTTAGATGCCATAGAAAATAGTTCAGAAGGCCCTTAAATTATCCAGATCTTTACCCAAGATTTTCAAATCCCATCAATGGCCTGGAGAACATTTTCCTTTTGCAAAAATGCAAAATAGACGATATTAAAATATTCCTGCAAGTACGACTGCTGATACTTATCATTTCTATAATACTGCTAGATATACGCAGCGTTGTGCTGCGCACATACACGTCAGAGACGGTCCTTGCTTGACAGACAAGACAAATAGGAGATTAGCGTGCTTATTAATTTTGGGAAATGATTACAAACTATGTGGGTATTAAACAGGGGAATAAGGTGTTAGGATTTAAAAGCAACCTCAAAAAGGTGCACTTTTGGCAGTGAAGTAAGGGCTGGCGGTCTAGAGTGTTGCATTCTGTAGCTTTTCCAGAGATATCTCCTAATAATGCCTCTTTTCCACCTGTCAGAGCCCGAAGGCCCTGCTGCTGGGATGGTGAGGAGGAGCTGGGTTATCGTCAATAGGGTACAAGAAGAAGGGATAGTATATTTAAGTAGTTTTCCCTTTTTCTATGAAATAAAAAGGATGGTTTTCATTTAGTTCAACGTGTTCAGTAGTAGTTCAAGGCAAGTTGCAGTCAGGTACAGTAGGTGTTTCCCCCTCCATGGCTTACAATCTAATTTTGCATCTGATGGTTAAGTGACTTGCCTAAAGTCATAAGGAGTATCAGTGGGATTTGAACCCTGGCTCAGGTGAGTACCAAGCTACCTTGTGCAACTCACAGACCTGGTGCCCCCCCCCCCCCCCGCTATGTTCAGGAACTCACTCTTGTAGGGCTTTCTAGAAGCCCAGTGATGACATCAGCACCCCTTTTGTACTTGCCCCCTATGTGGTTGCACCACTCACACAGCCCTTGGTACTGCCCTGCCCTGGCATCCCTTGTTCTCAGCCCACTACTGTAATTACTAAGCTATTTCTCCATTACTTCTTCTGGGCTTTTATTAATATATCAGCAGATCTTAGCCCCTTCTCATGTCAATGCCATGAGATGCCTCTCATTCAGTCATACCTACATTCCTCAAGGGAGAAGGCAATATTACTTCTCATCAACTTCCACCTTCCAAAGCAAGTCTATCAAACCAAATAAAGCATTGAATAAGCAAAAACAAGGTGAAATATTAAGGATTAGATTTAAAAGGGCTTCTCCTTGTGTTGATGCCTGAACTTGCTGCTCCATGAAGCAGTCATTTATTTCACCTGGAAACTTCATCTCCCTAGCATGTCCTGATGTGACATTGACCCACTCAGTACTGGGATAATTGAAATCACCATTATTATTGTGTTGCAAACTTTGTTAGCTTCCCTAATTT
Organism: Ichthyophis bannanicus; assembly: GCA_033557465.1. Classification (NCBI taxonomy): domain Eukaryota; kingdom Metazoa; phylum Chordata; class Amphibia; order Gymnophiona; family Ichthyophiidae; genus Ichthyophis; species Ichthyophis bannanicus. The sequence continues at coordinate 1,122,161,602 of CM066031.1, read as the reverse complement.
CTATTATCATTTCATCATACATTTGTTCGTTCTGGCCAGGCAGACAGTAGTACACCCCCACTGCCATTCCCATCTCCTTTTTACATGGAATGTCTATCCATGGAAATTCTACAGCAAAATCTCTATAAGCAAAATTTGCCCCTTCCTTTCTGAACACACTAGTAGGATCCTTATCCACTCCAGTCACCTTCTGTCTAGACTCCTCCTTGCTGGTCTTCTCAATCACCTCTCTCCCCTTCAATCTGTTCAAAATTCAGCTGTGCAGATAATCTTCCGCCAGCCTCAATATGCTCATGTCACCCCTCTTCTCAAGTCTCTTCACTGGCTCTCCCTATTTGTTTCTGCATCCAGTTCAAACTTCAACTACTGACCTATAAGTGCACTCATTCGGCTGCTCCTCACTACCTTTCCCCTCTCTTATCTCTCCCTACACCCTTCCTAGGGAACTCCGCTCTTCTGGCAGATCCCTTCTATCTGTGCCCTTCTCTTCTACTGCCAACTCCAGACCTTGACCTTTCTACTTTGCTGCTCCTCTTGCCTGGAACAAACTACCTGAGTCGGTACATCAGGCTCCATCTGTGGCCCTGTTCAAATCCAGGCTGAAAACTCACTTCTTTAAGACCTCTTTTGGATCCTGATCCCCCCAGTCTCCTGTCACCTCCTATGTGTTGTCTTACCATTCCTCTAGATATATTCTAGTCCCCAGTTGTGTTGTGTGTCTTGACTAGACTGTAAGTTATTATGAGCAGGGACTGTCTCTTACATGTCTCAGTGCAGTGCTGCGTCTGCCTTATAGCACTATAGAAAGGATTAATTGTAGAAGTAGTAGTAGTAGAAATATCTGGACCCACTCCGTTACATTTGCTAAGTGTAAGAATTCAAAAACTGAAGTTTAATCAAATTAGAGATATCAGAATTAAGTTTGGAGTGGAGGAGTAACCTAGTGGTTAGAACACTGGCTTGGTAACCAAGCAACCAGGGTTCAATTCCCACTAGCACTCCTTGTGGCCTTGGGCAAGTCACTTAACCCTCCACTGCCTCGGAAGAAAGGCCTGGCAATCTACTTCTGGTGACACTGCCAAGAAAACTCAGGAGCTTCTGGGTCGCCAGGAGCCAGGACTGACTCGAAGGCACACATTGCATTGCATTAGATAAACGTAGGGAAAGCAATTTTCAAAAGGCACTTAAACTGGTGCGACTGAAAATTGCTCTGCTCAAAAGCAACTTAAAGTAAGTTCACTTTCCCCAACACACGTACTGCATAGCTGCATCAAACACAGGCTTTCCTATGGAGGTGTTTCAGTCAGGAGAGTAAAACAGCATGCATCCACTGGATTTCCAAATGTATGGGTGCTATTTTGCTGCCTTTCCTCCAACACCCCTCCCCCCAACACACACCGTCTGCATTAAATAGCAGCTACTTTTAGGGGGTGTTTTACTAAAAGGTGCTGCACTGAACACGCCAATATCTCCAAAACTATGGCACATAAGGTGCAACTCCACCACATTAACTGCTGAGGGGTGTGGAAAGCATGTTCTCAGCACTTAACACAGCCTTGCGTCCTAATGTGGCGTACAAATAGCGCAGGTGCACTTAACGCCACCTATTGAGATGGCGTTAAGTGAACCCGTGCTAATCGCAAGGGTGACATTTAGTGCGCCGTGTTTACCCCATGCTAACTATGCGGTGCTCACCACATCCTCTCTCCGCCCCTAACCCACCCCATTGCGCCATCCACAGTTAGCGCAGGCATCGGCCTGTGCTGTCGTAGCCCCACGCAAGCTGTCAAGGCGTGTCCCAGCATGCCAGAACACGTGCTTACAGCTAGCACCTTCAGTAAAAGACCCCCTTAGTTTGCACTTGCTCATTTTGAAAGGGAAACAGTGCAGGTGGTTTCTTTCTGAAAATCTGAGTAAAGCACATGGATTAAACCCGCTTGTGTAGTTTGCAGCTATGCAGGCAGTTCAGAATTGCCTCAAACACCTAACTATAGGCAACCAACTGATTAATTTTGCTTTGAGACTCTCTTTCTCCATCTCCTACAAGTAAAAGAAAGGGACGAGAGAAACTCCTGCCTGCTGAGACTTCATCATCTCACTTCTACATTCTCCCTCCTGGTTGTCTCTTTATCCTCTTTTATCTTTCTATTACTTGTCTTTCGCCAATTCATTCCTTATCTTTTCCCTTGCTACATACCTGTTTCTTTCCCATTCTCTCTTCTCCCCAGTCTTCTCCCCTTGTATGCTTTTGGTGCATTTTTTACCACCTCCAAGCTACCCTTTTCTCCCTCTCACTTCTTAATAGTCATTGAATGACAATGATGTACCCAAAATAAAACTGGTAATCCTGTATCATTTAGGACCCATCGTCAGGCAGTGGAGGGAAAGAAATCAAGACACAGACTGCTGTTTATCAAGAAGGCCACAGGATTAACTTGTGTTTCCAGAATGGGCTTAAGCACCCCAACTTCCCTTTTTATTCTGATCAGACAAAATCTTACTGGGAAATGGGAATTTCTCTTCTGATGGTTATCAGATTTAAAGGTGTGAAAAGGAAATTAAAAAAAAAAAAGTAAACTGTAGGACTTGAAACTGATAACATTAGAGAAAATATGAGATGAAAAATAAATATATATTTATGTTTTACAGCTTACCAATAAACTGGATATCCATGGCAATGATATCAAGGTGATTCCAGGGGGTGCCTTCCTTCCTATCCCTTATCTCACCCACCTGAACATGCAGAAATGCAAGATTGAAATCATTGAGGAAGGTTCGTTTAGGGGTCTGGGACGCCTTGTCTACCTCAACCTGGGCTCCAATAACATAGCATTCATCTACCAGGAGTCTTTTGATGGATTGTCCTTTCTCCAGCAACTTGTCCTGGAGAAAAATCGCCTAGAAGAAATCAAGTCTGGAGCATTCAGCCAGCTGGGGTTCCTCAACTTGCTTAATTTGGCTGATAATTTCCTGGTCTATCTTCCTGATATGGTCTTTCAAGGCCTACAGCAAATCAAATGGATTCGTCTGTCCAATAACACTTTGAACATTGTGGCAGATCAGGCTTTTGCTGGCCTGCCAACACTTAAAAGGCTAAGTCTTGATCATAATGAGCTCCAATACTTGCCAACCGAAGCCCTCTCCAAGTTGTCTGGTGTCACTCGGTTAGACCTTGGTTGGAATCCAATGACTTTTATAGGTGAGGAAGCAGTCCAAATGGATTCTTTGAAGCAGCTTTTTTTAAATAATATGGCTCTTCAGGATGTTTCCCACAAGGCTTTTGAAAAGAGCTCCAGTTTGTCCCTGATTAACTTTCAGAATAATCAGTTGAGAGTGATGCAGCCATTGACTGGATTGGAACAGATGAAGAAGATTAATCTGACTGGTAACCCAATCCACTGCAATTGCTACATGCTTCCTTTTAAGGAATGGGCAGACAAGTCCAGAATCCATGCTGATGTCATCTGTTCCAGTCCAATGCCATTCCGAGGTAAGCGCCTTGAGTCATTTAGAGCCATAGATCTGAAGTGTGATAGCAATATCCCAGAGGTGGAAGAGGAGCAAGCACCTGCCCCCACAATGCCAACTGAAGAATTTACATCTTGCCCTCAAAACTGTGCCTGCATGCCCGATCTCTTACATGCCACTTGTGAGAACAAAGGCCATCACAAAATCCCCAAGGGCTTTCCTGCTAACACCCTCCTTCTGGATTTACGTCGGAATGTATTTCACACCATGCCCAAGAACTCCTTCTTTGACTTGAAGAATCTGGTCTCCCTCCATCTGCAGAATTGCCACATCAGCGAGATTCAGCCAGGTGCTTTCCTTGGCATGAAGAAAATTATTTATCTCTATCTGTCCAACAATAAGCTTTCCTACATAAATACTGCTGCTTTTGAGGGCATTCCTCAGCTCACCTACCTCTACCTGGATCACAATCAGTTCACAAAAGTTCCCAAGGAGGCCTTCAAGCTTTTACCCAACCTTTTTGCTCTCCACTTGCAGTATAACTCCATCAGTTTCCTTTCAGATGATAACATGGCTGGAGTAGAGAAGCTACGCTGGCTTTATTTGACAGGAAATAAAATCAATTATGTTTTCCCCATGGCACTGCATGCTGTTCAAGAGTTGGAAAAACTCTACCTGGATGAGAACTTTCTCACTGAAGTACCTACACGTGCTCTGCTAAGCATACCCGTGCTCAAGGAGTTAAAGCTGTCGAAGAACCCTATCAAGTCTATTGGAAATGGAGCTTTCCTGCCGCTGGCAGGCTCTCTGCAGTGTCTGCACCTTGATAACCTGGGTCTTGAAAAGGTAAACCTCAGAGGACTCTAGTTACATTAGTAGTAGGGACCTTCAATCCAGATATTAAGATGTCAGCCCAGAAGCCCACTGGTTGATGCTGGTTAATTGCCAAGCAGGAGTTCCGGTGTCATTTCCTAGTTCACATTGCTATTCCTCATCTTGAGGAGGATATTGTTGAAGTACAGCAACACTGTCTCCTCATGTTGGAAATATTTTCTTAATGTCTCTTGGTTTCCTCTAGTGATGATACTTGTTTCTTGCAACTCAAATCCCATAAGCCTCCGAGTACCCATGTTCTGATGTGGGCGCTTACCAAGAGAGGCAACAATGTTGTTTCTTTTTTAATTGATGGCAGACGTTGAGAAAAGGACGAGGTAGAGACCCTATCTGGCACATCTCTTGCAACAATAATAAGATCTTTATCTTCCCCTTTCCTTCTGTTCCTTCCCACTTAAGTTTCAAGAGTCAAAATGTCACCTTGTCTGAACCTGTTTCTGGATGAGTGGACCACTGGCTTTAGAAATCTGGCACAGTTGTTCCCACATATATCCATGACATCATAAATGTCTTCAAAATGATTTATTTCATATTTACAGTACTTCTGCAATACCCTTGTTTGACAGGAAAAAAAAACGTAGGTGGGCTGCATCTAATTCTACATTTTCTTACTCTCATTTTTCTGTCTTCCTTTGGTCCCTCTATATCGTTGGCCTGTTTTCCTTTCTAATTCATTTAGATTGCCACTGGTGCCTTTGCCGGGGTTGGGCCTGGGATTAAAAGCCTATATCTGGAGAATAACAAACTGCAAAACCTATCCAATATGAACAACTTCAGCCAGCTAGAGGTCATCAACTTGGGAGATAACCCCTTTGTGTGTGACTGCCGGCTCCTCGCGCTCCGCAGGTGAGTGGACAGCTGATCCCATTTCCAGCACCTGCTTCCTGGTACGCCCAGGATATGGTTCAGTGAGATTTCAAAGGCTAAAAGGAGAGCAGTGTGGCAGAGCAGTATGGGAGAGGAGAAAGATGTTTCAGGAAGCAGCGCCATTCCATTTGTGTTAATGCTAAGCCAATCACCCAGCTCAGGCAGCCATGGGGCTCTCTGGAGATTTTGCCAGTAGTGAATTACTACCATAGTGTGCTGAAAAGATGCCATCTGGCAGATGAGACACTAAGCTATGGCCCTGTTTTTTCTTCATTATTAAATATCACTGGCAGATATCACTATTTTTAAGCTTATTACAAGAGAATTTCAGACAACTGAATTCAGAAATAGATTGATTAGTTTTCATAACATTTTTTTTTTCATTTTTCTATAAAGTTCTTGTAATATCCCTTTAGAACAGATTGGTAGACATACATATAATAAATATTAAGCTATGAAAGATGATGTATTGATTATAGTTTTTGAAATAATGCATAATTTATTGAAATAACGTGCAATTGTACTCTGTTGATTAGGTAACATACACACTAGTAAGAAAGAAGGTAGACTGACTGCATTATTCCATGAACACTCGCCTCTTCAAAGCTGTTTTTAATACCTGAACTCCCATTTTTCCTGTGCATGTAACAGATGTTTAATACATAAGCACATAAGATAATGCCATACTGGGTCAGACGAAGGGTCCGTCAAGTCCAATATCCTGTCTCCAACAGTGGCCAATCCAGACTACAAGTACCTGTCAGATTCCCAAAAAGGTAGACAGATTCCATGCTGTTTGTCCCATGGGTAAGCAGTGGATTTCCCCGGTCCCCTTTAATAATAGTTTATGGACTTTTCCTCCAAGAACTTGTACAAACCTCTTTTAAATCCAGCTATACTAACAGCTTTTACTATATCCTCCGGTAATACATTCCAGAGTTTGATTACACATTGAGTGAAAAAATATTTTCTCCAATTAGTCTTAAATTTGCCATATTGTAGCTCATTGTGTGTCCCCTAGTCTTTCTATTTGTTGAAGGAGTAAACAACCAATGTATGTTTACCCATTCCACTCCATTCATTATTTTATAGATCACTATAATAAATATCTCCTCAGCTGTCTTTTTTCCAAGTTGAAGAGCCCTAACCTTTGAAGTCTTTCCTTGTAGGGATATCCTTTCATCCTTTTTATCATTTTGGTGGCTCTTCTCTGTATCTTTTCTAATTATGCTATATCCTTTTTAAGATATGGCAACCAGAATTGCACACAATATTCAAGATGTGGTCACGCCATGGAGCGATACAGAGGCATCTAAGCAGCCTATTACTCTTACTAAAATGTATATAGCCCAATGTAGATAGCTCAACCTGTAGATATTGCACCCCAAATCAAGTTTTACCTATCTACACACTCACGAACACTACCTTCACAGCCACTGCATGCCAACACCCCCGCACTACCCTACTTGATTGGTTTGCAGTGAAATCTGCTTTGATTCAAGGATAAAGCGGGATATAAATACTATTAAATAAATAAAATAAATAAATAAATTATAATATCCTTTGTTTGATTCTCCATTCTTTTCCATATGATTCCAAGCATTCTATTTGCTTTCTTGGCTGCGGCTGCACACTAGGCAGAGGGTTTCGAATTATTTTCCACGATGAGGCCTAGATCCTTTTCCTGGATGGTGGTTCCTAATGTGGAACCTTGCAAGTGTAACCACAGTCTGGGTTTTTCTTCCCTAAGTGCATAATTCTGCACTTGTCCACATTAAACCTCATCTGCCATTTGGATGCCCAGTCTCCCAATTTATAAAGGTCCTCCTTCAATTTTTAACAATCCTCTTGTATCCTAACAACGCTGAATAATTTTGTGTCATCTGCAAATTTGATAACCTCACTTGTTATTCCTATTTCCAGGTAATTTATGAACATGTTAAAAAGCTGCAGGCCTAACCCAGATCCCTGGGGTACTCCACTACTAACCTTTCTCCATTGAGAAAATTCGCCATTTAGCCCTACCCTCTGCTTTCTATCTTTTAACCAGTTCCTAATTCACAATAGTACACTGCCACATATTCCGTGACTCTTCAATTTCCCAAAGAGTTTCTCATGAGGGACCTTGTCAAAGGCTTTTTGAAAATCCAGATACACTTTATCCACCGTCTACCTGTTTATTCACACCTTCAAAAAATACAACAGAGTAGTGAGACAGGATTTTTTTTGCTAAATCCATATTTGCTTTCTCCCTTTAAACCATGACTATCTAGGTGTTCAGTAATTTTATTCTTTATAATGCTTTCTACCATTTTGTCTGGTACTGACGTCAGGCTCACTGGTCTGTAGTTTCCTGGATCACCCCGGAACCCTTTTTAAAAATTGGCGCTACATTTTATTTTATTTATTTATTTATTTACAGTCTCTTCTATACCGCGCTATTCAGCATCAGCGCGGTTTACAATGAACAAAGATTACACATTTCCCGGGGTACTTTGTGTTTACAGTGAACAGGTGTTAAAAACTTGGATAACTGGGGTAACTATTTACATTTACAACATGTTAGGATTCACTTCCTTGGTCTTAGTCATGGGTGTTTTGCGTGGTTTGTGAGGTTGGTGTCATAGCTGCGTTGTTTACAGGGTAATACTGGAGGAAGAGGTGGTGTTTCAAGGCCTTTCTAAACTGGAGTAGGTCTGGTATTAGTCACTCTCCAATCTTCAGGTACTACAGATTACTAATAGTAAATCTGGAATTTCATATTTAAGTTCTTTTATCACCCTGGGATGTATACTATCTGGGCCAGGTGATTTGCTACTCTAGTTTACCAAATAGCTGTATTACATCTTCCCTGTTTATTGAGATTTGGTTCAATTCCTCTGATACATCACCTTTAAATACCATTTCAGGTATGGGTAACTTCTTTACATCTTCTTCAGTAAAGATCAAATCAAAGAATTCATTCAGTCTCTCTGTTATGGCTTTGTCTTCCCTTAGCGCCCCTTTTATCCTTCCATCATCTAATGGTCCAACTGACGCTCTCACAGGTTTTTTGCTACTTGAAAAAGTTTTTTGTTATGCATTTTTGCTTCCATGGCAAGTTTCTTTTCAAATTCTCTCTTTGCCTGCCTTATCAGTGCCTTACATCTAACTTGCCAGTGCTTATGTTGTTTCCTGTTTTCATCATTTTACTCCTTTTTCCATTTTCTGAAAAATGCTTTTTAAGCTACAACAGCTTTTTTAACCTTATCTTTAAACCTTGCCAGCAATCGTTTGGCCTTCCTTCCACCTTTCTTAAAGCATGGAATACATCTGATCTCTAACCTAGGGAGTGCTTTTCTCAGTTTTATAGACCGGACTGGAGCTGATATTCCAAACCTACTTCACATTATATAAGTAAAGGTTGATTAGCATCAGTTTTCATAAACAGACTCCTCCTTAAAACATTTCCATTGCATTGTAAGTTAGAAGCCTTGGAAGATCGTTCAAGGTCAAATTGTATTTATTATTAGTATTTAGCTCACAGCTTTCCAGGAGAAGATCAAGGCAATTTACATTTAGGTACAGTATGCATATACAGTAAGCCTGTTGAAGTTTCCATGTATATATCTTATTTCTGCAGAGATTATGTTTAGGAAATACCTGAAAGAGATTTTCTTCCTTCCTAAAGTGGAGGATATCCAGTTGGTCAAGTGCTGCTATTTACCTTGTAACAAGATAGTAGCAGATCAGAAGGTCCAAGTGGAGGTGGCATTTGATAAACTGGATACCCCTGAATTTGATTTGATTGCTTCCTTCTGGGAAACATCTCAGGATAATACTACTACCCAGAATATTTTGCTTGTAACATTGGTTTCTGACTTGGATCGTGCTCTTATTTTCAAAAGTTACTTTAAGATGAAAGATTTACTTTCTTGGGGAGGGAAGGCCCAGGGTTTTCCAGGTGTATTTAGGGTGACCCAGTTTAGGATGAGAACATTTTTGGAAGACAAATCTAATGTTCTGGCTTTGGGCCAACTTTTTATTTAAAGTATCCTTGTAAGTGTATTACAAGGATACTTTAAATAAAAAAGTTGGCCCAAAGCCAGAACATTAGATTTGTCTTCCAAAAATGTTCTCATCCTAAACTGGGTCACCCTAGTGGGCTCGAGATCAGACGTATGCTTTCTTTGATCCCCTGCAGTTAGAACAATTTAAAGTTTCAAAGAAGAACTCTGTATGAATCTAATTAGTTGTTTATTTAAGCTTAGGTTTTGGGGCTATGTATGGGGAGATTTTATTTGTATTTGGTACCTTGTTTTTGGCAGTTGTTTTTGCCTTATGTAATGATCCACCACTTTCAATGGATGTGGGCTAGATTATGAGTTTTTTCCTTAGGTCTTATTGTAAGATGACATCTGATATTGTATTTTCTCATTTGTCTTCTTATTTTTCCTTGTAAAAGTTTAAAAAGCTTGAATTTAAAAAAACAAAAATTTCCAGACCTCAAACATCATATCCAATGATACTCGGTTAAAAGCTGCCCCTTCTTAATTTAACCCCACCTATCTTAAATCTTCTCGGTTGAACCTTTGCCAACCTAATTCAGAGCCTCTTATTTATTTTTCATTATGTGTCCTGTCAGCTTGTTTCATTAAGACTGTAAGCTCTAAGACGCAGAAACTCTCTGTATGACACTGCATATATATGGCATGCATGCTATACAAACGATGTGCATAATAATAATAATTTAATTGAGAATTGATCAGTCAGTTCACATAAGAAGTTAATCATCACTGCTGGTTAAAAGGGTGCTGCAGGGAAACTGATCTCTATCAGTGTGCTCTATTAGTGTCCGTCTCCCTCCGGAGCTTCTGAAGCTCTGGGAGGGGAGGTAATGAGGCAGGGGGGAGGGGAGGGGAGGGGAGGGGGTGCGGGCAGCACACTGGAACTTTCTGTGGTGATAAAAGAGTGTGCTAGGTTCTCAGATGTCTCACAAGGAGCGATTTTAGCTGAAAAGAGGGCAGGAATAAAGGTTACCAGACATCCTTGATTTTGGGGAAGTATACCTTACTTAGGTGCAATGTTTCCAGCTCCTGCCTCGTCAGCAATTTTCTTCCCTCCGATTCCAGCCACAGGAATGCAGCGCTTCTCTCCCTGCTTCCCTTCATCTTCATCATTTGAGAGAGACTGTGACCAATGTTCCCGCCAAGCTGTGCACGAGTCCTCGGAGTCCTCTCCCCACATTGCTAGCAGTGGGAGGCGCTACATAATCACACTTTTAGTCATGGTATCTAAAAGGCCTCCCTCAGAGTTTGGCGGAAACATTGACTGGCACGTATGAGTGAAATATATGCTATTGAGTTGAGGAAGACTTTAGAAAACAGCTAAAAACCATGCTGTTCATAGAACACTATGGACACATCACATAACCTAAGAGAATGTATAACAGCACATGATACCGCCTGTATTGAAAATGTTTTGCAGCACCACTGTATATAGCCCACACTGTACATAGCTCAAACCACTCTAGCACACAATACACCACACCTTGTACATAGCTCACCCCAATCCAGCACACGATACAACACACACTCAACTAAATTTCACCCTCACTGCATGATTAACACACTCACTTTACCCAATTGTTTGCTGTGATACCACCTTGATTAATAAGATAAGGCGGTTTAAAAATACTGTTAAATAAATAAATAAATAAATGTAAGCTGGAGTGTGTCAATCAACCTGGAGTTCTTAGAAGTTACTTTGTAACAGCATGGCGCGTCTCCTAGTCTTCGTACATATTTGAAAGAGCAAACACAAATTGTTTATTCTTTCAAAAAGTACAAAGACTAGAGGACGCACCATGTAGCTACAAAGTAGTATATTTAAAACACATAAGAGAAAATATTGTTTCTTTCAACAAATAATTAAGCTTTGGAACTCATTGCCAGAGGATGTGCTAAAAGCAGGCAATATAGCTGGGTTTAAACAAGGTTCAGACAAATTCCTGCAGGAAAAGTCCATAAATCATTATTAAGGTAGAATGAGAAAAACACACATTGCTTATCCTAAGCAGCATGGAACTGGCTACTTTAGAGATTTCTCAGGTACTTGTGACCTGGATTGGCCACTATTGAAAACAGGATACCAGGCTTGATGGACCTTTAGTCTGACTCAGTTTAGCAGTTCTTATGTCCTTTCAGTCCTACAATTCCTGATCTGAACATGTAGAGTGGAACAGGGCCTAAAAGAACCCATGATGTGCTGTCAGGGCTTAGAAAGAAGGGTGTCATAGCTGTGGCCCTGCAAAAACAGTCTTCAAATTTCCACCTCTGCTATTTCTTGGAGAAAGGTTGACTCATACCACTCTCATGTGATGTCATTCCATTTACTGACATTCCCATTATTTCTTTTTTCATTTCAATTTTATTTTTCTCTGTCTAAGCTTCCCTCCTACCTACTCAAACGGAGAAGGTTACATTGGAAATCTCCTCTTAGACTGAAACCCTCAATGCCACTCTTATGCCAGCAGGGGGCTCTCCTGCACTGGAAGTCACTTTCCTTCCCATTCAGAGCCCAGCAATACAATGATCCTCTCGACTAGGGTCGTACTCAGAGGGGAGGTTAGCTCCAAGACCACACACTAAAGAATTTATAATGCAGTGCTTGCTGCATTAAATGCAGGAAAATACACAAAACTCTGAAAGGCAAGTCATGAAACACAAATTAAAGAGGCCTAGTGGGTAGGGAGAAACTCAACTGAAGTAAAAATAACAAGACCAGAAGAATAAAGGCAAAAGGACGCTGGATATCCTTATAGAGCATTCCGCACAGGACCTGTCAGGATTGTGGTGATACTGAATCCACCCTCCAGATAGCTATCTGGCTAGTTGTCTGAATAACACTACTATGTGGTGTGGTGTGGTGTGCAAGATATCACACCAGAGTGTTTAGGTTCTCCAGAAACCAGGGGGAACTCTAAGAAATGGGTGAGAACTCTGGGGATGCAGGAATACTGGGGCGTCCCTAGGACAAGCCTAATACACCTCAAGGGCTTAACCAGTCTGAACCACCTTAAGGGAGCCAAGGCAGGGATGCCTAGCCAATAAGGTGTGATCCAGGTAGGCAGGATAAGTATCCAAAGTGAAGGCAAGTCTAGGAGGCCGAGTGGTTTGTTACAGAAAGCCCTGAGACTTGGTCCAGGGATAGCTGAGGAAAGTGTCAGGATGCTGAATGGCCTTAAGATAGGACAGGCTTTGTGGCTTTTGACTTTAAACCTGATTGTGATTTAAAGGGCAGGGTTGAAGGTAGCCAACCTGCTGGGGAGCTAGGCCTGTGCATTGGTTCATAGCACTAAATACTGAGAAGTATACCCAGTGATCAGCCTGAGTGGGAGCCAGGTTGGGTGTGTGTTTGTTAACAGTGTGGCAGTCAGGCTGTGGTGTGTGCTTGTTACCCTAAGATATTTATTTATTTAACCAGTTTTGTATACCTTATCCTTCAATCAAAGTGGTTAACAAGACAACAAAGGGTTTACATGTTAAGAGTGAGGGAGGACAGAAAAACAATGCATTACAATACAATACCATACAGTAAAATTTAAATAAGTAGAACAATTACTATAACATTCAAGTTAATCAAAATTTAAATTAATCAAAATTTAAATTATTTGACCATGTCTCTATAAATAGATGAGTTTTGAGGGGCTTGTGAAAGTCCTTAAGGTCATTCTGTGTTCTTAAATCGTCTGGAATAGAATTCCATAACTCTGGTGCCAAGAGGGAAAAAGCCCTTTTGGAAGTCTTCGGTATATCTTGCCTATTATATGCAGACGACGTGCTAATTTTCACACCGATCAACGTCTCAAATCCTGACTATTCAGCGCTAATCAACTGCTTCAATGCAATAACTGACTGGCTTCTCAATCAGAACATGAGAATGAATTTCAAGAAAACCGAAGTACTCATAGCCACAAGAAACAAGCAATTTTCTCCACCACCTACCCTCATAGTAAGAGACTCAAAACTTCCAATCAAGGCCACCATAAGGTACCTCGGTGTGATACTCGATCAACAACTTAATCTTAAGGAGCATATATAGAGCACCGTAAGGACAATTTACTACAAGATCAAAACACTGCGCCACCTGAGACCCATGCCGGAGACCAAAGATTTCCGTACAACTTTCCAAGCAATAGTCACACCTCACTTCGACTATGCGAATATCGTTCTGCATGGCCTCCCCAAGAATACACTAAGTCCACTTCAATTGGCGATGAATGCATCTTGTCCAGAGCTTCAAAGAGAGATCATATAACACCGATCCTAATGGATCTACACTGGCTCCCGATAAGCTGCAGAATATTATATAAAACCCTCCTCATCACTTTCAAGGCCATTAATAAAATATCTCCTGCATCGATCTCAAATCTCCTCACCCATGCACCAAACAATAGATCCAGGAGACTAGTAGCCGCAAACACACTAGTTACTCCTTGTATCTCCACAAAATGGACACAACTAACTACTAACAGAGCTTTTGTGTCTTATGCTCCCAAATGCTGGAACAAACTCCCCACCAGCATCAGATCAATCAGGGACATCATTCAATTTAGAAAGGCCATTAAGCACTATTTATTCACCTTGCACTTCAACCTACCATACATACCTTAGCATTGCCTTCCGCCTGTCACCCTTAACTGCCTCTCACATAGCTATAACCCAGAACAGAGGTAATAGAACTGCGGAAAGTGCTGCTTTTCTGTAAATATCAAGCCACGATGTTACCTGTTTAATTGTATATAGTTTTCCCCTGTTCATACCCAGTTTATATTCCCTGTTATCTGTAAACCTATGTCAGTTTTATCTTGGATAGGTAATATGTTGTTTAATGTAAACCGCACTGATGATGAATAGTGCGGTATATAAAAACTGTTAAATAAATAAATAAATCTGCTTTGATCTGTTAAAACTCAAAGGAGTACTAAGTCTATTAACGTTTTGAATTCGCCTAGGTCTCAGGTTTATGTCCTTAGATATTATGGCTTGTAGAATATCCGCTGAAGAGTGATGAATAATTCTGAAAATGATCATTAGATATGGGACTTGGTAACACAAAATATTGAGAGGGATACTCCAGTGGCCAGACTACCAGGGAGTCACGCTGTGGTGGGGGGGGGGGGGGGTGGTGCTTTAGTGCTGAGATTTTATAGTACTCTATATCGAGAAGGGTGCTCCAGTGGCCAAGCTGTATGGGAGCCAGGCTGGAGTGTGTATGTTTGTTGCCAGCTTGTAAGGGATCCATGTTGGGGTTGAGCACTTGTTATCCAAGAGTTTATAGCACTAAAATACTGAAAATGATATCCCAGTGGCCATCCTATAAAGGAGACGTGCTGGATTTTTGTTTGATTGTTGTGCTAATTAGGAAAAATTATGTTTGAGTGATCCACTTGCACAGAAGCCAGGCTATGTATTTGGGTATTCCTCTGTGGTCTATGCTCCAATATGTTCATTGTGGTCTTTTCGGACAAGAAAAAGTTCAAATATTGCCAGCCAACAAGGGAGATGGGCTGAAGAGGGTGCACTGAACTATTGTAGTCCTAATTTAGCTGCTAAGTTGGGTTAAACCTGTTACATTAGCATGCTGGGAGCAGGTTCTTTGGGTTCTGGGTTGTCAGCCATGAAGTAGCCTGTGGATGTAGGACAGGTGGCCCTTTTCTACTCTACATGTGCTGAAGGTGAATTGTGTTAAAAGAGACCTTTTTATCTGCGTCCTGAAGTGGAAAGTGTGACATTGATCCCCAAAAATAAAAATATAGGGATTAGTATTCAAAAGGGTTTAGCTGGTTAGCAGGACCTGGTAACCGGATCAACCCCATTTTGCCTGACATTCAGCAGCACTAAGCGGTTAGTGCTGCTGACTATCCCCACAGGCCACCAAAGAAATGTGCAGTATTCAGCCGCAAACTGGACAGACAAACCACATAAAGTTACGATAGTTCAACGGCTGTCCTAAGATTATGCGGTTGCTGCTCTCTGGTCAGTGGCTGAATATCGTCGCTAACCAGCTAGCAACACCAATGACTGCCAAAATCCGATATTCAGTGCCGGACACCAGACAGGCTCCAGAACTGAATATCCAGGTTCTTTTTTGCCCAAGGTGGTCAGGTGTTTTAGGAGTGTTAATCGCTGCGGGCTGAATATCACCTCATAGTCCTTTCTTCACACTACAATAGTCAAGACAAAATAGAGCTGGTTGTTCTAAATCTTTGGACCTAGAGTGTCCTCTATGATCTTTCTCATTGTTCTCCTTCCTTGAATGGTTCCCAGGAGGTACCTCTGTGGTATCTTTCTTCTTCTTTTTTCAACAATGCTCTCCTGAGAAAGACAGCAGATCCCTGTGGCTACTACACAGGCCTTGAATAAAGCACAGAAGACAACAATATAACATAAGAAATGCAATACTGGCTCAGACCAAGCTCCATCAAGCCCAGTATCCTGTTTCCAACAGTGACCAATCCAGGTCACAAGTACCTTGCGGGTTCCCAAAAAGACACACAGGTTCTACATTGCTTGTATTAGGGCAAGCAGTGGATTTCCCAGGTCCTCTTTAATAATGGTTTATGGACCTTTCCTCCAGGAACTTTTCAAACCTTTTTTAAACCCAGCTACACTAACAGCTTTTACTGCATCTTCCGGTAACTAATTCCAGTGTTTGATTACACATTGAGTGAAAAAATATTTTCTCTTATTGGTCTTAAATGGGCTACATTGTAGCTTCATTACGTGTCCCCTGGTCTTTCCACCTTTTGATGGAGTAAACAACCAATTTACATTTACCCATGCTACTCTATTCATTAATTTATAGACCTCCATCATATCTCCCCTCGGCCTTCTCTTTTCCAAGTTGAAGAGCCCTCATTTTTTAAGCCTTTCCCCATAGGGGTATCATTCCATTCCCTTTACCATTTTGGTGGCTCTTCTCTATACTTTTTCTAATTCCGCTATATCCTTTTTAAGATATGGCAACCAGAATTGCACACAATATTCAAGGTGCATAGGGAGTGAGATCTTCGGTGCAGTTGTTTCCAGCTCTGCGGGTGCTTTAACGCACAGAGGTGACATCCTTGGGGCCTGATAAAAGCGTGGTCCTCTGCAGCAGGCATTTGGGAGTGAGATCTTCGGCGCAGTGTTTTCTAGCCCTGTAGGTGCTTTAATGCACACAGGTGACGTCCTTGGGGCCTGATAAAAGTGCAGCCCCTTCCATGGGATGCGGCCGCAGGTGTGTCCTTCAGGCGTGTGCCTGAAGGGATGTGGCCAAAAGGGCAGGATACACCCCTTTGGTGCCCCTTCAGTGCTCGTAGGAGCAAGTCCAAGGAAACCAGTTTGGAAAACGGGCAAGCGGAAGAAGAAAGTTTTCTCGGTGGAATCTACAGTGAAAACCCCTAAGAGGGAGGCCCCTTTGACAAGTTTTTGATGAGGAAAGAAATGGAGGATGCTTTGTTCATCTTGTCTGCTTCTGTAAGTATTGGTTCACCCTTGGATTTGTCTCTGGTTGTGGGGGAGTTAATCGAACCCCTATCACCTGGGATGGCTGTATTTGCAAAAGAGGAGGGTACCAATGGCTTGGTTTCCCCTCTGGGATCGCAACTGGTGACCAGACAGCCTTTGGTGTTGGCTCAAGCTCTAATAGTTACAATTGCTCCGATGGCTAAAGCTTTGCAGTTGCTGTCTTTATCTGGTGACTTGCAAGAAGCCTCCCTGGAGTGGGAGATTTCACTTAAGGATATCTGGATGGTAGTTTGAGAACCGAGGCTTTTCTGAGTGGCACTTTGAGTCAATTACAAGAATTTACTAGAGATTCTGTAGCAAAATTAAGTGAACATGGATTGAAAATTGATAATGTGCTGTCTCAAGTAGATAAGGTTGAGGCTCAAGTTGCCACTGTCCAGTCTGCATCTGCTGCATTTATTAAAGACAATCTCTTCTCTCATCATCAGTTTGAAGTACTTGAAAATGTATCTTGATCGAGAAATTTATGCTGCTTGAACTTTCCTATTGCTCATTATTTGTCACCTTCAGTATTATTCTAAAAATATTTGAAGGAAGTCCTGTTATTCCCCAATCCGGAGGAAATCAGGATCTCCAATATTTTTATATACCTCGAGGGAAAAGAACTGTCTTGGCGGCTGGGGGGGGGGGGGGGGAGGTGGATTTGGATCAGGTGGTGACCCCTGAAAGCTTATATTTCTGAGCTTTTAGAGTCATCATCAGATGTTAAAGCCCCTCGGTCTACTCTTTTAGTTACTGAACTTGATAAAGTTTCGGTATTCAAATCTTATTTTCCTGAAAAAAGATTTTCTGTTTTGTGGACCGCGAGTTACACACTTCCCTGATGTATCCCGGCCGACACAATTATGTAGTAAAGCTTTTCTAGAGCTTCGGTCTCCAACCCTGGCTCTGGGAGCTACTTTTTTTCCAAGACAGCAGACTGTTTTTTTCCAGTGCTTAGCAAAAAGCTTATCGTGGAAAGCAATTCTCCTGGGCCGAAACTGCCACTTGTATTTTAAAAGAAAAAAATTCTTGCATAGCCACTTGAATCTCAGTTTATTGTGCTTATAGATGAAAGCTTAACTTTGATGGGCCTCAGGCAATCGATGTTTGCATCAATAGCATTCGGCTCAGTGGAGCTCACATAGGGCTTCCTCATACCAAGGAACCCAGTTGGCTGGCACCTTCACTCTACACCCACCACAATCCTGAACAAAAGTAGTGAGCTCCCAATTCCAGGTAGTAATCAGAGCATTTAAATCCAAGAACGAAAGTACAGACTCACTGTACGGCCAACTTGCCTTAAAGTTGTTGACCTGAAACACTGGACGGATAGCCTTGGCCCTGTCGGAAACAGGAGACTGGGCTTGATGCCGTCTTGTAAAGAACAAGTTATGAAAATATTTTTTTTTTAATCTAAACAAATCCCAACATTTTCCCATGTTTGAGCAGGGCGCCTGCTTCTGGGGAAACTTTTGAAAAATAAATATTTAAACAAATAGCTACAAAAGTTATTGTCTCGTATCGATCAGACACTTCAAGAAGTAAAACCAATACACAAAGTGTAGTCCACATTAAAAAAAACAAAACAAAAAAAAAACGACAACTTGTCTGATCATGCCTGGATGTCCCACCGCCATCTGAAACTGAACATGGTTAAGACAGATTTCATTATCTTTCATCCTAAACCCACCACCTCCCTTCCTCCTTTCTCTATTTTGGTGGCTAATACTATCATCCTCCATTTCCTCAGCTCACAACTTTGGAGTCAGTTTTGACTCTTCTCTTTTTCTCTGCACACATCTAACAGATAGCTAAAATCTGTTATTTCTTTCTCTATAACAAAAGCAAGATGTGTCCCTTCCTTTCTGAACACACTACAAACTACCTTATCCACTCTCTAGTTACCTTCTGTCTAAGACCCACTGCAACCTGCTCCTCTCTGGTCTCCCTCTGAATCGTCTCTCTCCCCTTCAATCTGTTCAAAGCTCAGGTACATGGCTAATCTTCCACAAGTGTCACTATGCTCATAAAACACCTCTCCTCACTTCATTGGCTCCCTATATGTTTCCGCATCCAGTTCAATCTTCTTCTCCTGATCTATAAGTGCATTCATTCTGCTGCTCCTCATTTTACTTCTCCTCTCTTACCTCTCCCTGCATGCCTCCTCTGGGAATTCCGCTCTTCTGGCAGATCCCTTCTATCTGCCCCCTTCTCTTCCACTGCCAACTCCAGACTGCACTCTTTCCACCCCGCTGCACCATATGCTTGTAACAGACTACCTAAGTTCTGGTCCTATTCAAATCCAGGCTAAAAACCGTCTTCTTTTGGATCCTGACCCTTTATTCTCCTGTTTATCATCCATGTGTGTTAAGTTCATCTCCAGTCCCTTGTTTATTTTGTTTCTATCTAGTGTAGAATTCTAAGCTCTATTGAGCAGAGATGGTCTCTTGTGAATATGTACAGCGCTTCATATGCTTTGTTGTTGTTAAGTGCCGTCGAGTTAGTGTTGACTCATGGCAATGCTCTGGATAGTTGCCTTAAAATGTGTTCGGTCTTCAGTCAGGCAACTTATTGTTGCTAGAGTGGCATCCATAGCTGCTGTTATTGTATCGATCCATCTCACTGTTGATCTTCCTCTTTTGCATTGACCTTCAACCTTGTGAAGCATGTTGTCTTTCTCTAATGATCTTTTCTCTTCGCAAGATGTGTCCAAAGTATGAAAGTCAAAGTCTTGTCATCTGAGCTTCTAAAGAAAGCTTAGGTTTGATCTCCTATAGTACTGACTGGTTTGCTCTTCAGCCAGTCCATGGTATACACAGTATTCTTTGCCAGCACCATAATTCAAAGGCATCGATTTTCTTCCTGCCTATCTTTTTCTCTCTCTAAATTTTGTATCTATATGACCTTATTGAAAATACCATGGCTTGGACAAGTCAAATATTTGTATGGAGAGAGACATCTCTGCACTTGAGAATTTTGTCTAGTTCCTTCATAGTCATTCTGCCAAGAGCAATGTGTCATCGGATTTCTTGACTGCTTGTCATTTCTTTATTGATTATTGATCCAAGAAGGTTAAAGTTGTCAACTATTTCAATTTCTTCTCCATTAAAGATGAACTTATTGATTTTGCCAGTTGTCGGATCTTTGCCTTATTTACGTTAAGGTGCAGGCCTATTTTAAGACTATGTTCCTTGATCGTGAGAAGCAAATGTATCAGATCATCTTTACTTTCAGCCAGTATTGTGGTATCATCAGCATAGCAAAGGTTGCCAACTCTTCCACCAATCTTCACACCTTGGTTGTCTTCATACAGTCCTGCTTCTCTGATGATGTATTCTGCATATAAATTAAACAGGGAGGGGGAAAGGTATGTAACCGTATCATACACATTTGCTAATTTTAAACCATTCTGTTTCTCCTTGTTCCATTCAAACTGTTGCTTCTTGATCAATGTAAAGGTTGTGCAAGGGAACTATCAGGTGTTCTGGTGCATCCATGCTTCATAATGTGGCCCAGAGTTTCATATAGTTTATACAGTCAAAAGCCTTGCTGTAGTCAATAAAACACATATAGACATCCTTTTGGTATTCTTTTGTCTTTTCAAGGATCCATCTCACATCCACATTAATATCTCACATTCCTTGCCCTTTCCTGAACTCTACTTGCACTTCAGGCAGTTCTCATTTCAGGTATGGTTGTAGTCTCTGCTGAATGATCTTGAATAGAATCTTGCTAGAATAAGGGGGGTCAGAGCAATTGTACGATAATTTCCACAGTTAGTCGGATCACCTTTCTTTAGTATTGGTATAAACACAGGTCTTTTCCAGTCAGTTGGCCATGATGTTGTCTTCCAAATTTCCTGGCAGAGCCTTGTAAGTATGCTAACAGCTGCATCAGATTGCTGTAATACTTCTATGGGAATGCCATCAATGCCTGGTGCTTTGTTCTTTGATAAGGCTTTCAATGCTGCTTTGACTTCTTCTTTCATCACCAATGACTCCTGATCATAAGGTACAGGTTGAAACGGCTGTTGGTCCACTTGATCTTTATGGTATAATGACTCTGTTTATTCTTTCCATCTTTTCTTGATCTTCTCAGCATCATTCAACATGGATCCTTGAGCATCTTCTAACATTCCAATTTGAGGCTGGAATTTTTTCTTCAACTCTTGTAGCTTTAGGAAAACAGATCTTGTTCTTCCTCTAATCGTTCCTGATTCTATTTCCTTGCATGTGTCATTGTAGTACTTCTCCTTGTTTCATTTTGCTGCACATTTGGAATCTCTGTTGAGCTCTGTGATTGCCTCTCTTTCTCCTCTGGCTTTAACTTCTCTGCGTTTCTGGGCAATTTTCAGAGTTTTTGCTTGTTCACTTTTTGTAGAGACTTCTTACTTTCTTCCTACACAAGCTTCTTGATGTCATCCCATAACTCTTCTGGTGCTCTGTCATTTGTATCCAAAGTAGCAAATCGATTTCGCAGGCAGCCTTTAAATTCCAGTGGAATATTCTCAAGGTCATATTTTGCAACATTTATGAGTTGCCTGATCTTTTTCAGTTTTATCTTGAATTTGCATACTAGTAGTTGTTGATCCATATTACAGTCAGCTCCAGGTTTTGTCTTTTTTTTTTTGGTACAGTATAAAATATCACAACATTTTTCTTCTCCTTTACAAAACAATTGCATAACATGCATCCAGCTGTATCCATCAGCCCAACATTTACCTAATTACCATTCTATCCTTACTTTACATTACTTTACATTACATACTTCTCTCCATTTATCTGTACATTTTTATTTTACTGTTCTCCTCAACTCCCCTTCTCCCTCCTCCCCCCTGGATGCTGCGATGCACCCATCCTTTTTTTTCCCCCATTCCCTTCTGTGAGTTTGGTTAGTTTCAGTCCACTAATTCAATATCCACCCTTTGTAACCACACAATGTACTTTTCCCATCTCCTTTGAAAGATCTCAGTCTTGTGCGTTTTATATGCATTGATCTCACTCATCCTATAAATATATGCTAATCTACTTAATATCCTCTCAGGTGCTGGTGCACTCTCAGACCTCCATCCCTTCGCTATTTCCATCCGCACTCCAATTGCAAGCATCTTCAACATATACACCAGTTCACAGTTCAGATCCCCCCCATTCATTCATTAACACTCCAGCTGGTGTGATATCTCCCACCCAGTCCACCATCTCCCGTGTAAGATTCGTCATCCACTGCCACGTTAGCTATAGCACTGGGCAGCTCCAGCGCATGTGCATATACTCCCCTCTCTCTCCACACTCCCTCCAACACAGCGAATCATTATATCTCCCCATCCTACCCAATTGGACTGGGGTTCAGAACAGCATCTTATAACAATGTTCTTAGATTGCCACCGAGACCACAGGTATTTTTACCCCATCATATATTTTTTCCCATCTCAGAGTCCCAGTGACTTCCCAAGTCTGCCTCCCAGGCCCGTATATGTGTTGCGTGGTCCATGGGTCTACTCAGTGCTTTGTATAGCCTAGAAATCACACCTCTTGATAAGTCCCCCACCCTAAACATCTTCTCAAATAGTGTCACTTTGCTACTCAGGCATTCTTTTATATGTTTTCCCCCCAAAAAGTGTGCCAGTTGAAAATAACCATACCAATCACTCTTTTCTATTTGGAACTCTTGCTGCAGCTCCTCAAACGGCCTTAAATGGCCCTCCTCAGATAATACCTGTCCCATACATTGTAACCCTTTCTCATGCCATTTTTGAAATATCCCAGAACTTTCTCCCACCAAAACCTCCTCACATTGTGTAATCCGCTGTGCCCTAATATTTCCTCCCACCTGTGTTAGCACCTTATGTTTCCTGTCCCAGGCTCAAAATGTACTTATCATCGCTCCTCCCTCCCCTTGCGTGAAGTTCTCCCTTCTCCCTTTCCCTACCCAGAAGTTCTCCTTCTCCATTTAGAAGTTTTCCCCCCCCCCTTTGTATATTCTTCTTTTCTATGTTCCCCCCTCTCTGTCTCCTGCTTTGTGGGACTCTGTTCTTTTAACTTTATCTGAGGCTTCTCTTAGATATCATCATGTTCTGTTTCTTGGTGATTTTAATGCTCATGTAGATTTGCCTTCTTCTCAACGTGACCTCTCTTTTCTCTCTTTGCTTTCTGATCTTTCCCTTTCCCAGCATGTCCAGCTCCCCACTCATGCAGCTGGCCATACCTTGGACCTAGTCATCTCCCGTCATTCCTCTTCCTTTGTTCCCTCCTCTTTCTCCTCCCACCCCCTTCCCTGGTCAGACCACTATTGCTTGTGTTTTGTCCTTCCCTGTTCTCTCTCTTCTTCTCTCCCTTCTTCCTCCCCGCTGTCTTCCGCTCACCCGGCTCGTCATCTCACCCCTGATTCCCTTCAGTTTTTTCCGCCCTCAGACACTCTTTTCCCTAAAGACATCTCCTCGCTCTCTGCTGACCTGCAAGCTCAGTGCTGGGATTCCTCTCTTTCCTCTGCCTTAGATAAGATTGCTCCTCTGCGCCCTTCTTCTGCCCCCCGCCACCGTCCTAATTCCCCCTGGTACCTCCCTGGCTTTCGTCTACATCGCTCTTACTTACGTCGGGCGCTCCGCCATTGGCGTAAGTCCCCCTCACCTGCTACCCTTTCACAATTCCGCTATTGTCACTCCCATTATCGCTCCCTTTTGCACTCCGCTAAGCGGGATTATTTTTCTAGGCTTATCTCTTCCTCGGCAAACTCCTCTCGGCAGTTATACCATATTCTCCACTCCCTCTCTGCACCCTCCTCGTCCCCGGCCGTTTCTCTCCCTGCTATATCTTCCTCCAATAACCCCACACCTGATGCTTTGGCTTCATTCTTCGCTGGTAAGGTTCTTTCTATCCGGCAGCTTTTCCCTTCCTGCCCCCCCCCTCTCACCCCCTCCTCCTCTTTCCCCAGTTCCCTCTTCTGCATCAGCTTCCCCTACTGTTCCTCCTCTTTCTCACTGTTGGTCTGTATTCCAACCTATCACACTTTCTGAACTTTCTACTGTTCTTTCCTCCACTCGGAAAACCACTTGTCCGTCCGATCCTATACCTTCTCACTGGCTTGCTGAACCCTCTCTGGCTCTCCTCCCTTTCATTCTTTCCATCTTTAACACCAGTCTCTCATCCGGTACTTTCCCCTCTCACTGGAAGCACGCTCTTATACGTCCCCTTTTGAAGAAACCCTCTTTGGATCCTACCTCTCCATCTAATTGGCGTCCTATCTCTAATCTTTCCTTTCTCTCTAAACTTCTTGAACGGGTGGTTTTTTCTCAGTTATCTTCACACTTGGAGGATTCTTTGGTTCTTCACCCCCGTCAATCTGGTTTTCGTTCTGGGCACAGTACTGAAACTATTCTTATTTCCTTTCTCAATGAGTTGCATGTTGCTCATGACCACGGTTCTATCTCTCTGGCTGTTTCTCTTGATCTTTCTGCGGCTTTTGATGTTGTTGATCACCATACTCTTCTCTCAAGGCTTCGTTCTATTGGTCTTTCTGGTTCGGTTCTCCGCTGGTTTCACTCTTTTCTTTCCGACCGGTCTTTCTCAGTCCTGTCAGGTACCACCTCGTCCTCTCCTTCACCCCTGCCCTGTGGTGTCCCTCAAGGTTCTGTATTGGCCCCCTTGCTGTTTAACATTTACTTATCCAACAGCACGGTATCTCTGCGTATTATTACGCAGATGATATCATTCTCTATCACACTTGTCCTCTCTCTCCTGATATTGGTCCTCTCAATGTCTGTCTCTCCGCTGTTTCTTCCTGGTTTTCTGAAAGCTTTTTGCATGTTAATCTGTCTAAGACTTCTGCCATCTGGTTCACTGCTGGTGCTCCTCTTCCCACTCTTGCTCCATCTCTGTCTGCTGGGTCTATCCCACTTGTTTCTTCTATGCGATATCTTGGTGTCACTTTGGATTCGGCTTTAACTTTCAAGGAGCACGTTTCTTCTATTGTTCAGCATTCCTTCTATACACTGCGCCGACTTCGTGCCATCCGGCCTTTTCTTTCTTTCTCTTCTCTGACGACACTTCTTCTTTCTCTTGTGGTTTCTCGTCTAGACTATTGCAATGCTTCTCTGGCTGGCCTTCCTTTCTCACAGCTTCGTCGTCTTCAACTAGTTCACCATACTGCTGCTCGTCTTCTGACCAATTCTTCCCGTTCTGCTCATATCACTCCTCTTCTTATTCATCTACACTGGCTGCCTATCCCTTTCCGTATTCAATATAAGGTTCTGATTTTTGTTCACAAGGCTTTGTACACTGGTGTTCCTCTTTATCTCTCTGATTTGGTGCACTTTCATTGTCCCTCTAGAGCACTTCGGGCGATTCACGCTAACCGTCTTTTTCTTCCACCTCCTTCTAGGGCTCATCTTGAATCAACACGTTCTTCCGCTTTTTTCTTCCTTGGTCCCCGTCTTTGGAATTCACTCCCCCTTGCTCTACGTCTCGAGTCGTCCTTTAGCTCTTTCAAGGCTTCCCTCAAAACTCACCTCTTCTGTACTGCTTTTGATCTCCCTTCCCTTCCTGCCCATAGCTGACTGGTCCCTATCTCTGATTTTCTTATTCTACTCTCTACTGTCTCTTTTATGAATAATTGGCGTTCTTTTCTGTTTCCTCAGTAGCCTCATTTTATTGTACACCGCTGTATGCCTTTTGGTTTAGGCGGTATAAAAAGTTTTATAATAAAGATAAAGATAAAAGATATCATGTATGGGTTCAGAACTAGGCCTCTTCCTCTCTCCTCCCTTCTCTTCCACATCAGATCTGTAATGTAGTTGGGTCTTACCATCTCCTGTTCTATTCTACTCCATTGAGACCCCTCTTTCTCCAACCTCCACCCCATTAGCGCTCGTAGCTGTGCCGCCTCATAATACCTTGCAATCTCAGGGACCGTCAGACCTCCTTCCTTTTTCTCTCTATACATTATTTCCTTTGCACCCTAAGGGGCCTGCGTCTCCAAATAAAGAAGATTCTTCTCTGCTCCAAATTTAAGATTTCAGTAGGAACTTCTATAGGCAGAGTCATAAACAGAAAAAGTAACCTGGGTAATATATTCATCTTCACTATGGCTATCCTTCCCATCCAGGAGAAAAAGGGTTTATCCCATCTCACCAAATCCGTTAGCACTTCTTTACAGTTCAACTTATATAGCTCGGACCCCTCTGCACTGATCTGGATCCCCAGATATCTCACACTTTTATTAGACCATTTAAACGGAAATGTATTTCAAACCCTTCTGTCTTCCTGTGAGTCCAACCTTAATTTTAGCACTTCTGTTTTCCCCATATTCATTTTTTACCCTGATACTGCACTATATTTCATGATCTCCTGTACTAACACTGGTATAGATTTCTCAGGTTGTCTTAATGTATACATAACATGATTCGCAAATAATGAAATTTTATACTCCTCCTCACCCACCTTTATTCCATGTATTTCCTTATTCTGTCTGAAACTTTCGGCCAGAGGTTCTATCACCATTGCAAACAGCAACGGTGAAATCGGGCATCCCTGCCTTGTACCTCTGCCTAGCTTAAATTGCTCCGAGTATGCCCCATTTATCCATATTTGTGCCTTAGGCTCTCTATAGAGCGCCTCTATCCATTTCTGGAAGTTCTCCCCCAGTCCCATCTTCTTCATAACTGCAAACATGAAAGCCCATTCTACTTTATCAAAGGCTTTCTCCGCATCCACTGCCATCATTATAGATGCTGTCTGCTCCTTATGAACTTCACATATTAAATTCAGCAGTTTACGTACATTATCACTCGCTTGCCTACCCAGAATAAACGCCGCTTGATCCTCCTTTATTAACCTTGGAATATATTTCTACAATCTAGCTGCCAATATTTTAGCCAATATTTTAGCATCCAAATTTATAAGTGAGATGGGTCTATATGATTCACATGTCCCATGGTCCTTCCCAGGTTTGGGTATTACTACAACACCAGCTACTTCCATAGAACTTGGTAACTTTTCCCCTTTTAGTACTCCATTAAAGACATCACACAATATTGGACTAACATCCTCACAGAATGTTTTATAAAACCTGGCTGTAAATCCATCCAATCCTGGCGCCTTACCTTCCTTTAAACTCTTTATAGTCTCTACTACTTCTTCTCTAGAAATCACTCTATTCATCTCCTTCTGTTGCTCTAAGTCCAGCTGCTTCAATGTGATCTCTGCCAGGTACTGTTCTATATCCACCCCCTCTCCTTCTTGCTCTGATTCATAAAGCTTACAATAGTATTCTCAAAAGACTTTTTGTATTTGTTCCATACCTCTAATCCACCTTCCCTGCTCATCTTTTATTTTCAGGATCTGCTGTTGCACCCTTTTTTCCCCAAAGTTTTCTTGCAAGATATCTGCCTGGTCTATTCCCCTGTACATAGAATTTGTGTTTAAGTTGATTTAACCTAAAGGCCTCTTCAGCTTCATGTAATCCTCCTAATTCTTCCTGCAGTTTTCTAATCCGTTGCAGCCACTTTCTACCCCTCTCTGCTTATGCAGTAACTCTTCTGATCTCAACTCTTTGAACAACTTCTGTTCTTTTCCTCTCTTCCGTCTCGCCGCCAGCACTATACACTGTCCCCTTCAGCCCATCCCATACACCGGCTGGCCTCACTTCACCCCCTTTATTATGATGCACGTATTCCCTTATAGTATTCTGAATTCTTTTTTGCCCTTCCCTCTCATCTATAAGGGATTCATTCAACCTCCAAAAACGCAGACCTCCTCCTACTTTTTGTAACCTCAAAGAAGCCTCCACCAGTGCATGGTCTGACCAACTTATGGGTCCTATATCCACCCTCTTAACCTTTTCTATTATCCTTCCATCTACCCATATATCATGTCTATTCTGCTGTAACTCTTATGTGGGTGGGAATAGTGTGTATATTCTCTCTTGTTGCCATGTATTGTCCCCCGCAGCCCCCTCTGGTGGCGGCGTAGTGTTTCCACCGAAGAGCTGGGGAGCGCACAAGATTAGGGGTATTGGGGTTGGCCAGGTGCGAGGGTCAAAGGTAGCGGTCCTTTGTGCCGATCTCGTTACCAACTTCCCAAAAGAGTAACTTCACATCCAAGTGGAGGGAAAAAGAAAAAGGCTTTATTTCTCCTTTACGCAAAAATGGTTCAAAACATACGGCTTTGGAAAGCCACAGGATTGTATCAGTCCTTACATCAGGTTCAACGCATACAAAAACGGTCAAAGTCACAACTGTTAACTTCACAGTAACTTAAAGTAAGATGAATCCTGCATTCACTTTATGCATTCATTGAACTCCCAAACAGGCTATAGCTTCACTGCTGTACAATATGTACATTCCATTGGTTCCTCAGCCTCCTCACCCCCAGATTCCACTGGCATCCATTCCATATCAGATAGCTCTGAGTCTGAAGCTTCGGTAGGGCTGAGTTCTGGCTTTTTAAACACATGCCATACAGTTTTCCAGTGTTTGTTTGTTAGCTTAGGGTGTCGGCTTCTGGCTACAGGATGGAACAAGGGCTGTTCATCCGCTATAGTTTTAAAAGCACTCTTGTCACAACATTTAATACTGGCAGTTTTCTTCTTAGGGAATTTATCTGTTAATCTCTGCTTATAAGTATCATTGTTATACAGATAAACTCCTTTCCTCTGGCTTTCTTCTGTGCTAGGCCTAAGCAAACAATCACAAGAAATGGCTGCTTTACCTTTGAGCTTTCTTCTGTCTTTTCCAGGGAAGGCTTGAGGCCTAGTCTGGTTATCCTCCAACTCTTGCTGGCCCAAATATTCCCACAGTGTCTCTCTTTCCTTAGTGTGTGGAGAAACCCCTCTGAGGCAAGGCTGCAGCTGTTGCCATCGGCCTTTGCTTCCACTCCTGTGGCTGTTGTCTGGTGGCCGCGCCCTTTCAGCTTCTCCCTGTTCACCAGGCCTCTGAGTTCTCCACTTTTCTCTCCAGTTACTTCTATAGATATCTCTCCGAGTACCTTTCTCTCCTTGGATATCTTTTACAGCTGGATATCTTTCTCCTGGATATCTTTTCACTGGAGGCCTTTCCTCCACGTCATTCCTCGCATGTCTTTCTCTCAGGCTGTGTCTTAGCCCTTCTCCCTGGATAGGGCTCTCTCTCAAGCTGGATGTTGGAACATCTCTCTCCTTGAGTGCTCTCTGGGCTTGTCTTTCCTTGACTGCTCCCACTTCAACTGCTCTCTCCTTGACTGCTCTGCTTGATTCAGGACTGTCTCTCCTTAAATCGGAACTGACTGGGCCTAAGTCCTGCCCATAGAGGCGTGGTTCTTCTGAAACTATGCTGGCTCTCCTGCTCCCTCTATGTGGACCTTCAGGATATTGCATCTTAAACCTGTTTTTTTCTAAATTTAAAACTTTTTTTCCTTCTGCAAGAGGGTCCGCTGCATCACAGTATGTGTCTCCAAACACCCACTGTGCCCAATTTATATAACAGCTTCCCCAGCTTCTTGCTTACCCCCTTAGTCCCATACATATTGCTCCCCATAGTATCTATTCTAGGGTTCAGGGTTGCATTGAAATCCCTTCCTAATATCACTGGGCTTTGCATGTGCGGTTACACCACCTCATAGAGCTTCCCATAAAACCTCCCTTGCTGTGTGTTCGGCGCATATATGCTCCCTACTACTACAGGCCTCTCTTCTATTTTCCCTTTTCACATAATAAAACGCCCTCCTGGGTCTCTCTCCACATGCTCTTCTTCCACACTCAGCCCTCTTGCAAACAGTATTCCCACTCCCCCTCCTCTTTGGCAGATACACTTTGTCATATTCTTTACTCATCAACCATCTTTCTTGTACCTTTTTTAGATGCGTTTCTTGTATAAGCACAACATCCGCTCTTATTCTGCTGCCCTCTTTTAGTAGGGCCTGCCTTTTATACCAGGAATTGAGGCCTTTCACATTTATGGTTACAATCTTACATTCATCAAGCTGCTTTTGCTTACTACCCATAACTTCCAGTCTCTGTACCTCCTCTTCTTGTAGTAGTAGTAGTAGTAATCTGTCTTCCAACATTTTTCATTGTTGAAAAATCCTTAGACTCTTTAGGGGGCATTTTCAAAGCCATTTAGGAGGTTTGCAGAGCTGCAGACCCACCGTCTAAATGGCGCTCTGCAGGTTATTCAGTGGTAGTAACATGGTCAGTGCCACTGACTATCCCAAAGTGCCATTATTGCTCTAGGAGCTGATCAGAGGTGGCACCCTGGGATAACGGGCTAGCAGCGATATTCAACCAGTAGCCCGTTATTCCTCAGCAGAGAACGTTAGGCGCCTGAAAGGCTTGCCTAACTTTCATCACTGAAGCTAGCCAAGCGGCGGCTGAACATCACTGCTCTCTGGCCAGCTTCAGCGCTGTCTGGCCAATCCAGACATTTAGAGCCGGTGGCCAGATATGGCCCCCGCAATGAATATCTGGGTTTCAGTGGCGACGACTAGCTCCTGTACAAGCACTA
The DNA here is from genome assembly GCA_033557465.1 of Ichthyophis bannanicus. Taxonomy (NCBI): domain Eukaryota; kingdom Metazoa; phylum Chordata; class Amphibia; order Gymnophiona; family Ichthyophiidae; genus Ichthyophis; species Ichthyophis bannanicus. Next base: position 1,122,131,368 of record CM066031.1, on the reverse strand, counting down.
GCTGCCACCACTGAATATCACCCCCCCCCCCCCACCCCATTTGTAATTTGTTTGGAATTTTTTTTCTCTTCCTGCAGAGTAATGTTGCAAACAAATTCAGGGTTCTGCCCCTGCCTTCAGTGCAGTAGAAAAAGCCATAACCTCAACCTCTGCTACAGAGGTCTCATTTGTCTCAGTGCAAAGCATGCCCAGGCTGAATGTAAGCACCGCAGAATAAAGTCTCCGTGAGCTCAAAAGGAAAGCAGAAGAAAATATTCTGCGCAATGGCCAGCTGACTCTGCGCCAGAGCCGGCCCTAGCACGAGGCGGCCGCCTAGGGCAGCAGAAGTTTAGTGGCAGCACAGCAGTAGACTTAATGGAAGAAGGGACTGAATCCTCACCTGATACTGTCAATGCGCCGGTAATTCAATTAATATGAGACAGAATAGGACTGATTGAAGTACTGGGTGCATCAGCGGCACCTGCACATACACCTCTTTTTTAAATTCAATTACCTTAAAACAATGAGTTTCTTTGAGCTTGCTTGCAGGCAGCCCCTCTCTGGGCAGCTTCATCCCAGAGGACTTTGAGGATTGCACAGGCTGTGTCCAAGGAACTTCAAAGAAACTCAATCATTTGAAAGTGATTGAATTAAAAAAGAGGTGCGTGTGTGCCATTGGATGATGACTCAACCAATGCTGTGGATGCACCGGTAATTCAATTAATGCTATGAGACAGAGTAGGACTGATTGAATTACAAGGTGCATCAGACAGCGCCGGGTGAGGATTCTCTCTCCTTCATTTAATTCTGGCACAGTGCTGGGGCTGCTTTCTGAAGAGATGGTTAATACTGAAAGAAGGGGGAGCTTAAAGGAAGGGGTGGGTGAGGTGTGGAACTTAAGGGAAGGGGTCGAGTTAGCATGAAAGAAAGGGATGGGGCACGAGGGAAGGGGCAGAGATAGAGGAGAGAAGGGGAAGAGACTGTGAGTGCATTAAGGGAGAAGGGAAGGAGGGAGTGAAAGGCCTGAGAAAACGCAAAGCTGACTAGTAGGGGAGGTGGGTGCATGGGGGGTGGGGTGCAGGGAAAAAAGGGATAGTGTAAGAGAGAGAAGTGAAAACTAGGAAATGGGAATAGTGCAAGACGATGGGAGGGACAAGGAATAGGTGAAGAAGGAAAGGGGAAAGTGCAGACACACACCTACCACTCCAACACATATGTATATACAACCACAACCTGATACCCACCTACCCACACCATTCCAACACACACACATTCACCCCCAACACACACACTAACACATACATGTGCACACAGCCCCCCGATGCACATACATGCACAGAGCCATCAAGAAACACAAGAACAAAAACACCAGCATGCACACACATGCATGCCCTAACACTCCCTATGACAAACACATACATGCTCAAGCAGCCCCTGACTGTCAGCATGACACATACACAAACATGTATCCTCCACATGCCTGATTCTGCAAATGGAGGAAATATTGTGCACTACGAGTACACTTCAACTTGCTGAGGGGAGATAGGATAGAGGTCTATAAAATAATGGAATGGAATGGAACGGAACAGGTAAAGGTAGATCAGATGTTTACTCCTTCTAGAAGTAAAAAGACTATGAGGCATGCAATGAAGCCACAATGTAACACATTTAAGACCAATTCGAGAAAATATTTTTTCACTCGACAAGTAATCATTGCCATAGGCTGTAGTAAAAGCTGTTAGTGTAGTTGGGTTTAAAAGAGGTTTGGACAAGTTCCTGGAGGAAAAGTCCATTAACTAAAGACAACCAGGGAAATCCACTGCTTACCCCTGAAATAAGCAGCGTGGATCTATACACCTTTTGGGAACCTGAATTGGCCACTGTTGGAAACAGGATTCTGTGCTTGATGGACCTTTATATGACACAGTATCCAATTTCTTATGTTCTTACATCTCTTCTCTTTTAATTACCGTCTTCAAACGATCTTATGAGTGATGTGACTCCCCACAGAGTTCTTTCAAGTTGCTTGCTGGCAGCCTGGGCAATGCTCTGACTTATTCTCAACTCCCCTTCCCCCAAAAGAGGACATGATCTTACATGCAGCAATGAGGACAGAGCGATGGGGCTGCATGTGAGATTTTTACTTAGTATCAATGCAGTTGGTTCTGCAGCATGGCAAAGGAGTTCATTTTCAGTGGTGACATGGACTAGAGGGAGGTGATGGCAGTATAGCACCAGAGCTGTCCTGCAGCAGCAGCTGGGAATCCAACGTGGTGGTGTTATAGCAAACGTTGTGAAAAGCTCTTATTCAATCACTCACCCACAGAAGGAAAACTCACAAACAGGCTGGAATGCAAACAGGAACTTTTAATGTGCGCACAGGCCCAGACAGAGATACCAGCAACCTCCACAAGAGTCTGAGCCCCGAGGGACGTCCTTCAATGCCTTATATACAGTACAATTTTAAACTCATTCTATAATCCCATTTGCCACAGGTATTTCCTGTCCACCAATCAGCAGCCCCTGGGGAAGGTACCTGGGTGACCTGTCCAAACCGGTGTGCTCTGGTCTGTTGGTTTCTGGGCTAGGGGATACTGTGCTCAGACCTGGAGTGGGGGAAGGGTGTCTACTGAAATAGCAGGCTGATTACTTTATGTAAGAGCCTCATGGCTTGGGGGAAGGGTCAGGCTGATCACTTGTGTAAGAGCCTCATGGCTGCCTCATTCCCCCCTTTTTAAGTGAGACCTCAACTGCTAGAGGCGGTAGAGGGCTGTATTACTGGAGGCAAGCCGCAGAGGGGTGTATTTGAGACAGGGCCAATATCTGGGGGCCGTTCTTTATCTCAGAGCCAGCTGCAGTAACTAACCCTCTTTCCCTGTACTGGGCCCCGTGGGTATGGAGAGTGGCAAAGGCATACCGGGAGTCTGTGTATATATTTATACAACTGTTAGTCCCAAGGGTTAAGGCACGGGTAAGGGCAATGAGTTCCGCCTTCCGTGCGGAGGTTCCAGGGGGCAAAGGCTGTGCTTTGATTATTTCTTCCTTCATCACCACCGCGTACCCCGCACACCTGCGGCCCTCCAGTACCAGACTGCTTCCATCTACGTAGTAGGTCTCATCCGGATTGCTTAATGGCACATCCGTCAGGGCGACTGGAGAAGACTGTATCCATCACTTCCAGGCAGTCGTGATCAGGTGGTCCCGGGCCAACAGGCAGGAATGTAGCAGGGTTCAAGGCTTGGCTGGTAGTTATCTGCACCCTGGGATTTCAAACTAGCGAGATCTTGGGCCAATGCTGTGCTGAAGATGGTAGGGGAGTTCTTGAATCCCTGTGGTAAACGAGTCCAGGTAACTTGGGACTTTCTGCCAGTAGCAGGGTCCTCTTTCTCGAAAGCAAACAGGTGCTGGCTTGCAGTAGCCAGGCGTATACAAAAGAAGGCATCTTTTAGGTCCAGTACTGAGAAGTGAGAAGCAGTCGCCGGGATGAGGCCCAACAGTGTATAAGGGTTTGGTACTACTGGATGCAGAGTCACAGTGGCCTCATTGACACGACGGAGGTCCTGAACAGGTCGATAGTCGGTGGTTCCAGATTTTCGAACTGGCAGCAAAGGAGTGTTCCATGCCGATTGGCAGGGCCGCAGGACACCATGCTGTAGTAGCTGCACCAGATGATGATGAATTCCTTCTACAGCTGCCCGCGGCAGCGGGTATTGTCGCACATGTACCGGGGAGGCTCCCGGCTTCATTCCAACACATACGGGAGGGATGTTAATGGCCATTCCGGGGGGGTTTCCTTCTGCCCATACTCCAGGGGGCACTGATTCCCACGTAACCAGGATAGCCACATCAGATTTGGGCCTGTTCTCATATAACCGCCATTCTTCTTCTCGGGGGACGGACAGTACCAAAACTGTTGGGCCCAGGCTGGGTATTTCGAGCTCAGCCTGGCCGTCAGACCTGAATGAGATTTGGGCCTGGAGTTTTGCCAGAACATCCCGACCCAGCAAGGGTATGGGACATTCAGGCATATACAGGAACTGGTGAGTGATGGTCCGTCCCCCCAACTGGCACGTGCGGTTTTGCAGGAAAGGTCTCTGGGCCCTCTCCCCCGTAGCTCCCACAACAGTTACTGACTGGGAGGAGATCGGGGCTACTTGTTGGGTGACTACTGAGTGTGTTGCTCCGGTATCGACCATGAATTGCATTTTCCGGTCCCCTAAATTCATGTTGACCATAGGCTCCTGGGGACCCAACAGAAGCTTGGAGCCCGGTCCGGCCTAGTAGTCATCCGAGTCATAATGTTCCATAGCTGCAAGGCCTTCGAAAGCTGGAACCGGTGGAGGCGGGAAAGCATCATGCTGATCTTGCTTCCGTGTAGTTCGCACGGGTGCTCTTACACCCCTCGTGGATGGATATCTCCCTCGCCTTGTGTTACGATTTGGACAGTCATTCTTCCAATGTCCCTCCTCTTTGCAGTAGGCACATTGAGTGGGGCTTAGGGGAAACCTCGGCCCCCCATATCCGCGTCCTCGTCCCCTATTTCCTCCTCTGGCCCAGGCTGGAACTGGTGGTCGCTCGGCTAAGGCGGCTGCTAGGAAGTCTGCCTTTTTCTTCATCCGACACTCCGACTCTCGCTTCTGCTCCTGGTCACGATTTACATATACTTTTTGTGCCACTTCCATCAATTGTGTTGTATTCATGCCCGCAAACCCTTCCAGTTTCTGCAGCTTCCGCCGTATATCACCTTGTGCCTGAGCCACAAAGGCATTATTCACCATCTGAAGATTCTCAGGGGCCGCTGGATCGTAGGGGGTGTATAATCGGTATGCTTCAGTCAGACGCTCATAAAATACCGCCGGACTTTCATCAGGAAGCTGGAGAACTTCTGCAATTTTACTGATGTTCATAGCTCGTTGTCCCCCCTTCTTAAGGCCCTCAAGGAGTGCAGTCCGGAAGCGAGTGAGAGCCACTGCTCCAACAGGGTCATTCTGGTCCCAGCGGGGGTTTTATTCGGGAAATCTGCCTCTGCCTGCTGCCGTGGATTTACATCTCCCTCACAGGCAGGATGTGTCTCCAGCCACTGGAGGGTGGCCCGTACAATGCGCGCCCATTCTTCTGTATTGAATAAGGTGGAAAGCAATTGTTTAGTGTCCGACCAGGTAGGCTGGTGTGTTTGCATAATACTGGTCATAAGATCTGTCAGTTCTTGGGGCTTTTCAGTATATGAGGCATAGTGGGTTTTCCAGTTGAACAGGTCCGTAGTGGAGAAAGGGACATAAATCAGGCTGGATGGTCCCACTGCCACCTTTCCAGTAGCATCAATATACGGGAGCCCCTGTACTTGTCGTAGTGGTAATTGGAGATCTTGCGACCGCAGGTGGCGGGCTACCGGGGTGGACGATTCAGGCTCAGCCTCTGTGCTCTCAGGGGAGGAGATGGTGGCACTGGAGGTGGCATCAGATGTGGGAGGGGAATCTGAAGATGAGGGGCCGGAGTCCGTAGAATCTTCCCTAAATCTGGCATCATCCACCCCAAGAAGAGTTCTTCCTGACCTTTCAGCTGTGGGCGGATCCTGCAGTGGTGCGGATGGGACACGGGGTTGAAGTAGAGGGAGGGGGCGTGGAGGAATATCAGGAGAGTCCCATCCCTGGTAGATAGGGCGGGTGTCCGTCCCTTTTGGCGACAGATGGCCGCCACCATTACTCTACACTGATCCTCGTGGTAGCGCTGGAGCCACCTTGGTCTGAGTTGGCATATGGTCAGCCATGAGTCAATATATGGGAACTGGTCAGGGTGCTCTTTTGCTACAATTTGATGGACCAAGGACACAGTGGCCAGGTCAATGGACCCCTGGGGAGGCCATAGCTTAACTAAGGTTGGCCATTCCCTCTCACACAAAAAAGATAATCTGGAGGCGGAGAGAGGTACCCCGTAATCCTCTCTAAACCCAGATTTAAAATTGAGAAGCATGCACTGTAGGGGCGTTTTCACTTTTGACTTTCCCGACCCCATGCTCTAATTCTAGTTCAATAACTAAGTGCAGTATACAATGTGGATCAGATCTTCTAACCTAATCTCAATTCAGGAAAAATGCAATTTACAGTAAGAAAAAAATGCAATTTACAATACAGATCCTATCTAGTCTTAATTCAGGAAAAATAATACAATTTACAATACAGATCCTATCTAGTCTTAATTCAGGAGGGGAGAGAGAGAGAGAAAAACCCCCAAAATTTTTACAATATAGGTCTTGGCAATTTACAAAATATACACTCAGATTTGATTTAGATAAGAGTTAAAAAAATATAAGCTAGCTATTCTTAAAATGTCCACCAGATGGAGCTCCAGGATCACTTTAACCATGAGGAATAGTAGTATGGTAAATACAGCTAATGTCCACCAGATGGAGCTCCAGAATCGCTTTAAGTGTATTTGAGTGTAGCTTACACGTGGTCTTTACAAGATGGCTGCCTCCTTGTGCGTTCCACACCGGATTCAGCTCTGCATACCTCCGGACATGACTCAGCTGTTCCCGAACTCCCAAAAAAGAAACAAGGGAACAGGCATTGGGCCAAACAGCTCCGGATCCAAAACTGAAGCAGGGAAAACAGATCGGGAGTCCCCCAGCAATCAGAAGAACACCTCAAGCAGGCCCAAAACGGACGCTCCAGCGCACCGACGAGGCAAACAGGAGAAGAAAAAAAAAACAATTCAAAGGGGGAGAGCCAGCCGGCCTGCGGCCCGCAAGAAGCAAAAGGAACAGTTTAAAAAGGGGCCAGCCGGCCCACGGCGTGCAAAACAAGAAGGGAATATCTCAAAAGGGGCCAGCCGGCCCGCGGCGTGCAAAGCAAAAGGGGAACAGTTCAAAAGGGAGGAGTGGCCTAGTGGTTAGGACAAGGTACTTCAGGCCGGAGGGCCGGGGGTTCAAGTCCCACCTGGGGACAGCAATCTCAGGCCGGAGGCACTGGGATTTCTAGTCCTATAGGTACTCCTTGTGGTCTTGGGCAAGCCACTTAACCCTCCATTGCCCATGTTCCCTGTAAGTATTAGCGTATGTGTGTCATATCCCCTCGTGTTAAAATGTATCTCCCAATTGACCGCTTTGACCCGGTGAAAAGCGGGATATAAATACAGCTAAATAAATAAAAAAAAAGCTAAATAAATAAAAAGGGGCCAGCTGGCCCGCGGCGTGCAAAGCAAAAAGGGAACAGTTCAAAAGGGGCCAGCCGGCCCGCGGCGTGCAAAACAAAAACAACGGATCCAGGAGAGCCAGCCGGCCCGCGGACAAAGACAAATTGCAGTCAGTACAAAATTTCAATAATTTGCTTGGGGCAAATTTTTAATAGCTTTGGCAGCGCTGCACTTTAAATACCCTTAAGGGGCCCGAGGTGGCAGAGTTAAATTTATATTGCAGTTCTTTACCGGTACTCGCAAGCGTCCCCCCCCCCCCCTTCTTATTCCAACCAAATTTATCAGATACAGATACAGACAGGACGAGCAATGGTTTCAGGGCCACTAAGGCCCCTATTAGGACTGCTCGTTGTGGGTGATCGGGCCGCTACAGGTTCCCAGAAATTACCAGGACTCACAGATAGAGTACAGAACGTAGCAGTACTCACCAGAACTCTGATCAGACAGGTAGTTTGGATGCCAGTCTATCCAGCTGGTTTTCAATCGGGGATTCAGCCGCAGGGACCGACTGTCCAGACAAATCAAGGTGTCCTTCCGAGCACAAAGTGGCCCGGGGCGCCAAGGACCGTTAATCACCTGGAGGGGCCGGTCCCTGACTGGTGGAGGCCCCGATCCTGCAAAAAAGCAGTAGTCTTCCCACCGTGGGTGTGATGAGAGAGAGGCTTTTCTTTTAATTTTTCCTGGCCAATGCACCAGAAATGTTATAGCAAACGCTGTGAAAAGCTCTTATTCAATCACTCACCCACAGAAGGAAAACTCACAGACAGGCTGGAATGCAAACAGGAACTTTTAATGTGCGCACAGGCCCAGACAGAGATACCAGCAACCTCCACAAGAGTCTGAGCCCCGAGGGACATCCTTCAATGCCTTATATACAGTACAATTTTAAACTCATTCTATAATCCCATTTGCCACAGGTATTTCCTGTCCACCAATCAGCAGCCCCTGGGGAAGGTACCTGGGTGACCTGTCCAAACCGGTGTGCTCTGGTCTGTTGGTTTCTGGGCTAGGGGATACTGTGCTCAGACCTGGAGTGGGGGAAGGGTGTCTACTGAAATAGCAGGCTGATTACTTTATGTAAGAGCCTCATGGCTTGGGGGAAGGGTCAGACTGATCACTTGTGTAAGAGCCTCATGGCTTGGGGGAAGGGTCAGGCTGATCACTTGTGTAAGAGCCTCATGGCTGCCTCAGTGGGGGGGACAATAATAGGAGGGGTGCGCATGAGAGGTGGGGGGGGGTAGCACAACTGAAGGTTCGCCTAGGGTAACAAATGCCCTTGGACTGGCCCTGCTCTGCACACTCTACTAGATCCTCTTCTGCAGATGTTTCGTCTATCTCAATGTATAGTGATTTCAAGAGTCCAGCCGCAAAGAAGCAGTGCCAAGGACCTTCCAAAGGGAGATTGGCTGTGCTCATTGGATCTCAAGGATGCCTATATTCATATCACAGTTCATCCTAAATACTAATTCTTTCAGAACACCAACCATTACTAATACAATGTCCTCTTCTTCAGCATCTCCTTGGCCTCCAAGGTTTTCACCAAATGCCTCTTAGTTGTAGCATCTCATGTATCTACACATGCAATGATAGCGCTTCTTTCCAGACCTCAATGACTGGCTTCTTTAGCTTCCTCAAGAGCCCTCACTCTCACTCTCTCTCTCAAACAATACATCTCCTTCAAGGCTAGATTTTCTCATCAGCTTCGAGAGGTCAACATCTCAGTCTACAAACTGAATCTCATTCATAGGGGCTATCCTGGACACAAATCAAGCAAATGCTTTTCTGCCACAAGACAGAGACCTGGCACTAATGCATTAGGCTCAGAAGTTTCAATGCTTCCCAATACTCACAACCAGAATCTAACTACAGATGTTTGTCCATATGGCCGTTGCAATACATGTCGTGCCTTTTGCCCTTCTCAAAATGAAAACATCACAATAGGAGACATTTGCATATAATGGAGGCAGTGTATGCAAATCTCTCTCATACATATTCATTGTGGTTATCCTGAAAACCCGACTGACTAGGTGGGTCCCGAGGACAGGGTTGAGAACCCCTGCAATAGGATCACCTATTCAATTGGAATCAGTGCATCCTGTCTCTTTCAACCACAAATCATCTGTTCCTTTCATTACAGACCATATTACGGTGGTGGATTTCAGAAACCAGCCTGAAACGAGGCGACCCCTTTGCACCACTGGAGGAGTCTTGTGTCCTGACAACAGAAGCTTCCAGTTTCATTTGGGGGAACCTATTTTGGCTCACAGTTCATACAGGAAATCTGGTCACAAGCAGTGACACAAATTGCACCAAAGCCGTTTTTGCAGTGCATGGGAGCTCAGGCAGGAAGGGGGTGCACACAGTGGTGGTGAAGGCAGAGCAGAAAACTTTTTTAAAACGTTTGCCTCTCACTCTTCTCTGTTCATTGAAGACGAAATTTTCAGGCCTGGCAGCCATCACCTCCCACCACCAAGCCGAAGTCTCATGCTAAAACAGCTACAAACCAGTTTCATCATAAAATAGTTCTACATACTCATCCTAAATTCCTACGAAAATTAGTCACTCCTTTCCATCTGAATAAGGACATAGTACTTCCTATATTTTACCCTAAACCGCACAAGTACCCACATAAGAAGTCCCTTCACATTCTGGATTGCAAAAGGGCCCTCACTTACTACCTTCAACAAACTGAATCTATCAGAAAGTCTGCAGTTGTTTGTTCCATTTGGCTCCAATAGACTTGGCATTCCAGTGGCTAAATGGATTGAACCAATTGGCTAGCATCTTATATTAAATTCTGCTATGAACAGACTAATACTCCACTAGCTTGTGAAGTTAAACCTTATCAAATCAGAGCCAACTACAGTCCATGGTCCCCATGTCATACTTTCACTTCTCACTACTGTGTTAAATCAGTCAGGGCCTAGTAGCAACAGTTTAAGATTCAATTTAAAAACACAGAAGAGAACTTTCTGGTTACCTTTCATACCCAGTAGACAGCTGTAGTTTAAATTTCATAGTCACTCAGGGCCTAGCATCAGCAAAGTACTTTTAGTTTCAAATTAAAACACAGAAGAGAGCTTTCTGGTTAAATTTAGAATCCAGCAGAGAGCTTGTAGTTTAAATTTCATAATAGGTTAGAGCCTAGTAGCAGCAAAGAGCTATAATTTAAATCAAATCAGAATATAGTTTTCCTCAGCAGCACAGGACAAGGTACTGTGTAGCAGCCCTTTTTTAATAAGTGTTATATCCCTCCCTCCCTCCCCACACCCACCCTCCCCTGGGAAAATCACAGCTTTATAGGTACTTGCACAACTTAAAAGACAGGAGGTGCTCTCAGGTGAAGCTCATTACCCAAATCAGTCATACACCAAGGACCTGAGATTAATTAAGCTTCAGGTGAACAAGGTATATTAAACTTCTTAGGTACAGTTTTAGTGGTATAAATATCCATTGCACCCTTTAGTACATATAGAACTTGAAGATCTAAACACAAACTTAAAACTAAGATGCAGACAGCAGTCCAGCAGCGGGATGTGGGCTTTCCAGTCTTTTGCATTGAGTGTCACATGTATGATTTTCTCCCAGCTGGTGAGAGGTCTTACGTGTGCACTAGGTGCGAGGAGCTCTCTGCTCTCAGGGAACAAGTCCGTTCTCTAGAGGCTAGAGTAGCAGACTTGGAAAACATAAGACAGACAGAGAGGTACATAGACGAGACCTACAGGGATATAGTCCTGAAGTCCCACCTCCAGTCTGGCAGCATCCCTGTTGCCATGGAGGAGAGAGGTCACGTGACAGGAGAGCATCACCCTGGTGTGGCAGGAAGTGATCCTGTAACTAGGACCTGTCCTCCAGGTGATGTAAACCCCTCTCGCACCGAGGAGGTTTCTCCAGGGCCAAGTGCCCATGCGGGAAGGGTTAGGACAGCAGTTATAGTTGGTGATTCGATCATTAGGCATGTAGATAGCTGGGTGGCTGGTGGACGTGAGGATCGCCTGGTAACATGCCTGCCTGGTGCGAAGGTAGCGGACCTCACACGCCACCTAGATAAGGTCTTAGATAGTGCTGGGGAGGAGTCTGCTGTCTTGGTACATGTTGGTACCAATGACATAGGAAAATGTGGTAGGGAGGTTCTGGAAGCTAAATTTAGGCTTTTAGGTAGGAAGTTGAAATCCAGAACTTCCAGGGTAGCGTTCTCCGAAATGCTTCCCGTTCCACGCGCAGGACCCAATAGGCAGGCAGAGCTCCGGAGTCTCAATGCGTGGATGAGACAATGGTGCAGAGATGAGGGGTTCGGATTTGTTAGGAACTGGGGAACATTCTGGGGAAAGGAGGGGCTCTTCCGAAGGGATGGGCTTCACCTTAACCGGGATGGAACCAGGCTGCTGGCATTAACCTTTAAAAAGGAGATAGAGCAGCTTTTAAACTAGATAATAGGGGAAAGCCGACAGTCGCCCAAGAGCGCATGGTTCGGAAGAATGTATCCTTGAAGGATACTACAAAAAGCAGAGAGGTTCCAAAAAAGAGTAAAGTAGCCCAAATGCCCTCGAGTATGGAGCAGACAGAACTTAAAGATCCCAAATTACCCATGTCTACCAATAGCCAAATTAATATGAATAAAATACAGTCTCTAAAATGCTTGTATGCAAATGCTAGAAGTCTACAAAACAAGATGGGAGAGTTAGAATATATAGCACTAAACGAGAGGTTAGATATGATTGGAATATCAGAGACATGGTGGAAGGAGGACAACCAGTGGGACACTGTGATACCTGGGTACAAACTATATCGAAATGATAGAGCTGATCAAATTGGTGGAGGGGTTGCGCTCTATGTTAGAGAGGGCATTGAATCAGAAAGGATTAAAGTTTTGCAAGAAACAAAATTTGCTGTAGAATCTCTATGGATTGAAATTCCATGTAAAAAGGGGAAGGCGATGGCAGTGGGGGTGTACTATCGTCCGCCTGGCCAGAATGAACAAATGGATGATGAAATGCTCAAAGAAATCAGGGAAGCTAGCAGGAGTTACAGTGCAGTAATAATAATGGGTGATTTCAATTACCCCGGCATCGACTGGGTCAGTGTCACAACAAGACATGCTAGGGAGATAAAGTTCCTAGATGAAATAAATGACTGCTTCTTGGAGCAGCTGGTTCATGAACCGACCAGAGGGGAAGCAATATTAGACCTAGTCCTTAGTGGAACACCAGATGTAGTGCAAGAGATAAGGGTGTTGGGGCCACTTGGCAATAGTGATCATAGCATGATCGCCTTTGATTTAATTAGTGGAGGAGGGATAGTAAGGAAATCCACAGTACTACCCCTTAACTTTCGAAAGGGAGACTATGATAGAATGAGGAAAACAGTTAAGAAAAAACTAAAAGGAGCAGTTGCAAAGGTTAAAGACGTACATCAAGCTTGGGTGTTGTTGAAAAATACTATCTTGGAAGCCCAGACCAGCTGTATTCCACGCTTTAAGAAAAGTGGAAGGAAGTCAAAAAAATTGCCAGCATGGTTTAAAGCTGAGGTCAGAGAGGCTGTTGTTGCCAAAAAAGCATCTTTCAAGAAATGGAAAAAAGAGCCAAATGATGAAACCTGGAAACAGCACAAGCACTGGCAAGTCAAATGCAAGGCATTGATAAGGCAGGCAAAGAGAGAATTTGAGAAGAAGCTTGCTGCGGAAGCAAAAACGCGAAATAAAGACCTTTTCAAGTACATTCGTAGCAAAAAACCCGTGAGAGAGTCAGTTGGTCCATTAGATGATAAAGGGGTTAAAGGAGCACTAAGAGGCAACAAGGCGATAGTGGAGAGACTGAATGAATTCTTTGCTTCGGTCTTTACTGAGGAAGATGTAGGGATGTTACCCACGACTGAAGTGGTATTTAAAGGTGTGGAAGAATTGAAGGAAATATCGATACATCGGGAAGATGTCCTACAACTATTAGATAAACTGAAGAGTAGCAAATCACCTGGGCCGGATGGTATACATCCAAGGGTGTTGAAAGAACTGAAATTTGAGATTGCAGACCTGCTATCAGTAATCTGTGAACTATCATTAAAATCATCTCTAATACCTGAGGATTGGAGGATCGCCAATGTAACACCAATTTTTAAAAAGGGTTCGAGGGGTGATCCGGGAAACTACAGACCGGTGAGCCTGACATCAGTACCGGGAAAAATGGTAGAAACCATCATAAAGAGTAAAATTACTCAGCATATAGATAGTCATGACCTAATGGGAGACAGCCAACATGGCTTTAGACAAGGAAGATCTTGTCTTACTAATCTGTTATGTTTTTTGAAGGAGTGAATAAACAGGTGGACAAAGGTGAGTCGGTTGATATTGTGTATCTGGACTTTCAGAAAGCCTTTGACAAGGTCCCTCATGAGAGACTTTTGGCAAAACTAAAGAGTCATGGGATAGGAGGCAGTGTACTACTGTGGATCAGGAACTGGTTAAAAGATAGAAAGCAGAGGGTAGGGCTAAATGGCCAATTTTCCCAATGGAGAAAGGTGAATAGTGGTGTACCCCAGGGATCTGTGCTGGGTCCGCTGCTTTTTGACATATTCATAAATGACCTGGAAAGTGGAATAACGAGTGAGGTTATCAAATTTGCTGATGACACAAAACTATTTAAAGTTGTTAAAACCCAGGAGGATTGTGGAAAATTGCAAGAGGATCTTGATAAATTGGAAGACTGGGCATCAAAATGGCAGATGAAATTTAATGTGGAGAAGTGCAAGGTTATGCACCTAGGGAAGAACAACCCAAACTATGGTTACACGATGCAAGGTTCCACATTAGGAACCACCACCCAAGAAAAAGATTTAGGCGTCCTTGTGGATACCATGTTAAAACCCTCGGCCCAGTGTGCAGCGGCGGCCAAGAGAGCAAATAGAATGCTAGGTATGATAAGGAAAGGAATGGAAAATAAAACAAAAGATATTATAATGCCTCTATATCGTTCCATGGTGAGACCGCACCTTGAATATTGTGTGCAATTCTGGTCGCCATATCTTAAAAAGGATATAGCAATTTTAGAAAAGGTTCAGAGAAGAGCCACCAAAATGGTAAAGGGGATGGAAGGCTACTCCTATGAAGAAAGGCTAAAAAGGTTGGGGCTCTTTAACCTGGAAAAGAGACGGCTGAGGGGAGATATGATAGAAGTCTATAAATTAATGAACGGAGTGGAACGGGTAAACGTAGATCGATTGTTTACATTATCAGAATATAGAAAGACTAGGGGACATGCAATGAAGCTACAGGGTAAACTATTTAAGACTAATAAAAGAAAATATTTTTTCACTCAACGTGTAATCAAACTCTGGAATTTGTTACCGGAGGATGTAGTAAAGGCTGTTAGTGTAGCTGGGTTTAAAAAAGGTTTGGACAAGTTCCTGGAGGAAAGGTCCATAAACCATTATTAAGAAGGGACCCAGGATATCAATGCTTGAACCAATACAAGCATTGTGGAACCTGTGTCCCTTGGGGAAACTGCTAGGTACGTATGACCTAGATTGGCCACTGTTGGAAACAGAATACTGGGCTTGATGGACCTTGGTCTGACCCAGTATGGCATATCTTATGTTCTTATGTTCTTATGTGTGAAACAGCCTTCAGTCAGGGACAGTACTTTTGTCTGAGCTGTTCTGTCCATCCTGTTTCTAATTTCTGTAACTCTTCCATCCTTATCTGTGAAGCGGCTGCTGCTGGACAATGGATTAATTACCTAGGAACAATGAATGGGTCTGAGTGTGAGTCACACACTTGTGAATCTGACTCAATCCTGCTTGTTGATGAAAAAAAGCAATATTGCTCACCTGTAACAAGTGATTTCCATAGACAGCAGGATTGTACACAAACCTTTCCACCTTTCTCAAGGGTTTCATTCCTTCTTGAGCAATGGAACTAACTGGGGAGCTGAGGAGACCTCTGCATGCGGAAAGAGATGCATATGCTCTGAACTTTACACTTCCTTCTGAGAGATGTTCCATCCTGGCAACGGGTGATGGCATCATTCACTCGTGTGCCTGATCAATCCCATTTTTTGTGAAAATGCCTGTTACAGGTGAGCAACATTGCCATTCTGAAGCAGAGTAAAATAAATTCCATCTTAACTCTAAATATGGTGATCAGCTTATGCTCCTGGAGTAGCAATTAACTACAGCTTCATGTCTCTGCCTCCGACGGTGGTAAATCCACATGGGCTTTAGAAGGTGCCAACCTTGTCTTCTTTCTTGCTCCTAGAGTAAAAGACACAAAAAGGATTCTGCCTACTGACCCTATAAATATGTGTTAAATTATAAATAACACACAATTTAAAACCACTTCAATATTTATGATACTTTATACAGTAGGGAAAATAATATATGTACGTATCCACCTGGATAATCTCTGTTTTTAGGATTGTTGGCATGGTTCAGATCATGTTTTAACTCCACTCCCATTCCATAACCCTATTTACGCCTAGAGCTAACCCTTATCTGATGTCCTTCAATTGGATCAGAAATCATGTGTCCAGCTTGCCAAAATATGAAGTTATCTTGACTTACATTAGCATTCCTTATTTTCTTCTCAGCTCATTAAGCTGGGATAAGGGTGACTCTGGGCTGGATACTTACTGGACTTCACCTGTTGCTTTATGGTCACCGCTAGAGGTCACAAATTAGGTGAATGGATTGCTTACATCATGAGAAACCTTCCAAAATGCTTCACATGCTGTGCTGGACACATCCAAGTTGACAGCTCATGTTCAAATGCTTTTGTGAAAATTGCAACTGAAAATAAGCAAATTCCCAACATACGTATTGAGATCTGGATAAGAACAAGGCTGCAGCTGACTCAGGAACCTAGACCAAAATGATAAGCCAAAGCAAGACTGTCCCAGTTGGTAGCAGAACATGCTCGCTAGCACTTGTTTATCTTTGCTCTCCTTGTGTAGTGACCAGCGAAGCAAGATGTAAGGCCATCACTTACAGACTTTTGCCAATTAGACCCATCCGATTATCCCAGAAGTTGCTCTAACTGAATGTAATTTCTTCTTTTGCCTACCAGGTGGATTGATAGATTGAATCTGAAAGTCGGTGCCACCTGTGAGTTGCCTGCAAATGTGCGTGGCCTGAGGTTAAAAGACATCTCATTCAAGACCTGCCCAGGGTGGAAAGTAGAGAAACCAAAGCCAGCACAACAAACATCAAAGAGCAACAAGAAACCCACCAAGAGGAAGAGGTCACAGAAAATCTCCAAACCCTTCAAGGGCAGCAGAAACAAATCCAGATTATGAGTACAGAGAAGATGCCGGCCTGTATTTCGTTAAGAGTCAGTTATTTTATGTTCCAAGCATATACTAACCTTCTGTCAAGATATGCTACATGTGTATTTAAATCCTGTACACTGCTCATGAACGTTTTTCAACAGATTAATGTCTGTGGGACCCTGCAGTTTCATGGCATATATTTCAAAAGAAAACTACATCTACCATGCATGGAAAATTTAGTGAGTCTGCCCGTTACTAATTCACTGATCAACATTGAAATCGTTACTGACTTCAAAAGGCTCTAATCTGTAGTATCTTGGTGAGCTGAACACAAATATAACATTAAAAAAAATTTATTGGCTCTCGTTTTGAAGATATTGCATGTAGTTTATTTTTGACATTTCACTGTGTAAATTTATCCAGTAGGACATCAACAACATCCAAAATAAGCCTTGAATGATGTAATATTGCATCACATTGCATAATACCAGCATGCACACATCATCCAGAGTTGATTGCATCATTTTCTGATGCAATGCAATACTACTGTCAGACGGCTGCTGAAGCCATCTGACGTCAGCAGTGTACTATACGCAGTCGGAAAGGTTGAGCATTTAAAATATTTCAGACTGTGTGCAAGACAGTTTAAGCTACTGTTACATGTAACTTTTATTAATCATATAATTTTAGCCATTTAGGTACAATACAGAACAGTAATGCCACGAAAGTGCATTAATACCGTTGACAATTTCTGCTACATTTGTGGGGAAGTGGCATTTGCCAACCAGAAGAAAAGTATCACTTCTCAACTGAAGAAGGCATATCATCTTTACTTCGGATGCAAGATTGGTGACCAAGACAAGCCTTGGGCCCCGCATATATGCTGCGCTACATGTACAACACAGCTTTCACAGTGGTTGAATTGCAAAAGACCATCAATGCCGTTTGCAGTCCCCATGGTGTGGAGAGAGCCAAGCAACCACATAAATGACTGCTACTTCTGTTTGGTTCCTCCTCTTTCCAGCGGAATAACGAGGCAAAAGAAGTTGAGCATAGTCTACCCAAACATTACGTTTGCATTGAGACCAGTTCCACATGGTGAGGGACTTCCTATTCCAGAACCTCCATCAGAATATTCTCTTGATTCATCTGATGAAGACAAGGGTGAGCTGACCTGTTCTTCTCCTGGTCCGTCAGCATGCAGTGACCCAGATTTTCACTGGGATGCATTATCAACTCCACACAGAATAACACAGGAAGAACTAAATGACCTGGTTCGTGATTTGGACTTATCCAAGAACAAGGCAGAATTGCTAGGATCAAGACTCCAACAATGGAATCTTCTAGAAGAAGATGTCAACATTATTCCGTATCGAAAGTGCCACCAGCAGTTGGAGCCTTTCTTCAGAAAGGAAAGAAATCTGGTATTCTGTTCCGATATTGAAAGCCTCATGAATGCCTTAAAAATCACTCATGACCCACAAGACTGGAGACTATTTATAGACTCTTCGAAACTGAGTCTAAAGGCTGTGCTTTTGAACAATTGAAACCGTCTTCCATCTATTCCAGTAGCGCATGCCGTCCACGTGAAAGAGGCATATGAGAACTTAAAGCATCTACTGACTTCCATTAACTATAACAAGTACAGCTGGCACCTCTGTGGTGACTTGAAGGTAGTTGCCCTTTTAATGGGACTGCAGCAGGGATATATAAAATACATGTGTTTCTTATGTGAGTGGGATAGCCGAGCAAGGGATTGGCACTACTTGCGGAAGGAATGGAATCGCAGACAAAATGTAACAGTTGGAGAGAAGAATATCCAGCACCCAGCTCTGGTTGAGGCTCACAAAATCCTGCTACCACCCCTTCACATCAAACTAGGTTTGATGAAAAACTTTGTGAAAGCCATGGACCGCACTTCGCCAGCTTTCCGATACCTGCATGAAAAATTCCCTTGACTCAGCGAAGCAAAGATTAAAGAGAGAGTTTTTGTGGGTCCTCAGATTCGAGAGCTCTTCAAAGATGGAGTGGAGGAGTGGCCTAGTGGTTGGGGTAAGGTACTTCAGGCCGGAAGGTCGGGGGTTCAACTCCCACTAGAGGACAGCAACCTTGGGCCGGAAGGACTGGGGTTTCTAGTCCCACAGGTGCTCCTTGTGGTCTTGGGCAAGCCACTTAACCCTCCATAGCCCATGTTCCCTGTAAAATAGTTATCTCCAAGTTATAATGCCCTGTTCAATGTAATTTCAGTTTGTTCAATGTAAACCGCACTGATGCAGAATAGCGCGGTATATAAGAGAATGCAAATAAATAAAAATAAATAAATAAATGACCGGTTCAACAACTTGCTGCAGGGTGATGCGAAACAAGCATGGAATGCTTTTCGCCTAGTGTCAACAAACTTTCTCGGGAATGTTAGGGCAGAAAACTACAAGGAACTAGTAGAAGACATGCTGATGCAGTACCAGAAACTTGGCTGCAATCTCTAAAGATCCATTTCCTTGATTCCCATCTCGATTTCTTTCCTGACAACTGTGGTATGGTTAGTGATGAACAGGGCAAACGTTTTCACCAGAATATCGCAACGATGGAGCAAAGGTACCAGGGAAAATGGTCCACTACAATGCTGGCTGACTACTGCTGGACACTCCCCAGAGAAGCTCCCGAACAGCTGTACAAGAGACAGGCGAAAAAATCTAAGAAGTAGTCTATGACTTGGTTTTTTAGAGGTATTAACCAAAGGCCTATTATATTTACTATTGACATGCATTTCGTGATGTAAACATTAATTCTTGTAGATTACAAAAAATCTAGAGCCAACTTTGCAATTTCACTGTCATATTTGTGTTCAGCATATAAAAATTGATAAGAAATGACTATTTTTATTTCAGTAACATGATTTTTGTAAACATTTGTTGACCAGTGGCCAAGTCAACGCTTCTTTTTACTGATGTCCATATGTTCCTCTGTATATAGATTTGAAATGGCAACAATTATATGCATCAGGCTTATTAGCAAGGACAAGAGAATGAAAAAAATCACAGTGGTTCACCAAAGAAGTGGAAGAAAAAGTAAGAGCAAAAAAAAATTGCATTCATAAAATACAAACTGATTCAAAAGGAGGAAGAGGGAGAAAGCTACCAGGAGAAATAAAGAAGGCAGGAAGGCAGACAAAGTCTCAGATGGGTGAGTATATTGCCCCATCAGTACTGGCCAAGGATAAATCTATCTTTAGACATATCAATTAAAAATGGGATAGTAAAAATTTAAAGGGGAGGATGAGTTTGGTGAAGAAAGCAGATATTGTAAATACTTTTGCTCAGTACTCATGCTACAAGGATAGGAAGATGACGAACAGAAAGAACTGAGGGGTGGATATATTACTATTTACTGAGGATGGAGTTGGTAGACTAGAAAGTAAACAATGCTAGGGGAGTACATCCCAGTTACTGGAGGGGATAGGTGCTGATTGTACCCCTTAATGCTCTTTTCACCTGAAATAGGAGAGCTTCTAAGAAAGGGAAGAACAGATGTAGTAATGTCCACAAGGGTGGGGGCAAGGAGGACACGTAAAACTGTAGACTGATGTCTTAACATCAATGGTGAGTAAGGTAGTGGAAGCACTACTGAAGGACAGAGTAGTGCAAGACCTTGAAGCCAGTGGGTTACAGGGCCACAGGAAACAGTTTCATAGATGGACAATCTGACAATAGATCAGTTTCTTTTGTAGATGAAGGAGGCCTTTGATACTGCTACACTTAAAAGACTGATGAATAAGCTAGCCAATTTGAAAATTTGAAGAAAAATCATAAAGTGGGTGAGAAATTGATTAAGTGAAATAAGCCAGAGAATGGTGGACAGTGGAGTCCATTCTGTTGAAAGGAAATTGATCAGTAGAATGCCAATGGGATCAGCAATAGGTCTAGTTGTCACTGACTTTATAAGTGGCATTATTTAAGGAAAGGCTGAAAAGGCAAGTGTGACTGTAACGGATATGAAAATCTACAACAGAATAGGCATGCCAAGGGGGAACAATGAAAGATGACTTTAAAAAATTGGGTAGCAGGCCTCCCAGTGGACTGTTGCTTTGGCAACTCCAGGGTTAGAGAAGGGAAAGTTTTTTGTACTTGTGGCATAAATGTTAGCATGTAAAGTACACATGCATTTTATAAAATACACATGTAAACTGGGACTCTGTCTATGCTCCATCTAGACCCCTCCCCTGAGAATGTCTACTCTACAAGTACACTCCTAAGTGCCCCATAGAAAAGGCTTATAAGCAGTGGCGGGATTCGAACCGATCAGGAACCGGTTTGGTCCATCCCTGCTATTTGTGCCTTCCTCTGCTTGCAAATAACTTCCTCGCTGGTTCTGCAGGGAAGTTAGATGGGGGCAGGGAATGGGCGGTCTGGGGGTGAAGTCTGAGCGGGCGTGTTTTTTTTTTAACATGCTGGGGTGCGGATGGGGTAGGGGACATTCCCCGCAGCCTGACCCTGGCCTTAGGAGGCCAGATTGGGTGTCGGGCTGTGGGGGATAAACACTTTTTGCAGGCGGCCGGCATTGCAGCTTTTAAATGGAGGCGCGGTGCCATGGCAACAGGACTCCATGGCGCCGCAGCTCCATTTAAAAGCCTTGACTGAGTTAGCCGGGCTATGCATGTATGTGCAGGGTGAACTGAATTGCAGTTCCGGCCTGCACGTACATGCCTGTTCGTGATTCTGATCCCGCGTGGCTAGACGTGCCCCGTGGGATCAGAATTGCAATCCCCTCTGTACGTCTGGCTCAGACCACACGTACAGAGGGGATCTATATCCCTGATCGGAATGAATGGTTAAGATTCCCTGTCTGTGAATGGTTAAGATTTTGGGTGATTAGGACATGATTATTGGCACCCTTATAAACAATTCAAATCATTTTGAACAGAAGAGCCACATTCCCATTGCAGTAAAATTAGACACACCTGTAATCAATTGTCAGTACTCATATGACTTGAATTAACCAATGAATGATGGCTCTAATGTTTAAGATGGCCACAGTAATCCCCTGTTCCATTTTCATAATGGTGAAGATAAGAGAGCTGCCTGAGACCATCAGAAAAGCCATTATCACCAAACATCAAACTTCAAAGGGGTAAAAGGCCATGTCCAAAAACCTTGGAATTCCTGTGTCTACAGTTCACAATGTTATTAAGAAGTTTTCTTCTCATGGAACTGTCAAGAATCTCCCAGGACATGGTGGGAAGAGGAAAATTAATCCAAGAAATCTTCGAAAGTTAGTGCGAACTGTTGGAAAAACACCATGTACAACATCCAAACAGCTTAAGGCTGACCTGGAGCAATCTGGACTAGTGGTTTCAATGCACACTAAACAAAGAAGGACTTCATGAGTGAAGGCCAAGGAGGACCCCACTGCTCAAAGACAGACATAAAAAGGCACATCTGATCTTTACCCAAATCCACCTTGAGAAACCACAATCCTTCTGGGAAAATGTTCTGTGGACAGATGAAACCAAACTAGAGGTCTTTGGCAATACAGACCAGTGATACATTTACAGATGAAGAAGTAAAGCTTACAAGGAAAAAAAACACCCTTCCTACAATTAAGTAATAATAAGGAGTGTAGCAGTAGCAGCCTAGCACCCAAGAGATCTGGGTTCAATTCCCACTGGCTGTGTTTGTGACCTTGAGCAAGTCACATTACCCTCTATTGCCTCAGAAGAAAAGGCCTGGCAATCTACTTCTGGTTATACCTTGCCAAGAAAACCTAGGGGCTACTGGATTGCCAGGAGTTAGCATTGACTTGACAGCACTTAAAAAACAAACAAACAAACAAACAAACAAACAAACAATTAAATATGGTGGAGGTCCCATAATGTTGTGGAGTTCTTCTGCTGCCTCAGGAACTGGAGGCCTCGAATGTATTCGCCAAGTGGGTGACAGCGTGACACACAGTTGCATTGCTGGCTGCACACGCTCAGGCCGCTGGCATCTACTGAAGGGGAACAACTCCCTGGTGGTCAAGTGACCTGATACCCCCCACTCTCCAGTGGTTTGACGGCATCGGAGGCTTCTGTTGATGCTGCAGTCCCCCGATGCACATACCACTAGCGGGTGGGAGGATTCCCGACAGTGCCAAGCCGGCATCACAATGCCATGTTTGGTCTGGTTCGGCAAACGCGGCGCATGGTAAGAACTGGTTCACATGAACTGGCTGAATCCCACCACTGCTTATAAGATTACCTCCAAAAGGTCAAATCCATCAGTTTAAACTAGGGCCAGCTCCTGTATGGGGAGCCAGTGAAGTTTTAAGAAAGATGGACTTGACTTCCGGTAACGTCATCGGGCTATATGGAGGTGGTGTGATAGAGCTCCGCCACCAAAGCCTGAAATAACAGGGGGAAAGTATCCCTGTAAACGAAATTCAGCGAGGTAATGCAAGGAAAGTAGATCTTGCAACTCCCGAGAGTTAAGAGGAGGCTGTGCAGGCAGCAGAAAGCACCGTAGAATGGAGCACACCAGCAGCGGGGAGCTCCAGTCTGCACACACGTGGTCGAGCAGAGCGGAGAGGAAGCGTGCCGAAAAGAGACAAGCACGGCAGGAGGGCTGGAGAGTACAGGAGCTGCAGGGGAAAAAGGAACAGATTAAACTTGAGAGCTGGCACAGCAGGAGAAGGGAACCAGCAACAAAAGGCAGTCTTCATCTTAGCAGCAGAGTGGGGGGCCTGATAGGGGAACCACGAGGTACGTCAGAGGGGCGATCGGGTGAGCTGTACTGAGAGTGTCAACGGCAGGGGGGCTGGTGAGTGACAACACTGCAACAAGCAAATTTTATCAAAAAGAAGCAGAGGCAGAGAAAAGGAGGTGATTTTTGTGCAACGAAGTAGAGGAGGAAAGCACAGAACAGGTACAGAGAAAGTGGAAGGTCTCTGTGGCTCAGAGTACAACATAGCAAAACACAGTGCAGCAAAGCAAAACAATCCACAAGGAAGCTCTGTATAGCACAGAAACCCAAGATTAATTAAATAAGGTGGGACTCCATACATTGCTCAGAAACAAACTGAGTTATTGATTGAATACAGCAAAAGTAGCTGAACTAAAAGAGGGAGCAGAAAGATAGTCAGAAAGAGACCCAAGCTGCAAGGGGAAAGTCACTGCGCAATCCAGAGTCATTTAAAGCTCACTCAGAGAAACAAAGAGAGCAGATGGATAAATCAAATGGAGGACTGTCAGCAAAGAAAAAATTGGCGGAATTCAGATCATCCTCTGTTCCCTCAAGAGGAGGGAAAGAGTGGGAAAAAGAGGCTAAAATGGTGGCAGAGCGTGTGATTGAGCAGGAGGAGGAGATGGAGGGGGCTTGGGGCCCAGGAGTAGCAGATATGATTAAGCAGTGGCTAACAGAACTGAAAGAGGAACTTAAAGTTGAAATTAGCAGTGCAAAAAATGAAATTAAAGAGACAATGCAAGCCTTAAGACAAGATATAACGGAACTGGGAGCTCGGGAAGCTGGGAGAAGAAACAGAAAATCAGTTGGAACAACATGGGGAAGTAATAGCAGACCTCCAGAAAGGATGGGAGGAATTACAAGTGCAAGAGGAGCTGAAGGTGAAGGCAGAGTACTTGGAAGACCGATCTAGACGATGTAATATAAGAGTGCGAGGGCTCCCAGAGGACCCTAAATATAAGAATTGTGACGAAGTTATAATAAAAGTATTTGGATCTCTGTTACAAGCCGCAGCTATAGAAGAAGGCGGGGAGGGGAGGGGGTACCACTGCAAAATGAGCGGGCCCACAGAGGATTGGGGCCGGTAAGAGACAATCAACCAAGAGACATTGTGGTATGCTTGAATTCTTTTAAAACTAAAGAACGATTGTTGAAAGCTGCTCGAAAATTAAAGCAATTCAAATGGGAAGAGCATGAGTTGGAATTGTTTCAGGACTTATCCCTGGGCACGTTACAATGCCGGAGAGAGCTGAAGGAGGTGACAGCATATTTGAGGAGGGAAGACATGCGATATAAGTGGCTGTATCCGTTCGGTCTCCTGATAATGGTGAAGGGGATGTCATGGCGAGTGAAGACAAGCAAGGAAGCATGGCGCGCGCTGAAGGACTTGGGACTATCCAATCTTCTGGAAGGGTCAGGAGGTACAGGCAGAACAAAAACCAACACAGCGTCTACACTGAGGGCGGACAGCATGAGATGGCACAGAGCATCAGCTGATGGCAGGAGGTTGGTCAGATTGACTAAAGGAAGCCACGGAGGGGAAGCGATGGAGAAGAGCAACGGTTGAAGCTGAGAACAACGGCAAGATATGTTAGAAAAGAAACTGTGCAGGGACTCTATTGAAGAATATTGATGATTGCTGTGTAAGGGGTTGTGGCTGAGAAAAACAGGGGGGTGGTTGGGGGGGAAATAAGGGCTAGGGAAAGGAGTAGGTGAAATGGTGGAGGAGAGAGGGAAGAATGGGAGGGGGGAGTAAGGATCTGTCTATGAAAATGTTTTGCAACACTCTTATCTTGGGAAGGGAAGTTGGGGGTTAGAGTAGAGGGAGGACCGGGGTGAAGGGGGATAGGCAAGCATAGGGTCGTAGGGGGGAGAAGGGGAGGAAGAGCCACTAGGGGGTGGAGAAGCTGGGAGGGGAGGACCAGGCGGGAGATGAAGGGATAAGGAATGAGGGGGAAGCTGGGATAGAGGGGCAGAGGCAGGCTGTGGTCTGATTGATGGGCACCATTAATGGAAGATGCGTCTCCCTCGAGGAGAAGGGGGACGGGGAAGGGAGGAAGGGTGGGAGGAGGGAAGAGAGGAAGGGTGGGAGGGTGGGAAGGAAGGTAGGGGGGGGGAAGGGGGGCAGGGGTAAGGACACAGAGAGCAGGGGGATACAAAGTATAAAGGTGAGTTAAAAATAGTATCGCTAAATGTAAAAGGTCTTAACTCACCATTTAAACGACAAAAATTATATAAAGAAATCACATGCCAAAGGGCGGAGCTAGTACTTATACAGGAAACACATTTGACCAGAGCGACAGAATATCTAGTTAAACCCAGAGGATATGGAGTATGTATACACACATCCAACACAGTGGACAAGAAAAAAAGGGGGGTGGCCATATTGATTGATGCTAAATTAAAGATGCAATTGCAAAATGTGGTGAGGGATAAAGAGGGGAGATATGTGTTATTGCGGATAAAAGTGGGAAATGAGTGGTATTGCATAGTAAATGTATATGCACCAACAGGGGTGCAAAGTGAATTCTGGACAAAGCTGAATGAAGAGTTGGGGAAACTGGGGGAGGGTCACCTCATTTGTGGAGGAGATTTCAACTTAATGTGAAATCCAGTGAGAGATGCCTCAGGGAAAAGGGAGGGTAAGAGGGTGGATAGGAAGCGCTACCACAATTTTGTAGTGCACCATTGCTTGATTGACGCCTGGAGATTCCACCACCCGGGGAAGAGACAATTTTCTTATTTTTCACCGGTACATGGATTATATTCCAGAATAGATGCTATCTGGGTATCGAAAGAGATGGGGGGCAGGATTAAGGGGGTGGATATGGATTCGATTACTTGGTCAGATCATGAGCTAGTGGAAGTCAGATTGACAAAAGAGAAAGAGGGGAAGGGCTTACAGTTTTGGAGACTTAATGAATCTCTATTAGAAGATGGAAGGGTAAGAGCGGACATCGAGAGGGAAACGAGGGAATACTTCCATTGGAATGATAATGGGGAGGTAACTTGGGGAGGGGTGTGGGATGGATATAAGGCAGTAGTGCGAGGAATTTTAATTAAATGGGGGGCGCGAAAACGGAAGGAAAGGGAGGGAACTGAGAGCAAGATTGCTGCAATTGGAAGAACTAGATGCACAAGGGAAGCAAGGAGAATACAGAGGCCAGGTGCTGGCAGTAAGAGCACAGTTAAATGACTTACAGGCAGCAAAGATAAGATATCATATGCAGTTGTTGCGACAGGAATTCTTTGAGGGAGGTAATAAAGAGTGGAGGAGGGAGGTAATAAGGAGTGGAGGAGTGGCCTAGTGGTTGGGGCAAGGTACTTCAGGTCGGAAGGTCGGGGGTTCAAATCCCACTAGAGGACAGCAACCTTGGGCCGGAAGGACTGGGGTTTCTAGTCCTACAGGTGCTCCTTGTGGTCCTGGGCAAGCCACTTAACCCTCCATAGCCCATGTTCCCTGTAAAATAGTTATCTCCAAGTTATAATGCCCTGTTCAATGTAATTTCAGTTTGTTCAATGTAAACCGCACTGATGCAGAATAGTGCGGTATATAAGAGAATGTAAAAAAAATAAATAAATAAATAAAATAAGGCAAGGCGATATATGGCTCAGAAACTGAAGCAGAGGAAATTGCGTTCTTATATAATGAAAATTCGGAATCCGGACGGGGAGCGGATATATAAGGATGGGGAGATTAGGGAGGTTTTTAGAGGATACTATCAGGGGTTATATAAAGCACGGGACCCTCCACAGAGGGAGAGAGTACAGAGTTATCTTGATTCAATTCAGTTACCGAAATTAGAAGATGGGGAACAGAAAGAATTAAACAAGGTTATAACAGCTGAGGAGGTACAACGGGCTATAAAACAGTTGAAAATAGATAAGGCTCCGGGGTTAGATGGGCTCACAGCGAGGTTTTATAGAAGTTTTGGAGAGATATTAACTAAACCCTTGGTGAGATTATTTAATCTCCCACGGGAGGGAGGTAGATTAGCGGATACTATAGGATGGGCAGAAATAACCGTAATACATAAAGAGGGAAAAGATTCACAAGAGTGCTCTTCATATCGACCTATCTCAATAATCAATATAGATGCCAAATTACTAGCGAAAATACTCGCTACGCGTTTAAACAAGAAGATAGGGAAGTTGATACATTTGGATCAAGCGGGATTTATTCCCGGTAGACAGGTAGTGGATAATATTAAAAAGATTTTAAATATGATTTGGTCCACTGAACAAAGTAGGGAGGAGGCCTTGCTGTTGTCGCTGGATGCGGAGAAGGCCTTTGACCAGGTGTCATGGCCATTTTTTTTCCAGGTAATGGAAAGAATGGGATTGGGGGAAGAATTTTTAAGTTGGATAAATGCGTTATACCATAATCCAAAGGCATGTGTTAGGGTTAATGGGGCCTACTCTCAATTTTTTGGGCAAGGGAGAGGAACGAGACAGGGCTGCCCCCATCACCCCTACCTTTTGCTATATCTTTGGAACCGTTTGCGGAGAGGGTGAGAGAGAGGGCCGATGTTAAGGGAATAAGGGTAGGGCAGAGAGGATATAAAATATCCCTGTTTGTGGATGACATAATATTGAGTGTAGTTAGACCTTGGTTCTCTATACCAATACTAATTGTGGCGCTCGAGCCCCTACCAGGCGGCCGCCTAGTAGGGACGGGTAGCCACCTCTTATCTTTTCCTAAGCTTGTAGTTGTGTGAGGAATAATGAGCCAAGTGGTTTATCAAAAGCGCACAGGAATTTATTCAGCTTCCTTGCTGGTAAGTGGATACAAATTCTTCAAGCACATTTATTCTCCAGACAAAAGAAAAATAACGGATAACTTCTCCAGTAAACAAATGTCCAACAAGCTTCTGCCCCAGTCTTTTACTGTTTAACGTTTCTGCACAGGAAGGAATATGCCCTTCTTTTTAAAACTCTTCAAACAGGCTGTCAGCTTATTCAAGGCCGTTGCAAACACCAACAGTTTCAGCTGTTCAACCCCAACTGAGTTACTGCCGATAAGTTTCGAAGGAAAGACTCTTAGGCCCTTTTTAATTATATGACTCCTTCTCTCCTTTCTTTCAGCTTCAGAACTACCTTCACACCTACAGTAGCGTTCTTAAGGTTCAACTGTTTCTGGCTTACACTAATTCACCTTAGTGCATGCATCACATTCCATCTCTGAAACACTGGAAGTTACATCACCCTCCTTGGCTTCAACCTCCATGCTCTCAGCTGAGCTGTAGCAGGGTTCTGCTTGGAAACGCTCAGGAACTTTCTGTTTTAAAGTTTTCAACAGGTCAAACAACCTCTCCCACTTTCTTGCCCTCCCTTCTCTGGGCAGGTCTCCTATGGGGTGTTCTTGTTTAACCTTCCTGGTGAAACATTTCTTTCTCCGCTCAGTTCTCTGGGGTACACCAGAATCATCAGAGTCAGAACAGGAAACCCACATTGAAGGCCTTACTGCCTCCCCTCTCCTACCTTGGGGTTTTGGTGCAGTATTCTCTTGGTTGGAACTTCGGCCAGTCAGGACTCCCTCTGCCTCAGAGTAGGGCAGAGACTTTTGGTAAAACTTTCCCGCTCTCTTGCCAGGATAGGTGGTTCTCTCCCAAGAACCTTCCCTATGTCCTCTGTGGCTACTGTGCTGACTATTGTGGCTTCCTTTGTACCTTCTTTGGCTGCCTTTATAGCTGTTCCTTTCTCTGCTGCTCCCTTTGGCTGCAAAGCTCCTTTGTCCTTTGGCTACAGGGTTGTTCTCTCTGGACCTTCTGGAACTTGGTCTGGAACCTGAGCTGCAACTCCCAATTGGACCTGGACTGCAACTCCAACAGCAACTGCAACTGCAACTGTGTCTCCAACCGTGTCTCCCCCTGTATCTCCAACCGTGTCTATCTCTGGTGTTTGTTTGCTCCAATTTAAACATTGAGCAGGGCAACTCCCTTCCTGGCCCTGCCCATCTGTACCTCCCACTCCTATCTATGGTTGACCTGGAGTGTGGGCGTGGCTTACAACTAGGTCTGCCCTCTAGGTTTCTCTCCGGGCTTCTGCTGTGGACTATGTGATCCTGTGTACCCATCCCCCGCAAAGAGGAAAAATTCTTCTTCTCTTCACTTTTTCCTGGCTGGGCTTCACTCTCCTTACCACATAATGTGGGAATTGGAAGAATATGGAAGGCTTTCGGGTTTCACTATTAATTGGACAAAATCGGAAATATTAAACTTATCACTAAATGGAGATGCGCAGGGCATACTGCAGAAGAAATACCCATTCAGATGGGCTAGAGAAAAAATTAGATATTTAGGGATTCAAAGTAGTAATAGGATAGATGCCCTAAATTATCCGAAACTATTTGGGCAGGTAGAGCGCTTGTTGGATGGGTAGGGGAGGGGATACCTCTCATGGTTTGGACACATAGCAACAATAAAGATGATGTTACTGCCAAGATTCTTGTTCCTGTTCCAGACGCTACCAATACCGGTACCACCTAGAGAGTTAAAACAACTACAAAGACTTGTTAATCTAGTCATATAGTCGAATAGACAGCCAAAAGTAACTATGGCAGTAACGCAAAGAGCCAAGGGAGAGGGAGGGTTAGGGGTACCTAATTTTAGAAAATATTATGAGGCTGCTCAACTGAAAACGATATACGAGTGGCACAGCGGGACACAGAAACAGTGGGTTCAAATGGAAGAAGACTCGGTAAGTGGGGGGAGATTGGACAGAATAGTTTGGAGGGGTGGTAATAGCGCTGAAAATAAACACCAACACCCCATAATAGCCCACAGTTTGAGGGTGTGGAGACAATAGAAAACAATTAGTACAAGATAAAGAATACATACAGGGAATGAGACTGGAGGCATGTTTTGATAGGGGTCAGGGACCAGGGGTAACTGTTTTGCGCAGATGGGCAAAGGCAGGGCTTACACAGATTTCTCAAATAGTGAGCAAGGAGGGCATGCTGGAGTTTGAGGGCATCAGGGACCTGTACCGGCTGGGAGATAGCGATTATTATGCATATTTACAATTGAGCCATTTTTTGAGGCAATGGAAGGTGTGGAAGGATTTATGGGAACATAGAGGGTGGTTTGAGGCGCTTTGCTCAGGCCATATTGGCCAAAAAGGAGCTTTGTCCAGAATTTACAAAGGATTGATGGAGGGAGGGAGAAGTAAACTGGGGTTTATGATAAAATGGGAGGAGGAACTGGGGGTAAGCTGGAATGAAGAGGTGTGGGATAAGATACTACAGACAGTGGCCAGCATATCCATAGCCACACAAGTGAAAGAAAATGCTTATAAAGTGCTATATCGTTGGTACTGGACACCAGTACGTAAAAAAAGAGCTGGAGTGGGACACAATGATCAATGTTTGAGGGGGTGCCAAGAGCGAGGAGACTGGTTACATATGTGGTGGAAATGTGAGAAGATTCAAGCATATTGGGCAACGATTATAGAAATGACTTTTAAAATGACTGGATATAGATTGCAAAGGAAGCCAGAGGCCTGCTTACTGCATCAATTGGAGGAGGATATCCCAAAGAGGGAAGGTGGGGTCTTGCATCACTGTATAGTCGTAGCAAGATGCAAGATAGCTCAGCATTGGGTGGGTTCGGATCTACCTAAGCTGGCAGGCTTTGTCAGAAGAGTGGCTGAGGCCAGCTTGATGCATAGATTGACGGAGATGAGAAGGGGGAAGAGAGTGGATAAATGGAAGAGTGTGTGGAAATGGTTGGAATCGTGGAAGGCTGGAGAGAGGGGGAGAAAGGATGGCGGAACGGATGAAACTTAGTTCAGACCCTTGGAGATACAGATTGGCGGGATGAGTTAATGGTGAAAGGGTGAAAAGAGAGGCGATGAGTACGAGTGGCCAGATGTGAGGAGGAGGAAGGTATGACTGTAGAGCGCAGGTGGGGAGGGGGGGGGGGGGAGGGAGGAGGGATACAAAGAAAGGGGGAAATAACAAGCTGGGGCATAAACAGGATACATGATGTAATGACTATGTAAATTGTTTAATGTTGAGAATGAACTGGTTTGTAATGTGCATGGAAATGGTTAATAAAAATTTAAATGGAAAAAAAAAGAAAGATGGACTTTCTACCTATTGACACCAACTAACACTCTTATTGCAGTGTTCTGGATCATCTGCAATCACCCCAGTACATATATAATGTGCAGCAGATGAGACTTCAACTGCCTTACTAGGTAAAGTTTATAGTAGGTACACCGTGCTACCCTTGCTATCTGACACGGAAAGGGCCCCTGCACATCTAGGAGTACACCCAGATCTCTCACTGAACTTTAACCAGAATTATTTCCTTTTCAATCATAGGAACACAGTCCAAAGAGGACAGATCAGCCTCACCAAAGCACTGCAGTTCTGTTTTTTGCACATTCAAAACCATCCTCATGGTCTGCAACCTAAACTCAACTGCCAGTGTTATCTCATTAACAGCTTCTCCAGTACTACGTTCAACACAGGACTGGAAAGAACCACCAGACTGCTGACTTTCTTTCTTGGGAGGAGATCTTTGCAGAGGAAGGCGCTCAACTCCAAGATGAGCTGAGGGGGAAGGTGTGTGAAGAAGTATAACACAGAGATTCCCAGCCCTCCTTAAATCCAGCCCATTTTGATAAGACCATTGCTGGGAAGCACAGAGGCAATGGCAGGGCCGGAGAAAGGCGTTTAAATCGCAGGCTCAGGAAGAAGTACTGTAGATAAGCCCTGACTGGAGGAAGGAAATACCTCAGAATATGCTAAAGCACGTATGTGTAAAAGACTTTATTGGAATCTTGTTGAGCCTGCAATGCAAGCCAGGCACCATTTGCTCGTTATAAATATGTTTTTCTTTGTGTTCTGCACCTAGGTTCAGCTGGTCTTATTTCTCTCCACCAGCCTAACTGCAAGCCCAGAAAAACCTTAACTGCTCACATCTATGCTAGTATAAATGCTGTCTATAAATTACTTGATGGCTACATGTATATCAGAAAAAAGTACCAACTATGGTCCTATACAGTTTTGGTCAACATTATTGGCACCCTTGCAGTTCAGCCCCTTCATGTCCAATATCTCCTAAAAAAGTGGCCAGTGAAATGGCTTTGGACTATATATGCACACATATTTAAAAGAATCAAATAAAGCAAGATCATTTAAAGAATGAAATAGTAGGAAACAGTATAAAAACTGGGACATTTCCAGGACATGATTACTGGCACCCTTATAAACAATTCAAATCACTTTGAACAGAAGAACCACATTCCCATTGTAGTAAAATTAGTCAGTCCTCACTTGACTTGAATCAACCAATGAATAATGGCTCTATTGTTTAAAATGGCCACATTCACTCCCTGTTCCATTTTCACAATGATGAAGACAAGAGCTGCCTGAGACTGTCAGAAAAGCCATTATCCCCAAACATCCAACTTCAAAGGGGTACAAGGCCATCTTCAAAGACCTTGGGATTCCTGTATCTATAGTTCACAATGTTATTAAGAATCTTTCTGCTCGTGGAACTGTCAAGAACCTCCCAGGAGATGGTGGGTAGAGGAAAATTAATACAAGAAGTCTTTGAAGGTTAGTGTGAACTGTTGGAAATACACCACATACAACATCCAAAGAGCTTAAAGGTGACCTGGAGCAATCTGAAGTGGTGGTTTCACACCATGCCCTAAACAAATAAGGACTTCATGGGCAAAAGCCAAGGAGGACCCCATTGCTCAAAGACAGACATAAAAAGGCATGCCTGATCTTTGCCCAAACCCACCTTGAAAAACCACAATCCTTCCAGGAAAATGTTCTGTGGACAGATGAAACCAAACTTGAGCTCTTTGGCAATGCAGACCAGCAATATATTTACAGGCAAAAAAAATGAAGCTTATAAGGAAAAAACACCTTTTCAGTCAATGTTCCCTCTAATTTTCTGTAGGCTGTGTGCGCATAAAATATCAGCTGTGTGCAGCTTTTGAAGGAAGGTTAAATTTTTGTGCGCCACATAACGACACTCGGAGTTATATACTTTAAAATTTGACTACACTTCAGAATACAGTATGCACACCACATTGATTTTAATCAAATTAAATGAAAATAAACGATTACTAAATGAAGTGGGAAATTTCTAGTAATTACAATCATAACTTTTAAATTTTAAGACGTCTGTGTTGTTTTCTATCAGAATCAGAGTTGTAATTTTTGTGTGCTCTGTTGTAAAGTATGTGTGCTCGCTCGGCAAGGTGTGTGTGCGCGCACACATGCACAGCTTAGAGGGAACAGTGCTTTCAGTTAAATATGGTGGAGGTTCAATAATGTTGTAGGGCTATTTTGCTGCCTCAGGAACTGAAGGCCTGGAAATGTATTAAAGAAATCATTAAGTTAGAGGACTGCCAAGATATTTTGGAGCAAAATGTGCTACCCAGTGT
Source organism: Ichthyophis bannanicus (assembly GCA_033557465.1). Taxonomy (NCBI): domain Eukaryota; kingdom Metazoa; phylum Chordata; class Amphibia; order Gymnophiona; family Ichthyophiidae; genus Ichthyophis; species Ichthyophis bannanicus. The sequence continues at coordinate 1,122,097,815 of CM066031.1, read as the reverse complement.
CAGAAATCTAGGTCTGGGTCCAAGGTCATGAGTCCTCCAGCAGGACAATGACCCAAAACATACATTCAAAAGTACAAAAGAATGGTTAATAAAAAGAACAAATGGACTGTTTTAAACTGGCCAGCAATGAGTCCTGATTTCAATCCAAATGAGAACCTCTGAAATCTGCCATTGGTAAAAGGAATCTTGGAAACAGTCATGAGCTGGAACAACTCGCAGTTGAAGAGTGGGAGAAGCTACCAGCAGACAGATGTACAAAACTTATAGACGGCTACAAGAAACATTTGGAGGCTGTCATCACTGCTAAGGGTTGTGCAATGAAATATTAGTGAAGGGTGCCATTAATCCTGTCCAGGTAATATTTTGGGTTTTTTTTCTCAGAAATTACTACGTTTAAGTTGCACAGACATCTTTTTTTTTCTGTTGTATACCTTTGAACATGCTATTAAAATATTATGATGACATACAGTTGGAATATTTCCAATTATTTCTCAAGATATTGTACACAACATACTGTACTTAAAATGCAAGGGTGCCAATAATGCTGACCACAACTGTCATTTTCTCGTAATACTGTATGTGTGCAATGGCTCCTGTTCAAAATTTTTAAACAAAAAGGTAATAGGAACCCCTGCTCACAGTTCAAATGAAGGAGTAGAAGAAATGCATGTTTCCCTGAAAAGCAAAAAAACAAAAGGCACTGAATGCTTTCTTCAGCTTTAGACCCCCAAGGATCCCGCTTGCCTAAGCACTGTAGAAACAGAACTGTGGGTGTTCACCCAGAAGCCAGTGAATTAGTTAGGAGAGAATCTTAATAAATACCCAAGGACTGGAGGTGTCCAAGAGAAAGCATAAAATGCAACAGTTATAGAGCCTTAGCTTCTGGGTTTTCTTCAACTCAATCTGAATTTGGGACTCTTTTTTTAACTAATTTTCTCACCCGAGACTGCATAGTTCAAACAAGGAAACCAGAAAATGTAAGGAATTTCCATTGACTATAAAGTGGAGCCAACATTCAAAGGCACATATCCAGTTAGCGGCGCCTGCTAATCGAAACAGTGCCACTGAGTCTTATAAAAGGGCAGCGCTATCCCAATAGTGCTGCGGAGTGCTCCTGCATTATTTGCATAGTCGCAGGTGGAGTTAGCATTCATCTGGATTTTCAGTGCTGTTATCTGGGTAAGAACCTGCTAACCTAGCTCAGGCAAAGAAAGTTACCTAAGTGGTATGCAGCTTGGCTAGCCAGATAGCATCTGAATAATAGAGTTATTCAGATATCCAGTGGCCGCCACTGGCCAAATACTGTTGTTGAAATTCCAGATTATTTTTACTCACAGTGGCCGGTGTTTAAAAAAACCTGATGGCCACCAGACTGAATATCAACCCCAGTATATTTAAGGCATTAGTTATAAAACCTGTCTTGGGGAAGCATCAACCAGTCAGGTTTGCAGGATATATATGCTTTTTGATATGTTTGTTTGCTCTATCTCCATCGCATGCAAATTTATCACATAACTGTATCACTCCATAGTGCAACTACACTTCAAGTACTAGGTGCAATTCTGATCACTGTGTCTAAAAAAAAAAAAAAAAGCAGAATTAGGAAAGGTATAGAGAAGTATGACCAAAATAATAAAAGGGGATGGGACAGTTTTTCCTATGAGGAAAGGTTAGAGGTTAGGGGTCTTCAGCTTGGAGAAGAAATGGCCAAGGGGAGATATGAAGGTCTATAAAATCCTGAGTGAAGTGGAAAGGGTAAATGCAAATACATTTTATTCTTTCAAAAAATAAAATGCCTAGCAGCCACATGATGAAGTTATGAATTAGTATATTTAAAATAAATAGGAGAAAAGAATCTTTCTCTCAATGCATAGTTAAGCTTTGAAACTCATTGTGAGAGGATGTGGTAAAAGCCATTAGCAGAACAGAGTTAAAAAAGATTTGGATAAATTCCTGGAGAAAAAAAATCAGTCGATGGTACTTAACAATAATCCCTGGGGTGAGGGGGGGGGGGGCAGCATGGGATCTTGCTATTTTGGGATCCTGCCAGATATCTGAACACAGGGTACTAAACTTGAATGACCTTTCATGTGACTCAGTATGGAAGTTCCTACTTATGTTCATTGTAAAAATCCTGAAAATCTGAATGGCTGGTGCACCCCAAAGGCAGGTTTGCGAGTCTCTGATGTAAAGCATGCTCCTGTTTCATGTTTATCAAACCTTATTCAATTGCATAAAGTTGTTTTTTTTTACCTATTTCTTCAGTTTTAAGTTTCTTTTGCCTGAGGTGGTGAACTAGTACTGTATGTCAAATGTTTACTAAGTATTTGGAACAGCAGGCCTTGAGTTTTAGATTACTCCCCTCTAGCAAAAACATCTGGTTAGTAATAGCATAGCAAAAATACTAGAACATCTATTCTCTAAGGTGAAGCCTTTGACAGAAAAAATGTAATTAACTGTAAGTTGGTTGTGTTCTTTCCCAACAGCACTACATTAGTGCTGGCCAAGTGGGCCAGCCTGTCCACCTAGGTGTGCAGACCTCAGGGGCGGCAGTGAGATGCAGGGGCAATTCTATAATTCTATCTCCATCGGGGCCCAACGGCTTTAAAACCGCCGTTGCTGAGGCGCGCCCGCGCCTGAGGGCCTCGCCAGAGGGCCCTTTGGCGTGGCCCTTAGGCGTTGGTCCGTGGCATCTGCATCTGGAGTCCCTGATGATGTTTGATATACTACCTATGTATCGGGGTAATTTGCTGTTCTATGTCCTTCTCTTCCTCTTGCCTATTTAACTATCTCTCTCCTCTACCCTATCCTATCATATAAATGGCGTTCCTTTCTTCTTTCCTTAAATGATGTATTATTGTAAACCGCTCTATGCCTTAGGGTCTGAGCGGTATATCAAATTCAATAAACATAAACATATAATGAGGCAAAGTGAGGCGGCCACCTCAGGCAGCAAAGTTTTGTGTGGCAGCAAAAAATGCCCCCAAAACAGCCAAGTAGACACTGACTCACTCTGCCTTCTATTGTACAAAAAACAACAAACTTGAATAGACTAGCTGCTGTCGCTGCCGCCTCTGCTTCTCCCGGCAGTGGCAGAATCACCCCCACCGCCTCAGATCCAAGGGAAAAGAAAGGGAAAGCCTGCTCTTGAGATTCAGCACGCTTTTAAGTCCCCGCTAGTTCCGCCCCCTTCCCCTCTGACGAGAACAGCATCATCAGAAGGGCTGGGACCCATCTGGGTTTAGCAAGCATGCCAGAATCGCAAGAACCAGTGCCTTTGCTTTCAAGTTGATGGTTCGTCGCTTCTGGTTGTCCTTAACATGGCAGCACATATCCTTTACAATGCATCTATAGCTGAACATATTACTCCCATGCTACATTGGCTACCTTACATTGAGTGTGCGAGATTCAAAGCTATCCTCACCATCTTCAAAGCCTTCAACAAACTTTCATCCACTTACCTCCAAACCTTCATACATGAGACCACAGACAACCGTTCCAGGCAAACTGGATCTTAAAACACCCTACACATACCAACATTATTTACTAAATCCAATGCCACTACGTCCAACAGAGCTTTCTCGTTGAACACACCTTTGTTCTGGAACTCAATTCCACACAAGCTCCGGGCCATAAAGGACCTGCTTTAATTTAGAAAGGCTTTAAAGACTCATTTATATAGAAATGCTGTTAAATAAATAAATACTGGACAACAGGGAAGGGGGGCAGAAACACAAATGCTGAAAGGGCAGGAAGCAGAGACAAATGCTGGATGAGGGATAGGAGGGGGGAGGGTGCCGTCGCTAGCTGCCCACTCCCCATTCAGGATGGCTGTAGCCTAATGGAGAGCCTGCCCACAGGACACGCTGCTCCTGAAGGCAGAAAGCTGGGACTAGCGACTGTGGCCTCTCACTGCCTTCTGCCCAAAAGAGCATATCCTGCGGGCAGGCTCTCCACTATGCTGCTGGCACTCCTCAGCTTATCCTGAATGGGGAGTGGGGGCGGGTGGCCAGCGACGGCACCCTCCTGATATCGGCTCCTGCGGGCAGGCTCTATTTCTCTGAGCCGCAGCCATGGTTTTCACAGCCCCTGCCTGCAAGACATACCGCTCCCACAGGCAGAAGGCAATGATCTTGGTCCAGAAAAGCAGAGCCTGCCCACGGGATCAGCAGGGGCTGCGCAAGGCCAACTGTGCCCTGCCACTCTGTGCTTAGATCACAGCCTGCACATACCCTGCTCATGGGACATGCTGCTCTGTGGGTAAACTCTGCCTCTTGAACATACATGAGGGGGGGGGGGACATTGGGAAGGGGGGAGTGGACATGAGGGAGCATTGGAAGGTGGAAGTCAGTTGTCACAGGGAGTCAGAAGAGAGATGCTGAGGGCAGCGGGGAGGGGGGATAGGGGGGCAGCAGGGATAAGATTGAGGTAGGGGGCTAGGGAGATACTGTTCATGGAAAGGGCCATAGGGAGAAGCAAGGAGGGATGATGGAGTGGTGATATTGGCCAGGGGGCTATAGGGAGACTATGTGTAAATGCTGGACTTGTGGAGGGGAAGACATAGGGGAGGATGCTGTACACTGGGCAATAAGGACAGAAGGAAATGCAGGACATGGGGGTAATAGGGAGACAGAGGGGGGAGATGGACATGGGGTAAATAGGTTGAGAAAGAGATGGAGAGATACTGGGCATGGGAGTAATAGGGAGGGAATGGTATAGTATGGAGATGGGGTAGATGCTGGTGGCAGGGGGGATAGGAACGGAGATGGCAGACATAGAAAGAAAGAGAGAGCAGAGGTACTGGATGGAGGGAAAGAGAAAGCCAGAGAGAGAGAGAGAGAGAGAGAGATTGGATGAGTGATGAGAGATATCAGACATGGAGAGAGTGAGCAAAAGACTGGGGAATAATGGACCAGGGAAGAAGAGCTGGGGAGTGGAAGGACCGGAGTGAAGGTTGAAAAGGTAGATGGCATAAAAAAAGGGAGATTAAGAACTGGATAGTAAGGAGTAGTGAAATTTGGGTGGAGAGAGAGAGAGAGAGAAATATATGGAAGAAAGGTGGAAGGAAAAAAAATCAATATCCAAGATGGAAGGAAGTGAAGAAAACAAAAGGAAAGATAAGAAATGGCAGATGAACTACAGACCCTAGAAAGAGAGCTAAGAGAAGACAGAGGAAAGCAGGAACCTCAGATCAGGACCAACATGATCAGAGAATAAAATGGTCAGACAACAAAGATAGAGAATTTTATTTTAAATTTACTACATCCTCCAGTAATGAATTCCAGAGTTTGATTACGCGTTGAGTAAAAAAAATATTTTCTCTTTTTAGTCTTAAATGGATTACATTATAGTTTCAATGCGTGTCCTCTAGTCTTTCTACATTTTGATGGTGTAAACAACCGATCTATGTTAACCCATTCCACTCCATTCATTAATTTATAGACCTCTATCATATCTCCCCTCAGCTGTCTTTTTTCCAAATTGAAGAACCCTAACCTTTTAAGTCTTTCCTCATAGGGGTATCCTTCCATCCCTTTACCATTTTGGTGGCTCTTCTCTGTACCTTTTCTAATTCTGCTATATCCTTTTTAAGATACGGCAACCAGAATTGCACACAATATTCAAAGTGTGGTCACACCATGGAACGATACAGAGGCATTATAATATCCTTGGTTTTATTCTCCATTACTTTCTTTATGATTCCTAGCATTCTATTTGCTTTCTTGGCCGCCGCTGCACACTGGGTAGAGGGTTTCAACATATTATCCACAATGATGCCTAAATCTTTTTTCTGGGTGGTGGTTTCTGAGATGGTACCTTGCATCATGTAACTGTAGTTTGGGATGTTCTTTCCTATGTGCATAACTTTGCACTTGTCCACATTAAATTTCATCTGCCATTTGGATGCCCAGTCTTCCAATTTATCAAGGTCCTCTTGTAATTTTTCACAATCCTCTTGGGATTTAACAACTTTAAATAGTTTTGTGTCAGCTGCAAATTTGATTACCTCACTCGTTATTCCCATTTCCAGGTCATTTATGAATATGTTAAAAAGCAGCAGACCCAGCATAGATCCCTGCGGTACTCCACTATTTACTTTTCTCCATTGAGAAAACTGGCCATTTAGCCCTACTCTGCTTTTTGTCTTTTAACCAGTTCCTGATCCACAATACTACATTGCCTCTAATTCCGTCTTTTTAATTTTGCCAAGAGTCTCTCATGAGGAACCTTGTCAAAGGCTTTCTGAAAATCCAGATACACTATATCAGTTGGCTCACTTTTATCTGCCTGTTTATTCACACCTTCAAAAAAATATAATTGATTAGTAAGACAAAGCTTTCCTTGGCTAAATCCATGTTGGCTTTCTCCTATTGAACCATGACTATATATATGATCAGTAATTTTATTCTTTATAATGGTTTTCTATCATTTTGCCTGGTAATGACATCAGACTCACTGTCTGTAGTTTCCCGGATCACCCCTGGAACCTTTTTAAAATATTGGCGTTACATTGGCCATTCTCAAGCTGTCCACTGACTGGAATCCCCAGAAGGGAGTTTTCGCACATATACATCTTCCTCTGAGTAAGAAGTGATGTACAAGTACCGTCACCTGGGGACGAAGAGTACTATAGGCACTGTTCCCTCTAAGCTGTGCGCGTGCACACACCTTGCCGAGCGAGCGCACATACTTTACAACAGAGCGCACAAAAATTACAGCTCTGATTCTGATAGAAAACAACACAGACGTCTTAAAATTTAAAAGTTATGATTGTAATTACTAGAAATTTCCCGCTTCATTTAGTAATCGTCTATTTTCATTTAATTTGATTAAAATCAATGTGGTGTACATACTGTATTCTGAAGTGTAGTCAAATTTTAAAGTATATAACTCAGAGTGTCGTTATGTGGCGCACAAAAATTTAACCTTCCTTCAAAAGCTGCACACAGCTGATATTTTATGCGCACACAGCCTACAGAAAATTAGAGGGAACACTGACTATAGAGTTGCAATTCTTCTGTCCCAGAGTCCTCCCAGTCTCACGCCAAATGATAAGAGGCCTTGCCCTACAACATTCTGGAAGGCCCTGACCCCAGAAGGAGACTGGTGTCACTCATGAGGCGGAGAAGAGCCCATGGATGTCCAGGAGACTCATTCTCCAGTACAGCCCATTGGTTGCCCAGCTTTGGGATCCATCTCCCAGAGAAAGTACTGGAACTCTGCCTGAACACCAAGAGAATTGGACATCATCAGGAGTGAGGGTACACTGATACTCTGTGCATAACACATTAGAGGGGAATGGTGGCCAGACCAGCACCAGTGACAGGTCCTTTGATATAACAATGTTAACGATGTTGATGTATCTCTCTCAGGCAAGGTCCAAAAGATGGACTGGTCAACATTGATGCAGCCAACAGAGGCCTCAGCATGCTACACCACCAAGACACGGTACACTCCTTGAGTGTCCATCAAAAATCTCTGATTCCAAAGGCAGTGGGGCTTGATCACAGGTTGGCCAGTCAATGCTGATGATGATACCGAAGCTCTGGCATGCTGTGGGCTAAGAGCACCACACTGCAGTCCTCAAAGGCTTTTCAAAGGTGCCTCTCCATGTCTGCCAGTTCTGAAGGCAGCGATGTCTTGGCTACTTTGACTGATGTACCCGGTATCTATACAGGAATATCAGCAGCTCAAACACAGCCGACTGTCAATGCCCTCTCACTGGTCTACAATTTTTTTTAAAAAGTTGGCTGCTTCAGAGACAAAATCTGCCAATTCTTATGGATTTTGATGCGCTGAATTAAAAAATGACAATTAAAACTGTTGATTGGCTACTGTTTCTAAGATATCTAAACTTTTCTATTTTATAAACCTAGCTCTTTTCATGTGTTTATGGTTGCTATATATATGAACTTGATAATATTTCACCAGTCATCTTTGTTTAAAAGTTTAAAAATAAGCCAAAGGGTTATTCAAATACAATTTATTTAAAAAGTATGAAACAGAAAGCAAGAAATGACTATGTATGCATTAATAATCATTTCAGAACGTATTCAGTGTCTATTCAGCATTTCTTGGCATGTCTCTTTTATTCTGTAAATGAAGTATTTCTTGTCACTGTCCAGCAACAGTCTGCATGCATTGATGGGCTCCATTTGCCTTGATATCTTTTCTGCATCACTGCAGTGTCCTGATGAAATCGCTCGCCATGTTCATTGCTCACTGCTCTGCAGTTTGGTGGAAAAAGAAATCAAGACAAGAGTGCAAAAAATCTCTCTTTAGTGACATGTTGCAGCCAGGGCTTTTGTATGCATTGAGGAGTTTTTCCACCAACCCCCTGTAGTTGTCTGCCTTGTTGTTTCTGAGAAAACTTGCTGCCACTAACTGGAAGGCTTTCCATGCTGTCCTTTCTTTGCTACATAGCGCACGATTAAATGCATCATCTCGAAGAAGTTCACAAATCTAAGGACCAACAAAGATACCTTCCTTTATCTCAGCTTCACTTAGTCTTGAGATACTTGAAAGCTGATTTTGTTTTGTCCATGGCCTTGACAAAATTTTTCATTAGACCCAGCTTAATGTGTAAGGTTAAGGGTGGTAACAAAATCTTCCTTGATTCAACAAGTGGTGGATGCTGCAAACGTTTCTTTCCAAGCTCCAATGACTGTTGGAGTGATCAATTTCTCTTGATGTAATAGGAATCTTTCAAGCGACTATCCCATTCACAGAGAAAACAGCAGTACTTTGTGTATCCAGTCTGCAGACCAAGCAACAAAGCAATGACTTTCAAATTACCACAAAGTTGCCACTGATGTTGGTCATAGTCTATGCATCTCAACAGCTGTTTTATATTGTCGTAGGCTTCCTTCATATGGACTGCGTGACCAACTAGAAACAATGGCAAAACATTGCCATTATGCAGCAAAACAGCTTTAAGGCCCATCTTCAGTGAATTGAGGAACACCCACTCATCTGGATGATGAATGATGTTGAGGGCTGCCGTTAGACCATTGATGTTGTTGCAAGCTACAAGATCACCTTCCATTAAGAAGAATGTAACAAGATCCTTTTGACGCTCATGAAATATTGATACCCTAACACCACCTGACAGGAGATTCCATTTCTGGAGCCCAACAGCTCTGCCTTAGGTAGTTCCAAATCCCTAACAAAGTCATTCAGTTCACCTTGTGTTATGAGGTGTGGTTTAGAGGAGGAGGATGAGAGAAAATGTGGGTCATGCGACATTGATGATTCAGGACCATAAGTTTCATCCCCTTCCTTCTTCTTCATCTGACTCAAGTGAGAATGATTCTGGAGCATTGGAAACCAGCAGTCCTTCTCTGTGGGGTTTTGGGTGTATAGCTGATGGAATGTTTAGATACTGCACAGTCCACTTTTTCTTCTTTGACAAATCTTTCCCAACAGGAGGCACCATGCAGAAGTAACAATTGCTGATATGATATGTTGGTTCTCTCCAAATCACTGGCACTGCAAAAGGCATAGATTTCCTTTTTCTATTCAACAACTGGTGAAGAATTGTTGCACAAGTGTTGCAGCCTATGTGTGGGACCCAGCTCTTGTCCTGATCTCAAATTTTGCAGTCAAAGTGGTAGACCTTCTTAATCAAAGTGGTTATACTACATTTTTGTGATGCAAAGATCACTTCATCACAAACATAGCAGAAGTGATCTGCATTGTTCAAACAATTACGAAGTATCTCTCACTTTGGCTAAATGGGAAAAAACAAACCCTGAAAAAAATATTTTGCACAATTTGTTCTGCAGTGATGTAATTAAGCTGAGTTAGGATTGTATCATCTATGACTTCTAGGAATAACATAATGCAATTCATATCATGTATGATACAATAGCACCTTCAAAATTGCATCATTCATTATTTTGCGAAACAAAAACATAGATTAATCACAAATCCAGTCAAAGATGTGCATGTATTTTACTAATTTATGATTTAAACTGAGATCCCTTCCCATTATTTATTTATTTATTTAACAGTTCTTCTATACCGCTCTATTTTAGATCAGAGCGGTTTACATTTAACATCAACTATACAACACAAGGAACTTTGAGTTGTATTTACAATAAACAGGGAGATCAACTTGGAAGTAACTGGGGGAAACTATGTACAATTCTTAACTCTATACATTGTATCACACTGGTACCTGATTTCAGGCAGAACATATCTACATCTTATTTACACTGGGGTACATTCTGAGCGATCAGTTGATTATCCTTTTTCATGCTGAGTCTGATTGTTTACTTGTAATGAGAGATTGTCTGGGGGGCCATATGTATGGTTAGATTCAGGGTAGTATGTAGTGAACAGGTGCTGCTTTATTGCCTTCCTGAAGTGGGTTAGGTAAGTGATATTTCGAATAGAGGTAGGGAGAGCATTCCATGCTCTGGGAGCGTAAATCGTAAAGGCCCTATTTGTTGTTGTTCTTGTGCATTTTGTCATTACTTTTGGGACCTCTAGGGTGTTTTGCATCATGGGTCTTCTATTTCTGTTCTGTGGTACTTTATGTATCATCTTGCTGAGGGCTGTGGGGGTCAGAGAGTTTGCGGCTTTGAAAGTTAAGGTTAGAACTTTGTGGAGGGTTCTTGCTTGAACCGGTAACCAATGGAGGTTCATCAGTACTGGCGTTATGTGCTCTCTCCGTGAAGCCCCTGTTAGTACTCTTGCAGCAGTGTTCATTGCAAGCTGGAGAGGAGCTAGCGTTGCTTGAGGGAGACCGTGTAGAATTACGTTGGCATAGTCGAAATGAGGTAATATTAATGCCTGATAGATCGATCGGTAGTCGCTGAAGTCGAGTAGCGGTCGGAGATGTTTTAAGGTCTTTATTTTCATGTATACTGTTTTTACTGTGTTTTTTATGTGAGTTTTCAGATCCAGGTGTTGATCCAGTGTAACGCCAAGGTAGCGGATTGTGGGTTTGGTTTTCAGTTCTGTGTTGCCGATTTTTAAAGAGAGTGGAGGGGTGAAGTCCTGGTTCCTTGAGATGAAAAGGACATCTGTTTTACTGTAGTTGATTCTCATGTTTTGTGTGCTGAACCATTCTGCTACAGCCTCAAAACATCTTGTTAGAGGGGAGAGGTCCGGTTGGTTAGTCCTGAATGGGATGTATAGGAGGATGTCATCTGCGTAGGCTAAACAGTTGACCTTGAATGAACGTGCTAGGGCACATATGGGCTGCATGTAGATGTTAAACATCAATGCAGATAGTGACGAGCCCTGTGCACTTCCAAAGTTGAGGTCATATGTACTGACCCAGTAGTGTAAATTGAAAACTAGAGCCAATAAACAATTTTAAGCATCATTTTCATTCTCAATGACCTAGACTTAGTAAAGTGCGACTGAATTGCATTTTGGCTATAGAACAGTATAATCAGACAGATGAGCCTCCCATTGGGCCCATGTCAGGGACATTCCTGCGGACCCACAGCACTCTTGATGTTATGCCTCAATGGATTCTGACATCAATGCACCAGAAGCAGTGCTCAGTTCGCTGACTCTGACATAGATGTCCATAAAGCGTAGTTACTCACCTGTAACAGGTGTTCTCCAGGAACAGCAGGAATCAGTCCTCACATATGGGTGACGTCGGCGCCGACGGAGCCCTCGCGGAGCACTTTTCCCAGCTTTCAAAGAAAGCCTTTGGGAATTGCAGCGCGCATACGCGGTCCTCTTCCCGCCCAAGGGTGCCATCTTGCTCAGTCAGATGACATAGCAAAAAGACAGCAAAAACTAGCAAAAACGAAAGCATAAAACTGCAACTCCAAGGGGAGGAGGGAGGGTTGTGAGGACTGATTCCTGCTGCTCCTGGAGAACACCTGTTACAGGTGAGTAACTACGCTTTCTCCAGGACCAAGCAGGAAGTCAGTCCTCACATATGGGACTCCCAAGCTTAAGGCTACCGGAGACCCTAGGCACAAAAATGAGCTCCCTCTAGCTCAGCAGCACAGAAGGAAGGAATCTTCTCTGAATACGTCTCCAACCGGTAGCCCAACATCCGGGATGGAGGGTAGGAGTTGCCTATATCTCGAAGAGGTTACGGAGGACTGCCTGTCCGAAAGCACTGTCCCTGTGGGACTCCCTCTCCAGGCAGTAATGGGCTGCAAAAGTCTGGCTTGAAGACCAAGTAGCGGCCCGGCAGATGTCTGCCAACGGAACAGAGCAGAGGAAAGCCACTGACGTAGCCTTCGCCCGAACACGATGAGCGGTGACTCTACCTTCCAGCACGAGGCCCGCAGCCTCGTAAGCCCAAGCGATGCAGTCCGCAATCCAGATGGACAGAGTACGCTTGGAGACAGGGAGCCCCAACTTGTTGGGGTCATAAGACACGAAGAGCTGAACCGCCCTTCGGTGCCCCCGCGTACGGTCCAGGTAGAAGTTCAGCGCCCTTCTACAGTCCAGGGTATGCAGGACCATTTCAGCTCGGCTGGAGTGTGGCCTGGGAAAGTAGGTCGGAAGTACCACCTCCTGGTTGATGTGAAAAGGGGAAACCACTTTAGGAAGAAACTTAGGGTGAGTCCGTAGGACTACCCGGTTCTTGTAGAACCTAGTGTAAGGAGGGTCAGATACCAGGGCCTGCAGCTCACTAACGCGTCTAGCAGAAGTGAGGGCCACCAAGAACAAGGTTTTCCAGGAAAGAAAACGAAGAGGGCAGGTAGCCATAGGCTCAAAAGGCGGACAGGTAAGCCGCTGTAAAACCACATTGAGATCCCAGTTCGGGGCTGGCGGGCGCAAAGGTGGTTTAAGGAGTAGAAGGCCCCGGAGAAAACGAGCCACCAGAGGGTGGCTGGAAAGAGGCCTACCTTCCACTGGCAGGTGGTGCGCAGAAATAGCACTGAGGTGGACCTTGACCGAGTTGGACTTAAGTCCAAGATTGGAAAGGGAAAGCAAGTACTGCAATACCACTGATGCTGAAAAGGAGAAGGGGTCTTGAGACTGCTGAGTACACCAGATGGAGAATCGACGCCACTTAAGGGCGTAGGACTTCCGGGTGGAAGGCCTCCTGGAGGCCAAGATGACCTCTTCCACTTCTGGAGGTAGCTGGAGAGGAGCAAGGACTACCCTTTCAGCAGCCAGGCCATCAGATGAAGGGACCGAATGTTGGGGTGCAGGAGCGTCCCCTGATCCTGCGAGAGGAGGTCGGGCTGAAACCCCAGAGGAAGAGCTGTGTCCACCGCCAGCTGCAGCAGAAGCGGGAACCAAGGCTGTCTCGGCCACCGGGGAGCCACTAGGATCACCGACGCCTTGTCTCTGAGAACCTTGAAGAGCGTCCGAGACACCAGGGGCATGGGTGGAAAGGCATACAAGAGGCCTGTGGACCATGGAATCAGAAAAGCATCCGCCGCCACCCGGAGAGGATGCGGCTGTCGAGAGCAGAATCTGGGAAGCTGTCGGTTCAGAGGACTGGCAAACAGATCCATGGTGGGGAGGCCCCACCGGAGAAGGATCCGCTGAACCACAAGCGGATCCAACCTCCACTCGTGCGGTTGGAGGACCCTGCTCAGTTTGTCTGCCAGGTAGTTTTCTTGACCTGGGAGATAGACAGCTTTGAGGACGATGTTGCGATGGACGGCCCAAGAGCAGAGCTTCTGTGCTTCCTGACAGAGAAGGAAGGAGCTGGTTCCGCCTTGCTTGTTCACGTAGAACATGGCAACCTGATTGTCTGTCTGGACAAGTACTGACTGGTGAGAAATCAGGTGAGAGAAGGCTTTGAGCGCTAGGCGGATGGCTCTGAGCTCCAGGAAGTTGATCTGCTGAGCGGACTCCCAAGGAGTCCAGAGACCCTGAGTACAAGTCCCTTGGCAATGCGCTCCCCAACCCTGGAGAGAAGCATCGGTCGCCAGGACCTGAGAATGTGTAGGGGGCTGAAAAGTCACCCCGAGTACTAGGTTTGGCAGGTGAAGCCACCATCGCAGAGAGGAGACCAGCTGGTCGGAGATCTGTACGGAGTCCGCTAGGCTCCCAGTGGCCTGATGCCATTATTTGCGAAGGCACCATTGAGCAGGTTGCATGTTCAGGCGGGCATAGGGGGTTACGTGGACCGTGGAAGCCATATGGCCGAGCAGTCTCAGAAATTGCCTGGCCGATATCAGGGAATTGCTGTGAAAGCGGCTGGCGAGATCCATGAGCCTTTGGGCCCTGTCCAGAGGCAGGAAGGCCCGCGCCTGAAGAGTGTCCAACCTGGCGCCGATGAATTCTAGATCTTGAGAGGGGAGCAAAGTGGACTTTGCGAAGTTTATGACAAATCCCAAGTGCTGGAGCAGAGCCACCGTGCGATGAGTAGCTTGAGTGGCTTCTTGGGCAGACTGGGCCCTGACAAGCCAGTCGTCTAGGTATGGGAACACAAAGAGACCCTGAAGTCTCAGATAGGCCGCCAGCACTGCTAGGCATTTGGTGAACACTCTGGGGGCGGAGGATAGGCCGAAAGGCAGTACTCTGTACTGGTAATGGCGTCCGTCCACCACAAACCTGAGGTATTGTCTGTGGTCTGGATGAATAAGGATATGAGTATACGCATCCTTCAGATCTAAGGAGCATAGCCAGTCTCCCTGCTGGAGGTAGGGCAGCAGGATTCCAAGGGTAAGCATTTTGAACTTTTCCTTTGCAAGGAACTTGTTGAGGTTGCGCAAGTCTAGGATGGGTCTGAGGCCTCCTGTTCTTTTCGGAATCAGGAAGTATCGGGAATAAAACCCCTGACCCTTCAGGTGGTGGGGCACCGGTTCCACGGCTTGTTCCTGAACAAGACTTGCTAACTCCTGAAGGAGTAAGTCCCTGTGCAGAGGGAGTCTGGAAGGTTCCCCTGGAAAGTAGGAGGGAGGTACCTGGTGAAAATGAAGAAGATAGCCCTTTTGAACTATCTGAAGCACCCAGGTATCTGTGGTGATGTTGGACCACCTGTGGGCAAAGTGGACTAGCCGGCCTCCTGTGCTGAGAGAAACCAGCTGAGGGGGAGAGGCTATGCTGAGAAAGTCAAAAAACCCCCACCCTGCTGAGCAGGGGCCGGTGGTGCAGGCTTGGGGGCTGGCTGCCTATGGGACCCATTACCCCGTCCCTTGGCCTGCTTTCCCTGTGGGGGAGCTGGTGAGGCCTGATACTGAGGGTAGTATTTATAGGCAGCACCCTTCCTCGGGTAAAAGGGCTTTTTCCCCGAGGCCTTCTTCTTTTGAGAAGGAGCAGAGGTCTTCCTTGAGAGACGAGTCCTGGTGAGAGTCTCCGTCTCGATTTGTGCAGCCTTCTCATCCATGGGCTTGCCAAAGAGGTTATCACCTCGGCAGGGGACATCGACCAACTTGTCCTGTACCCAGGGCTCGAGGTCGGACGTCTGAAGCCAAGCCTGGTGGCGTCCACCGATGCCGGCCGCGGCTACTCGAGCCGAAGCCTCAAAACCATCATAGGCTGCTCGAGAGATAAACTTGGAGCACTCCCGAATGCCAGTAGACAAGGATTGGAACCTCTGCAAAGGTTCGTCGGAGAGACCAGCAGAGAACCCGGCTATTTCCTTAGCCAGGTCTCGGAGATACATGCCCATGTAGAGCTGGTATGTCTGGACTCGACAAGCAAGCATAGAGCCCTGGAAGCACTTCCTACCGAGGGCATCCAGGCTTCGGGCTTCCCTACCAGGGGGCACCGAGGAGTGCATTTTTTGACTCTTCAGTCTATGCATGGCCGATTCCACCACCATGGAATGGTGCGGTAGTTGTGCCTTTTGGAACCCGGGGCTCTTGCGGACTCGATAAATGGAATCGACCCGCTTGCTTAACACCGGCGACGACGCCGGGCTCTCCCACATGCGGAAGAGAAGCCGTTCCAGCATTGGAGGAACCGGTACAATAAAGGCCTCCTTCGGGGGAGAGTCATATTGGAGGGCATCGAGTTCTTCGACTCGATGCTCCTCCTCGGGATCCGCAGGGAAGGCCAAGGCTTTGGCCATATCCCTCACGAAGTCCGAGAACCTGGTATCCTCCGGGGGGGACCGTCTCCGAGGCTCGGACTCGGGGGAGTCCGAAGGGACACACCGAGTCCGAAAGGAACCAGGTGACTCTTCGTCCTCAGATTCCCAGGCCGACTCCTCGGAGGAGGAGTCGACCGGCTCCGGTCGGGCGGGCACTGATGCCATCCGCCCCGACGCCGAGGGAGTCGGCGTCGACGACCTCGGTCCCGAACGGAGGCCGAAGGAGACCTCGACCGAGGATCGACTCGAGCCCTCATGGACTCGAGGATCGGCTCGGTCTCCGGGGTCGACTTGGAGGTCGACGTCCCGGCGGTCAGGGCAGAAGCGCCAGCGAGGCCAGCGATCAATGCCCGCTGCTGGTCCAAGAAGGCAGACAAACTGCACTCCAAGTCCGTCAACCTGAGTCCGAGCTCAGGAGACCCAGCAGCCCCCGACTCGGGCCCCGACGGCGTCGGGCCCGACGTCGGGTCCTTCGGAGGCGAGTCCACGAGGACAACAGTACTTACGTGAGCGGGCAAGTCCACCTCGAGTCGAGGATGTTTTGACGGCCTTTCCGACTCCAAGGACCCGGGCCGGGAATCGGGACTATGCGACCTGGCCCTCGAGGAACCAGGAGCGTCCACCGATCCCCGCCCTCGCGGGTTTCTTCTTCCGATGATGCTCCCGGGTAGGAGACCCCCTTTCAGAGGAACTCCGACGATGCTCCGGACCAGAGTCCCGAGACGTCGAAGCCTCTGACGAGGTCCGAGCCCGGCCGGAGTCAGAGAAGATACGCTCCCGCTGGTGCTGCCGACTCCTCAATGCTTTTAAGGACATTTTGCCGCATGGCGTGCAGATCATGGGGTCATGATCTGGGCCGAGGCAGCGGAGGCATAAGTCATGAGTGTCTGTAAGAGACATAAGTTTCTTACAGAGGTCACACTTTTTGAAACCACTGGCCGCCATCGGGGGAAAAAGGGCCCCTGCGAGGTCGAACGACCGGGCAGCCAGGGAAAAAGGAAAAAAAGCGCGAAATCTGTCACGAAGGACAAAAAAACGAAAAATAAAGGACGGACTCGCAACCGGCGTCGCGAGTCCTGGCGGGAAAAGAACCGGCGTCGAACCGAAGAAAAAATAGAGAAAAATAGAGAAAAATCAACTTTTCTGCGGGGATTCACAGGCAACGTCTGTAGGGCTCCGCGGAAAAAAGAAGACTGAGCAAGATGGCACCCTTGGGCGGGAAGAGGACCGCGCATGCGCGCTGCAATTCCCAAAGGCTTTCTTTGAAAGCTGGGGAAAATTGCTCCGCGAGGGCTCCGTCGGCGCCGACGTCACCCATATGTGAGGACTGACTTCCTGCTTGTTCCTGGAGAAAGTTAGATCTGTTCTCCTCTCCAGCTGGCGAGTGATCAATGACTGATGCTCCAGGGCACCAGTTGCTTGGCTCTGAGCAGGCTCAAGACTCCTCGATGTTGATGTTCCATGACCGAGGCAGCCCCAGAAGCCTAAGAGGCCGATGTCACCTATGCTGAGATGGTGGATCAGACTTCTGTGACCCATGCTACTTTCATGACCTCTGATGAACGTCATGGGTACCAGAAGTACCATATCCAGCGGATATGGTCCTGTATACAGGAACAGTTTCTGAGCCAGGGATCGGTCTCTGCAGTGAACACAAGCAGTTGAAAAGCAAGGCCTGGCCAGATCACTGGCGCCTAAGAGCTGCTAAAAGTGGAGAAAATAACCAATGTATATAACTGTGGTGTGCCCTCCCTTGCGTTCCATACTGTTTTTATCAATGTAGGCTTTTAATGTACCACTTGACTTTTGTTTTTAATATTTATCTTTTAAATTACCTTTTTAATTATGTTTTCTTATTCTTATTTATCAATTTTAACATTAATGCTTTATATTTTTAATTTCTAATATTTTTATTTGTTAATATTTGCCTGCAGTTACCAGCCCCCAGAGGAAGGCTTCGGCCGAAATGTGTTGGGGTTCTTGTTGAATTAATAAAGCACTTGTGACCACCATCGCCTCTCGCTGTTTGTGTTCTCTCTGGAAGTCTCAGAGGATAGGGTTGAGAAACACTGGTTTAATAAATGTCCATTAGACTTAATATGATTTGAAAAGTTAAATAACCATTTCCTATTTACCCATTCCACGCCACTCAGATGCTGATAAAAAAAGAAACTTATCTATAACAAGCAAATACTGTCTGGCTTACATTGCAGGCTCAACAAGATTCCAAAGAGTCTGCTACATATACGTACACTCTGCATATTCTAGGGGTTTTCCTTCCTCCAGTCTGGGTGTGTCTACTTCTTTCTATATAGTAAAGCATAGTTACTGACCTATAACAGGTGATTTCCAGGAACAGCAAGAATCTGTCTTCACATATGTGTGACGTCGGTACCGACAGATTCCATGCAGGAATGCTCCAAGCATCCACTAGGAAAGCCTTTGGGAGCATTCCACTGTGCACCTGCCTTCCCGCCATCCAAACTCCTCTCCTCAGTTGAGCGTGTAGCTGAGAGGAACAGAAAAAAATAAACCAATCATACAGCTATTAGGGTAGGAGGGTGGGTTGTGAAGACTGATCCTTGCTGATCCTGATCACCTGTTGCAGGTGAGTAACTACGCTATCTCCAGGAACAAGCAGGAATGCAGTCTTTACATGTGGGACTCACTAGCTCCCAGGTACCAGACTGGCATGGGGGGAGGGGGAAGCAGTGTGATCCCTGAGGCTAAAGCTTAGAGCCGAAGAGCGTGGACATGATGTGGCCTATTGGACTCAATTCCAGGAGGCTATACCATCTTTAATGATAGTCTGGTCTCTTGTAGAAGTCTGGGACAGAGGATAGGAGTTGAGTCTGTCCCAAAGAAGTGCTGGAGTACAGTTTAGCCAAAGACAGCATCCCGACAGGAGTCCCTGCCCAGAAACTAATGTGCAGCAAAAGTATGAATAGAGGACCAGGTAACTGCCCGACAAATCTCCTCAATGGATACTGAATGGAAGTTGCCATAGCCCGCACATTATGAGCAGCAATGTGACACCCCTTACCCCCCCCCCCCCCCGAGAGAGTCCTACTTGTGCATAAGCAAAAGAAATGCAATCTGCTATCCATCTGGATAGAGTTTGTTTTGTCACTGGTAGCCCAACGTGACTGGGATCAAAGGAACTGAAAAACTGAGAGGATTTTCTGTGAACCTTAGTTCTATCCAAGTAGTAAGCCAGCGCTCACTTACAGTGTAAAGTGTGTAGCACTGCTTCAGCCTGAGATGCATATGGTCTCGGGAAGAAAATCAGGAGAATTACCAACTGGCTTAAATGGAAGGAGGAGACTACCTTCAGTAGGAAATGCAGATGGGTACAGAGAACCACCTTGTTATGATGGAACCTGATATATGGCAGATCTGCCACCAAAGCCTGCAGTTCACTGATGCTGTGTGCTGACATGACGGCGATGAGAACGATTACTTTCCAAGATAGCAACTTCAGAGAAGTAGTGGCTAAAGGCTCGAAAGGAGGCTTTAGAAATTGAGCGAAAACCACGTTGAGGTCCCAGGCTACTGGAAGCAGCTTAATGGGTGGCTTGGACAACAGGAGACCTCACATGAAGCGTGCTACTAAGGGGTGTGAGGAGATAGGCTGTCCACCCAGTGGTTTGTGAGAGGTCACAATGGCACTAAGATGAACTCTCACTAAATTAGTCTTAAGACCTGCCAAGGACAAGTGGAGGAAATATTGTAGAAGGGACTCCACTGGGCAGGCAAAGGGGTTAATGCCCTTTGAGGAGCACCAGAGGGCAAACCTTCGCCATCTGAAGGCATAAGGTAGCCTGGTGGACTCCTTGCATGATGCAAGGATATCTTTGACATCCATGGCAGGTTGAGGTCAGCAAGCACTAGACCTTCAGCAGCCATGCTGTGAGGTGAAGGAAGTGAAGTTTGGGATGGAGAAGCATATCTTGGTCCTGAGAGAGGAGTTTGGGCGCACATCCAAATCCAAGAGGTTGAGTCTGCACAAGACAAAGAAGCAGAGGAAACCATGGTTGACGGGGCAAAAAAGGGGCTAGGAGGATCATGGAGCCCTTGTCAGCATGCACAAGGGGATGAAAGGAAATGCATAGAGCAGACTCTGTCCCCAATGGAGAAGGAAGCATCCGGGGCTTGATGGTGCAGGAACGGAAGTCTGGAGCAGAAGAGTGGAAGCTGTGCATTCTGCGGCATGGTGAAAAGATCTATGAGTGTGGTTCCCCACATTCAGAAGATCGAAGCAGCAGTCTCCGAATGTAAGATCCTCTCATGTGGATGAAGGATACGGCTTAGCCTGTCCACAAAGACATTGAGCTCTCCTGAGAGGTATAACGCTCTGAGATGAATATGGTGTATGATGGCAAAGAACCATAGGTAAAGCGCTTCTTCGTATAGGGGATAGGATTCCATGCCCTTCTGTTCACGTAGAACATGGCAACCTAGTTGTTCATCCTAATAACTGTTGCCCTGAAAGTTGGGGCTGAAAAACCCAAAGGGCATTTGTTAGTGGCCGTAGTTCTAGGAGATTGATGTGCAGAGCAAATTCCTGTTGTGTCCATAGTCCCTTTGTGATTAGGTCATTTAGATGCGCTTCCCAGCCCAGCTTGGAGGCATCCGTTGTCAGGGTGCATCGAGGTGGAGCCATCTGAAAATGTGATCTGCCAAGTAGATTCTGTGGAGAACACCAGCACTGAAGAGACTTGGTCAGTTGAGGGGGCAATGCGTATCTTGTCTCTGAGATGCACCTTTGCTTGCGTCCATTGAGAAGACTGGGCTTGTCGCATGTGTAGTCGAGCATAGGGGATGACATGGACCATGGAGGCCATGTGTCCCAACTTAAGCTGTTATGCGGCTTTGCTGTTGCATTCCTTTGCCAGCTTGATGAGGTGGGCACAGTGATCTTGAGGAAGAAAAGCTTGGGTTTATTGAGTGTCTAAGAACTCCAGACACTGAATTGGAGCAAAGTGAGACTTTGGGAAATTTAAGACAAATCTCAGATGTTGGAGCACCGGGATGATGCGATGAAGTGAGAGTTTTACCTCCTGAGGGGAGTCTCCCCTGATTAGCCAGTTGTCTAAGTAAGGAAAGACGAAGACCCCCAAACTGTGGAGATAGGTAGAGACTACTGCCATGCAATTTGTGAATACTCACAGTGCAAGGTTAAGTTGAAAGGCAGCACCCTGTACTGGTAGTGGTTTCCCTGAAATATGAAGCGCAGATACTGTGTGTTGAGGATGTATCAGTAAATGCGTGTGCACCTCCTTTAGGTCTAGAGAACATAATCAATCATGCCCCTGAAGGATGGGAGAAGAGTTCCCAGGGAAATCATTTTGAATTTTTCTCAGACCAGGAACTTGTTTAGGTCTCTGAGATCCAAGATGGGCCTGAATCCTCCTGTTTTCTTTGAAATGAGAAAATATGGAGAGTAGAAGCCCATCCCTTCTTGAGGAGGAGGAACTCTTTCTATGGCACCCTGGGACAAAAGGGTGGACACCTCTTCTCTTAAAAGAGTGCTTTGAAGGGGATGGTTGGGATAGTCCCCTGTGAAGCTGCTGGGGGGTAAAGTCTTGAAGTGAAGCAGATACCCCCTTCCTTTCGGCAATGTTGAGAGTTCACTGTTCTGATGTTATGAGGTGCCACCTGTGGGCACAGAAATAGATTCTGCCTGCTATGGGGAGGGCCTGGGGACCCTTCAGAGGCAGAGTGGCAATGCTCTCTAGGAAGGAGTCAAAAACCAGGTGCAGGTTGTGCTTGAGCATCTAGTTGAGGATTAAGAGCCTTGGGCTTTTGGTTGGTGAGGGTCCTCCTGCCACTGCTGAGGATGGTAGGCAGCTGAAGGTGGGTAGGAAGGATATCTTTTTTTCTTACAATAGATAGGTTTCTTGGGAAGAGCTTTCCTTTTAGAGGGGTCAGACGTTTTCCTGGAAAGGCGTTTGAGGGTGAGATCATCTGTCTCAATCTCCCTGGCCTTTTCCCTCCAACCTTTTCTAAAAAGATTTTCTCACGTACATGGGATATTGGCTAACTTATCCTGGACCCACTGTTCGAGATCTGATGCCTGTAACCAGGCCATTCTGTAAGCGCCAATACAGACTGCTGAAGCTCTGCTTGTTGACTCACAGACATCAAAAGAGGCCCTGGTAATATATTTTGAAGTATTTTGGCCTTGCTTGGTGCCTGGAATGCACTCCGTTCATCATCAGGAAGCAGGGGGGAAAATGTCTCCAGACCCCTGGTGACATCTTTGAGAAACATGCCCATGAATAACATGTAGGAGTTTATCCTGGAGGCCAACATGCATGCATGAAAGCATCGATGCCCAAAGGCATTGAGTGTCCTCAAGTCTCTACCTGGAGACATGGATGAATGATTTTTTTGAACTCTTTATTTGGTGCATTGCTGATTCCACCACCACTGATTGACAGGGGAAATTTAGGCTTCTGGAAACCTGGGCACTCTGGAACTTGGTACATGGTATCGAGCCTCTTGCTGACAGGTGGAACCATGAGAGGAGCCTCCCACATGTGGAGCGTAATATCTTGTAAAATGCGATGAACTGGTAAAGTGGAACACCAGATGTAGTGCAAGAGATAAGGGTGTTGGGGCCACTTGGCAATAGTGATCATAGCATGATCGCCTTTGATTTAATTAGTGGAGGAGGGATAGTAAGGAAATCCACAGTACTACCCTTTAACTTTCGAAAGGGAGACTATGATAGAATGAGGAAAACAGTTAAGAAAAAACTAAAAGGAGCAGTTGCAAAGGTTAAAGACGTACATCAAGCTTGGGTGTTGTTGAAAAATACTATCTTGGAAGCCCAGACCAGCTGTATTCCACGCTTTAAGAAAAGTGGAAGGAAGTCCAAAAAATTGCCAGCATGGTTTAAAGCTGAGGTCAGAGAGGCTGTTGTTGCCAAAAAAGCATCTTTCAAGAAATGGAAAAAAGAGCCAAATGATGAAACCTGGAAACAGAACAAGCACTGGCAAGTCAAATGCAAGGCATTGATAAGGCAGGCAAAGAGAGAATTTGAGAAGAAGCTTGCTGCGGAAGCAAAAACGCGAAATAAAGACCTTTTCAAGTACATTCGTAGCAAAAAACCCGTGAGAGAGTCAGTTGGTCCATTAGATGATAAAGGGGTTAAAGGAGCACTAAGAGGCGACAAGGCGATAGCGGAGAGACTGAATGAATTCTTTGCTTCGGTCTTTACTGAGGAAGATGTAGGGATGTTACCCACGACTGAAGTGGTATTTAAAGGTGTGGAAGAATTGAAGGAAATATCGATACATCGGGAAGATGTCCTACAACTATTAGATAAACTGAAGAGTAGCAAATCACCTGGGCCGGATGGTATACATCCAAGGGTGTTGAAAGAACTGAAATTTGAGATTGCAGACCTGCTATCAGTAATCTGTGAACTATCATTAAAATCATCTCTAATACCTGAGGATTGGAGGATCGCCAATGTAACACCAATTTTTAAAAAGGGTTCGAGGGGTGATCCGGGAAACTACAGACCGGTGAGCCTGACATCAGTACCGGGAAAAATGGTAGAAACCATCATAAAGAATAAAATTACTCAGCATATAGATAGTCATGACCTAATGGGAGACAGCCAACATGGCTTTAGACAAGGAAGATCTTGTCTTACTAATCTGTTATGTTTTTTGAAGGAGTGAATAAACAGGTGGACAAAGGTGAGTCGGTTGATATTGTGTATCTGGACTTTCAGAAAGCCTTTGACAAGGTCCCTCATGAGAGACTTTTGGCAAAACTAAAGAGTCATGGGATAGGAGGCAGTGTACTACTGTGGATCAGGAACTGGTTAAAAGATAGAAAGCAGAGGGTAGGGCTAAATGGCCAATTTTCCCAATGGAGAAAGGTGAATAGTGGTGTACCCCAGGGATCTGTGCTGGGTCCGCTGCTTTTTGACATATTCATAAATGACCTGGAAAGTGGAATAACGAGTGAGGTTATCAAATTTGCTGATGACACAAAACTATTTAAAGTTGTTAAAACCCAGGAGGATTGTGGAAAATTGCAAGAGGATCTTGATAAATTGGAAGACTGGGCATCAAAATGGCAGATGAAATTTAATGTGGAGAAGTGCAAGGTTATGCACCTAGGGAAGAACAACCCAAACTATGGTTACACGATGCAAGGTTCCACATTAGGAACCACCACCCAAGAAAAAGATTTAGGCGTCCTTGTGGATACCATGTTAAAACCCTCGGCCCAGTGTGCAGCGGCGGCCAAGAGAGCAAATAGAATGCTAGGTATGATAAGGAAAGGAATGGAAAATAAAACAAAAGATATTATAATGCCTCTATATCGTTCCATGGTGAGACCGCACCTTGAATATTGTGTGCAATTCTGGTCGCCATATCTTAAAAAGGATATAGCAATTTTAGAAAAGGTTCAGAGAAGAGCCACCAAAATGGTAAAGGGGATGGAAGGCTACTCCTATGAAGAAAGGCTAAAAAGGTTGGGGCTCTTTAACCTGGAAAAGAGACGGCTGAGGGGAGATATGATAGAAGTCTATAAATTAATGAACGGAGTGGAACGGGTAAACGTAGATCGATTGTTTACCTTATCAGAATATAGAAAGACTAGGGGACATGCAATGAAGCTACAGGGTAAACTATTTAAGACTAATAAAAGAAAATATTTTTTCACTCAACGTGTAATCAAACTCTGGAATTTGTTACCGGAGGATGTAGTAAAGGCTGTTAGTGTAGCTGGGTTTAAAAAAGGTTTGGACAAGTTCCTGGAGGAAAGGTCCATAAACCATTATTAAGAAGGGACCCAGGATATCAATGCTTGAACCAATACAAGCATTGTGGAACCTGTGTCCCTTGGGGAAACTGCTAGGTACGTATGACCTAGATTGGCCACTGTTGGAAACAGAATACTGGGCTTGATGGACCTTGGTCTGACCCAGTATGGCATATCTTATGTTCTTATGTTCTAAAGTAGCTACTTTCTTGGGCGTGGGAGGGTACTGGAGCATCTCCAATTCCTCTGCCCTCAATTCCTTCTCCGAGGTTACTGTGATGACCAGTCCTGCTGCCATGTCAGGAATGAAGTCCTGGAACGTCATATCTTCTGGTGAGGACCTAAACCGCTCATGTGGAGGGGACAGGTCTGAAAGGATTAGAACATAAGATATGTCATACTGGGTCAGACCAAGGTCCATCAAGCCCAGTATCCTGTTTCCAACAGTGGCTAATCTAGGTCATAAGTACCTAGCAGTTTCCCCAAAAGACACAGGTTCCACAATGCTTGTATTGGGTCAAGCAGTGATATTCCGAGTCCCTTTTAATAATGGTTTATGAACCTTTCCCTCCAGGAACTTGTCCAAACCTTTTTTAAACCCAGCTACACTAACAGCTTTTACTACATCCTCTAGTAACAAATTCCAGCGTTTGATTACACGTTGAGTGAAAAAATATTTTCTCTTATTAGTCTTAAATAGGTTACCCTGTAACTTCATTACATGTCCCCTAGTCTTTCTATATTCTGATGACGTAAACAATCGATCTACGTTTACCCGTTCCACTCCATTCATTAATTTATAGACCTCTATCATATCTCCCCTCAGCCGTCTATTTTCCAGGTTTAAGAATCCTAACCTTTTTTAGCCTCTTTTCATAGGGGTATTCTTCCATCCCCTTTACCATTTTGGTGGCTCTTCTCTGTATCTTTTCTAATAACGCTATATCATTTTTAAGATACGGCGACCAGAATTGCACACAATATTCAAGGTGCGGTCTCACCATGGAACGATATAGAGGCATTATAATATCTTTTGTTTTATTTTCCATTCCTTTCCTTATGATACCTAGCATTCTATTTGCTCTCTTGGCTGCCGCTGCACACTGGGCGGAGGGTTTTAACATGTTATCCATGATAATTGTGACAAGGCAGAGCTGTCAGAGCGCAAGAAAAGGGGTTTTAAACACACTTTTTACTCTGAACCTGCCATAGATACAGGGCAAGAGAGGGTTAAAACCTCAGCACACAAAGTTGCAGGGCAGGAGAGACATGAAAGGGAGCCACACCCTAGCTCTAGGCTGACAGGGAGAGCTAGCCTATCAGGGAAAGGGGTGGACTCTCGCCTGATTGGGCAAACCAGTCCTCATAACCAGGAAGTGGTAGTTTCAATGGAAGAACAGGAGGAGGAGGAGCAGTTAGAGAAAAAGGAAAGAGAGGAGGAGAACGAGGAGCTACACAGGCAACAGAAGCTGCAGGAACGGAGAAAGCAAAGCAGACACTCACCTTTGGCACAGCCAGGAGAAAGGGACTCCAAGGAAGCAGATACAGCTTTGGAGTCAGGCATTCTTCTCAGAGAGACAGAGAGAGCTGTGATTTCCCAAAGAGGCAGAGCTCGTAGCAAGAGGGACCAGGTGGGAACCAATTACTTGGACGGTTGCCAGCCACCTTGCACAGAGGAAGCCACGTCTCGGGGAAAACAGCTGAAAGTCCTCCCAGGAAGGAATAGCCCTCAAGCAAAGCCAAAGCAGGTCAGAAAATCCTATAAGTCTTTTAAACAAAGTATAGAGTCTTTGTCTGAAAGGGACAGGAGCATTTCTGCTGATAGTTTCACTGGGAATAGACAGACAAGAGAGAAACTGGGTGGAAGGGAAATCCCAGTGTTTGAAAGACAAACGTTGCCTCACAGCAGAGAACGTGTCAGAACCTGCAAGCTAGAGGCTAGCACAGGTGCACCTCAGCATGCTCTTAATTGGCAGCAGCATGACACAAGCCTAGATACAGATTCTGATGAACAGGAGATATTAAGAGTGCCTGTAAACCTAGTCAGAAGAGATACGTACCTCCTCACCAGAGAATAAGGCCCGGGCAAGACAAGGAAGAAAGAAATCCTTATGCTCAGCTCTTTAAGAAGGTTAATAAACAGATATCCCTGCAAGAGCGCAGGACAGTTAGAGAGAAGGGAGAGAAGCAGTTACAAAGTCTCCTCAAACACCTAAGAGCACTAGACTCGAGTAAGCCTTATATTCAAGAAGCTCCAGTTAGTGAAGAGGAACCGATGCAAACTGATATTCCATTATCTTATAGTAGTGGCTCTGAAATGGAATGTGGTATCTGCCAAAGAGACTTTTAATGTACAGCTTAAATATATGCAATATTTTAAGGCTGTTATAAAAGTGTTTTAGAGATTGGAGTTTAATTGCAGACAGGAAGCTTGTCTGACTGCCAATCCTATTTAATTGCCTAATTCCAAGAGATAGCTTCAGGAAACCTAGATTTCTTCTGGCAGAAGTTTTATACAGAAGAAAGATTAAGCTCATGGAAGAAGCTTCAGTTTTACTTGGAGGCTAGAAGAGAATTACTCATGTAGATGTGGACCAGAAAAACCACAACAGTGGAAGTTCATTATTGAATGTCTTATGTGAGAAAAAGTATCGCTGTTAAGAAGAATACAGATGTTTTGGAAAGTGGAATGCACTAAGAGAAGCTGATCTTTGATTTACCTATTATACCCTGAGAAGTATCAGGAAGGCTGTTATACCGGACTTTATCTGTTATGTTTTGATATCCTTTGACCTCTGTTTTGGGGGGAAGAAAACCTGGTGCGAACAATAAACATATTGTTTACCCTTAACCTACTTTGGCTGTGATCACTGGCTACAACTACACAAGCACATCCCGGGAACAGCGATAACAGAGTAACTTATGCTGTGCCCCCTCTCTTTACTGCCACCATACTGGGGTAGACGAGGGAGGGGTGTCACATAATGCCTAAATCTTTTTCCTGGGTGGTAGTTCCTAATGTGGAACCTTGCATCGTGTAGCTATAGCTTGGGTTGTTCTTTCCTAGGTGCATAACTTTGCACTTGTTCACATTAAATTTCATCTGCCATTTGGATGCCCAGTCTTCCAATTTATCAAGATCCTCTTGCAATTATCCACAATCCTCATAGGTTTTAACAACTTTAAATAGTTTAGTCTCCTATGGAAATTTGATAACCTCACTCATTATTCCCATTTCCAGGTCATTTACGAATATGTTAAAAAGCAGCGGACCCAGCACAGATCCCTGGGGTACTCCACTATTCACCTTTCTCCATTGGGAAAATTGGCCATTTAGCCCTACCATCTGCTTTCTATCTTTTAACCAGTTCCTGATCCACAATAGTACAATGACTCTAGCTGATGAGGGACCTTGTCAAAGCTTTCTGAACATCCAGATATACTATATCAACCGACTCACCTTTGTCTACCTGTTTTTTTTACACCTTCAAAAAACATAACAGATTAGTAAGACAAGATCTTCCTTGTCTAAAGCCACGTTCCCAGTCCAAGAAGGGTAATGATCTTTAACCTAAAACTTAATACCCTCAGAAGTCTTTAAAGACATACTTTGTCAAATACCTTCTGAAAATCCAGATACATTATATGGACCAGCTCACCCTTATCCACGTTTATTCATACCTTCAAAAAAATCTAACAGATTGGTAAAGCAAGATTTCCCTTTGCAATATCCATGCCGGCTCTGCTATGTTTAAGCCATGTTTGTACATATGGCCAGTACTCTGTTTATATAAAATAGCATCTACCATTTTGTCCATCACAGATGTCAGGCTCACTGGTCTGTAGCTTTCTGGAGCTCTTTTAAACAATTGGTATTACATTGACCAGCCTCCAATTCTCAGATTCCATGGCTGCTTTTACAGTAATAAGTTTGTAATTTCATTTTTGAATTCTTTCAGAACTCTGGGGTGTCAGTTTATTCCATTACAGCTTTGTAATATGCCTCAGTTCCTGAATCATCAACATCAAAGAGTGTTTCTCCTAGGACAAGCAGAATGAAGTCATCCACACCAGGTGACGTCATCCAATGGCACCGAAGACGGAAGTAGATTCTCTAGCCCAGAAGGCGTTTCCCTTCTGGGCATGTTCCAACTGGCCCTACCCCTAGGCCCGCCCCTAGCCAGCCACTTTTACCTCTTCCGCCTTGCCAGCAAGATGGATAACTTCTCTCTCCTACACAATTCTAATCTGCCATCAAGATGCCTAGCAAACAGCCAAAACCGGGTTTTAAAAAATGCCCTGGCTGTTCCAGAAAGATGAATTCTACTGACCTCCATGATCGATCCCTGCGATGCCTGGGAGTCTCTCACAAGGTGGAGGATTGCACGCATTGCGCTTGCATGTCCCCAAGGGCAAGAAAATCCAGAAAGAACGAGTTCCGGGAGCTGTTCCCAGGATCACTGCCTCCAGCCCTCTCTGGAGCCCCCGGCAGCATTCTGAGCCCTGCCAGCGCCTCCACTTTGGTGCAGCCTCTGACCACGCTTCCTCAGCCGCTCCCGCGATGCCAGAAGCCTCAGCAGCTCTGGGTGCGCCATCCCTGGCCTCCTCCCGCAGCCGCTCTGTTCCAGAACCTCTCTCCCTCTCCGGGGTCTTCCTCCTCGCTGGCCAGCAACCCGAGGCAACACTGACTCCGTCTCTCCAAGAGGCTCCCATGGCGGCGGCCATCTTGACTGACGTCACCGATCCTAGCTTCGCCCCCCCACAGCGCCATTGATCGGCACCGGGATAAGCATCATCACAGGAGGAGCAAGTCTCGGCGCAGACATTCCCACCACCGGCAGACACGCTCGGTGCGGAGGTATCGATCTGGCCCACGCCGATGCCATGGGGGTCGCTCTCATCGGCGCAGCAGCACAAGCGATTCAGACAGCTCCCAGAGAGGCCGGAAGCAGCACTGACAGGGAGACTGGCGTCCCCGCTGGCACCGCAGTCCTGCCAGCTTTTCTCCCTCCAGCAACAGCAGCAGACGTGACTTCTATGAGGCTTCAGCCTACACGGCCAGCAGGTATGCCTCTCCAAGCAGTCTTATGCAAGACTGCTTTGCAGCTACCCCCCTAGGCAGCCTGGACCCTCCACAGCCCTTAGAGGCAGCTGACTCTCCAAGGCAACCCAGACTCCAGCACAGACCCCAGACCCCCCGGAGCACCCGAGGCACCGACCCAATTTTTAAATTTCCTTTCTGGCCTGTTTAAGCAGTGGGCTCACTCCTCCATGGGCCTCACAGCAGGAACCCCCCACCGTGTCTCCAGTGAGCTCCCCTCCGCGGCTCCTTCCGAGGACTCCTCCCTCACCCCTGTGCCAGACTCCAGACCTGCCCGCAGTGACACAGAGGACAATGCTGCCCCAGAATCTGTGGCTTCAGGGGTTTCCCCCCCAACCGCCGATCAGGAGCCCTCCGCACCTCCAGCGGATCTGCTCAGCAACCCTGAGGACCTGACCTATGCCAAGTTTTTCCGTAAGGTCGCAGACGCCCTGAGTCTCCCCAGCGCCTGCCCTAAGTCTGACCAACGACCAGAAACTCAAGCTGCAAGAAAATTCTTGGAGGCTCCACGCCCCTCTGCGCATCTTCCAATGCACCCTCTGCTAAAAGTGAACCTCCTCACCCTATGGCAGAACCCCACCTCAGGGACACCGGTATCTCGGAAACTGGATGTAAAATACCAAGTTCAGCCCTCTCCAGGCTTTGACAAGACACAACTCCCTCACCACTCCATAGTCATGGAGTCCACACTTAAGCGCTCAAAGTCCACGCAGACACAAGCAAACTTTCCTCCTG
Organism: Ichthyophis bannanicus; assembly: GCA_033557465.1. Classification (NCBI taxonomy): domain Eukaryota; kingdom Metazoa; phylum Chordata; class Amphibia; order Gymnophiona; family Ichthyophiidae; genus Ichthyophis; species Ichthyophis bannanicus. The sequence goes on along the minus strand of CM066031.1, from coordinate 1,122,067,207 downwards.
GCAAAGAACTAAGACTCCTCGACGACATTGGGAAAAAGATCTTCCAGGGATCGATGTTATTTGCTAGAGTCTCCGCCCACCAGCTTCAACAAGCCCTGTACCAGGACACCCTAGTAGAGAAGCTCAAAGCAACCATTTCCTCCTCCAAGCAGGAGATGCAGGCAGCTGCTTCAGCCACTCTCCTAGACCTGCAGGAGTGTACAAAACATCAGGTGCGGGTAGCTTTCGATGCCATTGATGCAGCGGCCCGCACTGCGGCTACCTCCATTTCTGCTCGCCGCCTCGCCTGGCTCAAAGCTTCAGGCCTGCGAGAGGACACACATGATCGCATTACCGATGCCCCCTGCACCGGGGATACCCTGTTCGGGGAAAAAGACGACGACACCGTCAACGCGCTGAAAGACCGCTGCATGACGCTACAGACCCTCGCAGACGAAGGCCTGGAACAGCCTATCCGCAAGAACTCCTACCAGCAGAAGCCCTTTTCTTTTCCTCATCCAAGCACCAATACGGGTCTTACCAGAAATGGCAGCAGCCCCGCTATAAACAACAGTCACAACCACTGTTCCCTCTAAGCTGTGCACGTGAGCGCGCGCACACACCTCGCCGAGCGAGCGCACATACTTTACAACAGAGGGCACAAAATTTACGGTTCTGATTCTGATAGAAAACAACACAGACGTCTTAAAATTTAAAAGTTGTGATTGTAATTACGAGAAATTTTCTGCTTCATTTAGTAATCGTCTATTTTCATTTAATTTGATTAAAATCAATGTGGTGTACATACTGTATTCTGACGTGTAGTCAAATTTTAAAGTATATAACTCCGAGTGTCGTTATGTGGTGCACAAAAATGTAACCTTCCTTCAAAAGCTGCACAGTTGATATTTTATGCGCACACAGCCTACAGAAAATTAGAGGGAACATTGGTCACAACCCTCTCATGCATCCTACAAGCAAAAGCCCCGCCAACATGAAAGAAGACAGCAAAAACATCTCAGCCAGCTCCAGGGAGGACCAATCAGGCTTTTTGACGGGAAGACTAGGGCCAACCTCCCTAAGGGGGGTCGCTTGGCCATGTTCCTGCCAGCCTGGAAGTCCATTACTACAGACAAATGGGCCCTAGCAATCATCGCCAACAGATACCGGATAAAGTTCCTTTCACCACCTCTACAACGGGCGATCCCACGCTGCAAACAGTCCACCTCCTCCCTAGAGACGGAAATTCTATCCCTCCTGGCCTCCAACGCCACAGAACCTGTCCTGGAAGCAGAAACCAACACTGGCTTCTACTCCAGGTACTTCCTAGTTCCGAAGAAATCTGGGGGCATGCGGCCCATCCTTGATCTCCGCAAACTCAACTTGTTCATCACCAAGAAAAAATTCAGGATGCACTCCATCGGAACCATCCTGCCCCTCATCCAACAAAAGGAGTGGCTCACATCCCTGGATCTCCTGGACGCATATACACACGTCCCCATACACAAGGATCACAGGTGGTACCTGTGCTTCCAAGCTGCCGGGAAAGACTTCCAGTACAAAGTCCTCCCGTTCGGCCTATCTCCCGCGCCATGGGTATTTACAAAGTGCGTGGTGGTGGCAGCCACACATCTCCGCAAACAAGGGATCTGCATTTTCCCCCTTTCTGGATGACTGGCTTATCTCTGCCCCCTCCTCGAGGGAGGCCAAGCGCGCAACTCAAACAACCATCTCCCTGCTGACATTCCTGGGGTTTCTGATGAATTACCCAAAATCGCATCTCCGCCCCTCTCAGCGGCTGGAGTTTATTGGAGCATTAACAGACACTTCCCGCTCAAAGGCCTTCCTTCCCCGGCCAAGAGTGAACACCATCAGAGACTTAGCACACCTCGTGCGATCGGAACGGTCCCCTCCGGCAGGGGTACTCCTTCGCCTCCTGGGACACATGGCATTGGCCACCCAGACAGTACCCCTAGTGAAGCTCCACATGCGCTGCCTCCAGTGGCATCTACGGGCGCGCTGGTCCCAACACTCACAGTCCTTGGAGACCACCATTCCTCTGGACAGAACAGTGACCTCATCCCTCCTTTGGTGGACCTGCGAAAAGAATCTAACATGCGGGAGACACTTCTCCCAACCAGCACACCAACTGACCATCACCATCGATGCCTCTCCAGTCGGCTGGGGGGCACACTGCCTCCACCTCCGGACGCAGGGAGCCTGGTCGCCGCAGGAGCGACAGTGCCACATAAACCTCAAGCTCAGAGCCATGAGGCATGCGCTGGAGATCTTCCGGAGTATGATCTCCGGCAAAACAGTCCTACTGCAAATGGACAATCAAGTAGCCATGTTCTACATCAACAAACAAGGTGGGACTGGTTCACAAACCCTTTGCAGAGAAGCCCTTCGGATATGTGCCTTCGCGACTTCACATCGCTGCACCCTACAGGCCTCCTACCTCTCCGGTCTACAGAACAAGCTGGCCGACAGACTGTGCCGGCAGCTCAATCCCCATGAGTGGTCCCTCAAGCCTCAGGTGGCCCACTCTTTCTTCCAGAACTGGGGTCCCCCGACAGTCGATCTCTTTGACACGGAGGGAAATACGAAATGCAGAACCTTTTGCTCGAAACACTCCTCTGCTCGGAGCCACGCATCGGATGTATTCGACGTATCATGGGGGTTGTGGTCTCTAGTATACGCCTTCCTCCCATCCCTCTAATTTCCAGGACCATTCAATGAATCATTTCCGACAGAGCGCAGGCCATCCTGGTAGCCCCATACTGGCCATGCCAACGATGGTTCCTGCTTCTCCACCGGAGAAGCTGTGTGCCCCCTGATCTGGCTCCCCCTAGTGCTGGACCTGCTCTCACAGGACGATGGGAACACCCTCCACCCCAACCTTCGGACCCTTGCTTTAACAGCCTGGAGGCTGAGCGGATAGCCTTTTCCCCTTTCCACCTCCCACATGAGGTCGAACAGGTGGTCCTCGCAACATGCCGACCATCGACCAGAAAATCTTACGGCCTCAAGTGGTGACGCTTCACCTGCTAGTGTTCCTCTCAAGGACTGGACCCCTTCTCCTGTCCATACCAGCCCTCCTGCAGTACCTGACCTCCCTGTCCCAGCAAGGCCTGCAGACGCAATCCATCCGGGTCCACCTGGCAGCCATCGCGGCCTTCCACGAATGCTCGGGGGACGGCTCCATCGCGCAGCTGCCCATCGTCACCCGCTTTATGAAGGGCCTCACCAACCTTCACTCTCCTATCAGGAAACCGGTGCCACACTGGGATCTCAACCAGCTTACCCTGCCGCCCTTTGAACCCATGCAGTCAGCAGACATCAAGCTCGTCTCCTGGAAAGAGTGGTTACTCATCTGTAACAGGTGTTCTCCAGGAGCAGCAGGAATCAGTCCTCACTTATGGGTGACGTCGGCGCCGACGGAGCCCTCGCGGAGCAATTTCCCCAGCTTTCGAAGAAAGCCTTTGGGATTGCAGCGCGCATGCGCGGTCCTCTTCCCGCCCAAGGATGCCATCTTGCTCAGTCGAATGACATAGCGGAAGACAGCAACCATAAGAATGACTGCAACTCCAGGGGAGGAGGGAGGGTAGTGAGGACTGATTCCTGCTGCTCCTGGAGAACACCTGTTACAGGTGAGTAGCCACTCTTTCTCCAGGACCAAGCAGGAAGTCAGTCCTCACTTATGGGACTCCCTAGCTTAAGGCTACCGGAGACCTCAAGCTGGAAAAAGAGAGCTCCCTCCAGCTCAACCGCACAGAAGGAAGGAATCTTCTCTGAATACGAATCCGGCCGGTAGCCAACATCGGGGCCGGCGGGTAGGAGTTGCCTAAACCTCAAAGAGATTGTGGAGGACTGCCTGTCCGAAAGCACTATCCCTGCGGGACTCCCTCTCCAGGCAGTAATGAGCCGCAAAAGTCTGGCTAGAAGACCAAGTAGCGGCCCGGCAGATGTCTGCCAACGGAACAGAGCGGAGGTGTGCGACAGACGCCGCCTTCACCCGGACACGGTGCGCCGTGACTCGACTCTCCAAAGAGAGGCCGGCTGCCCCATACGCCCAGGCGATGCAGTCAGCTACGCAGATGGACAGAGTACGCTTCGATACAGATAACCCCAACCGATTGGGGTCAAAGGAAACGAAAAGCTGGGCAGCTTTCCTATGCTCACGCGTACGGTCAAGGTAGAAGGACAAGGCTCTTCGACAGTCCAGGGTATGCAGAACAGTCTCAGCTCTGCTGGTATGTGGCCTGGGAAAGAAGGTCGGAAGAACCACCTCTTGATTGATGTGGAAAGAGGAAACCACCTTAGGAAGAAACTTAGGGTGAGTCCGTAAGACAACCCTATTCCTGTAGAACCTAGTGTAAGGGGGCTCCGACACTAGGGCCTGTAGTTCACTAACGCGCCTAGCGGAGGTGAGGGCTACCAAGAAGAGAGCTTTCCATGAGAGGAAGCGGAGGGGGCAGGTAGCCATGGGTTCAAAAGGCGGGCAAGTAAGCCTTTGTAAAACCACATTGAGGTCCCAGTCAGGAGCCGGATGGCGCAACGGGGGCTTAAGCAGAAGCAGGCCCCTGAGGAAACGCGCCACCAAGGGATGCGAGGAAAGGGGCTGGCCCTCCACCGGCGAATGATGTGCAGAGAGAGCACTGAGGTGGACTCTGACAGAGTTGGACTTGAGGCCTAGATCGGAGAGGTGCAGCAAGTATTGCAGTACCACCGACACTAGGCAGGCGAATGGGTCCTCAGAACGCTGAGAACACCAGACGGAGAAGCGACGCCGTTTGAGTGCGTAAGACTTCCGGGTAGAAGGTCGCCGAGACGCCAGGACGACAGCTTCCACCTCTGGGGGGAGCGAGAGCGGGGCCAGGACTACCCTCTCAGCAGCCAGGCCATCAGGTGAAGGACCCGGAGGTTGGGGTGCAGGAGAGTACCCTGATCTTGGGTCAGAAGATCGGGCTGAAACCCCAGAGGGAGAGGGGTGTCCACCGCTAACTGCAGGAGCAGAGGAAACCAGGGTTGCCTCGGCCATTGGGGCGCTATCAGGATCACGTAGGCCCCGTCCCGGGCAACCTTGAATAGCGTCCGGGACACCAGCGGCATGGGAGGAAAGGCATACAGTAGGCCTGTGGACCACGAAATGAGGAAAGCATCCGGGGCCACTCTGAGGGGATGCGGATGCCGAGAGCAGAACCGGGGGAGCTGCCGGTTCAGGGGACTGGCAAAGAGGTCCACGGTGGGGGAGCCCCACCGGTGGAAGATTTGCTGGGCAACGCCGGGGTTTAACCTCCACTCGTGGGGCTGCAAGACCCGGCTCAGCCTGTCGGCCAGGCAATTCTCCTGCCCGGGCAGGTAAACAGCCTTGAGGAGGATGTTGTGGTCGACTGCCCAGGAGCACAGTCGCCGGGCCTCCTGACAGAGCAGGAGGGAGCCCGTGCCCCCCTGTTTGTTCACGTAGAACATGGCCACCTGATTGTCCGTCTGCACCAGTACGGACTAGCGAGAGGTGAGGTGAGAGAAGGTCCGCAGAGCTAGGCGGATCGCCAGCAGCAACAGGAAGTTGATTTGTTGAGCCGCCTCCCAAGGAGTCCAAAGGCCTTGAGTGCGCGCTCCCTGGCAATGCGCTCCCCATCCCGAGAGAGAGGCATCGGTCGTCAGCACCTGGGAAGGTGCGGGAGACTGAAAGGGCATACCCCGTACCAGGTTGGGCAGGTGGAGCCACCACTGCAGAGAGGAGACCAGGCGGTCGGAGATCTGTAGAAGGTCCGCCAGACCTCCTGTGGCCTGATGCCATTGAGTGCGGAGACACCACTGGACAGGCCTCATACGCAGTCGGGCGTTCGGCGTGACATGGACCGTGGAGGCCATATGACCGAGCAGCTGCAGGAACCTTCGGGCCGGAACCGGAGACGCACTGTGGAACCTGCCGGCCAAAGCCATGAGCCTGTCGGCTCGCTCCCGAGGCAAGAAGGCACGAGCTCGCAGAGTGTCGAGCCGAGCTCCTATGAACTCGAGAACCTGAGAGGGGCGCAACGTGGACTTCCCGACGTTTATGACGAAGCCCAAGTGCTGAAGCAGAGCCACCGTACGCTGCGTGGCCTGAGCAACCTCTGGGGCCGACTGCGCCCGGACGAGCCAGTCGTCCAGGTAAGGAAAAACGAATAGGCCCTGAAGCCTCAGGAAGGCCGCGACCACCGCCAGGCATTTTGTGAACACCCTGGGGGCGGAGCACAAGCCGAAGGGCAGCACGCGGTACTGATAGTGTTTCCCGGCCACTACAAATCTGAGATATTGTCGGTGGTCCGGATGAATCAGGATGTGAGTATAGGCATCCTTTAGATCCAAGGAGCATAGCCAATCTCCCTGCTGGAGGTAGGGCAGCAAGATTCCAAGGGTAAGCATCCTGAACTTTTCCCTCTGCAGGAACATGTTGAGGATGCGCAAGTCCAGAATGGGTCTGAGGCCTCCCGTCCTCTTTGGGACCAGGAAGTATCTGGAGTAGAACCCCTGACCCCACTGAGGTTGGGGCACTGGTTCCACAGCCTGCTCCTCCAGTAGACCCTGCAGCTCCTGAAGGAGTAAGTCTCTGTGCAGAGGGGGCCTCGGAGGCTCCCCCGGGAAGTAGGGGGAGGCACCTGGTGAAAATGTAAGAGGTAGCCCCTTTGAACCACCTGCAGCACCCAGGAATCGGATGTTATGGCTGACCACCTGTGAGCAAAGTGGATCAGCCTGCCCCCCGTGCTCAGCGACGGGCGCGGAGGGGGAGAGGCTATGCTGGCATAGTCAAAAACCCCCACCCTGTGTGGCAGGGGGCTGTGTAGCGGGCTTGGGGGCCCGCGGCCTACGGGGGCCATTCCCCTGACCCTTAGTCTGTGGGCCCTGAGTGGAAGCCGCCGGTACTTGGTATTGAAGGTGGGATTGCTTATAGGCAAGCACCTTCCTCGGGTAAAAAGGCTTCTTCCCCGGACCCTTCCTCTTCTGCGGGGGAGCGGAGGTCTTTTGGGACAGTCGAGTCCGAGTGAGAGTCTCGGACTCGAGTTCCGCAGCCTTATCGGACATGGGCTTACCAAAAAGGTTGTTACCTCGGCAGGGGACATCGACTAACTTGTCCTGTACCCATGGCTCGAGGTCGGATGACTGGAGCCAGGCCTGTCGGCGGGCACCGATGCCGGCTCCGGCTACTCGGGCCGACGCCTCGAAGCCGTCGTAGGCCGCCCGAGAAAGGAACTTCGAGCACTCTCGAATACTATCGGACAAGGCCAGGAACCTCTGCAAAGGTTCGTCGGAGAGACCAGCCGAGAACCCGGCGAGCTCTTTCGCCAGGTCTCGGAGGAACATGCCCATATACAGCTGGTATGTCTGGACTCTGCAGGCAAGCATGGAACCCTGGAAGCACTTCCTACCGAGGGCATCCAGGTTATGGGCCTCCTTACCTGGGGGCACTGAGGAGTGCATCTTTTGACTCTTAAGCCGATGCATTGCCGATTCCACAACCATGGAGTGGTGTGGCAGTTGCGCCTTCTGGAACCCGGGGCTCTTGCGGACTCGATAAATCGAATCGATCCGCTTGCTTAACACCGGTGTCGAGGCCGGGCTTTCCCACATGCGGAAGAGCAGCCGCTCCAGCATCAAAGGGACCGGCACAGTAAAGGCCTCCTTCGGGGGAGAGTCGTACTGGAGTGCCTCGAGCTCTTCCATGTGAGGCTCCTCCTCGGGATCCGCGGGGAAAGCCAAAGCCTTGGCCATATCCCGCACAAAATCAGAGAAGCGCGTATCCTCCGGAGGGGATCGCCTTCGAGGCTCCGACTCGGGCGAGTCGGAGGGGACGCACCGGGTCTGAAAAGAACCGGGCGACTCGTCCCCTTCCGTGTCCCAGTCCGACGCCTCCGTGGAGGAATCGAGGGGCTCCGTGCGGGCGAGGGTTCGTCCCGACGCCGACCCCGGCGACCTCAGTCCCGAACGGGAGGCTGAGGGAGACCTCGACCGAGGATCGACTCGAGCATGCATCGACTCGAGGATTGACTCGGCCGCCGGGGTCGACTTTGGCATCGATGTCCCGGTGGTCTGGGCAGATGCACTGGCGATGCCGGTCATCCAAACCCGCTGCTGGTCCAAGAAGGCAGAGATACTGCGCTCCAAGGATGTCAATCTGAGGTCAAGCCCAGAAGACCCGGCAGCCACCGACTCGGGCCCCGACGGCGTCGGGCCCGACGACGGTTCCGTAGGGGAGTCCAGGAGGACAATAGTACTCACGTGCGGCTCCACCTCGAGTCGAGGAAGTTTAGAAGGTCTCTCCGCCTCCGAGGACTCGGGGCGGCTGGCGGGGCTATGCGACCCGGCCCGCGAGGGACCAGGTGCGTCCTCCGATGCCGCCCGCGTGCGTTTCCTCTGCCAACGATGCTCCCGGCCAGGGGACCCCCGCTCAGAGGAACTCCGACGGTGCTCATGGCCGGAGTCACGAGACGTCGAAGCCTCCAACGAGGTCCGGGCCGGACCGGACTCAGGGTCAGAGAAGATTCGGTCCTTTTGCGATTGCCGACTCCTCAGCGACTTGGAGGACATCTTGCCACACGGACCACAGCTCCCAGAGTCATGGTTGGGTCCGAGGCAATGGAGGCAGAAATTATGCGTGTCTGTAAGACATTAATTTAGAATTATTGGTGTGGTTATCTATCACAGCTTCAAATGTTGCAAACAATAACAAATTCTGTGATTTTTAGAAGCTTTACTTGCATCAAATTGAACTCTTGGCTATTGAGGTCTCAGATACCATAGGTTGCCACTGTTTCATGAAACTGTAGTGGACTAGTACCTAAAAGATACATCAACGACCTCTATCTTAAACATTTAGCCATGTGAGTCCCCTTCTAAAGTTGTTGCTTATTGATGTGTATTTTTCTCAATGGTAATTTCAACAGACATAATGCTTAATAGTAAGTAGTAAACCAGTGCTTAGCTTTGCGATGAATTTCCCGACGCTGATTCATGCGCTATGAGAAGCGTTTCTCCTATTGGTTTCATCAGGGGAAAGCATTCACATCAGAATTTTTCAGAATTAAGATGCTTTGTTATTGAACAAGTTTTGTCCCCAATTCGGGGAAAATCAATAGATCACACATTATTATATCGGGAACAACGTTGGATTCATACGTTAGATTCGGTAATACCGCAGGGGCTTAATTCCCGAATTGAATGGGAATTATGTGTATAACAAATTAAACCTTTAGCTCAGTATTCTGCCCAAGGATCACACCTGTTTTAAATGTTCTAATCAAGGAAGACTATTTCACCAGTCCGCATGCGTGGCGTTTTTGATAGTAGAGCACACCATTGACTAAGCTCTATTGAACCAGGCCGGTGCAGTAATAGGTAGGAGGATCGGCGAACATGTTCACAAAAAGTTTTAAAAAGAATATGTCAATAATAGAAGCATGCAACTAAAGGACTTATTTCTCCTTCTAGTGATGATGTGAATGCTTTCCCCTGACATTAATTTAGAACAATGATCACATTTTTTGAACCCGCTGGCAGCCATCGGGGGAAAAAGGGCCCCCGCAAGGTCGAAAGACCGAGCCGCCAGGGGTGGAAAATAAGTGGCGGGAACGCCAGTTAAAAATTGAAAACAAAACAAAACAAAAAAAAAAGAAATGTGAACGGACTTGATAAGGCAGGAAAAGGACACGTGAACCGAGAAAACAACAAGAATTAATCAACTTTTTCAGCGGTGGTAACAAACTACGTCTGTAGGGCTCTGCGGAAAAAAAAAGACTGAGCAAGATGGCATCCTTGGGCGGGAAGAGGACCGCGCATGCGCGCTGCAATCCCAAAGGCTTTCTTCGAAAGCTGGGGAAATTGCTCCGCGAGGGCTCCGTCGGCGCCGACGTCACCCATAAGTGAGGACTGACTTCCTGCTTGGTCCTGGAGAAGACACTATTCCTGGTGGCCATCACCTCGGCCTGGCGGATCAGCGAGCTACAAGCGCTGTGGCGCACCCATCGTACACACAGCTCTCCGATGACCGCGCATCCCTCCGGATGCATCTGAGATTTGTTCCGAAGGTAGCCTCTGTCTTCCACATTAACCAGACTATCGAGCTTCTTACCTTACACCCGGAGCCCCATACTTCCACCGAGGAAGAACGGTTGCACAAACTCGACTGCGTCTGGGCCTTTACCTTCTCCAGACTGCCACTCAGAGGCAAAGCACGCAACTCTTTGTGTCCTACGACCAGAACAAACCGGGCCGCCCAGTTACCAAACGCATCCTTTCCCTCTGGATTTCCGCATACATCTCCTTCTGCCTAAACCAAGCCGGCACCAGACCCCCCCACCAGCGAACGCACACCAGCTAAGGGCGCTCGCAACTTCAATTGCTAATCTACGAGCCGTACCGGTGGCCGACATTTGCAAAGCAGCTACCTGGTCCTCCCTCCAGACCTTCCAAAGACACTGCTGCCTTGACTTGCAAGCAGGCTCTTTTGGGCAGGCAGTCCTGGTGGCCGCCAGCGTCCCTACCGAGCCATGACCTTGATACTAGGTGCATCTTGACTCATGCCGATCGCTCAGAGGGGATTGCGCAGTTGCACATGCATTGTCTAATTTGCACATGTTAGTGAAAGACATTGGTGATTGTACATATTACTATTGGTTTACACATGTTCTTATGTGATTAGCGCGTGGCACATGTTACTACCTGAATTGCACATGTTCATTTATTTGCCTGGATTGCACATGTTCACTGATTTGCACAAGTTGTCTGTTCTGTTGACCGACAGGAATAAAGCCTTGTTTTAATCCACTAAGTGTGATATGTCCTGTACCATCCTGACAGGGCCCCTTCCACCTCAGCCTTCCACAGCTAGGGAGGCACCTGGTGTGGATGACTTCATCCTGCTTGTCCTAGGAGAAATCAGCGTTACTTACCTGTAACAGGAGTTCTCCGTGGACAGCAGGATAAGTCATCCACACTCTCCCACCCTCCTCCCCTGTAAGGGACCCTGCTCAGGTCCTGGCCCTATCGCCCCTAGCACCTGGCTCAGCTTGGGACACAATGACTGGCTAGGGGCGGGCCTAGGGGTATGGCCAGTTGGAACATGCCCAGAAGGGAAACGCCTTCTGGGCTAGAGAGAGACTACTTCCGTCTTTGGCGCCGTCGGATGACATCACCTGGTGTGGATGACTTATCCTTCTTTCCATGGAGAACTCCTGTTACAGGTAAGTAATCCTGATTTCAGGCATGGTTAACTTCCCAACATCCTCTTCAGTAAAGACCAAAACAAAGAATTAATTTATTTTTTTGCTATGGCCTTGTCCTACCTGAGTGCACCTTTTATCCCTTGGTCATCTAACAGTCCAATTCATATTACAACTTTACCTCTTAACTTCCACTGTTTATGCTCTTTCCTATTTTGTTCATTTGAATCTTGTGTTTCATTATTTGAAAGGCTTGGGGGTTTGTTTTTTTTTTGCTTTAATGGCCTCTTTACCTTTCCATGTAATCATCCTGGCCAAAGCGTCATGCTGGGGGCATCTTAAAGATTTTCTACCATCTAAGGTTGGCAGGGGGGCTATAATGAGAGGAGGAAGTGGTGGTTATTATATAAGGGCGACATCTAGTGGTCCTATTCAGTGCCAATAATTGCAGAGTTCTGGGAGATCCTCTGGTGGGTGGCCCCTAGCCCAGGACAGTCACTGAAATGTATTTTTAAAAATGATATACAAAACTAGGTACATTAGAGAGATATAAGATAGGGGTGTGAGTGGAGGGATAACCTAGTGGTTAGAGCAACAGCCTAGCACCCAGGAGTTCTGGGTTCAATTCCCACTGGTGCTCCTTGTGCCCTTGGTCAAGCACTTTACTCCATTGTCTCAGAAGAAAAGGCCAGGCAATCTAATTCCAATCATACCTTGTCCAGAAAACACAGGGACTGCTGGGTCGCCAGGAGTCAGCACTCACTTGAAGGCACTTTAAAAAAGCAAAAAGATAGGGGTAAAATCCTTAGGTAGTTTATGAATGCTTATGGTAGAAGATCCCAGCCTTGGTTTTGAATGGGCTGTAACTATAAATGAGAGGAAACTGCTAGATTTTTTTTAAAACGTTGAAAAGTGTATTCTAACAGTATGACACACTGGAGTGTTCCCCAATTTCTAGAATTTGGCATGTGAAGGGTTCATATCTCATAGCATGTATCAGGGGTTGCAGTATGTGTGTGTGTTGGAGATTATCAGGGGCTAGGTGAGTGCATGTGTGGATGTGACATGGGAATGTCAAGGGCTGTATGTGTGTGTATGCGTCAATGAGAGTGACGGGGAGTGCATATGTTTGTCATGGGAAGTGTTGAAGGGTATGTGTATGTGAGTGACATGGGGAGTATCAGGTGCAGCATGTACATGTGCGGGCGTATCATGGGCTGCATGCATGCCATGAGGAGTGTTGGGAGCTATGCATGTGTGTGTCATGGGCTGCGTGCATGCCTCATGCAGCTGCGTACATGTATGGATGGGGTGTAGGTCTCTCGCATGACCCCCTTCTCCCAGGCTTACTCCATGCTTGCTCTCATAATCCCCCCCCCCAAGTGTTCTCCCAGCCCACATCCCTCCAGGCTTCAACTAGAGTCTGTCTCTCATACCTCCCCCTTCATTCAGACTCTCTTGCACTCATTAATTCTTGTCGCTAGCAGGAGCACTTCAAAAACACCAAAGTTCAGGCTTCCTCCACCAGAATCAGCTCTCTGAATGGCACAGCCATGTGGGGCAAGAAGTTCAAGCTGATCTCCCGGTTTCAAGTCTCACGAGACTTCATAGTGAAAAATCATCCTGAACTTCCTGCACTGCATGGCTCCATCACTGAGTCAGCCAATCACGGTGAGGGAAGCTTGAACTGCGATGCTGGCTCACATGCACAAACATACATTTATATGGATAATTTCCCTACTCCCTAAACCCTCAATAACAGGCATTATGTCTTAGCAAAATGCACCTAAAAAAAAAGCTAGCAAGACTTATAGTTTTCAAGTCATAGTGTCTCTTCTATACACTTCTAGTGCAGTATTTACATTAGATAGCCCACATAAAAAAAAATCCTGTTCCCCTCCTCCTGCTTTTTTTTTTATTTTAAATATTTATTGAATTATATTCATACATTCAAGAAACTGAATGAAAAGCAAATTGACAATAGGAAAAAACAATTCAGAAAACACACACAAGGAAAATAAAAATAATTAGTCAAAAATTAGCCCTCAAGTAAAAGGAAAAGAGGGAGAGGCTACAGGAAAGAGTAGTTACTCACCTGTAACAGGTGTTCTCCAGGAGCAGCAGGAATCAGTCCTCACATATGGGTGACGTCGGCGCCGACGGAGCCCTTGCAGAGCAATTTCCCCAGCTTTCAAAGAAAGCCTTTGGGAATTGCAGCGCGCATGCGCGGTCCCCTTCCCGCCCAAGGGTGCCATCTTGCTCAGTCTGATGACATAGCTAAAAGACAGCAAATAAATTAGCAAAATAAATCATATGACTGCAACTCCAAGGGGAGGAGGAAGGGTTGTGAGGACTGATTCCTGCTGCTCCTGGGGAACACCTGTTACAGGTGAGTAACTACTCTTTCTCCAGGACCAAGCAGAAAGTCAGTCCTCACATATGGGACTCCCTAGCTTAAGGCTACCGGAGACCTCAAGCGGAAAAATGAGCTCCCTCTAGCTCAGTAGCACAGAAGGAAGGAATTTTTAAAACGCCCCCGACCGGTAGCCCAACACCAGGGCCGGAGGGTAGGAGTTGCCTACACCTCAAAGAGATTATGGAGGACTGCCTGACCGAAAGCACTGTCGCTGCGGGACTCCCTCTCCAGGCAGTAATGGGCCGCAAACGTCTGGCTTGAAGACCAAGTAGTGGCCCGGCAGATGTCTGCCAACGGAACAGAGTGGAGATGAGCCACTGACGCAGCCTTCGCCCTAACACGATGAGCCGTGACTCGACCATCCAACGAGAGGCCGGCCGCCCCATAAGCCCAGGCGATACAGTCAGCGACCCATATGGACAAAGTACGCTTGGAGACAGGGAGCCCCAACTTATTGGGGTCAAAAGAAACGAAGAGCTGAACAGCCCTCCGATGCTCTCGCATACGGTCAAGGTAGAAGGACAAGGCCCTCCTACAGTCCAGGGTATGCAGGACCATTTCAGCCCGGCTGGTGTGCGGCCTGGGAAAAAAGGTCGGAAGAACCACCTCCTGGTTGAGATGAAAAGGAGAAACCACTTTTGGAAGAAACTTAGGGTGAGTCCGTAAGACTACCCTATTCCTGTAGAACCTAGTGTAAGGTGGATCAGACACTAGAGACTGCAGTTCACTAACGCGCCTAGCCGAGGTAAGGGCTACCAAAAACAAGGTTTTCCAGGAAAGAAAACGAAGAGGGCAGGTAGCCATAGGTTCAAAGGGCGGACAGGTAATCCGCTGCAAGACCACATTCAGATCCCATTCAGGGGCTGGTGGGCGCAAAGGAGGCTTAAGGAGAAGGAGGCCTCTGAGAAAACGAGCCACCAAAGGGTGGTTGGAACGAGGCCTGCCATCCACCGGTGCGTGATGCGCAGAGAGAGCACTTAGGTGGACCCTGTGGACTTAAGGCCTAGATTGGAGAGGTAAAGCAAATATTGCAAGACCACTGCCACCAAGCAGGAGAAGGGATTCTCAGACTGCTGAGCACACCACACGGAGAACCAACGCCACTTAAGAGCGTAGGACAGGGGACTTCCGGTGACGTCACGGGGCTGATGGCTGCATAGAAGTCTAGCTCCGTCTAACTCCCGATATTTAGGTGTCTGAGCGGTGCCCCAAAAGTTACTAAGGTGGAAGGGGGGAGTGCCTACACCTTGGCAATGGCTACGAAGAAAAAACTGGCCAGCTTCCAATCCCCCTACGTGCGGCGGGAGAGGAAAGATGCGACAGAGTCGGAGGGCTCGGAGGACGAAGGGGCCGGCAGGAGCTCCGCAGAGGAAGGGCCGGAGGGCTTGAAGAAATGGCTCTGTACATTTAAAAAGGATATGCATGGGGAATTTCGGGCGATGCGACGCGAAGTCAAAGAGACTTTGATAGCCATCCAGCAAGAGGTGGCTGGCCTGGGTCAGAGAGTGGAAAGTGTGGAAGGCCACGTGGAGGCCTGTGAGGAAGGCGTGCGTGAGATGGCGGGGCAGTGCCAACAGCTCCAAGTGCAACAAGCGGATCTTCAAGAAAAATTGGAAGACAGAGCGCGCCGGAATAATTTGCGCATCAGGGGGGTATCTGAGGATGGGGCCCATAAGGACTGTGTGGTGGCCGTGCAGCAGTTGTGCTCGCATATCCTGCGGCTGGGGGAGGTGGAGGGGGCCACTGAGATCACCGTTGGTGTGGAGAGAGCCCACCGCAGCCTGGGGCCACAGCGGGAGAAGCAGGCGCGAGATATTGTTGCCTGCCTGAGCAGTTTCCCCCTGAAGGAGCAGATCCTGGCGTTGGCGCGGAAGTATGGACGGATCGCTTGGGGTGGCAGCGAAGTCGAGGTGTACAACGACCTTTCCAAGGGGACATTAGACCGGCGGCGGGAGATGAGGGAAGTCACTGCCTTCTTGCGAGACAAGAGCTACCGCTACCGATGGCTGTTTCCTTTTGGGCTGCTTGTCACGATGAATGGGGTGACTAAGCGGCTGAAGACGGCGGCGGAGGCGTGGAGTGCCCTCCGGGAACTTGGATGTGATTGCCCAGCCTCGACGGCAGGGAGTGAACAGCCGCGATCTGGAGGTCCCGGTCTGGGGAAGCTGGTCTCGAGTTCCAAGTGGCAGCGGGCTGGGGAGAAGGGCAAGAGGCTGCGGCGGCTGTCCAAGGAGGAGCAAGGGGCCCATTCCGAGTCTGCTACCTGAGAGGGGTCTTTGCTGACCGGACTGTATGATGGCCCTGGAGAGATGGGCGGTAAGCCCAGGACATGTGCATGAGAGGTGGGGGGTGCGGGGTGGGGTAAGCGGGAGGTGGGATGTGGGTGGTGGTGGCAGGGTTGCAGAAGGGGTAGGGGGGGGATAGAAGGGGGGCTAAAGTGGGAAACGGGGGGTTGGGAGGCCAGGTGGCGGTGTGGGGGCTTGGGTGCTCTGTTTTCTTAGAAGACTGGGGTATGGTGGGGCGGGAGGAAGACCTGACATCTCGGGGTGGGTGAGAGGGGATTGGAGGAGGGGGGGAGGGGAGGGAGGAGGGGTGGGGGGAGGGGGGGTTGGGGAAGGGAGGAGGGGGGAGAGGGGGGGACGGGGAGGACATCGGGGTGGTCTAGACCAGGGGGGTCTGGGGAGTGGCTGCGCATAGGTTCACTCAATGTGAAAGGGCTCAACTCCCCGGAGAAGCGCAGTATGCTAATGCGATTGGTACGGAAGCAGCGTTGGGACGTGGTGATGTTACAAGAAACGCATTTGCGTAACAGTGATGTGGGGAGGGTGAAGAACAAGTCCTATTCTGCCCAATTTTACTCGTGTAGCCCGGGGGGTGAAAGGAAGCGGGGGGTAGCGCTGTGGGTGCGGGATGGGTGTGGGATTGAGGTGGGGGGGAGCTTTAAGGATGGGGAGGGGAGAATGGTGGGGATAACTGGCTGCCTGGGGGGTGAAGACATAGTGATTGGGGTGGTGTATGGACCCAATGGCAATCAGGGGGGGTTCTGGAAGGAGGTGGGGCGGCTAATCGATAGGGCGGGGGAGGGACGGGTAGTGGTGGGGGGGGATTTTAATGGGGTTTTAGACCCGGGGATTGATAAGGACCCACCGGGGGATAGGGGGGGGAGTAGGAACCGGCGGGGGTTGAGAGCTTTGCTCAAAAGGTTTAATCTGGTAGATGTTTGGAGGGAGTTGAATCCTGATCAGCGCCAATTTACTTTCTACTCCCCTCCCCATAACAGTTGGAGCAGGATAGACATGTTGTTAATGGACCGGGAATGGATGTTGGAGGTACAGGAGGGGGATATTAAACCGGTGGGGTGGTCTGATCATTGTGCGGTGGAGATTGGTTGGCGTAGGCGGGGGGGAGGGGCGGGGGGACTGTATTTTGGAAATTGAATGAAAGTCTGTTAAAGGATGAGAGAGTGGTGAAGGATGTGCGCGAAGGCATCCGGGAATACCTGCGATTTAATGATGTGGGGGAGTTGGCGGCGGTAAAAGTATGGGAAGGTCTGAAGGCGGTGGTTCGGGGTCGGTTTGTGATGTGGGGGGCTAGGAAGAAGAGGGAGCGAGAAGGGCGGGAGGAAGAGTTAGGGCAGCAACTACAGGAGGCGGAAGAGCACTTCCGACGGGCTGGAGGGGGGCGAGCCCGGGAGGCGCTGGAGCAGGTACGGGGGGAACTACGGGCATTGCAAATGGCGCAGGTTGATTTGGCCCTGCAGAAGGCTAAGCAGGTATTTTATGAATATGGGGATAAGGCGGGGCGACTTTTAGCGCGCCGATTGAAGCAGCAACAAAGGGCAGCCATAATTTATCAGATTCGGGGGACGGATGGGGAGGTATGTAGGGGGGAGGAGGAGGTTCGGGAACAGTTTCGGGACTTTTATGTTACTTTGTACCAAGAGGAGAAAGGGGTGGGGGAGGGTGCGATTCAGGAGTATTTGGAAGGGGTGGAGATGAAGGCCTTGACGGAAGCGGCCAGCTTGGCCTTGGAGGCTCCGATTACGAGGGATGAAATTGGGAGGGTGATTAAGGGATTGGCAGGGGGTAAGGCCCCGGGGTTGGATGGGTTGCCGGGGGTGTTTTATAGGGTTTTTGGTGAGGAGGTCAGTGAGCTCTTAGGGAGGGTCTTTAATGGGGTATTAGAGCCGAGGGGGGGAGCTCTCACAAGAGATGTTGATGGCGGGCATTACGGTGTTGGTGAAGCCCGGGAAGGACCCGTTAAGTTGTGGCTCTTATAGGACTATTTCCCTCCTCAACGTGGACGTTAAAATTTTGGCACGGATTCTGGCGCTTAGGTTGGGGAGGGAGATGCCGGAGATAGTTCACCCGGACCAAGCGGGGTTCATCATGGGGCGGCAGGCGGGGGATAATATTCGAAGGGCGGTGGCAGTGCTTGAAGAGGCGCGGAAGGGGAAGGAGGACTTCCTGGTGATGTCTATAGATGCCGAGAAGGCCTTTGACCGAGTTCACTGGGGCTTTTTGATGAGGGTGTTGGATAAGGTGGGGTGCGGGGTGCGTTTTCGGGGATGGGTCCAGGGATTATACAACGGACCTCGGGCACGGATTAAACTCAATGGGCGGTACACGAGGGAGTTTGAATTAGGGAGGGGGACCCGGCAAGGGTGCCCGCTCTCGCCCCTTCTTTTTGCTTTGGTGGTGGTGGAGCCCCTTGCGGAGTGTATTAGGCGGTCGGATGGGATAAGGGGCTTGGCTTTGGGGGAACAACATCATAAAGTCGCCTTGTATGCGGATGATATTCTCCTTTTCTTAAGTTCGCCACTGGAATCGTTGCCGGAGGTCATGAGGGAGATCGCGCGGTATGGAACGGTGTCGGGGTTCAAAATGAACATAGATAAAACTGAAGTTATGAGGGTTCAGTTGAGTAAGGAGAGTGAAAGTAGGCTGCGCAGCTCCTACCCCTTGCGGTGGGTGGATCATTCGTTGGAATACTTGGGAGTGCGGCTTACTGTGCGATACGATGACCTTTACCGAGCGAACTACCCCGGTTGTTAGGGCGTATTGGTAGAGATCTGGAGGGATGGACGCGCTTTGAGACTTCCTGGGTGGGCAGAATCGCTGTGATTAAGATGAATGTGCTACCCCGTTTGCTGTATTTGTTTCAAGTTTTGCCGGTGGAAGTTCCCGACCGACAGCTGCGGGCCTTACAAAGGAGGGTGTTTAGCTATATTTGGAGGCGGCGCCCCCCTAGGGTGGCACGGGTGGTGATGTATGCGGCCAGAGAAGAGGGGGGACTGGGGGTACCCAATTTCAGGGACTATTATCGAGCTGCCCAGTTGACGCATGTTCTGGGGTGGCGAGGGGGCAGGGAGGAGAAACCTTGGGTGAAATTGGAGAGTCTCCAGGTCCAGGGGGGGCGTTTGGATGCGTGGGTATGGGCAAAACAGGGGGAGCGGCGGCTGCTGGGGGAGGGGTCCCCCGCAATGAGGCATGTAGTGCGGGTTTGGGATAAGGTTCGGGCGCAGGAGATAGTGGCTCGGGGATCGGGGTATTCAGTTGTGGCTCCCTGGAGAAGCTGGCGGGCATTTCACCCTGGGTGGGAGGGGGGACGGTTTGATTTGTGGCGGGAGAAGGGGTTAGTGTGTGGATTGCAATTGCTGGAGGAGGGGGACTTTCGGAGTTTTGAGGATGTGCGTGCGGACTTTGCACTGGGAGAGCAGGACCGATATGCCTATCTGCAGGCACGGTCCTTTCTCTCCAAGGAATTGGGGAAGGCGGGGTTGGGAAGGGCCGTATCCCGTTTGGAGGCTATCTGGTTTGGGAAATGGGCTACGAGGGGGCTGATCTCTACCTTGTATAAGGGGGTCCGGGGCGAGGGGGCCATGAGACATCGGTATATGGCGGAGTGGGAACGGGACCTGGGGATTTCCATAGGGGAAAAGGACTGGAAGCGGATATGGGATCAAATTAAGAGGGGGCCTCGGGCTACACGAGTTAAAGAGAATAGTTACAAAGTGATGATGCGTTGGTACTATACTCCGGAGCGGCTACACAAAATGTACCCTGGGGTATCCCCGCTGTGTTGGCGACAGTGTGGGGAGGCCGGCTCTTTCTGGCACATTTGGTGGGGCTGCCCCAGGGTGCAGGGATACTGGCGGGATGTGGGGGATTGGATTAAGGAACATGTGGCTGGGGAGGTGGCGACTTGTCCCAGTGTTTGTTTATTATCTTGGGGAGGGGAGGAGGGACTCCAGGGGGGGAAGATGGTACTGGCCTGCCTCTGTGCTGCCCGGATGGCGGTAGCTCGAGCGTGGAAGCAGCTTGAGCCGCCGGGCATGGGGGGGTTTCTATCCGGGTTGCGGGAAATTGTCCTCATGGAAAAGCTCACTGCGTTACGCCAGCAGAGGGGGGAGGGGTTTCAGGTTCGATGGGGACGTTTGGTTAGTGTGTTGGGCATGGGCTGAAAAGGGGGGGGCTCGGGGGGGGGGAAACATTGTAAAAACTTTGAGGGGGTTATACTGTGTTGTAAGGTGCTGGTTACTCGGGAGGGGGAGATTTGTGTGAGGTTTTGGGTTATTATAGATTTTAAAATGTGTATTAGTGTGCTGGGAAGCATGTCTAGTTTGGATCTTGTCTGTACCAGAATACCTTTCTTTTATGGTTTGCAATAAAAAATACTTAAATATTAAAAAAAAGAGCGTAGGACTTCCGGGTGGAGGGCCGCCTGGAGGCCAAGACGACCTCTTCCACCTCTCGAGGCAGCAGGAGGGGAGCAAGGACTACCCTTTCAGCAGCCAGGCCACCAGATGAAGGGACCGGAGGTTGGGGTGCAGGAGAGTCCCCTGATCCTGTGACAGGAGATCGGGTTGAAACCCCAGAGGAAAAGGAGTGTCCACCGCCAGCTGCAGCAGAAGCGGGAACCAGGGCTGTCTCGGCCACCGGGGAGCCACTAGGATCATCGAGGCTCTGTCTCTGAGAACCTTGAAGAGCGTCCGAGACACCAGTGGCATGGGAGGAAAGGCATACAAGAGGCCCGTGGACCATGGAATCAGAAAAGCATCCGCCGCTACTCTGAGAGGATGCGGTTGTCGAGAGCAGAATCTGGGAAGTTGCCAGTTCAGAGGACTGGCAAAGAGATCCATGGTGGGGAGGCCCCACTTGAGAAAGATCCGTTGAACCACCAACGGATCCAATCTCCACTTGTGTGGTTGGAGAATCCTGCTGAGCTTGTCTGCCAGGTAATTTTCCTGACCTGGGAGATAGACAGCCTTGAGGAGGATAACGTGGCTGACGGCCCAAGAGCACAGTTTTTGTGCCTCCTGACAGAGAAGGAAGGAGCCTGTGCCTCCCTGCTTGTTCACGTAGAACATTGCAACATGATTGTCCGTCTGGACCAGCACAGACTGGTGAGAAGTGAGGTGGGAGAAGGCTCTCGGAGCTAGGCGGATGGCTCTGAGCTCCAGGAAGTTTATCTGCTGAGCAGACTCCCAAGGAGTCCATAGGCCTTGAGTACATGACCCTTGGCAATGTGCTCCCCAACCCAGGAGAGAAGCATCGGATGTCAGCACCTGAGAAGGCGGAGATTGAAAATCCACTCCTAGCACTAGGTTGGGCAGATGAAGCCACCACCGCAGAGAAGAGACCAGCAGGTTGGATATCTGTACTGAGTCCGCCAGGCTCCCCGTGGCCTGATGCCATTGCGTGCGAAGGCACCACTGAGCAGGTCGCATGTGCAGGCGGGCATTGTGGGTCACATGGACCGTGGAAGCCATATGGCCGAGCAGTCTCAGAAATTGCCTGGCCGAGACCAGGGAATTGCTGTGAAAGTGGCTGGCGAGATCCATGAGCCTGTGGGCCCTGTCCAGAGGCAGGAAGGCCCGCGCCTGAAGTGTGTCCAACCTGGCGCCTATGAATTTGAGATTTTGAGAGGGGAGCAAAGCGGACTTTGCGAAGTTTATGACAAATCCCAAGTGCTGGAGTAGAGTCACAGTGCGATGAGTGGCCTGAGTGGCCTCTTGGGAAGACTGGGCTCTGAGGAGCCAGTCGTCCAGGTATGGAAACACAAAAAGGCCTTGAAGTCTGTCAGACGGCTGCCTGGGTGAGAATCTTCACAGTCTTGGCAAGTGCATATCTCTATATGATTTGCAAGGGATTGTGGGCAATGCAGTTCATTCACACCAGTCACAGCTGCTCACAATAATTAGTTGTGCTTTTGGGTAAAGCCAATAAGATATTTATTTATGGGGTTATTTCTCCCAACACAGATATGCTTGGTAGCACATAAATCAGGTTACTTGCTTTCAGTGTTAAACTTGGAAAAAACAAAATAAGGAAAACAACATTTTAACTTATCAGGCAATCAAAAGCAAAAGAAATAAGACCTGGTTGATAACAAACTGGTCTTTTCTGTAGGCTTAGCTAATATCCTCTTAGCAAGTATCAAACAACAAACCAAAAGCCACAAAGAAAGAAAAAAACTGTTCTTTTCAGGTTAACTTCTTATATCTTCCCACATAAATTCAGAAGTGATTCTCCCCTAGCTCACAAGCAATTAGGTAAGGCTCAATTGCTAGCAGTTATCCAGCTGAAACCCCTTAGCTGGCTTGCTTTCTACTGCGTGGGTCAAATCCTGCTTCAGGAGCTTTCCTGAGTAGATTAAAGAACAAGTTTGTATTTCTTTGTGATGGTTGCTGTACTTTATAACAGAAAGTTACCAAAGGAGTTTAGACAGAGAGCAGTCCATGTAAACAGAATCTTCATCTGCTATCATTTCCCCTTCTTCAACAAGCATGGGTTCAATATCATGGATTGGCACAGATGAATCTCTCAGTGGAGCACTTTCAGGAGCATACTTGTTTCCCTGCTGTCTTTCAAGGTTATAGCTAGGGCATAGATCAGTGTTCATATCTGAGCTTCCATTGCTGTTAGAGTTCCTCTCTATATAGCCTGGCCAGTATGTAGTCCAGTTCTTATGTCCAGCCTTCCAATCCAGATCCCTGGACACTGGATCTCTCTTCACATACCTTCTGGCACGGGTCTTAGGGTCCCTTCCACGTGCAGCCGTCTCCCTCACAGGTACCGTCTGGAGATTCCTAGCTCTGCTGCACCATTCCTCTGGCTTTCCCCAGTCCAATGGTGTATGCTGGCCCTTGGAATACCTCCCAGTATATGTACTGCTCTGGACTCTTCTAGACCTCTCAAAGGCTTTTCTCCTCTTTCTTCCAAAGGGTTTCTTTCCCTCTCTGTCCGTCCGGTTTGGCTTCTGCTTCTGATGATCCTTCAGATGAAACTGATCAAGCTCAAGCTGATTCTCAGGATAATTCTCTGTAGAATAAACTCTACCTTTATTCTGCTTAGATGAGTGCTCCTCCCTAACACAGCGCAGCTGTGCTGAATCAGGCCCTGCCCTTTGAGATGAGTGCTTAGGGATTACCTCATAGCCCTCCTGATTGAACACACGTTTCCCCACTTCAGCTCCTCTAATGGCTGATGGAAACCTGGTGCATTCTGGGACTGGTAGTCTTTTATGGGAAAATTCTGTTTTCTTATTTCTACCAGAACTGACAGGTTGCTTGTTCAGAGTCACTTAACCTTTTCTATAGCTCCTTCCTGAGCTATGATGTTTCCTTATCACAAGTCTCAGATAGGCCGCCACCACTGCTACGCATTTGGTGAACACCCTGGGGGCGGAGGATAGGCCAAAGGGCAGCAGTACTCTGTACTGGTAATGATTTCCTCCCACAACAAATCTGAGATATTGTCTGTGGTCTGGATGAATAAGGATGTGAGTATACGCATCCTTTAGATCCAAGGAGCATAGCCAGTCTCCCTGCTGGAGGTAGGGCAGCAAGATTCCAAGGGTAAGCATCTTGAACTTTTCCCTTGCCAGGAACTTGTTGAGGTTTCGCAAGTCCAGGATGTGTCTGAGGCCTCCTGTTCTTTTTGGTATCAGAAAGTACCTGGAATAAAAGCCATGACCTCTCAGGTGGTGGGGCACCGGTTCCACAGCCTGTTCCTGAAGAAGACTTGCTAACTCCTGAAGGAGTAAGTCCCTGTGCAGAGGGAGTCTTGGAGGCTCCCCTAGAAAGTAGGAGGGAGGTACCTGGTGAAAGTGTAGAAGATAGCCTTTTTGAACTATATGAAGCACCCAGGTATCTGAGGTGATGGCTGACCACCTGTGGGCAAAGTGGACCAGCCGGCCTCCTGTGCTGAGAGAAACCAGCGGAGGGGAAGAGGCTATGCTGACGGAGTCAAAAACCCCCACCCTGATAAGCAGGGGCCGGTGTTGTGGGCTTGGGGGCCTGCTGCCTACGGGACCCATTACCCCGTCCCTTGGCCTGCTGACCCTGTTGGGGAGCTGCTGAGGCCTGATAATGAGGGTAGTGTTTATAGGCAGCCGCCTTATTCAGGTAAAAGGGCTTTTTCCCCGAGCCCTTCTTCTTCTGAGAAGGGGCAGAGGTTTTTCTGGATAGCCGAGTCCTGGTCAGAGTCTCGGTCTCGATCTGTGCAGCCTTTTCAGCCATGGGCTTGCCAAAGAGGTTTTCACCTCTGCAGGGGACATCGACCAACTTGTCCTGTACCCATGGCTCGAGGTCGGATGACTGAAGCCAAGCCTGTCGGCGGGCACCGATGCCGGCTCCGGCTACCCAAGCCGATGCTTCGAAGCCATCGTAGGCTGCTCGAGAGATAAACTTCGAGCACTCTCGAATACCAGTGGACAAGGCTTGGAACCTCTGCAAAGGTTCCTCGGAGAGACCAGCAGAGAACCCGGCAATTTCCTTTGCCAGGTCCCGGAGATACATGCCCATGTAGAGCTGGTAGGTCTGGACTCGACAAGCAAGCATAGAGCCCTAGAAGCACTTCCTACTGAGGGCATCCAGGTTCCGGGTCTCCTGGCCGGGAGGCACTGAGGAGTGCATCTTCTGACTCTTGAGTCGATACATGGCCGATTCCACCACCATGGAATGGTGCGGCAGTTGTGCCTTTTGGAACCCGGGGCTCTTGCGGACTCGATAAATGGAATCGACCCGCTTGCTTAACACCGGCGCCGATGCCGGGCTCTCCCACATGCGGAAGAGAAGTCGCTCCAGCTTCGGAGGAACCGGTACAGTAAAGGCCTCCTTCGGGGGAGAGTCATACTGGAGGGCATCGAGCTCTTTGGCTCCTCCTCGGGATCCGTGGGGAATGCCAAGGCCTTGGCAATATCCCGCACGAAGTCCGAGAACCAGGTGTCCTCCGGGGGGGACCGTCTCCGAGGTTCGGACTCGGGCGAGTCCGATGGGACGCACAGAGTCCGAAAAGTACCTTGGGACTCTTCGTCCTCCGTCTCCCAGCCCGACTCCTCGGAGGAGGAATCGAGTGGCTCCGGTCGGGCGGGCACCGATGCCCTCCGCCCCGACGCCGAGGCCGGCATCGACGACCTCGGTCCTGAACGGGAGGCCGAGGGAGACCTTGACCGAGGATCGACTCAAGCTCGCATGGACTCGAGGATCGGCTCGGTCTCCGGGGTCGACTTGGACGTCGACGTCCCGGTGGTCGGGGCAGATGCACCGGCGAGGCCAGCGATCAATGCCCGCTGCTGGTCCATGAAGGCAGCGAAACTTCTCTCCAAGGCCGTCAACCTGAGTCCGAGCTCAGGAGACCCAGCAGCCCCCGACTCGGGCCCTGACGGCGTCGGGCCCGACGTCGGCTGCTTCGGAGGCGAGTCCACGAGGACTACAGTACTCACGTGTCCAGGAGACTCCATCTCGAGACAAGGATGTTTCGAAGGCCTCTCCGACTCCGAGGACCCGGGACGGCTATCGGGGCTATGCGACCTGGCCCTCGAGGAACCAGGAGCGTCCACCGACGACGCCCTTGCGGGTTTCTTCTTCCTATGATGTTCCCGGGCAGGAGACCCCCGCTCAGAGGAACTCCGACGATGCTCAGGACCGGAGTCCCGGGACGTCAAATCCTCTGACGAGGTCCGGGCCCGGCCGGACGCGGAGTCAGGGAAGATTCGTTCTTTTTGATGCTGCTGACTCCTCAACGCTTTTGAGGACATTTTGCCACACGGACCACAGATCATCGGGTCATCATCGGGTCCGAGGCAGCAGTCGTGTGTGTCAGTAAGAGACATAAGTTTCTTACACCGATCACACTTTTTAAACCCGCTGGCATCCATCGGGGGAAAAAGGGCCCCTTGCGAGGTCAAAAGACAGGGCTGCCAGTGAAAAAAGAAAAATGGCGCGAACGCTAGTCACGAAGGACAAAAACCGAAAAAATAAAGAACGGACTCGATACCGGCGTATCGGGTCCGGGCGGGAAAAGGATCCGGTGTCGAACCGAGAAAAGAAAAGTAAATAAAATCAACTTTTTCTGCGGCGATCACAAACAGCGTCTGTAGGGCTCCGCGGAAAAAAGAAGACTGAGCAAGATGGCACCCTTGGGCGGGAAGGGGACCGCGCATGCGCGCTGCAATTCCCAAAGGCTTTCTTTGAAAGCTGGGGAAATTGCTCCGCGAGGGCTCCGTCGGCGCTGACGTCACCCAAATGTGAGGACTGACTTCCTGCTTGGTCCTGGAGAAAACTACATAATTGCCACAATAAGAAAATAAAATTAAACATGGCAATGTGAAGACTTATGCGTCAGCCGTATGAGAAGTAACAACGATAGATTCCTCTCTAGCAATCAGAAATTCCAGCAGCTGGCAGGGCTCAAAAAACAAATACAGTTTATCTTTATAGGAAACATGACATCTAACAGGAAACTTCAACAAAAATGACCCACCAAGGGCAAGCACCCTGGGCTTAAGTCCCAGGAACTCTTTCCTCCTCAGTTGGGTGTCTCTAGCAAGATCAGGATAAATACGGACATGAGAGCCCATGAACTGCTCACTGAAATTCCTAAAATATGATCTCAGAATTAAACTCTTATCAGATTACATGACTAAAGTAATCAGAAGAGTAGAGCGGTCAGTTACCAATTCAACAGAGTTCTCCAGAAACCCCGTAAGGTCTCCACAGAACCCCGGAAGCTCACTCCCACTGGCCCGGCCTCTCCGACCCATTGACAAATACTGGGCCCTAGTTAATGGGGACAGGTCTTCCCTAGGAAGTTTTAAAACCTCCTGGAAATACCTACGAACCATTTCCAAGGGTGACTGCAATGGGGATCTAGGAAAATTTATCAGTCTTAAATTGTTCTTCCGGACTTGATTCTCCAGATGTTCTATTCTCCTAGCAGATATACTCCACTCTTTGATATGGGCACAATGTAGACCCTTAAGTTGCTCTAGGTCCACATTTAACCGGGCCAACATCCCCTCCTGATCCTTTTGTTTTCTTGAAACCTCCGGAATTTCTTCACGAAGACAATTAGTTTCAGTTGTAACACAAGCAGCTATTGTACCAAGAGTGGAATTCATAGCTGATATAGCTTCCCACAGCACCTCTAAAGTTACTTTTGAAGGCCTCACCAAAACGCCAGCACCTGAGATAACCAATGGGTTAATCGTCTCCTGGGCAGGGCTACCTTCCACCGAAGAGCAGTCCACAGTCCTTCCAACTTCACCAGGGACTCCACATGGAAGAGCGAAAACAGCGTCGGAGCCCTCTACATCTCTGTGCACCGGTGTACTATTTATTTATTTAGCTGCATTTTTATGCCGCTTTTCACCGGGTCAAAGCGGTTGTGTGATACATTTAACACAAGGGGATATGTGACACATACACTAATACTTACAGGGAACATGGGCAATGGAGGGTTAAGTGGCTTGCCCACAAGGAGCACCTGTGGGACTAGAAACCCCAGTCCTTCCGGCCCAAGGTTGCTGTCCTCTAGTGGGATTTGAACCACCAACCTTCCGGCCTGTAGTACCTTGCCCCAACCACTAGGCCACTCCTCCCTCCACACTAACTTTCACACCGGAGGGAAGTGCTCCATAATCTGCCGCTGTGCTTCCGGGGCATGGCGGGGGGGGGCCCGCTGCTCAGGGGATAGTATAACCCCTGATGTGCTCAGGTCCATCAAAAAAGGCGAACCTGCCAAAGACACCGCTCCTGCTGCCGACGCTGTAAACCCACACATCGACAGTGTCCTTTGGCCGGCTTGATTATGAGTGGCCTCACCCGAGGGAAGGTAAGCCTGCTTGCGCTTCCTCCTTCCCATCGCCAAGCTGCTAACCGCACCAACACAAGACACCGCTGTAGAGTCTGTCGTCAGCCGCTAATCACTGCCGCCATCTTGCCTCTCCCCCTCCTGCTTTTGATTCCTCCAAACAACACTTAGAAATGACCACAATACTCTTATAACATGATTCACACATTAAAAAAAGTTATTTTTTTACATTAATTTTTTGGTCAATATGGATTTGTACTTCTATTTTTAATTATTTAAAGAAAGCAAACACCTGGGTTTGGGAACAACATGCGTCTTCTCAGTATGCTGCAAATGCAGAGTCCATGCAGCAAGGGAAAGCTCTGCCTTGTCTGTCTGCATCTCACTGCCGCCGCATCACACCAGGAAGGAGAGATGTCAGACTGAATGGTTGAAATGCTAAATGTCCTTTCTATAACTGAAGGTTATGCTCAGATTCTGGCTCTTCTCCTGCCCAGCAGCTTATCACCCACTAATGGCAGCCCCTCTCCCAAATGCTACACGCCTGAGTGATAGGCACCTGGGACTTTATCCAGGGCTACTACCCCCACCCCATTATTCTTTTCCTTTACAACTCTGAAAACCACCATCACCACCACCACTGAAGCACCACTGCAATGCAACATCATTCTTAGCTCTTTCTGCACTGACTTGATCAGAGGAGCACAGCCAGTCATAAATGTCTGGAGTCTAATAAGCATGCATAATACCAAATAAGTATCACTGCTACATGTCTACTGACAAATACAAGAATACTTCTAAATGGTCCTAAAATGCAAGGTATTGCTAAAATACTATTAAAAACAGCACAGGATACCAAAAGCCTTCTTTCTAAAAAAACCCCAAACCCTTCTGTTTACCGTTCTGCCAACTCTGACTGTGTTTCAATAAATAATATTAAGTTTTAACAGCAATACGCTGCAACAGTTTTATTACAGGCATGAATTTCCAGTAAGGGGAGCTCTTCCAGCACACAGCCTCTCTATATGAACATAGTCCCCCCGGTCCAGTAAGCGTAGTTACTCACCTGTAACAGGTGTTCTCCAGGAGCAGCAGGAATCAGTCCTCAAATATAGGTGACGTCGGTGCCGACGGAGCCCTCGTGCGGAGCATTTCCCCAGCTTTCAAAAAAGCCTTTGGGAATACAGCGCGCATTTGCGGTCCCCTTCCCGCCCAAGGGTGCCATCTTGCTCAGTCTGATGACATAGCTAAAAGACAGCAAAAATCAAAATGAAGGATAGAACTGCAACTCCAGGGAAGGAGGGAGGGTTATGAGGACTGATTTCTGCTGCTCCTGGAGAACACCTGTTACAGGTGAGTAACTACGCTTTCTCCAGGACCAAGCAGGAAGTCAGTCCTCACATATGGGACTCCCCAGCTCTAGGCTACCGTGAACCCAGAGCCAAAAAAATAGCTCCCTCTAAGAGCCTCAGCATCCGTGCTAAGAATTTTCTCTGAGAATGCACCCCATACGGTAGCCCAACACAAGGGCTGGAGGATAGGAGTTGCCTAAACCTCAAAGAGATTACGGAGTACCGCCTGGCCGAAAACACTGTTCTGCCGGGACTCTCTCTCCAGGCAGTAATGGGCCGCAAAAGTCTGGCTTGAAGATCAAGTTGCAGCCCGGCAGATGTCTGCCAACAGAACAGAGCAGAGATGAGCTACTGATGCGGCTTTCGCCCTGACACGGTGGGCCGTAACCCGACCCTGCAAGGGGAGGTCGGCTGCCCTGTTCACCCAGGTGATGCAATCTGCTACCCAAGTGGACAACGTACGCTTGGAGACAGGTAACCCCATCCTATTAGGGTCAAAGGAGACGAAGAGCTGAGTAGCCCTTCGATGCTCCTTCGTACATTCTATGTAAAAGGACAACGCCCTTTTACAGTCCAGGGTATGCAAGACTGTTTCAGCCCAGCTGGCATGCAGCCTGGGAAAAAAGGTTGGAAGAACCACCTCCTGATTACGGTGGAAAGAGAAGACCACTTTTGGGAGGAACTTGGGATGGGTCCGTAGGACCACCCTGTTCCTATAGAACCGCGTGTATGGTCTATCAGAAACCAGAGCTTGTAGTTCACTCACACGTCTGGCTGAGGTAAGAGCCACCAGGAAGAGCCCTTTCCAAGAGAGGAAGCGCAAATAGCAAGTAGCCATTGGCTCAAACGGTGGGCGAGTAAGTTGCTGCAAGACCACGTTCAAATCCCACTCAGTCGCCGGTGGACGAACCGGAGGCTTGAGTAGAAGCAGACCTCTGAGAAATCGGGACACCAAGGGGTGAATCGACAGAGACTGTCCGTCCACCGGTGAATGGTGCGCTGACAAAGCACTGAGGTGGCCCGAACAGAGTTAGAATTGAGGCCTAGGTCTGAAAGGTAAAGTAGATACTGCAGTACTACTAGCACAAGGCAAGAGAAAGGATCTTCATTGCGCTGAGCACACCATACCGTAAATCTACGCCACTTGAGGGCACAGGTCTTTCTGGTGGATTGCCTCCTAGAGGCCAAGACCAATTCCTCAACCTCCTTAGGTAGAAGTAAGGGAGCTAGCACTATCCTTTCAGCAGCCAGGCCATCAGATTGAGGGACCTGAGATTGGGGTGCAGAAGGGAACCCTGTTCTTGAGACAGGAGATCGTGTTGCAGCCTCAGAGTGAATGGAGCTTCCACCACCAACTGCAGAAGAAGCGGGAACCACGGCTGCCTCGGCCATCTCGGTGCTACCAGAATCACCAAGGCCTTGTCCCGAAGGATCTTGAACAGAGTTCGGGGCCCGTAGACAGACTAGAAAAGCATCTGCTGCCATCCTCAGGGGATGCGGCTGTCTGGAGCAAAATCTTGGCAGCTGACGGTTCAGTGGACTTGCGAAGAGATCGATGGATGGAAGTCCCCATCTGAGGAAGATCTGCTGGACCACCAATGGATTCAACTGCCATTTGTGGGGCTGGAGAATCCTGCTTAGCTTGTCTGCTAGGAAGTTCTCCTGACCAGGTAGATAAACTGCTTTGAGAAACATGCCTTATTTGACGGCAAAGAAGCAAAGGTCCCGTGCCTTCTGACATAGGAGCCTGGACCCTGTGCCTCCTTGTTTGTTCATGTAGAACATTGCTACCCGATTGTCCGTCTGAACTAGGACAGATTGTTGAGAGAGAGCATGGCAGAAGGTTTGCAGAGCTAAGCGAATTGCTTGCAGCTCTAAAAGGTTGATTTGCTGTGTGGCCTCCCAAGGGGACCACAGGCCTTGAGTGCACGTGCCCTGGCAATGTGCACCCCAGCCCTTTAAGGATGCATCTGTCATCAGCACCCTGGTGTGTGCTGGAGCCTGAAAAGGTACACCTTTGAGAAGGTTTGGTAGATGTAGCCACCACTGTAACAAGTTCAGAAGCCATCTGGACACCTTTACTCTGTCTCGAAGGTCACTGGTGGCTTGTGTCCACTGATCTCTGAAGCACCATTGAGCAGCCCGCATGTGCAGACAGGCATTCAGGGTCACATGCACCGTGGATGCCATGTGGCCCAGAAGCCACAGGTAGTGCCTGGCGTAAACCTGAGAATCGCTTTGGAACTGGTTTGCCAACTCCATCAATCTGTGGGCCCTGTCCTCGGGCAAGTAAGCTCTTGCCTGTAGGGTGTCTAGTCTCGCCCCTATAAACTCTAGGTTCTGAGGGGAGCAAAGTGGACTTTGCATAGTTTATGACAAAACCCAGATACTGAAGAAGAGAGACAATACGAAGAGTGGCCTGTCGGGCCTCCTGGAATGACTGGCCCCTGATTAGCCAGTCGTCCAGGTACGGGAAAACCAAAATCCCCTGATTTCTGAGAAAAGCCGCCACCACCACCAGGCATTTGGTGAAAACCCTGGGGGCAGAGGTCAGGCCAAAGGGAAGTACCCTGTACTGAAAATGGTTTCCTCCCACCACAAATCTGAGATATTGTCTGTGGCCTAGATGGATGAGGATGTGAGTATAAGCATCCTTTAGGTCTAAGGAGCATAGCCAGTCTCCCTGCTGGAGGTAGGGGAGCAATATCCCAAGGGTAAGCATCCTGAACTTTTCCCTCTCCAGAAACTTGTTCAGATTTCGCAAGTCTAGGATAGGCCTGAGGCCTCCTGTTCTCTTTGGTACTAGGAAGTACCTGGAGTAGAAACCTTTCCCTTCCAGGTGGTATGGCACTGGTTCCACCGCCTGTTCCTTTAAAAGACTTGTCAACTCCTGAAGGAGGAGGTTCCTGTGTAGAGGGAGTCTTGGAGGCTCCCCAGGATAGTAGCAGGGGGGTAGCTGGTGGAAATGGAGCAGATAGCCCTTCTGGACTATGCTCAGTACCCAGGTATCCCCTGTGAGGGCTGGCCACCTGTAGGCATACAGGGTCAGCCGACCCCCAGTGCTGAGTGGAGCCACCGGCAGAGGAGAGGCTATGCTGTGGGAGTCAAAACCCCACTCCCTGATGTGTAGGAGCCGGAGTTGGCGGCTTGGGGATCTTCTGCCTACGGGGCCCATGCCCCTGCCCCTTGGCCTGCTGGCCCTGTTGGGGAGCTGGAGAGGCCTGATACTGAGGGTAGGTTTTGTAGGCAGCACCCTTCCTTGGGAAAAAGGGCTTCTTTCCCGAGCCCTTCTTTTTGTGAGAAGGGGCAGAAGTCTTTCTGTACAGCCTTGTCCTGGTGAGAGTCTCGGTCTCGATTTCTGCAGCCTTTTCAGTCATGGGCTTGCCGAACAGGTTATCACCCCGGCACAGGACATCGACCAACTTGTTCTGTACTCATGACTCTAGGTCCAACGACTGTAGCCAGGCCTGATGGCGTGCACCGATGCCAGCCGTGGCTTCCCAGGCCGAAGACTCGAAGCCATCATAGGCTGCTCGAGATATAAACTTCGAGCACTCCCGGATCCCTGAAGACAAGGCTTTGAATCTCTGCAAGGGTTCCTCGGAGAGGCCAGCTGAGAACCCGGCAATTTCCTTTGCCAGGTCCCTTAGGTACATGCCCATGTACAGCTGGTAAGTCTGGACACGGCAAGAGAGCATAAAGCCCTGGAAGCACTTTCTACCAAGGGCATCCAGGTTACAGGCCTCCCGACCAGGAGGCACCGAGGAGTGCATTTTCTGACTTTTCAGCCTGTGCATGGCCGATTCCATAACCATGGAGTTGTGCGGTAGCTGCGCCTTTTGGAACTCATGGCTCTTATGGACTTGATAAATGGAATAGACCCGCTTGCTCAGAACCGGCGCCAAGGCCGGTGCTTCCCACATACGGAAGAGAAGCCGTTCCAGCATCGGAGGAACCGGAACAGTAAAGGCTTCCTTCGGAGGAAAATCATACTGGAGGGCATCGAGCTCTTCGGCTCCTCCTCGGCGTCCGCCAGGAATGCCAAAGCCTTGGCCATGTCAGACTCCCGAGATGTCGAGGCCTCTGACAAAGTCCGGGCCCGGCCGGACGCAGACTCCGAAAAAATTCTTTCACGTTGATGCTGACGGCTCTGAAGCGCCTTCGACGACATCTTGCCGCATGGGCTACAGACCAGCGGGTCATGGTCGGGCCCGAAGCATCGGAGGCAGCAGTCATGTGTGTCGGTGAGAGACATAAGTGTCTTGCACCAATCACATTTTTTGAACCCACTGGCAGCCACTGGGGGAAAAAGGGCCTCTGCAAGGTCAAAAGATCGGGCTGCCAGTGAAAATAACAGAAAAAGCGCGAACGCTAGTCACAAAGGACAAAAAACAAAAAAAGAAGTTCCGGACTCGATACCGGTGTACCAAGCCCAGGCAGGAAGGGGAACTGGCGTCGAACTGGATAAAGAGGTGTGAAAATCACAGAAAAAAAAATCAACTTTTTCCCAGGTGACACGAACTACGCCTGTTGGGCTCCGCGGAAAAAGAAAGACTGAGCAAGATGGCACTCTCGGGCGGGAAGGGGACCGCGCAGACGCGCTGCATTCCCAAAGGCTTTCTTTGAAAGCTGGGGAAATGCTCCGCACGAGGCTCCGTCAGCGCCGACGTCACCCATATGTGAGGCCTGACTTCCAGCTTGGTCCTGGAGAATCAGTGATTTAATACTTATTTGCATAATAGAGGCTTTACCAACAAAAAGTATTTTCATTAGTGCCATGTTGATTTTCTGTTGCATGATAGCTACTTTTCTATAAATGGGAGCCCACTAGAAGCCTACTGGAATGAATTGGAAGTACTTGCTTAGAAACGATCAGATGCTCTCAAAATTGCATTTGGGCAACCAGAACACTTCAGGGCAATTTGGAAAACTATGCAAACAATAGAAATGTCTGTGGGTGTTTTTAGCTGTGGTTCTGAATGGGGAAGCAAGCTCTGCATTTTTGTCCCTTTTGAAAACACTCAGGGAAAAGTACCTACAGAAATCTGCACCTGTTTTTCTCTGTGGAAACTGTTCCTGGCAACACGTGTACTTTTGAAGATGCAAAACTGTGCAGTTGCCTCTCCTAACCAGGGCATGCCTCCACAAAAACAGGGGTAAAACTTTTATTTGGGTAAATAGTCATGTACACATATAAAAGGCCTTCTAAATTTTTTACCCTCTCAAGAATTATTTAAAAAACCACAGAAAGAAATGACTCTGGCTAAAGCAGAGCTCTGGTGTGATGGATGGAGTCTGTACATTAAGCACAAGTATCCGTACTGCTTATGCCTTCAATGCCACACTTTTTCTGAACTTTTTTTTAGGGAAACAGCCTTCTCAGTTCTTAATGCAATGATTGCTGTCATTGATAGACACATACATTCTCTTTAGCCTCTCTTCTAAGCCATACAGTAAGAACCAGAGATTGCTGTGCACCTTCCATATGCATTGGGCCCAAATGTCCCCATATGTCAGCTGTACCACATTATGGATGCAACCACCAAGTAGACGTTGCTGTGTCCTGCCTTTTTCATGATCCTGGGCCACAGTTTCCACCAGTGCTATGGCCTCCTCATCAGAAGCAACATGAACAACAAATGAGTGTGAATGCCTCAAACACATTACAAGCTTGTGTTAAAGTTTTCTTTTTAGCTTAGGCTGTGATTCACAGTTTAAAACAGAAGGCGTTGATTGGTGGAGTGCATCAAGACATCTGACGGCATCTCTTCCGGCTGTCTTCATACAATTATCCCAAGCCCCTTGCCCCAACAACAAAGATCCCACTAGTTGTAGGTACGATGAACGTCAGGTGTGTACAGGACCATAGAGAAAAGTCATTAATCATCCTCCACTTCCTGCTTAATATTTTCAGTGGTATTCTGTAGATTGAGGTGTTTGGGATCCATGAACTCTGAAAGGTCCATTGGCTCTTCTTTCACTTGCACAGCAATGACTGGATAGAAGGCAATAAAGAACACATGTATTATCTCAAAGCACTGTGCGCGTTAACATTACAAATTAACATTCAGCAGACACAAACAATTTAGCTTCCGTAGTCTGCCCCATTCAAAACATATAAACCAGTCCAAACTGTAGTATAAGTGTAAAATGGATTGTCTTTATTAATTATATTCTGTCCTGGGGTACACAACACCTAACCCAACACGGCTGTGTTTCAGCACTGCCTTCTTCAGGGGTTACACATAGGTACTCTACAGAACATAAGTGAACATGACTAAAACGGAGTTACTCGCCTGTAGAAGGTGTTCTCCAGGGACAGCAGGAATCAGTCCTCACATATGGGTGATGTTGGTGCTGAAGGAGCCCTCATGTGGAGCAAATCCCCAGCTTTCTAAGAAAGCTTTTGGGAATTGCATCACGCATGCCCGGTCCCCTTCCCGCCCAAGGGTGCCATCTTGCTCAGTCAATGACATAGCTAAAAAGAGGGGAAAAGAACAAAATAATAATAATAGGACTGCAACTCCAAGGGGAAGAGGGAGGGTTGTGAGGACTGATTCCTGCTGTCCCTGGAGAACACCTGCTACAGGTGAGTAACTACGTTTTCTCCGGGAACGAGCAGGAAGTCAGTCCTCACATATGGGTCTCCCCAGCTATAGGCTACCGAGAACCCATAGCTGAAAAATAGGCTCCCTCTACGAGAGCCGCAAGCAGCCATAATAGGAATTTAACTGAGAGAGTAACACTCCGGTAGCCTGAAACCAAAGGCATGGAGTTGCCTAGACCTCAAAAAGGTTACGGAATGCAGCCTGGGTGAAAGCACCGTCCTGTTGGGACTCCCTATCCAGGCAGTAATGGGTTGCAAAAGTCTGACCCGAAGACCAGGTGGCAGCCCGGCAGATGTCTGCCAGCGGAACAGAACAGAAATGAGCCACTGATGCCGCCATAGCTCTGACCCGGTGGGCCGTAACACGACCCTGCATCGGCTGCCCTATATGCCCAGGCAATACAGTCCACTACCCAGGTGGACAGCGTATGCTTGGAGACGGCCATCCCCAGCTTACTGGGGTCATAGGATACAGAGAGCTGAAAAGTCCTTCTATGGCCCTGCGTACGCTGAATGTAGAAGGTCAACGCCCTCTTACATTCCAGGGTATGCAGAACTGTCTCTGCCCGACTGGCATGTGGCCTGGGAAAGAAGGTAGGTAGTACTACCTTCTGGTTGAGGTGGAATGAAGAGACCATTTTCAGAAGGAACTTGGGGTGTGTGTGGAGCACCACCTGGTTCCTATAGAACCTTGTATAAGGCCTGTCGGACACCAGGGCCAGAAGCTCACTCACTCGCCGAGCCGACGTGAGCGCCACCAAGAAAACTACCTTCCAAGAAAGGTAGCGTAGATGGCAAGTTGCCATCGGCTTGAATGGTGGATGAGTAAGCTGCCCTAAAACCACATTCAAATCCCACTCGGTTGCCAGAGAGCGAGGAGGGGCCTTCAGCAGAAGTAAGCCTCTCAGAAACCTGGACACCAAAGGATGTACAGAAAGCATAGTTACTCACCTGTAACAGGTGATCTCCGGGAACAGCAGGAATTTAGTCTTCACATATGGGTATCGTTGGTACCGACGGAGCCTGCGCGGGAACGCTCCCCAGCGTCCAATTAGAAAGCTTTTGGGAGCATCCCACAGCGCCTGCGTGCTGCCTTTCCGCCTTTCCCAACTGCCTCTCTCCAGTTGAGTTTTAAAGCTGAGACAAAGAGAGAGAGACGGAAAAAAAAGAAAAGAGAGATACAACTCCTAGGGGAGGTGGGTGGATTGTGAAGACTAAATTCCTGCTGTTCCCGGAGATCACCTGTTACAGGTAAGTAACTATGCTATCTCCAGGAACAAGCAGGAATGTAGTCTTCACATATGGAGACTCCCTAGCTACAGATGCCAGGGAGAGACCCCAGAAGTTGTGTGCCCCTGTGAAAGGGCCCCACTTCCCCCCATGGATCTCTGGCATCCTACCGAGAATGGTGGGTAGGAGTTGATTAAGTATGGAACAGGTGTCATAGAACAGCCTGACCTAACAAGGAATCCCGGCGGGAGTCCTTGTCTAAGCAGTAAAGGGCTGTGAAGGTATGAACCGAGGTCCAAGTAGCTGCTCGACAGATGTCGTCAATAGAGACAGAGTGTAGATGAGCCATTGAGGCTGCCATGGCTCTCACATTGTG
Source organism: Ichthyophis bannanicus (assembly GCA_033557465.1). Lineage (NCBI taxonomy): Eukaryota > Metazoa > Chordata > Amphibia > Gymnophiona > Ichthyophiidae > Ichthyophis > Ichthyophis bannanicus. The sequence goes on along the minus strand of CM066031.1, from coordinate 1,122,029,950 downwards.
AGCTGTGACATGGCCTTCTAGAGAAAGGTTTTTACTCTGATAGGTAAGAACATAAGAACATAAGACATGCCATACTGGGTCAGGCCGAGGTCCATCAAGCCCAGTATCCTGTTTCCAACAGTGGCCAATCTAGGTTATACGTACCTAGCAATATCCTCAAAAGACAGGTTCCACAATGCTTGTACTGGGTCAAGCATTGATATCCTGGGTCCCTTTTTAATAGTGGTTTATGGACCTTTCCTCCAGGAACTTGTCCAAACCTTTTTTAAACCCAGCTATACTAACAGCTCTTACTACATCCTCCGGTAACAGATTCCAGAGTTTGATTACACGTTGAGGTAAAAGAAATACACTGTGCAATCCAATTGGACAATGTTCTCTTAGAGACTGGAATTCCCAAATGAGAAGGATCAAAAGCAACAAAGAGTTGAGAGGACTTTCTATGTTGCTGTGTCCTTTGTAAGTAAAAAGCAAGTGCTCTTTTACAGTCCAAAGTATGAAGATTCCTTTCTGCATTTGAAGCATGAGGCCTTGTAAAAAATACAGGCAGGTAAACTGCTTGGTTTAAATGAAAAGTTGAGACCACCTTTGGCATAAAGTGTGGATGAGTCCTAAGGACTACCTTATCATGATGGAACCTCGTATAAAGAGCATCAGCCACTAATGCTTGCAACTCACTAATGCGACGTGCTGATGTGATTGCAATGAGAAAGACAACCTTCCAGGAAAGGAATTTCAAGGAGGTAGTAGCTAGAGGTTCAAAAGGCGGCTTCATGAGCTGTCCAAGAACCAGATTTAGGTCCCATGCTACCGGTGGTGGCCTAATGGGAGGCTTAGTAAGAAGGAGGCCTCTCATAAATCTCGCTATGAGAGGATGTGAGGAAATAGGTTGTCCATTTAAAGGCTTGAAAGAAGCTGAAATAGCACTTAAATGGACTCGTACTGAGTTAGTCTTAAGCCCTGTATAAGATAAAGAGTAGTTACTCACCTGTAACAGGTGTTCTCCAGGAGCAGCAGGAATCAATCCTCACATATGGGTGACGTCGGCGCCGACGGAGCCCCCGTGCGGAGCATTTCCCCATCTTTCAAAGAAAGCCTTTGGGAATTGCAGCGCGCATGCGCGGTCCCCTTCCCGCCCAAGGGTGCCATCTTGCTCAGTCAGATGACATAGCTAAGAGACAGCAAAAAATTAGCAAAATAAATCATATGACTGCAACTCCAAGGGGAGGAGGGAGGGTTGTGAGGACTGATTCCTGCTGCTTCTGGAGAACACCTGTTACAGGTGAGTAACTACTCTTTCTCCAGGACCAAGCAGGAAGTCAGTTCTCACATATGGGACTCCCCAGCTTAAGGCTACCGGAGACCTCAAGCCGAAAAAATGAGCTCCCTCTAGCTCGTCAGCACATAAGGAAGGAATCTTCTCTGAGAACGCCCCCGACCGGTAGCCCAACACCAGGGCCGGAGGGTAGGAGTTGCTTAAACCCCAAAGAGATTATGGAGTACTGCCTGTCCGAAAGCACTGTCCCTGCGGGACTCCCTCTCAAGGCAGTAATGGGCCGCAAAAGTCTGGCTTGAAGACCAAGTAGCGGCCCGGCAGATGTCTGCCAACGGAACAGAGCGGAGATGAGCCACTGACGCGGCCTTCGCCCTGACACGATGAGCCGTGACTCGACCCTCCAACGTGAGGCCGGCTGCCCCATAAGCCCAGGCGATACAGTCAGTGACCCATATGGACAAAGTACGCTTGGAGACAGGTAGCCCCAACTTATTGGGGTCAAAAGAAATGAAGAGCTGAACAGCCCTCCGGTGCTCCCGCGTACGGTCGAGGTAGAAGGATAACGCCCTCCTACAGTCCAGGGTATGCAGGACCATCTCAGCCCGGTTGGCATGCGGCCTGGGAAAGAAGGTCGGAAGAACCACCTCCTGATTGAGGAGAAAAGGGGAGACAACCTTAGGAAGAAACTTCGGGTGAGTCCGTAAGACTACCCTATTCCTTTAGAACCTAGTGTAAGGGGGATCAGACACTAGGGCCTGAAGTTCACTCACTCGCCTAGCAGAGGTAAGAGCTACCAGAAACAAGGTTTTCCACGAGAGAAAACGGAGAGGGCAGGTAGCCATAGGTTCAAATGGCAGAAAAGTAAGCCGCTGTAAGACCACATTCAGATCCCACTCAGGGGCTGGTGGATGCAAAGGAGGCTTAAGCAGGAGGAGGCCTCTGAGAAAACGAGCCACCAAAGGGTGGTTGGAAAGAGGCCTCCTGTCCACCGGCGAGTGGTGTGCTGAGAGAGCACTGAGGTGAACCCTGACAGAGTTGGACTTAAGGCCTAGATTGGAGAGGTAAAGCAAATATTGCAATACTACCGCTACCAAGCACGAGAAGGGATTCTTGCTGTGCTGAGCACACCATGTGGAGAATCTACGCCACTTAAGAGCGTAGGATTTCCTGGTGGATTGCCACCTAGAGGCTAAGACGACATCTTCCCCCTCTCTAGGCAGGAGAAGGGGAGCCAGGACTACCCTTTCAGCAGCCAGGCCATCAGATGAAGGGACTGGAGGTTGGGGTGCAAGAGAGACCCCTGGTCCTGAGACAGGAGATCGTGTTGAATTCCCAGAGGCAGGGGAGTGTCCATTGCCAGTTGCAACAGGAGTGGGAACCAGGCTGCCTCGGCCACCATCATTGAGGCCCTGTCCTTGAGGACCTTGAACAGTGTCCGAGACATTAGTGGCGTGGGAGGAAACGCATATAGTAGGCCTTGGGACCACGGAATCAGAAAGGCATCCGCTGCTACTCTGAAAGGATGCGGTTGTCTGGAACAGAATCTCGGGAGTTGCCGGTTCAAAGGGCTGGCGAAGAGATCCATGGTGGGGAGGCCCCACCTGAGAAAGATCCGCTGAACGACCAATGGATTCAATCTCCATTCGTGTGGTTGCAGGATCCTGCTCAGTCTGTCCGCCAGGTAATTTTCTTGACCGGGGAGGTAGACAGCCTTGAGGAGGATTCTGTGATTGACGGCCCAAGAGCACAGCCGTTGTGCCTCCTGACAGAGAAGGAAGGAGCCTGTGCCTCCCTGTTTGTTCACGTAGAACATGGCAACTTGATTGTCCGTCTGGACCAGTACAGATTGGTGAGACGTGAGGTGGGAGAAGGCTCTCAGAGCTAGGCGTATTGCCCGTAGCTCCAGAAAGTTTATCTGCTGAGCACCCTCCCAAGGAGACCAGAGACCCTGAGTACATGCCCCTTGGCAATGTGCTCCCCAACCTAGAAGAGAAGCATCTGTCGTCAGCACTCGAGAATGCGGAGGGGATTGAAAATCCACTCCGAGTACCAGATTCGGAAGATGAAGCCACCACTGTAGAGAGGAGACGAGCAGGGTGGATACCCTCACCGAGTCTGCAAGGCTCCCTATGGCCTGATGTCACTGAGTTCGAAGGCTCCACTGAGCAGGTCACATGTGCAGGCGGGCATTGGGGGTGACATGAACCGTAGAAGCCATATGGCCGAGAAGTCTCAGGAATTGCCTGGCGGAGACCAGGGAATTGCTGTGAAACTGCCAAGCTACATCCATCAACCGGAGGGCCCTGTCCACTGGCAGAAAAGCCCTCGCCTGAAGAGTGTCTAGCCTTGCTCCTATGAATTCCAAGTTCTGGGATGGGAGCAAAGTGGACTTTGCGAAGTTTATGACAAACCCCAAGTGCTGAAGTAGAGCCACAGTGCGAAGGGTGGCTTGACTGGCCTCCTGGGAAGACTGGCCCCTTATGAGCCAGTCGTCCAGGTATGGAAACACAAAAAGACCTTGAAGCCTCAGGTAGGCCGCCACCACCGCCAGGCACTTGGTGAACACCCTGGGAGCGGAGCTTAGGCCAAAGGGAAGTACTCTGTACTGGTAGTGGTTTCCCCCCACAACAAATCTGAGATACTGTCTGTGGTCTGGATGAATAAGGATGTGAGTATAAGCATCCTTTAGATCTAAGGAGCATAGCCAAGCTCCCTGCTGGAGGTAGGGCAGCAGGATTCCAAGGGTAAGCATCTTGAACTATTCCCTCTCCAGGAACTTGTTGAGGTTGCGCAAGTCTAGGATGGGTCTGAGGCCTCCTGTTCTTTATGGTACTAGAAAGTACCTGGAATAAAAGCCGTGACCTCTCAGGTGGTAGGGCACCGGTTCCACAGCCTGTTCCTTTAGCAGACTTGCTAACTCCTGAAGGAGTAGGTCCCTGTGCAGAGGAGTCCTGGAGGCTCCCCTGGAAAATAGGAGGGAGGTACCTGGTGAAAATGGAGAAGATAGCCCTTTTGGACTATATGGAGCACCCAGGTATCTGATGTGACGGCTGACCACCTGTGGGCAAAGTGGGCCAGCCGGCCTCCTGTGCTGATGTGAGCCAGCTGAGGAGAAGAGGCTATGCTTGCTGAGTCAAAAGCCCCCACCCTGCTGAACAGGGGCCGGTGTTGGTGGCTTGCGGGCCTTCTGCCTACGGGGCCCATGACCCTGCCCCTTGGCCTGCTGACCCTGTTAGGGAGCTGCAGAGGCCTGATAATGAGGGTATTGTTTATAAGCAGATGACTTCCTCGGGTAAAAGGTCTTTTTTCCCGAGCCCTTCTTCTGAGAAGGGTCAGAGGTTTTTCTGGACAGCCTAGTCCAGGTCAGAGTCTCGGTCTCGAGTTCTGCAGCCTTTTCAGCCATGGGCTTGCCAAAGAGGTTTTCACCTCGGCAGGGGACATCGACCAACTTGTCCTGCACCCATGGCTCGAGGTCGGATGACTGTAGCCAAGCCTGTTGGCAGGCACCGATGCCGGCCCCGGCTACTCGGGCCGAAGCCTCGAAGCCATCGTAGGCTGCTCGAGAGATAAACTTCGAGCACTCTCGAATACCAGTGGACAAGGCTTGGAAACGCTGCAAAGGTTCCTCAGAGAGACCAGCAGAGGACCCGGCAATCTCCTTTGCCAGGTCTCGGAGATACATGCCTATGTAGAGCTGGTAAGTCTGGACACGGCAAGCAAGCATAGAGCCTTGGAAGCACTTCTTACCGAGGGCATCCAGGTTCCGGGCCTCCCGGTCGGGAGGCACCGAGGAGTGCATCTTCTGACTTTTCAGTTGATGCATGGCCGATTCCACAACCATGGAGTGGTGCGGTAATTGTGCCTTTTGGAACCCGGGGCTCTTGTGGACTCGATAGATGGAATCGACCCACTTGCTTAACACCGGCGTCGAGGCCGGGGTCTCCCAAATGAGGAAGAGCAGCCGCTCCAGCATCGGAGGAACCGGTACAGTAAAGGCCTCCTTTGGGGGAGAGTCATACTGGAGGGCCTCGAGCTCCTCGGCTCGAGGCTCCTTCTCGGGATCCGCGGGGAAGGCCAAGGCCTTGACCATATCCCACACGAAGTCCAAGAACCGGGTATCCTCCGGTGGGGATCGTCTCTGAAGTTTGGACTCCGGCGAGTCCGATGGGACACACCGAGTCCGATAAGTGTCGGGTGACTCTTCGTCCTCCGTCTCCCAGCCCGACTCCTTGGAGGAGGAATCGAGCGGCTCCGGTCGGGCGGGCACCGATGCCATCCGCCCCGACGCCGAGAGTACCAGCGTCGACGACCTCGGTCCCGAACGGGAGGCCAAGGGAGACCGTGGCCGAGGATCGACTCGAGCCCGCATGGACTCGAGGATCGGCTCGGCCTCCGGGGTCGACTTGGACGTCGAGGTCCCGGTGGTCGGGGCAGATGCACCGGTGAGACCGGCGATCAATGCCCGCTGCTGTTCCATGAAGGCAGCGAGGCTGCTCTCCAAGGCCGTCATCCTGAGTCCGAGCACAGGAGACCCAGCAGCCCCCGACTCGGGCCCCGACGGCGTCGGGCCCGACGTCGGCTCCCCTGGAGGAGAATCCACGAGGACTACAGCACTCACGTGTCCAGGACACTCCATCTCGATACAAGGATGTTTGGCAGGCCTCTCCGACTCCGAAGACCCGGGACGGCTATCGGGGCTATGCGACCTGGCCCTCGAGGAAACAGGAGCGTCCACCGACGCCGCCCTCGTGGGTTTCTTCTTCCTGCGATGTTCCCACGAAGGAGACCCCCCGCTCAGAGGAACCCCGACTCTGCTCGGGGCCGGAGTCCCGAGACGTCGAGGCCTCTGACGAGGTCCGGGCCCATCCGGACGCGGAGTCAGAGACGATCCTATCCTTTTGGTGCTGCCGACTCAACGCCTTCGAGGAGATTTTGCCACACGGACCACAGATCATCGGGTCATGATCGGGTCCGAGGCAGCGGAGGCAGCAGCCATGTGTGTCGGTAAGAGACATAAGTTTCTTACACCGATCACACTTTTTAAACCCACTGGTAGCCATCGGGGGAAAAACGGCCCCTGCGAGGTCAAAAGACCGGGCTGCCAGTGAAAAAAGAAAAATGGCGCGAACGCTAGTCACAAAGGACAAAAACCGAAAAAGAGAGAGTGGACTCGATACCGGCGTATCGGGCCAAGGCAGGAAAAGGATCCGGCGTCGAACCGAAGAAAAAAAGAGAAAAAATAGGGAAATCAACTTTTTCCTCGGGGAAAAACGAACTACGTCCGTCGGGCTCCGTGGAAAAAAGCAGACTGAGCAAGATGGCACCCTTGGGCGGGAAGGGGACCGCGCATGCGTGCTGCAATTCCCAAAGGCTTTCTTTGAAAGCTGGGGAAATGCTCCGCACGGGGGCTCCGTCGGCGCCGACGTCACCCATATGTGAGGACTGACTTCCTGCTTGGTCCTGGAGAAATGAAGGAGATACTCTAATAATAATTCCAGAGGTATCGCCAGGGGGTCAAGACCCTTCTGCGAACACCATATGGAAAACCTTTTCCACATGAAAGCATAAGAGCGTCTTGTGGAAGGCTTTCTAGAAGCACAAAGGATATCCCTTACTTGTTGAGATAGGTTAAGACCATGAAGGTCTAGGCCCTCAGCAACCAGGCCCTGAGATGCAGGGGAGTGGGGATCGGGATGCCACAACCTCACGTCCTCCTGAGAGAGGAGATCTGGAGCAGATCCTAACTCCAGAGATGGAGCTTGAGAGAGATGTAGGAGCAGAGGGTACCACACCTGCCGTGGCCAATGTGAAGCTATGAGAATCATATGGCCTCTGTCTCTCTGAAGCTTGAATAGGGTTTTGGGAATTAGGGGAATGGGTGGAAAGGCATATAGGAAGTCCTGAGCCCAATGGAGGAGGAAAGCATCCCTGGCCTGAGAACCCTGAGCCGGAATTCTGGAACAGAATCGGGGAAGTTTGGCATTCAATGGACTTGCAAAGAGGTCTATGTCCAGAGTTCCCCAAATTTGAAAAGGTTTTGCTACCTGGTCTGCACGAAGAGACCATTCGTGTGGAAGCAGAACTCGACTGAGTCTGTCTGCCCAAGAGTTTTGAATGCTTGGCAGATATACCGCAAGTAGATGAATTTGATGCTCTCTGGCGAGGGCCCATAGTCGCAAAGCTTCGTTGCAAAGCGACAGAGAGCCTGTTCCTCCCTGCTTGTTCAGACAGAACATGGCTACTTGATTGTCTGTCTGAATTAGGACTGTCTTGTAGCTCAGCTGGGTGTGGAACACTCGAAGAGCAAGGAAGATTGCTCCGAGTTCCAAGAGATTGATGTGTAGATGCGTCTCCTGTGGAGTCCAGGTGCCTTGGGTAGGGAGATCTTGCAGGTGAGCTCCCCAACCCACCTATGAGGCGTCTGTTCTCAGAGTGACCTTGGGTGGGGCTGTTGGAAAGGAGACCCCACCAACAGGTTTTGGGTTGATTGCCACCATTTTAGGGACAAAATAAGGCGACTTGAGTTTGCTATTTTGTCTGATAGGCAGCCTGATGCTTGAGTCCACTGAGTGGATAGAGTCCATTGAGCTGCTCTCATATGGAGGCGAGCATAGGGAACCACATGCACGGTAGATGCCATGTGGCCTAGCAATTGTAACATTTCCCGAGCAGTGAGATGAGTTTTTAACACTGCTTGGGAAGTCAACTGCACAATGCGAAAGCAGTGGGGCTGTGGGAGATAAGCCCTTGCTTTCCTGGTATCCAGCATGGCTCCTATAAACTCTAGAGATTGAGTGGGAGTTAGGTTGGATTTTGGGATGTTTATAACCAGTCCCAAATACTGAAGGATACGCATTGTGCAAGACATGGAAATCCTGGCCTCTAACTCTGATGGGGCTCGAATGAGCCAGTCGTCTAAGTAGGGGAAGACGAATATTCCTAGAGTGCGAAGAAATGCTGCCACTACAGCCATGCATTTCGTAAACACCCTTGGTGCTAAGGCCAGGCCAAAAGGAAGAACCCTGTACTGGTAGTGCTTCCCCTGACATAGAAACCAAAGGAATCGTCGGTGAGTTGGATGGATGAGAACATGGGTGTACGCATCCTTGAGATCTAGAGAACAAAGCCAATCCTGACTCTGAAGGTATGGCAGAAGAGTTCCTAGAGAAATCATCTTGAACTTCTCCTTGAACAGGAATTTGTTCAATTCTCTGAGGTCTAAAATGGGTCTGTGTCCCCCTGTTTTCTTTGGAATAAGGAAATAGGGGAGTAAAACCCTGTACCCTGTTGGGAAATGGGTACGTCTTCTATTGCCCCCTGGGCAAGAAGTAAATTGACCTCTTGACTCAACTGATTTTCGAGTGAAGTCTAAGAATTGAACCCTCTTACAACTGTAGGAGGTGGCATGTTGAGGAAATGAAGCTTGTACCCCTCCTTTATAATGGAGAGAGTCCATTCTTCTGCTGTTATCTGCTCCCATCTGGGGGCAAAATGACACAACCTTCCTGGAATGGTGGAGGGCTCTGGCCCGTTGAGGGCCAGGAAGGCCAAGTTCTCTAGAAGGGAGTCAAAGCCCCTGTGGAGGCTGAGTCTGCTGGGCCGGTTGAGGCTTAGCAGACTTAGTTTTCCTTTGTTTTGGTGGCTGCTGTCCCTTTCGGGCAGATTGACTTGCAGAATGCCCCTGCTGGGTATAGGAGGGATAAAACCTCTTCTTTTTAGAGAAGAATGGTTTCTTGTAGGATTTTCTCCTTGCAGGATCAGCTGTAGCCTTGGATAGTCTATCCAAAGTGGTGTTATCAGCATCCAGCTCATTTGCTTTCTCTTGCCAATTTTTGCCACAGAGATTTTCGCCTGTACAAGGGATATTCCCCAGTTTGTCCTGTACCCAGAGTTCTAAGTCAGATGCCTGGAGCCAGGCAATCCTACGAGCACCTATGGCAATGGCAGAGGTTCTGCTTATGCACTCAAAGCAGTCAAAAGCTGCACGATTAACAAACTTGGAAACATCTTGGGCATGTTTGACAAGTGTAAGATAATCTTGCCTCTTATCATCAGGAAGGAGAGGGCTCATAAGCTCTAGATCTCCTGTAACTTCCTTAAGGAACATTCCCATATGTAGAATGTAGGAACTAATCCTGGCAGAAAGCATAGTAGCCTGGAAGGTTCGACGCCCAAAGGCATCAAGAGTCCTACATTCACGTCCTGGCGGATTAGATGCATGTCTTTTTGCACTCTTGATCCTTCTCATAGCTGATTCCACTACCATGGAGTGAAATCCAGGACAAGGAGGTACTCGATACATGGTATCAAGCCTGCGAGAATGAGGAGAGGTGGTAAGAGGTGTTTCCCACATTCTTAGCATGAGATCATGCAAGATCTCATGAATAGGCAAAGTGGCTGCCTCTTTGGGAGCTTTAGGATATTGTAAAATCTCCAATTCCTTTGCTCTGGGCTCTGCTTCAGGAGCCACTATGATGGAAAGACCTCTAGCCACCTCCTGGATGAAATCCTGAAAGGATATATCCTCTGGAGGAGACATCCTACGTTTAGGAGAGGAAGGCTCCTCAGAGAGAAGTACTCCGGTATCAACAGAGCTGTCAGAATCCTCAGAGTCAGAGGAGGATTCAAAATATCTCCTGTCCGGGTGCTCTTGTAAAGCACGATACCGATACTGGTACCGATCGAAGTCGGTACCGGAGGGATACGGTACCAGCCTGTCGATACCAGAGGAAACAGCATGACTCGGTGTCGGTAACACAGTCGCCGATGTCGATGCTGTGGATACCGGTATCGGTGCCGGTGTCGATACCAGTTGAACCGTCCCCGATGGCACTGAAGCCGCAAGGCGAGCCGCTAGACTGCGTTCAATAGCCAAGAACCTCTGGTCTATTGACGCTGCCGATGCCTGGGAATCGGTACCGGACAAAGCAGCCGGTACCCCAGAGCATGGCACCAGTAATTCTGCCGAGGTTGAGGCATCGAGAACATCCTGGAGCCCCGATAGTGCTTTGGAAGCCGAAGCCTCCGCCGTGGCAATTTTGCCAGTACAAGTCCCTCAAGGGCAACGCCAGAGGCATCTCGATGCTTGGAAGGAGATCTACCCTTTGAGGACCGGCCAGATTTATGTTTGGTTACCTGAGATCCATGGGAGGAAGACGAAGCCCTGGAAGACGTCGATGCCACGGATGCTGCATCGGTGGGAAAAAGGGTACTAAGCTTAGCAGCTCGGTTTTGCCGACCCCTCTTCGACATCATCCCACAGGCAACACACTCCGATATGGAGTGGTCAGGACCTAAACATTTAAGGCACCACTCATGGGTGTCGGTGACGGAGATGGTACCGCCACACTTCGAACACTTTTTAAAACCCGAGGCGGGTTTTTCCATTCTGAAGGAAAAGTTGGGCTTAGTGCCCAAAATGGCGCGTGGCACCCGACAGAAAAAAAGACTAGAAAGTCTAGAAAGAGTAGTTACTCACCTGTAACAGGTGTTCTCCTGGAGCAGCAGGAATCAGTCCTCACATATGGGTGACGTCGGCGCCGACGGAGCCCTCGTGCGGAGCATGTGCCCAGCTTTCAAAGAATGCCTTTGGGAATTGCAGCGCGCATGCACGGTCCCCTTCCCGCCCAAGGGTGCCATCTTGCTCAGTCTGATGACATAGCTAAAAGACAGCAAAAAAATTAGCAAAAACAAATGATATGACTGCAACTCCAAGGGGAGGAGGGAGGGTTGTGAGGACTGATTCCTGTTGCTCCTGGAGAACACCTGTTACAGGTGAGTAACTATTCTTTCTCCAGGACCAAGCAGGGAGTCAGTCCTCACATATGGGACTCCCCAGCTTAAGGCTACCGGAGACCCCAAGCGCAAAAAATGAGCTCCCTATAGCTCGTCAGCACATAAGGAATCTTCTCTGAGAACGCCCCCGACCGGTAGCCCAACACCAGGGCCGGAGGGTAGGAGTTGCTTAAACCCCAAAGAGATTATGGAGTACTGCCTGTCCGAAAGCACTGTCCCTGCGGGACTCCCTCTCAAGGCAGTAATGGACCGCAAAAGTCTGACGCAGCCTTCGCCCTGACACGATGAGCCGTGACTCGACCCTCCAACGAGAGGCTGGCTGCCCCATAAGCCCAGGCGATACAGTCAGCGACCCACATGGACAAAGTACGCTTGGAGACAGGTAGCCCCAACTTATTGGGGTCAAAAGAAATGAAGAGCTGAACAGCCCTCCGATGCTCCCGCGTACGGTTAAGGTAGAAGGACAACGCCCTCCGACAGTCCAGGGTATGCAAGACCATCTCAGCCCGGTTGGCATGCAGCCTGGGAAAGAAGGTCGGAAGAACCACCTCCTGATTGAGGTGAAAAGGTGAGACAACCTTAGGAAGAAACTTAGGATGAGTCCGTAAGACTACCCTATTCTTTTAGAACCTAGTGTAAGGAGGATCAGACACTAGTGCCTGAAGTTCACTCACTCGCCTAGCAGAGGTAAGAGCTACCAGAAACAAGGTTTTCCAGGAGAGAAAACGGAGAGGGCAGGTAGCCATAAGTTCAAAAGGCTGACAAGTAATCCGCTGTAAGACCACATTCAGATCCCACTCAGGGGCCGGTGGACGCAAAGGAGGCTTAAGCAGAAGGAGGCCTCTGAGAAAACGAGCCACCAAAGGGTGGCTGGAAAGAAGCCTACCGTCCACCGGCGAGTGGTGCACTGAGAGAGCACTAAGGTGAACTCGGACAGAGTTAGACTTAAGGCCCAGATTGGAGAGGTAAAGCAAATATTGCAATACTAGCGCTACCAAGCACGAGAAGGGATTCTCGCTGTGCTGAGCACACCACACTGAGAATCTACGCCACTTAAGAGCATAGGATTTCCTGGTGGACTGTCGCCTAGAGGCCAAGACCATATCTTCCACCTCTTGAGGCAGTAGGAGGGGAGCCAGGACTACCCTTTCAGCAGCCAGGCCATCAGATGAAGGGACTGGAGGTTGGGGTGCAAGAGAGTCCCCTGATCCTGAGACAGGAGATCGTGTTGAAACCCCAGAGGGAGAGGGGTGTCCACCGCTAGCTGCAGCAGAAGCGGGAACTACGGTTGCCTCGGCCACCTGGGGGCTATCAGAATCAATGAAGCCCCGTCCCTGAGGACTTTGAATAGCGTTCTGGACACCAGTGGTGTGGGAGGAAACGCATACAGCAGGCCTGTGGACCACGAGATCAGAAACGCATCCGCTGCTATTCTGAGAGGATGCGGTTGTCTGGAGCAAAATCTCGGGAGTTGCCGGTTCAGAGGAATGGCGAAAAGATCCATGGTGGGGAGGCCCCACCTGAGAAAGATCTGCTGAACCACCAACGGATTTAATCTCCATTCGTGTGGTTGCAGGATCCTGCTCAGTCTGTCCTCCAGGTAATTCTCTTGACCTGGGAGGTAGACATCTTTGAGAAGGATTCCGTGATTGACAGCCCAAGAGCACAGCCGTTGAGCTTCCTGACATAAAAGGAAGGAGCCTGTGCCTCCTTGTTTGTTCACGTAGAACATGGCAACTTGGTTGTCCGTCTGGAACAGTACAGACTGGTGAAAGGCGAGGTGGGAGAAGGCTCTCAGAGCTAGGCGTATCGCCCGTAGCTCCAGGAAGTTTATCTGTTGAGCAGCCTCCCAAGGGGTCCAGAGACCCTGAGTACATGTCCCTTGGCAATGTGCTCCCCAACTGAGAAGAGAAGCATCTGTTGTCAGCACTTGAGAATGTGGAGGGGATTGAAAAACCACTCCGAGTACCAGATACGGAAGGTGAAGCCACCATTTCAGAGAGGAGACTAGCAGGTCGGATATTCTTACTGAGTCCGCTAGGCTCCCCGTGGCCTGATGCCACTGAGTGCGAAGACTCCACTGAGCAGGCCACATGTGCAGGCGGGCATTGGGGGTGACATGAACCGTGGAAGCCATATGGCCGAGTAGTCGCAGGAATTGCCTGGCAGAGACCAGGAAATTGCTGTGAAACTGCCTGGCTACATCCATCAACCGGAGGGCCCTGTCCACTGGCAGAAAAGAGTGTCTAGTCTGGCCCCTATGAATTCTAAGTTCTGGGACGGGAGCAAAGTGGACTTTGCGAAGTTTATGACAAACCACAAGTGCTGAAGTAGAGCCACAGTGGGAAGGGTGGCTTGATTGGCCTCCTGGGAAGATTGGCCCCTTATGAGCCAGTCGTCCAGGTATGGAAACACAAAGAGACCTTGAAGCCTCAGGTAGGCCGCCACCACTGCCAGGCACTTTGTGAACACCCTGGGAACGGAGGACAGGCCAAAGGGTAGTACTCTGTACTGATAGTGGTTTCCTCCCACAACAAATCTGAGATATTGTCTGTGGTCTGGATGAATAAGGATGTGAGTATAAGCATCCTTTAGATCTAAGGAGCATAGCCAGTCTCCCTGCTGGAGGTAGGGCAGCAGGATTCCAAGGGTAAGCATCTTGAACTTTTCCCTCTCCAGGAACTTGTTGAGGTTGTGCAAATCTAGGATGGGTCTGAGGCCTCCTGTTCTTTTTGGTACCAGAAAGTACCTGGAATAAAAGCCGTGACCTCTCAGGTGGTGGGGCACCGGTTCTACAGCCTGATCCTGTAGTAGACTTGCTAACTCCTGAAGGAGTAGGTCCCTGTGCAGAGGGAGTCTTGGAGGCTCCCCTGGAAAATAGGAGGGGGGTACCTGGTGAAAATGGAGAAGATAGCCCTTTTGGACTATAAGAAGAACCCAGGTATCTGATGTGACGGCTGACCACCTGTGGGCAAAGTAGGCCAGCCGGCCTCCTGTGCTGAGAGAAGCCAGCTGAGAAGAGGCTATGCTTTCTGAGTCAAAAATCCCGACCCTGCTGAGCAGGGGTCGGTGAAGGTGGCTTGGGGGGTCTTCTGCCTACGGGGCCCTTGACCCTGCCCCTTGGCCTGCTGACCCTGTTGGGGAGCTGCAGAGGCCTGATATTGAGGGTATTGTTTATAGGCAGATGACTTCCTCGGGTAAAAGGTCTTTTTTCCCGAGCCCTTCTTTTTCTGAGAAGGGGCAGAGGTTTTTCTGGACAGCCTAGTCCAGGTCAGAGTCTCGGTCTCGAGTTCTGCAGTCTTTTCAGCCATGGGCTTGCCAAAGAGGTTTTCACCTTGGCAGGGGACATCGACCAACTTGTCCTGTACCCATGACTCGAGGTCAGATGACTGTAGCCAAGCCTGTCGGCGGGCACCGATGCCGGCCCCGGCTACTCGGGCCGAAGACTCAAAGCCATCGTAGGCTGCTCGAGAGATAAACTTCAAGCACTCTCGAATACCAGTGGACAAGGCCTGGAACCTCTGCAAAGGTTCCTCGGAGAGACCAGCAGAGAACCCGGCAATCTCCTTTGCCAGGTCTCGGAGGTACATGCCCATGTAGAGCTGGTATGTCTGGACACAGCAAGCAAGCATAGAGCCCTGGATGCACTTCTTACTGAGGGCATCCAGGTTCCGGGCCTCCCGGCCGGGAGGCACCGAGGAGTGCATCTTCTGACTTTTCAGTCGATGCATGGCCGATTCCACAACTATGGAGTGGTGCGGTAATTGTGCCTTCTGGAACCCGGGGCTCTTGCGGACTCGATAGATTGAATCGACCCGCTTGCTTAACACTGGCGTCGAGGCCGGGGTTTCCCACATGCGGAAGAGCAGCCGCTCCAGCATCGGAGGAACCGGAACAGTAAAGGCCTCCTTCGGGGGAGAGTCATACTGGAGGGCCTCGAGCTCTTCGGCTCGAGGCTCCTCCTCGGGATCCGCGGGGAAGCCCAAGGCCTTGGCCATATCCCGCACGAAATCCGAGAAAGAGTAGTTACTCATCTGTAACAGGTGTTCTCCAGGAGCAGCAGGAATCAGTCCTCACTTATGGGTGTCATCGACGCCGATGAAGCCCCAGCGGAGCATTTCCCCAGCTTTCCATGAAAGCCTTTGGGAATGCTGGCACGAATGCGCGGTTCCCTTCCCGCCTAAAGGTGCCATCTTACCTCAGTCAAATGACATAGCTAAGAACAGCACACAAAAATTGAAAAATGAACTATGTACAACTGCAACTCCAAGGGGAGGAGGGAGGGTAGTGAGGACTGATTCCTGCTGCTTCTGGAGAACACCTGTTACAGGTGAGTAACTACTCTTTCTCCAGGACCAAGCAGGAAGTCAGTCCTCACTTATGGGTGACTCCCCAGCTCTGGGCTACCAGGAACCCAGGCTGAACAAGAGAACTCCCTCTAGTCTCAGCAACCGAGAAAAGGCTTTTCAAGAACACACCCTCCACAGGTAGCCCAACCAGAGGGCAGGAGTTGCCTAGACCTCAAAGAGATTCCTGAGTACTGCTTGGCCAAAAGCACTGTCCCTACGGGACTCCCTCTCCAGACTGTAGTGGGCTGCAAAAGTCTGGCTTGAAGACCAGGTAGCAGCCCGGCAGATGTCTTGCAATGGAACAGAGCGGAGATGAGCCACTGATGCAGCCACTGCCCTCACACGGTGGGCCGTGACCCTACCCTGCAAAGGAAGGTCAGCCGCCTTGTAAGCCCAGGTGATACAGTCAGCCACCCAGATGGACAAGTTATTGGGGTCAAAAGAAAGGAAGAGCTGAGAAGCCTTCCTGTGACCTTGCGTACGTTCAAGATAGAAGGATAAGGCCTTCCTACAGTCCAAGGTATGGAGAACTGTCTCAGCCTGACTTGCATGAGGCCTAGGGAAGAAAGTAGGAAGAACCACCTCCTGGTTGAGGTGGAAAGAGGAGACAACCTTAGGAAGGAACTTAGGGTGAGTCCTGAGGACCACCCTGTTCTTATAGAACCTGGTGTAAGGTCTATCACAGACCAAGGCCTGAAGCTCACTCACTCTCCTAGCCGAAGTAAGGGCTATCAGGAAGAGAGTCTTCCAGGAAAGGAAGCGTAGAGGGCAAGTAGCCATAGGCTCAAAAGGTGGGCGAGTCAGTTGCTGCAAGACCACATTAAGCTCCCACTCAGGAGCAGGAGGACGTATGGGAGGCTTGAGCAGAAGCAAGCCTCTGAGAAACCTAGACACCAAAGGGTGTACAGACAAGGAATGGCCCTCAGCTAGGGAGTGGTGAGCTGCTAAAGCAGAGAGGTGGACCCGAACAGAGTTGGACTTGAGACCCTGATTGGACAAGTGCAGCAGGTACTGAAGCACTACTGACACAGTACAGGAGAAAGGATCCTCAGCATGCAGTTGACACCACACAGAGAACCTTTTCCACTTGAGAGCATAGGTCTTCCTAGTGGATTGTTTCCTGGAGGCTAGGAGAACTTCCTCAACCTCGGTAGGCAGGCCCCAGGGAGCCAACACTACCCTTGCAGCCTCCATACAATCAGATTGAGAGCTTTGAGATTGGGATGCAGCAAGGAGCCCTGATTCTGAGAGAGAAGGTCGGGTTGCAATCCCAGAGGCAGAGGCAGATCCACTGCTAGTTGAAGCAGGAGGGGGAACCAAGGCTGCCTTGGCCACCTGGTAGCTACCAGGAGGACTGAGGCCCTGTCTTGGAGAATCTTGAACAGTGTTCGGGCCACCAAAGGGGTGGGAGGAAACGCATAGAGTAGGCCCTGAGTCCAGGGAATCAGAAAAGCATCTGCTGCTACTCTCAGAGGATGCAGTTGCCTGGAGCAGAACCTTGGCAGCTGGTTGTTCAGTGGACTGGCAAACAGGTCGATGGAGGGAAGCCCCCATTTCAAGAAAATCTTTTGAACCACCAAAGGATGTAGCTGCCACTCGTGTGGTTGCAGAATCCTGCTCAATCTGTCGGCCAGGGAATTCTCCTGGCCTGGAAGATAGACTGCTTTGAGGAGCATGTTGTGTTTCAGGGCAAAGGAACAGAGGTCCTGGGCCTCCTGGCAAAGGGGCTGGGAACCAGTCCCGCCCTGTTTGTTTACATAGAACATGGCTACCTGATTGTCTGTCTGGATCAAGACAGACTGTTGAGCCAGGGAAGCAGCAAAGGCCTTGAGGGCCAAGCAGATAGCCCTGAGTTCCAGGAGATTGATCTGCTGGGACGCCTCCCAAGGAGACCACAGGCCCTGAGTGCACTTGTTCAGGCAGTGTGCTCCCCAACCCAACAGAGAGGCATCGGTGGTCAGAACCACAGTATGAGGCGGCTTCTGGAAAGGCACTCCCACCAGCAGATTGGGGGGGGTGTAACCACCAGTCGAGGGAGGTCAGAAAACGATGGGACACTCTGATCCTGTCCCTGAGGCCTGTGACCACTGAGTCCGAAGGCACCACTGGGCAGGCCTCATATGGAGCCTGGCATTGGGGGTCACCTGAACTGTGGACGCCATGTGGCCCAGAAGCCTGAGACAGAGTCTGGCGGAGACCAGGGACCTGTGCAGAAACTTGCTTGCAAGGTCCATGAGCCTTTGTGCTCTGTCCACTGGTAAGAATGCTCTTGCCAGTTGAGAATCCAACCTTGCCCCTATGAACTCCAAGTTCTGGGAGGGGAGCAAAGTGGACTTTGCGAAGTTGATGACAAAGCCCACCTTTTGGAGCAGGTCTATGGTTCTGTTGGTGGCCTGCTGTACCTCGAGAGACATCTGGCCTCTGATAAGCCAGTCGTCTAGGTAGGGAAACACAAAGATGCCCTGATTCCTCAGGTAGGCTGCCACCACTGCCAGGCACTTGGTGAAGACCCTGGGAGCGGAAGTCAGCCCAAAAGGCAGTACCCTGTACTGATAGTGGTTTCCTCCCACAATGAATCTGAGGTACTTTCTGTGGTCTGGATGAATGAGGATGTGAGTGTAAGCATCTTTTAGATTTAAAGAGCATAGCCAATCTCCCTGCTGAAGGTAGGGCAGAAGAGTTCCAAGAGTAACCATCTTGAACTTTTCTTTTACCAGAAACTTGTTCAGGTTTCTGAGATCCAGAATGGGTCGAAGACCACCGGTTCTTTTTGGCACCAGGAAATATCTGGAGTAAAAACCGTGACCCTGGAAGTGGGGAGGCACAGGCTCCACCGCCGTGTCTAGTAATAGCCCTTGGAGTTCCTGGAGGAGAAGGGCAGTATGTAGGGGAGGCCTGAAAGGTTCCCCTGGAAAGTGTGGCGGAGGAAGTTGGTGAAAATGGAGGGCATATCCTCGATGGACTATGTCCAGCACCCAACTGTCCTGAGTAATTAGGGGCCACAGATGGGCGAACAAGGCTAGGCAGCCTCCTGTGCAGGGCTGGGACTGCATGGGAGGATTGACTGTACTCAAGGAGTCAAAAACCTCCACCCTGCTGAATGGGAGCAGGGGCCGGAGGCTTGGAGGCAGTCTGCCTACGGGGCCCATTACCCCGCCCCTTGGCTTGCTGACCCTGTGGGGCAGGTTGGGCAGCCTGATAATGTGGGTACTGTTTGTAGGCAGTGCCCTTCCTCGGGTAAAAGGGCTTTTTACCCGGGCCCTTCTTCTTATGTGAAGGGGCAGAGGTCTTCCTCGACAGCCTTGTCTGGGTGAGGTGCTCAGTCTCGAGCTGTGCGGCCTTCTCGGCCACAGGCTTGCCAAAAAGGTTTTCACCTCGGCAAGGGACATCGACCAACTTGTCCTGAACCCATGGCTTGAGGTCTGATGACTGCAGCCACGCCTGGCGTCGAGCCGCGATGCCGTCAGCCGCTACTCGGGCCGAAGCCTCGAAGCCATCGTAGGCGGCACGGGACATGAACTTCGAGCATTCCCGTATCCTCGAAGACAAGGACTTAAAACTCTGCAAGGGCTCCCCGGAGAGACCAGCAGAGAAACCGGCCAATTCCTTGGCCAGATCCTGTAAATACATGCCCATGTACAGCTGGTAAGTCTGGACACGGCAAGCAAGCATGGAGCCCTGAAAACACTTTCTGCCGACTCCATCAAGGCTTCGGGCTTCCCTACCGGGAGGCACCGCAGAGTGCATCTTCTGACTTTTCAGACGATGCATGGCCGATTCCACAACCATGGAATGGTGTGGCAGCTGTGCTTTCTGGAAGCCAGGACTCTTGCGGAGCCGATAAATGGAATCGACTCGCTTGCTCAAAACCGGCGCCGAGGCCGGTGCCTCCCACATCCGGAAGAGGAGCCCCTCCAGCATCGGAGGAACCGGGACAGTAAAGGCCTCCTTCGGAGGAGAGCCATACTGTAGAGCATCGAGCTCTTCAGCTCGAGGCTCTTCCTCGGGGTCAGCCGGGATAGCCAGGGCAGTGGCCATATCCCGGATAAACTCCGAGAACCTAGTATCCTCCGGAGGGGATCTACTCCGGGGTTCAGACTCAGGTGAGTCCGACGGGACACACCGAGTCTTAAAGGTGTCAGGAGACTCCTCATCTTCTGTCTCCCATGCCGACTCATCCGACGTCGAGTCGGGGTCCGACGCCGCGGGGCCCCTGGGCACCCGCCCCGACGCCGGAGGCACCGGCGTCGAGACCCTCGGTCCCGAACGGGAGGTCGAGGGAAACCTCGACCGAGGACGACCTCGAGCCGCAAGGGACTCGAGTATCGGCTCGGTCTCCGGGGTCGACTTGGACGTCGATGTCCCGGTGGTCGGGGCAGATGCGCCAGACAGGCTGGCCATCAATGCCCGCTGCTGGTCCATGAAGGCAGACATTCTGCTCTCCAAGGCTGTCAACCTGAGGCTCAGCACGGGTGACGCAGCAGCCCCCGACTCGGGCCCCGGCGGCGCCGGGCCCGACGTCGGTACTCTGGGAGGCGAGTCCTCGAGGACAACAGGACTTACGTGTCCAGCAGACTCCGGTTCTATATGAGGAACTTTGGTCGGCTTCTCCTGGTCCACGGGCCTGGGACAACGGTCGGGAGTCTTAGACCTGGACCTCGAGGGTCCAGGGACTTCCACTGACGCTGCCCTCGCGAGCCGCTTCTTCCTCTTACGTTCCCGGTCGGGGGACCCCCTGTCCGAGGAGCTCCGACGCCTCTCGGGATCGGAATCCCGAGATGTCGAAGCCTCAGACGAGGTCCGGGCACGAGCAGAGGCCGAGTTGGAGAAAAGCCTTTCACTCTGCTGTTGACGACTTCGGAGGGCCTTGGAAGACATTTTTCCACATGGCACACACGATTTAGAATCGTGGTCCGGGCCCAGGCACCGAAGGCAGCAGTCGTGGGTGTCGGTGAGAGACATGATCTTCTTACACCCATCACACTTTTTAAAACCACTGGAAGACATGGGGGAAAAAAGGGACCCCGCGAGGTCAAAAGACCGGCCTTCCAGGGAAAAAAGAAGTTTAGGCGCAAACGCCCAGCCATTAAGGGCAAAAAACGAAAAAGAAAAAAGGGGGTTCGATACCGGTGTACCGATCCCGGCGGGAGGAGAACCGACGTCGAATCCGAGAAAAAACAACGCTAGAAAAAATCTACTTTTAACCGGGAAAACAGGACACACGTCCGATGGGCTTCACGGAAAAAAAGAGACTGAGGTAAGATGGCACCTTTAGGCGGGAAGGGAACCGTGCATGCACCAGTACAATAAGGGCTTCCCGAGGGGGAAAGTCAAAGCTCCTCCTCGGCCTCTACAGGGAATGCCAAAGCCTTTGACATGTCCCTTACGAAGTCCAAGAACCGAGTGTCCTCCGGGGGGGGGGGGGACCTTCTCCGAGGTTTGGACACTGGGAAATCAGATGGGACGTCTCTGGTCCGGCAGGTGTCCGGGGACTCTTCCTCCTCTGTCTCCCAGCCCGATGCCTCCGAAGAGGAATCGAGTGGCTCCGGCCTTGAGAGCTTCGACCGCCCTGATGCCGGAGAAACTGGTGTCGACGACCTCGGTCCCAAACGGGAGGTCGAGGGAGACCTCGTCTGAGGATCGACTTGAGTACGCATGGTCTCGAGGATCGGCTCAGCCTCCAGGGTTGACTTGGATGTCGGTGGCCCGGTGGTCAGGGTGGAAGGACCGGCGAGACCGGCTATCAGTGCCCGCTGCTGCTCCATGAAGGCAGACATGCTGCGCTCCAAGGCCACCATTCTGAGACCGAGCTCAGAAGGCTCGGCAGCCCCCGGGTCGGGTCCCGACACCGGTTCTCCTGGAAGAGAGTCCTCAAAGAGGACAGTGGTTACCTGCCTCGGCTGCTCCGGGTCCCTTCAAGGACGTTTTGCTGGACGCTCCAACTCCAAGGATCCAGGCCGGTGGTTGGGGCTCTGTGACCAGTCTCGTGAGGAACTAGGCCATTTGGAACCATCCAACGACGCCACCTTCAAGGATTTTTTCTTCCTCCGATGTTCCCGTGAGGGAGACCCCCTTTCTGAGGAGACCCGACGCTGCTCAGACAGTTCCCGAGACATCGAGGCCTCAGATGAGGTGCGGACCCGGGAGGGTATGGACTCAGGAAAAATCCTATCATGCTGCTGGTGGTGGCTTCTCAGGGCCTTCGAGGACATTTTCCTACACAGGCCACAGACCTTCGGGTCGTGGTCGGGCCCGAGGCACTGGAGACAGCAGTCATGTGTATCGGTGAAGGACATTAACTTCGTACACCGATCACATTTTTTAAACCCGCTGGCAGCCATCGGGGGGAAAAGGGCCCCTGCGAGGTCAAAGGACCGGGCTGGCAGTGAAAAAGAAAAAGAGCGCGAACGCTAGTCATGAAGGACAAAACCCGAAAAATTCTAGCCAAACTCAATACCGATGTACTGAGCCGAAGGCGGGAAGGGGAACTGATGTCAAACCGGTAAAAGAGAAAAGTTAATTTCTAACTTTAAAACACTTTTTTCTCAGGGACTATAGGACAACGTCTATTGGGCTCCACGGAAAAAAGGAGAGTGAGCAAGATGGTACCCTTGGGCGGGAAGGGGACCGCACATGCGTGATGCAATTCCCAAAGGCTTTCTGAGAAAGCTGGGGATATGCTCCGCACGAGGGCTCTGTCGGCGCCGATGTCACCCATATGTGAGGACTGACTTCCTGCTTGTTCCTGGAGAAATGAATGATACATTAAAACAATAAAAATATTTCTACTAAAACACACAAAACAAAAATGATCACACAGATAAAACAGAAAGAAACCATTTTAAAGAAAATACTGGATGCCCTCCTGATTGGTTGAGAACATGCATTTGTATATAGTTTACAACTGTTAATTTGTATATAGTTACAACTGTTAATTGTAAACTACTAAACAACATTTGTATATAGTTTACAACTGTTAATTGTAAGATTGAATTTCTTGTAGTTTCACATTGTTATCTGTAAAAACAGCATTGCCTTGTTTACTGTTGTTCCATGTAAACTGCAACTGATCAATGGAAGGTGCGGTATATAAAAACTTGCTAATTAAATTAAATTAAATGCATATTTATAAAAAGTTGCCTAAGACTATGATAAAAGTATAATAAACATTGATAGCGTATGCTGGTATTTAGACAATAAATAAATAAATACAATCTATAAGGTATTAAAAAGTAATAAATAATGAACTAAATCAATAATATAATTAAATTCATATTATATAATAAATATTAAAAATGAGGCATAAAAAACTACCATAACTAAGACTATTGTGTTGAAATAAATCAATTTGATATTAAGGGGTCTGTTTACTAAACGGCGCACTTGTACGGGGCGCACATGAGCGCTCTAAAAGATGTATTTAAGTGCTCTTAAGCGCCCCGTACGAGTGCGCGGCACATTAACGGGTCCCGCAAGCGTGCGCCGACAACGCGCACATTTGCGGGGCGGTAATGTGCGAAAGAGGCGTGCCAAGGCGAAATGAGGGCGGAGGAAGGCCCCCTAGGGGCGGAGAGACGGGGTCAGTGGGCGGAATGTGGGAGGGGAGAGACTCGCCGCACAGGAGCGTGCCCGAATCTGCAAAGAAATTTACCGCCAGTGAAACACTCGCGTTAGAGGTGCTGTGCAGGGAAAAGAAACCGTTTCCGTCAGCAATGTGCAGCACAATAGTGGAAGCCCAAAAACCGTGAGCAGTGTGATCTATGTGCACAGATCAAACGCCGTAATGTCACAGGGCACTAACCACACGGGCGCCGCGCACCTTAGCGCATCTGTCAATCACAGCTTCTGTTCTTCACGACGGAACGCCCACTCCTTATACGGCACCCGCTCGGTACCGCGGACCGCACAACACCGGCCTTTTAGTAAACAGACCCCTAAGTAGGAAAGCCAGGGATATATAGTTTGTTTTTTAATTATTTTGGTTTTATCTATTTTATCACAATTGATTTATCCACCTAATTGCAACTGCCCTTAATTTTTTATTCTCTTCAGGCCCCGTTTTATTATTTTTATCAGTTTCCTTTTTAATAATTTGTATTGGTACAGCACCATCTAGTGGCCATATCCTTTATTTGCATGCTAATTTAAAGCTCCGTCACCATATGAGTTTTTTTATTATACTAGTGGGTTTTTATCATACAAGTGGTTTTTACTTAAACAAGTGGATGTTATTTCCATCTGAGTTTATACCTTTTATTATTTATATTTTTGTGTCCAAACAATTCCTATATGATCTTTATTATACCACAGTCTTAACTAAACAACTGAAGATGGTTTTATTTGCTCTATCTTTATCTTTATTACTGTTCTTTATATACCACCCTTGTCAAGACATTAGAGCGGTTTATAATAAAAATAAGTCAACGCTGTAAAGAAAGGGAAAGGAACTACATTGCAAAAATAGGAAAGGGGTAGAGGTAACAGTAGAGTCACTAGAGACAGTCAAAAAAGACAATAGTTAAGTAAGACTGTTACAGGGAAGATCAAAAGCCTGTTGGAAAAGGTGAGTTTTTAACAAATTTTTAAAATTTGGGTATGAAGGTTCCAGACGGAGGGAAGATGGTAGGGTGTTTCAGAGTGAGGGTCCGAGAAAAAAGAATGCAGCATGACGGGTCTGTTCTAAATGGGCCTAAGAGGGGGAGGGTAAGGAAAGTCGGATGGCATGTAATGAACGAAGTTGACGGTAAGGTGTGTGAAGAGAAATGAGGTTTGCTAGGTACAGTGGATTTGATGTGTGGATGGCCTTATGTGTCAGAATTAGCAGCTTGTATTGAATTGAAGGTAACTGAAGTACAAGGGAGGATTTATGGTAGTTTTACGTTTTTTAAGTGCAATTTTATTTTTGGTCTTAGTATATTTATACAAATTTTATTGGTTAGTTCACCTTCTAGTTGCAGTATAGTCTTCGGCTCTAATGCCAATTCACATATTTTTTACTATGCATAATGAAGGAAGTATCATGGAAATCTGGGTTGTTTTTTTTTAAGAATGTTCTTATCTTTTTTTTTTTTCAAAACTCTGTTTATTGAATACAACAAGGCACCAATAACACACAGCCAACAACATGTATCTTTCTTAGTGTCACAAAAATAAACGTATCCCAGGTAGGGCTGAATCTTGTCCACCACCCGGGAACCCAACAGAAACAGAGCACACAGAATCCCAAGGTCAACCAGTACAAACAGCCCCCTCCCCCCCACCCCCCACCCCCCACCCCCCCTCCGCGGAGAGCACAGCAACACCAGCAGCTCCAACTGCGTATATCGCATGGGGGACGCAAGTCCCCAACCCCCTAACCCAGCTTAAGTACTTCACTACGCGCCCTGGGGCCCAAGCGTTGAACATAAGGCATCCAGATCAATAAAAAGGTGGTCCAGGCCCGGGGGTGCCGCACTGCCACTCTCCGCTCCAAAAGCAGGAGTTGATGCAAGCTGTTCCGCCATTCGCCGAAAGTGGGGGCCGCAGATTCTCTCCAATGACTGAGGATAGGGCCCTTACCCACCAGACAAGCTTTTCGCACCAATACCCTATCCCATCTACCTTTCGGGTGGAGTGGTCCCAGCTGATCCAATACTACCAGAGTCCCTGACCAACACAGCTGCTGACCCAACAACCCACTCATATAGGTTTCAATGGAGTGCCAATACCTCCGAATAGCAGGGCAACCCCACCACATATGTCCCAGGTCCGCCAAGGCACATGGGCATTTTGGGCAACCGCCATG
Source organism: Ichthyophis bannanicus (assembly GCA_033557465.1). Classification (NCBI taxonomy): domain Eukaryota; kingdom Metazoa; phylum Chordata; class Amphibia; order Gymnophiona; family Ichthyophiidae; genus Ichthyophis; species Ichthyophis bannanicus. Next base: position 1,122,004,746 of record CM066031.1, on the reverse strand, counting down.
AAGAGCAAGATGGCTCCGAAAGGCCCGCCGCGGGGAAAAATGGGCCCGGAGTATACACTTAAATTGGACCTCACGCCAACGAGCCCCGACCACGAGCTGCGCGATCCTACCCAAGGCCATCCGGACAGACCCGGGGGCAACCCCTCCACCCAACTCTGCCGCCCAAAGGCTTTCCACCCTAGTGTAATCAGGGGGCAAATCCAGCCGATCCAGTCGCTTTTTCAAATCGGCAATCGTCGGTGGGGAGTCCGCCCCCAGCGCAAGAAACTCCAGAATACGGCTCGAATGTTCCACCGTAAGCCCTTGCCGCGGCAAAGAGCCAATATAGTGAGAAATTTGTGCATACGCAAACGTCAAAGACCCCGCAGGCCACCCGTATTCTTTACATAATACTCCCAACGCCTTACAGCAGCCAGCAGTGTCCACAACCTGCCCCAACCTGCGGACTCCCGCACGCCACCACGCCCGAAAGGGAGCCGTATCCGAACCGGGCAAGAAACAAGCATTACCCTGTATGGGCAGCCAGCAGGAGACCCCAGCATCACTGCCCCAGCACTTATTCAACTGCTGCCAAGTTCGGCGGGACGTCCGCAGTAGCAGACTGTTTAAGAGGCGCGGCGGCAAGTCCGCACTGGGCAAGTGCAAGACCGCTTCCAAAGAATGGGGTGCTGCGAAAGCCGCCTCGAGACCCCGCGGGGTATAGGTCTCTGTGTCCCCCAACCAGTCACTTAAATGGCGGGCCTGACAGGCCAGCGCATATTTCCATATATCGGGGACCCCCACTCCGCCGGACCGCCAACCCCCCCGCAAGCGCGCCATCGGAATGCGGGCCTTATAGCCTTTCCAGAGAAATCCCCGAATCTCCCGCTCTAGGCGCGCCAAATCGCGCTTCAGAAGCCACACCGGTAGCGTCTGCAACCAATTCAGCACACGCGGAAAGATCACCATTCCTAAGGCTGCCACCCTACCAAGCAAAGACAACGGGAGGTGGACCCAAGCCCGCAACTGCAATCGAACCTTAGCTAAGATCCGTTCAAAATTAGTCACATATAACAATGTCGGTTTTCGGGTCAACACGATACCTAAATAAATAATCGAGTCCTCGGCCCAACGAAGCGGAAAGGGCCCCGACCAGTATTCCCGTAACGTCCCCCCTACATCTAAGGCTTCCGATTTGGCCATGTTTATACGCAAGCCCGCGAATTGTCCATAAAGCGAGAGCTCCGCAAGTAATCGCGGAAGGGACTGCTGAGGAGAAGAGAGGTGGACCAGGAGATCATCGGCAAAGGCAGCCACCTTGAAGCCATGGGAGCCGATACGAATCCCACCAATGGTGGGAGAAGCCTCAATCTTCCGTATCAGCGGGTCCAAAGATAATACGAAGAGCAAGGGAGAGAGCGGGCAGCCCTGCCGCGTACCACGCTCCAACCTAAAGGAATCTGACATAACCCCATTACATAGGACCCCCGCGGTCGGGTCAGCATAAAGCAGGTCCACCATCTGGCAAAAAGGGGCCCCAAGCCCATAATAAGGCAACAGAGCCCTTAGGTAGTCCCAGGGAACCTGGTCAAAGGCCTTCTCAGCATCGAAACTAATGATCAAGGACTGAAGATCGTGTTCCCGAGCCCATTCTAAGGATGCGAGCAGCTTTCGGAGATTCCGTACAGCATAGCGCCCTTTGACGAACCCAACCTGAGACTCATGTATCAAGTCCCCTAACACGGACGCCAGCCGATCGGCCAACACCTTCGCTAAAATTTTCAAATCAAAATTCAATAAGGAGATTGGCCGATACGAAGCTGCCTGGGTATGGTCCTTCCCAGGTTTGGGGATTACGGAGATATACGCGTGATTAGTGCCCCATGTAAAACGCCCCTGAGCTACCCGCCGGTGGTATACCGCCACTAAGGTTGGGGGTGTGCATTCACTCAATAGCTTATAGAACTCAGCCCCGAAGCCATCCGGACCCGGGGCCTTGCAGCAAGCGGCCCGTTGAATAACACGCTGGACTTCCTCAACTGACACCGGCTCGTCCAAACAGGTCTTCTGCGCTTCAGTCAGCTGCGGCAAAGACAACTCCCGCAAATACTGCTGCATAGCCTCCGGAGCCCCCCCCCTCTGGGCATATAATTTCTGGAAAAAGGAGCGGAACACTCGGGCGATACCTGCGTTATCTCTATGTAGGTTTCCCTGGTCATCGCGCAACGCCGCCACTAAACGATAGCCTTGGTGTCCCCGCACGCAACGCGCTAAAAGTTTCCCAGGCCTATCACCAAAGCGAAAAAGCTGGTAACGGTAATACATATGCGATTTCTTGGCTCGTTGGTGGAGTAGCTCATTAAGGGACACCTGCAACTCCCAGAGTCGCCGTCGGTGCGCTACACTAGGAGCACCTGCACATCGCCGCCGTGCCCGCACCACCTGCTTTTCCAATTGTACAATTTGCCACGCCATTAACCGCCGTTTCCTGGCCACATACGCAATGATATCCCCCCTCAACACAACTTTAGCCGTCTCCCAAAACAACTCCGGGTCTGCCTGATGCTGCTCATTATGACGGAAAAATTCTTGCCAGCACTTAACAAGGTAAGGCCGAAATTCCGCATCCTGATACAAGCCCAAGGGAAACCGCCAGATCCTAGTCGACGCGGCGGGACCCCCCACACCAAGGTCAATCCAAACCGGTGCATGATCAGACACCATCGAAGGGCCAATGCACGCCTCCTCCACCTGTGCAAACAGCCGCTCTGATACTAAAACATAATCCAATCGAGCACTGGTACCATGGGCTCTCGACTGGTGGGTAAAATCCCGGTCCGCAGGGTGGAGCAATCGCCACGGGTCCACCAGGCCCAATCGTCGGCAGAAGCCGCGTAAGACCTTCATCGTTTGGACACGCGAGTGGACCCCACCCACACCCGACACATCGAGACCGGCATCCAGGACCCCATTTAAGTCTCCAGCGAGGACTAGGGGGACATCTGACATTTGTTCTACTCGAGACGCCAGACGATCATAGAACGCCCGATTCAAGACATTAGGACTGTACACGCATCCCAATATCACCGGCCGTCCTTCCAGGTGGCCGTGGACCAAAATATAACGGCCCTCGGGGTCAGAATACTCCTGCAACAGCTCAAACCGGGTGTGTTTACTGATCAGTATGACCACTCCACCTTTTTTCCCCACAGCCGGTGCTCCCCAACACTGCCCCACCCACATCTTCTGCAATTTAGCGTGCTCTTCCGCTGTCTGGTGGGTTTCTTGTAACATGGCTATATCACATTTCATCCGGGCCAAGGTCTGCAACACCTTATATCGCTTAATAGGGCTACCTATGCCACAGATATTCCAAGAGATAACCTTCAGGGCGGGTCATAAAAGAGCAAGTAAAGAATCTCGGCTACCAAAGAAAGGCGAAAGGGTGGGTCCCCCCCAGCCTGGAGCCCCCCCATTACCATTAAAGCGCCCCTATACAGGTCTTCATCAGTCCCACCGTAGTGCTGCTGTGCTCTCCACGGAGTACACCCCCCCTCCCCCCAAAAACCACCCCTCCCCAACCCCTACCCCTACCCTCCCATACCTCACCTCCCCCCCGCCCTCCACCCCAAACCTCATCCCCAGTCTCCACCACACTCCCATCGCGATCACATACGATGTGAACGGGTCCCCCTTCCTCCCTGAATCTTATTTAATGTCCCTAGCCCCGGCCAGTGGCCTAAAGCAGCCCCCCCCCCCGCCGAAGTGGGGCGCCCCCCGCCCGCTTCCCCTCCCCCCCACCACCCCAACCCCCCCAGCCCAGCATAGTAAGGCAGAGAACCAGAAAAGGCTAATGGCCCCTATATAGAGACATCAGGAGACGAAAGCCGCTCCTCGCCCCGGAACACTGCCACACCATCTGTCAATACTGATAACCCCACTACTGGACCTCTGCAATCCAATATACCGTAGCCTACCTAAACAAGCCCTCAAACCGCTACAACTGACACAAAACCCTGTTACACAAAGCATAACAGGAACTGCAAGACAGGAGCACATCACACCCATCCTAAAGGACTTACACTGGTTCCCCAAGCGGTGCACGCATCAAACACAAAACCATCATAAACACACTCAAGATAAAACACCACACATCAGCCAACAGCCTACACACCCCCATACAATCAAACACCATCACGCGTCCCAAAAAAACAAACCCACAACCGAGTCAGCACCCTAAGTGAGCACAAGCACACTCGCAAAGACACAACAGACGGAACACTCTCAATGGCCACTCCAACAATATAGAACAAACCCCGGGGCGAACTGAGGACCACTATCGACCTAAAAGATTTTAGAAGACAGCTGAAAACCATGCTATACATAGTACACTATGGACACAGCATACAACTTCAGGGAATGGTCCCGCCCAACCAATGTAAGCATGGAACATGATTTTGCACCACGGTATATAGCCCACTCTGTACAGAGATCATCCCCATCCAGCACACAACACAACACACACTCAATTTCCCCCCATTACAAGTATACCAGAATCATTGGACCTGATTGTTAGCTGTGATACCACCTTGATAGTCAAGAGAAGGCGGTTTAGAAATACTGTGAAACAAACAAGTAAAATAAATATACAAACAATAACAGGGATACAGGGAAGGGAGGCAAGGGGGGGGGGGAGGAGGAGAGGACCCACAGGAGGAAAGGGAACAAGGGGGGAGAGCAACGGCAAACATGGCAGGCCTAGCTGACCGGGCCAATACCACCACCAGTAGTATTGGTCAGTCCAGATCATTCCAGTCCGACCAGTCAGCAGCAAACCAGCATTGTTCACCGGCAGGACCACTCCGCTAAGGGGGGCCAATGTCCCGAGCCAAAAAGTGGAAGAAAGCCATCAGTGAGGCCACCAGCATCCAGCCACCGAGTCCCTCCATGGACGCATGTCGCCATCTTGCTGCAGCAGAAGGATTCAGGCCTGAAGGGCTCACGGCCTACGGTCTCCCTGCAAGTTTTCCGAGGATGCCAGCAGCTGTTCCACAAAAGTAGCAGCCTCCGCCGCCGATTCCAAGACCCGGTGTGTTCCCTGGTGTAGAATGTGTAATCGGGCTGGATATTGGACATAGAAGCGAATGTTCGCCGAGAGGAGGCGCTGACAGACTGGTGCGTAGGCCTTGCGGCGGTGGCTCAGCGCAGTGGAGTAGTCGGGAGTAATACGAAGCCTCATATTTTCAAATTCCAGCACTCCCTGTTGCCGCGCCGCCCGCAAAAGATCATCTTTCTGCACATAGTAGAGAAATCTGGCAAGAACCACCCTGGGCCGCGTACTCTCTCCTTGCGGCCGTGGCCCTACTCTATGGGCTCTGTCCACGATTATAGGGGTGTTCTCACTGTCCCGGCCAAGCAGAGAGGCAGCCATCCTTTCCACCAGAACTCGCAGATCCTTATCGGGCACTTTCTCGGCTATCCCCAAAAAGCGCAAATTATTGCGCCGGGATCTATTTTCTAAGTCGTCAATTTTCAGGTCTTGTGCTTTAGTTAATTTTTGTACCGCACTCAGATCCCGTTGTAACTGCTCCACCGCCTCCTCGGTATGCAGAACGCGACCCTCTGCCTCGTGCATCCGGGCGCCCAGCGCCGACAAGGAACCTTGCAGCGTGTCTATTTTGCCACTAAGGGCTTCCAGCTGTGCGGTAATTGCAGCTGTGACTGCCGCGGAGATTTCCTCACTCAGGGTGAGGGAGGTCGCGACGCTCACTTTTGGGGGGGATTCCGCCATTTTCGGCAGGCCCGTAGTGCGGTCCTTCTCCCTCCTTCCCGCCTTCGCTGCCGCTGCCATTCACCAATTCGGCTCCAGAAGGGGGTAGAAACACTGTCGACCTCACCCTTGGGACTCACAGCCAATAAATTTGCCGTGGATTACGGTCCAAATCAACGGTCAGGGACGAGGGGGCCCGGAGCTAAGGTGACTCACGTCTTCCCCAGCTCACCACACCACACCACGTGATCTCCCTGTTCTTATCTTTTTTATTTCAACTCATACAGTCCCCGTTAGGTTTTTAATCTGTTTTAATGTTTCATTTTACATTATGTCTAAATCGTACATTTTTAGTATATTCACATAGATTTTGTTATGCATTAGAACAACAGATTAGTTGACAGGGACCATGGTTAAATTTGAACTGAGCAATAAGGCCTCTTTGGAATAGGAATCAGTGGCAGGAATGTTCTTAAACTCTCTTAATTTTGGATGTTTGCATTGCTCTTAAATTGATTTTAAGGAGCTTGGAGGGTCGGGAACCGATGACCGAAATGTGGGTGCAATAAAGTTGCTTTTAATTTTGGGTATACATGTATTGTTTATTATCATGGAGTACTCTTATATACAATAAGTTCTGTGTCTATCAAGATCACAAATGTTAAATGGGATTAAATCTTTTTAGAAGTGGATTTTAAGTAACACGTTTTTAAAAAATTTAAAAATACTCTTCATTTGAACTTTAACCTTTATAAATCGACATAAGTTCAAAGTTTCCTAGTTTTCATCCTTTCCATTTTTTCTTGTTTTCTCCATTGAAAAGAATTGGTATTCTCATGCAGTTTTTTGTTTAAATCCTTTTTTTTTAAAGATGCCTCTTTTTCGGTAATGCTACAATTTGGCACCAAAAAAGAGTTTAAAGTGAAGTGCTGTGCCACAGCTTGCTTTCCATGAACGGATGTTTGACGGATCGAGGAACCTGTCACGATTGCACGTAAAGATACAGTTGTGTTTATGTGACGTTTTCAGTTTATAATCTGCTCTTTTTAAGAGTAGCTGATTCCTACAACATATGATTAAAAGTTCACATTCCTCAGAGGTTATTTTGTATCGGCGTTTGTTGAGCCAATCTGCCGCTCTCCCTCTGGCTATGTTATGTCCCCACACTATCTACAGTTCCACTTTAAATAAGTTTATATGTGTAATGGTAACGGTTTCTAAATAGTACTTGATGTTATAAGTTCAGTGATAATAACGTTTTCCTATTTTCGACACTGATTAAAAGCGCGGTATATAAGAAATAAAAATAAATAAATAAAATAAATAGTTCTCCCACTCTAAAAAAGCTTTTTGTGTTCACTATTGCGCCTCTGTAACAAAGGTTCAAAGACTAGCTGCTATTAACCCATCCGTTTTTTGGTGTCCATGCGATCGTCACACTAGTTTCACATGTAATTCCCTAAGGTTTTTCTATGCTACATCTGTCCATGATATTTCCATGAGTTTGTGTGTACACTTGTACTTTGATTTTGAAATTTGTTATATTAAATACATTCTCTCTATGTATTTTCTCTTCAAACCTTTCTAAATTTTCTCCCCCATAGATCTAACAGGATAACATTGAAGATATTTACATGGCTATGGTTTGTGTACTATATATCCTTGGCTTTCCTACTTAATATCAAATTGACTTATTTCAGCACAACAATAGTTAACTGTAGTTTTTTATGCCTCGTTTTAGTTTATTATTTATTACTATTTAATACCTTTATAGATTTTATTATTTATTTATTTAGTGTCTGAATACTAGCATACACTATCAATGTTAATTTCACTTTTAGACTTTTATCATAGTCTAAAGTCCAACTTTTTATAAATGTGCATGTTCTCAACCAATCAGGATGACAACCAGTGCTTTCTTTAATATGGTTTCTTCATGTTTTATCTGTGTGATCAATTTTGTTTTATCTGTTTTAATAAAAATATTATTATTGTTTTTAATGTATCATTCATTTATTCATGTTCACTTATGTTCTACAGAGTCCAAGTGTAACCCCTGAAGAAGGCAATGCCGAAACAGGGCTATGTCGTGTACCTTAGGACAGAATATAATTAATAAAGACAGTCCATTTTGCACTTATACCATGTTTTTGACTGGTTTGTGGCTGTTTTACGTGGGGTTTGCTTGCTTCATCGTTGGATCATTTAAAACTTATTCCATCTGAATGCCTATCTACTCTTTCTCTGTCGGGGTTGGTGCTACCCATCAGGCAAACATAGAGAGCCAACCATTCGAAGGCAGCTATTGCCAGCCATCTCTGGCACCTGTAACGGCTGCAATGATTAAAAAAGCAATGCGGTGCTTGCCCAAAGCCTGAGACGCTGCGCATGGTTGATGCCATGCTTTCAGTAGCTGCTTCTGCCTCCGTGCAAACATTAAGTCTGCATTGGAGGGGGCGGAAGCAGCCGATCAAAGCATAGCACCAACAGCATGCAGCATCAGAGGCTTTGGGCTAAGTGCTGCGCTGCTGCAGGTCCTGGGGAGGGGCATGATGGAAGCGAGCAGCAGGCCCACGGCCCACTTAGGGCAACTCAGTTCCTTGCACCAGCTCTGTTTTCTGTATCTGTCATGTTTCGCTTGCCACGACCTCTGCTGGTATGCTATTCCAGCCATCTACCACTCTATCAGCAAAGAAGTATCCCTCTATATATAATTTGGTATGTTAATGTGTTGGTCACACTGTCAGCCAAGCTCCTTTGTGCTGTCTTTTTGGAATGTATAGGGGATAATTTTATAAGGAGCTGTGGACAGTTATGCACCATCTACGTGCTTAAAATTATGGATTTTTAGCAATTTCCACATGTTAACGGGACTTTACATATGTACTTTAGGAAGCTGCTAACTCTAAGTACGTGTATCAGGCTGACGGCCCATACTTTCACTGTGGGTGCTCGCATGGGCGGAGCACACGGCATGTATTTTTATAAAACAGCGTACACATCAACATTTACACCAGCCAGAGAGCTGCTGTTAAATGCTTGCCCCTAGATTTAACACAGTTTTTGACCACTTACGCCCCTATTTTATACAGCATGCACATTATAAAATAGCTGCAAAGCATGCACATTAACGAACATCAACCTAAGCGCCCCTTATCAAATGACCCTCATAATGACTTGTTTCCTTAACAGACACTTTCAGATGAAAGTCATATTTCTATGTTTCTAAAATGCTTTTCACGTGGGATGCAAAGGTGGTGTTTTTCTGTATATTTTACTGTGAGTAACTACATGTGTACACATGCACAATGCTCTTTGTTACACAACTGACATATCCAGGAGTGACTCAAGGCAAGTTGCTCTGGGAGACAAAGGATGAAATGGTGCTGCCAACCCTCAAGGCACTGGGGAGACCCTCTCAGAGTTCTGGTCATGGAGTTGGAAGTGAGGTGTGGATATAGGGGGCAGGATAGACAGGTGTCTGGGACAGGAGTGTGCAGGGGAGTAGAGGAGGGGTGTGTAAGGAGGTATCTGAAACAGTAGAAGTGTATGGAGGGGTGTCTTGTGGGCAGAATTCTGAGGTGGGGGAAATAGGGGCTGTATGTGTTTGGGGAATGTGTACGTGTGGGTGGGAGATGCCAACTGTACAGGATGTATGTGAAGGTCTAGGAGAGGTTGCTGGGTGTACAGCAGGGGTATGGTGTGGATAGGGGGGAGGTATCATCTCAGGAAGGTGTTTGAGGCAGTGCAGCAAGGAGAACACTCCCCCACACCTTCTCCCCCCTTGCACACATAAAGCCTCTATTCAGGCTGAGGCTAGGAGGCGGCAAGTGTGGCTAGAGCCGGCACAAGGAACACTTAATCTTCTGTCGCCAGCCATTCACTGAGTAGTTCACTCTGTTTTTAGCATAGATGTAAACTGGAAGAAGGATTTCTTCAAAGCAGACATGAGCCAAAACATCATGACTGGCTATTAATCTCTTCAGATCCATTCAGAGAAGAGACTTATGTTTTTAGAAAAATAAGAAAAAAGACACATGAAGACAGACGTTAGGGTACAGTAATCATGGCATCTAAAGCCAAAGAGCTGCAACCATTCTGGCTGAAGCCTCTTTATTTAAAAGCTTAAAATGTATACACTGAAAAGCTTTTGGAAATTTAAAATAGTGGATGAGCGGGTGCAGAGATGGCCCCAGAGTCGGTTCAAGTTGCTGGCACCCTAGGCAAACCTTAAGCTTAACAATCCCCTATCAAAATCTACTGATCGGCTTGGAATGCCCTGCTCTTTGCTGCTGCCCAGAAGTTGCTGCCCTAGGCGGCCACCTAGTTTACCTAATGGTTGGGCTAGCCGAGTGGGTGATTAAAATTACATAGATACGTTTCATTGAAAGTACCTTATAAAGACACAGAGGGTCCTATGTGTCTTTATAAAATAGGCTAAAATCATGTATCTTTTTACCTTCTTAATCAAGATACTATGTTGATTTTATAACACAAGTCTTCCCAAGCCTGTTCTGCTGATCTCACATCCAGAGCGTTTACAAATAGTGGTTCCCAAACCTGTCCTGGGGCTCCTTAGCCAGATGGGTTTTCAGGATATCCACTATGAATATTCATGAGAGATTTGCATACACTTTATTGTGGATATTCTGAAAACCCGACTGGCAGGGAGCCCCCAGGACATTTTGGGAACCACTGGTTTACAATATATGCAACTTTATCAAGCACCTTCACCGTGGATATGTTGAAAACCTGACTGGCTCTGAATTCATGAGGGCAGGTTTGAGAAGCCCTGGCTTAGCTGTGCATAGTGAAAATTGACAGATTATCTCAGGATATGGTATCCTTATAACGGGCATCATTAAATAGGGTCTCCTTCCCCCTCCCTATCCCAAGGTCTCTCATCAATCATCTCGGCAAGCCTTACTGTCATCTGGCTCAGCCTCCAGCAAGGTTTCACTTGGAGTCTTTGGATCATCATTTGAGTCTGGAATTGGCAAAGATTCGGAGGACAATGGAGGTGCTCTGGAGCTCCCCGAGGGCGATTTGTTGCTGACCTGCTTCTTCTTGGTGGTGGCTCCTTTTTTGACATTAGAGAACTTCCACTTCTTCCCTAACAAGATGACACACAGAGAAAGCACAGTTACTTACCTGTAACAGGTGATCTCTGGGAACAGCAGGAATAAGTCTTCACATATGGGTATCGTCGGTACCGACGGAGCCTGCGCGGGAACGCTCCCCAGCGTCCAGTAAGAAAGCTTTTGGAAGCATCCCACAGCGCCTGCACGCTGCCTTCCTGCCTTTCCCAACCGCCTCTCTCCAGTTCGAGTTTTAAAGCTGAGACAAAGAGAGAGAGAGGAAAGGAAAGATAGATAGAGAGATACAACTCCTAAGGGAGGTGGGTGGGTTGTGAAGACTTATTCCTGCTGTTCCCAGAGATCACCTGTTACAGGTAAGTAACTGTGCTATCTCCAGGAACAAGCAGGAATGAGTCTTCACATATGGGGACTCCCTAGCTGTAGATGCCAGGGAGAAACCCCAGGTTGTGTGTCCTTGAAAAGGACTCTACCTCCGCCCATGGATCTCTGGCATCCGACCAGGGTAGTTGGGTAGGAGTTGATTAGGAATGGAACAGATGTTTGAGAACAGCCTGACCAAACGAGGCATCCCGGCAGGAGTCCTTGTCCAAACAGTAATGGGCTGTGAAGGTAGGAACCGAGGTCCAGGTGGCCGCTCAACAGATTTGGTCGATGGACACAGAGTTTAGATGAGCCATTGAGGCTGCCATGGCTCTCACATTGTGAGCTGTGACATGGCCCTCCAGAGAAATGTTCCTACTCTGGTAGGCGAAAGAAATACACTGAGCAATCCAGTTGGACAGTGTTCTCTTAGAGACTGGAAGTCCTAAATGAGAAGGATCAAAAGCAACAAAGAGTTGAGAAGACTTTCTATGTTGCTGTGTTCTTTGTAAGTAAAAAGCAAGAGCTCTCTTACAATTCAGGGTATGAAGATTCCTCTCTGCACTTGATGCATGAGGTCCTGGAAAAAAGACAGGTAAATATACCTCTTGGTTCAGATGAAAAGGCGAGACCACTTTAGGCATAAAGTGTGGATTGGTCCTGAGGACTACCTTATCATGATGGAACCTTGGATAAGGTGGATTAGCCACCAAAGCTTGCAACTAACTGATGCAGCGTGCTGAGGTGACTGCAATGAGAAAAACAACTTTCCAAGAAAGAAATTTCAAGGAGGTGGTGGCTAAAGGTTCAAAGTGTGGCTTCATAAGCTGGCCAAGAACCAGGTTTAAGTCCCATGCTACTGGAGGTGGTCTAATGGGAGGTTTAGTTAAAAGAAGGCCTCTCATGAATCTTGCTATAAGAGGATGAGAGGAAATAGGTTGTCCATTGAGAGGCTTGAGGGACGCTGCAATAGCACTCAAATGGACTCTTACTGAATTTGTTTTTAGACCTGCATGGGATAGATGCAGGAGATACTCTAGTAGAGAATTCAGAGGTATTGCAAGGGGGTTTAGACCCTTCCCTGAACACCAAATGGTAAATCTTTTCCATTTGAAAGCATAGGAATGTCTAGGAGAAGGCTTTCTAGAGGCATGAATAACATCTCTGACTTGCTGAGAGAGATGAAAATCTTGAAGGTCTAGGCCCTCAGCAACCAAGCCCTGAGATGGAGCGACTGGGGGTTTGGGTGCCACAACATTACCTCTTCCTGGGACAGAAAGTCTGGTGCAGAGCCCAAGTCCAGGGAAGGAGCTTGAAAGAGATGCAGAAGTAGAGGGTACCACACTTGGCATGGCCAATGTGGTGCGATGAGGATCATGGTCCCTCGATCTCTCTGAAGCTTGAGTAGTGTTTTGGGAATTAGGGGAATTGGTGGAAAGGCATAAAGGAAGTCTTGACCCCAGTGAAGGAGGAAGGCATCCTTGGCCTGAACTCCCTGACACGGAATTCTGGAACAGAACCGGGGAAGTTTGGCATTCCACGGACTTGCAAAGAGGTCCATGTCCGGGGTTCCCCAAATTCGAAAAATCCTGGCTACCTGGTCCATGTGGAGGGACCACTCGTGTGGAAGCAGAACTCGACTGAGTCTGTCCGCCCAAGAGTTTTGAACGCCTGGAAGATATACTGCCAGAAGATGGATGTGATGCTCTCTGGCGAAGGCCCACAGTCGCAAAGCTTCGTTGCAAAGCGACAGAGAGCCAGTCCCGCCCTGCTTGTTTACATAGAACATGGCTACTTGGTTGTCCGTATGGATGAGGACTGTTCTGTAGCTGAGCAGGGAATGGAACACTCTGAGAGCTAAGAATATTGCTCTGAGTTCCAAGAGATTGATATGCAGAGAAGTCTCCTGTGGAGACCAGATGCCCTGGGTGGAGAGATCCTGCAGATGAGCTCCCCAGCCCATTGGAGAAGCATCTGTTGTCAGAGTTGCTTGGGGTAGCGACTACTAAAAAGAGGACCCCAGCAACAGATTTGGAGGGGACTTCCACCACTGGAGAGACCAAAAAAGGCGACTGGAGTTTGCTATTTTTTCTGACAGGCAACCTGATGCCTGAGTCCATTGGGTGGACAAAGTCCATTGAGCTGCCCTCATGTGAAGGCGAGCATATGGAACCACATGCACGGTGGATGCCATGTGGCCTAATAGTTGTAACATTTCTCGAGCAGTTAAATGGGACTTTAACTGTATCTGGGAGGCTAACTGCACCAAGCGTAGGCAAGGGGCCTGAAGAAGATAGGCCCTTGCAGTTGTGGTATCCAGCAAGGCCCCTATAAACTCCAGAGACTGAGTAGGGGTGAGATGGGATTTTGGGATATTTATTACCAGTCCCAAATACTGAAGGACACGCATTGTGCAGGTTAGACAAATCTGGGCCTCTGACTGGGATGGAGCTCGAATGAGCCAGTCGTCCAGATATGGGAAAACGAATATTCCTAGAGTGCGTAGAAATGCAGCTACTACTGCCATGCATTTCGTGAACACCCTTGGTGCAGAGGCCAGACCGAAAGGAAGCACCCTGTATTGGTAGTGCTTTCCTTGAAAAAGGAACCGAAGGAACCTTCTGGGTGTTGGATGGATGAGGACATGGGTGTACGCATCCTTGAGATCTAGAGAACAAAGCCAGTCCTGACTCTGAAGGTATGGCAGCAGAGTACCGAGAGAAAACATCTTGAATTTCTCTTTGAATAGAAACTTGTTCAATTCTCTGAGATCTAATATGGGTCTGTAGCCCCCTGTTTTCTTTGGAATAAGAAAATAAGGGGAGTAGAACCCTGAGCCCTGTTGAAGAAGAGGTACTTCTTCTATTGCCCCTTGGGCAAGAAGGGTAGCAAACTCCTGACCTAGAAGGTTGAGGAGAGATGTTGGAGAATTGAACTGTTTCACCATGGTGTGAGGAGGAAGGTTTAAGAAATGAAGCTTGTACCCTTCCCTTATAATGGAGAGGGTCCATTGCTCTGCTGTGATTTGCTCCCATCTGGGAGCAAAGTAAGCCAACCTTCCTGGAATGGTGAGGGGCTCTGGTTCTTCCAGAGCTAGAAAGGCTAAGTTCTCTAGTTGCAAGTCAAAGGCCCTGAGGAGGCTGAGGCTGCTGGGCCGTGGGAGGCCTGGCAGCCTTTGACTTGGCCTGTTTAGGTGGTTGCTGACGCTTTGCAGCAAAACGACTTGCAGAAGATGCCTGCTGACCATAAGCAGGATAATATCTTCCCTTTTTAGAAAAAGGTGTCTTTTTGAACAATCTTTTCTTAACAGGAGCAGAGGTAGACTTTGAAAGTCGATCCAAAGCAGAGTTCTCAGCATCCATCTGAGTGGCCTTTGCTTGCCAATCCCTGCCAAAAAGGTTTTCACCTGTACAAGGAAGATTTCCCAGTTCATCTTGGACTCAGAGTTCCAAATCAGAGGCTTGTAACCAAGCAATTCTGCGTGCACATATGGCAATAGCCGAGGCTCTGCTTACACACTCAAAAGAGTCAAAGGCTGCACGGTTGGAAAATTTGGAAACATCTTGGGCATGTTTAAGCCAAGTGAGAAATTCCTGCCTTTTATCTTCTGAAATAAAAGGGGCTAAAGTCTGCAGATGATCTGTGACTTCTTTTAGAAACATCCCCATATAGAGACTATAGGAGTTGATTCTGGCAGCAAGCATATTAGCTTGGAAAACCCTTCGGCCAAGAGCATCAAGGGTCCTGCATTCACGTCCTGGAGGATTAGATGAGTGTCTCTTTGCACTCTTTATTTTCCTCATGGCAGACTCTACCACAATAGAGTGGTGAGGAAGCTGAGACTTATGAAAGCCAGGACAAGGAGGGACACGGTACATGGTGTCTAACCTACGAGAATGAGGAGAGGTGGTAAGAGGAGTCTCCCACATGCTCAACATGAGATCATAGAGAATCTCATGAACAGGTAAGGTAGCTGCTTCTTTAGGAGCCTTAGGATACTGCAAAATATCTAATTGCTTGGCTCTAGGCTCTGACTCAGGGGCCACTGTAATGGAGAGGCCCCTAGCCACTTCCCTAATGAAGTCTTGAAAAGACAAGTCTTCTGGAGGAGACATTCTTCGTTTTGGAGAAGCAGACTCCTGAGGAAGAAGTACCGGTGCCTCGACAGAAGCCTCCGACTCATCAGAGTCTTCGGAGGAATCGAAGTATCGCCTGTCTGGATGCTCCTGTAAAGCCCGATACGTGTACCGAGTGGGATCGACATCAGGAGTAAATGGTACCGGTTCGGTACCGATGGGCATCATAGGACAGGGTACCGTTGCAGTCGACACCGAAGCCGATGTCGATGCAAGCGGTACCAGCACCGGGAACGATGCCGGTGCCAGAGTCGGTACCGGCAACGGAGATTGTTGCGGTACCGGAGGCGTCGAAGCCTGCATAAACGCCGTTAGGGTGCGCTGCATGGACAGAATCTTCTGATCCATCGACGCCACCAGAGTCTGGATGTCGGTACCAGTGGAGGCCACCGGTACCCCAGAACACGGCAACAGGTGATCGGTCGAGGCCGAGCCATCGATGTCAACCTGTGACCCCATAGACAATGTTTTGGAAACCGGAACTTCCCGCTGTGGTAATTTTGCCGGTGCGGAATCCTCGAGGACAAGCCCGGAGGCACCTCGATGCTTAGAGGGAGATTTGCCCTTCGAGGACCGGCTAGATTTATGTTTGGTTACCTGAGATCCATGGGAGGAAGAAGCAGCCCTGGAAGACGTCGATGCCACCGAGGCTGCATCAGAGGGAAAACAGGGTACTGAGCTTGGCTGCTCGGTTCTGCCGACCTCTTTTAGACATCATGGTACAGGAGACAGAATCCGTGATGGAATGGTCAGGACCCAAACATTTTAGACACCAATCATGGGTGTCGGTGACAGAAATAGTACCGCCACATTTTGTGCACTTTTTGAACCCGGAAGCGGGCTTCTCCATGAGGAGAAAAATGTTCAGGCCTAAGGCCCAAACTGAAAATGCACAGTTGAAGAAAGAAAAGTTGGGGGTTTTTTTAAGAAAGAAAAGAAAAGACCGGCGGTACCGGTCTGACGTCGAAGAAGGCAGACGCGACACAGAAAAATAAAGAAAAAAATAAAGAACTTCTTCTGCGGTGACAGGAACACGACCTGCTGGCTCCGCGGAAAAGAAGAACTGGAGAGAGGCGGTTGGGAAAGGCGGGAAGGCAGCACGCAGGCGCTGTGGGATGCTCCCAAAAGCTTTCTTACTGGACGCTGGGGAGCGTTCCCGCGCAGACTCCGTCGGTACCGACGATACCCATATGTGAAGACTCATTCCTGCTTGTTCCTGGAGATTCCTGACTGGGAATCAGCTAGCACAAAGAAAAACTCATTAAAAGCAAGTACATATAAAACAAGAAAAATATTTATTGTCCTCAATAAATCGCAGGTGATAGTTCTATTCACAACACACTGGCCAAATCTAGGTGCTAAAGTCTTTACTAAATAACATTTCCCTAATTTGACTGGTGCATTTGGAGCAAAACTTGATGGGCACTTCTGTCATTTGCCAGATTGCCATTCCTGGTTTCCAGGAAGCATATGATGCTACAAGATAACAGACTGAGTTGGAAGCATTCCTGAGGCGTGTTTAGGTTAGGTTTGGAAAACTTACTAGTCTATGGCTATTACCCCAGCTGAAAACACCACAAAAGACCTATCTAGAATAGTTAAGGGCCTACGTGGAGTCACTGTTACTTCAAATGGTCCTTCCCTAAATACCAGATTATGAGGCTTCTAAGGGCTTTGTGAATCAAAAATAAGAGCAGCAATGAATTAAAGACTAACATTACAAATATTCCCCTAGTACATCAAACAATATGAGACCATGTCATGTATTAAATAAACATAGAAACATGACGACAGAAAAAGACCACATGGCCTATCTCGTCTGTCCTTCCATATCAACAACTACAACAATCCCCTTTTTTCCTTTAGAGATCCTCTGTGTTTGTCCCATGCTTTTTTGAATTCAGTTACTGTCCTCATCTCTACCACCTCCACTGGGAGACTATTCCACGGATCCACCACTCTTTCCGTAAAGAAATATTTCCACAAATCTCATTCCTGAATCTATCCCCCTTCACCCTCATCCCATGTCCCCTCGTAGCAGAACTTGCTTTCAATTGAAAGAGGCTCTCCCCCTGAACATTTATGCCACGGAGGTATTTAAACATCTCAATCATATCACCTCTATCCCGCCTTTCCTCTAAGGTGTACATATTAAGATCCTTAAGTCTGTCCTCATATGCTTTATAATGAAGACCACTAACCATTTTAGTAGCCACCCTCTGCACCGACTCCATCCTGTTCACATCCTTTTGAAGGTGCGGTCTCCAGAATTGCACACTATACTCCAAATGAGGTCGCACCAAAGACTAATACAGAGGCACTATCACCTCCTTTTTTCTGCTAAAGGATAAAGGATGGAGGGAAACCTAGAGAAATTAAAATTTCTATTAGGTAAAACAGAACTGCCAACCTCTTCTGAAGATCTGAGCTCAGTGTTGGCAAAACCAGGAGAGGAAAGCTTGACTGGATGGCTTAGCAGAATTATTAATGTTCCCTAGGATATATTGACCTCTTGCTTAAAAAGTTCTCAGATTCATTCTATTTTTAAAAGTCTGTCCCTGGAGCCCTCTTTAAGGAAAAGAGGCCTATGTCCAACTTCCTTTTCTTAGTAAACATCACTGTAATATCTCAGTTATGATCTTTTTTGGACAAGTATGGAAATTTAGGTCAGTGCCAATCAGGCTTCAGGATTGGGTTCTGTACAATACAGAGCTTGTCTTGGTATCTTTATATGAAAATGGTCGATGGCTCTTAGATAAGGGAGGCACTATTTTCTAGTTATTTTAAATCATCTTTTGGCCTTTGACCATATAATTTTGATGGAGCATGCTAAGGAGAAATGTCTTCTTACTTATAAATTCCCTTTCCTTGAATTTTGCTAGACCAGTCCGGATGTGTGGGTTTATGCCACCCTTCCAGCAGACAGAGATCCAGTATATCACAGATATAGGAAATGGTACAGCCTAGACACTTGCTGGTATTTACACATGAAAATAATTAAAAAGACAATACAGTACAATCACATAACAATCCTCCTCCTCCTTCAGAAAGCCACTGAAAAAGAGAAGGGGAAAACAGAGAACAAAGCAGTTTATATAGAAGGTCCTCTAGATGCAGGGAAGGTAACACTCTAAAGCGGAAGAATCTCCAACAAGGGAACAGCATACAGCAGCTTCAGACTTCCTTGGAGGGTCCTGGATGGATCTAGCAGCACTCAAAGAAATTAACAAGTAAGAATACACTTCTCCTTTCATATTATCCCACTAGACCAGTCCAGATGCATGTGACATATCTAACTAGAGTATAAAGAAGACCATGCAGCTCTGAGAATGCATACCCTAAATACAGCCCTTCTCTGCATCACTACTAGATCACGTTTAAACAAAGAATGTAAGAAGGACCAGGCGGCCAACTTAAATTCTCCAGAGAGATTCTGAACACCGTCCAAGAAAAAGACTGTGCTCCATGACTTGTAGATCTTTCAGTAAGCATGCTGATATGATTGCCTGTCTGAGCTACCTAGCCAAGGAAGATTTGGAATCTGCTTCTCTCTATCAAAGCACACAAAATAAAAAGAACAGTCAATCTAAATTAATCATTGTATATGAAAGATTGCGCTAGTTTATTTTAGTTTTTTTTTTTTATTAGATATTTTAGATTGATTTTATATTAGTACACAGTATGTTGTTTTTATGAGAATGTAATAATTTTGGTTGAAAGTTATGTGATTAGGTTAAGATATGGCATTTATTTTGGGGATGGTGGTTGCAGGTTATATGTAACTTGTTATGTTATTTGTGTTATTTTATTGAAAGGTTGTAGTGTTGTATGTTATTTGTAATTTATTATATGTACACAACTGCTGTTTTTTCTGCAAAAGGCAGTTGAGTAAATTAATTAAAAATTTAAATCATGAAAGAGATTAGCTACTGTCAGATGTTTTGAGGATGATGCAATAAATATCTAGGCCAAAACAGAAACTATCCTTCTCTCAACAATCTTCCTTAGGAAAGAGCCTATCTGTTTCAAACGAAATAGCAAAACTACCCTAAGTTGGGAGAATGGCACCAGGCAAAGGAAACTAAAAACTCTTAGAAGACTAAGTGGAATCTCTATAAGATACGATTGTATCTTATTTATTTATTTATTTACATTTCTTATATACCGCGCTATTAAAAATCAGTGCGGTTCACTGTGAACAGAACAATGCTACAATGCAACAACGACACAATGCGCTTACAGAGAACAGGGTAATAGCTTAGGGGAGAACTTGTGAAAAACTATATACAGTGCATTTTACAGAGCTACAGGGTATTCATAGTTGGAACAGGTTTGATGGCATCGAAAAATCTGTACCAGGGGGTGGGCTGATTAACCATTCTCCCGTTGAGTTAGATTGTTGGAACAGTTAGGAAGGGGGGTCAGGGGGCACTTTCTATGTTTTCCAGGGCTAGATTCAGGATAGTGGATTTGGAACAGATGATATTTTAGCGCTTTTCTGAATAAGGTAAGATTCATGATGGCTCAGATTCCAGTGGGAAGGGCATTCCAGGCTATGGGTGCATAAATCGAAAAAGCCCTATTGGCAGTTGCCTTCGTGCATTTTACATTTATCTTAGGGACTTCTAAAGTGTTCAGCATTGCAGATCTTCTGGCTCTGTTGTCAGGGATGTTATTGATCAGTCTACCGATGGGTGTGGGAGGCTGGTTTCTCAAGGCTTTGAAGGTCAGGATAAGTGCCTTGTAATGGATTCGGGCCTGTAGTGGTAGCCAGTGGAGTTCCTTCAGCACAGGCGTTATGTGTTCTGATCTTGGTACACCTGCAAGTACTCTTCAAATTGCATTGGGCTGGACAATGAGCCACAAGACAAAAACTGCTTTAAGAGACCAATTCACCAAAGATACCCTTTGGATAAGTTCAAAAGAAAGACCATTAGGGACCTGAAAGGCAGAATAAGGTCTGACTGGAAAGATGAAGTCCCACAGTGGGAACAAAGTAATTTGACAACCCAAAGAAAATAGCCACATCAGAATATGGACATCAAGGACCCTGAAAATTCCACTTTATGTGACAGACACAAGTTGGACCCTCAGAGTTTGAAGGGCCAGCCCTGGTCCAAACCCCTGCAGATATTCTTTACAGGCAGAAAGGCTGCCCACCAGGATCAACTGACTAAATCCCAAAGATGCCAAACCCACAATCCACTAAAGTTAGTTGAGTTACCATAAGCCTACGGCAAGAAAAGGTACTGCTGAAGAATACTCTTCTCTCCTGCAAAGTCAAGCCTATAAAAGGGCCCTAAGACAAAGCTGAATGAGGCCAAGCACAGGAAAAAAAGACAGGTACATTAGGTCTACACACCATGGTCTTCTGTGTCAGGACGTGTCCCATGCTTGGTCACATAAGCTACTGCCATGGTGATGCTTCTGGGCTAACCTGATAGCCATGGAATCCTGTTTATGACTCCCTGGATCCCTGTTCTTGAACCAAAGCTCCTGTGGAACCTGTGCTAAAGAATAGGCTTCCCAACTCCTGAGGTTCATATCTGAAATGATCATAAACTAAGTGCATTTCCTTCAAGGAGTTCTGTAATTAGTAGGGATGTGCACGTGTTTGAAACAAAATGGGAAATGTCAATATTTCCCATTTTGTTTTTATTTTATTTTATTTTATTTAACATTTTTATATACCGCACTATTTATTATCAGCGCGGTTTACATAGAACTACAAAACATCAGATAAGATAAGATACATATATCTGTTTTTACATGGAACAGGAAGAAAAACTTGGAAAACAGGGGTAATTGTAACAAAGGATAATATCACTTTCAAATCAAATATGACATGTGAGTTGCTGAAATTTCATCATGTCCCAGGTTTCATTGTGCACTATTGCTCAATAGTGTGTATTATTAAGGGATAGTGCGCATTATTAACAAAACCTGGGAAGTGACAAAAAATAACCCACAAGCAAACCAAACAATTTTTGTACTGTAAAATGTAAATTGAAACAAATTTTTTTTGCCTGCACAGCCCTAGTAATTAGACCAGAAAATCAGACTCTAAGGACAGCAGAGAAAGTAGACAAATTTAAAAACCATGCAACCAAGAAATCCATCAATGCCTCAAGAAAAACTAAAGGAATCCATGCAAGTCCTTGTGTTGGGAAAACAACCTCCAGGTGACTGCCATAGGATCTAGTAATTCAAGGAAACACCAGAATCCAGAAGCTCTCTGTGATCACAAAACCTGAAGCAGGGCTAGTACTCTGACCATTTTTTCCTGATTCAGGAAGAACCATTTAACCCTGGTATCGAAGCAATAACCCGGATACTCCAAGGAATGAGAAAGAATTGCTCTATGCCAATGGTATTACTCGGTTTAACCTCCAAAGCCAAAAATCTCTCTGAAGGTGAAATTCCAACTCTTCCATTTTGATTTCGCCCTTAACTACCAATCGTGGAACTATAGAAGATCTGTGAAGCTCTCCAAAGTAAATGAACCATAAAGTGCACCAATGCACCGGAAAAGGTCCTTGGGGCTTCAGGAAAGCAGAAAGGTAAAACTCTGAATTGAAAATGTTATGCCCAGAAAAGAGAGAAGGCAAACTGCCCAGCCATGAGAATCCGGGATAAGAAAATGAGCCTTTCTTGACCAGATGAAGCACAGAGTGTCCAGCTGAAGCAGGCATCTGGGGACAAGAATACCTTTTAATGCATCCCTCTGGAATGCTGAACTGCTGAACAATGGCAAGAATACCTTTTAATGCATCCCTCTGGAATGCTGAACTGCTGAACAATGGCAAGAATACCTTTTAATGCATCCCTCTGGAATGCTGAACTACTGAACAATGGCAAGAATACCTTTTAATGCATCCCTCTGGAATGCTGAACTGCTGAACAATGGCAAGAATACCTTTTAATGCATCCCTCTGGAATGCTGAACTGCTGAACAATGGCAAGAATACCTTTTAATGCATCCCTCTGGAATGCTGAACTGCTGAACAATGGCAAGAATACCTTTTAATGCATCCCTCTGGAATGCTGAACTGCTGAACAATGGCAAGAATACCTTTTAATGCATCCCTCTGGAATGCTGAACAATGGCAAGACAAAGTTGGGAATGGGAGGACTGAATCCAGGGACTACTTGGAATGCCCATCGTTCAAGACCAATTGGTCCAAAATGATTTCAGTCCACTCCTATTAACACCACTATAAAAGGCTTCAAAGGGGACCCACTCCTTGTGAGACTTCCACTGGAATACCACAGAGAGGACCCACCGTCTCTCCCAGCACAGAACTGATCACAAAGCTACAGCCTTACCATTTCTTGAATTCCTAGCCTTATTTAAAGGCTGAAATGTTCCTTGATACCTGTTCACTTGAGAGGAAGACTGCTTTCCTAGTCTGCAATGTCTGGAATCCCTAAGGCAGCTATAGACTGTTACATTTTTTTTAAAAGGCAGATAAAAGGTGAGCCAGTTGATATAGGGTATCTGGATTTTCAGAAAGCATTTGATAAGGTCCTTCATGAGAGTCTCTTGAGGAAATTAAAAAGTCATGGGATAGCAAACAGTGTCCTGCTATGGACTAGAAACTGGTTAAAAGAGAGAAAACAAAGTAGTGCTAAATTGTAAATTTTCTCAATGGAGAAAGATAAATAATGGAATGCCCCAAGGACATGTACTGTGCCTACCGTTTTTTAACATATTTATAAATAACCTAGAAATGAGAACGAGTGAGGTGATTAAATTTGCAGACACAAAATTAACATAGGTTATTAAATCACAAGAGGATTGTGAAAAATTGCAAAAGGACCTTGAGAAATTGGGAGATTGGGAGTCCACATGACAGATATAATTTAATGTGGACAAGTACAAAGTTATGCACTTAGGGAAGAACAATCCAAATTATAGCTACCCAATACAAGGTTCCATGTTAGGAATCACCACCCAGAAAAAGAATCTGGGCATCATTGTGGATAATATGTTGAAATCATCTGCTTATTGCACAACAGTGACCAAGAAATCTAATAGAATGATAGGAATTATAAAGAAAAGCATGGAGAATAAAACAAAGGATATCATAATGCCTCTGCATAACTCCATGATGCGACTACACCTTGAGTACTGTATGCAGTTGTGGTCTCTACATCTAAAAAATGATAAAGCAGAATTGGAAAAAGTACAGCAAAGGGTGAGCAAAATGATAAAGAAGATGGAAGGATACATCTCTGACAGAAGGCTTAAAATGTTAGAGCCCCTCAGCTT
The DNA here is from genome assembly GCA_033557465.1 of Ichthyophis bannanicus. NCBI lineage: Eukaryota > Metazoa > Chordata > Amphibia > Gymnophiona > Ichthyophiidae > Ichthyophis > Ichthyophis bannanicus. The sequence goes on along the minus strand of CM066031.1, from coordinate 1,121,981,130 downwards.
GGAGAAGAGTTGGCTGAGGGAAGATATGATAGAGGTCTTTACTCATGCAACTTTACTCATTTATTTTAAACATGAATCAATTGTTTACTCCTTCAAAAAAATACAAAGACTGAAGAAACTCGTATCCTGGAGCCTTGTCTGCTCTTTCCAACTGCTGAAGGACACAGTGATCTGAGAACGGCACCAACTGAAGAAACCCCGTGATCTGGCCACAATACCACGGCTCTTTCGGTCTCTGGTCCCTCAAACAGTGAGAAATAAGCAGAGAGTAACACAGAACACAATCAAACACTAAGTGCTACTTTCTTTGAGCTCAGAGGGAAAACAACAGACAGTCTATGGACTCAGCACAGTTCCACGTCTGTTGGATTCAAATTCTTCCTCCTGAAAAGCTCTTTTTATTAAAGAAAAAGGGGAAGTAACACAGTCATTAATCATAACACAAGGTGTCGCTAGGGTTCCTTTTACAGAGTAAGAGCTGATTACATTGTATTAGATGAAATTTGAGTTGCAGAAATTATGCTGTGCCAGCAGGGACCTATAGTTGCCTGTACAATGAACTATGGTTGCGCAGTTCATAGCCTATGTTTACTCTTTATGCTTGCGTTAACAATGTTCCCAAATATTTAAAAAACCAGTTACACAGAACTCATGATCATGATATCCTATTCTATTTAAGAGGAAGTAGGTGAAAGGACTAACTTCTGAGCACATTTTAGAGATTTGCATCAAGAAATTCATCTATCTTTAATTACATATTGGGAATTCTGGTATCCCCTTTATCTGTCCATGTCTACAAAGACTATCGGATATGCAATGAAGCTGCACAGTAGTACGTTTAAGACTAATTGGAGAAAATATTTTTTCACTCAACGTGTAATTAAGATCTGGAGTTTGTTACCGGAGAATGTAGTAAAATATGTTAGTGTAACTGGCTTTTAAAAAGATTTTAACAAGTTCCTGGAGGAAAAGTCTATAAACCATTATAAACGTGAACTGGGGGAAATCCATTGCTTTTCCCTGGGATAGGCAGCATGGAATCTGTTTACCTTTTGGCAATCTGCCAGATACTTGTGACCCAGATTAGCTTCTGTTGGAAACAGGATACTGGGTTTGATGGACCTTTGGTCAGACTCAGTATAACAAATCTTGTTTTCTTATGTTCTTATGCACTGATCCCAGAAGAGATACGAGCATTGCCATCCCAGAGGGCCCTCTGGGTTTGGCCCCACCAAACTCCATGCCTTAATCACCAGCACTACTGACCCAGATAAAGCCATATATAAACCCCCAACAAGAGACTGCCCCGGAGTCCAGACAGGTTGCTTCAAAATTACCTTAAACTGTCTATTGAGTGGATTCTTCAGAGCTGAGCTCTCAAGAGGAATGATCACCTTGCAGGTATGAAGAAATTTGGGCATCTATCTTCCTGATATCCAATGGAAACAAAAATAGCTTATCTATAGCTCTCCCACCCTTGGGACCCCTAACACAAGACTCCCACTTTTGTTAGTTCCTGCGTCCAACCAACTTGTGCAAGAGAAAATCGGTAAGGGTTCATGACACCTCCCCAGGCTTGAATGTCCCCTCAGCTCTGCCTTTCTGAAAGCCTGAGAAAAGATAAATCTATGCTCCTGTAAAGGTGACTTCCCTACTCACTAAGGCTAATACCCTCTCTTCCCCTCTCCCCCAACAATACCAATGGGAGGGGGGGGGTGTGATCCTTTGGCCAGACCAGCCCTTCCCAGTCAATTGGAAACACCAGATAAAACATCTTGTTAAGGCCTCCGATCCCCCTTTTCCACCAGACTTTTGCACAACCCAGAAGCCTGGTGTATATTCAGCACTCAACCATGGGAAAGGGGAAGGAGGCTCCTGGGACTACTCTTGCTTAGGAACATGCTAGGGGCCCTCAGATAACAAGAAGATCAAGCAGACATCTGGTAGGAAGGCAGGAAAAATGCATGTGAAAGCTAACATGACAGCTATTGCTGCTAGCATGTAGGCCTCCATGGCTGCAGGGACCTCTGCTAATCACCTCAGCTCAACCAGAACTCCAAGGTACAGCAGCAGTTCTGGGAACATACCAACCTGTACCTGCTCAACCATGGGCACAAGGCTGATCCTGGGAGCCTCTCCAGGCAGGGCTTGTTCACTGTCCTGACACAACCAAAACTAACAAGAACAGGAGTCCTGAGAGTATACTAACCTCTGCTGGCCCAACTAGGGGGACAAAGCCAAACCTGGGAACCAATTCCACCTAGGGAAGCAATCTGAAGAATATTGTCTTGATTGCTGGTGATCCTGGTCCAAGAGGGTATGCAATCCAACAACCTCTGCCTTTTGAGACTATCCAGGATCCAATTCTACCAGGGGAGAATGGTCTAGAGACTACTGCTCTGGAGTTATCCTGCTCCAGCACACAGCAACATCTGCTGGAGATAGTGAATACGGAGAAGTGTCTAGCCTACCATCAGTCATGAAAAATTGATGTCACTGAAAAGTTGTGATCCTTTGTCTCAATCTGCTGGCAGGGTGGTATGAATCCATGCATTTGAACTGATCTACCAGAATGACAATAAATTAGGAAGTTTCCCAAACAATTTCTGTCATCTTTTTTTGCTCGACAAAGTACATAAAGTTAGCCTTAGAATGTAGGATTCTTTAGTGTTCTCTTTTTTCCCCATTTTATTTAACATTTTTATGCGTCCTTTGTGTGACATTATTAAGAATTTTGGGCTGATCATAAAACACAGTTGTTTACCTGTAACAAGGGATCTCTATAAACAGTAGCATAAGACAATCACACAAGTGAGGGCTATCATCTAATGGTGCCAAAACAGATCAGTTCTCTCAGAGCTCATAAAAATCTTCTAGGCTGTTTCATAGCTTGCTTCAGGTGTTTGGGAGGGGCTATGTGTCCAATTTATTCTGCTGTCTACAGAGAACCTCCACTATAGCTACACAACTGTGCTTTCTCTATTGACAAACAGGATGCATACAATTCGTCATACATATGGGAACTCCCAAGTTAAAGGGTGTGGCACAGCATTAGTACTCAATACTTAATTGCAAGTTAGAAGCAGATGCAAGTTACAGATGCTTGAGGACACCGCTGTCTCTTTCTCCCAGGAGGAGTGGGAGTATTTAAATGAAGGGCAAAAGAAGCTTTACAGAGGTGATAAAGGAGAATTATGAGACCCTCATGTCCCCAGATAATGAGGTGAAACAGGAAAAAGTAGAGGAGAAGAATGCGAGTAGAGAAGAGTGTCCTTTTACCATGGGAACTGTACCCAAGACACATCAATGATTCCCAAGGGCCTGAGAGGGGAGAATCTGGGAGAGGTCCTCAGGAATCAGAGGAGGAGGAGACAGACCCTACAGGAGACTCACTGAATCGAGTCACTGAGTATGAGAGAAGTGACAGGAAGCTCACAAATACCCCTGAGCACCAGAGATACCCGAGAGCAGAGAGACCCTTCCAAAATAGTAACAGTGACCAAATGACTTCTAAACATCACCAGAGAGAGGGGACAGGAAAGAAATCCTTTGTGTGTGACACCTGAGGAAAAAGGTTTCCTAAGAAATCCTGTTTATTATTACACCAAAGAACTCATTGAGGAGAGAAAACTTGCTTATGCTAGGATGGATGGGAAGCTGAAGCTAATAAAACAAAATTTGAAGGACACTCTGAACAGAAGCAGTACTTCATCTTGATTCCTGGGCCAAAGAGCAGTGCTTTGTGAAAATGTGTATAGATGGCCAAGTACCCACTCTGCAGAAGTCCATAAGGTAGCAGGCACATAAATGAGAAATCAAAGCACCCTTTTCCCTTAGGTGATAAACACCAGCTCTGCTGGGTAGGTGTTCTGGAGCCTATTTATAATACAAAAAGATACTTTCTGAAATTCAGTTGGTTAAAATCCTTTTGGAGACTGCTAAATCCAGATCAAAAGACAAAAAATTATGGAAATCCTTTCTATGGTAGTGCACTCTGTGCAGATAGTGAAGTATAACCTATCTGCAGTCCAAAGTATGGCAAACTTCTTAATTTTGAATATATGAAGTTTTGGAAAAATATTGGCAGAACTATAAATTGGTTAATTTAATTTAAATCTAATCATTGGATCCTACTTTTCCCTCCCCAAGGAGATACAAGGCAGCTTATAATTTCACATAAAAACACCACATCATAGAACAGGCCAATAAAATAAAATAAAATAAAAACTGGGGAGGGAGCGATCCAAGATGGCGGATGGTCGCTGGTGAGCAGTTTATCGATGGGAAAGCGCAAGAGGAAATCCCAAATGAAGGCCCCCTGCCACTCCAGTTGCTTTAATTTTACCTTATCTTAGCCGCCAAGATTAGCAGCAATTGGTCTCCAGAGTAAAGCCACTGAAGATGGAGCACAATGCAGGGAGCTCAGGCTTACCTTCCAGCTCTGACATCTCTCTAAGTTAGGAGCAACAGGGACCCCCCACCCCCACCCGCAGCCACTGGCTTCCCCAGTGGGTCTGGCTCAAGCAGGTGAGCTGAGTACCGATTGCATGAGCAACTCACCGCTCTGAGGGGGGCCAGCTCTGCCGAAGAGGCGGCCAATTTAATTGTCCAGCATGTGGCTGCTAGTGATTTGTGAGGGCAAACGGAGCAAAGTATGGCACAGTCTGGCTCAGCAGCAGAGAGTCTTGTTCCTGATATCGCCGCAGAATTTCAGAGTACCAGTGCTCCACCAGGTCTGTTTTTGGCTGCTCCTTTATCACTGGGTTTTACTTTGAGACGTCCTGCTGTTTTCTCTCTGGAAATTATATGGCAAGCAAGTTTTGATGTGGGCTCAGCTTTGACTCCGACGGTTGACCTACTTTCAGCAGGTGCTTCATCTTTGGATCAGCGGGTGATAAAAGTGTGAGGCCTTAAGGAACTTTCTTCCAAACATGAACAGCTGGGACAGGTTTCTAATAACATAACTCTTCTAATAAAAGATAACTCTTTATTGCGAAACAAAGTGGAATTATTGGAAAACACTGTTAGACAATCTAATATATGAGTCATTAATTTTCCAAAAGTACCTTTAATGTCTCCATGTGAAATGTTTAAATGCTATTTGGTTGAAGTTTCAAAGGTGTCCCCTGAGGCTATTCCTCCTATTTCAAAAATGTATTATTTGCCTACTGGCAGGGTGCACCAGGAACAGGTGCAGGCCCAGGGTGTTTCTATGGATGTGTTAGATATTTCTACAATATTAGAGACTTCGGACTCGGCTGGCACTGTTCCTGCAATTCTCCTGGTAATCCTTGGTCTCTCCTTGGACCGGAACTGGCTCATGAAACTCTTTTTTTGTCACAAGGATGGATTTGTTTCTTTCATATAAGATTAGAATGTTTCCTGATGTCTCTCGTGAGACACAGGGGTGAAGGAGGGCGTTTTTGATGCTACGACTTGGTGTTTCAATAATACAAACTAACTGTTACTCTATACCATAGTAATCATACACAAAAATAGAGTGGGAACACAAGATCATGAGCTAATGTGTATTAATGTTGGAAGACTAGCCGTGAGAATTCCAACACTCTCTCGTGGCTTTACTTCCGTTTTACTCAAGTAAAACAAATAGCTCATACTCGAGGTCCTAATTTGCATGATCTAGTGGGGATTACTTCCTCCCCTATTGACAAACAATCTTTTGAGCAACACACTATTTTGGGGCATTTCTCTTGCACCATATGTGATTTTTGTCCATTGTCTATAATTGGCAAACATTGGCAGGTACCTAATTCAGATTTTCTGCATGAAGCTAGATGGTACACTACCTGTTCTTCTTCTTTTGTAGTGTATGTTTTGGTTTGCCCCTGTAATCTTTTGTACATTGGGAAAACGATCCGTCCCATACGTACTTGATTGCGAGAACATGCATTCAGAATAAAAACAAAAACTATGTCTGCTTCCATTGTCCAACATTTTTTGGACCATCAACATTTATTTAAAGAACTTTTTTGGAGAGTTCTTGATCACGTACCGGAAAACCCACGAGGGGGCAGTCATGAACAATGCCTTCAATTGCGTGAACAGAAGTGGATATTCAAATTATCTATGGTGGAACCTTTGGGACTTAATAAAGAATTGGACTGGAATAGTCTTCTTTAAATTATTGGCATCTAGAAGAGACATGACGTGTACAACTGTGATTGGTTTGAATTGGGCTTTAAATTTTTGGCTTTGCTTTTGTGGCTTTAGATCATTAATGAGCATGCTCTGGTGTCCTGAATACTCAGGCAAACCAGAAGATTGAGTTTGCAGTTGGAGAAGCATTGAAACAGGGCATTAGGTTAGGCTTGCCCGAAACGCAGTACTATGTTCCTGTTTGAAATAAACTGCGGACATTGGAGACCCTGGATTGAGCACAAAAATTGGTGATATTGGTAGAGATTGACGTCTCATGAAAGTTTTGAATATTTATCTGGGACCGTACTCAATATTCACAACAGATAAGTAACATTTTTGGGTACTTTTTAATATGTTGGAAGCACTTCATTTTTTGATAGGTCGGGTGTAGGGCACACTATTATATGGTGTTTTTGCCTACGTTTTAGAGCTCCAGTGGGGGCCTTGACTAATTGAGTAAAACGGAAGTAAAGCCAGGAGAGAGTGCTGGAATTCTCACAGCTAGTCTACAACATTAATATACTTTTACACATTAGCTCATGATCTTGTGTTCCCACTCTATTTTTGTGTATGACGACTTGGTGTTTTGCAGCTTGGAGTCCTGTATTTTTTTAAATATCCTTGTAAATGTATCGATAAATATAAATCTGCAAGATACGTTTTTACTGATCCCGTCCAGTTAACTACCTTTGTTTCAGCTCAGCGGGCTTTGTCTAGCTGTAGCTCTGTTTAATATAGTGTCAGCTAAAGCGTAGTTACTCACCTGTAATAGGTGTTCTCCAGGGACAGCAGGAATCAGTCCTCACATATGGGTGACGTCGGCACCGACAAAGCCCTCGTGCAGAATAAATCCCCAGCTTTCAAAGAAAGCCTTTGGGATTGCATCACGTATGCGCGGTCCCCTTCCCGCCCAAGGGTGCCATCTTGCTCAGTCAAATGACATAGCTAAATAGACAGCAAAAGGATAAAATTTAATCAAAGGACTGCAACTCCAGGGGAGGAGGGAGGGTCGTGATGACTGATTCCTGCTGTCAGTGGAGAACACCTGTTACAGGTGAGTAACTACGCTTTCTCCAGGAACAAGCAGGAAGTCAGTCCTCACATATGGGACTCCCTAGCTATAGGCTACTGAGAACCCATAGCTGAAAAATGGCTCTCTCTGGAAGAGCCACAGCAGCTGCAATAGGAATTCTGCTGAGAACGCAACACCCCCGCAGTAGCCTGACACCAAAGGATCGGAGGGCAGGAGTTGCCTAAACCTCAAATAGGTTACGGAGTACCGCCTGGCCGAAAACACTGTCCCGTCGGGACTCCCTATCCAAGCAGTAATGGGCTGCAAAAGTCTGGCCCGAAGACCAGGTTGCGGCCCGGCAGATGTTCAACAGCGGAACAGAGCAGAAGTGAGCCACTGATGCGGCCTTAGCCCTGACACGGTGGGCCGTGACTCGACCCTGCAACGGGAGGTCAGCCGCCCTGTATGCCCAGGCGATGCAGTCTGCCACCCAGGTGGACAACGTGCGCTTGGAGACAGGTAGACCCAGCTTATTGGGGTCATAAGAGACGAAGAGCCGAGTAGCCCTTTGATGTCCCCGCGTACGCTCCAGGTAGAAGCCCAACGCCCTTTTACAATCCAGGGTATGCAGGACCGCCTATGCCCGGCTGGCATGCGGCCTGGGAAAGAAGGTTGGAAGAACCACCTCTTGAATGAGGTGGAACGAAGAGACCACTTTCAGAAGGAACTTGGGATAGGTGCGAAGGACCACCCTGTTCCAATAAAACCCTCTGTACGGTCTATCAGAAATGAGAGCTTGCAGCTCACTCACACGTCTGGCAGATGTGAGTGCCACCAGGAAGAGCACCTTCCAGGAGAGGAAGCGCAGATGGCAAGTGGACATTGGCTCAAACGGTGGGCGAGTAAGCTGCTCCAAGACCACATTCAACTCCCACTCAGTTGCCGGAGGACGAACTGGGGGTTTTAGTAGAAGTAGACCTCTGAGGTATCTGGACACCAAGGGGTGAGCCGAAAGAGGTTGTCCTTCCACTGGAGAGTGGTGTGCTGACAAAGCACTCAGGTGGATGGACCCTGACAGAGTTAGACTTGAAACCTAATTCTGAGAGGTGAAGCAAGTACTGCAACACCACAGATACATGGCAAGAGAAAGGGTTTTCTTGGTGATGGGTACACCACACCTCAAACCTACGCCACTTGAAGGCATAGGATTTCCTAGTTGACTGCCTCCTTGAGGCCAGTAACACTTCTTCTACATTTCTAGGTAGGAGGAGAGGAGCCAGCACTACCCTTTCAGCAGTCATGCCATCAGGTTGAGGGACCTGAGGTTGGGGTGCAAGAGAGAGCCCTGCTCCTGACAGGAGGTTGGGCGGCATCCCCAGAGGGAGTGGGGCTTCCACTGCGAGCTGAAGGAGAAGCGGAAACCAAGGCTGCCTCGGCCATCTGGGGGCTACCAGAAAGACCGAGGCCTTGCCCCGAAGGATTTTGAACAGAGTTCGGGCAACCAGGGGCGTGGGAGGAAATGCATACAGGAGGCCCCCTGACCAGGAGATCAGAAAAGCATCTGCAGCCACCCTCAGAGGATGTGGCTGTCTGGAGCAAAACTTGGGCAACTGGTGATTCTGCGGACTGGCAAACAGATCTATGGACGGATGTCCCCAGCGGTGGAAAACCTGCAGGGCCACTTCCGGAGTCAGTTGTCATTCATGAGGTTGGAGAATCCTGCTTAGCTTGTCTGCTAGGAAGTTCTCCTGACCAGGCAGGTAAAACTGCTTTGAGAGACATACCCTGCCTGACTGCAAAGGAGCAGAGGTCCAGTGTCTCCTGACATAGGATACAAGACCCTATGCCTCCCTGCTTGTTCACGTAAAACATTGCTACCTGGTTGTCTTCTGCACCAAGACAGACTGATGTGAGAGTATATGACCGAAGGCTTGAAGAGCGAGGCGAATTGCCCGGAGCTCTAGGAGGTTGATTTGTGTGTAGTCTCCTGAGGAGACCATAGCCCCTGAGTGCAGGATCCCTGGCAATGAGCTCCCCAGCCCAACAAGGAAGCATCTGTCATTAGCACTCTTGTGTGCGAGGGAGTCTGAAAAGGCACTCCCTCGAGCAGGTTGGGTGGGTGAAGCCACCACTGTAACAACTTCACCAGTCGTTTGGACACTGTTACCCTGTCTTGGAGGCTGCCGGTGGCTTGTGTCCATTGATCTCTGAGGCACCACTGAGCTATTCTCATGTGGAGACGGGCATTTGGGGTCACATGTACCATGTGGCCTAGGAGGCGTAGGAAGTGTCTGGCTGAGACCTGAAACTTGTGTCTGACCTGGTGTACCAGCGCCAGCAGCCTCTGTGCCCTGTCTTCCGGCAGGTAAGCCTTCGCCTGAAAGGTGTCTAGTCTTGCTCCTATGAACTCTAAGTTTTGAGTGGGGAGCAAAGTGGACTTTGCGTGGTTTATGACAAAGCCTAGACGTTGTAGCATGTTGATGGTGCGAGAAGTGGCCTGTTGGGCCTCCTGAGGCAACTGGCCCCTGATGAGCCAGTCGTCCAAGTAAGGGAAGACAAAAATCCCTTAGTTTCTGAGGAAAGCTGTCACCATGGCCAGGCATTTGGTAAACACTCTGGGAGCAGAGGCTAGGCCAAAGGGGAGTACTCTGTACTGAAAATGGTTTCCTTCCACTACAAATCTCAGATATTGTCTGTGGTCTGGATGTATGAGGATGTGTGTATAGGCATCCTTCAGGTCTAAGGAGCATAGCCAGTCTCCCTGGAGGAGGTAAGGCAGCAATATTCCAAGGGAAAGCATCATGAACGTTTCCCTCACCAGGAACTTGTTTAAGTTTCACAGGTCGAGGATAGGGCTTAGGCCTCCATGTCTCTTTGGTATCAGAAAATACCTGGAGTAGAAGTCCTTTCCCTGCAGGTGGTGGGGCACCGGTTCCACCGCCTGATCCTCTAGACCTGCTAACTCCTGCAAGAGGAGGTCTCTGTGAAGAGGGGGCCTGAGAGGCTCTCCTGGAAAGAAGGAGGGAGGCACCTGGCTGAAGTAAAGCAAATAGCCCCTTTGGACTATTTGCAGGACCCAGGTATCCGTGGTGATAGCTAGCCACCTGTGGGCATACAGGGTCAGCCTTCCTCCTGTGCAAGGCCTCACACACTGGTGGGAGAGAGACTATGCTTTGGGAGTCAAAAACCCCCTTCCGGCTGGGTCGGACCCGGGGCCTGGGGCTCTTCTGCTTACGCGGGCCATGCCCCTGTCCCTTGGCCTGCTGCCCTCGTTGGAGAGCCGGGGAGGCCTAGTAAGTGGGGTAGTTGCGGTAAGCAGCACCCTTCCTCGGGAAAAAGGGCTTTTTACCCGAGCCCTTCTTCTTAGAAGGGGCAGAAGTCTTCTTGGAGAGCCTTGTCCGGGTCAAGTACTCGGACTCGATCTCAGCAGACTTCTCAGTCATGGGTTTGCCAAAGAGGTTGTCACCTCGACAAGGGACATCGACCAACTTGTCCTAAACCCAGGGCTCCAGATCTGACGACATTAGCCAGGCCTGGCAACGTGCACTGATGCCGAAGCCTTGAAGCCATCACAGGCTGCTCGAGACAAACTTCGAGCACGCCTGAATCCCAGTGGACAAGGCCTTGAAGCGCTGCAAAGGTGCCTCGGAGGCCAGCTGAGAACCCGGCAATCTCCTTTGCCAGGTCCCTCAAGTACATGCCCATGTACAGCTGGTAAATCTAGACCCGGCATGACAGCATCGAGCCCTGTAAGCACTTTCTGCCGAGGGCATCCAGGTTCCGGGCCTCCCGGCCAGCAGGCACCGAGGTGTGTGTTTTTTGGCTCTTGAGCCTGCGCATGGCCAATTCCACAACCATGGAGTTGTGCAGCAGTTGTGCTTTTTGGAACCCAGGGCTCTTGCGGACTCGATAGATGGAATCAACCTGCTTGCTGAGAACCAGCATCGAAGTCGGTGACTCCCACATGCGGAGCATCAGCCGTTCCAGCATTGGAGGAACCAGAACAGTAAGGGCTTCCCGAGGGGGAAAGTCATACTGGAGGGCTTCGAGCTCCTCGGCTCAGGGCTCCTCCTCGGTGTCCGCCGGGAATGCCAAAGCCTTGGCCATTTCCCTGACAAAGTCCGAGAATCGGGTATCCTCTGGAGGGGACCTTCTCCGAGGCTCGGAACCCGGTGAGTCCGATGGGACATACCTGGTTCGATGGGCGTCCAGGGACTCCTCATCTTCCGTCTCTGATGTCGATTCCTCCAAGGAGGAATCGAGCAGCTTCCGCTGCGAGGGCTTCGGTCCCAACCTCCCCGGGCACCAGCGTCGACAACCTCGGTCCCAAATGGGAGGTCGAGGGAGATCTTGACCGAGGATCGACTCGAGATCTCATTGTCTCGAGGATCAGCTCGGCCTCCGGGGTCGACTTGGACGTCGAGGTCCCAGTGGTCGGGGCGGATGGACCGGTGAGACCGGCCATCAGCGCCCACTGTTGCTCCATGAAGGCAGACATGCTGGGCTCCAGGGCCGCCATCCTGAGTCCGAGCTCAGAAGGCTCCGCAGCCTTCGGCTCGGGTCCCAACGCCGTTGGGCCAGAGGCCGGTTCTCACAGAGGAGAGTCAACGAGGACAACAGCAGTTACCTTCCTTGGCGTCTCCAGCTCCATGCAAGGCAGCTTTGCAGGCCGCTCCAACTCCGAGGACCTGGGGCGGTGGTCAGAACTCCGCGACCTGGTCCTCGAGGGCCCAGGTCGATCAGACGCATCCAACGACACCGCCCTCACGAGTTTCTTCTTCCTCCGGTGTTCCCATGAGGGAGACCCCCACTCAGAAGACCCCCGATGCTTGGGTTCAGACAACTCCCAAGACATTGAGGCTTCTGAAGAGGTCCACACCCGGGGAGATGCAGACTCGGAGAAAATTCTTTCACGCTGCTGCTGCCTACTCCTGAGTGCCTTGGAGGACATCTTCCCACATGGGACACAGACCTTTGGATCATGGTCGTGCCCGAGGCAGTGGAGACAGCAGTCATGTGTGTCGGTGAGGGACATTAACTTTTTGCACCGATCACACTTCTTAAATCTGCTGGTAGCCATCGGGGGAAAAAGGGCCCCTGCAAGGTCAAACGACTGGGCTGCCAGTGAATAATGAAAAAAGCACGAACGCTAGTCACCAAGGACAAAAAACGAAAAATTGGATCGGACTCGATATTAGTGTACTGAGCCAAAGGCAGGAAGGGGAACCAATGTTGAACCGGTAGAAAAAGAAAAGTAATTTCTCACTTTAAACACTTTTTTCTAGGGGACACTAGGACAACGTTCGTTGGGCTCTGCGGAAAAAAGGAGACTGAGCAAGATGGCACCCTTGGGCGGGAAGGGGACCGCGCATGCGTGATGCAACCCCAAAGGCTTTCTTTGAAAGCTGGGGATTTGCTCCGCATGAGGGTTCTGTCGGCACTGACATCACCCATATGTGAGGACTGACTTCCTGCTTGTTCCTGGAGAATGACCTTTACAATAGGTTAGTTCTGCTGTCTACAGCTTCTAGTTCGCTGTTTGACTGATTGCATAAGATTTTCTTTTTTGTTCTTTGGTATGGGACGCTCTCTTAATGTATTGTTATGGGCTTGTGTCTTCTTTTGGCGTTCATTTCCTTGGTACATCATAACTGAAATGTTTGCTTTCTACCAAGATGTAAGACTTTTTTGTACAAGTATTTGACTTGAATATATTGTAAAACTGATTAAATATTAAATAAATAAATAAAATCAAAACTGAAACAATCCTACCCCCAAAACAGCCTACCCATAGTATTCCTAGCAATTCAGAAAACATTGTTAAAACAGCCATGTTTCAGGTTTCATTTAAAACTCATGCAAGTACATTTTTCCTTCAACTGATCTGGCAAATGAATCCATGTCTATCCATAAGCCTGTTTCCTAATACAGCCCAACTTACAATTTTGGAATCACCAAATTCAACTTGCTTTCTGAGTGTATCTTTAAAGTGTAGACTGTAAATAGCCCAGACCCATATTATTTAAGACTCGGAAAATAATACAAAGGACCTTAAACTTAATTCTAGCTTCCAAACGAAGCCAGTGTAGGTCTGACAACCATGGAGTTAACTCTATCTCTCAGACCACTTTTAGTGACAACTTTGATAGCTAGATTCTTTGAAGTGTATGTAAACTCTTCTGGGGAAGAAATTTAAAAAAATTCATTTTATGTAACACATTTTAAGTGTATTGAGACCACTGGTTTAAAATGTGGTTTTGTAGATAAGGGTCACAGGGAATGAAGAAAGGATGGAGAGTTCCAAAGTAGAGTTTACCCCAAGCCTGTAGACAACAGAAGATCACTGAGCCTGAATCCACTTTTGATTCTGAACTAAGCATGCCAAAGATGCTGTTTGCCTATCTTGCTTCAGAGATGCTTGGCCAAAGGGAAATGACTGTGCACAAGAATAAAAAAGAGCTGGGCAAAAAGCAGAAGTGACACACAGATACTGGGTCTCACCAGAATAGGGTTTTTTCCTCTAGCAAGGAGGGTGAAGACCGCAAAAGCGGTATCATTAGTGGACACAAAACTGCAGACCCTCCTCCACGCCATAGTGCTGACTGATATTCTCAGAGAGGAATGAACACCAGACACATGCAGGTACACTTGTGGTTTCCAACTTTTTGCAATTGTATAAGAAATTTTTCAACTGTAGGGACGGCTGCGGATGTCTGCAAATGTCTGGCCTTTGGCCTGGTACTCCCTGTGCAGGCGAGCTAGGGAACAGTAACGGATGTGCAAAATGACATAACTCTCCAAATGTCCTACCCACCAAAAACTCCTTCCCCTGACCTTGCATGACCCAAAGCAGAAGAACACTTTTTCGGGTAGGGGAAGCCAAACAAATAAATCTCTGCCTCTGTCCCTCCCCCCCCAAGCTCCCTAGATGCTAATGCTGTATAGAACAAAAGGCTGGTGTGGCCATGGTACATAAGAACATAAGATATGCCATACTGGGTCAGACAAGAGTCCATTAAGCCCAGTATGTATCCAACAGTAGCCAATCCAAGTCACAAGTACCTGTCAGGTTCCCCAAAAGATACACAGATTCCATGCTGCTTATCCAAGGGGTAAGCAGTGGATTTCTCTGGTCCTCTTTAATAATAGTTTATGGCCTTTCCTTCCAGGAACTTGTCCAAACCTCTTTTAAATACAGCTTATACTAGTAGCTTTTACTACATCCTCTGGGAATGAATTCCACTGCCTATGACTGGACCAGAACCACCACCCCACAAATACAAATACACCACTCGAGGCAGAGCCTGAGATCCAGATAGACCAGTCTCCACTGAATATAGACAAGTGTCTTAGAAGCCAGCTATTCAGAATGGAAGGAAAGGATAACATCAACAGAAGGACCAATAACATCAGAGAGAAGGAACATCAGAAGAACAGGAACAGCAACAGAAAGGATGACCACGAGAAAGGAGATGCCTCCAAGAAAAGCCTCCTGGAATAAATCAGCAATACTTAGATGAAATATTTCATATTTTGGATTAGTTAGCCATAATAATCATTTATTTTATTTATTTATTTATTTATTACAGGCTCTTATATACCGCTCTATTCAGAATCAGCGCGGTTCACAATATAACAACATCCCATAACAATAAACTGTTAGGTTTTACAGAGAACAAGGTCAGAGAAACTTGGAATAAAACATGGAACGTCATTACTGCAACTATTTACAAGAGTATTTACAAGTATACATTACAGGATTTGTTCTTAGTTTGGGTAGTGATTAAGATTGGTTAGTTGGTCAAGTAATATTGGGGGAAGAGGTGGGATTTGAGTGCCTTCCTGAAAAGGGATAGATCATTGAGTATAGAAGTGTGGAATTCCATAGATATGGAGGCTTCCTGACGACTTTTCAGCTACCAGACAGTCATCTAAGTATAGAAAGGGAGAACATTCTAAATTTCTATTTTCTCATGAACTAGTTGAGATTTCATAGGTCTAAGATGGGCCAAAGGTCTCCAGATTTCTTTAGAATGAGGACATACCTTGGACAGAAAGCTTGGGCTTCTTCTTACTCTTGGATCAGCTCTAAAGCATTCACTTGAAAGAAAAGAGCTGAATTCCCTCTAAAATAGCTGAAGCTGAACACTGATGTCCATAAAAAATGTTGGAGAAGCAATGGTGGGGGTGGGGGAGACAAGTTAAATTCAGCCTATAAGCATTGCAAACTGCTTAAAAACCCATCTGTCCAAATTTGGGGCCAATGGGTTTTGACAAAGCTTAATCTATCCCCAATCAGAAAAGTGGTATTTAGGATACAGTCAAAAACTTGGGATCCCTTTCTGTTTGGAGTGGTAAGTGAGGTTTTTACTGCCTTAATTCCCTCAGTCATTGGTTATTAGCTAGGTACTGCTGATGAGATAGAATAGGTTGAGTTCAAGCCTATGGCTGGTGCCTTCTGACCTTTTGAAGTCATTAATTTGGCCTATTAAAGAAGTGCTTGACTGCTCAGAAACTGCTGCCATCAGGGTTTGCAGAGTGGAGCAATGATCCTTTATAATGGTTGCTGTTTCGTTCACCTTCTTCCCCACCTGAGCAGGGGGCATTGGTCAATCTATCATGTACATTCTCCCTGAATCCAGAAAATCTCGGCCAAGTGAATCTTGCTGACACATTTCCTATGACTGCAATTCTGAAATCTGTGCCATAGGAGTCATAATTGACCCTGATATAGTAAATACGATAGTCATCAAACTTCTGGGAATTGTCAAAGAACTATTTCCAATTCTCCGCCGGAAGATGATTCTAAAACATTTCAGCCTTCTGTACAAGAGTGTGGTAATAGCATACTAAGAGGCACATTTCACAGTGGGACATTTATTTATTTTATTTATTTATTTGTGCGCTTTTCTATACCACCCCTTCCAGAGATCAGGGGCGGTTTACAAAGAACGTGGTAAGACATTAAACATTAAAATTACATAGAACATTTAGTGCATAAGTAACTATCATTTAAAGAACATATTAACTATTTACATAGGCTGAGAAAAATATTCCTTGTTTACAGATGGTAGTATAGTATGGAAAACTATAATATGAAGAAAAACTATTTACAATAACCATTATAGAAAATACTAAAAGTATGGAATTCTATAGTATGCAGAAAGACTATTTACTATAGCCATTAAAGGTCTGACTATCATTCAGTGGGGATAATGTATCAGGGTTGTCAGTGAGAACATGCAATGGGGAGTGAGTTTTGAGTTAGGTAGGGTAGACTTGTGTTAATTGAGTTGTGTAATCTTGTGCCATTTGCTCAAGTGTGGGCTGTAAATTGTGATAGTGCTGGGTGAAAAGGTATGTTTTAAGCTCCTTCCTGAAAGATAAAAGGTCTTTAATCTCTCTCAGGCTGCATGGTAGTTTGTTCCATTGACTGGGTGCATAATAGGAGAAGGCAGTATTAGTTGTTACCTGCTTCAATTTTCTCACAGAGTCAGGAATTAGAAGCATGTTGAGGTTTGTTCTTCTTTTCATTCTGTTTTCTGAGGGGGTCTGGATTAAGGTTGATAGATGTGACGGGGCTAGTTCATTAATGAGCTTAAAAATAGTGACTAGTGTTTTATACTGAATCCTACTGGTAGCAGGTAGCCAGTGGAGAGCGTATAGAATTGGGGAGATGTGGTCGGATAGTTTGGCTTTAAAAATAATCCGAGCAGTAACATTCTGGGCCCTTTGTAGAATGTGCAGATTCTTCTTAGATGTACCTTGAAGTAATCTGTTACAGAAATTTAAATGTGGCATTATAAGAGCCTGGACAACTGTTCTGAAATCCCCAATGTCGAAGAGGGGTCTAAGTTGCTGAATGGTTCTGAGTTTAAAGAATATTGTTTTAGCAGTCTGTTTTATGTGATGTGTCATGCTTAGTGTTTTGTCAAGGGTAACTCCTAGATATTTTACTTCAGATTTGACTGGAAGGGTGATGTCCATCAGGTTGACAACAGATGGGGGGGGGGGGTGAAATTTGGGTTTCTGGATACAAAAAGTGCTTCAGTCTTTTTGAAGTTAATATCCATATGTACTGATCGGAGCCATTTTTCGGCTTCAGAGAGACAAGTTGCGATTTTGTCATAATTAGGGTTATCTATGTCACAAGGGGCGAACAACATGATGTCGCCTGCGTAGATGAAATAGTTTAGATTGTGGTATTTAAAGATTGTGCAAATAGGTTGGAGATAAAGGTTAAAGTGTAGAGCAGAGAGAGAAGAACCTTGAGGAATACCTCGCTCTTGTGGGAATGGTAGAGAAGGGGATTGATCTATTTGAACATATTGGAATCGGTTTGATATGTAGGATTTAAACCAGTCAAGTGTTTTCTCTTTTAAACCTAATTGTGATAGTCTGGCTACGAGAGTGCTGTGATTCACACTGTCGAAAGCTGAGGAAATATCAAGGAAAATAAGCAAGAAAGCCTGCTTAGCATTATCCATGCCTTGGATGAGTGAGTCAAAAAGGGATATAAGTAAAGTTTCTACTCCATGATAAGGGCGGAAACCGTACTGGTGCTCATCTAAAGGGGAGGTGGTATCAATATAGTCCTGCAATTGTATCTGAACTACCTTCTCAATGATTTTAGCTAGGAAAGGTATACTGGCAATGGGGCGATAGGAGGAGGGGTCATTGTTGTTAAGAGTTTTATTTTTTAGTAGAGGGCGAATCGCTGTATACGTGAGGTCATCTGGCATGACACCTTGAAGTAGAGATTGGTTTACTACTTTCAATATGTATGGGGCGAGTTCAGATTTTGCTGCCTTAATCCATGTCACTGGGCATGGGTCAAGTAGAGAGGTGGTAGTATTGAGGTTTGATATGGTCTCTAGAAGTTGTTTGTTTGAAATTATGTGAAATGAGTTCCATTCGGTGATGTTATTTGCTGTGGTAGATGTAAGGGTAGTACTTGGGCGGGTGCTCTGTTTAAGCTTGCTGGCAAAATGGTTTGCCAGTAGTTGGGGATCTATTAGGGTTTTATTCAAGATGTGTTCAGGAACTTTAGATAGGGATTTAATAATCTCGAAAAGCTCCCTTGGCCGGTTGATGGCTTTTGTTAATGTTTTTGCGTGGTATAGTCTTTTTGTGGTGTTTATAGCTTCCTTATAGATTTTAAGGTTTGCGAAGTAATGTACCCTGAGTTCTGAGGTTTTTGTCTTACGCCATTTGGCTTCCAATTTCCTGAGATTTGTCCTTAAAGTAGCAAGTTCTGAAGTGTACCATTTCTCAGATGAATTTCTTCTTGGTCTTTTATTTGAGGGCAAAGGTTTAGCTTCTGCCCCTATAACATTGTTACAAGTTCATTAAGATTGTTTGAGTCATTGTCTAACTTTGTAGAGATTGATTCCAGGAAGTTTTCCCTTTTAAACTGGCGGAATCTTTGCTCTATGTGTTTAGTATTGATATGTGCTATGTTAGGGAGTTGGAAAGGGAGAGAGAAATGTATCATGAAATGATCAGACCATGGTACCTGAGTTATGATGGGTGTATTAAATTGGGGTAATTGTGTGTAGTGTAATGGGAGGAATATTAAATCAAGAGTGTTACCTTTGCAGTGAGTGGGGTGAGTAATTTATTTATTTATTTATTTACATTCTCTTATATACCGTGCTATTCTGTATCAGTGCGGTTTACATTGAACAAACTGAAATGACATTGAACAGGGCATTATAACTTGGAGATAACTATTTTACAGGGAACATGGGCTATGGAGGGTTAAGTGGCTTGCCCAAGACCACAAGGAGCACCTGTGGGACTAGAAACCCCAGTCCTTCCGGCCCAAGGTTGCTGTCCTCTAGTGGGATATGAAACCCTGGCCTTCTGGCCTGAAGTACCTTGCCCCAACCACTAGGCTACTCCTCCACTCAATTATTTGTTTATTAATTATTTGTCTAAATCCCATTTCATCCATTGTTCAAGGAAGGATAGTTCCTGGTTATTTGGTAGGGAGGCAAGGTTAAAATCTCCTAAGATAACATAAGGTTTCCTCAAAGAAGAGTTACATGTGGCCTCAAGGATAATGTCTAAGCTCTGCATATCAAGTGTGGGGGATCTATATATAAGACAAATGGCCATGTTGTGACTTTCTATTCTAAGGATATCTATTCCCTCGTGCTTATCAAGTAAGGTAGATGAGAGATTGAGGTTAGCTTTAGCTATTACGAGTACTCCTCCACCTCTTTTTCGGTCTCTGTTACAGCTGAGTATAGCATAACCATTCACTTTCTGTTGATTAAGAAGAACTGAATCAGACTCATTTAGCCAGGTTTCAGTTATACAGAGAAGATGAGGTTCTTCGTCCAAAATGAGATAAATTATAATTGGGATTTTATTTCTAATTGACCTGGCATTGATGAGTATGCATTTTAGTTGTGTGTCTGGGTAATGTTTTTCTTGGGGTTATCCATTGGTGTTAGGTTCAAATGGATCAATCTTTGAACATGAGTATGCTGGTGAGTGCGTGGTCTACCCATGGAGGGATGTTTGTTGTCATATTTATGGGTGTCATATCTGGGCTCGTATGGGATGATGTGAATGTGGGCAGGTTTAGAAATGTTCATAGATGGGGTTAGAGAGTGAATGGGGGGAGTGAGCGAGTAGGAACCCTAGCGTCCACATCAGTATGTTTAAGGTGAGTACAATCTGGGATGGCAAAGCCAGAACATATGGAAAAAAAAAACAGGCACGTGCATGTTCAGGCACAATTTCAGAAATGTGGATGTGCCTGATACGCACGTGTATCAAATGTCAATATAAATTTCCGTAAGATAGCATTTCAGAACCAAGATGTCTAATAGCATAAAGGTCCCACTAGAGGACAGCAACCTTGGGCTGGAAGGACTGGGGTTTCTAGTCCCACAGGTGCTCCTTGTGGTCTTGGGCAAGCCACTTAACCCTCCAGAGCCCATGTTCACTGTAAAATAGTTATCTCCAAGTTATAATGCCCTGTTCAATGTAATTTCAGTTTGTTCAATGTAAACCGCCTTGATATCATAAAAGGCGGTATATAAGAAATGTTAAATAAATAAATAAATGAATAAATAAATAAATAAAGGTTAGAGTAGTGGCTTAAGAGCAGAGTGGTCAGGGTTCAAATCACAGTGTGGGCCTTTGTAATTTAAGGCTAGCCACTTAAAAATCCAGAGAGTGTAGAGAATTAAGGTAAATACAAACATTTCCCTGATGCCTATTTGTGCCTGGTGCAGGTATAAACATTAACGTGCCTACAAACGTCTCCGACATTCCTGAGATTGAACAGAGACGTGTATTTATTTATTTACCTGGAGCTGACTGTGGTACAGATCATCAACTACTAGTATGCAAACTCAAGCTAAAGTTGAAAAAGAGCAAACCACTCATGAATGCAGCAAAATATGACCTTGAGAATATACCACTGGAATTTAAAGACTGCCTGCAAAATCGATTTGCTGCTTTAGATACAAATGACAGAGCTCCGGAAGAGTTATGGAATGACATCAAGAAGGTTGTGTTGGAAGAAAGCGAGAAGTGTCTACAAAAGGTGAAAAAGCAAAAACGGCCAAAATGGATGACGGAAGAAACTCTGAAAATTGCCCAGAAACGCAGAGAAACTAAAGCCAGAGGAGAAAGAAAGACAATCGCAGAACTCAACAGAGATTTCCAACGTGCAGCAAGACAGGACAAGGAAAAGTACTACAATGACACTTGCAAGGAAACAGAAGCAGAAACTATTAGAGGAAGAACAAGATCGGCTTTCCTAAAGCTACGAGAGTTAAAGAAAAAGTTCCAGCCTCGAATTGGAATGTTACAAGATGCTCAAGGTTCTATGTTGAATGATACTGAGAAGATCAAGAAAAGGTGGAAGGAATATACAGAGTTTTTATATGATAAAGATCAAGTGGACCAACAGCCGTTTCAACCTGTACCTTATGATCGGGAACCATTGGTGATGAAAGAAGAAGTTGAAGCAGCATTGAAAGCCTTATCAAAGAACAAAGCACCAGGCATTGATAGCATTCCCATAGAAGTATTGCAGCAATCTGATGCAGCTGTTACCGTACTCACAAGGCTCTGCCAAGAAATATGGAAGACGACATCATGGCCAACTGACTGGAAAAGATCTGTGTTTATACCAATACTAAAGAAAGGTGATCCAACTGACTGTGAAAATTATCGCACAATCGCTCTGATCCCACATGCCAGCAAGATTCTAATGAAGATTATTCAAAAGAGACTACAACCATACCTGGAACAAGAACTACCTGAAGTGCAAGCAGGGTTCAGGAAAGGGCGAGGAACGAGAGACATCATTGCGGATGTGAGATGGATCCATGAAAAGACTAAAGAATACCAAAAGGATATCTATTTGTGCTTTATCGACTATAGCAAGGCTTTTGACTGTGTAAACCATGAGAAACTCTGGGCCACATTAAGAAGCATGGGTATACCAGAACACCTGATCGTTCTCTTGCGCAATCTGTACATTGATCAAGAAGCAACAGTTCGAACGGAACAAGGAGAAACAGAATGGTTTAAAATAAGCAAAGGTGTAAGACAAGGCTGCATACTTTCCCCCTACCTGTTTAATTTATATGCAGAACAAATCATCAGAGAAGCAGGATTGTATGAAGACAACAGAGGTGTGAAGATTGGTGGAAGACTCATCAACAACCTTCGCTATGCTGATGATACCACATTACTGGCTGAAAGTGAAGATGATCTGAAACATTTGCTTCTCACAATCAAAGAACATAGTCTCAAAATGGGCCTGCACCTTAATGTAAAGAAGACAAAGATCATGACAACTGGCATAATCAACAGGTTCATCGTTGAAGGAGAAGAAATTGAAATTGTGAACAACTTTAACCTACTTGGATCAACTATCAATAAAGAAGCAACAAGCAGTCAAGAAATCAGACGACGCATTGCTCTTGGCAGAATGGCTATGAAAGACCTAGATAAGATTCTTAAGAGCAGAGATGTCTCTCTCCATACAAAGATTCGACTTGTTCAAGCCATGATATTTTCAATAACATCATATGGATGTGAAAGCTGGACAGTGAAAAAGATAGACAGGAAGAAAATTGATGCCTTTGAATTATGGTGCTGGCGGTGAATACTGTGTATACCATGGACTGCCCGAAGAACAAACCAGTCGGTACTAGAGGAGATCAAACCTAAGCTTTCTTTAGAAGCTCAGATGACAAGACTTCGACTTTCATACTTTGGACACATCATGCGAAGAGAGAGATCATTAGAGAAAGACATTATGCTTTGCAAGATAGAAGGTCAACGCAAAAGAGGAAGGCCAGCAATGAGATGGATCAATACAATAACAGCAGCTACGGGTACCAGTCTGTCAACAATGAGCCGCCTGACTGAAGACCGAACACAATTTAGGATAGCTATCCAGAGGGTCGCCATGAGTCGACTCCGACTCGACGGCACTTAACAACAACAACAACCTATGTTTATGTTTATACATTTGATATACCGCTCAGGCCGAACCATCAGAGCGGTTTACAATAATATATCATTTGAGAAAATATGAAAGGAACGCCATTTATGAGATAGGACAGAATAGAGGACAGACACAGTCAAAAAGACAAGAGGAGGAGAAAGAAAAGGAACAGCAGGTTACGATGATATACGAGCATGACAAACCAGTCCACATCTTAGGTTTATATACTGCTTTTCATCAGCACTGAACTTTAACCACAGATATTCAATTCTAGGGCCATATCTGGCCACCAGCATTGAATATCCAGGTTGGCTGCAAAACCCGGAAGCTAACCGGGCAGCAGCTCAATATCGGCTCCGACATCTGCAGGAAGTGACGTAGCAGCTGCCGAAGCCTGTTGCGCCCGCTGCGCCACTAGAACACCTTTCTGCAGAGGATGTTGAAATGAGCTCCCAAGTACTCGAGCTCCTGGGACGGCACCAAGCAACTCTTGGGCTCATTGATCACCCATCCAAAACTCTGTAGCAACACCAACTCTTGCTGTTGCCTGCTCACTTTCCTTCCTTGATTTTGCCCAAATGAGCCAGTTGTCCAGGTAAGGGTGTACGAGAATCCCTTCTTGGCGAAGTGCCGCCGCCACCACCACCACCATCACCTTGGTGAAGGTAAAGGGCAGCACTGCCAGCCCAAAGGGCATCACCCGAAACTGAAAATGCCCCATAGGCACCGCAAAGTGGAGAAACTGCTGATGTTCTGGGTGAATAGGGCTGTGCAAATACACCTCCGTGAGGTTGAGGGATATAAAAAAAAACTCGCCAGCGCTCACCACCACTATGACAGACCTTAATGTCTCTATGTACTCGAGGAGACCGCTCGCCCCCTGTGCTGGCAGCATCCTCCTGCAGCCCATGTTCCAATGTCCAAGCCTCCTTCTCGCAGCCACAGCAGATACCTGTGTCCGAGACTGACCCCCACCAGGACTTGCAAGTCAGACACTGCAGCCTTACCGGCATGTTCCCTTGAGGCAATGCAGAGTTCTCAATAAATCTTGTAGAGAAACAAGAGCTGTTCTCTTAGCAGGGAAAAATGGGAAACCACGTGTCCCTCTTTCTCCCAGGCTACCTGAACATTGTCTGTGCGCCACTTTGTTCAGTTTTTTTTTTTTTAAACACTAACCCCGTGCAAAATGAGGGCCAGAAGATAAAAACAAAAACAGTTGGGGCAGAAAAGAGCCCCTGGAGAGTTCGCCCCTTAGAGCTCCTTCCCTGGCCAGAAAAAAACCTGTCTCTGCAAAAATGACGCACTTCCCACGCCCGTGAGGAAACCATGCCCAGAGCCACATGGTCCACTGTGGCCTCCAAGGGAAGGAAAATGCTGCCACTATTGTTCCCAGCATATTCCAACTCACCGGCAGCTTGAAGAGCTAATCGTGCACCTTTGCTCACCTCGCACTCAGCCGCTATAGCTGGCTTCAGCGTTGGGGCAGAAGTGCCTCAGATTGCTGCCTGCTGGCCTTTTTCCCCTCATGCGCTCCTCACCTGGTAACAGGTTTGGGAGCCGCTGACACAGTGCGCGCAGGCCCTGATTACTCAAGCCTCCTCCTTCTCAACCAGGAGGGGGAGGAAGGGTCCCTTCTTGCATTTCTCCTTTTTTTTTTTTTACAAGCTCACCTTCCTTTCCTGCTAATCTGAGGCACTTCTTTCTTTTTTTTCCACCTTAAGCTTGAAAGCAAAATCCCTTACCACCAAAGAACCACAAACCAACTAACTAAATGCTAAACTCTTCATTTGTCCCTTCAGTGAGTCCAGCACCCTGGATCATTCCTCCAGCTGCTTAAAGACTGAGCTTACTGGGGGTTGGTAGGTGGTGCCAGTTGCCTAAGTAGGCTGATGTCATCAAAAAGATGACATGCTCAGTCTCCAAGCTTCTGGAGGAGGTTGAGTACCCAGAGGTGAGGGATTGGACTGAAGGGAGGATAAGGAACTGTGTGCTGCTCTGAATGTTCGTTTTGATAAATTGGGTGAGCAGCTTTGTGCCATCACTATCACAATTGCTGATTTTAAACTCCATGCTGCAGAGGATGAGTGGCAAATAAGCAATACAGAGGACTTGATGCATGAGCCCTTTGTGGAGCTTGCAACTTTAAAAGCCAACATTCTGAAATATGAAGATAAAATTGAAGACCTGGAAACAGGTCATGCCATAATAAAGCGTAGTTACTCACCTGCAACAGGTGTTCTCCAGGGACAGCAGGAATCAGTACTCACTTATGGGTGATGTTGGCGCCGACCGAGCCCCATGTGGAGCAAATCCCCAGCTTTCAAAGAAAGCCTTTGGGAATTGCTACCACACATGCACAGTCCCCTTCCCGCCCAAGAGTGCCATCTTGCTCAGTCAGATGACCTAGCTATAAAGATGGCAAAAAACAATGAAATGATGGGCTGCAACTCCAAGGGGAGGAGGGAGGGTAGTGAGGACTGATTCCTGCTGTCCCTGGAGAACACCTGTTACAGGTGAGTAACTACGCTTTCTCCAGGAACAAGCAGGAAGTCAGTCCTCACTTATAGGACTCCACAGCTACAGGCTAACTGGAACCTATAGCCAAAAAAGGCTCCCTCAGGAGAGCCGCAAGGACAGCCCTAAAAAGGGAGTGACACTCCGGTAGCCTGAACACAGACAGGGTCGGAGGGCAGGAGTTGCCTAGACCTCAAATAAATTCTGGAGTACCGCCTGGCCAAAGGCACTGTCCCACCGGGACTTCCTATCCAAGCAGTAATGAGCTGTGAAGGTTTGCCCTGAAGATCAAGTGGCGGCCCGGCAGATGTCCGGCAATGGAACAGAGCGTAGGTGAACCACTGAAGCCGCCATGGCGCTGACCCTATGAGCTGTAATCTGGACCTCCAGCGGGAGACCTGCTGCCTCATAAGCCCGGGCAATGCAGTCTGCCACCCAGGTGGACAGCGCACGCTTTGTCACAGCCACCCCCAGCTTACTGAGGTCGTAGGAAACAAACAGCTAAGAAGCTTTCCTGTGACCTTGCGTATGCTGAATGTAAAAGGACAGGGCCCTCTTACAATCCAGGGTATGGAGGACTGCCTTCACCCGACTGGCATGCGGTCTTGGGAAGAAGGTGGGAAGCACCACCTCTTGACTGAGGTGAAATGGAGAAACCACCTTCGGAAGGAACTTGGGATGCGTCCGGAACACCACCCTATTCCGTTAAAACCTGGTATAAGGCCTCTCGACTACGAGGGCCTGGAGCTCACTGACCCTGCGGGCAGAGGTACATGCCACCAAGAACACCACTTTCCAGGAGAGGTAACGAAGATGGCATGTGGCCATCGGCTCAAAGGGCGGCCGGGTGAGCTGTCCCAAGACACATTAAGATCCCACTCGGCCGCCGGGGGACACACCGGGGGCTTTAAGAGAAGCAAGCCTTTCAGAGGACTTCCGGTGATGCAATGAGCTAGGCGGTTGCAGATCGTGAGCTCCCAGGTATCCCGCCGTAAAAATAGTTTATTAAAAAAAGCAAAAACCTACCTGGAAGTGTTGGTGGTGAGATCAGAGAAGGAGAGGAGAGGTGGAGAAAGATTACAGGAGGAAGAAAGTGTGTTTTATATCAGATGGCAACCAAAGCGGGGAAGAAAGAAAAACCGCGTGGAACAGAAGGTAAAATGGCGTCCTCGGTCCCCGAAAGCCCAGCAGCTAACCATCTGACGGGGACAGTGGAGGAAGTTACCAACGCGGTGGTGGCAGCTTTGGAAGGGCGCTTCAAGGCATTGTCCGAACAGATATCACAAGTAGGACAAGCCGTGGCAGATATCGGGCCCAGAGTGACGCAGGTGGAACAAAGGATTTTGGAGGTGGAGGAGGCTCAGCAAGCCCAAGCAAAACTGGTAAACGAAATGGAGGAGAAGTTAAAGTGCTGTGTGGAAAAACTCAATGACTTGGAAAATAGGGGCAGACGTAAGAACTTACGAATAGTGGGAATCCCCGAGTCGGTCAGCGAGAATGAGCTCCACGGTTACTTGGAGAAGTGGTTGGTATCACAACTGTCCCTGGAGGCAAGTGTGGGGCCCTTGATTACTGAAAGAGCGCACAGGCTGGGGCAGAAAAGGGAAGGCCTGAATAGACCATGTGTGTGATCGCAAGATTCCTGAATTTTGTGCAGAAGGAGATAGTGCTGAGAGCGGCGCAAGCGAAACGAAACCAGATGCCGGGAGGACAAAAATTATTGATTTTTCAGGATTACTCAACGCAAGTGAGCTTGAAAAGCAAGGAGTTTACGGGAGTTTGTGCAGCATTCATCAACAAGGGGGTACGATTTGCACTTGTGTATCCCGCCAGACTGCGACTGGAGTATGGTGGCAAGCAGCATGTTTTTGAAATCGCTAAGGTGGCACAGGCGTTTGTGGACAGCCTAAGTGTTGAATGAACTAGTACTGTGCCACAGAGAGAGCTGTGAGAATAAGATTCTGAGATAAAGGATAACGTGTGGAATCTTAAAAGGAGAGCGAGGAAAATGTATACATCAAGCTGGGCTGTGTTGTATGTGGATGTTGTCTCCATAAGCATAGGCACCTGATAGGGTGTGTTAAGAGTGTTGATGGACAAATTACAGCTCAATGGAAAATTTGCTGAAGGAGATGGACGACAGGCTTGAGCAGGAAGCGGAGACTGAGACAAGAGATCAGGACTGGATTACTACAGCCATCTACAGGGAAGGTTACAACGGTGGTTGATGAGATGGCTGAATGTGGAGGAAGTGCTGAGCTATGCCAACAGTACAGGTCTCCTTTAAGAGAGTATTGCTATTAAGATGAATGTTGGCTATATGTCATATACGAAGTTGACGGTTAAGTGTTCTGTAAATGTCACTGTTGTATATTGAAGGGCATTGAGCTGGGGATGTGGTAAAAGTGAAAATGGATCTGGGCAGTAGGAGGGATGAAGATGGTGAAGACTGGGTACAGAGGGGAGGATTAAGTAACTGGGATAAGGTGGGGATGGCGTGCTAGAGGCGGGACCGGTATGCATCATCAGTGGTCACGGGAGGGGGGCCCTGGAGAGGAGGCAAGGTCTGGTGTAGCAGGGGGAGGGGGAACAAGGAAGGGGGTGTGAGGGGTATAGACCTAAGACGAGGGGGGAAGGGGGAAGGGATAATGGGAGGATTACCATGAATCGCATTAGGGGGGGGATAGGGGGAGTGCTGGTGTTCCTTGGCAACTTAAACTATCAAGTGAAGGAGATGTTGGGGGGGGGGGGTTCTGAGCTGGGGGGGGCTCCCTTCTTGGAGGAAGTATGGATATGTTTTGTCCAGTGAGTATGATTATGGATAAGTAATGTTGGACTCCACAATACGACTGGCCTCAAGGAATGTATGTGAGATGGGTAACCCTATTAAAAGATATAAGTTGTTAAAAACATTACGAGACCGGGGGGTGGAGATCGCCTTTTTACAGGAAACGCACCTCACAGTGAAAAAACATGATAAACTCCGGAGATGGTGGGTGGGGGGAGTGTATGGAGCATCTTCGGAAGGGAAAAGAGCAGGAGTGGTATTACTAATTCATAAAAAGCTGGATTTTGTGGGGACTCGAACTATTGCTGATCCAGAGGGTAGATTTATTTTAGTACTTGGAGAGCTTAGAGGCCAGAGGGTGGCTCTACTGAATATGTATGGGCCAAATGTGTATGATGCTCAGTTTTGTGTCAAGATTAATAAATGTTTGAGTGATATAGGCAACACACCACTCATAATTGGGGAGGATTTTAATTGTGTGATGGATGAGCTGGTGGATAGGTTGGAATTTATTTTATTTATTTATTTATTTATTTAACATCTTTTATATACCGCACTATTTATAATCAGCGCGGTTTACATAGAACAAGAAAACATCAGACAGAATACAATATCTGAGTATTTTACATATAACAGGAACAATAACTTGGGTAAACCGGGGTAATTAATTAAAACAAATAGTAATTATTTAGAACAAATAGTAATCAGTGTAACTATTTACATTCGGAAGAAACATTGTATATAAAGGGGCAGTATTGGTAAGGGAGAGAGGTGAGAAGAGTTGTTGGGATAGTAGAGGTTACATGGAAAGAATGGGATTGTTGCTATTTGAGTGTGATAAGTTGTGAATGGAGTGTGCCTGTGTTACTATGTTCTCTGGAAAGTATTTGGTGAAAAGGTGATGTTTCAAGGCCTTTTTGAACTGGAGGAGATCAGAGATGGACCTAATGTGTGGTGGGAGGGTATTCCAAAGTTTCGGAGCGCATAAACTGAAGGCTCGATTTACTGTTGAAGAGTTGTATCTTAAGGACTCTTTTGGTATCATTAGCAAGTTTAATTCAGTAGTTCTTCTTAGCCTGTTGGTAGGGGTTGGTTGTATCATCTCAGATAATGATGAGGAAGAGAGACCTTTTTGAGCTTTAAAGGCCAGGAGCAGAGTCTTAAAGGTGATTCTCGCTTGGATGGGGAGCCAATGTAGTTGTTTCAGGAGAGGGGTTACGTGTTCTCTTCTAGGTACCCCGAAAAGCACTCTTGCTGCACTGTTTAAGGCTAGTTGAAGCGGGTTTAGAGTAGATTGAGGGAGTCCTTGTAATATAGAGTTTGCGAAGTCAAAATGGGGAATAATTAGAGCCTGGTAGACTGTACGGAAATCATCTGGATCAATCAGTTGGCGGAGGTGTCTGAGGGATCGAATTTTGAAATACACTGCCCTTACTGTGTTGGCAATGTGGGACTTCAAATCCAGATTCTGATCCAGCGTCACTCCAAGATATCGAATGTGGGATTTTACTTGCAACTTAGCATCTTGCACGTCAAGGAATGTAGGTGGGGTGAACTTAGAGTTCCTTGAAATAAAGAGAACTTCTGTTTTTTTGTGCTGAATTCTAAGATTTTGAGTCAATAGCCAGGTTGAGATGGCGTTAAAACAGTTGGTTATGGGGGTGATGTTCATATTATCTATGCAGAATGGCATATAAAGTAATACGTCATCAGCGTAGATCATAAAGTTGACATTGAAGGACCTGATAATGTTACATAAGGGTTGCATGTATATGTTGAATAATAGTGATGATAGAGAAGAACCTTGCGGGACTCCTTGTTCTTGGTGGAACGGATCTGATGTTTCACCATTTGAGCGAACATGTTGCCATCTATCTGAGAGATATGAGATGCACCATTCGAGGGCATTTCCACAAAGACCCTTCTCTCTCAGGCGGAAAATGAGAAGATCGTGACAGACTGAATCAAAGGCAGCCGCAATATCTAAGAATATGAGAACAAAACCCTGTTTGATGTTATCGATGCCAGAGTTTAAGCTGTTGAGGAGTGAGGTGAGGAGCGTCTCGACCCCATGCGATTCTCTGAAACCGTGTTGACAGGTATCCAAAGGTGCTTCAGTGTCGATATGGTCTTGTAGTTGTCTGTAGGCTATTTTTTCAATTATTTTTGCAAGCGTGGGTATGCTGGAAATGGGTCGATAAGAGTCTGTTTTTTGTGGATCTAACTTGAGGTTTTTCAGTAGAGGTCTGATAGATGTCTGTTTGAGGGCAGCAGGGAATGAGCCAGTGTCGAATGATAACTTTATGATCTTGGATATTATTGGAGCAAGCTCTTTGCGAAGATCCTTTATCCAGAAGGCTGGGCAAGGATCAGTATGAGCTGTAGATAAGTTGAGAGATGAGATCATATCTTCAATCAGCTTCAAAGAAGGAGTGGAGAATGACACTAAAGGAGCTGGGAAACCCTGAATGCTCGAGACAGGGGGTATGGTAATTTTATTTGTACAGCAGATTTTAGATTGTATGTAAAGAGCGTATTCTTGTGGGTTGATTTCACACCGGTGTTCCGGTGATGGTTCCTTGGCTAGTTTCTTGACAAGAGTAAATAGGTCGTGGGGTTTATTTAGAGCACGTCTCAGGGTGTCTGTATGATATAATTTCATTTTATCTGAAATGGCTTTACGGTGGGCGTCAAGATGTTGCAAATATGTAGTCTGATTAGTATTGGTGCGTGACCTCCTCCATTTCTTCTCGAGTTTTCGCAAAAGTTTTAGGGATTCTTTCAGGTCTGATGTAAACCAAGGTGCCGTAGTCTTTTTTCTTGAGGACTTGTTTCTGGGTGGACGAGATGAAATACGGTTGAGTCGGTTATTCCAAGAGGTGATAATTTCTTCCAGGTTTAGTGTAGAGTCTTTGAGGAGCGGATCAGTTTCAACGAGGATCTGTTCTCTGTTAAAAGGTTGGAAGGATCTGGATGTGGAATTTGAGTATTTATCTAGGACCTTGTCGTTTGAGTATTGTTTCTTTTGACTGGGAATCTGGAATATAATGAGATTATGGTCTGACCATGGAACAGCTGTAATTGCAAGTAGAATATTTTGAAGTTGATTGTGTGTGGATTGTGGGGCAAATATAAGGTCAAGGATGTTGCCTTTTTTGTGTGTGGATTGTTGTACAACTTGCTTGTAACCTAAAGTTTCTAGAGCATCTATAAAGGCGTCAGATTGGTTGTCTTGTAGAGATGGTAAGTTAATGTCTCCTAAGATCCAGTTAGGTCTATTTGGATTCTGTGAGTTGGAGGCGAGGTTTATAATGGTTGATAGGTCATCTGGTGAGGATGATGGCGCTCTGTATACTAAGTTTATAGAACATAGGTTATTAGAGATAGAGACGGTTTCCAGGTGGTTGTTGCTAGAAGAGTCAACCATTTTGAAATGGAATGTGTGAAGGGTATGATCTCTTGGATTATTGGAGGGTTTTAAATCCTTTAGAAAGAGATTATACACATGTATCAAGGGCCCATGATACTGGCTCTAGGATAGATTATTTTCTGGGCTCTTCCGAATTACTTCCTAGAGTAACAGAGGCTAGGGTGGGACCTATCATCATTTCTGATCACGCAATAATTTGGTTGGATATCCAATGGGGCACCAGGAAGAGCAATATGCTGTGGAGATACCCACTGGAGGTGAGTGCTGAGAAGAAATTTGGGGATTTCTTGGGCGCCAAATGGAAGGAGTATGTTTTTCATAATGATGAGCATAAAGGGAATCCCATATTATTTTGGGAAACTGCTAAGGTAGTATTGAGGGGACAAATTATTAGTTATATGGGTCATAGAAGAAGGTAATATGCTGGGAAATTATTTGGTTGGAGAAGGAATTGGGTATAGCGAGGCGGAAATTTTGCCAAACCCCTACAGCAGGGAATAAAGAAGCGATGAACTATATACAGCGGGAGCTCTCCCTGATGATCCAAGAGAGGGTAGCAGTACGGTAGCAGTTACATTACCATTACAAATTGTACGGTACGGTAGCAGTTACAAATTGGGTACGGTAGCAGTTACATTACCGTTACAAATTGTATAAATTTGGGAATAAATCTGGGAAGCTACTAGCAGGACTGTTGCAGGAGGGGAGGGGGGGAAGAAGTATGTGGGAGCGATGAAAGATGAGAAGGGACAGATCAGAACTACGCCACAACATATAGAGGAGATATTTAGGAGATATTATACCAAATTATATGAGGAGGGGCAAGAAGACCGGGGGGCTGAGCAACTATTCTTGAAGAGAATTAGAGTGCCTAGTTTGACTATGGAACAGAGGGAGTTATTGAATGGCCCTATTACCCCGGCAGAGATAGGAGCGGTAATTAAAACTCTAACCAAGGGGCGAGCCCCAGGACCTGATGGATACTGGGGGGGAGTTTTACAAGCAACTTTCATATCAGGTGGTGGGACCCCTGGCAGAGCACTATGGGGCTTTGATAGAGAGACAATTTTTTTCCCTATGAACCGAACGGAGCGGTTATTACAGGGCTCCCCAAGGAGGGTAGAGACCCCAGACAACCAGTCTTATCAGCCCATCTCGCTAATAAATGTGGATCTTAAGATCTTGGCTAAGATGATGGTGAACTGATTAGCACCGATGGTACCGGATTTGGTGAAGGAAGACCAAGTAGGGTTTGTGCACAATAGACATATTGTTAAAAATATCTGGAGGATTTTTGCTGCTTTATATATGACGGAGGAAGCGAGGGAGTCAGGGTTATTAGTGAGCTTTGACGCGGAGAAAGCATAGTCACTCACCTGTAACAGGTGATCTCCGGGAACAGAAGGAATTTAGTTTTCACATATGGGTATCGTCGGTACCGACAGAGCCTGCGCAGGAACGCTCCCCAGCGTCCAATTAGAAAGCTTTTGGGAGCATCCAACAGCGCCTGCATGCTGCCTTCCCGCCTTTCCCAACTGCCTCTCTCCAGTTGAGTTTAAAGCTGAGACAAAGAGAGAGAGAGGGAAAGAGAAAGAGACAGACAGAGAGATACAACTCCTAGGGGAGGTGGGTGGGTTGTGAAGACTAAATTTGTGCTGTTCCCGGAGATCACCTGTTACAGGTGAGTAACTATGCTATCGCCAGGAACAAGCAGGAATGTAGTCTTCACATATGGGGACTCCCTAGCTTTAGATGCCAGGGAGAAACCCCAGAGGTTGTGTGTCCCTGTGAAAGGGCTCCACTTCCCCCCATGGATCTCTGGCATCCAACCAGGGATGGCGGGTAGGAGTTGATTAGGTATGGAACAGGTGTTGAAGAACAGCCTGACCAAACAAGGCATCCCGACGGGAGTCCTTGTCCAAGCAGTAATAGGCTGTGAAGGTATGAACCGAGGCCCAAGTGGCTGCTCGACAGATGTCATCGATAGACACAGAGTGCAGGTGAGCCATTGAAGCTGCCATGGCTCTCACATTGTGAGCTGTGACATGGCCCTCCAGAGGAAGATTCTTACTCTGATAGGCAAAGGAAATACACTGTGCAATCCAGCTGGACAGTGTTCTCTTGGAGACTGGAAGTCCCAAATGAGAAGGATCAAAAGCAACAAAGAATTGAGAGGATTTTCTATGTTGCTGAGTTCTTTGCAAGTAAAAGGCTAAAGCTCTTTTACAGTCCAAAGTATGAAGATTCCTTTCTGCATTTGATGCATGAGGCCTTGGAAAGAACACAGGCAGGTAGACCGCTTGGTTAAGATGAAAAGGCGAGTGTGGATGAGTCCTAAGGACTACCTTGTCATGATGGAACCTTGTATAAGGTGGATCAGCCACTAGTGCCTGCAACTCACTGATGCGACGTGCTGATGTGATTGCAATGAGAAAGATAACCTTCCAAGAAAGGAATTTCGATGAGGTAATAGAGCTAAGGGTTCGAAAGGTGGCTTCATGAGCTGACCAAGAACCAGGTTTAAGTCCCATGCCACCGGTGGTGACCTAATGGGAGGCTTAGTTAGAAGAAGACCTCTCATAAATCTTGCTATAAGAGGATGGGAGGAAATAGGTTGTCCATTTAGAGGCTTGAAAGAAGCTGCAATAGCACTCAAATAGACTCTTACTGAGTTAGTCTTAAGTCCTGCATTGGATATTCCAGTAATGATTCTAGAGGTATCGCAAGGGGGTTAAGACCTTTCTGGGAACATCATATGGTAAACCTCTTCCACTTAAAAGCATAAGAGCGTCTTGTGGAAGGCTTCCTGGAAGCATAAAGGACATCCTTTACTTGCTGAGGGAGGTTAAGATCATGAAGATCTAGGCCTTCAGCAACCAAGCTCTGAGATGCAGAGACTGGGGATTGGGATGCCATAACATTCCGTCCTCCTGTGACAGGAGATCTGGAGCAGATCCTAACTCTAGGGAGGGAGCTTGAGAGAGATGTAGAAGCAGAGGGTACCACATTTGCCGTGGCCAATGTGGAGCTATGAGAATCATACGCCCTCTGTCTCTCTGCAACTTGAACAGGGTTTTGGGAATTAGGGGAATGGTTGGAAAGGCATAAAGGAAGTCTTGACCCCAGTAAAGGAGGAAAGCATCCCTGGCCTGAGAGCCCTGAGCTGGAATTCTGGAACAGAACCGGGGAAGTTTGGCATTCAACGGACTTGCAAAGAGGTCTATGTCCGGGGTTCCCCAAATTTGAAAAATCTTGGCCACCTGGTCTGCATGTAGAGACCATTCGTGTGGAAGCAGAACTCGACTGAGTCTGTCTGCCCAAGAGTTTTGTATGCCTTGAAGATACACTGACAGGAGATGAATCTGATGCTCTCTGGCGAGGGCCCATAGTTGCAAAGCTTCGTTGCAAAGCGACAGAGAGCCTGTTCCCCCCTGTTTGTTCATGTAGAACATGGCTACTTGATTGTCCGTCTGAATGAGGACTGTCTTGTAGCTGAGCAGGGTGTGGAACACTCGAAGAGCAAGGAAGATTGCTCTGAGCTCTAAGATTGATATATAGATGAGTCTCCTGTGGAGTCCAAGTGCCTTGGGTGGAGAGGTCCTGCAGATGAGCTCCCCAACCCATTGGTGAAGCATCTGTCGTGAGAGTTGCCTGGGGTAAAGGTTGTTGAAATGGGGACCCCAGCAACAGGTTCTGAGTGGACTGCCACCATTGGAGAGACAAAATAAGGCGATTTGTGTTTGCTATTTTGTCTGACAGGCACCCTGATGCCTGGGTCCATTGAGTGGATAAAGTCCACTGGGCTGCTCTCATATGGAGGCGAGCATAAAGAACCACATGCACTGTCGATGCCATGTGGCCTAGTAGTTGTAACATTTCTCGGGCAGTGAGATGAGATTTTAGCACTGCTTGAGAAGCTAACTGCACCATGCGAAGGCAACGGGTCTGAGGAAGATAGGTCCTTGCTTTTCTGGTATCCAGCAAAGCTCCTATGAACTCCAGAGACTGAGTGGGAGTTAGACTGGATTTTGGGATGTTTATGACCAGACCCAAATACTGGAGGATACGCATTGTGCAAGACAGAGAAATCCTGGCCTCTGACTCTGATGGGGCTCGAATAAGCCAGTCGTCTAAGTAGGGGAAGACGAATATCCCTAGAGTGCGGAGTACCACAGCCATGCACTTCGTAAACACTCTTGGTGCTGAGGCCAGGCCGAAAGGAAGCACCCTGTATTGGTAGTGCTTTCCTTGAAAAAGGAACCGAAGGAACTTTCTGTGAGTTGGATGGATGAGAACATGAGTGTACACATCCTTGAGATCTAGAGAACAAAGCCAATCCTGACTTTGAAGGTATGGCAGCAGAGTTCCCAGAGAAACCATTTTGAATTTCTCTTTGAACAGGAATTTGTTCAATTCTCTGAGGTCTAAAATAGGTCTGTCCCCCCCCTGTTTTCTTTGGGATAAGGAAATACGGGGAGTAAAACCCTGTACCCTGTTGATGAATGGGTACTTCCTCTATTGCCCCTTGGGCAAGAAGCATAGTGACCTCTTGACTTAACAGGTTGATGAGAGAGGTCTGAGAATTGAACTGTCTTACCATTGTGGGAGGGGGCATGCACAAAAAGTGAAGCTTGTACCCCTCTTTTATAATGGAGAGTGTCCAATGTTCTGCTGTTATCTGCCCTCATCTGGCGGCAAAGTGATACAACCTTCCTGGAATGGTGGAAGGCTCTGGTCCATTGAGGGCCAGGAAGGCTAAGTTCTCTAGACGAAAGTCAAAGGCCTTGTGGAGGCTGAGACGGTTGAGGCTTAGCAGTCTTTGCTTTCCTTTGTTTAGGTGGTTGCTGACTCTTTCGGGCAGGCTGACCTGCAGAACGTCCCTGTTGGGAATAAGGGGGATAAAACCTCTTCTTTTTTGAGAATGGTTTCTTGAAAGATTTCTTTCTTGCAGGATCAACTGTGGCTTTGGATAACCTATCCAAAGTGGAGTTGTCAGCATCCAACTCATTGGCTTTCTCTTGCCAATTTTTGCCAAATAGATTCTCACCTGTACAAGGGATATTGCCCAGTTTGTCCTGCACCCAGAGCTCCAAATCTGATGCCTGGAGCCAGGCAATTCTACGTGCACCTATGGCAATGGCAGAGGTTCTGCTTATGCACTCAAAACAGTCAAAAGCTGCACGATTGACAAACTTAGAAACATCCTGGGCATGTTTAACCAGTGTGAGAAAATCCTGCCTCTTGTCATCAGGAAGGAGAGGACTTAAAATCTCCAAGTCTCCTGTGACTTCTTTAAGGAACATTCCCATATATAAAATATAGGAACTGATCCTGGCAGAAAGCACGGAAGCCTGGAAAGTATGACGTCCAAAGGCATCCAAGGTTCTACACTCACGTCCTGGAGGATTAGAGGCATGCCTCTTTGCACTCCTGATCCTTCTCATAGCTGATTCCACTACAATAGAGTGGTGAGGAAGCTGAGTTTTCTGGAAACCAGGACAAGGAGGGACTCGATACATGGCATCCAGTCTGCGAGAGTGAGGAGAGGTGGTAAGAGGTGTCTCCCACATTCTCAACATGAGATCATGTAAGATCTCATGGACAGGCAGAATAGCTGCCTCCTTAGGAGCTTTGGGATATTGTAAAATCTCCAACTCCTTAGGCCTGGGCTCTGTTTCAGGAGCCACAGTAATGGACAAACCTCGAGCCACCTCCCTGATAAAATCCTGAAAGGAGATATCTTCTGGAGGAGACATCCTACGTTTAGGGGAGGAAGACTCCTCCGGGAGAAGTATCCCGGTACCGGCAGAGCTGTCAGAATCCTCAGAGTCCTCCGAGGATTCGAAGTGCCTCCTGTCCGGATGCTCTTGAAGAGCCTGATACCCGTACTGTCTGAAGTCGGTACCGGGGGGAATCGGTACCGGTGTATCGGCACCGGAAGGCATCGCATGACTGGGTGCCGGCAAAGCAGACACCGATGTCGATGCAAATGCTACCGGTACCGGCGCCGGTTGAATTGTCTGACGCGGTTCCGAGGGTGTCGATGCCGCAAGGAGGGCCGCCAGACTGCATTCAATAGCCAGGAACCTCTGGTCTATCGATGCTGCCGATGCTTGGGTATCGGTACCGGAAGTAGCCGGTACCCCAGAGCATGGCACCAGCAGTTCTGCCGAGGTCGAGGCCTTGAGAACATCCTGGAGCCCCGATAATGCTTTGGAAGCCGAAGCCTCCCGCCGGGGCAATTTTGCCAGTACAGAACCCTCAAGGGCAACGCCAGAGGCATCTCAATGCTTGGAAGGAGATCTACCCTTTGAGGACCGGCTGGACTTATGTTTAGTTACCTGAGATCCATGGGAGGAAGACGAAGCCCTGGAAGACATCGATGCCACAGAAGCTGCATCGGAGGGAAAAAGGGCGCTGAGCTTAGCAGCTCGGTTTTGTCGACACCTCTTGGACATCATGGCACAAGCCATACACTCGGAGATGGAGTGGTCAGGACCTAAACATTTGAGACACCACTCATGGGTGTCGGTGACGGAGATGGTACCGCCACGCTTGGTGCACTTTTTGAAACGTGAAGCGGGTTTTTCCATAGTGGAGGAAATTTTGGGCCTAAGGCCCAAAATGGCACGTGCACCTGGGAAGAAAAGTTTGGAAAAAAATAGAATATATATCTATATTTTTTTTAAAACGAAAGAAAGAAAAGAGAACCAGCGGTACTGGTATAGCGTCGAGGAAGGCAGACGCGACCACAAAAAAGAAGGAATAAGGAAAATATTTTCTGCAGTGACAGGAACGACGACCTGCTGGCTCCGCGGAAAAACGAAGAACTGGAGAGAGGCAGTTGGGAAAGGAGGGAAGGCAGCACGCAGGCGCTGTGGGATGCTCCCAAAAGCTTTCTAATTGGACGCTGGGGAGCGTTCCCGCGCAGGCTCCGTCGGTACCGACGATACCCATATGTGAAGACTACATTCCTGCTTGTTTCTGGAGATAGCCTTTGACCGGGTAGCTTGGCCATATATGTTTAGGATTTTGGAATACATGGGCTTGGGAGGTTTTTCTATAAATGTTGTTCATGTATTATATTCGAATCTGCAAGGGCAAATTCTAGTAAATGACTCGCTGACGGATGCTTTCCCAATACGGAGAGGCACTAAACAGGGGTGCCCCTTATCACAACTTTTATATGTTCTGACATTGGAACCATTACTTGAACGGATATGGACACAACCTGGATTAGTGGGGGCGAGGATAGGTAAATCGGAGTTTCGAGTTTCCGCTTTTGCAGATGATGTGTTAGTATATGTTGGGAGACCGCAGGACACTTTACATATTTTGTTAGATACGTTTACTGTATTTGGGAAATTTTCTGGTTTAAAGTTAAACCTAGAGAAGTCAGAGGCAATGCCATTGGATAAGGGGCTCCAGGCCAGTTGGGTAGGAGAGTTCCCATTGAAATGGACAATGAACACACTGAAATATTTGGGAATAGTACTGCTGGCAGATACGAGGAAGATCCATAAGATAAATGTCCAGAGAATGCTAGAGGAGACCCCAAATAGGCTGGGGAAATGGAGGGATCTTCAGATGTCATTGGGAGGACAGATAGCGCTATATAAGATGGTAATTTTCCCAAAGTGGCTGTACGTGCTGCAGGTTCTTCCCATTTTGTTGCTGCGTAAAGAGGTGCATCAATTGGAAAAGATACTAGGCAGATTCCTATGGAAAGGTAACAGGCCAAGGATACATATAAAGCTATGCCAACAGAAGAAACAGCAGCAGCCACACTCAGCAGGGACAAACCAAAAGAACAAAAGAGTGGCAGGTTCACACACAACACTCACTCCTGCTTCCAATTGTCCTCCTCATTCCCTTGGTCTCTCTTTTATTATGTATAATTTAATAATTTATTCGTCATATCCTTATGTTTTCTTCTATATGTACTTTTTTGTACTTTTTTATGCTTAATATTTGATTTCATGTGTCTGTATTCCTTTTAGTGCATTTTTAAAACGTTCTATTTAACTTATGATTTTCTTTGATACATTATGTTCATGGTATAGTGTAATTTAAGTATTTATTGATGTGGTGATTCTTAACCTTTTTAATGTTGACAACATGGTATCATGTTTTAGCCTTTTTCATACATTCTTGTGTTAATTTTTTATTATCATATTTATTTATATTATTATGTTTTTAAATGTTTTTTAGTGTGCCCCAACAACCCCTGACGAAGTATAATACGAAACACGGTCCTGTGTTGGGTTTAGGCCATTTGTTAAATATACAATAAAGGTGTTGTGTGTGAACCTGCCACTCTTTTGTTCTTTTGGTTTTTACATATAAAGCTATTACAGCAGCCATGGGAGAGGGGGGGAATGGGATTGCCAGATATCTATAGATATAATATTGCTAGTCAGTTATGTCATTTGAGGGACCGGTTAAGTGCGACAGAGGACTATACGCCATTGGTAGTTGAGGAGATGACACACCCATTAGCACTGCGGTATGTACTGCATGCGGGGGAAAACGACGAGGCTGCCGATAGCCAGCCAATATGTGGGATTTCAAACATTGCGGCGAGTATGGGGAATAGTGTGTAGAAGATGTGGTGGGAATCCATGTGCCACTCCTATGCTACCGTTGTATGGAAATGGTGAATTTAAGCTGGGGTTGGAAGGAGCGTGGTTTAAGATATGGGAAGCAAAAGGAATACTGGCCTTGGACCAGCTGGTCGATGGTGATGGAGTGTTGCTTCCCTTTGGGGAATTACGAGAGCGATATGGTCTCCAAGGTGCCGATCAGTTTCGATACATGCAAGCGCGCAGTTATGTGAGGAGCATACAGACTGTAGATCTATGGGGAGAGGTATGTTCGAAATTAGAGGAATTAATGTATACAGGAATGACACAGCAGGCACGTATATCAATGCTACAAAAGGAGTACATGGCGTTGGAGGTATACTCGAGAGAATTGAGTCTGACAGAGCAGTGGACGAGAGACTTGTGGGTACAGATCGTGGGAGAACAATTAGAAGAAGCATTATCGCAGATACCTGCTGTGAGTGGCTATATTAAGTGGAGAGATATGCAGTACCAAATTATTAGAAGGTGCCACTTTGTTCCCAATAGAGTGTATAAAGTGGGGATAGCCGAGTCGGCAGTGTGTCCCAGATGTGCAGAGGAGGCGGCTACCTTGGGGCACATGTGGTGGTGTCGTCCTCGGATAGCTCAGGTTTGGGAAGAGGTATATGGGTATTTAGGGAGGTTGCTTGAGGTGGACCTTAGAGTAGAAGTTAAGACAGCGGTGTTGGGATTGAAGACTACTGGCGAGATATTACTGCAGAAATATCAAAGATGGGTGCAAAGGGTTTTATCAGTAGCGCGCCACATTATCCTTAAGGGATGGTTATTAAGGCGAGGACCTGGGCTTGTGGAGTGGAGGAAAGAAGTATATGATTTAATGTTGTTAGAAAGGGTTGGAACGCGAGGGAATGAAAAATTAGAGGAAAGATTTTTATTAGAGTGGGGTCCCTTGGTTCAAAGTCTCACTGTAAGGGAATAAAGTCGAATTAATGTTTTGGGATAAATTAGACATGATATGGTTGAGTTGGGTCGGGGTAGCGAGATACACTGGCAGGGGGGGTGGGTAGAAGAGTAGGGGGGAGTTTTCTGGGTGGGGGAAGGAAAAGGGGGAACAAAGGGAGGGAGAAGGTGGGATAATCAGGGGGGGAGAGGAGTAGAGGGATTCTAAGGGGGGGTATGGAAAGGAGAGGAGTAGATGATATGGGAAATTTAAACCCCGGGGGGGGGGGTGTAAGAGCCAACACCGTCTGGGGAAGTAAGAAGGGGGGGAAGGAGAGGTGAGAGGGGGGAGGGGGAAAGGGGATGGTAAGTGGGACTAAAGGGGAAAAGGACTATTATGGTTATAGAGGGGGACATAAAAAGAAAAGGAATGGGCAAAAATACTGAATATTTGTGTGTACTCAGGTTACTTAGGTTTGTATGAGAATTGTGTTATGTTCCACTTATTATGAGTTTGTATGTATTTGATGCCTAATAAAATAAATTTGAACTAAGAGAAGCAAGCCTTTCAAAAACCTGGATGCCACTGGGTGAGGCCTGCCGTCTACGAGAAAGTGGTTTGCCGCCAGGGCACTAAGATGCACTCTGACGGAGTTAGAATTAAGGCCCTGCTCAGAGAGATGGAGCAGGTATTACAGGACCACAACAACTGGGCAGGAGAAGGGATCCACCCTCCGCTCAGCACACCAAATAGCAAATCTGCGCCACTTGAAGTGGACAGTTTACGAGAAGCCAGTAAGACCTCCTCCACTTCCTTTGGGAAGAGAAGTGGGGCAAGAATCATCCTCTCAGCAGCCACGCTGTCAGCAACAGAGCGTGAAGGTTGGGATGTAGGAGAGAGCCCCCCCCACCGAGATAGGAGCCGGGGGGACGAACCCAAGGGAATGGGAGTCTCCACCGCCAGCTGCAGGAGAAGCGGGAACCATGGTTGCCTGGGCCACAGCGGTGCTATGAGGATGACAAGAGCTCTGTCGTGAAGAATCTTGAACAGAGTTCGGGCGACCAGAGGGGTCGGCGGAAATGAGTACAGAAGCCCTGCCAACCATGAGACTAGAAAGGCATCAGCAGCCACTCTGGCCAAGAGCAGTTGCCTTGAGCAAAACCGGGGTAACTGGTGGTTGTCTGGACTGGCAAACAAGTCCAACACTGGCCTCCTCAGGTCTGAAAGAGCTGGTGGGCCACTTCCCGATCGAGTTGCCACTCGTGCGGTCAGAGGATCCTGCTGAGCCCATCGGCCAGGCAGTTGTCCTGGCCGGGCAGGTACACCGCTCTCAGAAGAATCCCTTGTTGAATTGGACGTCGAGGGCCTAGTGGTCGGGGCGGAGGAACCGGACATGCCGGATATCAGCGCCCACTGCTCTGCGATGAAGGCAGTGAAACTGCGCTCCAAAGCCACCATCCTGGACATGAGTCCAGGAGGCTCCGCAGCCTCCGGCTCGGGTCCCGACTTGATCGGCCCTGACGCTGGCTCCCCAGAGGGGAGTCCTCGACAAGGATGGTCTGTACTTGCCTCGATGGATCTGGTTCTCGCCGAGGAACCTTGGCAGGCCGCTCCCTCTCCGACGACCAGGCAGGGGCTCGGGGCTCCGCGACTGGCCCCGGGAAGGCCCGACGCCAGAGCCATCCAGAGACGCCGTCTTCGAGGACTTCTTCTTCTTGTGCTCCCACAAAGGGGACCCCCCTTTCTGAGGAACTTCGATGACGCGCGGGCTCGGAGTGTTCCCCCTAAGACATCGAGAACTCGGATGAGGTCCTGGCTCTCAGAGGCACAGGGGACTCAGGGAAAATTTTTTAGTGTTTCTGCTGATGGCTCCTCAGGGCCTTAGAGGACATCCTCTTACACAGGCCACAGGCCATCGGGTCGTGATCCGGCTCGAGGCAACGGAGGCAGCAATTGTGTGTATCGGTGAAGGACATGATTTTTCCGCACCGATCACACTTCTTAAAACCACTGGTAGCCATCGGGGGAAAAAGGACCCCGTTGAGGTCAAAGACCCTGCGGGCTGCCAGTGAGGAAAAAAGGGACAAAAAGGGCATGAAAGCGCCTCAGGGACATAAAGTACAAGAAGAGGAAAAAAATAACCTGGCTCGATACCGGAGTACCGAAGCCGGAGGCAGGAAGGATACCGGTGTCGACCGGCGAAGGAAAGAGAAAAAAGAATCACTTTTTCCGGGACATGGAGGAACAACATCCAAAGAGCTCCACCGAAAAAAAGGAGACTGAGCAAGATGGCACCTTTGGGCGGGAAGGAGACCGCGCATGCGTGGCAGCAATTCTCAAAGGCTTTCTTTGAAAGCTGGGGATTTGCTCCGCATGGGGCTCCATCGGCGCCGACGTCACCCATAAGTGAGAACTGACTTCCTGCTTGTTCCTGGAGAAAATCCTTTAAGGCCGATCCACCTTCCACAGGAATGCTGGTCCATCTGGTAACCACCTTGACCTGCGCATCCATCTTAGGAATATCAAAACACCCAACGCATTCCTTCTCTGGGAGAGCATAGATCTTCCTACACACCCTTAGTCCCTTAAGCAGGGATTCGGGAGAGTCCCACTTCAACCGGATCATATCCTTGATCACATCTAGGAACAGGAAGACAGTAGTGGATTTCCGCATCCCTTGAAGGAGCAGATGCACCTTCGGCTCCATACCAGGAGCATCCGTCAAGGTCAAGGTGAATAAGACCCTGGCAATCAACGCCACCAGCTCCTCCTTCTGGAATAGGTTGATCACATCGGCCTCTTCACAATCCTCTGAAAGTGAGAGTACTTCTTCATCCATGTCAGAGCCCAGTACCAAGCCATCTGAATCCAGGTCACAGTCAAAATCTCGGACACCTCCCAGCTGTTCCCTATCTCCAGGGGGCGCCCCTTGCTAGGGACGCTTAGCTAAAAGTAATCAAACAGGGCTTCCACTCTTAGCCTGCCCCTCATAAGACTGAGACCGGGGTACCCAGAGGCAGCAGGATCTGAATTTCTACACCAGAAGGATCAGACCTGTTGAAAAAAGGAAAAGAATTCCAGGGAGGACAATCCGGAGTCCAGAAGCTCTCCTTTTGGAAATGACCCCCCAACACCAGGGGGCACAGCCGTCAGAGACTCCCAGAGGATGAGGACCGCTCACAGCATGGGTCGCTGGACCCTCCAGCTGGCTGGATATCCTTACACATAGCACCATTCATCACCACCTGCCCTGAGGTAGCCAAGGCCAGACTAACTATATCCCCAAACTCAGAGAGGGGGAGCAGAACCTCCAGGGATGATTCAGATGCTGCCATGCAAGAAGAGCAGAGTCTAGAATCCAGAGGAGGCACTTTGCTTTCCACATGCCAAACGTTTCCTGGAAGAAGACAGAGAGAGTTATGGAAAGTATCACAACAGCGTGCGATAAGGCCATGGTGGCCTGAGAGGTGAACGTTAACTGCGCTTTTACAGCAATGCACGTTACAGGCGCTAGGGTAGGTATGCGCGCTGAAGCTGCTTGGGTGGAAAGCACCATGTGACCGCCAGGTGCCGCCACATAGGACCATGTGACCGCCAGGTGCCCAAAAGGTAAAAACGCTATTAACGTGCAGAAAACT
The DNA here is from genome assembly GCA_033557465.1 of Ichthyophis bannanicus. NCBI lineage: Eukaryota > Metazoa > Chordata > Amphibia > Gymnophiona > Ichthyophiidae > Ichthyophis > Ichthyophis bannanicus. The sequence goes on along the minus strand of CM066031.1, from coordinate 1,121,936,580 downwards.
GAGGGAAACCCCACACCATAACAGTTGCCAACGGTCCACCCCAAGTTGCATCCCAGGCAGACCGAATACGGAGCCCCCAACTAAGATAATGACTAGGTCAAGCCTTGGTACTCACCCCCTGAGAGCCGCAGGCAGAGAATCCGTGCCAGACTCAGCTCTACTCTCCTGAAACTGTTTCACTGGCTTTGCAGCATTGCGTTTAAGGTGGCTAGCAGGCAGATCCCTCTAAGAGCCTTCTGCAATCTTCAAGAGAGAGCAGGGGAGACAGAGGAGGCGTGAGTGGGCGTTGAGGTTGTGTGAAGCTGCTGCACTCTTCCAGATCCTTCCAATTTCTGGCTTCTCAATAGGCTCTTATCATGATAAGTGCATGGAGCAGAATCAGTTTTCCCTCCTCCAATGGCTACCAAAAAGACCACAGTCTAATAGAGCCTCCCACGTCGCACTCAAGTGATAAAGTCACCCTTCAAGGTGGTTGTTCATGAGCGTTTAATCAATCTTTCCCTCTCAATCTTCAGAGAAGAAAATCCATCACGATCTGCTGGAGATAAAGAAATACTGAAGAGACCTCTGGTGGCTGAGGCAAATAGAGGCATAGGACTGATGTCACTAAAACATAGGGGAACACAACCCACTTGTCTAAACTGGACTAGCAGGATGATATGGAAATGGGGCTTAACAATGCCCCCAATGCTAAAAGGGAGGAAGGATTTGATGTATCAATAGATTGGTGCTTCAGTGCCTCAGGTACAGTGTTTACATATATATCCATAGGTTTCTTCACAGACACAGCCAATGATCCGGTAGATGTGAGCATGTTATCTTTGTTCTTATGCTTATTGGAGCCCTTAGGCATCCCAAAGTATTTCAAATGTTCTACCAACAACACAGCACCAAAATAGTTACTGAAGGGTCATCCTTTGGTCACGTGCCTCTTCAGACACTTGCCTGCAGCTACACAGCTTGCAGATGGAATTTAACGGGCAAATAGGATCCCTAGAATGGCGTCAGGACAGGGAGCATTACCTCCACTGGCACATTCACTCTCCTCCTCTAACAGCAATGGAACTGGGAGCTCCCTACAAGCTAGAACAGTGCTGCCGACCCCAGCACAAGTCACTCTTGGTAAGTACTCCTCGCTATATTTTTTTTTGGCTTTTTACCAGAGTCATTATGCATTACGAAGAATCTTATTGATGTTTTTCCTGAGTTATGTCAGCATATATTTTTCAGCATGTATCAAGACTCCTTTCATTTGAGAGTGACTTATGTTTGGAAATGAGCATTATTTGAAATTTATGAGATAAGACTTGTTTATTTAAACCTTAAAAAAAAGAAGGTGACTGTTTATTTTATTGCGTTTTAATTAAGTCGATGTATTTAATGACATTTTTATTTATCCTGCTCAAATGGAATAATCATGTTGTTGATATTGCTAATTATATTTTTTGTATGTTTTCTGCAGATTTTTATTTGGAATCACGATTTTTCTACAATCATATATATATATATTTTTATTTTTTTTAAACATATTCTTACTCTTGATACTGACGAAAGCCGAAACATGACCATGTCAGATGTTATGTGATCATGTTTGGTTTTTGCTTTTGTATATCTTTTAATAAATAATGTTTATTGATATAAAGATCTGAGTTTTTACTTTATTTTGCTTATTTTATTGGTGCACACTCTGTTTGATGTTCCTATCTATAGCAGCACCTGGTGTCTCTGTGTTTTCTTCTATACAGATGATAGAGAAGGTTTTCTGGTCTGCTAGGAAGTAATGTTGATGTATCAATGGGTTCTCTTAACTCTCGACTCTCTGAAATTTCAGCTTGGATGTTGGCCAGTAAATTACAACTGAATGTCAAAAAAACTTGGTCTTGTGGATAGGGAGCTCAAATCCATCTACCTAAGGAATTTTAACTATTATTAATGAAGTCTATTGCATTCCCCAGAATTGTGTTATAAATCTGGGAATAAATTTTAGACTTTTATCTTGATTTGGAGAATACCACAATATGGGAGTTACGTATTTTAGAAGCATTAACAATTTTCACGTATTAAATCTCATGCTAAGTTTAAGCTGCTTTGCTTTTTAATTGCCCCACAGGTTTGGGCCACAATATTTGCAGTCTAGAGGGGAGCAGTGGACTCCTAAGAGCTCTGAGATCCAACCAAGAGGCTTTAAGCTTCCATCATTATAGGAACTTTGCCACATTACAGTGCCTTGCAAAGGTTTTCATACCCTTGTATATTTCTCACATTCTGCTGTCCATTAAAACAGTTCAGAATGCATTCAAGAAGGAGCCTGCTTCACTGATCTGAATATGCTCTGCTTTTATAGTTCTTTCATATTGAAAGTGTAATCAAAAATTAAGAATAAGAAACCAGAAATTCTTGATTGCACAAATTTTCATTTCACTTGACTTGATACTTGGTAGAAGCTCCTTCCTACAGCAACAACAACCCACAAGTCTTTTCTGATAAATATCTACCACTTTTGTACAGTGGAATAGCATAACAGCTCTATCTCTTTCAAGATGGCAGGCTATTGTCTATGGACTACAGTCTTCAACTCTTTCCATAGATTTTCTATTGGATTCCAGTTTAGAGGTGTTTTCTATAAACGGATCAAAGGGGTAGCAATGGGGTCCCTCTATGGCTCCAGATGTGGCTAACCTCTACGTTGCCAATTTTGAGAAATTGTTTCTGATACATCACCCATTCAACATTCAACTGAGACTTTGGAAACGCTACATAGACGACATCCTGATCATCTGGGATGGCACGGAAGCATCACTTTTTGAATTTTTTACATGGTTGAACACGCTTGATGAAAATCTACAATTCGAAGGTTCATACAGTACCTGCAAAATTTCATATTTGGATATTCTCATTAAGAAGATTAAGAATGGATTTATTACTACCAGCTTTCACATCAAAAACAATTAACCATCGCTTTCAAACGCAATCGCAATCTTGTAGATATTTCGGTACCTTCGGCCTTGTCTAAACCAAGGACCATTTCGAGAGTGAAGGGACATTTTAGATGTGGGAAATGTTCCATGTGCCCTCATGCTCTAGTCACAGAGAGTTTTTTTCAACATGGTGACTCTAAAGCTTATTTACCTCAGTTTTCCAACTGCAATACATCTAATGTGGCATATGTTACACGCTGCCCCTGCAACATGCTCTACATTGGTAAGACAAAGAGACCTGTGAAGACGTGCATTATTGAGCATAAACGTTGTGTACAAAGACAATTACAGGAAAAACCCTTGGTCTCCCACTGGATTGAAAAAAGCCACTTAATCTCAGATATACAATTTTTGGTCATTAAGGCGGTTGAGCCTCATTGGCGTGGTGGAGATTTAGAAAAAATCTTGTTAAGACTAGAACAACGTTATATCTATGAACTTAATACACTTACGCCGTCTGGTCTGAACCAAGAAGTTGACCTTTCTGTTTTATTATAGCTCCCCATTTAATTTTGCTTTTTACTACTCTTATCTGATGCTCCTCCGCGCTTCTGTTTTTTACATGCCTTTAGTTCTATTATAACAGTTTCAAGCTGGTTCCTTTTTAATTCTTTTTAGCTTCTTTCTTGTATGTAACATCCTTGAATGTTGGCAATCATGATCTTTTTGATTTTACTCGTTATTTAGAAATACCAACCTAGTTTTGGTAGGTTCAAACTGAAAATGAAGGTTCCTTCACAAGGTTTGCAAAACAGGACGCATTAACCCTTTGAAATTACCTTTTAATTTTGATTTTTAGTTCGGGTTTTTAGTTAAAGTTCCCTCATAGGCCAATATAGTTCTGCTTTTCCAAATAGGACATATCTATTTTATAAAACTTCTCTTAATTCCGTTTTTTAATTTTTGTTTTCTATTATGCTAATTTTATTTATTTATTTATTCATTATGCATAAGTGGAATATTGTAGGGCGTTCATGTCCTGGACCTAGTCTCCTTCATTGTCTGGTTAATGTATTCCTTTGTTTTTATCTTTATCTTTATTCTTTTTATTAAGGTACTTTTCAATATATTTGATTTCTCATGTGCTTTTCTTATGATGCAGATTATGATTTTGTGTCACATTTTAACTGGACTAATGTACAATCTTTTATTATGTTTGGTCATCTGTTTTCCAATCACGGCTCATCTAACTTTTTCAAAAACACGGCTCATTTTACACGTTTTTAATATTTTGTTCATTCAATATACCTTTACCCTTACATACAGATATGCACTATACTTTTTCCCCCGTCCATTACCTTCCGCATATTATGAATAGTTTTTATTGACCTGCACAACAATATGAAATCAAGTCTTTCTACTAACTCATGACAAGAGTTTCACTCCACTTAATGTAGAGTTTTTATTGTTTAGCACAATATAATATATTCATTTCCAGCGACGCCTCATGGCATGAGTGACTCTTCTCTTGAGTATGATTGATTGCCTTGCATATCCACTTCGGCGTTCTGCTCCCTTCGAGACTGGTGCATTATCTCTTCAGTTCACTATTGCTCCCGTTTGTGCTTTAGACTGACTTTGCCATGCGCATCTACCTGCCAATCAATGTTCTTTGGCGCAAAAAACGGGGTACATAGTTCAAGACGCATACACGCAGTTCCATTCAGAATACTTGATACTGCATGCTGCAAGTCATATTTCCACAGCTGATTGGGTAACGTACTTGTTATAAGTCTTCCTCTTGGAAAACTTAATTTAATATTTCTAGCCTATTGTTTTTATCACATCGTTCATTTTGCACAAGTGTTATGTTTTAGAACGGTTCAAGCTCAGGACCCAGCCCCCCCCCCCTTTTTACACAGATGCTCTCTGACTCTCATTGTCTGATTACTGTATCCCTTTTTGTTTTTTATTAAGGCACTTTTTAACACACTTGCTTTCCTTATGGATTGATTTTGTGTCACATTTCATTTGTACTTATGTGTTGTACAAGCTTTTATTCTGTTATGTCATCTATTTTACCACCATGGCTCATATGCTCTTATTATTATGTTTTATTCAACACACCGATTCTTGTTTTTAATTATGGTTTTCAGTTATCTCCATTATGTAATTTTTATTTATTTATTTATTGTTTGTTTTGCACAAGTGGAGTGTTTTAGAATGTTTTTAGTCCAGTTCCAATCTTTTGTTGCGCATAGACGCTCCCTGTCTCTCGACATTTGATTAGTGTACTTTTTTGTTTTTATTTCTATTTTTATTCTTTTTACCACGGTACTTTTTAATACACTTGATTTGTCATGTGCCCTCTTCACGATATGCAATACGTTTTTATCCTGTGTCACATTTTATTTGGACTGATGTTTCATACATTCCTCTACTCTGCCATGTCATCCGGCTTATCTAACATGTTTTTAACATTATCCTTTATTTAATATAATTTTATACATATGCACTATAATGGTTACCTCAATCCTTCCAGTTTTTTATTGTCCTGCTTCAATTTTCTCCATTACACTTAAAACATGAGTGATTCTTCTCTCGAGCATGCTTCATGGCCTTACATAATTTTTTCAGTGCTCTATTTTCCTCGAAAATAGATTCCTTGTTTTTAGATCGATTAATTATTTCCTCAGCATATTACTCCTGTTTGTGCTGTTAATTCACTCCTGCCATGCACATCTCAATGTTTTTTGGCGCGAAAATCGGGTTATACAATTTAAGACGCTTAGCGCCATTCAGTATACATGATACCGTACGCTGTAAGCCATGTTTTTCACGGTTGATTAGGCAATGTACCAATGATAAGTCTTCCTCTGGGACATTTATTTCAGTATCTCTAGTCTATTGTCACAATATTAAATTTATTACATCCAGCTTGGTGTCATTATAATCAATTCTCTCCTCCTGGCCTCCGTGTTTTGACTTCCCATATGGATTAATTTTTAATCTTCTTGCTCCTCTCCTCTCTGGCTCTGTGTCTCCATTTTGTTAGAAGTATTTTGCATTTATATGAATTTTACTCTTTTTTAGCCCTGAAACACAAACTGAAAAGAGGTCTTTTTCAAGACCTCCATTCTTTTTTGGTGCATTACGTAAGTACCCTCTCTGTAGCACTCCTTGTTGCATAGCAATAGCTGTTTTTAATTTTTTAATTATTTAATTATTTATTTGGCTACTTTTGGTTATGTGTTTATGTATTGCATATCATTCATTTTTATATTTGTATTATTTGCCTTAGGTTTTATTCTTTATTTATTTTTCAGCAATGTATGATATTAGATGTATTATTTATGTATACATATTGTTTTTAACTGTACAGCGCTGCGTACGAGGTAGCACTTTATAAATGTTCAATAGTAGTAGTAGTAGTAGTTTTACATATGGTTTCATATGTTTCTGATGTACTCAAGTATGTAGTATTATTAATTTTACTCATCACAATTTGTTGCAATTGCTTTTAGATGCGTACCCCCCAATGAAGGCTTGACACCGAAATGCGTAGGGGATTTTAACCAATAAAATTAGCACCTGTGACCTCTACTGGCCTTCGCCCGTTGTGTTTTCCTACTTTCTTGGGCACCACAAAGTAAATGGAATATCATCCCCAGTCCCATTCCTTCGAAGGAACTTTCACCATGTCCTTGAACTGGAGCAGCTGCTTGAGAGTGTGCATCAGTACCAACGCCTTTCCAGGCACTCAGCAGGGAGGCTCCATAAAAGCATCCAAGAAGGGCCATGCCAGTTCAAGAGCACAGCACTAACAAATCCCTTCCAATTGATCTGATGTGAAGGCCTAAAAATGACCTCCCACCGGGAACAATCCCGCCTAGACCCTCACACCTTCATTGGGTTGGCATGGAGCCTTTGGAGGCACCAACCAACCCATCTCCTCCTCCCTTATGGCCACCTCGAAAGAGCTAGCCCCACGGGAGAAATCTTGAGCACTGAGAAGAACCAAGAGGAAAGGCAGGATAGAGGTGATATGATTGAGATGTTTAAATACCTCTGCGGCATAAATGCACAGGAGGAGAGCCTCTTTCGATGGAAAGCAAGCTCTGCTATGAGCGGACATAGGGTGAGGGTGAAAGGGGATAGACTCCGAAGTAATATGCAAAAATATTTCTTTACGGAAAGAGTGGTAGATGCGTGGAATAGTCTCTCAGTGGAGGTGGTAGAGATAAGGACAGTATCTGAATTCAAAAAAGCATGGGACAAACACAGAGGATCCCTAAAGGAAAAAAGGGAACTGTTGTAGTGGTCGATATGGAAGGGCCGACCAGATAGGTCATGTGGTCTTTTTCTGCTGTCATGTTTCTATGCTTCTTAGCCTCACTAGACAAAACATCCGCAACTCCTGGTTGCGGCCTTGTGAGGACAAAGATCTTAGACCCCTGCGGCCTGTATTCTGTAAGCCAAGGAACATTAGAATCCCCCAAATCCTTCACCAGTTTCTTTAGCACTTCCTCAAAGACCTGTTTACCCGTGAAAGGAAGCTTACTCAACCAAGATTTAGAAGCCATGTCCACTGACCAGATATGCAGCCACAGAAAGTGGCAAACTCCAATTTTGTGACCTCAAACAACAATCCAGTGTGCTCTTGAGAAACCTCCAACAGTTTCTAGGACCACTAGCAAAGAAGCCCGAGCAACATATGCCCCATACACTGCCCCTGCAAGGCTAGGGCAAACACCTCAAAAGACTGCTTCAGCAAGGCTTCCAGGTTACAATCTTGAGAGTCCTTCAACAGGTATTATCTTTTTCTTGTTGACCATTGTTGCCAACACATCCACCTTTGGGAACTTCAAGAGCTCGTTCTCTACCAGAAAGCGTAGTTACTCACCTGTAACAGGTGATCTCCGGGAACAGCAGGAATTTAGTCTTCACATATGGGTATCGTCGGTACCGACGGAGCCTGCGTGGGAACGCTCCCCAGCGTCCAATTAGAAAGCTTTTGGAAGCATCCCACAGCGCCTGTGTGCTGCCTTCCCGCCTTTCCCAACTGTCTCTCTCCAGTTGAGTTTAAAGCTGAGACAAAGAGAGAGAGAGGGGGAGAGAGAAAAAGAGAGAGATAGAGAGATACAACTCCTAGGGGAGGTGGGTGGGTTGTGAAGACTAAATTCCTGCTGTTCCCGGAGATCACCTGTTACAGGTGAGTAACTACACTATCTCCAGGAACAAGCAGGAATGTAGTCTTCACATATAGGGACTTCCTAGCTACAGATGCCAGGGAAAAACCCCAGAAGTTGTGTGCCCTTTTGAAAGGGCTCCACTCCCCCCCCATGGATCTCTGGCATCCTAACAGGGATGGTGGGTAGGAGTTGATTAAGTATGGAACAGGTGTTGAAGAACAGCCTGACCAAACAAGGCATCCCGGCGGGAGTCCTTGTCCAAGCAGTAATGGGCTGTGAAGGTATGAACCGAGGCCCAGGTAGCTGCTCGACAGATGTCGTCGATAGACACAGAGTGAAGAAGAACCATAGAGGCTGCCATGGCTCTCACATTGTGCGCTGTGACATGGCCTTCAAGAGGAAGGTTCTTACTCCGATAGGCAAAAGATATACACTGTGCAATCCAGTTGGACAGTGTCCTTTTGGAGACTGGAAGTCCTAAATGACTAGGATCAAAAGCAACAAAGAGTTGAGAGGACTTTCTATGTTGCTGCGTCCTTTGCAAGTAAAAGGCCAAAACTCTTTTACAGTCCAAAGTATGAAGATTCCTTTCTGCATTAGAGGTATGAGGCCTTTGGAAAAAACAGGAAGGTAAACTGCTTGGTTTAAATGAAAAGGTGAAACCACCTTTGGCATAAAGTGAGGATGAGTCCTTAGGACTACCTTATCATGATGAAACCTTGTATAAGGAGGATCAGCCACCAGTGCTTGCAGTTCACTGATGTGACGTGCTGATGTGATTGCAATAAGAAAACTAACCTTCCAGGAAAGGAATTTCAAAGGTGTAGTAGCTAATGGTTCAAAAGGCGGCTTCATGAGCTGGCCAAGAACCAGATTTAAATCCCATGCCACCGGTGGTGGCTTAACGGGAGGCTTAGTTAGAAGAAGGCCTCTCATAAATCTCGCTATGATAGGATGAGAGGAAATAGGTTGCCAATTTAAAGGCTTGAGAGAAGCTGCAGTAGCACTCAAATGAACTCTCACTGAATTGGTCTTAAGGCCTGTATTAGACAAATGAAGGAGATATTCCATTAATGATTCCAGAGGTATTGCAAGAGGGTTAAGACCCTTCTGCGAACACCATATGGTAAACCTTTTCCACTTGAAAGCATACAAGTGTCTTGTGGATGGTTTCCTGGTTTCCTGGGACACAACACCTCCCGACCCATAAATATCCAACAAGGAGTACCTCAAGGATCCGCACTCTCAGCACTCCTATTTAACATCTACATCCAACCAATATGCAACATCATGAAAGAGAAAGACATTCAATACACAATATATGCAGACGACATCATGATATACACCCCGATATCAATCGACAACCCGGACTTCTCCAAGATAACAGACTGCCTCACCCAAATGGCGAGTTGGTGTCAAAACAACCACCTCGCAATAAACTACAACAAGACCGAAGCTTTAATCATCACTCGGAACCAAAGCTTCATACACCCACCAAATATAATGATACAAAGCACTACCATACCAATAAGATCAGAAGTGAGATACCTCGGAGTTACTCTGGACAACAAACTCAATCTCAAGCCTCACATAAACAAAACAATCCAAAAAGCCTACTACAAGATGCGAATCATCAGGAGACTAAAACCGCTCCTCGCCCCAGAACACTTCCGTACCGTCTGTCAAGCACTGATAACCCCACTACTGGACTTCTGCAATCCGATATACCTTGGACTACTGAAACAAACCCTCAAACCACTCCAACTGGCACAAAACACAGCAGCACGAATCATATCAGGAACCGCGCGACAGGAGCACATCACACCCACCTTAAAGGACTTACACTGGCTTCCAATCCATGCACGAATCAGATACAAAACAATCATAAACCTATTTAAGATAAAACAGCACACATCAGCAAACAGCCTGCACACCCTCATACAACCAGACACCAGTTCACGTCCCAGAAGAAAACATACACACAACCGAGTCAGCACCCCAAGTGAATACAAACACACACGCAAGGACACAACAGACAGAGCACTCTCCATGGCCGCTCCAACAATATGGAACAATCTACCGGACGATCTAAGAGCTACTACAGACCTCAAGGACTTTAGAAAACAACTGAAAACCATGCTGTTCATAGAACACTATGGACACATCACATAACCTCAGAAAATTTATAACAGCGCATGATACTGCCTAAATAATGAATGTATATGTTTTTGCACCACTGTATATAGCCCACTCTGTACATAGCTCATACCAATCCAGCACACAATACAACACACACTCAACTTCACCCTCACTGCATGTATAACACACTCACTTTACTCGATTGTTTGCTGTGATACCACCTTGATTATTAAGATAAGGCGGTTTAGAAATACTGTTAATTAAATTAAATTAAATAAAGGATATCCTTTACTTGCTGAGAAAGGTTAAGATCATGAAGTTCTAGGCTTTCAGCAACCAGGCCCTGAGATGTAGAGACTGGTGATTGGGATGCCACAGCATCCCGTCCTCCTGGGATAGGAGATCTGGAGCAGATCCTAACTCCAGAGATGGAGCTTGAGAGAGATGTAAGAGCAGAGGGTACCACACTTGTTGTGGCCAATGTGGGGCTATGAGAATCATATGGCCTCTGTCTCTCTGAAGCTTGAAGAAAGTTCTGGGAATTAGGGGAATGGGTGGGAAGGCATACAGAAAGTCCCGACCCCAACGGAGGAGGAAGGCATCCCTGGCCTGACAACCCTGAGCCGGAATTCTGGAACAGAACCTGGGAAGTTTGGCATTCAGCAGACTTGCAAAGAGGTCAATGTTCGGGTTCCCCAAAATTGGAAAATTTTGGCCACCTGGTCTGCTTGGAGAGACCATTCGTGTGGAAGCAGAACTCGACTGAGTCTGTCTGCCCAAGAGTTTTGAATGCCTGGAAGATACACCGCAAGGAGATGAATCTGATGCTCTCTTGCGAGGGCCCAAAGTCGCAAAGCTTCGTTGCAGAGCGACAGAGAGCCTGTTCTGCCCTGCTTGTTCACATAGAAAATGGCTACCTGGTTGTCCGTTTGAATTAGGACAGTTTTGTAGCTGAGCTGGGTGTGAAACACTCGAAGAGCAAGAAAGATTACTCTGAGCTCTAGGAGATTGATGTGTAGATCGGTCTCCTGGGTAGAGAGGCCCTGCAAATGGGCTCCCCAACCCACCTGTGAGGCATCTGTTGTTAGAGTTACTTGGGGTGGGGGTTGCTGAAAAGGGGACCCCACCAACAGATTCTGGGGTGACTGCCACAATTGGAGAGACAAAATAAGGCGATCTGAGGTTGCTATTTTGTCTGACAGGCAACCTGACGCCTGAGTCCACTGAATGGACAGAGTCCACTGGGCTGCCCTCATATGGAGGCGGGCATAAGGGACCACATGCACGGTGGATGCCATGTGGCCTAGCAATTGTAATATTTCCCGAGCAGTGAGGTGAGACTTTAGCATTGCTTGGGAAGCTAACTGCACAACGGGAAGGCAGCGGGACTGTGGAAGATAAGCCCTTGTCTGTCTGAATTCCAGCAGGGCTCCTATGAACTCTAGAGACTGAGGGGGAGCTAGGTTGGATTTTGGGAAGTTTATGACAAGTCCCAAATATTGAAGGATACGCATTGTGCGAGATAGAGAAAACCTGGCCTCTGGCTCTGATGGGGCTCGAATGAGCCAATCGTCCAAGTAAGGGAAGATGAATATTTTTAGGGTGCGGAGAAATGCTGTCACCACAGCCATGCATTTTGTAAACACCCATGGTGCCGAGGCTAGGCCAAAAGGAAGAACTCTGTATTGGTAGTGCTTCCCTTGAAATAGAAAGCGAAGAAACCTTCGGAGAGTTGGATGGATGAGAACATGAGTGTACGCATCCTTGAGATCTAGAGAACAAAGCCAGTCCTGACTCTGAAGGTATGGCAGTAGAATTCCCAGAGAAATCGTTTTGAATTTCTCTTTGAACAGGAATTTGTTCAATTCTCTGAGATCCAAAATGGGTCTGTGCCCTCCTGTTTTCTTTGGAATAAGGAAAAAGGGGGAATAGAACCCTGCACCCTCTTGAACAGATACTTCTTCTATTGCCCCTTGGGCAAGAAGCAGACTGACCTCGTGATCTAACTGGGAGTTGAGAGAGGTCTGAGAATTGAACTGTCTTACCACTGTAGGAGGGGGCATGATGAGGAAGTGAAGCTTGTATCCCTCTCTTACAATGGACAGAGTCCAACTTTCTGCTGTTATCTGCCCCCATCTGGGGGCAAAATAACATAACCTTCCTGGAATGGTGGAAGGCTCTGGCCCGTTCAGGGCCAGGAAGACAACGTTCTCTAGATGGGAGTCAAAGCCCCTGTGGAGGCTGAGTCTGCTGAGCCGGTTGAGGCTTAGCAGCCTTTGTTTTTCTTTGTTTAGGTTGTTGCTGACCCTTTTGGGCAGACTGACCTGAATGATGCCCTTGCTGGGTATAGGAGGGGTAGAACTTCTTCTTTCTAGTGAAGAATGTTTTTTTGTAGGACTTTTTCCTTGCAGGATCAGCTGTAGATTTTGATACTCTATTCAAGGTGAGATTATCAGCATCTAGCTCATTAGCTTTCTCTTGCCAATTTTTGCCAAAGAGATTCTGTCCTGTGCAAGGAATATTCCCCAGTTTATCCTGTACCCAAAATTCCAAGTCAGATGCCTGGAGCCAGGCAATCCTACATGCGCCTATGGCAATAGCAGAAGTTCTGCTTATGCACTCAAAACAATTAAAAGCTGCACGATTTACGAATTTGGAAACATCCTGAGCATGTCTGATAAGTGCAAGGTAATCTTGTCTCTTATCATCAGGAAGGAGAGGGCTCATAAGCTCTAGATCTCCTCTAACTTCCTTAAGGAACATTCCCATATATAAAATGTAGGAACTAATCCTGGCAGAAAGCATAGAGGCCTGGAAGGTTCGACGCCCAAAGGCATCAAGAGTTCTACATTCACATCCTGGAGGATTAGATGCATGTCTTTTTGCACTCTTGATCCTTCTCATAGCTGATTCCACCACCATGGAATTGTGGGGCAGCTGAGTTTTTTGAAATCCAGGACAGGGAGGAACTCGATACATAGTATCGAGCCTACGAGAATGAGGAGAAGTGGTGAGAGGTGTTTCCTACATCCTTAGCATGAGATCATGCAAGATCTCATGAATAGGCAAAGTATCTGCCTCTTTGGGAGCTTTAGGATACTGTAAAATCTCCTATTCCTTTGCCCTAGGCTCTGTTTCAGGAGCCACTGTGATGGAAAGATCTCGAGCCACATCCCGGTTAAAATCCTGGAAGGATATATCCTCTGGAGGAGACATCCTATGTTTAGGAGAGAAAGAATCCTCAGGAAGAAGTACTCTGGTATCGACAGAGCTGTCAGAGTCTTCAGACTCGTCGGAGGATTCAAAGTATCTCCTGTCCGGGTAATCGTGCAGCGCACGATACCGGTACCGATCGAAGTCGGTATCGACAGGGTCCGGTACCGACTTGTCAGTACCGGAGGGCACAGCATGCATCGGTACCGGTAGTCCACCTGCCAACATCGATGCAATTGCCCCTGGTACCGATGTAGGTGCCGGTACCAGTACCGGTTGAATTGTCTGAAACGGTTTCGGGGGCATCGATGCCGAGAGAAAAGCCGCCAGACTGCGTCCAATAGCCAAGAATCTCTGGTCTATCAATGCTGCCGATGCCTGGGTATCGGTACCGGACAAAGCGGCCGGTACCCCAGAGCAGGGCACCAGTAGTTCTGCAGAGGTTGGGGCCTCGAGAACATCCTGGAGCCCCGATGATGCTTTGGAAGCCGAAGCCTCCCGCCAGGGCAATTTTGCCGGTGTGAGCCCCTCAAGGGCAACGCCAGAGGCATCTCAATACTTAGAAGGAGATCTACCCTTTGAGGACCGGCTAGACTTATGTTTAGCTACCTGAGATCCATGGGAGGAAGACGAAGCCCTGGAAGATGTTGATGTCACAGATGCTGCATCGGAGGGAAAAAGGGTGCTAAGTTTAGCAGCTCGGTTTTGCCAACCCCTCTTCAACATCATCCCACAGGCAACACACTCGGAGATAGAGTGGTCAGGACCTAAACATTTGAGGTGTCATGGGTGTCGGTGACGGAGATGGTACCGCCACACTTGCAACACTTTTTAAAACCCGAAGCGGGTTTTTCCATTGTAGAGGAAAGATGGGCCTAGTGCCCAAAATGGTGCCCAGAGGAGAAAAAAGCTGGAAGACTCCAGGAAAAGATTTTTTTTTTTTTACAAGGAAAAGAAAGAACCGGTGGTACCGGTGTAGCGTCGAAAGAAGGCAGACGCGACCACAAAAAAGAAGAAATGGGATATTTTCTGCGGTGACAGGAAGTGTGACCTGCCAGCTCCGCGGAAAACGAAGAACTGGAGAGAGACAGTTGGGAAAGGTGGGAAGGCAGCACGCAGGCGCTGTGGGATGCTCCCAAAAGCTTTCTAATTGGACGCTGGGGAGCGTTCCCGCGCAGGCTCCGTTGGTACTGACGATACCCATATGTGAAGACTAAATTCCTGCTTGTTCCTGGAGATTCCAAGCAGCACTCAACTCTGGGCCTCCACCCAAGTGCTGGGGCGGAAGAACAGAGGAAATCTCCTCAGCGTCCTAACTCTGGTGCCTCTGCTTCCTCAGCCAAATGGTGGGGAGGGGGGAAAAGGGAGATGGACCAGAACCACCGAGTTCTGTATCCCTGGGTCTGCATTGTCCAGGCCCCCAGCGGACCCAAGAGCTGAGCCAGTGAGCTCCTTTTACTGCTCTCTGTTTTCTTTTTTTTTCAGACAGTTTTTTTTCCATCTAGTGGAGTTCAGACTACAGAGGAGTCTATGCCACCTCCATCTGCTGGAGACTGAGAAATACTAGTGAGAGATGGCTGCACATGATCCTTAAATAAATAAGTATTTTTTATGCTGCTGCAAGGCCTCTGTCCCTTCCAGCATTAGACCATAAGCCTTTCTTCTAGGTTGTCTTTCCAGCCTAGACCCATCCAAGAATCATGAAATGAATGGAAGGGCCATTTAGGAAATATGTTGGGAGAGGGAACAACATGAGGAGATACAGGAATTGGAAATGAAGAGAAGAAAAGGGGACAGAGGTATATAAGCAGGAGGAGAGAAAAAAGGGTCAAGTGCACAATACTGATAGACAGGGAGACATGAAGATAAGAGTGAGAGGGACAGAAGAGAAAATTATGTGCAAGTGGGGCTATATGCAGGATAATGAATAAAAAGGTAACATGTAACCCCCAATTGTGCTGTCTAAATGTTGTTAAATACCCTCATGTTAAATGTTGTAAAGTACCTACATGTTAAATGTAACTCTCAAATTGTGATGTAACCACTTTGATTGTAGGATAAGGTGGTATACAAATCTGTCTAAATAAATAAACAAACAAACAAACAAACAGGGTAGACAGAAGAGACTGGCAAGGGCAGGAGAAGGATGGCATTTAAATGTACCAGCACTTACTCTTTCCAAATGGTTTTGTCTTCAGTTTGACTTCTTTCGTCTTCACAGGAGTTATAGGTTCTTTTATCAAAGAGAAAAAAAAATATCTGTCACGTATATGATCAGTGTGATGGGAGATGGTGATCTCAGGTCAGTTCTTTGATGAGGTAAAATCTTTCTGAGGGGACAGAAGACCTAATGGAAGTCATTTTATGAAGGATTTTTTGCATTTAAAAGGGACTTTATAAAATTATCCCAGGGGATTATGCATGTAGAAGTACATGCAGTGACAAGAAGGCATGTACTTTTATGCGACCCAGGTGCAAGCATGTTCTTGGACAGAGTTTATGTGCTAACATTTATGTCTGCAAATGCAATGCGTGCCTTCAGGTCAATGCTGACTCTTGGCAGCCCAGCAGCTCCTGGGTTTTCTTGGCAGCGTAGCCAGAAGCAGATTGCCAGGCCTTTCTTCCGGGCGGTGGAGGGTTAAGTGACTTCCCCAATGGGAATCGAACCCTTACTTATCAAGCCACTGCTCTAACCACTAGGCTATACCTTCACTCCTAACATTTATGCCTGCTCCCCAGTAAATAGCCACAGTTTCAATCTAGCCACTACTACTGCTCATTTACAGTTAATATTTTACGAAGACACATAGGCATCTATGTGGCTTCATGCATAGGCAACTTGTTTTACAATTACCTCCCATGGTTGCTTCAAAGTTTATGTCAGCATCACCAGTACCAAAGGACAGTCTAGAACGCTTTTGTTAGACTAGACTATCTTCATAGTAAAAATGATGTTCTCTCAGTCTCTCTAAGAAAAGACCCAAATGCTTTTATTTAACTGTATCATTAATTTTGGGCAAAGACTTCCCTGCTGCTGGCACTTCTATAGTTATGTGAAATTTCCATTGTTCCCCTGTCCACAATCCACATTGCTTTCTGCTGGAGAGTCTGTCATAGAGGGAAATGGATCTGGGCCTTGCTTCTGTCTAGCTAGGTCCTGTCATGTCTTTACATCTTAGTAATCTGGGGCCCGATACTGAATTATAATGGCTATGTGCCGCTACAGCGCATAGCCGTCTGTGTCGACCCTTAACCCCGGATATTCAATGCCATGGTCATATGCGGCCCCAGCATTGAATATCTGATGCCACGCACAACCTCCCAGTCACGGTAGCTAACCAGGCAGTGGCAATATTGCATGCTGCTCGGTTAGCCCCTGCGGCTAAAAGATAGGCGAACTTTTGCAACATCGCCACTGCCCAGTCAGCAACTGTTGCCGCCTTCACTCCTCCCCAAAACGCCCGCGACACGCCCTGATGCTACTGCCGTGAATATCCTGCTGAATATCGGGCACATCTTTGACTTTATAAAATAGGAGCATAAATAGCTGAAACGCATGTCAATTCTAGGTGTGAATAAATGTTCACATGTATGCCCGCATTTTATCAACTATAAGCACTCTTGTGCACTCTGCCCATGTAAATGCACATAATGAAAGCATGCAGGATTGGCTTTATGCAAACAGAGACCAGCTAAAGTACGTGCATAAGTCATTGAAAATACTTGATTTACAGGCAAAGACGGCATGTAGCTTTACGTGGCTTCTTATAAAATTACCCCTATATGCAGAACTCCTAACCATTTTTCTTGTCCACTTTCATTCTCTGCACTAGAAATGAGTGCTGTTGAAAGTTGCTTAACTAACAGCAGCATAAAATTAATCCCGTCCCTTATGTACAGGAGTAGATGTGCATGAACAGCATTAGGATTCTGAAATCTCTTTATCGCCAAACTTATGAATGTGCCCCGAGATGGTTTTATAATAAGAGCAAACAGTTCAAGAATAGGTATGTACTTCTTGGTAACAGCCTGGGGGGCTCCACTTTTTTGACACACAATGGTCCTAAAAGGGTACCAAAAGAAAATCACCAGAAACCAAATATAATGAACCCTTTAAAATGGCCTCAATCAGGAGATCACTCTTTTTATACCCAAATACCTTTTATACCCAAGCTCTAAGCGCTGTTGGAGCTCAACAGGCAGAATTACAGGCCCCTTAATGTATGCCAAACCACCAGATTTACATCATCTTTGCTCCCTCTAATACGCTAGAATGGTGTAAATACAAAACAAACATACCAAACAACTTACCAAACGTTTCAGAAAAACTCACAACTCAAGCTCTTCTTTCAACAATGCCTTCCAAAACATGAGTTCATAACTTGATACTTTGTACTTATCTTGCAATGATGTAGCTAGCATCAAAGCTAATGGTAATGTTGTGATGCTTAATCAATGCTGTTTCATTACAGCGCTGTTCTTATTAGAAAGAGTATGGCATAATGTTGGTGAGTTTACATTGGTTTGGAAATTTTGCTTAGACGTTTATATATTTTATACACTCGTATTAATTGCATGCTTTGGTTTGTAGAACGTTGTTTTGAGAAAGCCGCTGCCATCGCAGCAAAACCATTGGCTATGGTCGGCTACCACATAGCACAGCAGTTTGGATATTGAAGCATTGATTAGGTAACACAACATTACCATTAGCTTTGACGCTGCTACATCATTGCAAGTTAAGTACAAAGTATCAAGTTATGCTCTCATGTTTTGGAAAGCATTGTCGAAAGAAGAGCTTGAATTGTGAGTTTTTGTGAAAATTATTGTTTGATAAGTTGCGGTGCTATGTTTGTTTTGTACTCACACCATTCTAGTGTGTTAGAGGGAGCAATGTTGACATAAAACTGGTGGTTTGGCATATATTAAGGGCCTGTAATTCCACTTGTTGAGCTCCAGCAACGCTTAGAGTTTGGTTGTAAAAAGTATTTGGAATGAACACGAAGAGTGATGTCCTGATTGAAGCCATTTTAAAGAGTCCGTTATTTTTGGTTTCTGATTCATGTCCATTACACTGCGCCTCACTAAACAGAACCTCGGTGGTGTCGCTCTGCTATTCCCTCTTCTCCCACTGCTCCCCAGTCTCCCTCCCCCATAAGATATCTTTGCATGTTATAAGTGTTCATTGCCCTGTCAATCTCCTTTTCCTGTCTTTCCTGTATTAATTGGAGTTCCTTCAGTCTTTTTTTTCCAGAATTTTAATTGTAAACCACTCTCTATGTATCTTATCAATAGTGCAATATACCATATCTAACAAACAATAACAATAGCTGCCACCACTACCAACAGATTTTACATTTACAGATCAAAGGTCAGTTCTGAGAGTGTGCAACCCACGAGAAGATAGTTGTTTCCCCATTCTCCTCCAAAAGAAAGCATACCTGTGTCATTCAACATTGCCACTGGTGGTTGGAGCTGGTAGCCCGTGAGCTCACACCAGCCCACAGGATAGATGTCCGGGGATTCACAGTCCACCCACTGGTCGTATTCGTCATCCCAGCCATCAAAGTGGATCCGCAGAAGGCGCTGCACTACACGTGTCACAGTGGCCACACAAATAAGGCGTGGCTCCATTAGGTCCACAGCTTCCAGTTTCATGCCAACTTGAAAGCCATGATTTGGGCAGTCCTAGTGTCACAGCAGTGTATGAACCAAAGAGAAAACAGAGTAGAGAGAAAGTGCTTTAATATATTCTAAATATGTATTTCTTCTGTTTTTTCCTTGTTCTTCCATCTTCTTTCTTTACTTCTATCTTTGGCAATAGCTTTCTAATTTAATCTAATATGGTTTTGGGTTATGCCTTTCTATGGGTAAAACACTGGAAGTTCCTGAGCTTCCATTCACTCAGTGTGGCATAAAACGGTAACAACGAAATTAAAAACAGTCAAGATATTTTAATTCAGGTACAAGTGAAGGTCAGTAAACAAACCTGGCCTCCATGCACAACTACCTACAGAAAAATCTGATCTTACTTGCTAATTTTCTTTCCTTGGGTCTGCCAGACCAATTCAAATGAGTGGGTTATGCCCTTCATCTGCAGATGGAGACAAAGAACAAAGGCTTGTAAGCTCTGTCTATATTGGGAACTATGCAGCTTCATGCTCCTGCAGAATTCACTGTAATAAAGCAGGAGGAGAGAAATCTTCAATATCACCCTACTGTCAGGGAAGGAGGAGGGGAACTCAAAACTCCCAGAAACGCATCCAAGAAAACTGGCAGTAATAAAAGTCAAGGCAACTCAAAAATTACCTATAGCAGCAAAGAAGAAAGATGACAAAGCACACTACAAGTAACAAGTAGGGGGGACTCCTGGACTGGTCTGGTAGATTCAAGGAAAGAAAATTAGCAGTTAAGACTAAATTTTTCCTTCCTTTTTGTCTAACCAGACTAGTCCAGAACAAGTGAGATGTAACAAAGCAACCCCTTACTTTGGTTGGCACTTAACACTGTTCACTGAAAACACTCCTCTTTCAAATCACCTCCCAAGGCAATAGGACATCCATAATAGCAGTGATCTCAACTGCGTCAAAACTCTACAACTGTGTCCAGAGGACAGAACCTCTGAATAATAAGTCATCACCCTGTAAAAGAAGGATGAAGGTTGAGGATCTGTTATCCAATCTAGCTTGGAGAGATTTTGTAGCGATTATGCCTCTCTTATGCTTTTCAAGCAAATCAAACAAGCTCTATAAAATCAACTCCTAGAACACAAGCAGGCAACAGCCTAACATAAATTACAACCCCGGAGACAAGATTCTCAACAACCCATGTGAGAAGTACCTGGAAGACAAAATAGCTTGAATAGAGACCTCTGTGCACATGAAAATGAGGAAGGGCTACCTACCAAACCGCACCAGGCATCCGAAGCCCACGGATCTGTTATATTTTTTTGAAGGTGTGAATAAACAGGTAGACAAAGGTGAGTCGGCTGATATAGTGTATTTGGACTTTCAGAAAGCCTTTGACAAGGTCCCTCATCAGAGACTTTTGGTAAAACTAAAGAGTCATGGGACAGGAAGCAGTGTACTATTGTGGATCAGGACTGGTTAAAAGATAGAAAGCAGAGGGTATGGCTAAATGGCCAATTTTCCCCAATGGAGAAAGATGAAAGAGTAGTTACTCACCTGTAACAGGTGTTCTCCAGGAGCAGCAGGAATCAGTCCTCACATATGGGTGACGTCGGCGCCGACGGAACCCCCGTGCAGAGCATTTCCCCAGCTTTCAAAGAAAGCCTTTGGGAATTGCAGCGCGCATGCGCGGTCCCCTTCCCGCCCAAGGGTACCATCTTGCTCATTCTGATGACATAGCTAAAAGACAGCAAAAATAGCAAAAAATAAATCATATGACTGCAACTCCAAGGGGAGGAGGGAGGGTTGTGAGGACTGATTCCTGCTGCTCCTGGAGAACACCTGTTACAGGTGAGTAACTACTCTTTTTCCAGGACCAAGCAGGAAGTCAGTCCTCACATATGGGACTCCCCAGCTTAAGGCTACCGGAGACCCCAAGCCGAAAAAATGAGCTCCCTCTAGAGCGTCAGAACGTAAGGAAGGAATCTTCTCTGTGAACGCCCCCGACCGGTAGCCCAACATCAGGGCCGGAAGGAAGGAGTTGCCTAAACCCCAAAGAGATTATGGAGTACTGCCTGTCCGAAAGCACTGTCCCTGCAAGGCAGTAATGGGCCGCAAAAGTCTGGCTTGAAGACCAAGTAGCGGCCCGGCAGATGTCTGCCAACGGAACAGAGCGGAGATGAACAACTGACGCAGCCTTCGCCCTGACACGATGAGCCGTGACTCGACCCTCCAACGAGAGGCCGGCTGCCCCATAAGCCCAGGTGATACAGTCAGCGACCCATATGGACAAAGTACGCTTGGAGACAGGTAACCCCAACTTATTGGGGTCAAAAGAAACGAAGAGCTGAACAGCCCTCCGATGCTCCCGCGTACGGTCAAGGTAGAAGGACAATGGCCTCCTACAGTCCAGGGTATGCAGAACCGTCTCAGCCCGGTTGGCATGCGGCCTGGGAAAGAAGGTCGGAAGAACCACCTCCTGATTGAGGTGGAAAGAGGAGACAACCGTAGGGATAAATTTGGGGTGAGTCCGTAAGACTACCCTATTCCTGTAGAACCTAGTGTAAGGGGGATCAGACACCAGCGCCTGAAGTTCACTTACTCGCCTAGCAGAGGTAAGAGCTACCAGGAACAAAGTTTTCCAGGACAGAAAACGGAGAGGACAGGTAGCCATAGGTTCAAAGGGCGGACAAGTAATCCGCTGTAAGACCACATTTAAATCCCACTCAGGGGCCGGTGGACGTAAAGGAGGCTTAAGCAGGAGGCGGCCTCTGAGGAAACGAGCCACTAAAGGGTGGTTGGAAAGAGGCCGCCCGTCCACCGGCGAGTGGTGCGCTGAGAGAGCACTGAGGTGAACTCTGACAGAATTGGACTTAAGGCCTAGATTGGAGAGGTGAAGCAAATATTGCAAAACTACCGCTACCAAACACGAGAAGGGATTCTCGTTGTGCTGAGCACACCATGTGGAGAATCTACGCCACTTAAGAGCGTAGGATTTCCGAGTGGACTGCCTTCTAGAGGCTAAGACTATGTCCTCCACCTCTCTAGGCAGTAGTAGGGGAGCCAGAACTACCCTTTCAGCAGCCAGGACATCAGATGAAGGGACTGGAGGTTGGAGTGTAAGAGAGATCCCTGTTCTTGATTGAGACAGGAGATCGTGTTGAATCCCCAGAGGAATAGGAGTGTCCACCGCCAGTTGCAGCAGAAGCGGGAACCACGGTTGCCTTGGCCACCTGGGGGCTATCAGAATCATCGAGGCCTCGTCCTTGAGGACTTTGAATAGTGTTCTGGACACTAGTGGCGTGGGAGGAAACGCATACAGTAGGCCTTTGGACCACGGGATCAGAAACGCATCCGCTGCCACTCGGAGAGGATGCGGTTGTCTGGAACAGAATCACGGGAGTTGCCGGTTCAGAGGACTGGCGAAAAGATCCATAGTGGGGAGGCCCCACCTGAGAAAGATCTGTTGAACCACCAATGGATTCAACCGCCACTCGTGTGGTTGCAGGATTCTGCTCAGCCTGTCTGCCAGGTAATTCTCTTGACCTGGGAGGTAGACGGCCTTGAGAAGGATTCCGTGATTGATGGCCCAGGAGCACAGCTGTTGTGCTTTCTGACAGAGAAGGAAGGAGCCTGTGCCTCCCTGTTTGTTCATGTAAAACATGGCAACTTGACTGTCCGTCTGTACCAGTACAGACTGGTGAGACGTGAGATGAGAGAAGGCCTTCAGAGCTAGGCGTATCACACGTAGCTCCAGGAAGTTGATCTGCTGAGCAGCCTCCGAAGGGGTCCAGAGACCCTGAGTACATGCCCCTTGGCAATGCGCTCCCCAACCTTGAAGAGAAGCATCTGTCGTCAGCACCTGAGAATGCGGAGGGGATTGAAAAAACACTCCGAGTACCAGATTCGGAAAATGACGCCACCATTGCAGAGAGGAGACAAGCAGGGTGGATATTCTTACTGAGTCTGCAAGGCTCCCGGTGGCCTGATGCCACTGAGTTCGAAGGCTCCACTGAGCAGGCCGCATATGCAGGCGGGCATTGGGGGTTACATGAACCGTGGAAGCCATATGGCCGAGAAGCCGCAGGAATTGCCTGGCGGAGACCAGGGAATTGCTGTGAAACTGCCTGGCTAGATCCATCAATCTGTGGGCTCTGTCCATGGGCAGAAAAGCCTTCGCCTGAAGAGTGTCCAGTCTTGCTTCTATGAATTCCAAGTTCTGGGACGGGAGCAAAGTGGACTTTGCGAAGTTTATGACAAACCCCAAGTGCTGAAGCAGAGCCACAGTGCGAAGTGTGGCTTGACTGGCCTCCTGGGAAGACTGGCCCCTTATGAGCCAGTCGTCCAGGTATGGGAACACAAAAAGACCTTGAAGCCTCAGGTAGGCTGCCACCACCGCCAGGCACTTGGTGAATACCCTGGGGGCGGAGGTTAGGCCAAAGGGTAGTACTCTGTACTGGTAGTGGTTTCCTCCCACAACAAATCTGAGATATTGTCTGTGGTCTGGATGAATAAGGATGTGAGTATAAGCATCCTTTAGATCCAAGGAGCATAGCCATTCTCCCTGCTGGAGGTAGGGCAGCAGGATTCCAAGGGTAAGCATCTTGAACTTTTCCTTCTCCAGGAACTTGTTGAGGTTGCGCAAGTCTAGGATGGGCTTGAGGCCTCCTGTTCTTTTTGGTACCAGAAAGTACCTGGAATAAAAGCCGTGACCTCTCAGGTGGTGGGGCACCGGTTCCACAGCCTGGTCCTTTAGCAGACTTGCTAACTCCTGAAGGAGTAGGTCCCTGTGCAGAGGGAGTTTTGGAGGCTCCCCTGGAAAATAGGAGGGAGGTACCTGGTGAAAATGGAGAAGACAGCCCTTTTGGACTATATGGAGCACCCAGGTATCTGATGTGACGGCTGACCATCTGTGGGCAAAGTGGGCCAGCCGGCCTCCTGTGCTGATATGAGCCAGCTGAGGAGAAGAGGCTATGCTTGCTGAGTCAAAAAACCCCACCCTGCTGAGCAGGGGCCGGTGTTGGTGGCTTGGGGGCCTTCTGCCTACGGGGCCCATGACCCTGCCCCTTGGCCTGCTGACCCTGTTGGGGAGCTGCAGAGGCCTGATAATGAGGGTATTGTTTATAGGCAGATGACTTCCTCGGGTAAAAGGTCTTTTTTCCCGAGCCCTTCTTCTTCTGAGAAAGGGCAGAGGTTTTCCTGGACAGCCTAGTCCTGGTGAGAGTCTCTGTCTCGAGTTCAGCAGCCTTTTCAGCCATGGGTTTGCCGAAAAGGTTTTCACCTCGGCAGGGGACATCGACCAACTTGTCCTGTACCCATGGCTCGAGGTCGGATGACTGTAGCCAAGCCTGTCGGCGGGCACCGATGCCGGCCCCGGCTACTCGGGCCGAAGCCTCGAAGCCATCGTAGGCTGCCCAAGAGATAAACTTCGAGCACTCTCGAATACCAGTGGACAAAGCCTGGAACCTCTGCAAAGGTTCCTCGGAGAGACCAGCAGAGAACCCGGCAATCTCCGAGACCTGGCAAAGGAGGTACATGCCCATGTAGAGCTGGTATGTCTGGACACGGCAAGCAAGCATAGAGCCCTGGAAGCACTTCTTACCGAGGGCATCCAGGTTCCGGGCCTCCCGGCCGGGAGGCACCGAGGAGTGCATCTTCTGACTTTTCAGTCGATGCATGACCGATTCCAGAACCATGCAGTGGTGCAGTAATTGTGCCTTTTGGAACCCGGGGCTCTTGAGGACTCGATAGATGGAATCGACCTGCTTGCTTAACACTGGCGTCGAGGCCGGGGTCTCCCACATGCGGAAGAGCAGCCGCTCCAGCATCGGAGAAACCGGAACAGTAAAGGCCTCCTTCAGGGGAGAGTCATACTGGAGGGCCTCGAGCTCCTCGGCTTGAGGCTCCTCCTCGGGATCCGCGGGGAATGCCAAGGCCTTGGCCATATCCCGCACGAAGTCCGAGAACCGGGTATCCTCCGGTGGGGATCGTCTCCGAGGTTCGGACTCCGGTGAGTCCGATGGGACACACCGAGTCCGATAGGTGTCGGGTGACTCTTCGTCCTCCGTCTCCCAGCCCGACTCCTCGGAGGAGAAATCGAGCGGCTCCGGTGGGGCGGGCACCGATGCCCTCCGCCCCAACGCTGAGGGTACCGGCGTCGACGACCTCGGTCCCGAACGGGAGGCCGAGGGAGACCGTGGCCGAAGATCGACTCGAGCCCGCATGGACTCGAGGATCGGCTCGGCCTCCGGGGTCGACTTGGACGTCGATGTCCCGGTGGTTGGGGCAGATGCACCGGTGAGACCGGCGATCAATGCCCGCTTCTGTTCCATGAAGGCAGCGACGCTGCTCTCCAAGGCCGTCAACCTGAGTCCGAGCTCAGGAGACCCAGCAGCCCCCGACCCGTGCCCCGACGGTGTCAGGCCCGACGTCGGCTCCCCTGGAGGAGAGTCCACGAGGACTACAGTACTCACGTGCCCAGGAGACTCCATCTCGAGACGAGGTTGTTTGGCAGGCCTCTCCGACTCCGAAGACCCGGGACGGCTATCGGGGCTATGCGACCTGGCCCTCGAGGAACCAGGAGCGTCCACCGATGCCGCCCTCGCGGGTTTTTTCTTCCTGCGCTGCTCCCGCGAAGGAGACCCCCGCTCAGAGGAACCTCGACGCTGCTCGGGGCCGGAGTCCCGAGATGTCGAGGCCTCTGACGAGGTCCGGGCCCGTCCAGACGCGGAGTCAGAGAAGATTCTATCCTTTTGGTGCTGCTGACTCCTCAACGCCTTCGAGGACATTTTGCCACACGGACCACAGATCATCGGGTCATGATCGGGTCCGAGGCAGCGGAGGCAGCAGTCATGTGTGTCGGTAAGAGACGTAAGTTTCTTACAGCGATCACACTTTTTAAACCCGCTGGCAGCCATTGGGGGAAAAAGGGCCCCTGCGAGGTCAAAAGACAGGGCTGCCAGTGAAAAGAGAAAAATGGCGCAAACGCTAGTCTCGAAGGACAAAAACCAAAAATAAAGTGTGGGCTCGATACCGGCGTATCGGGCCCAGGCGGGAAAAGGATCCGGCATCGAACCGAAGAAGAAGAACAAAAAACAGGGAAATCAACTTTTTCCTCGGCGAAAAACGAACTACGTCCGTCGGGCTCCGTGGAAAAAAGAAGACTGAGCAAGATGGCACCCTTGGGCGGGAAGGGGACCGCGCATGCGCGCTGCAATTCCCAAAGGCTTTCTTTGAAAGCTGGGGAAATGCTCCGCACGGGGGGCTCCGTCGGCGCCGACGTCACCCATATGTGAGGACTGACTTCCTGCTTGGTCCTGGAGAATAGTGGTGTACTCCAGGGATCTGTGCTGGGTCCGCTGCTTTTTGACATATTCATAAATGACCTGGAAAAGGGAATAACAAGTGAGGTAATCAAATTTGCAGATGACACAAAACTATTTAAAGTTGTTAAAACCCATGAGGATTGTGGAAAATTGCAAGAGGATCTTGATAAATTGGAAGACTGGGCATCAAAATGGCAGATGAAATTTAATGTGGACAAGTGCATAGTTATGCACCTAGGGAAGAACAACCCAAACTATGATTACACGATGCAAGATTCCACATTAGGAACCACCACTCAGGAAAAAGATTTAGGCGTCATTGTGGATAACTTGTTAAAACCCTCGGCCCAGTGTGCAGTGGTGGCCAAGAGAGAAAATAGAATGCTAGGTATCATAAGGAAAGGAATGGAAAATAAAACAAAGGATATTATAATGCCTCCATATCGTTCCATGGTGCGACCGCACCTTGAATATTGTGTGCAATTCTGGTCGCCATATCTTAAAAAGGATATAGTGTTATTAGGTTCAGAGAAGAGCCACCAAAATGGTAAAGGGGATGGAAGGATACCCCTATTAAGAAAGGATAAAAAGGTTAGGGCTCTTTAACCTGGAAAAGAGATGGCTGAGGGGAGATATGATAGAAGTCTATAAAATAATGAACGGAGTGGAATGGGTAAACGTAGATCGATTGTTTACGTTATCAGAATATAGAAAGACTAGGGGAACATGCAATGAAGCTACAGGGTAAACTATTTAAGACAAATAAGAGAAAATATTTTTTCGCTCAACATGTAATCAAACTTTGGAATTTGTTACCGGAGGATGTAGTAAAGGCTGTTAGTGTAGCTGGGTTTAAAAAAGGTTTGGACAAGTTCCTGAAGGAAAGTTCCATAAACCATTATTAAAAGGGAACCAGGATATCAATGCTTGACCCAATACAAGCATTGTGGAACCTGTGTCTTTTGGGGAAACTGCTAGGTACTTATTGACCACTGTTGGAAACAGGATACTGGCCACTGTTGGAAACAGGATACTGGGCTTGATGGACGTTGGTCTGACCCAGTATGGCATATCTTATGTTCTTATGTTCTTAAGCTAGATTCGTTGGGGATGGGTGTAGAAAGTCCCAAGGTAAATGAAAGCCCCCAGGTAAGTGATACATTAAATACCTTCATGGAAATGGGTAACAGGGGTAACATATGGAAAGCAGTGTGTATAAATGCCCATAGCATGGGAAATAAGATCCCAGAAGTTGAAGCTTTGGTGGGAGTGGCCGACTTGGATTTAGTGGCAGTTACAGAAACATGGTTCACAGAAAACCATGACTGGGATGTAACTATATCTGGCTATACTTTGTTCAGAAAGGACAGGGTAGGAAGAAGGGGAGGTGGAGTGGCACTATATGTAAAAAATACTATTAAAGCTTTGGAATTACAGAGCTTAAAAGGGAGAGAGGAGGCATTGTGGGTTAAACTAGAGAGAGGGAAAGAAATCTATTTGCACTGGCGTGATATACAGACCTCCCTCACAAGAGGAAGAGGTGGAGAGAGAGTTAATTGAAGACATACACAGCATTGTTAGGAAAGGGGAAGTGCTACTGATAGGGGATTTCAATATGCCAGATGTTGATTGGCACATTCCTGCTGCAGTATCATCTAGAAGTAAAGAGATCCTGGATTCTCTACAGGGAGAACTATTCAGGCAATTGGTAACAGACACCACACGTGAAGGGGCCATACTGGGCTTGGTGCTTACCAATGGAGGAAGTGTTTCTGATGTTATAGTGGGAGAACATTTTGCATCCAGTGATCACCAGACAGTGTGGTTCAGTATTAGGACTAGGGCTGTTGGAATCCATTCAAAGGTGAGGGTCTTAGACTTTAAGAAGGCTAACTTTGCCAAGATGGGCCAATACCTCAGGGAGTCATTAGCGGGATGGGAACAGCTGGGGGATGTAGAAAATCAGTTGGGAAAAACTCAAAGGGGATATTTTAAGGGCAACCAACCTTTTTGTTAAAATTGTAAATAAAGGAAAAAGGAAAAGGAGACCGCTATGGCTTTCGAAAGAAGTAGCTGAAAAGGTAAAGAAAAAAAGGGAGGCCTTCATGAAATACAAGAGATCACAGAGAGAGGAAGACAGGCATCTATATTTGGAAAAACTTAGAGAAGCTAGCAAAGTAGTCAGGAAAGCAAAGATTCAAAAAGAGGAGGAAATAGCCAATGCAATAAAATGGGGGGATAAGATATTTTTCACATATGTTAGTGAGAAGAGGAAGGGCAAAAGTGGTATTGTCACACTCAAGGGTGAAGGGGAGGAATATGCATTAGCCGATGAGGATAAAGCAGAATTGCTTAACAAATATTTCTGTTCTGTGTTCAGAAATGAAGAACCAGAAGCAGGACCTTAGAAAACACCTACAAACAGGAACAGAAGCAAGGGACAACTTGAACAATTTTCAAAAGACTGTGTTCGTGAGAAACTAGCTCAACTTAAAGTAGACAAGACGATTTATTTATTTAGCTGTATTTATATCCCGCTTTTCACCGGGATATAAATACAGGGATATGGGACTGGATGGGATACACCCTAGAATACTGAGGGAACTTGGGGACGTTCTAGCAGTTCCACTGACTGACTTTTTCAATGCCTCCTTGGAGTCGGGATTGGTGCCAAAGGACTGGAGAGAGGCTCATGTGGTGCCTTTACACAAAAGCGGAAGTAAGGATGTGGTTGAAAACTACAGATCGGTTAGTTTAACTTCGGTGGTGAGTAAATTATTGGAAACGCTGCTGAAAGAGAAAACAGTGAGGTTTCTGGAGTCCAGCGGATTACAGGATCCGAGGCAGCATGGATTACCAGAGGCAGGTCTTGTCAGACAAATCTGATTGATTTCTTTGACTGGGTGACCAGGGAGTTGGACCAAGGGAGAGCCCTAGATGTGGTGTATTTAGATTTCAGTAAAGACTTTGACACTGTTCCTCACAGGTGACTTATAAACAAACTGGGCACCCTAGGGATGGACCCTAAAGATCCGACTGCATACCAACGGATCCCGACAGAGGAGCAGACCAAGGAGGACATCATAACCGCAAGTAAATCTCTCACAGAACATAACACATCACACACTACCAAACGCCCTCTCCAACATCACACTCCATAAAAGCTCCGGCCTCCCCCCCACGGTACAGGCCCCCGCACCAAGGCGACCGCCACAGGTCCAGCTCCACATCCACGGGACAGGCTCCCTACACGGGACAGGCTCCCGCACCGCATCAGATCCAGCTCCACATCCACGGGACAGGCTCCCGCACCGCAAAAGACCCAGCTCCACATCCACGGGACAGGCTCCCGCACCGCATCAGATCCAGCTCCACATCCACGGGACAGGCTCCCCCCACGGGACAGGCTCCCGCACCGCATCAGATCCAGCTCCACATCCACGGGACAGGCTCCCCCCACGGGACAGGCTCCCGCACCGCAAAAGACCCAGCTCCACATCCACGGGACAGGCTCCCCCCACGGGACAGGCTCCCGCACCGCATCAGATCCAGCTCCACATCCACGGGACAGGCTCCCCCCACGGGACAGGCTCCCGCACCGCATCAGATCCAGCTCCACATCCACGGGACAGGCTCCCCCCACGGGACAGGCTCCCGCAACGCAAAAGACCCAGCTCCACATCCACGGGACAGGCTCCCGCACCGCAAAAGATCCAGCTCCACATCCACGGGACAGGCTCCCCCCACGGGACAGGCTCCCGCACCGCATCAGATCCAGCTCCACATCCACGGGACAGGATCCCGCACCGCAACAAGTACAGCTCTCCCCAAAGCAAACAACAGACAAAGACCTAAGGAGACAGGCGTCACCCTATCAGAACATCACAAACTACCAACATGCACACCACATACTTCCTCCCTCTATACTTACTAGTCACACAACTCCTCCCACCGACCACACACCTCCACTACCCTCAAACAAACACACCATGGTACCCTCCAACTACACTGCCATATCTCGGTCCACAACACACACACAAAGAGACACTCGCAACCTCCCAAGCAAAGAGACCAAACAGACACAAATCAAACCCCAACACCGGCTCGAAGGAAGCACATGTAGTAACAACCTCTTCCACAAAGACAACAACAATTGAGCTCATAAACGCCAGATCCGTCTGCAACAAGATACACACTCTGGTAGACCACATAGAAGAGCGAAAGCCCGACATAATATGCATCACAGAGACATGGCTCAACCCTACCGACAGTGTACTACTCAACCAACTAGTACCGAACAACTACTCAGCATACAACTGCCCACGCACCCACAAGCGTGGAGGAGGAGTCCTAATAATAGCAAAAACAAAACTCAAGTTCAAGACACAGAACCTCACAGATACACAGCAGTGTAACACAATTAGCATCAAGAACAAGAATATTGCAATCTGCCTAACCTACAGAGCACCCCGTGCTCCACCCGACGAACTAGCCTTCACACTCGAAGAAGCCTGTGCCATAACAACAAACAACAAACCAGCACTACTAATCGGAGACTTCAACCTCAAGTCCGCCAATACAAAAGATGCAGAGGCCTTCCTTCAAGCAATGACCTCACTTCAATTCACACAGATAGTCAATGCACCAACACACAGACTTGGATCATCCCCAGACCTCATCTTCGCATCAAACTACCTAACCTCAAGAGACCTAATTTCTACACCCACCATCACCCCAGTACCATGGTCTGACCATTACTTAATCGAGACGAAGCTGCAATCACAAGAAGACCGGACAAACGAAAGAGCAAACATCCCACACACACAAAGACGATTCAAGTCCTTTGACAAGGACGAATTCATACAGGACACAATACAACACTTGAACATTGACTCAGAGGACCTGGAGGAACAAGTTTCCAACTGGAACAGCGTTCTAGCTAACGCCGCCAAACCATCCGATGACAGGACCGAGAAACGACACCACAACAAGAGACAAAACAAGCCATGGTACTCGGCAGAAATACGACAGGAAAAGAGGGAGCTCAGGAAGATTGAACGGAGATGGAGAAAAAACAAAACTACTTCCGACCAACATCTTTACCTAACAAAGCAAAAACAATACAATGAACACATCAACCAATCAAAGAGAGAATTCCACACAAACCTGATAAATTCTTCCATCAACAAACCCAGAGAACTTTTCGAAATAGTAAAAACCCTAACTAAAGAGCAAGTAGCAGAAAGAGAAGTACAAGTGGATCCACAGAAATTCGCCGACCACATCAAAGACAAATTTCACTCCACAGAGCGCACAACACTCAGTGAAACCATCAGAACGAACGTACACCCCAAAACCTGGGGCACATTCTACTCACCCTCAAAAGAACAGATATCCCACATCATCTCCACAATCAACACAAGCACTGCTCCTACAGACCCCTGCCCAGTGTCATGGGTCAAAGCCACCAAATCAAGCCTCATACCAACCATTCATAAAATGGTACACAACTCACTCACTCAAGGACTCATGCCACAGCAACTAAAGCTTGCCTCAGTAAGACCAATCACAAAGAAAACTACTCTCGACAAAAAGGACCCAGCAGCATACCGACCAATCTCCAGCATACCCTTCCTCGCAAAAATAATCGAAAAGACGGTTCAACTACAACTTCAGGAACACATCGACGAACACGGAACTCTCGACGACAACCAACACGGATTTCGTCCCAACCATGGAGTCGAAACTCTACTGATCTACCTCTTCGACAGCATCATAAGAATAATTGACAACACCAGGAATGGAATTATAATGATCTTCATCGACATCTCCTCAGCTTTCGACACAGTTGACCACAATATGCTCCTGGAGAGACTAAAGAACACTGGTATACACGGTACCACTCTGAAATGGTTCCACTCGTACCTAACCGAAAGACAGCTACAGGTCAAGGTGGGACATGACACCTCCCGACCCATAAACGTCCAACAAGGAGTACCGCAAGGATCCGCACTCTCAGCACTCCTTTT
The DNA here is from genome assembly GCA_033557465.1 of Ichthyophis bannanicus. NCBI lineage: Eukaryota > Metazoa > Chordata > Amphibia > Gymnophiona > Ichthyophiidae > Ichthyophis > Ichthyophis bannanicus. The sequence continues at coordinate 1,121,904,140 of CM066031.1, read as the reverse complement.
TAACATTTACATCCAACCAATATGCAACATCATGAAAGAGAACAACATCCAATACACAATATACGCAGACGACATCATGGTATACTCCCCGATATCAATCGACAACCCGGACTTCTCTAAGATAACAGACTGCCTTACCCAAATGACGAAGTGGTGCCAAAACAACAACCTCGCAATAAACTACAACAAGACCGAAGCTTTAATCATCACTCGGAACCAAAGCTTCATACACCCACCAAACATAAAGATACAAAGCACCACGATACCGATAAGATCAGAGGTGAGATACCTTGGGGTTACGCTGGACAGTAAACTCAACCTCAAACCACACATAGACAAAACAATCCAAAAAGCCTACTACAGGATGCGAATCATCAGGAGAATGAAACCACTCCTCGCCCCAGAACACTTCCGTACCGTCTGTCAAGCACTGATAACCCCAATACTGGACTTCTGCAATCCGATATACCTTGGACTACCAAAACAAGCTCTCAAACCACTCCAGCTGGCACAAAACACTGCAGCTCGAATCATATCCGGAGCCGCAAGGCAGGAGCACATCACCCACATTAAAGGACTTACACTGGCTCCCAATCAGTGCTCGCATCAGATACAAGACTATCATAAACCTATTTAAGATAAAAGAGCACACATCAGCCAACAGCCTCCACACGCTCATACAACCGGAAACCAGCGCACGTCCTAGAAGAAGGCAAACACGCAACCGAGTCAGTACCCCAAATGAATACAAGCACACACGCAAGGACACAACAGACAGAGCTCTCTCCATGGCTGCTCCAACAATATGGAACAATCTACCGGACGATCTAAGGGCAACTCCAGACCTCAAAGACTTCAGAAAACAACTGAAAACCATGCTGTTCATAGAGCACTATGGTCACATCACATAACCTAAGAGAATGGATAACAGCACTCCAATCCTCCTAAACAACTGTATGTATATAAAATGTGTTTTAGCACCACTGTAAATAGCCCACCTTGTACATAGCTCAAACAAATCAAGCACCCAACACAGCCCTCACACAACTAAGTTTCATCCTCACTGCATGTACAACGCACACACTTTACTTGATTGCTTGCTGTGATACCACCTTGATTATTAAGATAAGGCGGTTTAGAAATACTGTTAAATAAATAAATAAATAAATAAATAAAGTTACTGCTTGGGTTAGAAATTGGTTGGGTGGGAGGCAACAAAGAGTACATGTAAATGGAGCTCACTCTGAGGAGAAGGATGTTACCAGTGGTGTGCCCCAGGGATCTGTCCTTGGTCCGATTCTTTTTAACATCTTTGTTAGTGATATAGTGGAAGGGCTGTCTGGTAAGGTTTGCCTCTTTGCGGATGATACCTAAATCTGCAATACATTAGACACCCAGGAAGGTGTAGATAACATGAGGAGGGATCTAGCTAAGCTTGAAGAATGGTCTAGAATTTGGCAGCTGGAATTTAATGTTAAAAAATGTAAGGTCATGCATTTGGGCTGCAGCAATCCAAGGAGCAATATAGTATAGGGGGTGAAGTACCTTTGTCCACTAAAGAAGAGCGGAAGTTAGGTGTGATTGTGTCTGATGATCTTAAAGTAGCTAAACAGGTAGAAAATGCGACAGTAAAAGCTAGAAGGATGCTTGGGTGCATATAGAGAGGTACGGCCAACAGAAGAAAGAAGGTGATAGTGCCTCTGTATAAGTCTTTGGTGCAACCTCATTTGGAGTATAGTGTGCAATTCTGGAGACCACACCTTCAAAAGGATATAAACAGGTTGGAGTCAGTACAAGAGTGGCTACTAAAATGGTTAGTGGTCTTCATTATAAAGCATATGAAGACAGACTTAAGGATCTTAATATGTATACCTTAGAGGAAAGGCGGGATAGAGGTGATATGATTGAGATGTTTAAATACCTCCGTGGCATAAATGTACAGGGGGAGAGCCTCTTTCAATTGAAAGCAAGTTCTGCTACGAGGGGACATGGGATGAGGGTGAAGGGGGATAGATTCAGGAGTGATATGCGGAAATATTTCTTTACGGAAAGAGTGGTGGATCCGTGGAATAGTCTCCCTGTGGAGGTGGTAGAGATGAGGACAGTATCTGAATTCAAAAAAGCATGGGACAAACACAGAGGATCTCTGAAGGAAAATCGGGGACTGTTGTAGTTGTTGATGTGGAAAGACAGACTAGATAGGCCTTGTGGTCTTTTTCTGTCGTCATATTTCTATGGTTATGGTTTATGGTTTAGGCATTTGATATACCGCCCTTTACTTACGCATCAGAGCGATTTACATGTATACTAACAGGTACATTTTATTCCCTTGTCCCTGCAGGGCTCACAATCTAAGTGTACCTGAGGCAATGGAGCATTAAGTGGCTTGCCCAAGGCCACAAGGAGCGGCCGTGGGACTAGAGACCCCAGTCCCTCTGGCCTGAGGTTACTTGTCCCCATGTGGGAATTGAACCCCCGGCCTGAGGTAACCTGTCCCAACCACTGTTTCTACCTGCAAAGGTGGTCGAAGGGAGCGGACCCCCCGGAGGAACCGCAAGACGTCTGGGTGGGAGGCAAGGGAACGGCCGAGAATCGCCCCCCGGAAGCAGGTTAAGGCCACAACCTGGACTTTCAGGGAATTGAGGGCGAGGCCTCTGTCAAAGCCATCCTGGAGAAAGGCAAGGATATTAGGGACCAGTACCTTCCAGAGAGAGAGTGAGTGTCAAGAATACCACAAGGTAAATAGCCGCCACAGCCTGACATAGGCCCGAGAGGTGGAGGCCTTGCGGGCCTAAAGTAAGGTGGTCACAACCACTGGAGAATATCCTTTGTGCACTAGCCGGCGGCGCACAAGAGCCAGGCCATAAGCAAAAAGGGAGCGGGATCGTCCATGAAGATTGGGCCTTGACGCAGGAGACCCTTTCGTGTGGCGAGCGGGAGATACCAGCCGTGCACTAGACGCATGAGATCGGCATACCAGGGCCGATGAGGCCAGTCTGGCGCTACTAGGATGACTTGGCTCTGATGGGCCTCGATGCGACACAGAATGCGGTCGATCATGGACCACGGAGGGAAGATGTAAAGCAGGAGATTCCAGGGCCACGGCTGCGCTAGAGCATCCAGATTCTGGGAGTTCGGGTCTTTCCTGCGACTGAAGAAGCAAGGCACTTAGGAGCTGGCAGCCGTGGCCATGAGGTTCCACGCAGACCGCACCCATCAGCGCACAATGGTCTCATAAGCCCAAGAAGCGAGCTCCCACTCGCCTAGGTCCAGGGTATGTCAACTGAGAAAATTTGCCTGGACATTCTCCACTCCCGCTATGTGCTGAGCCGAGAGGGCCTGGAGATAGCATTCCGCCCAGGGAAAAAGATGACTCATCTCTCTGGCTACGCCCGGCGAACTGGTCCCGCCCTGTCAGTTAATGTAAGCCACCACTGTGGCATTGTTGGACAGAATCCATATTGCTCTCTGCTGGATGAGGGTCTGAAAGGCGAGAAAGGCTATGCAGACAGCTCGAGCCTCGAGCCAATTGATCGCCCAAGGCAACCTCGCAAGCTGCCCCAAGATCCCTGCACCGTGTAGCCGAGACAGTGCGCACCCCAGCCGGCCAGGCTAGCATCCATTGTAAAGGTGAGCCACTGTGGGGCCACCAAAGGCATGCCATCCAGAAGCTTCTGTGGAGAAAGCCACCAGCAGAGGCTGCTGCGAATCGACGGTGATAGTGGAAGCTGGGCCTGATAATACTGGACAGACAGGGACCACCGGGAGAGAAGTGCCCATTGTAAGGGGTGCATGTGCACCCGTGCCCAGGGAACCACATAGAGGGTGGCTGCCATGGAGCAGAGAACCTGAAGATAGTCCCACGCCACCGGAGCTGGACGAAGGCGGAAAGCACGAAGTTGGGCCGTGAGCTTCCGAATGCGATTGGAAGTGAGGCACATGCAGCCTGCAGCTGTGTTGAAGCGAGCTCCCAGAAACTCTATGGACTGAGCCGGCTGAAGATGACTTTTGGCCTTGTTGACTACCCAACCGAGGCGATCTAGGAAGGCGACCACATGGGCGACCGCGGTCTGAGTCTCCAGGAGGGACTTGGCGCAGATAAGCCAGTCATCCTGATAGGGATGGATGCATATGCCCTGGCACCGCAGCCATGACGACCATGACCTTGGTGAAGGTTCGAGGGGCTATGGCCAGGCTGAAAGGCAGACCCTGGAACTGATAATGCTTGCCAAGAATCATGAATCGCAGGTACTGCTGGTGTTCCTGGCAGATTGGAATGTGAAAATACGCCTCGGCCAGATTGAGAGGGGCAAGAAATTCTCCTGGGCACACGGCTTGGATGAGCGACCCGAGCATTTCCATGTGAAATTGCAGTACCCGCAGGCAGCGATTGGCGCATTTGAGGTCCAGAATGGGGTTGAAGGACCCATCTTTCTTGGGCACCACAAAATAGATGGAATAGTGGTCGGCGCCTCTCTCAGTTGGAGGGACTTCGGAGATGGCCTGGAGCTGGAGCAGACACTAGAGGGTTGAGTAGACAGCCGCCCTCTTTGCAGGGGGGCCGGTTAGGGAGACCAGGAAAGTGGGAGGGATCAGTTTGGCAAGGTCTAGGGCGTAGCCCCTGGAGACAACAACTAGAACCCACTTGTCCGATGTCATTCGGGCCTATTCACGGGAAAAAGAACTCAGTCGCCCTCCTATGGAGGGCACCCTGGAATGGGCCCCAAGCCTGTCAACAGGAGGAGCAGGCAGTGCCTGCGAATTTGGCCAGTGTGGAATAAGTATCCCTGCTGCAGCAGGCACCCTGAAAGGACTGAGACCTGCACCTGACTTGTAGGAAGAAAGACCCGACCGTGCCAGGCGGTATCGGCGAGCATCCTGAAAACGCCCTTTAGAAGAACCGGGAGCAGAGCAGGTGTCCGATGATCGCCAAAATGCTGCTTTTCATCGGTCCTACAGTAGCTGCTGCGGCCTGATCTCCCCTAGGTCCTTAACAAGCTTCTCCAGGTCTTTGCCAAAGAGGAGACGACCCCAGAAGTGAAGCTTGGTGAGCCACGTTTTGGAGGCAGCGTCCGCATTCCAGTGTCTAAACCAAAGCCAGCAACGTGCCAGGGTCCCCGCTGCTATAGAGTGTGCAGCGAGGTGCAACAGATCATATCAGGCATCTGCCAAGAACGCTGTCACCGACTTCAGGCGGGGAAGCTCCGGGTCCTCAGGCAGGAGCTGTAACCAGCACTGCAGGGCCCGTGAGGCAAGCCCTCCACAGACTGCCAAGAGCCAAAGCTAAGAAGGACGTCTTCAGAAGCCCTTCCACCTTGCGATCAATAGGGTCCTTAAGGGCAGTCCCACCCTCAACCGGGATGGTAGTGTGCTTGGTGACTGCCGTCACAAGGGCATCAACCTTGGAGAACCGTAGCCACCTCTCCAAGTCCTCTGGAGACCAGAGATATAAACAGCCCAAGCATCTTGCTGACCACAGGGACACCTCCGGCTGTCCCACTCCATAGTGATCATCTGTTGAAGCTCCAGTGGAAACAGGAACGCCATGGAGAATTTTTTGATCCCAACAATAATGGGATCCGTGCGCGGCTGAGCCGGGGCCACAGGTGACAGGCTGAGAGCTTCCCTGACCTGGGCAATGAGAACCGGCAGTTCATCCTTGCAGAAGAGTTGGACATCTTGACTGCCCTCCCGAAGTTCCTGGTCTTTCTGCTGATCTTCTGGCAGCGAGAGTTCGCCCCCCTCTCGATCTGAAGCAGACTCGGGAATTATCATCCGAGTGATACTCCCCATTCTCGGAAGTAACAGGGTGCATGTCCCCTGAGGCAGAGGCGGGACCCCTGGGCACAGAGGGGCCAGACAAGCTGATCCTTGGCCGTTTGCATTGAGGCGGAGGCGCCAGCAGGCCCTCCGAAGAGGGCTCTGCGCGACACTCTTCCCAGGCCTGCTGGTCCGTCAATGGAGGAGCCGGCAGAGGTGGAGAGGCAGAGGTCTGAGCCAGGGAGAGTTGTTCAGACACGAGGAGTGCGGAGGAGTGTCACTGGGCAGCTGTGCCGCCAGAGGACCCACAGTTGCGGGAGCTAAGGGCCTGCTGCCAGAGGGGCCCCCTGATCAGCTCCACATGCAGAGCACATGCTGTCTATCAGAATTCTCCGCTTCCAGCCGCAAGCTACACACCGTTACAGGGAGGAAGGCATAGGATCTGGAAGAAGAGCTATGGCCCCAGAGAACAGCCGCAGCGATGGTCCGGCAAAAAAAGCCCAAAGGGAGGACTACAGCTGCCAAGAAAGACTGGCGCAGCAAAGCTGTCTTTTTTTTTTTTCTTCTCAAAATGGCCGTGGGAGAAACCGGTGGAATCGAGGCTGCAAAATGGCAGCTGCTACACCCGGAGGAGAAAAGGCAGGAGACAGCCCTGAACAAGCTGGAAGGCGCTATTACTGTCGACGATGGAGAACAGTACACTGCCGGCCGGCGAAAAAACAAGCGAACGGGAGAGTCTGAAGCAGAAGTCCCCGTAGCGGCAGGAGCCCGACGAATGTGGCAGCAGAAGGGGGGGAGGGCATCAAGGAGTAACTCACTGCTCCATGTTCCCTGTGCAGACCTGTGAATCCACAGAGGAGCCCCGCTGCCTGAGCTGAGCTGAGCAGTTGATGGATGGCCGGATTAGTTGCACTTTGATCTCTTTTTTTTTTCTCAAAACCTTATGCTGATAGTGGCAGCACTGAACTGAAGGAGTAGTAAGCTGAGGTGAGAGGCTGCAATGTTCCTCATGAACAGGGGCTCTCCCCTTCAGAGGTGCCCAATGATCCACACGACCAGGTGCAGCTTTGGAACCCCAGACACCAGTGAAAACAGGGTAAAACCACTACAACAAACCCCTGAGGATCCGTCAGGAGTCAACAGGAGTCCACCATCTGCTGAGACAGAGAAAATGCTGAAGCTGCCCCTAGGGGCAGGAGTTTATATACCAAGGGGGAGGGTTCAAAGCTTCTCTATTTTCTCTGTCTCACCATCTGCTAGCAGGGGGACACTACCCACTTGTCTGGACTGGTCTAGCAGGATGATGTGGAAAGGGTGCTTTTCCGGTACTGGGAGGTTACAAATTCTTTTAGTAAGTCAGACCATCTTTTATGCTGTCTACTGGCCCGCGCAAAGGTGTTGCGATAGCTAAGACTATACTGGAGCACTGGATTAAGGAGACCATTGCCTCGATGTATATGCTGCGGAACCTGCTGGTTCCAGAGGGTTTGCACACCCATTCTAACCAAGCACAAGGGTCCTCATGGGTGGAGCAGAGCTCAGTAATCCCTGCTGACATTTGTCGGGCAGAAACGTGGGCATCACTTTCCACTTTTGTCAAGCTCTAAGACTTGGTTGTCCACACATGGGCGAACATGGTCTTTGGCTCTAAGGTTTAGTGAGCTGCTGTGTCTTTTTCTCGCCCAGTGGAGTCGTAGCTTTTGTAAGTCCCACATGTCTGGACTGGTCTAGCAGGACGATCTGGAAGGTGACATTTTACTTACCAAGTAATGTCCTTTTTTTGAGTCCTGCTAAACCAGTCCAGGGCCGGCCCCTGGAACTGTATTTGCTCTGTTTTTCTGCTGCAGTGTCCTTGGGTCCATTATGATTTCTATACTTGGCTCTGCAGGTTAATCTTCTACTGACAGTCTTCTGTTTCTGTTTTCCTGTACATAGTTCTCTACTGTTGATTATTCACTGTTACCCACATTGAGGTTGTGTGAGGCTTGCCATGTTCTCCCATATGCTTTGGAACAGATACTGAAGTGGATAGAGGCACGGGAATGATGTCATTGAAACCTAGGCTCTTAATTGGTTCTTTGTCTCCTCCGATCTGCTGGTAGGGGAACATAACCCACTTGTCTGGACTGGTCTAGCAGGACTCAAGGAAAGAGTAGTTACTCACCTGTAACAGGTGTTCTCCAGGAGCAGCAGGAATCATTCTTCACATATGGGTGACGTCGGCGCCGACAAAGCACTTGTGCGGAGCATTTCCCCAGCTTTCAAGGAAAGCCTTTGGGAATGCAGTACGCATGTGCGGTCCCCTTCTCGCCCAAGGGTGCCATCATGCTCAGTCTGATGACATAGCTAAAAATCAAAATAAAGTATATGACTGCAACTCCAGGGGAGGAGGGAGGGTCGTGAGGACTGATTCCTGCTGCTCCTGGAGAACACCTGTTACAGGTGAGTAACTACTCTTTCTCTAGGACCAAGCAGGAAGTCAGTCCTCACATATGGGACTCCCAAGCTCTAGGCTACCGGGAACCCTAAGCTGAAAAAATAGCTCCCTCTCAAGAGCCTCAGCATTCGTGATAAGAATATCCCCTGAGAACACCCCCGTACGGTAGCCCAACAAAAGGGCCAGAGGGTAGGAGTTGCCTAAACCTCAAAGAGATTACGGAGTACCACCTTTCCGAAAGCGCTGTCCCTTCGGGACTCTCTCTCCAGGCAGTAATGGGCTGCAAACGTCTGGCTTGAAGACCAAGTTGCAGCCTGACAGATGTCTGCCAATGGAACAGAGCGGAGATGAGCTACTGATGCGGCTTTCGCCCTGACACAGTGGGCCGTGACTCGACCCTGCAAGGGGAGGTCGACTGTCTTATACGCCCAGGCGATACAATCTGCTATCCAAGTGGACAATGTATGCTTGGAGACAGGTAACCCCATCTTATAAGGGTCAAAGGAAACGAAGAGCTGAGTAGCCCTTCGATGCCCCCGCATACGTTCTATGTAAAAAAACAACGCCCTCTTACAGTCCAGGGTATGCAAGACTGTTTCAGCCCGGCTGGTATGTGGCCTGGGAAAAAAGGTCAGAAGAACCACCTCCTGGTTGAGGTGGAAAGAGGAGACCACTTTTGGAAGGAACTTGGGATGGATCCATAGGACCACCCTGTTCCTATAGAACCGTGTGTACGGCCTATCAGAAACCAGAGCTTCTAGTTCACTCACACATCTGGCCGAAGTAAGAGCCACCAGGAAGAGGGCTTTCCAAGAGAGGAAGCGCAAATGGCAAGTAGCCATCGGCTCAAACGGTGGGCGACTAAGTTGCTGTAAGACCACGTTCAAATCCCACTCAGTTGCTGGTGGACGAACTGGAGGCTTGAGTAGAAGCAGACCTCTGAGAAATTGGGACACCAAGGGGTGAATCGACAGACGCTATCCTTCCACCGAGGAGTGGTGCGCTGACAAAGCGCTGAGGTGGACCCGAACAGAGTTAGATTTAAGGCCTAGGTCGGACAGGTGAATTAGATATTGCAGAACTACTGGCACAGGGCAAGAGAAAGGATCTTCATTGCACTGAGCACACCATACCGTAAACCTACGTCACTTGAGGGCTTAGGATTTTCTGGTGGACTGCCTCCTAGAGGCCAAGACCACCTCCTCAACCTCCTTAGGTAGACATAAGGGAGCTGGCACTATCCTTTCAGCAGCCAGGCCATCAGATTGAGGGACCTGAGATTGGGGTGCAGAAGGGAACCCTGTTCTTGAGACAGGAGATCGTGTTGCAACCCCAGAGGGAAAGGAGTATCCACTGCCAACTGTAGTAGAAGTGGAAACCATGGTTCTTGCGGCCATCTGGGGGCTACCAGAATCACTGAGGCCTTGTCCTGGAGAATCTTGAACAGAGTTCGGGCCACCAGGGGCATGGGAGGAAACGCATACAGGAGGCCCATAGACCAAGAGACTAGAAAAGCATCTGCTGCCATCCTCAGGGGATGCGGCTGTCTGGAGCAAAACCTGGGCAGCTGACGGTTCAGTGGACTTGCAAAGAGATCGATGGATGGAAGTCCCCATCGTAGAAAGATTTGCTGGACCACCAATGGATTCAACTGACATTCGTGGGGCTGGAGAATCCTGCTTAGCTTGTCTGCTAAGAAGTTCTCCTGACCAGGTAGATAAACTGCTTTGAGAAACATGCCTTGTTTAACTGCAAAGGAGCGAAGGGCCTGCGCCTCCTGACACAGGAGCCTGGACCCTGTGCCCCCTTGCTTATTCACATAGAACATTGCTACCTGATTGTCTGTCTGAACTAAGACAGACTGGTGAGAGAGGGCATGAGAAAAAGTCTGTAGAGCCAAGCGGATTGCCCGCAGCTCCAAAAGATTGATCTGCTGTGTGGCCTCCCGAGGAGACCAGAGGCCTTGAGTGCATGTGCCCTGGCAATGTGCACCCCAGCCCTTTAAGGAAGCATCGGTCGTCAGCACCCTTGTGTGTGCTGGGGCCTGAAAAAGTACCCCCCTGAGACGGTTTGGGAGATGTAGCCACCACTTTAAGGAGTCCAAAAGTGGTTTGGACACCTTTACTCTGTCTCGGAGGTCGCCCGTGGCCTGTGCCCACTGAGCTCTGAGGCACTACTGAGCAGTCCGCATGTACAGACAGGCATTCGGCGTCACATGTACCGTGGATGCCATGTGGCCCAGGTGCCGCAGGAAGTGCCTGGCAGAGACCTGAGAATTTCTGTATAACTGGTTGGCCAAGTCCATCAGTCTGTGGGCCCTGTCCTCGGGCAAGTAAGCTCTTGCATGCAGGGTGTCTAATCCTGCCCCTATAAACTCTAGATTCTGTGAGGGGAGCAAAGTGGACTTTGCATAGTTTATGACAAAGCCCAGATGCTGAAAAAGAGAGACAGTGCGAAGAGTGGCTTGTCTGGCCTCCTGGAGAGACTGGCCCCTGATGAGCCAGTCGTCCAGGTATGGGAAGACAAAAATTCCCTGATTCCTGAGATAGGCCGCCACCACCGTCAGGCATTTGGTGAAAACTCTGGGGGCGGAAGTTAGGCCAAAGGGAAGTACTCTGTACTGAAAATGGTTTCCTCCCACCACAAATCTGAGATATTGTCGGTGGTCTGGATGAATGAGGATGTGAGTATAAGCATTCTCTAGGTCTAAGGAGCATAGCCAGTCTCCCTGCTGGAGGTAGGGCAGCAGTATCCCAAGGGTAAGCATCTTGAACTTTTCCCTCTCCAGAAACTTGTTTAGGTTTCGCAAGTCTAGGATAGACCGGAGGCCTCCTGTCCTTTTTGGTACCACGAAGTATCTGGAGTAGAAGCCTTGCCCTTCCAGGTGGTGAGGCACCGGTTCCACCGCCTGTTCCTTTAGAAGACTTGCCAACTCCTGAAGGAGGAGGTTTCTTTGCAGAGGGAGTCTTGGAGGCTCCCCTGGAAAGTAGGAGGGGGATAGCTGGTGGAAGTGGAGCATGTAGCCCTTTTGGACTACGCTGAGGTCCCAGGTATCCCCTGTGATGGCTGGCCACCTGTAGGCGTACAGGGTCAGCCGACCTCCTGTGCTGAGTGGAGCCAGCTGTGGAGAAGAGGCTATACTGTGGGAGTCAAAACCCCACTCCCTGCTGTGCAGGAGCCGGAGCTGGCGACATGGGGGTCTTCTGCCTACGGGGCCCCTGCCCCTGCCCCTTGGCCTGCTGGCCCTGTTGGGGAGCTGGAGAGGCCTGATATTGAGGGTAGGATTTGTAGGCAGCACCCTTCCTCGGGAAAAAGGGCTTCTTTCCCGAGCCCTTCTTTTTCTGAGAAGGGGCAGAAGTCTTCCTGGACAGCCTTGTCCTGGTGAAAGTCTCAGTCTCGATTTCCGCAGCCTTTTCAATCATGGGCTTACCGAAAAGGTTTTCCCCTCGGCAGGGGACATCGACCAACTTGTCCTGGACCCATGACTCCAGGTCTGATGACTGTAGCCAGGCCCGACAGCGTGCACCGATGCCGGCCGTGGCTACCCGGGCCGAAGCGTCGAAGCCATCATAGGCTGCTCGAGAGATAAACTTCGAGCACTCTCGGATCCCTATTGACAAAGTCTTGAACCTCTGCAAAGGTTCCTCAGAGAGGCCATCTGCGAACCCAGCAATCTCCTTTGCCAAGTCTCAGAGGTACATGCCCATGTACAGCTGGTAGGTCTGGACAAGGCAAGATAGCATAGAGTCCTGGAAGCACTTTCTACCAAGGGCATTCAGGTTCCACACCTCCCGACCGGGAGGCACCGAGGAGTGCATCTTCTGACTCTTCAGGAGGTGCATGGCCGATTCCACAACCATGGAGTTGTGCGGTAGTTGCGCCTTTTGGAACCCAGGGCTCTTACAGAATTGATAAATGGAATCGACCCGTTTGCTAAGAACCAGCGCCGAGGCCGGCACCTCCCACATACGGAAGAGCAGCTGTTCCAGCATTGGAGGAACCGGTACAGTAAAGGCTTTCTTTGGAGGAAAGTCATACTGGAGGGCATCGAGCTCTTCCGCTCGATGCTCCTCCTCGGCGTCCGCAGGGAAGGCCAAGGCTTTGGCCATGTCCCTCACGAAGTCCGAGAACCGGGTATCCTCCGGGGGGGACGGTCTCCGAGGCTCGGACTCCAGTGAGTCCGAAGGGACGCACCGGGTCCGGAAGGTGTCCAGGGACTCCTCATCCTCTGTCTCCCGAACCGACTCCTCCAAGGAGGAATCGAGCGGCTCCGGCCATGTGGGCCTTTGTGCCACCCGCCCTGATGCCGAGGGTATCGGCGTCGACGACCTCGGCCACGCATGGGAGGTCGAGGGGGACTGTGACCGAGGATCGACTCGAGACTTCATTGACTCGAGGATCGGCTCGGTCTCCGGGGTCGACTTGACCATCGATCAGCACCCGCTGCTGTTCCATGAAGGCAGCCAAGCTGCTCTCCAAGGCCGTCTACCTGAGTCCAAGCTCAGGAGACTCAGCAGCCCCCGACTCGGGCCCTGACGGCGTTGGGCCCGAGGTCGGCTCCCCCAGAGGATAGTTCACGAGGACAACTGGACTTACGTGACTCAGGGACTCCGGCTCTACACGAGGTAACTTGGACGGCCTCTCCGACTCCGAGAGCCCAGGGCGGCCGTCAGGGCTAAGCGACCCGGCCCTCGAGGATCCAGGAGCCTCCACCGACACCGCCCTCACGAGCTTCTTCTTCCTTCTGTGCTCCCGGGAGTGAGACTCCCTCTCAGAGGAACCCCGACGGCGCTCGGGGTCAGACTCCCGAGATGTCGAGGCCTCTGACGAAGTTCGGGCCCGGACGGACGCAGGGTCAGAGAGAATTCTCTCACGTTGATGCTGACGGCTCCGAAGCGCCTTCGATGACATTTTGCCGCACGAGCCACAGGCCAGCGGGTCATGGTCGGGCCCGAGGCAACGGAGGCAGCAGTCATGTGTGTCGATGAGAGACATAAGTTTCTTGCACCAATCACACTTTTTGAACCCGCTGGCAGCCATCAGGGGAAAAAGGGCCCCTGCAAGGTCAAAAGACCGGGCTGCCAGTGAAAACACAAAAAGAGCGCGAACGCTAGTCACGAAGGACAAAAACCGAAAATCAAAACTCCGGACTCGATACCGGTGTACTGAGCCCAGGCGGGAAAGGGAACCGACGTCGAACCGGAACAGAAAAAGCCAAAAATAGCCAAAAAATTTACTTTCTCCCGGGTGACACAAACTCACGTCCATTGGGCTAGGTATGGGAATATGAAAATTCCCTGATTCCTGAGATAAGCCGCCACCACCGCCAGGCATTTGGTGAAAACCCTGGGGGCAGAGGTTAGGCCAAAGGGAAGTACTCTGTACTGAAAATGGTTTCCTCCTACCACAAATATGAGTTACTGTCGGTGGTCTGGATGAATGAGGATGTGAGTATAAGCATCCTTTAGGTCTAAGGAACATAGCCAGTTTCCCTGCTGGAGGTAAGGCAGCAGTATCCCAAGGGTAAGCATCTTGAACTTTTCCCTCTCCAGAAACTTGTTCAGGTTTCGCAAGTCTAGGATAGGCCGGAGACCTCCTTTCCTTTTTGGTACCAGGAAGTACCTGGAGTAGAAACTTTGCCCTTCCAGGTGGTGAGGCACCGGTTCCACCACCTGTTCCTTTAGAAGACTTGCCAACTCCTGAAGGAGGAGGTTCCTGTGTAGAGGGAGTCTTGGAGGCTCCCCTGGATAGTAGGAAGGGGCAGCTGGTGGAAGTGGAGCATGTAGCCCCTTTGGAATATGCTCAGTACCCAGGTATCGCCTGTGATGGCTAGCCACCTGTAGGCGTACAGGGTCAGCCGACCTCCTGTTCTGACTGGACCCACTGGCGGAGAAAAGGCTATGCTGTGGGAGTCAAAACCCCGCTCCCTGCTGCGCAGGAGCCGGAGCTGACGGCTTGGGGGTCTTCTGCCTACGGGGCCCATGCCCCTGCCCCTTGGCCTGCTGGCCCTGCTGGGGAGCTGGAGAGGCCTGGTATTGAGGGTAGGATTTGTAGGCAGCACCCTTCCTCGGGAAAAAGGGCTTCTTTCCCGAGCCCTTCTTTTTTTGAGAAGGGGACAGCCTTGTCCTGGTGAGAGTCTCTGTCTCGATTTCTGCAGCCTTTTCAGTCATGGGCTTACCGAATAGGTTGTCACCTCGGCAGGGAACATCGACCAAGTTGTCCTGCACCCATGACTCCAGGTCCGATGACTGTAGCCAGGCCTGACGGCGTGCACCGATGCCAGCCGCGGCTACCCGGGCCGAACCTCAAAACCATCATAGCTGCTCGAGAGATAAACTTCGAGCACTCTCGGATCCCTGTAGACAAGGCTTTGAACCTCTGCAAGGGTTCCTCGGAGAGGCCAGCTGAGAACCCCGCAATCTTCTTTGCCAGGTCCCGTAAGTACATGCCCATGTACAGCTGGTAAGTCTGTACATGTCAAGATAGCATAGAGCCCTGGAAGCACTTTCTACCGAGGGCATCCAGGTTCCGGGACTCCAGGCCGGGGAAACACCGAGGAGTGCATCTTCTGACTCTTCAGGCTGTGCATGGCCGATTCCACAACCATGGAATTATGCGGTAGTTGTGCCTTTTGGAACCCAGGACTCTTACGGACTCAATAAATGGAATCGACCCATTTGCTAAGAACCGCGCCGAGGCCGTTGCCTCCCACATACGGAAGAGCAGCCATTCCAGAATCGGAGGAACCGGTACAGTAAAGGCTCCTCCTCGGCGTCCGCAGGGAATGCCAATCCCAGGTAGGTGATACATTAAATACCTTTATGGAAATGGGTAACAGGGGTAACATATGGAAAGCAGTGTGCATAAATGCCTGTAGCATGGGAAATAAGATCCCTGATGTTGAAGCTTTGGTGGGAGTGGCTGACTTGGATTTAGTGGCAGTTACAGAAACATGGTTCACAGAAAACCATGATTGGGATGTAACTATACTTGGCTATACTTTATTCAGAAAGGACAGGGTAGGAAAAAGGGGAGGAGGAGTGGCACTATATGTAAAAACTACTATCTAAGCTTTGGAATTACAGAGCTTAAAAGGGAGAGAGGAGGCATTGTGGATTAAACTAGAAAGAGGGAAAGAGAAATCTATTTGCATTGGTGTGATATACAGACCTCCCTCACAAGAGGTGGACAGAGAGTTAATTGAAGACATACGCAGCATTGCTAGGAAAGGGGAAGTGCTACTGATAGGGGATTTCAATATGCCAGATGTTGACTGGCACATTCCTGCTGAAGTATCATCTAGAAGTAAGGAGATCCTGGATTCTCTACAGAGAGAACTATTCAGGCAATTGGTAACAGACCCCACATGTGAAGGGGTCATACTGGACTTGGTGCTTACTAATGGTGAAAGTGTTTCTGATGTTGTAGTGGGAGATCATTTTGCATCCAGTGATCACCAGATGGTGTGGTTCAGTTTTAGGACTAGGGTTGTTAGAATCCATTCAAAGGTGAGGATCTTAGACTTTAGGAAGACTAACTTTGCCAAGATGGGCCAATACCTCAGGGAGTCGTTAGTGGGATGGGAACAGTTGGGGGATGTAGAAAAACAGTGGGCAAAACTGAAAGGGGATATTTTAAGGGCAACCAACCTTTTTGTTAAAATGGTAAATAAAGGTAAAAGGAAAAGGAGATCGCTATGGTTTTCAAAAGAAGTAGCTGAAAAAGTGAAGAAAAAGAGGGAGGCCTTCATGAAATACAAGAGATCACAGAGAGAGGAAGACAGACATCTGTATTTGGAAAGTAGTCAGGAAGGCAAAGATTCAAAAGGAGGAGGAAATAGCCAATGCAATAAAAAGGGGGGATAAGACATTTTTCAGATATATTAGTGAGAAGAGGAAGGGCAAAAGTGGTATTGTCAGACTCAAGGGTGCAGGGGAGGAATATGTAGAAGCTGATAAGGATAAAACGGAATTTTTATTTTATTTTATTTTTTATTTTTTTATTTTTTTTAATTTAGACAGTTTTTGTATACCGCCTTATCCTTCAATCAAAGCGGTCACAACACAATTGGGGGATACATTTAACACGCAGGGATATGAGACACATACACTAATACTTACAGGGAATATGGGCAATGGAGGGTTAAGTGGTTTGCCCAAGACCACAAGGAGCATCTGTGGGACTAGAAACCCCAGTCCTTCCGGCCCAAGGTTGCTGTCCTCTAGTGGGATTTGAACCCCTGACCTTCCGGCCTGAAGTACCTCGCCCCAACCACTAGTCTACTCCTCCTTTGCTTAACAAATATTTCTGTTCTGTGTTCACAGATGAAGAACCAGGAGCAGGACCTCAGAAAACACCCACAAACAGGAACAGAAGCAAAGGACATCTTGAACAATTTTCAGAAGACTGTGTTTGTGAGAAACTAGCTCACCTTAAAGTAGACAAAGCGATGGGACCACCCTGAGGGAACTTGGGGACGTTCTCAATGCCTCGTTGGAGTCAGGAGTGGTGCCAAAGGACTGGAGAGAGGCTCATGTGGTGCCTTTAAACAAAAGCGGAAGTAAGGATGTGGTTGAAAACTACAGGCCGGTTAGTTTAACTTTGGTGATGAGTAAATTATTGGAAACGCTGCTGAAAGAGAAAATAGTGAGGTTTCTGGAGTCCAGCGGATTACAGGATCCGAGCCAGCATGGATTCACCAGAGGCAGGTCTTGTCAGACAAATCTGATAGATTTCTTTGACTGGGTGACCAGGGAGTTGGACCGAGGGAGAGCCCTAGATGTGGTGTATTTAGATTTCAGTAAAGCCTTTGACATTGTTCCTCACAGGCGACTTATAAACAAACTGGGCACCCTAGGGATGGACCCTAAAGTTACTGCTTGGGTTAGAAATTGGTTGGGTGGGAGGCGACAAAGAGTACAAGTAAATGGAGCTCACTCTGAGAAGGATGGTACCAGTGGTGTGCCCCAGGGATCTGTCCTTGGTCCGATTCTTTTTAATACTCGAATCTTTGTTAGTGATATAGCGGAAGGGCTGTCGGGTAAGGTTTGCCTCTTTGCGGATGATACCAAAATCTGCAATAGAGTAGACACCCAGGAAGGTGTAGATAACATGAGGGGGGGATCTAGCTAAGCTTGAAGAATGGTCTAGAATTTGGCAGCTGGGCTTTAATGTTAAAAAATGTAAGGTCATGCATTTGGGCTGCAGCAATCCAAGGGAGCAATATAGTATAGGGGGTGAAGTACTTTTGTCCACTAAAGAAGAGCAGGACCTAGGCGTGGTTGTGTCTGATGATCTTAAAGTAGCTAAACAGGTAGAAAAGGCGACGGCAAAAGCTAGAAGGATGCTTGGGTGCATACGGAGAGGAATGGCTAGCAGAATAAAGGAGGTGATAGTGCCTCTGTATGAGTCTTTGATGCGACCTCATTTGGAGTATAGTGTGCAATTTTGGAGACCACACCTTCAAAAGGATGTGAACAGGATGGAGTTGGTGCAGAGGGTGGCTACTAAAATGAATAGTGGTCTTCATTATAAAGCATATGAGGACAGACTGAAGGATCTTAATATGTACACCTTAGAGGAAAGGCGGGATAGAGGTGATATGATTGAGATGTTTAAATACCTCCGTGGCATAAATGTTCAGGGAGAGAGCCTCTTTCAATTGAAAGCAAGTTCTGCTACGAGGGGACATGGGATGAGGGTGAAGGGAGATAGATTCAGGAGTGATATGCGGAAATATTTCTTTATGGAAAGAGTAGTGGTTCTGTGGAATAGTCTCCCAGTGGAGGTGGTAGAGATGAGGACAGTAACTGAATTCAAAAAAGCGTGGGACAAACACAGAGGATCTCTAAAGGTAAAAAGGGGACTGTTATAGTTGTTGATATGGAAGGACATAGGCCATGTGGTCTTTTTCTGTCATCATATTTCTATGTTTCTCACGAAGTCCGAGAACCGGGTATCCTACAGGGGGGACCTTCGAGGCTCGGACTCCGGGGAGTCCGAAGGGATGCACCGGGTCCGGAAGGTGTCCGGGGACTCCTCGTCCTTCGTCTCCCACGCCGACTCCTCCGAGGAGGAGTCAAGCGGCTCCGGCTGTGTGGGCCTTTGTGCCACCCGCCCCGACGCCGAGGGCACCGACGTTGACGACCTCTGCCCCGCACGGGAGGTCAAGGGGGACCTTGACCGAGGATCGACTCAAGACTTGATGGACTCGAGGATCGTCTCGACCTCCGGGGTCGACTTAGACGTCGAGGTCCCGATGGTCGGGGCAGATGCACTGGTCAGACCGGCGATCAGCACCCGCTGCTGTTCCATGAAGGCAGCCAAGCTGCTCTCCAAGGCCGTCAGCCTGAGTCCAAGCTCAGGAGACTCAGCAACCCCCGACTCGGGCCACGACTGCATTGGGCCCGACGTCGGCTCTCCCGGAGGAGAGTCCACGAGGACAACAGAACTTACGTGACTCGGGGACTCCGGCTTCATGCGAAGTAGTTTGGACGGCCTCTCCGACTTCAAGAGCCTGGGGCGGCGGTCAGAGCTACGCGACCTGGCCCTCGAGAACCCAGGGGCCTCCACCGACGCCGCTCTCACAAGCTTCTTCTTCCTTTTGTGCTCCCGGGTGGGAGACCCCCTCTCAAAGGAACCACAACGGCGCTCGGGGTCAGACTCCCGAGATGTCGAGGCCTCTGACGAAGTCCGGGCCCGGCCAGACGCGGACTCAGAGAAAATTCTCTCACGTTGATGCTGACGGCTCCAAAGTGCCTTCGACGACATTTTGCTGCACAGGCTGCAGACCAGCGGGTCATGGTCGGGCCCGAGGCATCAGAGGCAGCAGTCATGTGTGTCGGTGAGAGACATAAGTTTCTTGCACCGATCATACTTTTTGAACCCGCTGGCTGCCATCGGGGGAAAAAGGGCCCCTGCAAAGTCAAAGGACCGGGCTGCCAGTGAAAATAACAAAAAAAAAGGCGCGAACGCTAGTCACGAAGGACAAAAAACGAAAAAAGAATTACGGATTCGATACCGGTGTACCAAGCCCAGACGGGAAAGGGAACCAACATCGAAACAGATAGCAAAAAAGCGAAAATCGCAGAAAAAAATCGACTTTTCCCGGGTGACACGAATTCATGTCCGGTGGGCTCCACGGAAAAAGAAAGACTGAGCAAGATGGCACCCTTGGCCGGGAAGGGGACCGCGCATGCGCGCTGCATTCCCAAAGGCTTTCCTTGAAAGCTGGGGAAATGCTCCGCACGAGGGCTCCGTCGGCGCCGACGTCACCCATATGTGAGGACTGACTTCCTGCTTGGTCCTGGAGAAAGTACATTATCTTGTAAGTAAAATGTCACCATATGATGGCAGATAAAGACCAGTATGGTCCATCTAGTTTGCCCAGTAATGTGGCTATAGTAATTGTACCCACTACTCCGTGCAAGTCAGCCCCATCTATGCCTTAGTTTAGAGTTGTACCTGCTACTCCATGCAGGTTGCCTCTCTGAAATTTTTCCAGGAATCTAGGCTCAGGTCTCTCCCTACTTATCTGGCATCGCTGTCTGAATGTCCAGCCACCATATGAAATTGAATATGGCCAAAACTGAGCTTCTTCTCTTTCCCCCTAAACCCACCTTCCCTTCTTCCTCCTTTCTCTATTTATGTAGATAAAGCACAGTTACTTACCTGTAACAGGTGATCTCTGGGAACAGCAGGAATAAGTCTTCACATATGGGTACGTTGGTACCGACGGAGCCTGCGTGGGAACGCTCCCCAGCGTCCAATCAGAAAGCTTTTGGGAGCATCCCTCAGCGCCTGCGTGCTGCCTTCCCGCCTTTCCAACTGTCTCTCCTCAGTTGAGTTTTATAGCTGAGACAAAGAGAGAGAAAGAGGAAAGGAAGATAGATAGAGAGATACAACTCCTAGGGGAGGTGGGTGGGTTGTGAAGACTTATTCCTGCTGTTCCCAGAGATCACCTGTTACAGGTAAGTAACTGTGCTATCTCCAGGAACAAGAAGGAATGAGTCTTCACATATGGGGACTCCCAAGCTAAGATGCCTGGAGCCCTAGCATGGTGGGGATTGGAACATGCTACACCTCATATGGCCAGGCATCCTGAGGATGGAGGGTAGGAGTTGAAAAGAGAGGAGCTGTAGAAAAACAGCTAACCTAAAATAGGACTACAGGAGTCCTTGTATGTATGATAATTATCATGAAAAATATTGAAATGATCACAATATGGACCTCACCTACTGGATTGCAGGAAGTAGAGAGGCTGATGGAGTCTACTGGGGATCCAGTAGAGGAAACCTCAAGGTGACCTCACTGAAGTGAAGGTGAAGGTCCAAATCTGGAAGTGACAGGTGACCCAGGTGTCAACTGGGGTAGTACAAAAACGGTAGGTCTTTAGTGGAAAGCTTTATGGAAAAAGCTGGGAACTCTTTTGGCTACAGAGTTACTCACAGTTAGGAGCAAAAGAGGAAGACTGACCAATTTGGACAAACTAGCCCAGTCCTGGAGGGAAGAAGGGGTATGGGAAAAAAGCCCGTATTCCCAAGAAGGACAGATGTCTGAAGGGTTGAAACCTCGGATCTACTGAAGATCCACCCTGTCTTTCCTAACTGGTGAGAGATAGGAAAGATATTGGAGCATGGAGCTTCAGGGATACCTAAACCTAGGGTTAAGGTAGAAGCTGTCAGTACCACAGTAGTGGTTGTGTGCATAATACCCCAGACCTACTGTGGGACAGTATGAACATATGCAAGCCCACTGTCTGGAACCTATAGGAAGGTAAAACCTTTATAAGCATAGACAGTTAGAGAGAAGTATGTAAATACATATCTACCTATAAGGAGCATCTCGACAGATACACACATAAATATATATATATATATATATGGATGGGTATATATATATGTCTATAGTGAGATCTGGAGGGGCATAACATATGCACACGCAGCTTACAGACATATGTATTTATAGAGAAGTATATAGAGATATATACATACATGAATATATATGTCTAAAGATAAATGTCTGCAATTAAGCAGATAGAGATATGCCCATAAGAACATTCACATGGGAGATGTGAAGAGGAAAGATTCATCTAATAACAAGAAGGTGGAACCTACTTGAGAAGATATATAGAGAATCTATTCCCCCTGGCTAAGATGGTGCAGGAATGCTATCCAGTGAAATAACCAGGATGGTTGCGTGAAAAAACAGAAGATAATATCAGTCTGTAAACAGCAAGTCCTGAGTCCTGTAGAACTCTCGCATGGTAAATGGACAGAAAACGCATAGGATGAGATACCAGGTTGACCCACTGGAGGGACACAAAGGGGTATCATGTGTTATTAGTTAAATATGTGCTGTCCATGAGGGAGTAGGATACCATGAAGACAAGCTGCAAGGAAAAAAGAGCATATTCCTTGTAGGAATTGGAGAACTCTTTAGACTTTCACGTAGAAAAGGCTTATGTCCTGAATTATAAAAGGAGATAGTAGGGTGTGGAGAACCCTCACAGTCATGGAAAATGACTGAGGAAGCCTTTTCCAACCATATAGGATAGGCATTAGAGACAAAACCCCATGCTCTCTAGCAAGGGCCCATAGTAGAAAGCTTCTCTGTAAGATTGCAGAGAGCATTATGCAGGAGAATTGGGAAATAAAACTGGCTGTTGGAAAAAACCAGCTGCACGTCAACTATGCTGCCAAATCCAAAGGAATTGGAGATGGCAAGAAAAGAAGATAGTGTGATAAGCCTGAAGTGATTAGGATTATCCAAGATAGATGAAAGCACTATCTTGGAATCACTACTAAGGCCAGACAGAAAGTAGTGGAAGACAAGACTGGAAACTTGTGGAAAAGTACCAGTATTTATTTTATTTATTTATTTATTTAGACAGTTTTTGTATACCGCCTTATCCTTCAATCAAAGCGGTCACAACACAATTGGGGGATACATTTAACACACGGGGATATGAGACACATACACTAATACTTACAGGGAACATGGGCTATGGAGGGGTAAGTGGCTTGCCCAAGACCACAAGGAGCATCTGTGGGACTAGAAACCCTGGTCCTTCCGGCCCAAGGTTGCTGTCCTCTAGTGGGATTTGAACCCCCGACCTTCCGGCCTGAAGTACCTTGCCCCAACCACTAGGCTACTCCTCCCTCCAATCACTGGAACTCCTGCATGGGCAGCTGCTGAATAAGACAGCAGAGAGAATCTTTCTGTGTAAAACAGAGAGAACAGACAGAATAAGAGGAGAAATTCCTGTCCCTGTCTGATGAGCTGCCCAGACAAAAGAAGGGAGTTTATTCAAGAGAAAAAACTCCACACTGGAATGAAAGAAATGACTAGAAAGGCTAAAGAAGCCCTGCAGTGGTATGGTACCACTCTTTCAGGAGAAACCCTGGATAAGAGGGTAGAGAAACAGGAGCTGAAGGGCGACTTACCATATGGTAAGTCTGTGGAAGGAAAAAAAATTCATGTTGGAACAGAAAACTATCATGGGATAGTTGTTAAACCTCTCTTCTTGGTAGGAAGAAGAGGAGAAACCTGTGACCCATAGACATGAATATCCTGACAGTTCAGCATACCTAGGAGCAAAAGGATGTCCTGAGAAAAGGAATCCATGTGTAGAGTTTTGAATGAAAAAACAGTGAAAAAACTTTCACTGAGAAGAAGTCAACTGTAGGTTGTAAACTTCAGGACCCTATGGTTGCTGGGTTTGTTCAGCCTGGCTAGAGTTTGGATTCTTCAGACCAGGGCGAGGTTTCCCCTGCTTGGGAACATCTGTATGATGGGCAGGAGAAGAGTGAAACCTTCTTCTCCTAGGGAAAGAAGGTTTGGTAGGGCATTTCCTACCTACTGGGGAAGGAGAAGGCTTAGAATAGCCTCCAGAAACAGGGAAGTCAGTGGACCACTGAGCAACCTGATGTAAAGACTCCTTATTGAAGAGATTTTCCCCAGTGCAAGGAGTATTACCTAGTCTTTGTTGTGCCCATCTGCTTAAGTCTGAAGCTTGGAGCCAGGCTCCACGTCGTGCCCCTATGGCTATAGCAGAAGTTCTGCTAACAGACTCAAAGGAGTCTAGGGAAGCACGAGTAAGAAACCAAGAGATACTTTGAATATGACTAAGTAGTAAGGAATAGTCTGCAGTCTTGGGCTCTGAAAGAAAAGGAGTCAAAAGATATAATTTCTTTGTGACCTCCTGAAGGGATAGACTCATATAAAAAATATATGAGAGAATCCTTGTTGACAGCATGGATGTCTGGAAGGTTTGACGTCCAAAGGCATCTAGTGTCCTAGACTCACGACCTGGTGGGTAAGAAGAGTGCTTCTTCTTACTTTTCACCTTCCTCATTGCTGATTCCACCACAATGGAATGATGGGGAAGTTGAGTCTTTTGAAACCCTGGAGAGGGGGGCACCTGATACAGAAGATCAGTTGCTCTAGAAGGTGAGGGAACCCTTAAAGGTGCTTCCCACATTCTTAGAAGAAGATCCTGCAAGGAATGATGTAAAGGAAGCATTATATTTTCCTTTTCTCCAGTAGAAAGAGAGCCTTGTGTAGGATCATAGCCAGGGATAGG
Organism: Ichthyophis bannanicus; assembly: GCA_033557465.1. Taxonomy (NCBI): domain Eukaryota; kingdom Metazoa; phylum Chordata; class Amphibia; order Gymnophiona; family Ichthyophiidae; genus Ichthyophis; species Ichthyophis bannanicus. The sequence goes on along the minus strand of CM066031.1, from coordinate 1,121,880,360 downwards.
AATAGCAAGAGATGTTGCCATATTCAGGAGAAAATTCTGAAAAGAAGGATCTCCAAAGGGAACCGTCCCTGGGCAGGCTAGACCTGAAGAACTAGCCTGGGCACCGGAGGATCTACTTGAGAATATAGGAATATAAGATCCTGCATGGTGCAAGAAAGGATCCTTAAGGGATGGATGCTGGTACTGGAGGTCATGACTTGAGATAGTCAGTACTGCATCGTCCATGCCAGGTATCGACTCCAAACTTGGTATAGAAAGGAGCGATCCTGGTGAAAGAAGCATGGAAGGAGCTGGTCCCGATGTTACTGCGGATACCGGCACCGATACCGATACCGGTAGCTGTGTCGGAATCGAAGGCGACACCGACATCGAAGCAGTCATCGGTGGCTGCTCAATCAGTACCGAGGTAACCGAAAGCCTTTGGTAATCACCCTCGGTACCGAGCATCCGGAACTGGTAAGCGTCGGTACCGAGACGTGTCGGTACCCAGTCTTCCAGACTAGAGATCGATTCCAGACTCGGCATCGAAGGAAGCGAGTCTATCGATGCATGTCTAGAGGGTACCGACGTCGGTGGTAGTATCGGCGTTGATGCCAATACTGGAAAGTCAATCTGGGGCGTATCGACCGGTCCCGAAGGTACCGAGAAAGCCAGATGACGATCCCTGGTGAGGAGTGAATCGCTCAACACCAGTGCCGATGCCGGGGTATCAGTACCGCTCAAAGCGGATGCCACCACCGAGCATGGCTCAGGTATGTTCTGTGAGGGGTGAGCCCCAGGAACAACCCGAAACCCCTGATAGGCTTTGGAGGCCGAAATCTCCTGCCGGGGTTTTGAAGCCAATGGACCCTTGAGGGCAAGGCCGGAGCCGTCATCATGCTGTGCATGAGACGTACCACTCAAGGGTTGGCTAGTCTTAACAGACTGTTTGTGGGTTACCTGATCTTGTGGAGAAGAAGAAATAGTCGGTGCCCTGAGACTGGAAGGGAACTCGGTATCGAGGGAAACTCGAAATGGAAAATCTCTTCTCACAATATTGTAGCCTAATGGCTCCGGAGGAAAATGGTCAGGACCCAAACAGGTTAGACACCAGTTCTTGGAGTCTAAAAACAAAACTGTACCGCCACAGCTTAGACACTTCTTAGGAAAAGAAGGCGGCGGCTCCATGATGGAGAGGCCTAGAAGGCCCAAACGTTTAAGACAGAAACTGAGGGAAAAAAATTCCCTGAATTTAAGAAAAAGAAAAAACACCGGCGGTACCGGTAGAGTCGGGGAGACAGCCGCGACCACAAGAAAACAAAGAATTAAAGAAAAAATTTTCTGCGGTGACAGGAGGACGTCCTGCCGGCTCCGCGGAAAAACGAAAACTGAGGAGAGACAGTTGGAAAGGCGGGAAGGCAGCACGCAGGCGCTGAGGGATGCTCCCAAAAGCTTTCTGATTGGACGCTGGGGAGCGTTCCCGCGCAGGCTCCGTCGGTACCGACGTACCCATATGTGAAGACTCATTCCTGCTTGTTCCTGGAGATCACACTACTCCTCCCCATTTTCTTGGCCAGTAATCTTGGGGTCCTCTTTGACTCTTCCCTCTCTTTCTCCACATACAGTATATCCAACAGATACTAAAACCTGTTATTTCTTACTCTTTACCATCAGCAAAATTCATGCCCTCCTTTCTGAACACACTACTAAGATCCTTATCCACTCTCTAGCCACCTCACATCTAGACTATTGCAATCTGCAGCATGCTGGTCTCCCTTTGAATCATCTCTCCCCATTTAAATCTGTTCAAAACTCAGCTGCATGGCTAATCTTCTACCAGTGTCGCTATGCTCACGTAACCCCTCTTTCTCAAGTCATTTCATTGGCTCTATATCCATTTCCACACATCCAGTTCAAACCTCTCCTTCTAATCTATAAGTGCATTCACTCGATAGCTCCTCACTGCCTTTCCTCTCTTATCTATCCCTCCATCCCTCTTTGGGAATGCCAGTCCTTTGGCAGATCCCTTTTATCTGTGCTCTTCTCTGCCACTGCCAATTCCAGACTTCATTCATTCCATCTTGCTGCTCCAGATGCTTGAAAAAAACAACCCACGTCAGTATCTCAGGCTCTATCTCTGGCCCTATTTAAATCTAGGCTAAAAACTCACCTCTTCGAGGCTGCTTTTGGATCCTGATCCCCTAAGTCTCCAGTTCACCTCCTATGTGTATCTGTACCATTCTCCTACATTTACTCTAGTCCCCACCAGTTGCTGTGTTATCTGTCTTAATTAGTCTATAAGCTCTGATGAGCAGAAACTGCACCAATACTAAGTAGTAGTAGTAGAAGAAATAGCAGTATTTTCTTGTTTTAAATTTGGTGTTGTTGTTATTATTGTATTATATTATTACAATCTGCCTTGAACTGATAGTTAGCTAAGCAGCCTATAAGTGCCATATTAAATTTAAATTAAATTAAGGGAATGACCACAGTACTTCATTCAGGCAGGGTGTGGCAAGAATGGCTAAATGCAAGCTTAGTACTTACTGTGTCGAAGAGCCGTGCAGGGGCTGCCTTTGACTTAGTCTTTGCCAGGTAAGCTGTCCAAGAGAAGACTTTGTTTTTGTACCCTAAGGGAGAAAGGGAATGTTAGTAAGAAATTCTCTCAGAGAAGGGTGGTGGTCTAAGGGAAGTTATCCCGAAAAAGAAAAAAAACAAAATGCTTCCCCATTTGTATGAGAAATTTATACCTCAGAAGGGAGCACCTTCCTGTACAGCTGAGCATCTGTAGAACTACAGAGTACTGCGGGGAGAATGCAGCAAAGTGTGCAATAGCAGTGTTTGCACACAATTTTCTGTGCTAGTGTGGATGCAGAATGTGGCAAGTCATTTAACTGTGTAATCAATGCATTCTTGCCAGTGCTAACAGCAACATACAGCACATTCAAATTTATTAAAAAGGATGCTAAAAAAGCAATTAGCTATGCAGTGCAAATGCAGAGAAGTGTATAGAAGAGCAGAAGGCTGAGCTCAACATCAGGATTTTAACACCAGGTCTGAGGGGACGTTAAGAGTTAGGTCATAAGTCTGTGTCGGTTGCTGGTAAGAAACTGATGCACGTTTCTTGAGTGCATAATCCTTGCAACTTCTTTTCTGGCTTTCCTGAAATCAGTGCTGAAAAAGAAACAGCAGGGGAAGTGTGCTGGAATAATGGATGCACATCTGCTGAAATACCAGGCTGCCCATAAGAGCAATATTATTCTGTGCAGGATTTCTGCTTGGAATATCATCACTGTCCATGACACCAATAATATTCTGAGCCGAACTTCTGAGCACAATAATATTGCCCTTAGGCATGGCATAGCATAGCATTACAGCACATGCGCACAAGTTCCTTTTGTATGCAGGGTTTAGGTGTTGCTAACACAGGCACCTGTGCACATGTACCTGGCTTTCTCTCTTTGTTTAGTACAAACGTTTTGCGCACAGCTCATTTGCATGCTGCTTGCTTACAGCACAGCTGAGCAAAACGTCTATGCTAAACCTCTGTTAGGAAACTCTGCACTAGAGCTTTAGTGCTGAACTCTAGGGCAATGCTTCTGCATCGAGTCCTGTGTCTTTCTGGGAATTCAGTGTGCTTGTCATATTGAGAAAGAAGCATGGTTGAGCTTCAGAAAAATTATTTACAGCTCCAATAGGATCAAGAGGAAGCTTGGACTCAGAGAGATAGAGTTGAAGCAATATCCCAAGAGTTAGGAAGGATGGAAGTGCAATTAGATAAAAGCACTGTGCATTGGAGGAGAGATGAAAAGGAGTGATAGTGGTGGTGGTGTTCAGAAAGGGAAGGTTCAAATCCTCACCTTTGGGTGGCGTCAGCTCAATGTCATACTTCTTACAAAACAAAACAGGGAAGATAGCATGGGAAGAGGCATGGTAACAGAACCAATCAGAAGTGCTCCCAGAGTTAACTCCATCCATGCTCACCATGAGGTATCCATCTAATAAGACCTAGAATGAAGGGAAAAGGAAAGCACTGAGGGCAAGGCCTGGTATACAAAGTCAATTTCCTATATTCCAAATCCTATCTTCACAGCCTACAAACAGATTGGACTTTCAGGATGTCCACCATGAAAATGCACAAGATACATGTGCATAAGCTTGGCTTAAGAGCCTAATTAATTGGTAGATGATGATTAGTTTGAAAACTAAACACTCTCCAAAGGCCACAAGGACCAAAGTTGAGAACCGTTACCAGCAGAAGGAATGAGAGAAGCAGTCAGGCCATTAATAATAGAATACATGAAAAATATAAGGTATAAAGTCCACAGCAACACACAAAGTTTGCAATCAGCTAGGGTCAGCGCTTCTGGTACAAGGAGACAGTCAACGGGCTTAGCTTCATAAGCCACGGCCCTGACAGGCCTCTGTCAGACAAGGGAATCTAAATTCCCTTAGGATAACTCTGGGGGAGGAGGGGGGGGGTTAGGTCAGGGAAAAGTAGTAAGGAAGAGGGCTAGCAAGACTATTCAAACGTCATTTTAGTCATTTATGGTTATGGTTTATTTAAAATTTGATTTTCTGCTGCAGTTATCCACATCTAAGCAAATTTCAATATAATACAATTATATATATATATATATATATATAAAACCAATGTTGAATATACAATTAGAAAAATCTAGGGGACAGACCTTGTATTTTCTTCCAAGTACAAAGCTGCATTAAGGCTTTGAGAAAAAACGTCATATTGTAAGGATAACTAACTCTTCACATACATCCAGAGGCAATGTATTCCATAACTTAAGCCCAAAATAGCGAAATGCTAATTAGCATAAGACATGTTGACATCTGCTATGATTAGAAGCCATTTGGGATGACCTTAGAGATCTGCTTAGCTTATATCAATGCAAACAGATGCATGTTCCTTGATTTTAACCCTTTCAGACCGTATGCCCACTGTAATGGACGTCATTTTAGCCATTGAATTCCATGTATATATATATGGGGTCTGTGAAAAAATTCAGGTCTGAAAGGGTTAAGGATTTATCACTGGAGACATTTTTTCCTTTCTTCTTTCATCCCAATATATTTTATTTCTGTCAGGCCAATATTTCAACTCCATGGTCGTCATTCCCTTTAAACACTCTAGTTGGCATTTAAAGATATACCTAGATATTCAGCGCTAGCCGATATCTGAATAATGGTGCTGAATATTCGGATATGCCAGTGACCATACTATCTGGACAATGGTGATTTTCAGTGTTGTTATCCCTATAGCTATCCACACAACTTAGGACTGATGTTTTGATGACCTAAATTAGGCGGATAGTTATCCGGATAGAGGCACTGAAAATCTCTATTATTCAGATAATTTGCTGTTCCACCCCCTGTGCTATCCGGATAGTGCCGGTGTGGTTTGTGATGATTTTAAGTGCCATTATCTGGGCAATGCTGCTGAAAGTCAGTGGCTGGCCCCGGTCAGCAGGCACTGCTAAACAGATAAATGGTTTTTAATATCAGGCCCTCTGTTCTTTTTACAGCTCTCCCTCCCTGAAGCCACGCTATGGTTGCTTGCATACTGTTAATGCTTTGCACGTATCAGTGTGACCATCGATTCAGTCTCAGGAACGGGAGGCAGGCAGTGGCAGTATTTCCAAAAGTGGCAGCTTATACTGCCCCTGCCCACCTACCCCCCCCAAAAGGAATCGGCAGCTGCTGGGGGGGGAGGGGCGGGAAGTGCATCTGTCCATCCTAGACGGCCACCTAGCTTGCTTAGTGGACAGGCCGGTCCTGCTCTATAGGGTTCCATGACCGCACTTTGAGCATTCATGCTTTGCTATCGCCACATTTTAAAAAGTTACAGCAGATTTGAGAAAGGTACGGAGAAGAGCAACCAAAATAATAAAGGGCATAAGTTTAGGGCTCTTCAACCTGCAGAAGAGATGACCGAGGAAAAATATGATAGAGGTCCATAAATAATGAGCGGAGCAGAACAAATATTTGTGAATCAGTTGTTGACGTCTTCAAAAAGTACAGAGACTATGGGACATAAATGTATTGCTTTGTAGCTTCACTGTAAGACTAATCATAGAAAAATATTTTTTTCACTTAACATGTAATTAAGCACTTGAGTTCAATGTCAGAAGATGTAGTAAACAGTGTAAGTATAGCTGTGTTTAAAAAAGGAAGCAGGATACTGCAGGGCTTGATGGACCATCGGTCTGATCCAGTATGGCAAATCTTATAGTCTTATATCATCCACAATACCTCTTGAGCCTGGATCATCTGACCCAAACAATACCTTCCTCAGCTGAAAATACTGGCGTCTGTGGTCATCAGCGTCCAGGAAGGAGATTCCAATCTTACCTCTTGACTGAGGTGTGTAACACATAACCATCACTGCAGGCTTTCCCGAACCAGACCCATCAGGGGAAACATCTTTGAGAACTCCCGTGATATTGGTGACCAGCACGCAAGAAGAGATCTCTGGAGTGGTTGCATGTGCACCCAAACCCATGCAACTACCTCCAGCATCGTCACTATGGACCCAGGCACCTGTAAGTAATGCCATGCCATTGATAACCTGGCTGCTAAGAGTCCAGATCTGAGCCTGCAGCTTCACAATCAAGTCCACAGTCAGGCAAACCTAACTCTGATTGGTGTCTAAAATCACTTCTAGACAGGAAGTGACATCAAGGGTAGCTGATGGATGCCTGAAGCTAAGGTTCTGTTGGACTTCCTAAAAATTAGAGAAAATTGCTGTGATCCGCATGCCCAATTCTTGGTATATTGAGTGGAATATATTGCTTACCTGTTCCTGATGTCCATACAGAAGAAATTAGCAAAATTTAACTCCCCTTATGCTCCGATGGAGAAGGACAGTGCACACAATTACAGAAACAATACGGCATCTGAGTATGACTTGGAGTCAGAGGTGGAGGAGCCTGATGAGTCATGTACCCACGGAGACATGTGGCGCTGGTTTCATGTTAAAACTGTGTTAGGAGATGCTATGGCTTCTCTACTCAGAGACAAGACCGACCTCAGGAAACGAGTGGAAGAGGTTGAAGAATATGTGGAATGCCATGCTTAAGCAGCATTGGATCTCTGGAAACATTTTGAGGAATGAGCTAATGAAAAAAACTCGAAGATCTGGAGAATAGATCACACAGGTCTAATATAAGGATACGTGGTCTTCCTGACACTGAGAAGTAAGAACAGTGTGTTAGTTGTCTGGGAGATCTGCAAGACTCTGCTACGGGGAGAAATACAGAAACAGAGAAACACAGAAACATGACAACAGAAAAAGACCACATGGCCTATATCTAGTCTGTCCTTCCATATCAACCACTACAACAGTCCCCTTTTTTCCTTTAGAGATCCTCTGTGTTTCTCCCATGCTTCTTTAAATTCAGATACTGTCCTCATCTCTACCACCTCCACTGGGAGACTATTCCACGGATCCACCACTCTTCAGTAAAGAAATATTTCTGTATATCACTCCTGAATCTATCCCCCTTCACCCTCATCCCATGTCCCCTCGTAGCAGAGCTTGCTTTCAATCGAAAGAGGATCTCCCCCTGTACATTTATGCCACGGAGGTATTTAAATGTCTCAATCATATCACCTCTATCCCGCCTTTCCTCTAAGGTATACATATTAAGATCCTTAAGTCTGTCCTCATATGCCTTATAATGAAGATCACTAACCATTTTAGTAGCCACCCTCTGTACTGACTCCATCCTGTTTATATCCTTTTGAAGGTGCGGTCTCCAGAATTGCACACAATACTACAAATGAGATCGCACCAGAGACTTATACAGAGGTATTATCACCTCCTTTCTTCTGCTGGCCATTCCTCTCCCTATGCACCCAAGCATCCTTCTAGCTTTTGCTGTTGCCTTTTCTACCTGTTTAGGTACTTTAAGATCATCAGACACAATCACACCTAGGCCCCGCTCTTCTTTAGTGGACAAAAGTACTTCACCCCCCATACTATATTGCTCCCTTGGATTGCTGCAGTCCAAATGCATGACCTTGAATTTGTTTTAATTAACATTAAATCTCAGCTGCCAAATTCTAGACCATTCTTCAAGCTTAGCTAAATCCCTTCTCATGTTATCTACACTTTCCTGGGTGTCTACTCTATTGCAAATTTTGGTATCATCCGCAAAGAGGCAAACCTTACCAGACTGCCCTTCCGCTATATCCCTAACAAAGATGTTAAAAAGAATCGGACCAAGGACAGATCCCTGGGGCACACCACTGATAACCTCCTTCTCCTCAGAGTGAGCTCCATTTACCTGTACCCTTTTTGTTGCCTCCCACTCAACCAATTTCTAACCCAAGCAGTAAAGCGTAGTTACTCACCTGTAACAGGTGTTCTCCAGGGACAGCAGGAATCAGTCCTCACTTATGGGTGACGTCTGCACGAACGGAGCCCGCATGGAGCAATTCCCCAGCTTTCAAAGAAAGACTTTGGGATTGCTGCCACGCATGCGTGGTCCTTTTCCCGCCCAAAGGTGCCATCTTGCTCAGTCAGGTCCCATAGCTACAGCCCTACTAAGCAGATGGCAAGGGAAGGATAAAACATTGCAACTCTTCAGGGGAGGTGGGAGGGTATTGAGGACTGATTCCTGCTGTCCCTGAGAACACCTGTTACAGGTGAGTAACTACGCTTTCTCTAGGAACAAGCAGGAAGTCAGTCCTCACTTATGGGAATCCCCAGCTACAGGCTACCAAACCTAAGCCAAAAAATGCCTCCGCCAGGACGTGAGCAGAAGCTGATGTGCGAAGGAAGCCCGAGTCCTTGGACCCTCGGGGCAAGTTCTTGGTAGCTGCAGAAGAATGGTCGGAGGGCAGGGGTTGCTTATACCCCGAACAGACTACGAAGTATAGCCTGGCTGAAGGCGCTGTCCCGACGGGACTCCCTCTCCAGGCAGTAGTGCGAAGCAAAGGTATTCGCTGAAGACCAGGTCGCAGCCCGGCAGATGTCCGTCAGAGGCACTGAGCGCAGCGAAGCCACTGATGCCGCCTTGGCGCGGACGCCGTGCACGGTGACCCGACGAACCAGCAGGGCACCCGTCTTTGCCTGGGCGAAAGCGATGCAGGCGGTTGGGATCGTGGGCAATGAAGAGCGGGTCAGACTTGCGATGACCCTGGGTACACTGCAGGTGGAAGGCGATAGCCCTCTTGCAGTTGAGTGTATGCAGGACCTCCGATGCCCGGTCAGCGTTCAGTCTCGGGAAAAAAGTCGGCAAGACCACCTCCTGACTGAGGAGGAAATCAGAGACAACCTTCGTAGGAACTTGGGGTGGGTGCAAAGGACCACCCTGTTCCTGTAAAACCTGGTGTAGGGGGCCTCGGCCATGAGGGCTTGATGTTCGCTGACTCACCATGCCGAGGTCAGTGCCACCAGGAAGACCACCATCCAAGAGAGGTACTGGAGCGAGCACGTCGCCATCGGCATGAAGGGCGGTTGCGTCAGCTGCATGAGCACGATGTTCAGCTCCCATTCCGCTGGTGGAGGCTGGATGGGGTGGTTTGGACAGCTGGAGGCTCCACATGAAGTGGGAGACCAGAGGCTGGCCAGAGAGGGGTTTGCCCTCAACGGGCAAGTGGTTGACTGAAATGGCGCTCAGGTGAACCCTGACCGAGTTGGACTTCAGACCCCCCTGGGAGAGGTGGAGAAGGACCCAACGGGTGGAGCAGGAGAAGGGGTTGATCTGGAGCTCAGAGCACCAGATCAACAACCGCCACCACTTCAGGGCATAAGCCCACCTCGTTGAGTCCTTCCTCGATGCGAGGAGGATGTCCTCAATCTCTGCTGGGAGGTACAGCGAGGCTAGAGTGATCCGTTCAGCCGCCAGGCTGTCAGGGATAGCGAGACCAAATTCAGGTGAAGCACCCGTCCCTCCTCCTGCATCAGCAGACTGGGGGCACTGCCAAGGGAAACTGGAGGCTCCGACACGAGCCGGGGCAGGAGTGGGAACCAAGGCTGTCAAGGCCACGAAGGCGCCATGAGAATCACTGAGGCTCGGTCTCGCTGGATCTTAAGGAGGATCCTTGCAATGAGAGGAGTGAAGGGGGACACATACAGAAACCCAGAGGTCCAGTTCAGAAGGAACGCATCCAGGGCCACCCTGCTCGGATGTGGAATCGGCCCGCAGAAGCGGGGGAGCTGCGCATTCATCAGGCTGGTGAACAGGTCCATGGATGGAGTCCCCCAGAGGCAGAACAGGTGGAGAGCCACCTCTGAACTCAAACGCCACTCGTGTGGGCGGAGAAGCCTGATGAGCCTGTCCGCGAGGACATTGGCTTGGCCCGGGAAGTAGACAGCCTGTAGGGTCATGCCCTGGCGCATCGCGAAGGAGCTGAGAAGGACCACCTCCAGACAGAGGGGGGCGGAAGCCCGTGCCCCCCTCCTTGTTTATGTAGAACATCGCAACCCAATTATCGGTCTGCAGAAGCACCGACCTGCCCTTCAGGTGGTACTTGAAAACCTTAAAGGTCAACAGGACTGCTTGAAGCTCAAGCAGGTTGATCTGCTGTCGAGATTCCTTGGGTGACCATCGCCCCTGTGTGCAGAGGTGGTCGCAATGGGCTCCCCAGCCCAAAAGCGAGGCATCCGTCATCAAGATGAGTTCGTGCAGATGAGCCTGGAAGGGCATGTCCCAAAGAAGGCTCTAGGTTTCCTGCCACCAGACTAGAGACTCGACTAGACTGCGAGACACTCGGACGAGGTCCCAGGGCAGCCCAAGGCTTGGGCCCATTGCGCTCTGAGGCACCACTGGGCCGCACGCATGTGCATGCCAACGTGGGGAGCAATGTGGATGGTGGATACCATGTGCCCCAGGAGGCGCAGCATGGTCCGCGCAGAGACCCTGGGCCACGGCCTTGGACCTCAGCAGCCAGAGCGCAGAGCCAATTCGCGCAAACTCGAGGCAGGAGGGCAGTCGCACGTTCTGTGTCAAGAAGAGCGCCAATGAACTCCAGGGTCCACACTGGTGTGTTAGGATTTGGAGTAGATGATCAGGAAACAGAGGTGCTCGAGGAGGAGGACCGTGCGCGATGCCGAGAGGCGAGCCTCCTCCACTGATGTGCCCATGATGAGCCAGTTGTCTAGGTAAGGGTAGACGGATATGCCCTGCAGCCAGAGGTGGGCTGCTGCCGCCGACATGTACTTGGTGAAGACTCGTGGGGCAGACACGAGCCCAAATGGGAGCACTCTGTATTGGAAGTGCTCTCCTTGCACCCTGAAACAAGGGTACTTCCTGTGCTTGGGGTGGACCGGAATGTGGGCGTAAGCATCTCTGAGATCCATGGAGCATAGCTAATTGCCCTGCCAGAGGTAGGGCAGCAGAACGCCAAGGGATAGCATTCTGAACTTCTCCCGCACCAGAAACTTGTTCAGATTCTGGAAGTCGAGGATGGGGTGCAGGCCCCCCATCCTCTTCAGAATGAGGAAGTACTGGGGATAAAATCCCTGATCCTGGAGGTGAGGCAGAACTCTTTCGACAGCTTACTGATCAAGGAGGTTGTTCAGCTCTTGCTGCAAGCAAGCCTGGTGCGAGGGAAGCCGAGTAGGTTCTGCTGGGGAGAAAGGAGGAGGGAATCTGTCTAAACAAAGACGATACCCATATCACCTGCAGGACCCAGGTGTCCAATATCATAGCCGCCCATTCGGGGCAAAGAGGGACAGGCGTCCCTCCCATGGGCGGAAGCATCCCTGGGGGGCGAGAGACTATGCTTTCAGCGTCAAAACCCCAAGGCTGGCTAGGGTGGTACCAGCAGCTGGGTCTTGGGCCCCTTGGGTTTCCGGTGACCCTGGGCACCCCCCTTTCCCTGAGCGCTGGTCGTCGGCACGGGGTAGGCGGGTATGGTGAGTATCCCCGGTAGGGGAGCCCTTTCCTCTGGAAGGCAGGCTTTTTGTTGTGCTGCCTCTTCCATGGGAGCGAGGAGGTTTTGCGAGAGAGACAGGTGCGAGTCACGAATTCCGTCTCAATCTCAGCTGCCCTGTCCTCCATGTGCTTGCCAAACAGCTGTTCGCCGAGGCAGGGGACATCTAGGAGTTTCTCCTGGACTCACTGCTCCAGGTACGAAGACTGGAGCCATGCCTGACATCGGGCTCCGATGCCAGCCGTCGCTACACGGGCGGAAAACTTGAATCCGTCATTTGCGGTGTGGGAAAGGTATTTTGAGCAGTCTGCAACCGACCTCAGGAGAATCTGGAACCTGAGAAGGTGCTCCCCACCAAGACCCGCAGAGAATCCGCCAAGCTCTTTGGCGAAGTCGCGAAGGAACATACCCATATATAGTTGGTATGCCTGAATACGGCACGCCAACATGGATTCCTGGTAAGCCTTGCAACCGAGGGCATCAAGGGTACGGGATTCCCTACCGGGCGGGACCAAAGAGTGCGACTTCGGGCTCTTCTGTTTCCGCATCACAGACTCGACCACCATGGAGGTGTGAGGAAGCTGGATCTTCCAAAACCACGGGCCGCGCTGGACCCTATACATGGCATTGAGTCTTTTATTGACAATAGGGACCGACGCAGGTGCTTCCCACTTACGGAGAAGCAATGGGGAAAGGATGAATGGTATTGGAACTGTAAGAGACTCCATGGGTGGAGACTTGTACTGTAAAATATCAAGTTCCTCTGCTCTCGGCTCCTTTACGTAGGCAGATTGAGGGCCTGAGCCATATCCAGCACAAATGCCAGGAAGGAGGCGTCCTCGGGAGGCGACTGCCTTTGAGAGGCGGGCGGGGATGGGTCAGAGGGGAGATCCATGTGGGCGTGGGTCTCTGGGGAAGCATCCCTGTCTGATTCCCAGCCTGAGAGGTCCGAGAGGGACTCTGAGTCAGGCTGATCCCCGTGCCTCCTGGCCGAGGCCCGCTTGGAGCCAGAAACACTGGCTCTAGAAGACCTTGCCCCCGAGGAACGGGATGGCGAGCGAGACTGGTGCTGAGGACCCTCATGAGGCCCGCGGCTCTTGGATGTTTCCAAGGCAGTTTTTGGGACCCCGGTCGGGTAACCCACGGTCTCGGGCGCAAGCCAGCTGTGCTGGGCAAAAGCACCTGCTGGACAGCAAGGAAGGCAGAAACGCTGCGCTCCAGTGCCACATACGGGACTCCCAATCGGAAGTGGGTCCCTGTGACGCTGATGCCAGGGTTACCGGACCTGGCGTAGACGAGGAGAGGGGGTCCTTGCTGGGACAACCCTCAGGAAACCGGGCGCCATCGCCGGAGGCCTCAGTGTCCGTACAAGGTATCTTTCGAGGCCACTCCTTGTCCGACTCTCGGGAACGCTGAGGGGGGCTAAGGGAGTGAGTATGAGACCGCTCTTGCTTGTCCGGAGCCCCTGACAGTGACTTTGATGTCGTCTTCTTTTTTCACTTTGGGCGAACCCTGATCGGAGTGATGCCTGGGCCACGGGGACACTACAGGGGACCCTGAAAGAGGTGGATTGGTAGGGCGAGGTGCCACCGGGGATCCAGGGGCTGCCATGCGGAAAATGTCATCTGATTTCTGCTTGTGGCTGAGCAGGGCCAAAGTGGACATTTTCTTACAATGCGGGCAGAGCTCTGGGTTGTGGTCAGCCTCAGATACCATAGACAGCAGTCGTGGGTGTCTATGAGCAACATTTTTTTGGAGCATCTGTCACATTTCTTAAAACCGGTGGCCATGGGGGCAAAAAGGGCCCCTGCGAGGTTGAAAACCCTCGAGGCCAGCAGTTGGGAAAAAAAGGGCACGAAAAGGACCCGGAAGAGAAACACTAAATAGAGACAAAAAAAAGAGAGGTCCCCTAGCCCACCGCCGAAGCAGGGGTGAGGGGGGGGGAAGGAAGAGGACCGGTGATAGCGGAAAAACTGCAGAGAGGCCAGATGCAAAAAAATCTTTTTCCGAGGGACGAAGACGTGTGTCCGAAAGGCTCCGCGGAAAAAGGGAAACTGAGCAAGATGGCACCTTTGGGCGGGAAGAGGACCAGGCATGCATGGCAACAATCCCAAAGGCTTTCATTGAAAGCTGGGGAATTGCTCCGCGTGGGCTCCATCGGTGCCGAAGTCACCCATAATGAGGACTGACTTCCTGCTTGTTCCTGGAGAACATTAGGGTCCATCCCTAGGGTGCTCAGTTTGTTTATAAGTCGCCTGTGAGGAACAGTGTCAAAGGCTTTTCTGAAATCTAAATATACCACATCTAAGGCTCTCCCTCGGTCCAACTCCCTGGTAACCCAGTCAAAGAAATCAGATTTGTCTGACAAAACCTGCCTCTGGTGAATCCATGCTGCCTCGGATCCTGTAATCCGCTGGACTCCAGAAACCTCACTATTTTCTCTTTCAGCAGTGCTTCCAATAATTTACTCAACACTGAAGTTAAACTAACCAGCCTTTTGTTTTCAACCACATCCTTACTTCCATATTTGTGTAAAGGGAACACATGTGCCTCTCTCCAGTCTTTTGGCATCACTCCCGACTCCAATGAGGCATTGAAAAAGTCAGTCAGTGGAGCTGCTAGGACATCCCCAAGTTCCCTCAGTATAGTAGGGTGTATTCCATCCGGTCCCATCACTTTGTCTACTTTAAGTTTAGCTAGTTTCTCACGAACAGTCTTCTGAAAATTGTTCAAGATGCCCCTCGCTTCTGTTCCTGTTTGTGGGTGTTTTCTGAGGTCCTGCTCCTGGTTCTTCATCTGTGAACACAGAACAGAAATATTTGTTAAGCAATTCCACTTTATCCTCATCCTCATCACTTTTGTTCACAAATCTATTCACTCCGGTACTCCACTCTACCTCGCAGACCAGATCCATCTTCACACCCCCCACCGTTCTCTTCGTTCTATTCATGCTAATCGTCTACTCCTACCCTCCCCCTCACAGGCTCACCTTGAATCCACCCGCTCCTCTGCCTTTTATTTCCTTGGACCCCGCCTCTGGAATTCGCTTCCCCCGGACCTCCGCCTGGAACTTTCCACAAAAACTTTTAAAACCCGTTTGAAGACTTACCTTTTTTGTCTCGCATTTGATCTTCCCCCATCTCCCTCCCCACCCCCCTCCCTCCGTTGATTTTTCTCTTGTAAGTCCCTATTTATGTTACTTTACCCCCCTCTCTACCTCTCTCCTTTTCCTCTGATCTATCCTATTATATATTTGGCGTTCTTTTCTGTTTCTTCCTTGCAGCTGTTTTTTGCATATTGTACACCGCTCTGACGCAATTTGCCTGAGTGGTATATTAAATACTCAATAAAGATAAAGATAAAGATCAGCTGCTACATATTCTTCCCCTTCACCCTCAAGTCTGACAATATCACTTTTTGCTCTTCCTCTTCTCACTAACATATCTGAAAAAAGTCTTATCCCCCCCATTTTATTGCAGTGGCTATTTCCTCCTCTTTTTGAATCTTTGCTTTCCTGACTACTTTGCCAGACTTTCTAAGTTTTTCCAAATATAGATGCCTGTCTTCCTCTCTCTGTGATCTCTTGTATTTCATGAAGGCCTCCCTCTTTTTCTTCACTTTTTCAGCTACTTCTTTCGAAAACCATAGTGGTCTCCTTTTCATTTTATCTTTATTTACGATTTTAACAAAAAGGTTGGCTGCCCTTAAAATATCCCCTTTCAGTTTTGCCCATTGTTTTTCTACATCCCCCTGCTGTTCCCATGCCGCTAATGACTCCCTGAGGTATTAGCCCATCTTGGCAAAGTTAGTTTTCCTAAAGTCTAAGACCCTCGCTTTTGAATGGATTTTAACAGCCCTAGCTCTAATACTGAACCACACCATCTCGTGATCAATGGATGCAAAATGATCTTCCACTATGACATTAGAAACACTTTTCACCATTGGTAAGTACCGCGTCCAGTGGCCCCTTCACGTGTGGGTTCTGTTACCAGTTGCCTGAGTAATTCTCCCTGTAGAGAATCCAGGATCTCCTTACTTCTAGATGATACTGCAGAAGGAATGTGCAAATCAATATCTGGCATATTGAAATCCCCTATCAGTAGCATTTCCCCTTTCCTAGCAATGCTGTGTATGTCTTCAATTAACTCTCCGTCTACCTCTTCCTCCTGTGATGGAGATCTGTATATCACACCAATGCAAACAGTTTTCTCTTTCCCTCTTTCTAGTTTAACCCAAAGTGCCTCCAATCTCCCTTTTAAGCTCTGTAGTTCCAAAGCTTTAATATTATTTTTTTATCATATAGTGCCACTCCTCCTCCCCTTCTTCCAACCCTGTTCTTTCTGAATAAAGTATTGCCTGGTATAGATACATTCCAGTCATGGTTTTCTGTGAACTATGTTTCTGTAACTGCCACTAAATCCAAGTCAGCCTCTCCCGTTAAAGCTACAACATCTGGGATCTTATTTCCCAATCTACGGGCATTTATACACACCACTTTCCATATGTTGCCCCTTTTACCCATTTCCATAAAAGTATTTAATGTTTCACTTACCTGGGGGCTTTCTTCACCTATCCCCAACGAATCTAGTTTAAAACCCCCTTCAGTAGATTAGCCAGTCTGCTACTGAAGACACGTCGACTTTTCTTGGATAGATGGATGCCATCTCTGCTCTGCAACCCTTGGAACAGCATCCCATGATCCAGGAAACCAAAATGCTCTCGATGACACCATCCACACAGCCATGCATTCATCTCCAGGATGTGAGCTTCTCTGCCTTGGCCTTTACCCTCAACAGGGAGGATGAAGAAAACACCACCTGCGCCCCTATCTGCTTCAGCCTCTGTCCCAGAGCCATGAAGTCACTTTTGATACGCTTAGAGGGATACTTGGCAGTATCATTTGTGCCAACATGGATTAGCAACATTGGGTAATAGTCAGTGGGCTTGATGAGTCTCGGCAAAATCTCCGTAACATCTCAAATTTTGGCACCTGGCAGACAGTAAACCTCTCTGGACATCAAGTCTGGTTGGCAGACAGATACCTCAGTACCCCTCTGAAGAGAGTCACCAACCAAAACTACCCTTCACTTTCTTGTGGTCACTGATTCTGCAACTTTGGGGTGGCTCAAGCTCTGGTTCTTCCCTTTCCAGGGATGTTTTCACCTCCTCCACTTCCAGGGCTGCATAACGGTTCTTCATTTCAAGGGCTGGAGAAGTTGGATTGTGATTCTGCAGGCCCTAGTGACTTGTGTCCAACCTTCATCATTCTGTAGGCTCCTCTGCTGGAGAGCTTGAATGTTGCAAGAAGCATCTTTTCAATGTACTTTTCACTGTCTTGAATGCTCCTCAGCCTCGTCACCTCCTCTCTGAGTTCCTCCACTTGATTCCTGAGAGCTTCAACATGCAGGCATTCTGCACATGGAAACGGTCCATCAACTGGCATTGGGACCTCAGTCTGGACAGAGGCAGAAGCTGTAATGGCGGCAACAGCTTTGACGATATGATTTTTCCCAGATATTGTTCAGTTGGTGGAACTAAGGTATCTGTTAAAGCAAAAGAGAGAGAGAGAGACCTACCAAGGTACCAGCTGGTTTCCCAGGTGTCCTTTCAGAGAAAAAGAAGTTCAATCTCTTTTAAGTTTGTTCAAAATGTCATGTTCCAAGTCCCTGTGTGTAGTTAATTGGGGAGGTGCCCTATAAAGCAAGACTGCTCACTAGGGGTGAGTGGGAGTTGGGGGGTAGGGAGGGAACTAACTCCTGATGAGGTTTCAGTAGCTTCAAAGAGCTGAGAAAGATACTAAAGCAGAGTTTTAAAACTACCCCACTAAAGAAAATATTTCCTCTTTTAAACTAAAACACCAAAAAGAATGTAACTTTGGAAAGACGAGTTGAGAGGGGGAATTGGAGCATACTCATAGTGCCCTGAGCCCCCCCACCCCCCTTGGAAATAAGCCAAAAGATAAAATCGCTTGTTTGTTCTGCTTTTGCTGATGAAGTGGAAATTATGTGAGCAGCTAGCAAGAAAGGACAGTTTAAGTAGGATAATTGTGAGATTACAATATTTAATGATTTTGGCACCAACTATTTCGCAACAATGCAGGGCCATGAAGGAGATGAATGGATATTTGAACAAAGAACATATTCATTACAAATGGCTCTTTCCATTCAGCCTGTTCTTTACTATCAAAAGTATTTATTTACTTATTAGTATTAAAGCACATGCCATACGAGTAGTAGTTCAAGACAGTTCTCCATGGACAAGCAGGAAGCGTCAGCCACACCAGGTGACATCCTCAGGGCGGCACTATGTACGGAAGTGCTCTCCAGAGCTCAGATTTTTGAGCAGGTAGGTGGCCCCACCTCCCCGGCCCGCCGCCTTGCCATCAAGAAGGATCCTCTCCTCATCTCCTCAAAAACTGTTTTTAAAATCATCAGAATCTTACCTGGAGATGCCCAAACCTGGCTTTAAGAAGTGCCCATGATGTGGGAAGAAGATGAATGCTACGGACACCCATGACTGCTGCATCAGATGTCTGGGGTCAGATCACCAGGTACAGGACTGCTCCAAGTGCTCCCGCATGTCGCCCAGAGCACGCAAGAGCAGGGGCCACGCTCTCCGGGAGTTCCTGTCCTCCACAGTGCCTGCGGCTGCCTCCGGTAACTCCTCCAGCCCCCCCCACATTGGAGTTCGCCGGCCCAGGATGTGCCTCACTCAGCCACTGTCCCCGGCCAACAGCCTGCTCTGCAATCTGCCTTCCCGAGCACGCAGGATCTGCAGGAGTCTCCGGCAGGGCAGGAACAGCCTTCTTAAGATGGCGCCGGCAACGTGCGATCAAGCTCTGCCCCCCAGATCGTCATTGGTAGTAGGCACAGCCAATTGGTGAGTCCGCTTCACGCTGACACCTCCCGATGCCATGGGGCCTCCCCACAGTGCACAGACTGCCCTTCCAATTCCCGGTAGCACCGCACCGATGGACAGACCCTCCACCGACAGCACGGTGCCGAGAGGGGGAATTCCCATCGGCGCGATGGAGGAATCAGCAGCCCCGAGCACCGGCATGCATGCAGACATCACTCCAGGCAGTCTGGCAGGCATCACAGCCACAGACGGGCAGACAGGCAGCACAGCTCCAATTGCAGCTCCAAGCACAGCAGACACAGAGTAAAAAGCAAGTTCTCTTCCCATCACAGGAGATCTCCCACCAGCTCAAGTGAGGACGGCTGGAACCACTCAGGAAAAAGAAGGCGGCTCTGCAGCATCAGCTCAGGCAGCAGCTCCCCCTGCAGGCATAGCAAAGCATCTTCCTCAAAGGACAACTCTGACACTATTATCGAACTCCTCTCACACCTGGTCAAGCAGACCGCTCCTCAGGGGTCGAACGCAGACCTTCCAGAGTTAACAGTCACTCCTCCGGCAGCAGCCAGATCGTCCCCAGCAGCCGCTACCACTAGCTACCCCGGACTCCATCCAGATCTCCCTCTCCTACCAAGGATCTCCCATCTGAGGCCAGCAATGGGGAAATCATTGACCCAACTCCCATTGGATCCGCAACCTCCAAAAAGAGTCCCCCAACTCGGAACTGCCGTCCAATGACAAGAGAGGATTCATCTACTAAAAACCTCCCGGAGGATCTCACCTATCCGAAATTCCTGAGGAAGGTGATGTCAGTCCTAAACCTCACGGCGGACAAAGCGGAGGAACAAGAACCAGATGTCCTACGATACCTTCAAGGGCCCAAGCCCGCCATGGCCTTGCCCATCCACCAGAAGCTGCGGGACAACCAGCTTTCACTGTGGCATACCCCTGCCTCAGGACAAGCGTGCGCAAGACAACTGGATGCAAAATACTAAGTCCACCCTGCTCCCGGCTTCCACAAACAACAATTCCCACATCAGTCTATTGTTGTCGCCTTGGCACTGAAGAGGGTCAAATCCTCCAAAACCCAAGCCAACCATCCACCAGGAAGGGAGCCTAAACTCCTGGACGATGAGGGAAAGAAGGTCTACCAAGGAGCTATGCTGATTGCCAGGATCACGGCGCATCAATTCCAGCACATCCTCTTCCAGGACGGGGTGCTGGCAGGGCTCAAAGACAAACTCTCAGCCCTGCCTAAGGAACTACAAGCGGAAGCCATATCATCCGTCCAGGACCTGACTGAATGCAGCAGACACTTGGTCACCACTGCCTTTGACTCCTTCAACACCGCCAACAGGACAGCTGGCACCGCCATCTCTGCACGGAGGTGGGCCTGGATAAAAGCCTCCAGCTTAAGGGAAGACACCCATGACAGAATTGCTGACGCCCCCTGTGTGGGTGGAGTCCCTGTTCGGCGACAAGGTCACAGACGCTGTCAACGACCTCAAGGAACACTGTAACACCCTTCAGAACCTGGCGGCAGATGGCCAAGAACGCCACTCCACCACACAGAAAAACAGCTATCACCGGAAGCCCTACTACAGCAATAAGCGGTACAACTCCACTCGCAAGTGGCAGACCCAGCAGAGCTACAAAGAGCCCTACCAGCCCTCTAACTTCCAAAGGCAGAGGGAACGCAAAACCAACAGCCCTCTTCCCAGCCTGCTAAAGTTTTTTTGACATAGGGCATCCGGCAGCCACGATGGACAATACCACCAAAACACCCCCCATGGGGGGTCGACTATCGGGGTTTCTTCCGGCCTGGCGGGCCATCACCACGGACAGCTGGGTGCTACAGATCATACAGGAAGGGTACCGTTTACGTTTCACATCCCCTCCTTCCCAACGCTCACGACCCACACATCTCCGCAGCACCATGTCCGATCTGCTACAACACCTCCTCGCATCTCAGTCCATAGAAAGAGTTCCCGACAGCGAGGCCGGCTCTGGCTTCTACTCCAGATACTTCCTCATTCCCAAAAAGTCAGGAGGGGTTCGCCCAATACTAGACCTCCGCAAACTCAACAGGTTCATCATGAAAGAACACTTCAGGAAGTATTCCCTCAACTCCATCCTGCCTCTAATCCGAACGGGGGACTGACTTGGAGGCGTACTTGCATGTTCCCATCCACTTCACTCACAAGAAATTCCTCCGCTTCAAGGTCTGGGACCACCATTACCAGTACAAGGTACTTCCCTTTGGCCTATCCCCAGCACCTCGGGTCTTCACGAAGTGTGTCGCAGTGGCCGCAGCACACCTCCGCAAGCAGGGCACTGCCGTCTTCCTATACCTAGACGACTGGCTCCTTTCGGCGCAATCCACCCCAGAGGCGTGTGTGGCAATGCGAAGGACCACCAAGTTACTGTCCGACCTTGGGTTCCTTCTGAACTTGGAAAAGTCCCAACTGGAGCCTCACCAGAGTGCGTTGTTCATAGGCGCAGTCATCGACACCCATGCCTGGAAGGCATTCCTGCCCGAGCAGCACGTGCAGACCATCAGATCCTTAGCCATAAAGATGTCAGCATCCAAACTGACTTCGGCTCGATCCGTCCTTTGTCTCCTGGGGCATATGGCCGCAACCACCTCGGTCCTCCCGCTTGCGAGGCTCCACATGCAAAATCTCCAATGGCATCTACGCGACCACTGGAACCAACTTTCGCAACCCCTGACCACGCAGGTGCCCATGGACAATCGGGTAAAAGAAGGCCTCCAGTGGTGGACTCTTCAAGCCAACCTCACACAGGGCAAGAGCCTCCAGCAGTGCCCGCACCGGATTGTCCTCACGATGGACGCATCCTCCGCAGGATGGGGGGAACACTTCCTCCATCTCAGCACCCAAGGGGCATGGACCGCCAAGGAGCAGAGCTTCCACATCAACCTGCTCGAGCTCAGAGCCATCAAGTATGCCCTGATGGCCTTCAAAGCGCAGCTGAAAGGAAAAGTCATCCTCATCCAAACGGACAACCAAGTAGCGATGTTCTACCTCAACAAGCAAGGGGGCACAGGCTCCCAATTCCTCTGCAAGGAAGCACTCACGATCTGGTCCCTGGCTCTGACCATCAGATCCCACCTACAGGCATTCTACCTCCCTGGGGAGGAGAACTTCCTTGCCGACAGGCTAAGCATACAGCTGGAGACCCACGAATGGTCCCTGCATCCGGAAGTGGCTGAAGCCATCTTCCAGCAGTGGGGGACCCCACACCTTGACCTCTTCGGAATGGAGAACAATGCGAAGTGTCGCCGCTTCTGCTCAAAGCACTCTTCCAGCAAGTGCCTAGCTCTGGATGCATTCGCCATGTCTTGGGGGGACTGGTCTCCAGCGTATGCCTTTCCCCCCAACCCTCTGATCTGTGCGACTCTGCAGTGTATCATCTCGGACAAGGCACAGGTCATCCTGATCGCTTCCTATTGGCCCCGCCAGATGTGGTTCCCCCTCCTTCTCCGCCTCTCTCTAGAACCTCCGGCGAGGCTGCCCCTGCACCTGGATCTCCTCACTCAGAACAACGGGAATACGCTGCACCCCAACCTGCAAGCCCTCACCTTGTCAGCATGGAGATTGAGCAAGGACACTTGTCAGCCCTGAATTTGCCCGCAGAAGTTCAGCACGTAGTTCTGGAAGCAAAACGCCCGTCCACCCGCAAGTCCTACAGCCTCAAATGGAAACGTTTCTCCATCTGGTGCGCCTCCCAAGGGCTGGACCCAGGATCCTGCCCCATATCGATGGTCCTCAAGTATCTCACATCCCTCTTCGAGACCAGCTTGAAGACACAGTCCATCAAAGTGCACCTTTCTGCGATTGTGTCTCTCCATTCCGGTGGAGCTGGGGATAACGCCTTTGCTGCATCTCTTCCCATAGTGGCTCGATTCATGAAGGGCCTAGCTAATCTTCGGCCCCCGCTACGACCACCGGTGCCAGCCTGGGATCTCAGCACCGTCCTCCAGCAGCTGACGCTGGCACCCTTTGAGCCGCTGCCAACAACAGACATGAAATTCGTCTCTTGGAAAGCGCTCTTCCTCATCGCAATAACCTCTACCCGAAGGATTAGCGAGCTCCAGGCTCTGGTGTCCCACCCGCCGTACACACAGCTCCACCCCAACCGCGCATCCCTGTGCACCAACCCGAAGTTTCTTCCAAAGGTGGCCTCCTCCTTCTACATCAACCAGGTCATCGACCTTCCCTCCTTCCTCCCAGAAGCGTACACTCCACACCCTTGACTGTGTCAGAGTCCTGCGCATCTACCTGGAGAGAGCAGCAAGCATCAGGCAGGGGACTCAGCTCTTCGTGTCCTATGACCCAAACAGGCCCGTCACCAAGCGAACTCTGTCCCTCTGGATAACGGCTTGCATCGCCTTCTGCCTGGGTCGGGCCGGAGCCCATGCAGGGGACCGTATAGGAGCACACCAACTGAGCTGGCGGCGTTCTTTGCCAACCTGCGTTCAGTCCCTGTGGACAACATTTGCAAAGCCGCCACCTGGTCCTCTGCAATAACCTTCCAGAAACATTACTGCTTAGACCTCGAGGCACAATCCGACAGTGCCTTCGGTCATGCTGTCCTCGCGGCGACCGTTGGAACGCCTTTGCCTTGCTAGGCGGAGCACAGAGCGGACCGGGACAGAGTGGATGCTCAGCCTTGGTTACCCTTCTGGTATGCCATCAGCTGGTCAACGGTAAATACAGAGTCAATGTTTAGAGCCTTGCATCGTCACTGTTGCCTGCCATATGGTTTGATATGTACACTGTTTGCACTGTTTTGCACAATGTCACTGTTCCATACCACATATGTTTTTCACCTGACAATAAAGCAACCTCAATTGCCCTTCGCTTATGGCTGAATATGTTCTGTCGGCCTCCCTCATCCACCTCAGCGTGCTCTCGCGTAGCTAGGGAGTCACCTGGTGTGACTGACGCTTCCTGCTTGTCCATGGAGAAAGCGAGGTTACTTACCTGTAACGGGGGTTCTCCATGGACAGCAGGATAAGTCAGTCACACGTTCCCGCCCACCTCCCCTGTCTGAGGTCAACCGACCGGCTCACACCCTAATCCGAAGTCAGAGCTAGTTAATCACTGGTTGGCTAGGGGTGGGCCGGGGAGGTGGGGCCACCTACCTGCTCAGAAATCTGAGCTCTGGAGAGCACTTCCGTACATGGCGCCGCCCGGAGGACGTCACCTGGTGTGGCTGACTTATCCTGCTGTCCACGGAGAACCCCTGTTACAGGTAAGTAATCTCGCTTTACATTTAGGTACAGTGGGTATTTCCCTGTCCCTGAAGGGCTTACAATGTAAGTTTGCACCTAAGGCAGTGGAGGGTTGTGTGTCTTGCCCAAAGCCAAAAGGATACAAGTGGTATTTGAACCCTGGGCTACTCCTCCACTCCTTATGTCTAAAAGAGTTCACAGTGCCGACGAGGCTTGGATGCAGCTGAGAAAAGAAAGGGCTCCTAATGCCGGTCAGAAAAATCCCGGATTTGGCACCTAAAAAGGGTATTGGGAGCCTCCTCACATGGCAGCACATACAAGCAGCAGTATCAGCTTTCTAAGACAGCAGAGGTACCAGGGAATCAAATGTAAATTCTTTCAAAGCTAAACTACAAGCCTCTCTCTTTATGAAAGCTTTTGGAGACTATTAAGCATGATCAGGGCCGTACCAAGGGCTGTGCAAGAGGTGCAGCTGCACAGGGCTCCAAGAGGCCTGACAAAAATGAGATGTTGCATGCAGGTGGGTGGGTGAAGGGCGACAGGTTCACCATTTGCAATGCATTACTAGCTTGGTATGGGGTCCTGAGCATGGATAATTTGTTTTCTTTTCTGTTTTCGCTATGACCTCTCTTTTACAAATACTGTATTACTTATGATCTTTCCTTTATGAATTTTGTATTTCCTTTCTTTTCTTTTTAATGGGCCATGAAAAGCATTAGAGACAGTATAATAAAAACTAAAATAAATTAAAGATTGGGAGGACAGAGCTCTGGAGGACTAATGGGCTGGCATGGACTAAGCCTTCACCGGTTTCCTCCTTTATTGGGAGGTCCTACCTGCTGTATTTATATGTTCTAACAAAGACTTATGATTTTTGCAGAAGCTTGCTTGGCTTGTGTGATGACAGTGACTGTGATGCTGTATGTTTAAAAAGGGAAGGAGTTTATGGAATGTGTGGTGTGTGGTATGGCTGCTGCAGACGGGATGGGGGCAGGTATAAGAAAATGTTCAGGGGAGGTGGGTATATTATTGTGGCACTCACTCATAGGTACTTCCTCATCATGGAGGTTGACAGGTGGTGGTTCTGCTTGTTTGATATTGGGGAGGGAAAGGGGGGAAGGAGGAGAAAAAGAAATGAAGGCTGGATTGGTATAGGTTATCATTTGAAAGGATTATGGCCTCTACATTGAGGATTGGCATGTTTAATGTAAAGGGACTGAACTTACCTCATAAGAGGAGGCTATTCTTCAAAGAAATTAAGATACTAGACTGGGAGATAGCATTCATGCAAGAAATACATTTATTTAAGAAACATGAGAATTTGGTGAAGGACACGCTATATCTCAATGTTTTTGAAATTCCTATGAGGGAAATCAATGATTCCACTTCTGGACCCTGTTAGACCTGATGCAACAATGCCCTGGCCACCAAATTACTGCATACTGCAATCTGAAGTCCCAAACTAGCAGCCTCAGTGCCTCCACTCTACAGTCTTCAGGATCCTTAAGGGCCATTCTTCCCTCCATCTAGATAACTGTCTTGTGGGTGACATGTGACCAAGGCATCAACTTTTAGTACCTTAAGGAGCTTCTCCTACTCATCTTTGGGAAGAGGGTAAAGCTTAGCCATGGCACTACCTCAAAGCTTGCTTTGAAGGAATCCCACTCAGCCGACACAATTTCCTTAATGGGCTGAGAGGAAGGGAAGGAATGAGAACACTGTAAGAATATGGTCCACTTTGGGCTTTCCAAGGCCTGAGCCCCTACTGTGCCCAAAATGATTACCACCGGAACGATCAAAGACACCAGCTCTTTAATGCAGAACAGCTACACTACACAGGACACATCTTCCACAGTAGGGCCCAATTCTTCCTCCTCAAAAACTTCCATACCTAAGTCCTGATTTGGAGCTTCTCAGCAAAGTGGAAAAGACAGCCATGAAAACAGCATAAGATGCCAAAGCTGCTTCTTTAGAAAGCCTGGGCATCTTGACCACTGGGAGTGCCCTGACTGTTATCTCCAAGAGGAAAAGGGCCAACCTCCAGAGATGCCAACACTGTTGACAGAGACCGCCTCCAAACCAACTTAGGCTGCTGCTGCCATGCAGTCAAGAGAAAAAAAATCAGGAGGGAAGGGGGGAGCCACTTCTTTCATGCTGCCCAACATAGCATCTTGATCCCCAGCCAAACTGAGTCAAATCGTAACCAGCGGGGTTCCTGTGATCCAGTCAGCCAGTATCTGGGGGCATAGGAGCAGCCACATGGTCTGTAAATATGGTAGCAGTTCCCATGCTTACAGACCTTGCCATGGGAAAGCTTCTCAATGACTTCTGGTTCAACTCATATGCAGTACCAGTCTTGGCACAAGTACCTGCACCCAGGGCTGGCCCGAGGGTTTCTGTCATCCTAGGCAGATCCTCCATGCTGCCCTCGAATACTGCGGCACCGCCCAGCCTGCCGTTCCAACCCCCCCTCCTAGCATTCATCTTCCCTCACCTAGGGGAGCAGGGGCGGCATGGTGATGCCTCCACTGTGTCGGGCTTTAAAGTGCCCATGCTAGTGCACTCACAGCTTGACACTCCTGCCCTCCTCTGGTGCAACTTTCTGTTGGAGGGGGCGGGAGCGGCAGAAACTCGCATTGAAGTGGAGCAGAAGCAGCAGGCCGTGAGCACACTAGTGCAGGCACTTTAAAGCCCGATGCTGCAGAGGCATCGCCGTGCCTCCCCTATTCCCCAGGTGAGAAGATGGATGCCAGGAGGAGGGCAGCATGGTGAGCCGGGCGACAGCGAACTGTTGCTTTGCTGTGAGGAGAAGGAGGCGGGGATGCTGCCGCCCTCCAGAGCCTACCACCCTAAGCAACTGCTTAGTTCACCTAGTGGACGGGCCAGTTCTGCATGCACCATCCTGACTGCAGTTGCAGTGCTGGGAAGAGGCAGGATCCCTCTTAATGCCATCTGGCCAGGGTGCATCCCTCACACGTTGCTGCTGCATCTCCCAACTAGTGGATTTTGCAAACGAGACACTTCTTACCCATATCAGTGACCCCCAGAGGGAAGGCGAGGCAGTGAAGAGAGACACTGCATGCCCCGGTGGCTGACAAGCTGTGAAGTCTCACCAGTGTCTCAGGGCTTGCTCTTATCTTATTTTTCTTATTTATTTATTTTTAAATTTTACATGGCCCTGCCACATGAACACACTGCCACTGCCAACTGGAGCTAAAAGCAAGCAGATAGTCCAAGCACACCGGGAAGGCCCCAGCTAAACCACCAGGGTAGGAGAACCCACAGCCAAGCCTCACAGGTGGCACCCTAAGATCCTCTAGGGGAACTGGCCTGCTGAAAAACACAGCCTTCTGCTCACCAGTCAAAACTGTCAGAAACTTGCCTGAAGTAAAGTGTTCAGCAGAAAGGATCAACCTCCCACAGGGTTTCCTACTCTTGAAGCAAGGAAAATCAGCCCCACAGGGACTGCTGCTCTTAAGTCCCCCACTTCGACCAAGGCCTGGAGGGAAGAAAAGCAGGCTCTCTCCTTCCTCCTGGCCTAACTGTCTCTTCAGCCACAGCTGCTCAGCCCAGATCTGCACCTTCTGCAAGAGACAAAAAAATACTGAATAGGAGGAGCGTGGGCAACAGACTTATAGGGTGTATATAGAGTCCGCCTATCCAATTTTTCTCTGTCTCCATCAGCTTGCAGGGGAGAAACAACCCACTGATCTGGATTGATCTGGCATAAACAATGAGGAAAAGTAAATAAATGATAAGGAAAATACTTTTTCAGCTGGCTCCTAAAAATATTGGAAGGTTCCCGATTTTTCCACTTTTGCATTCTCTGCCCTGCAGAGCCTGTTCTGCGGTAGCGTATGCTCTCTGCAACTCAGACACATCACAGAAAATGGAGGTGTACTTATAAGGGACTAGAGGGCTGGGGCACCACGTAACACAAACATCCCATGACAGTAAAGGATGAGCAGTCATTAGGAGGATTTTGGCGGAATTCTGGAGGGCTGACAGGGATATGTATAAGAGAAAGATATGAATTTTGGAGGAAATCTTGAAGCTTACCAAATACCTCAAATGATCTATGGAGTCCCTTCACTTCTTCATAACTGAGAACCCTCTGTGATTATTCCAGATTTTCTTTGATTCTGCTAATAATTTTGCTTCTACCACCTTACATGGGAGGCCGTTCCATGCATCTACCACCATTTACATACAAAACTTTTTTATTTTTAATGTTGTTCCTAAATCTATTCCTTTATAACCTCATATCACTATTTTGTTTTCTGGATACAGAAACCTTGACCCTCTTGTGCCACCAAATGGGTCTGATTTTCAGGATATATCTCATGCATATTCATGGTGGATATCCTAAAAATCGGGCTCATGCTGGCACAAGTGCTCTTTCTCACAGCCCTCCCCCGGAGTGCCCGATCCTACAGCAGAAATAGGAACCCAACCAAACCCCAGACACCGCAGCTGCATGGCAAGAGCAGAGAGGCAGGTGCAGTCAAATTCCAAAAACTCATCACCAGAGAAAAGCTTGCTCTCGGCCACCTCAAGTAACCAGAACAATTATAAATAACACAAGCTGCAGCCCATAACAAGAGTACAGACTCATAAGACCGGAGACTTCCCGCAAATCTTTCCTTATTCTATTTATTATTATTATTTATTATTCTCCTATTATTTTTATTTTTTTGTAGTTAAGAGGCCTGGGATGGATGGGGGCATGAGAGAGAGACAGAGAGAGGTTGCAAATGGCAACCTGGGACAGCCCTCTAGAAATCTTAGGCCAAGGGTCAACCGATCAGGAAGTGATGGGGAACGTAGCTCTTCCCCCCCCCATCCGAGAGGGAAACTCCAATGGAGCATCCGCATATATGCCCTGGAGATGGCTACCCAGTGGGCTCTATTGGGAAGACACTCCAAAGGATAGCTGCCCAGGATATACCAAGATCCACGCTGCACCAGTTCAGCAATCACCTTCTGCTGAAGACAGAGAATACTAGAGGATGCCACACTAGCTGCACCAGCCTTAGTACCAGTGATGAGGTCATCAAATTTCTAGTTTTTTCTGTTTCCATCATCTGCTGGCAGGGGGACGTTACCCATTGTCTGGACTGGTCTAGCAAAATGATCTGGAATTAGCACTTTGAGTCTCACTGTGCACCATTTTTGAAGTCCTTCTCTAGGCCTCCAGAACTGGACACAGTTCTCCTGACGAAGTCTAAATGATCAACCCAAGGAGAGCAGTATATCCCTTCTTTCCACATACTGCTCACTTGTATTTCTGCTCCCCAAATGTGCCACCGCACCTTTTTGCATTGTAATTTCATTGTCAAGTATCTGATTATGCCTCAAGCTCTTAGATTTCTCATTCTGTACCATGCCACATGGATATCCACTCTTTTAGTATCATGTGCAAACAGACTATTCTTTCTAAATCCTCTGCAATATCACTCACAGAAATAATGAATATAACCAGACCCAGGATCGATACCTGAGGCGTTTCAATGATCACTGCACTCTGCGGAGAAAGTGATTATCTCCATCTTCTGTTACCTATCAATTAACCAGTTTCTTATCCCAGTGGGATCCATCTTTTAAATATACAGGAGCTTTCATGTGACACGGGCTTCTTCTCAACTACACTTTTCCCATCTCCCTCATCCTCCTTTACCTTACGCACAGTGGCCACACAGATGTTGCCCATGTTCAGCGGGTCGATGGCCTCCAGTTTCATTCCTTCTTCAAACCAGCCACCCTTTGGGTACACCACACGTACCTGGGAAATGGGATCAGTAAGAACCTTTTATATTCCAATAGGTACACACAACTAGAAGAAAGCTGAGAACAATTTTGATTATAACCCTAAAGTCTTGCAGATACAGCCAAATGCTTCAACAGGCCAGCTCTGCTTCTAGAAGCCACATCATCCCCTCTAGCCCCAAGGTAGTTTCAATCTGTGACCTCTTTGTAGGTCCCCTTCACATTCTTGGTTTGGACAGTTCATTCTGTAGTTCCTTTCTACATTCCTTCTCCCAGAAATAATTCTTTTCAGTTTTGGTGGCCAGAAGTCAAACTACTAAGCAAAGCTCAGATCAGCCCACTAATCTACTACTACTACTTCTTCTTATCATTGGTATAGTACTACAAGGCATACGCAGTGCTGTACAAACAATGTAAAAGACGGCCACTGCTCATCAGAGTTTACAATCTAGTCAAGACAGACAACACAGCAGCTGAAGACAAGGATATATCTAGGGGAGTAGTAAGGAAACACGTAAGAGACTAAGCGGATCAGGATCCAAAAGCAATCTCGAAGACTTGAGTTTTCAGCCTGGATTTGAAAAGGGCCAGAGATGAAGCCCGACACACAGACTCAAATAGTTTGTTCCAGACATAAGGAGCAGCAAAGTGGAAGGATCAAAATCTGGAGATGGCAGTAGAACAGAAAGGCACAGATAGAAGGGATCTGCCAAAAGAGCAGATCTCCCGAGGAAGGATGCAGGGAGAGATAAGAGAGGAAAGGTAGTGAGGAGAAGCCAAATGAGTGCACTTATAGGTCAGTAGAAGAAGTTTGAACTGCATACGGATAGGGAGACAGTGAAGCAACTTGAGAAGAGGGGTTATATGAGCATATCGAGGCTGGCAGAAGAAGATTAGCCACGCAACTGAGTTTTGAACAGAATGAAAAGGAGAGAGATGATTCAGAGGGAGACCAGCAAGCAGGAGGTTGCAATAATCTAGACGGAGGTGACTAAAGAGTGGATAAGTGTCTTAGTAGCCTGTGTAGAAAGGGATGGATGTTGCCAATGTTATGAGAAAGAAGCGATGGGTTTTAGCTAGCTGTTGGATGTGTGCAGAGAAAGAGAGAGCAGAGTCAAAGATGACCCCAAGGTTGCAAGCTGAGTAAACAGGGAGAGAGATGTGTTATCCAAAGAAAGAGAGAAGAGGAAGGGGGGAGGTGGGTTTCGAG
The DNA here is from genome assembly GCA_033557465.1 of Ichthyophis bannanicus. Lineage (NCBI taxonomy): Eukaryota > Metazoa > Chordata > Amphibia > Gymnophiona > Ichthyophiidae > Ichthyophis > Ichthyophis bannanicus. The sequence goes on along the minus strand of CM066031.1, from coordinate 1,121,849,395 downwards.
GGAAAGATAAGGAGCTCAGTTTTGGCCTGTTCAGTTTCAGACGGTGGTGAGACATTCAGGCAGCAGTGTCAGATAAGCAGGCAGAGATCCAGGCCTGGATTCCTGAAGACATTTCAGGCACAGAAAGGTGGATCTGAAAGTCATTAGCATAAAGATGGCACTGAAAAAAGTACACCAAGGGAACGAGTGTAGAGAGATAAAAGGAGAGGTCCCAAGACAGCCCTGAGGTATACCAACTGAAAGCGGGATGACAGTAAAGGAGGAACCACCAGAACATACACTAAAAGTGTGATGGGAGAGATAAGAAGAAAACCAGAACAATACAGAGCCCTTAAATCCAAGTTAGGACAGGGTTTCGAGGAGAAGGTAGGGATCAACAGTGTCAAAAGCAGCAGAAAGGTCAAGGAGGATGAAAACAGAGTAGAGGCCTTTGGATTTGGCAAGGAACAAGTCGCTGTAGACTTTGGCAAGAGCCATTTCTGTGGAATGTAGAGAACAAAAGCCAGCTGGCAGTGGATCCAGGTCTTGAGAGGAAAGAAAGTCAAGACAGTGGCAGTGAAGAGATTGTTCAAGTAGTTTTGAAGCAAAGGGGAGGAGAGAGACAGGTCGATGACAGGAAGGACAGATATGCTTGAAGGAACAGTTGCAGTGAAAAGTGATAGGTTAAGGATATGACAGATGGAAGGGATGACGGCAGAAGAGATAGAATTTAGTACTCGTAGATGTGTGGGGATGGGATCACAGGAGCAGGTAGTCAGTTTGGAGGAGGGGAGATTTGCAGTTTCCTTCTCAGTGATTTCAGAAAAGGAAAAAAGGGTGACTGAAGGTGAGGGATGGATTTGGGATTGAAGAGGGAAAAGGTGAGATGGAGGTGACCATGCAGAGAATTCAAGGCTAATCTTCTGAACTTTGTCATGGAAGTAGTCAGCCAAGGTCAGGGCAGACAGTGAAGGAGGGATTGGGGGGAGGAGGGACCTTCAGGGTAGAGTTGAGCACAGCAAAGAGACTACAAGGGTCAGAGGCAAGAAAGTTAGTCAGATGGATATAGTACTCTTGCTTGGCGAGTGCTATGGCCGACTGGAAAGAGGTTAGCATGAATTTGAAAGGTAGGCAATCAGCAATGGTACGTGATTTAAGCCAAAGGCGCTTAGCTGAGCGAGCACAGGAACGTAGGTAGCACGTTGCCAAGGACAGCCAAGGTTGAGGTACTGTACTGCCTCACAGGGCATAGAATGGGAGGAGCAAGTGCATCCAGAGCAAAGGAAAGTAATCAAAGTTCAAGGCGGCCATGGTGGTCGTTTCTCTGTCATGGCAACTTTTTTTCATCCATATTTTATTGCCCTGCCACCTGAACCAACTTCTGAAAACTCCCCCACACAAGGTGGGAAGGCGATGAACCATGGCAGCATTCCCAGACCATACTGGCGGGCTAAGTAGGTGTCAGAAGCAGTTTAAGAATCATCAAGTGTAAGCCATGGAGCTCTCTACCCTTTTCCTTTCCACGCTTACTTCCAGAATCCGATCAGAGCTGACAGTTATTCCCTACAGCTGAAAAGCCCTCTTTTTGTACAGCTTCTGCCAATGCCTGTTTTCTCTAAGAAAGGGGTCGCTGCTTGAGCTTCCTCCCCTCATCCCAAAAGCTACAAATGCAACCCTGCAATGCTGTTCCTAATTCAGACACAGAGAAGCATGCAAGTTTCTGCCCCTGAAATCAATTTCTACAATGAATTCTCTCCACCAAATTGGCAGAGGAAACCCCCTATGAAGTCAGGCGATAATGCCATGGCTTGCTAGTGAGCAGATCACACTGTCTGTTGGCTGTTCAGCCATCTTGCTAAAAACAAAATCTTACGGTATATATGAGTATGACAGCAAGTGATGCTTGCCTACCCTCGCCTGAACCTCCATTTTTGGTGCCCAATTTACACTGGGTCCAGTGGTTGGCCTTTTACCTTTATATGTGCTACCTCACATATTTTTAACCATGTGTTTGGCATAACAAAGCCTAACTATCACTGTGGTAATACACCAATTCACTTACCAGATAGTGTTCTTTCCTTGAGCCCTGCTAGACCAGTCTAGACAAGTGGGTTGTATTTCCCTACCAGCAGACTGGTGGAGACAAAGAACCAATGAAATGTCCGGCTTTCAATGACATCACTTCCATTCCTCTATATGCCTCAGTCACCAGAGGTCTCTTCAGTGTCCATCCCAAAGCATATGGAAGAACATGGCAGCCCTCACACAATCTCAACGTGGGCAACAATAAGCAATCAAACAGTAGAGAACTATGTACAAGAAAGTATAAAGAGAATGCTGTTCGTAGAAGATGAACCTGCAGAGCCAAATATAGGAATCATAGTGGACACAAAGGTACTGCCTCAGAAGAACAGAGCAAATAGTTTCAGGGGCAGGCCCTGGACTGGACTAGCAGGACTCAAGGAAAGGGCATTATCTGGTAAGTAAAATGTCACCTTCCATATCTTCCTGCTAGACCAGTTCAGACAAGTGGGACATACCAAAGCTATGCCTCCACTGGGCAGGAAGAAGACAGCAACTCACAAAACATAAAAACATAAGAACATAAGATATGTCATACTGGGTCAGATCAAGGTCCATCAAGCCCAGTATCCTGTTTCCAACAGTGGCCAATCTAGGTCACAAGTACCTAGCAGTTTCCCCAAAAGACACAGGTTCCACAGTGCTTGTATTGGGGCAAGCAGTGGATATCCCGGGTCCCCTTTAATAGTTGTTTATGGACCTTTCCTCCAGGAACTTGTCCAAACCTTTTTTAAACCCAGCTGGAAGGAGGAGTGGCCTAGTGGTTAGGACAGGGTACCTCAGGCCAGAGGGCCAGGGGTTCAATTCCCACCTGGGGACAGCAATCTCAGGCCGGAGGGACTGGGGTTTCTAGTCCTATAGGCACTCCTTGTGGCCTTGGGCAAGCCACTTAACCCTCCATTGCCTCAGGTACACATAGATTGTGAGCCCTTTGGGGACGAGGGAATGTATTCAGTACCTGCTTATATAGTGATTGTAAACCGCTCTGATGCCCTTCAGCCTGGGTGGTATATCAAAAATTGCATAAACAAAATAAACAATACACTAACAGCTTTACTATATTCTCCAGTAATGAATTCCAGAGTTTGATTACACGTTGAGGGAAAAATATTTTCTCTTATTAGTCTTAAACAGGTTACCCTGTAGCTTCAGTGCATGTTCCCTAGCCTTTCTAATTTTTGATGGTATAAACAATCAATCTATGTTCACCTGTTCCACTCCATTCATTAATTTATAGACCTTTATCATATCTCTCTCTTCAGCCACCTCTTTTCCAGGTTGAAGAGCCCTAACCTTTTTAGGGTTTATAGGGGTATCCTTCCATCCCCTTTACCATTTTGGTGGCTCTTCTCTATACCTTTTCTAATAATGCTATATCCTTTTTAAGATGTAGCGGCCAGAACAGCACACAATATTCAAGGTGCGGTTGCACTATGGAGAGATACAGAGATATTATAATATCCTTGTTTTATTCTCCATTCGTTTCCTTATGATACCTAGCATTATATGTGCTCTCTTGGCTGCTGCTGCACACTGGGCAGAAGGTTTCAACGTTATCCATGATGATGCCTAAATCATTTTCCTGGGTAGTGATTCCTAATGTGGAACCTTGCATTGTGTAACCATAGTTTGGATTGTTCTTTCCTAGGTGCATAACTTTGCACTTGTCCACATTAAATTTCATCTGCCATTTGGATGCCCAGTCTTCCAATTTATCAAGGTCCTCTTGCAATTTTTCACAATCCTCATGGATTTTAACAACTTTGAATAATTTTGTATCATCTGCAAATTTGATTACCTCACTCGTTATTTCCATTTCGAGGTCATTTATGAATATATTAAAAAGCAGCAGACCCAGCACAGATCCATGGGTACTCCCTATTCACCTTTCTCCATTGGGAAAATTGGCCATTTAGCCCTACCCTCTGCTTTCCATCTTTTAATCAGTTCCTCATCCACAATAGTGCACTGCCTTCTATCACATGACTTTTTAATTTCGCCAAAAGTCTCTCATGAAGGACCTTGTCAAAGGCTTTCTGAAAATCCAGATATACTATATCAGACTCCCCTTTGTCTACCTGTTTATTCACGCCTTCATAAAAACATAACAGATTAGTAAGACAAGACCTTCCTTGTCTAAAGCCATGTTGGCTGTCTCCCATTAAGCCATGAGTATCTACATGTTCAGTAATTTTGTTCTTCATAATGGTTTCTACCATTTTTCCCGGTACCGACGCTAGGCTCACCAGTCTGCAGTTTCCCAGATCACACCTGGAACCCGTTTTAAAAATTGGCGTTACACTGGCCATCCTCCAATCTTCAGGTATTACTATTACAGATGATTTTAACGATAGTTCACAGATTACTAATAGTAGGTTTGCAATCTCATATTTCAGTTCTTTCAACACCCTTGGATGTATACCAACCGGTCCAGGTGATTTGCTACTGTTCAGTTTATCAAATAGTTTTAATAAATTTTTTCCGGTGTATTGATATTTCTTTCAATTCTTCTTTCATGGCATCACCTTTAAATACCTTAAAGCCAAAGGCCATGTCCGCCCAAGTGTAGACATCCAAGCGAAATGCTTGACAAAGCTGAGGTGATGCCCATGTTGCTGCCTGACAATGTCTGCAGGGCTACCAAGCTCCACTCCACCCACGAGAACGCTTGCATTCGGGTAGAATGGGCATGCAAACACTCCAGAACCAGCCAGTTCCACAACAGATCTGCCAAGGTAATGGCCTCCTTAACCCAGCACCCTTATGCAGACTACGCCACCGCAACACCTTGCGCAGGCAAGAAAAGAGCACAAAAAGATAGTCTGACTTATGAAAGGAATTTGTAAACTCCAAGAACCAGAGAAGCATCCTCTGGACATCCACGAGACAAAGATCCTTATGCTTCCCCCAACATTGCTCCTTAGAGAAGGAGGGCAGGTAAACAATTTGGTTCACTTGAAATGGAGAACCCAAGTCAGGGAAAAAGGAAGGCACAGGCCAAATGGAAATGGCCTCCTCAGAAAAAGATAGGTAAGGATCTCGGCAAGACAGAGCCTGCAGCTTGGAAAACCACTTTGCAGAACAATCGCAATCAAGAAGACCGTCTTGAGCATCAAGTCCTGCAAAGTAGCATGTTTCAGCAGCTCAGACGTCAGGTCTCAGAGCACCAGACACAGATCCCGGGTGGGGACCACAGAGAAGGACGCAGATGCCGAACCCCCCTGAAGAAAGCACAAAACATCCAGGTATAAGGCTAGAGACTTACCAGCCAACGGCCATCTGAAACAGGTCGAAGTTGCCACTTGAACCTTCAGGGAGCTAAGAGAAAAAAGGCCCTTCTCCAGACCATCCTGCAGAAAAAGTCACAGAGACGGCATCTTGGCTACCTCAGGAACCAGCCACTGTGCGCCGCACCAGCACTCAAGGCAACAAACCCATACTTATTTTAGATTGGTTGATCCCCTCCAGGCTCTGAGCAGAGTGGGAAAAACACAGGCAGAGAGTAGCCCATACACGCTGTCTCTTTACAGAAGCCAAGCCGTAAACAAGAAGAGAGCTGGGGCCTCCATAAGTGGCCCCCGACATAATAAGCCACAAGACGGAGGCAAGTGAAGAGGTGGCACTCATAGGAGCTGCATCAGATCTGCACATCATGCTCTCCTCAGCCAACCGAGAACCACCAGAATAATCCTTCTCAGATGGCGCTCCATATGCCAAATCACATGCCCCACCAGGGGCCATAAAGGAAACACCTACAGTAAGTGCTGACCTGGTCAAAGTTGAACCAGGGCGCCAAGGCCTTTGGACACCATCTCCATGTGGCAATTGAAGTGGCACACTTTGGCATTGGAGCGGGTCGCCAACAAATCTCTTTCGGGATGACTCCAGCAGTGCAGACACAACTGAAAACACCTCCTGACAACTCCCATTCTCCTAGAACCACAGAGTGCCGGCTGAGAAAATCCATTTCCAAAGTATCCATCCAGACAATATTCAGATCAGATAAACTAGGAGGCTCTTCACCACCCAGCCATACAGGAGAACATCTCCAGGGCTACCCTAGCACGCCTAGTGCCACCTTACCAATCGACACAGGCCACCATCATGGCATTGTCTGAGAGCATGTGAACCGCCCAGCCCTCAACCAGAGGTAGGAGATGCATAAGAACCAATCTGATGGCCCTCGCTTCAGGACAGTTGATGGACCACACCACCTCCCCACTGTTCCAATGGTCCCAGGCAGTTATGCCTTAGCAATGGGCACCCCAGCCTTAGAGACTGACATTCATCACCAGAATGATCCATGAGCAATCGTTCAGTGATACGCTCTTGCTCAGAAGACAGGGCTGCTGCCACCATCACAGGTTGGCTTTCACCATCATTGGGAGCAGGTGCCTGAACTCGAACTACTAATGAAGATCAACCTACACTCTAGAAGCCTGCTGCGAACAGAAAAGCGCAAGGCAATCCAACAGCCTTGACTTTCTCCACTGGCAGAAAGACTCCTCACACTCAAGTATCGAAAACATGTCCCCGGGAACTCCAGGGACTGGAAATGCAACAATTGGCTCTTTCTCAAATGATCACCCAGCCGAAGCTCATCAGTAAAGACACCACTTGGGGAGCTATCCTAGATGCCTCTAAGGAAGAATGAGCTTGGATGAGCCAGTAGACCAGATATGGGTGCACACAAATTCCTTGGTGCGTTAGTGCTGCAGACACCTCCACCATGACCTTGGAGAATGTCCTTCGGGCAGTGGAGAGTCCGAATGGAAGGGCAGCAAAATCATGGCAAAACACAGATACTTGCTGACTCCCCAGATCGGGATATGAAAATACACCTTGGTCAAAACCAGAGATGCAGAGAACCCTCTCTGCACACTGCTTGAATTTTGGATCACAGTTACCACTGACACACGAGGTCCAGGATGGGCTGGAATGTTCCTAACATGTCGGCCACCACAAAACAGATGAAATGCCTGCCCCTGCCTCAACTGAGGAAATGGGCACCACTGTCTTCAGGAGAAGCAACTTGTCCAAGGTAATCCGCACATCGGACCTGTTATACGCAGACCCACAAGGGGAGAAGACACAAGCCACCAGAATTGTCTTTGCATTCCAGGCCACGGCTGTACTGAATGGGGCTAGCATCCAGAGATCCTTGGTGACCCTGGCCCATTCCTCAAGAAGAGGTGAAGTCTGCCCCCAATAGGAGGAACCAGGGAATGAGCCCCCAAACCTTCATTGCGCAGCCTGGGATGGCCCTCCTCTGGATGGGACTGGGTCCCTGGGCCCAAGTGCTCCACGAAAGGATTGGGAAAGAGCCCGAAGTCCATAAGCAGAGGGGAAGAAAGGCTTTCCAGCAACGGGAATCCTGAGACACCCAGGGGTCCGACCAGCACGCCTGAGAGAAGCAGGCAGAGGCTGATGGAAAAGGGGTTCCTGCCCACTTCCCAGGCCCCTTGGACCTGTCCTACAGAAAGCTGTAAGGTTCTATCTTGTTGAGGTCCTTCATCAGCTTCTCCAAATCAGATCCAACAGAAGCATCCCTCTAAGGCCAGATGGGTAAATGGGTTTTTGGAAGATAAGTCTGCTGCCCTGTATCCAAGTCAAGCCAACATCGTGTCACAGTCAACTGAGCACAATCCCTGGCCGCTAGATGTACCAGGCTGTAAATGGCATCAGAAAGGAAGGCCGTAGCAGACTCAAAAAGAGGGGTAGAATCACTCGGCAGAAGAGACTGAATCCACTGGAGCAGGGCTCGAGATGTCAGGCCCGCACATGCCGCCACCTGAAGAAGCAAACAGAATGATCAGTCCTGTTGTAAAAAGGAAAAGAATTCCAGGGGAGGACAATCCAGATTCCAGAAACTCTTTATGGAAATAACCCCCTACAGCAGGGGACCCAGTGGGAGCAGCACACAGCAAAGTCACCGAAACCTCTGGCCAGCTGGTTATTCTTACTTGCAGCACCATCTGCCACAACCTGCCCTTAAGCAGGCAAGGCTGGACTAACCACATCCTCCTGGCATTGAGAAGGGGAGTAATCCCTCCAGGGACAGCTCAGGAGCAGCCATGCTAGAACAGCAGAGTCCAGAAGCCAGAGATGAGGCACTTTGCTTGTCACAGACAAACAACGATTCCTGGAAGAAGACAGAGTGTTAAGTACCACAACAGCACACTCTAAGGCCGCGGTGACCAAAAGGCATGCATTAACTGTGCTTTTACTGCAGCAGGGGTTAACTGCGCTTTTACTGCAATGTGCATTACAGGTGCTAGGATAGGAACGCACATTGGAATCACTTGGGCAGAATGTGTGTATAGACCGTGAGACTGTCAAGTGCACAATAGGAGAAAACGCTACTAATGTGTGCAGAAAACGGTGGGAAACCTTCATACCATGCCAATGGTCATCAGCAGCCTACCCTGAATTGCATCCCTCAGAGACAGAATAGGGAGCCCCAAACAAGGACAATGATAAGGTCAAGCCTTGGTACTCACCTCCTGAGAGCCCCAGAGAGAAGATCCGTGCCGGGCTCAGCTTTGCTCTCCTGATACTGTTTCACTGGCTTTTGCAGCACTGCATTTAAGGTGGCTAGCAGGCAGATTTCTCTAAGAGCCTTCTGCAATCTTTGGGAGATCGCAGGGAGGGAAAAGAGGAGGGAGGGGGTGTTGAGGTTGTGGGAGGCTGCGACACTCTTCCAGATCCTTCCAATTTCTGGCTGCTCAACAGGCTCTTATAAGCATGTGGAGCTGAACCAATTTTTACTCCTCCTATGGCTACCGAAAAAAACGCAGTCCAGTGGAGCATCCCATGTCGCGCTCAAGTGACAGAGTCACCGTCAAGGCAGTTGTTCATGAGAGTTTAATAAATCTTTTCCTCTCAAATCTTCAGAGGAAAAAAATCCATCCACCATCTGCTGGAGACAAAGAAATACTAAAGAGGACTCTGGTGACTGAGGCGTATAGAAGCATGGGAGACAGGTCCCTGGGCTTTTCATTGGTTCTTTGTCACGATCTATCTGCTGGTAGGGGAACACAACCCACTTGTTTGGACTGGTCTAGCAGGATGATATGGAAACAACCATTTACTTTTATTTACTTATATACTACTAGACTATCCGCACTGTCTTCCTCCTGCCATCTTATCCTCTAATTCAACAAAAGCCTGGGAAGCAGGAGTCTTCTCACCATCCCATGCAAAAAGAGCGCACAGAGCCTCAGTATAACAGCATGAAGGATTTTCACCATATTCCACCCTCTGGATCCCACAAGAATCCCCTATCCTGCCCCTTTCCTCCAATACACTCTAAACCCTGCTTCTTGCCTCTTCCTCCCAGCGACATACCTTCTTGAAGAAATAGGGAACAGCATCACAGTAAATCTTGCGGAAGGTGGGGTGACTGGACATGTCATTTCGTTTTTCTTCTGTAGAATAAGTGGGAAAAAACATAACATACCCATGAGGCATAATTAGAAAAAGGAGAAGGGGGGAGATGGCATAGATCTACATGTCAGAAAAAAAAGGTTTTGTCCATTCAAGAAAAATAAGGTTAAAAGGACACACTTACAGCATAACACAATGACATGTTTCCTCGTTACTCCACTTGCAGACTCCCTCCTTCTCCAACATCACTTACTCTCTCACCCTCCACCCCACCTCCCCCCCCCATTACCCATGTGGTCAGCATCTCCCCTCAAGCCTCTCTTTTTCCAATGGCAACTGCAACAATGAAAAAAAGCGATAGCATAGGCCTGTGCCGGCCAGTCACAAAGTTTCTCAGCCCATGCGATCTTGAGCTTTTCTTGGCAACAGGAAGTGTGTGTCAAGGGTGGGGTGTGGAAGAACTCTAGACCACATGCATCCCAAGAATCATGACTGACTGCTGCAGGCATGTGTTATTGCTTGGGGGGGGAGGGGAGGGAGATTTACTGTTACAGTCCTTGTAGGGAGGGGGGAAAGGTTTGAGTTGAGGGGCTTGCCATGGAGGGAATAAGGGAGAGATACTGGACAGTGGTGTGAGGAGCGTCAGGAGGCAGCGGTAACATCAGCAGCAATGTACAGAAACAGGAAGGACTATGGCCCAGCAGATCTGTTGCACTGGGAGGCATAGGCATCTGTTTGTTTGTGCATGCTTGCGCGTGTGTAAACAGATGTATATGGACAGAAAACAATCAAAAACAAACAAAAATAATAAATGAAGCTTATGCGAAAAGTACCTAAAAATGCATACACAGAACATTCTCACAACAAAATAAAAATCACCTAAGTAAGGCACTTTAGTTTCTCTCATCTAGCAGACAAGGAAGTAGCAGTGCAAACTGATGATTGCTATAGAATCTTGACTTTTGATTATTCTTGCATTTAAAATAATTTCGGGGGGGGGGGGGGGGAGAGATAGTCAAAGGCCACCGCTACATGCCCTGATGCTACGCGGTTAGCATCGAGGCATTCCGAGGTGGAGTGGAGGTGGCATCTGACGCTAATCAGGCAGCAGCGATATTGAGCCACTACCCAATTAGCTATCCGCAGGTAAAGTAAGACACAGCAAAAGATGGCCTAACTTTACCTGTGGAGGCTAACTGAGCAGTGGCTCTATATTGCCACTGCCTGGTTTGCTTCCAGGGGTCTGTGGCAACCCGGATATTCAATGCTGGTAGACGGATATGACCCCGGTATTGAATTTCTGGGGTTAGTTTTCAGTGGCAAAGGCTACCTGCATTAGCAGCGCTAGCTGCCACCGCTGAATGTCTCCCCCTCTTCATTAATTTAACAGAAAAAAATGATGAACGTTTGGAATTAATAGTTTATTTTATACAAACACAGACATTTCAGAGGCTCTCAGGTATGTTTATCATTGGTAAGGACAAACCAAGCAGGTAAATAGTGTAGTTGCTTACCTGTAATGGGGGTTTCTCCATAGACAGCAGGCTTCATGGGTACCAGGTGGCCATATCCTTTGTGACTGAACAGCAGGGGTCGTCCAGCTGCAAGAGGAGGTCATGATAATAGTGCAGTATCTGCATGACTAGAAGGTCACTCTGGTAGGACTTTCTTCCAATTGCATCTAGCGTTCTCTGTTCTTTGCCAGACAGCATGTGCACGTGCCTTGGAGCTCTTAGATTTCTTAGGACTGTCTTGGAAACAACACTGATGATGAAGTTGTTGATGCTTGAATCCTGGCAAAGGTAGGACTTTGTACTTCAAGTTCAAGTCCCAGGAGATAGCATATATTGATGTTGGGGTTTTCCAAAGGGAAGCCTGTAGGTCTTGGAGAATCTGGTGGACTGGCAGCACTATCACTTCCTTGGGAGTGCTACAAGCCCCGAGGATGAATGGGAAGTCACATTTGTTCATAAGGGTTTGGGAATCGCTAAGGGCGAGTGCCCAAGAGATCTTTTTAAAGGAGATCCTCTGCAACCTCTTCACTGCGTTCCTGGCACAGCAGAGGGGGGGAATGTTTTCATCTACCAGGGAGGGAGTTGCCTCCCAATGGTGGGAATAGGGAGCACTAGAGAGGGAGCAGAAGTTATCCTTGAAGGGCAGGGGGCATGCCAGTCAATAAGGGATGCCCTGTTCTAGTCATCTGGCTAACTCCTCTAAGCTAAGTTTACATTTCCTCTATTGAGATGTTTATCACCAAGAACCTTTAATCGAGGATATTTTTGAGTTTTATATAAGAGTAAACTTTAAAAAAATCCATGGAACCTGGTCATTGATGTGAAAACTGGCACTGTTAAAAGGGCCGTGTGCCCATGTTTGAGTGCCGTCAGTTTTTTCTGAGACCAGTGTTCATGTGATAAGTTAGAAAGTTTCTACGTTGCTGTGTTAAAGTATTAAACGGCTTGTACGATTTATTACCTTTGAGTTACCGTTTAAGAAGCATAAGACTAAATCCCACTAGTCAATAAGGGATGGCGTTCTGGAGTTCGAGGGTGCTCAAGAGTCCACAGGTACTTTGAATGGGGAGCTCTGGAGGATGTCCTCACTTCGGTTGGAGAACCAGTCTACCTGCAGAGGCATCTGCAGGATGGCAGCCGTCTTAGCAGGATGATGAGCGAGGCATTGGGACTAGGAGCTCCTGTACGCGATGATGGGGTTCCCTTAGCACAGGGTTCTCTTCTTTCTTATTGTTTAGAAGGGGGGGGGGTCGTTCTTACTAGGGCCTCCTGGGATTTGGTGCTTGAGGCTACTGCTGGGCCTGCCTAGTGGAACTGCTTAATCCTTCTCCAGAGACAGTCTGTATCTGCAAGGGCTGTATGGAGTTTTTGGCCTTTGGGTTTTTTTTTTTTTTACTCTACCCAGTTGTACTTGTAGTTTAAGAAGCCTCCCGAGTTGATCCATGTGGTGAAAGGAAGGAGCAACCAGCCTGAGTATGCAAGCTCTGGGCATTATAAGGATAAGCCAGTACTGGGAGAAAGTCTGCCTCCAGTCATAAGGCTGCCCTACTGGTTCCCAGCTAAGCCTTGTCTGGGCCCAATGGGGCTAGGGCGGAGGGAGGTGGATCGCAGCGGTGCCACGACCATGGGAAGGAAGGCAGAACCTGCATCTGTCAAGGATCTTCCTGAGAGAAAGGTTTGTCCTTTTTTTTTTGTAAGCTTGCCACGGCCACAGCAATGAATGTCTGGAGTCTTCTTTCTTCTTACTGCTTTACAGTCTTTGATACAAATGTGGGGGGTTTTGTGAGTGTGTGTGATGGAAAAGAACGAGAAAAGCAGACAAGAAGGCATGCTCAGAGAGGTCCAAAGAATTCTCTGAGCTAGGCAACTCAGCTCCATTGAAAATGTCACCAGTGTGCTTGCATGATTTCTGCTGGTCTCTGGAGAACAATAAGGATCTTTTGAGAAGTGCGCTGGGGTCAGTTTGGACCTGCCCTTTCTGCTTGCTATTTTGGGAGTGGAGGAGTAGCCTAGTAGTCAGAGCAGCAGGCCAAGAACTATGGAAACCAAGGTGCAAATGCTTTTTCTCTCACTTATGCTCTTTGTGACCTTCGTCAAGTCATTTAACCCTATGCTGCTTCAAGTAAAAAAAAAACTTAGATCGTAAGCCTTTTTGTGCAGGAAACTACAGAACTTGTATGTACCTTGCCTTGAGCTTGAATTTGGAAAGACACGTAATTAAATATGAAATCTAAATCCAACTATAACCAGCATCCACTGGGCTGTGGTACCATGAACCCTCACTCATATCTATCCAGGGTATCTTCATTTCCATTTCATTTCTGCTCCAACCCAGCTATCACAGTGACAGTCCTCTTACTGAGAAGTACAAGATGAAATTAGACTTTACCTGCTATTTTTCTTTCCTTGAATCCCTCCAGTCCAGTTCAGACTGCTGGGTTCCCACTTCCAGCAGATGGAGACTGAGAATTTTAGGCTTTGATGATGTCACAGTATAAAGGCACAGAGCCCCTCCCTTCAAGCTAATATTCTAGTAACAAAGCAGACTTCAAAGAGGAGCAATATTAAACAATCTGTTAAACCACATGCATAAACTATATACATGACCAAAAAGATATGGCCAGAAATTACCACCTCTGAGAGAAGCAAAGATGCAGTCCCACTTTAGTACTCCCAAAAGAGCAGCACGATTCAATCGCCATGCACTTGACAATGAAAAATAAACCTCCTTTCTTATCCGGGCTTGCTTAACAGACTGAAAACGGGCGGATTCTGGACTGGACTGAAGGGATTCAAGGAAAGAAAATTGGCAGGTAAGGTCTAATTTCATCTTCCTTATCATCCCTCCAGTCCAGTCAAGACTCCTGGGATGTACCACAGTAGTACTCAAGATTGGGCAGGACCAGCAAGCCCGGCCTTTAGCACTCTGGCACCAAACTGTGCATCTGCTCTGGCCTGGACATTGAGCTGATGGTGACGCACAAAGGTGTGAAGAGACGACCAGATAGTCATCTTACAGATATGCACTGGGGGAATGAGACCATACTCTGCCCACGAGGCCGCCAGCGCTCTAGTAGAGTGCGTGTGCGCTATCTTAGAGAAAGAGCCCTATGCTTCACAAGATAAGCAGAAATGATAGCCTCCCTCGGTCATCGTGCAATGGAAGCTTTTGACGTCACTTCTCCTTTACGCAGCTCTCCAAAAAGACAAACAGATGTTTCAATCTGCGAAAGGACTCCATCTGTTTGAGATAACAATACAGAATCCTGTGAACATCCAGGAGATGCAACTGCCGATCCGCTGTCCAAAAAAACCCCAGAACCACCACCATCTGATTCAGGTGATACGCCGAAACGACCATAGGTAAGAAAGAGGGTACAGGACACGAAAGGACCTTCTCCTTGGAGAACACCAGGAAGGGCTCCCTACATGACAGCACTTGGAGCTCAAAGATTCTACGAGCCAAAAAAATGGCCACCAGAAACACTACTTTCAAAGTGAGATCCTTAATAGCGGCCCTACTCAAGGGCTCGAAAGGAGGCCCTGGTCAACACCTTAAGACCACCTTAAGTTCCCAAGATAGTACCATGGAATAGACAGGAGGACAAAGCTGTTTGACAGCTCTAAGAAACTGCACTATATCTGGGTAAGCCACCAGAGAGACGTCTTGTACTCGACCGTGATAACAGGCGAGAGCGGCCACTTGTACTTGCAAGGAATTCAATGCCAGGCCCCAGCACATCCGGAATTAAGACCAGCAACATTCGCTGACCCGACCATCACACCAGGATTCAAAGATACATCAGACCTTAATATAGGACAAAGACATGGAAGGCTTGCGAGCTCGCAATAAGGTGAAGATGTCCTTTGCAGAGTATTCCCTTCTTCTTAGCCGAGCCCTCTCAAGAGCCAGGCTGTAAACAAGAATTGATCCACTTGAGGCATGAGGATTGGGCCTTGTGATAGTAGATTGCTCTTCACCAGCAGGTGCCATAGGATGGCCACTGCCAGGCAGATGAGATCCACATACCATGGGCCTCAGAGGCCAATCTGGAGCCACCAGAATCACCAGATCCTGATGAGCCTCCATCCTCTGGAGCAGCCGCTCTATCAGAAGCAACAGAGGAAATACATAAAGGAAGCCCTCCTTCGGCCACACTTGAGCTAAAGCATATAGACCTTCGGACATTCTTTCCTGCTGTCGGTTGAAGAACAGACTCACCTTGGCATTGGACATGGAAGCCATCAGATCCATTATCGGCATCCCCTGATGATGGGTCATATTGTGAAACACTGAGTTCTCTAAGGACCATTTCCCCGTGTTTAACTGATGCCTGCTGAGAAAATTGCTTTGTATGTTTTCTTTTCCTGCCACATGCACTGCTGACAATGCCAAAAGGTTCAACTTAGCCCAATGAAGAGGCAACACTTCCTCCACTAGAAATGTGCTTCCTGTGCCCCCCTGGTGATTGATGCACATCACCGTGGTGGTGGTGTCCAAAAAGATCCTCACAGCCCGGTGTTGCACTAGAGGGAGAAACACCTGGCGAGCCAAAAAGACTGCCCGCATTTCCAGATGACTGATGGATCAAGAGCTCTCCTCTGGGGACCAGAGACCCTGTGCTACCTGTGACAATGAGCTCCCCAACCGGAAAGACTAGTGTCCGTCGTCACTACAGTCCACTCTGGAGGTTCCAATGGCATCCTCTTTAACAGGTTGGTGGAGTCCAACCACCAGTCCAGACTGACCTTTATCTCTCTCAGACAGACTAGCCCCTGTAAGAGAGGATGAACCTGTGGGGACCAATGAGATAACAGAGACCTTGCAAGGGGCGTGTATGTGCCCTGGTCCAAGGGACAAGATCTAACGCTGCCGTCATGGACCCCAGAATATGAAGATAAAACCACACTGTCAGAGCCCATTGACTCAAGAACAGCTGAATCTGAGGCTGCAATTCTCTGGCCCGCTCTAGCAGTAGGAAAACCAGTTCCCTCAATGTGTCGAACCATGCTCCAAAGTAAGTGAGATCTTGAGAACGGACCAAATTGGTCTTGACCAGCTTGACCATCCAAGCAAGCCCTTTCAGGACCTCGAGAACTCGCCGAGTAACCACATGAATCTCCTCTCTGATCAGTCAGTCATCCAAATAGGAGTGCACTAACATTCCTTCATGCCACAGAACGGCCGCCATGACCACCATGATCTTCGTAAAGGTTCGAGGAGCTGTCGCCAGACCAAAAGGCAGAGCTTGAAACTGAAAATGACCCATCGTAACTGTGAAGCGCAAGAAATGCTGATGCTCTGGACGAAAGGGAACACACAGATACAACGCCTGAGATCCAAAGCTGTCAAGAACTCGCCCTTCCTTACGGCCATTATGACGGATCGTAATGTCTCCATTTGAAAGTGAGGCGCCCGCAAAGCTTTGTTGAAATGCTTGAAATCGAGTAGGCTGAAAGGACCCTTCCTTTTTGGGGACCACATAATAAATGGAGTATCAATCTTGACCTAACTGGTCTGCGGGCACTGGGACCACGGCCTCTAGCTGAATCATCCTCTGGAGGGTGTCCGACACCACCTGCATCTTGGAAGGAGCCTTGCAAGGGGACACTAGGAAGATGTCTGAAAGAGGTCGAGCGAATTCCATACCGTACCCCTTGCGAATGACTTTAACACTCACTGATTGGAAGTAATTTGGACCCAGGCAGAGTAAAATTGGTGTAGACGGCTGCCCATGGGAATCAACCCCACCTGGGTCTCCCTCACTTCATTGTGTCTTCTTGGAACCGGCCCCAGCTCCTGCAAAATAGCCTCTACCTGTTCCTCTGCCGACTCAAAAAGACTGACCCCTGGCAGGGTAGCACACCTGCTGGAAAGGTGCAAAGTGTACCGCGCAGAATCAATGAAAATCCCTAAACAATCCAAGGCCGCTGGTGCCGCCTTACTAGTCTTAGGCTTATCCTCCGGGAATTTGGCAGATTTGGACTCACCCAAGTCCTTAACCAACTTTTCCAACACCTTGCCAAAAAGGAGCTTGCCCTTAAAGGACAGCTTACTGAGACGAGTCTTAGAAGACACACCCGACGACCAATTGCACAACCAGAGGAACCACCTAGTCACTACCAAATAAGCTATACTCTTAGTGGAAACCTTAATGAGATCATAGAAGGTGTTTGCTAAATATGCGGAACCTGATTCCAATTTAGCCACTTCAGATAGTGAATGCTGTCCCCTGGAGACCGTATCGGGCAGACCCTGGGAACATTGTAAACAGGCCCGCAGCACAAACGCCTCACATACTGATGCTTGCAGTCAAAGCATTAACCTCAAAAACCTACTTTAAAAGCATTTCCAATTTTTTGTCCTGCTCATCCTTAAGCGTCGCACCACCCTCCACGAGGATGGTCGTCGTCTCGGTCACCATTGAGACCAACAGGTCTACTTTAGGCAACTTAAGAACATAAGATATGCCATACTGGGTCAGACCAAGGTCCATCAAGCCCAGTATTCTGTTTCCAACAGTGGCCAATCTAGGTCATATGTACCTAGCAGTTTCCCCAAGAGACACAAGTTCCACAATGCTTGTACTGGGTCAAGCATTGATATCTTCGGTCACTTCTTAATAATGGTTTATGGACCTTTCCTCCAGGAACTTGTCCAAACCTTTTTTAAACCCAGCTACACTAACAGCCTTTACTACATCCTCCGGTAACAAATTCCAGAGTTTGATTACACGTTGAGTGAAAAAATATTTTCTTTTATTAGTCTTAAATAGTTTACCCTGTAGCTTCATTGCATGTCCCCTAGTCTTTCTATATTCTGATAACGTAAACAATCGATCTACGTTCCACTCCGTTCATTAAAAAAAAACAACTCTATGGGGAGGAGGGAGGACTGTGAGGACTGATTCCTGCTATCCCTGGAGAACATCTGTACAGATGAGTAACTACGCTTTTTCTGGGAACAAGCAGGAAGACAGTCCTCACATATGGGCCTCCCAAGCTACAGGCTACCGAAGAAACCTGTAAAAGCCACGGGCGACCCAAATAGAGGACTGTAAAGGACAGCAGGGAGCACTGGTTGCTGGAAGTCCGGCGATGCAGCACCAATATCAAAGATGGAATCACCTCTCCGGTAGCCTGGACAAAAAGGGCTAGAGGGAAGGAGATGCACTATTCCCCAGAGGTAACAAAGTACTGCCTGGCCGAAGGCACCATCATACCATGAGCTCTCCTCCAAACAGTAATACGCTGCGAAGGTATGGACAGGGGACCAGGTGATGGTCCGGCAGATGTCCAGCAAGGGCACAGAGTGAAGATTGGCCACAGAGGCTGCCATGGCACACACACTGTGTGCAGTGACATGTTGCAGCCTGATCGGAGGCGAAGGAAATGCAGTCGACCACCCACCGGGAAAGGCTGCGCTTAGAGACAGCAACCCCAAGCCGACTAGGGTCATAAGAGACAAAGGTTCTCCAAGCAGTGGTGGAGCTACATCCTCTGGAGATAGAAGGACAATGCCTTCTTGCAATCGAGAGTGTGCAGGGAGGCCTCCGCCCAGGAGAAGTAAGGCCTGGGAAAGAAGGTAGGGGGTACCATCTCTTGATTCAGGTGGAAAGCAGAGACCACCTTGGGCAGGAACTTGGGGTGAGTCCGAAGGACAACCCTGTTCCTGCAGAACCTAGTGTAGGGCGCGTGGGCTACCAGCACCTGCAGCTCACTCACCTGTCTGGCTGAAGTGAGTGCCACCAGGAAAATTGACCTTCCATGACAGGTAGTTGAGGTGGCACATGGCCAAGAGTACAAAGGGGGGAGCCATGAGCTTCCCCAGCACCACATTGAGGTCCCATGCCACTGGTGGCGGACAGATTAGGGGCCGTGACAGGAGTCGTCCCTTCATGAAACGGCCCACCAGGGAGTGAAATGGCCAGGCTGTCTATCAGATGGTGGTGTGCTGATATGATACTAAGGTACACTCTGTGTTGGACTTCAGGCCAGCTCTGGAAAGATGCAAAAGATACCGTAGGATGTCTTGCACAGAGCAAGAGAAGGGGGTTAAGACCCCCATCTGTGCACCAGACAGAGAACCTGCGTCACTTGAAGGCATACACTTGATGCAAAAAATCCTTATGCAAAGCCAGCAGGACATCCTCCACCTCCCGCAAGAGGCAGAGGTGTGCTATGGCTAACTTCTCAGCATCCAGGCTATCAGGGCAAGGGACAGTTGGTTGGGATGGAGAAGCGACCCGTTCTCCTGTAACAGTAGGTCTGGGGAGCTCCCTAATGGCAGCGGGTCCCTCCAGGACAGCTGCCGGAGTAGAGGCAACTGCTGTTACCTGGGCCACCTGGGAGTGATCAGGATGACTGAGGCTGCTTCTGATTGTATCTTGAGGAGAGTCCGGGGAACCAGGGGTGTAGACGGGAATGTGAACATGAGGCCCCTGGACTAAGGGAGGAGGAGAGCATCGACTGCCTCCTGCCCCCAGGCCAGTCTTGAGCAGCTTTGCAGTTGTGCATTCTCCAGGCTTGCGAAAAGATCTATCTCCGGGGTCCCCCAGCGGTGAAAGACGTCGATGAGCACCCTCGGGTTGAGTCGCCACGCGTGGAATTGAAGGACCCAGTTCAAATAGTCTGCGAAGACCAAGTTTAAAAACCTTCTGAAAACCTACTTCTTTCAATCTGCATTTGATCTGCCTCCCACTACTCCCTGACCCTTCATGACCCCCGCCTCTACTCCTGTCTCTAATGGTTACCTTCTCTCTCTTCCTTCGCTGTCCTGTCATACATTGGAGTTCCTTTCCTTTCTCGGCCTTTGGCCATTACTCCTTATTTTATTCTATATTTATAAACTGCCCTGGTGTCATGAAGAAGTGGTATATAAAGAAATCTAACAAACAAACACTGAAACACTGTCCTGGCCCAGAAGGTAAACAGCCCAAAGGGAGATCTCTCTCCCCACAGCAAAGTTCCACAGATAAAGAGCTTCCCAGCAGAGGTGGTCCAACCCATACCCCCCCCCCCCCCCACTTGCTGCTGATTGTCCTTCTGGACTTGAACCACCTGTCCCATCAGATGGTCTTGAATCTCCCATGGAGCACTGTATACTGCCCTGGGTTCCAGCAGGTTGATCTGAAGAGCACTCTCTGCTGACGACCGTGGGCGCTGTGACTGCAGGTGGTTGCTGTGGGCTCCCCAGCTCAACTTGGACATTCAATTTGCAGTGGAGGAGTGGCTTAGTGGTTGGGGCAAGGTACTTCAGGCCGGAAGGTCGGGGTTCAAATCCCACTAGAGGACAGCAACCTTGGGCCGGAAGGACTAGGGTTTCTAGTCCCACAGGTGCTCCTTGTGGTCTTGGGCAAGCCACTTAACCCTCCATAGCCCATGGTCCCTGTAAAATAGTTATCTCCAAGTTATAATGCCCTGTTCAATATAATTTCAGTTTGTTCAATGTAAACCGCACTGATGAAGAATAGCGCGGTATATAAGAGAATGTAAATAAATAAATAAATAAACATGTTGTGAGAATGTGCTGTGCCGGTGGTGCCCAGAAGGGTAGGACGGCCCTGAGGTTGTGGGGGTTCTGCCACCAGGTAAGGACTGGCGTGACCTGAATCCTGTCCAAGCGGCCAGAGGCCTGTGTCCACTAGGAGCTGAGGGTCCACTAGGCCTGTCTCATTCAGAGGTGGGCAAAGGGCAAGATGTGGACTGTGGAAGCCATGTGTCCCAGCAGGCATAGCATTTGTCGTGCCGTCACCACCGAGAGCCCTGTACTTCCTTGGCTAAGGCAGATAGGCACAGTGCACGATCCTGCGGGAGGAAGACACTTGTCTCAGTGCAGTCCAAGAGGGCGCCTATGAACTCTAAGCACTGGGCCAGTAGCAGGTGCAACTTTGGGAAAATGACCACAAACCCTAGACTCTGCACCCCCTATGGTGCGCTGGGCTGTGTGGCACACTTCCTCCAGCGAGCTGGTCTTGATGAGCCATCGTCATTAGGGGAATACAAAAATCCCTAAAAGACAGAGGTGGGTGGTGATGATTGCCAGGCACTTGGTGAACACCCGAGGGGCCGAGGCTAGGCCGAAGGGAAGCACCCTGTATTGACAGTGGTGGCCGACGAGGACAAATCATAAGTACTGACAGTGCTTTGGGTGGATCAGGATATGGGTGTAGGCATCTTTGAGATCCAAGGAGCATAGCCAATCTCCCCGCAGGAGGTAAAGCAGCAAGGTTCCAAGGACTACCATTTTGAACTTTTCCTTGACCAGGAAGTGGTTGAGGTCCTGTAGGTCCAAGATGGGCCGGAAGCCCCCTGTCTTCCTGGACACAAGAAAGTAGCGGGAGTAGAACACCTTGCTCCAAAGAGGCTGGGGAACTGGGTCTACAGCTTGATCCTCAAGCAGGGACCCGAGCTCCCTTTGCAGGAGTTCCCTGTGTCCATGGGAAATTCCCCTGGGAAGAAGGGAGAAGGCAGCTGGACAAAGTAAAGGAGGTACACTTCCCGGACCACCTACAGCACCCAGGCATCTGTGATGATATCTGGCCAGAGGTGCGCAAAGTGGGCCAGTCGTCCTCCCGTGAACCTTGGGCCCATTACCTCCTGGGGAAGGAAAGCTATGCCCAAGGAGTCAAAAGCCCCCCCCCCCCCCAGGCTGCGGCTGGGGTGCAGTTTGGGGTTTGGGGGCTTTTTGCTAATGGGGGCCATGCCCCTGGCCCTTGGCCTGCCACCCCTGTTAGGGAGCCTGATAGGCCGGAAAGAGTAGTTACTCACCTGTAACAGGTGTTCTCCAGGAGCAGCAGGAATCAGTCCTCACATATGGGTGACGTCGGTGCTGACGGAGCCCTCATGCGGAGCATTTCCCCACCTTTCAAAGAAAGCCTTTGGGAATGCAGCGCGCATGTGCAGTCCCCTTCCGGCCCAAGGTTGCCATCTTGCTCAGTCTGATGACATAGCTAAAAGACAGCAAAACCAAAATGAATCATATGACTGCAACTCCAAGGGGAGGAGGGAGGGTCGTGAGGACGGATTCCTGCTGCTCCTGGAGAACACCTGTTACAGGTGAGTAAATACTCTTTCTCCAGGACCAAGCAGGAAGTCAGTCCTCACATATGGGACTCCCCAGCTTCAGGCTACCGGGAACCCAAGCTGAAAAATAAGCTCCCTCTAGAGCGTCAACATCCGTGAAAGAAATATTTCTGAGAACGCCCCCGTACGGTAGCCCAACACAAGGGCCGGAGGGTAGGAGTTGCCTAAACCTCAAAGAGATTACGGAGTACCACCTGTCTGAAAGCACTGTCCCTACGGGACTCCCTCTCGAAGCAGTAGTGAGCCGCAAAACTCTGGCTTGAAGACCAAGTAGCGGCCCGGCAGATGTCTGCCAATGGAACAGAGCGGAGGTGGGCTACTGACGCGGCCTTCGCCCTGACACGGTGGGCCGTGACTCGACCCTACAATCCGCTACCCAAAGGGACAACGTACGCTTGGAGACAGGCAACCCCAATTTATTAGGGTCAAAAGATACGAAGAGCTGAGCAGCCCTTCGACGCCCCTGTGTACGGTCTATGTAAAAAGACAAACGCCCTACTACAGTCCAGGGTATGCAGGACTGTTTCAGCCCGGCTGGCATGTGGCCTGGGGAAGAATGTTGGAAGAACCACCTTCTGATTGAGGTGGAAGGAGGAGACAACCTTCGGAAGGAACTTAGGGTGAGTCCGCAAGACCACCCTGTTGTTATAGAACCGTGTGTACGGTCTATCAGAAACCAGAGCTTGAAGTTCACTCACACGCCTGACCGAGGTAAGAGCCACTAAGAACAACGTCTTCCAGGAAAGGAAGCGTAAATGACAGGTAGCCATCGGCTCAAACGGTGGGCAAGTAAGTTGCTGCAAGACCACAATCAAGTCCCACTCAGTGGCTGGCGGACGGATCGGAGGCTTGAGCAAAAGCAGGCCTCTGAGGAAGCGGGACACCAAGGGTCGCCCGACAGATTGGCCCACTACCTGTGAGTGGTGTGCCGATACAGCACTGAGGTGGACCCGAACAAAGTTAGATTTAAGGCCTAGGTCCGAGAGGTGGAGCAGGTACTGCAGCACCACGGGAACCAGGCACGAAAAAGGATCCTCCTGGCGCTGAGCACACCAGGTGGAGAACCTACGCCACTTGAGGGCATAAGATTTTTGCCTCCTAGAAGCCAAAACCACCTCTTCCACCTCCTTAGGAAGACGTAAGGGGGCTAGAACTACCCTTTCATCAGCCAGGCCATCAGATTGAGGGATTTGAGGTTGGGGTGCAGGAGAGTTCCCTGGTCCTGAGACAGGAGATCGTGATGCAGCCCCAGAGGGAGTGGAGTGTCCACTGCCAACTACAGAAGAAGTGGAAACCAAGGCTGCCTCGGCCATCTGGGGGCTACCAGAATCACCGAGGCCTTGTCCTGAAGAACCTTGAACAAGGTTCAGGCCACTAAAGGCATGGGAGGAAACGCATACAGTAGGCCGGTAGACCAAGAGATTAGAAATGCATCTGCTGCTACTCACAGAGGATGCGGTTGTCTGGAACAGAACCTGGATAGCTGACGGTTCAGTGGACTCGCAGAGAGATCGATGACTGGAAGACCTCATCTTAGAAATATCCCTTGGACCACCAGAGGATAAACTGCCATTCATGAGGCTGTAGAATCCTGCTCAATCTGTCTGCCAGGCAATTTTCCTGGCCAGGCAGATAAACTGCCTTGAGAAACATGTTGTGTTCGATTGCCAAGGAGCACAGGGCCTGTGCCTCCTGACACAGAAGCTTGGAGCCTGTGCCCCCTTGCTTGTTCACGTAGAACATTGCCACT
Source organism: Ichthyophis bannanicus (assembly GCA_033557465.1). Taxonomy (NCBI): domain Eukaryota; kingdom Metazoa; phylum Chordata; class Amphibia; order Gymnophiona; family Ichthyophiidae; genus Ichthyophis; species Ichthyophis bannanicus. The sequence continues at coordinate 1,121,825,599 of CM066031.1, read as the reverse complement.
TGATTGTCTGTCTGGACTAAGACAGACTGGTGAGAGAGGACATGAGAGAAAGTCTGTAGAGCTAAGCGGATAGCTCGCAACTCCAACATATTGATCTGCTGTGTGGACTCCCAAGGAGACCAGAGGCCCTGAGTGCAAGCCCCCTGGCAATGTGCACTCCAGCCCTGAAGGGAAGCATCGGTTGTCAGCACCTGTGTGTGAGGAGGCGCCTGAAAAGGCACCCCCTGGACCAGGTTCTGGAGATGCAGCCACCACCGTAAGGAGGCTGACAGCAGTTTGGACACCCTTATCTTGTCTTTCAAGTCGCCTGTGGCTTGCACCCACTGAGCTCTGAGGCACCACTGAGCAGGTCGCATGTGCAGGCGGGCATTCGGAGTTACATGGACCGTGGAGGCCATGTGGCCCAAGAGCCTTAGGAAGTTTCTGGCGGAGACTAGAGAACCGCTCCGGAACTGATTGGCCAATGCCATCAGTCTGTGGGCCCTGTCCTCGGGCAAATAAGCCTTCGCCTGGAGGGTATCCAATCTTGCCCCTATGAACTCCATGTTCTGCGAGGGGAGCAAAGTGGACTTTGCGAAGTTTACCACGAAGCCTAGATGCTGGAGAAGAGAAACAGTGCGAAGGGTGGCCTGGCTGGCCTCCTGTGGAGAATGACCCCTGATGAGCCAGTCGTCCAGGTATGGAAAGACAAAGATGCCCTGGTTTCTGAGATAGGCCGCCACCACCGCCAGGCACTTGGTGAAAACCCTGGGGGCGGAGGTGAGGCCAAATGGAAGTACTCTGTATTGAAAATGATTTCCTCCCACTACAGATCTGAGATATTGTCTGTGGTCTGGATGAATGAGGATATGAGTATAAGCATCCTTTAGGTCTAAGGAGCATAGCCAATCTCCCTGCTGGAGGTAGGGCAGCAGTATCCCAAGGGTAAGCATCTTAACATGTTCCTGGAAAGGGAAAAGTTCGAGATTTCGCAAGTCTAGGATGGACCTGAGGCCTCCTGTCCTTTTTGGTACCAGAAAGTACCTTGAATAGAAGCCTTGGCCTGTCAGGTGGTGAGGCACTGGTTCCACCGCCTGCTCCTTTAGAAGACTTGCCAACTCCTGAAGGAGGAGGTTCCTGTGAAGAGGGAGTCTTGGAGGCTCCCCTGGAAAATAGGAGGGGGGTAACTGGTTGAAGGGGAGCAAATAGCCATTCTGGACTATGCTCAGTACCCAGGTATCCCCTGTTATGGCTGACCACCTGTGGACATACAGTGTCAGCCGGCCTCCTGTGCTGAGAAGAGCCAGCTGAGGAGGAGAGGCTATGCAATGGTAGTCAAACCCCGCTCCCTGCTGTGCAGGAGCCGGAGCCGCTGGCTTGGGGGTTTTCTGCCTACAGGGCACATGTCCCTGCCCCTTGGCCTGCTGACTCTTATGGGGAGCTGCAGAGGCCTGAAAATGAGGGTAGGATTTGTAGGCAGTAGCCTTCCTCGGGTAAAAGGGCTTTTCCCCCGAGCCCTTCTTCTTCTGAGAAGGGGCAGAAGTTTTCCTGGACAGCCTTGTCCTGGTGAGAGTCTCAGACTCACGTTCTGCAGCCTTTTCAGCCATGGGTTTGCCAAAAAGGTTCTCACCTCGGCAGGGGACATCGACCAACTTGTCCTGTACCCATGGCTCAAGTTCCGATGTCTGTAGCCAGGCCTGACGGCGTGCACCAATGCTGGCCGCGGCTACTCAGGCCGAAGCCTCGAAGCCATCATAGGCTGCTCGAGAGATAAACTTAGAGCACTCTCGAATCCCAGATGACAAAGACTTAAACCTCTGCAAATGTTCCTCGGAGAGGCTAGCTGAGAACCCGGCAATCTCCTTTGCCAGGTCCCAAAGGTACATTCCCATGTACAGCTGGTAGGTCTGGACACGGCACGCCAGCATAGAGCCCTGGAAGCACTTTCTACCGAGGGCATCCAGGTTCCAGGCCTCCCTGCTGGGGGGCACCGAGACGTGTATCTTCTGACTCTTCAGACGATGCATGGCCAATTCCACAACCATGGAGTGGTGCGGTAGCTGTGCCTTCTGGAACCCAGGGCTCTTACAGACTCGATAAATGGAATCGACCCGTTTGCTGAGAACCGGCGCCGAGGCCGGGGCCTCCCACATGCGGAAGAGCAGCCATTCCAGCATCGGAAGAACCGGTACAGTAAAGGCCTCCTTAGGCGGAGAGTCATACTGGAGGGCCTCGAGCTCTTCAGCTCGAGGCTCCTCCTCGGGATCCGCAGGGAAGGCCAAAGCTTTGGCCATGTCCCGCACGAAGTCCGAGAACTGGGTATCCTCCGGTGGGGACCGTCTCCGAGGCTCGGACTCCGGTGAGTCCGATGGGACGCACCGGGTCCGGAAAGTATCCGGGGACTCCTCATCCTCCATCTCCCACTCTGACCCCTCCGAGGAGGAATTGAACAGCTCCGGGCGGGCACCAATGCCATCCGCACCGATGCCGAGGGCACCGGAGTCGACGACCTTGGCCCCGAGCGGGAGGCCGAGGGGGACCTTGGCCGAGGATCGACTTGAGACCGCATCAACTCAAGGATCGGCTCAGCCTCCTGGGTCGACTTGGACGTCGAGGTCCCGGTGGTTGGGGCAGATGCACCGGTCAGACCGGCGATCAGTACCTGCTGCTGCTCCATGAAGGCAGCCAAGCTGCTCTCCAAGGCCGTCAACCTGAGACTCAGCGGGCCCTGACGTCGGCTCCCCCGGAGGGGAGTCTACGAGGACAACAGCACTCACGTGACTCGGGGACTCCGGCTCCACTTGAGGCAACTTGGCAGGCCTCTCCGACTCCGAGGACCCAGGACGGCGGTCGGGGCTATGCGACCTGGCCCTCGAGGAGCCAAAAGCGTCCACCGACGACACCCTCGCGGGTTTTTTCTTCCTTCTGTGTTCCCTCGAAGGAGACCCCCTTTCAGAGGAGCCTTGACGATGCTCGGGGTCGGACTCCTGAGATGTCGAGGCCTCTGACAAAGTCTGGGCCCGTCTGGACACGGAGTCAGAAAAGAGTTTTTCACGCTGATGTTGACAGCTCCTCAGCGCCTTAGAGGACATTATGCCGCACGGGACACAGACCACAGGGTCATGGTCGGGACCAAGGCACCAGAGGCAGCAGTCATGTGTGTCGGTGAGAGGCATCAGCTTCTTACATCGATCACACTTCTTGAACCCGCTGGCAGCCATCGGGGGAAAATGGGCCCCTGCAAGGTCAAAAGACCGGGCTGCCAGTGAAAAAGAGAAAAAAGTGTGAACGCTAGTCACGAAGGACAAAAACCGAAAAGCTGGCTCCGGGCTCGATACCGGTGTACCGTGCCCAGGCGGGAAGGGGAACCAGCGTCAAACCGGGCAAAATCACGAATCCACGCAGGAAAATCAACTTTTTACCGGGTGACAACAACACACGTCCGTCGGGCTCCGCGGAAAAAAGAAGACTGAGCAAGATGGCACCCTTGGGGGGGAAGGGGACCGCGCATGTGCGCTGCATTCCCAAAGGCTTTCTTTGGAAGCTGGGGAAATGCTCCGCACGAGGGCTCCGTTGGCGCTGACGTCACCAATATGTGAGGACTGACTTCCTGCTTGGTCCTGGAGAAACTGTGGATATTTCCGGTAAGCTTTCTTCGCCTTCGGGTGGAAGAGCTTTTTCCCCGAAGCCTTCTGACAGAAAGGGTAAGCAGTCTTCCTGGATCGCCTAGTCCTTGTCAGGAATTCGGTCTCCTCTTTGGCTGCCTTCTCCATCATGGGCTTGCCAAAGAGATTCTTTCCTCAGCAAGGGACATCGGCCAGCTTGTCCTGCACCCATTGCTCCAGTTTGGAGGACTGTAGCTAGGCGAGGCGGTGGCACTAATGCCCACCGTGGCTACACGAGCCACTGACTCGAAGCCGATGAAGGCTGCCAGAGTTTGAAACTTGGAGCATTCCTTGACCGAGGAGACCAGGGCCCTGAAGTGCTCAAGAGGTTCACCTGCCAACCCAGCTAAGAATCTGGCGAGCTCCTTCGCCAGGTCCCTCAGGTACATGTCCATGTACAGCTGGTATGCCTGGATCCGGGCTGCGAGCATGGAGCCTTGGGAACACTTTCTGCTAAAGGCATCCATGATGCATGCTTCCCTGCCGGGGAGCACAAAGGAGTGCGTCTTCTGGCTTTTTATGCAACACATGCACACTGCACCACCATAATGCTATGAGGCAGCTGTATCTTTTGGATGACCGACACTGGTGCCAAGTCATGCCTCGAGCCAAACATCAATGTTGTCAGCATTGACTGGGCTAACATCTCCAGGACAGGCTGGAGGGAAATCCCCAGCCTCCAGGGAAGTCCCCGCCGAGGAGGACGCCAAGACTGGCTCTGATGAAACAGAGGTTCCAGGCATCCGGCCCTGCTGTGCCTCGAGGAAGGCAGCAAAGTTGCATTCCAGGGCCGCCATCCTGGTCTTAATGCCACTTGGCTCCGCAGCAGCTGGTGTGGGTCTCAAGGCTGTCAAGCCCGGCGCAGAGTCCCTCATCGGGAATCTCCAATTGTGATGGTGTCGCGGGACCTGACCCGATCCCCGGATGCAGTGGGAGTGTCCTCCTGCTGGGGCTGTTTGGAAGGCTACTCCAGGCTGTCACCACTGGGTCAAGAACTCCCATTCCTGGTGCTGGAGGTCTTACCTGCAGGTCCAGGATCGGACCTTGCCTTCGGCTTCGACAATGTCCTGGGATCCATGGGGAAGATCTTCATTGGACGCCGGCTCAGATGCATGGATTCCACTCCCAATGCTGGTCCTGAGGCAGGCTTCAATCCAAACAGCTCCCCCTGCTGCTTTTTGTGATCTTTTTGGGTCTTCACCGACATCTGTTGGCAGAGAGGGCAGGAAGTAACATCGTGGTTCAGCCCGAGGCATTTTATACCACAATTGTGGCGGTCTGTGATGTATACAGTGCGGGGCACTTGCCACATTGCATGAAACCGTTGATCGAGGCCATAACGGGAAAGACGGCACTCGTGAAGTCAAACTCAAATGTCTTGATCGGCTAGGCTGCGAGCAAAGACTCGTGCACCGAAAGAAAAAGAAAAAAAAGAGGACCCTTTTCTCAGGCAGTGGACTTGGGCAGCGGAAAGGTGATCAGAACCAATCCAATAAAATCACGAAGAAAAAAAGAATAGAAAAAAAATCAACTTTAACCAGGGGTACAGACAGTATGTCTGCAGGGCTCCATGGAAAAAATAAGATTGAGGTAAGATGGCACCCTTGGGCGGGAAGGTGACAGCGCATGCGCGTGTAACTCCCAAAGGCTTTCTGTGAAAGCTGAGAAGTTGATCTGTGCGGGCTCTGTCAGCGCCAGTCACCCATATGCGAGGACTGACTTCCTGCTTATTCCCATAGAAGTAGCAATTTCCCCTGGAGCAATCAAGTAAGGGAAAATTAGAACTTATCTGCTAATTTACTTTCATGGAGTCCATCCAATCCAGTCCAGACAAACGGGTTGTGTCTGTCCACCAGCAGTTGGATACTGATTATGCAAACCTTTTTGTGATGTCACCCTATAACCATTGAGGATCTTGCCTACTCCTTCCAGTATCCCACTGGCAAAGCAACTCTAGTTCACTCTATCGAAACTACACACAAACTACAGAGCTCAGAAGAGACTGTCCAGCCTCCCGCAAGCTGAGCAGCCTCAGCAGATCCAAATACCTCTCTCCCGGCCCACAGGCAGTCAAGCCCTCACCTGGAGCCTCTCAACTGCAGTCTCACAACGGTTGCCTCGCGATTACCAACAGACAGAATATCTGGGCGGGTCCTGGACTGGATTGGAGGGACTCCATGAAAGCAAATTAGTAAATAAGCTCTAATTTTCCCTTCATCCACATCCCTCCAATCCAGTCCAGACAAACGTGATGTACCACATCAGCAACTAATGATGTGAGAGACTCGTGAGCCCCACCCAAAGCATCTGAGCGCCAAAATGCGCTTCCTGTCCTGCCTGCACATCTAGACGGTAATGCTTCACAAATGTATGCAACGAGGACCACGTTGCAGACCGACAGATGTTTCCTGGGGGCACCAAGCTAACTTCCATCCAGGAAGTGGCCTGGGAGTGTGCCCACAACCCCTCCAGAACTGGTCTACGCTTGAGAAGATAGACTGAAACAATAGTCTCCTTAATCCAGTGGGAAATGGACGCTTTAGACATGGCCTCCCCTCGCCGAGGCCCTCCAAACAAAACAAACAATTTGATCCAACTTCTAGAAGGCTGCATGTGCTTCAAGTAAAAGCGCAACGTTCTCCGGAATCCAGCCAAGGAAAACATACATCTCCACCCTCCCCAATGGAGCTAGAAAACATCGGGAGAGTCACCACTTGGTTGACCTGAAACGGAGAGACCACCTTTGGTAAAAAGGACAAGATGGTTTTCAGAACCACCCACTCCTTAGACAGGATAGCGCCTGTAACTCAGAAATGCGTCTGGCTGAGCAGATGGCAACCAAAATGATCACCTTCAAGAGTCAGGTCCTTCAACAAAGTCTGACTCAAGGGCTCAAAGGGTGAGGCAACCAAATACAACACAAGATTTAGATCCCAGGTAGGAACAACCGTATGCACCGGCGGCCTGACCTGTTTGAGGGCTTGCAAAAAATGAGTAACATCCGGATGACATGCCAACGGGGAACCCTGAATCTTTCCCCAGTAACAGGCCAGCACCAGCACCACCACCTGCACTTTGAGAGAATTCAAGGTCAGCCCCTTATCTAGGCCATCTTGCAAAAATGCCAGAATATCTACTGTCGAGGCCCCCAGCAGCCGCAGGCCACATTGCTCACACCAGTCCTCAAACACCCGCCAAATCCTAACATATGATAAGGATGTGGATTTCTTCCTGGCTTTCAACAGCATAGAAATCACTCTAGTTGAATACCCGAGCCTCATTAACCACGCCCACTCATGAGACAGACTGTAAGCAAGAATTGGTCCACCTGCGGTATTCTGATCGGCCCTTGTGAGAGCAGGTCAGGCATCTGTGGAAGGCACCTCAGCCAGTCCATTAACAGGAGCTACTCGCTCTCTCTATAGGGCGATGCACTACAGCAACCGGCCAATCAGGGCAAAAGGAGGGAATACAGGAGTCCCTCCTGTGGCCAGGGCTGCGCCAGGGTATCCAGATCTTCCGACATTCACTCCCTCAGCCAGCTGAAGAAGCAACTGACCTTGGTGTTGTCGGTGGTTGCTATGAGATCCATTATCGGCTGACCCCAGCGCTAAACAATAGCGGAAAACACAGAGTCTGCTAGGACGCACTCTGCAGCATCTATGCGATGTCTGCTGAGATAATCCACTTGCACGTTATCCCCTCCGACCACATGCACCACTAAACAGCATACTTAGATGGTGTTCGGCCCACTGAAGATGCGGAGCGACCTCTGCTACTAAGAGCACACTGCCCATGCCACCCTGCCTGTTGATATACACCACTGCTGAGGCGCTGTCACAGAACACTCTCACCGCTTGCATCTCCACCAGCGAGCGATGCAAAGTGTTGTAACGCCATCCAAATTGCATGAATCTCCAGACGACTGATGGACTAGGAGCTCTCCTCCACCGACTATCTCCCCTGAGTCACCTGGGAGAGGCCCCCCCAACTGCTCAGACTGGCGTCCATGGTCACCACGTCCCAATCTAGCTGCTCCAACAACACTACTCTCTAAGTTGCTCTCCTGCAACCACCACTGCAGTCCCACTTTAGTATCCCTTGAGCACTGAAGCCTGCAAGACAGGGGATGAGACTGAGGCGACCACCTCGAGAACAGAGTCCTTTGTAGCGGCCGCATATGTAACCTGGCCCAGGGCACTAAATCCAGCGTCACTGTCATCAGCTCCAGAACCTGCAGGTAATGTCAGGCCGATGGCCACGACATCCATAGAAACTGGCACAGAAGACTATGGAGCTTGAGAATATGCTATTTTGTCAATGAGACCAATCCGGTCGCCATCTGAACCAGGCTCCCAAATAAACCAACAGCTAGGAGAGGATCAACTTGCTCTTGGCAGAGCTGACCACTCAACTTCTGCAGAAAAGAGATCACTTTCTGCGTTGCCGCCTGACTCTCACCCCTCGACGGCTCGAATGAGCCAGTTGTCCACATAAGAATGAACTAAGATTCCCTGCTTCCTCAGGGCTGCCGTTGTCACCACCATGACCATGGTGAACGTCCTGGGCACAGTCGCCAGTCCAAAGGGCAGTGCCTGAAACAGAAAATGCCCCATGCATGTCGCAAACCGGAGGAAGCACTGATGATCTGGACATATGGGAATGTGCAAATACGCCTCAGTCAGGTCCAGAGCAGTGAGGAACACTCCCTTTGCACTGCCACCTTAACAGAATACATTTCCATATGAAATCTTGGAACCCGCAAGATGGCACTGCAGAGCTGAGTGGATCACCTGAAGCTTGTCCAGAGCCATGCAAGGGGATGGCATGAAGGCCTTCTTCAGTGGATGCTGAACTCAAAAGCATACCCCTCGTGGATAATTTCCAACATCCACTGATCTGAAATCATCTGGACCAAGGAGTGGTAGAAGCACTGAAGACGTCCCCCGATATACTCCCCAACTCCTGGGTCTCCCCTCGCTTCGTTGCAGCTTTTTGGAGGTACCAGAGGACCCTGCGTAGTAGCCATGGGTGGGACCTTTGCCCCGAAAGGACTGCTCCCTAAATGGAAAAATGTCCTCTTTGCAAGGGAGAAAAGTACGCCACCCAAAAGAGGCGAAAATCTCTCGTCCCTCCCCATGACGGGCCTGACTATCCTTTCCTCCTCAAGGCTTGTCCTCTCGCAACCTGCCCCCTTTAGAATCCCCAAGGTCCATAACCAGCTCTTTCAGAGAATTGCCAAACAGCAGCTTGCCCTTAAAGAGCAGTTTGCTCAACCTAATTTTCGAAGATACATCCACAGACCAGTTATGCAACCACAGAAAATGGCAAGCCACAACTACTGATGCCTCGAACGCCTGCCTCAAGAGCACCTCCAGCCGATGGCCCTGCGAATCCTTGAGAGCCGTACTGCCCTCCCCTGGAATAATGGTCTTCTTGGTCACCACAATGACCAAAGGCATCCACCCTGGGAGTACAAAACAATTCTTTTTCTGCCAGCGGAACAGGGTAATGAGTTGGGCCGTCACCTGCCCCCACCTCGGGGACCTCCCACTCTGCCTCAATCATCTGCATGATGGCCCTATGAACAGGAAAAGAATTCTGCGGAATATGCATCCCCTGCAGAAAGGGGTCCTCAAGAGGAACCTCCTCCTGTGTGGGCCTAAATGGCAGGTTCAATGCCGCCAAGGATTGAGAAATGTTGTTGTTGTGTGTTGTTGTTGTTAAGTGCCGTCGAGTTGGAGTCGACTCATGGCGACCCTCTGGATAGCTATCCTAAATTGTGTTCGGTCTTCAGTCAGGCGGCTCATTGTTGACAGACTGGTACCCGTAGCTGCTGTTATTGTATTGATCCATCTCATTGCTGGCCTTCCTCTTTTGCACTGACCTTCTATCTTGCCAAGCATGTCGTCTTTCTCTAATGATCTCTCTCTTCGCATGATGTGTCCAAAGTATGAAAGTCAAAGTCTTGTCATCTGAACTTCTAAAGAAAGCTTAGGTTTGATCTCCTCTAGTACCGAATGGTTTGTTCTTCGAGCAGTCAATGGTATACACAGTATTCGCCGCCAGCACCATAATTCCAAGGCATCAATTTTCTTCCTGTCTATCTTTTTCACTGTCCAGCTTTCACATCCATATGATGTTATTGAAAATACCATGGCTTGAACAAGTCGAATCTTTGTATGGAGAAAGACATCTCTGCTCTTGAGGATCTTATCTAGGTCTTTCATAGCCATTCTGCTAAGAGCAATGCGTCGTCTGATTTCTTGACTGCTTGTTGCTTCTTTATTAGTTGATCCAAGTAGGTTATAGTTGTTCACAATTTCAATTTCTTCTCCTTCAACGATGAACCTGTTGATTATGCCAGTTGTCATGATCTTTGTCTTCTTTACATTAAGGTGCAGGCCCATTTTGAGACTATGTTCTTTGATTGTGAGAAGCAAATGTTTCAGATCATCTTCACTTTCAGCCAGTAATGTGGTATCATCAGCATAGCGAAGGTTGTTGATGAGTCTTCCACCAATCTTCACACCTCTGTTGTCTTCATACAATCCTGCTTCTCCGATGATTTGTTCTGCATATAAATTAAACACGTAGGGGGAAAGTATGCAGCCTTGTCTTACACCTTTGCTTATTTTAAACCATTCTGTATCTCGTTGTTCCGTTCGAACTGCTGCTTCTTGATCAATGTACAGATTGTGCAAGAGTATGATCAGGTGTTCTGGTATACCCATGCTTCTTAATGTGGCCCAGAGTTTTTCATGGTTTACACAGTCAAAAGCCTTGCTATAGTTGATAAAGCACAAATAGATATCCTTTTGGTATTCTTTGGTCTTTTCGAGGATCCATCTCACATCCGCAATGATGTCTCTCGTTCCTCACCCTTTCCTGAACCCTGCTTGTACTTCAGGTAGTTCTTGTTTCAGGTATGGTTGTAGTCTCTTTTGAATAATCTTCAGTAGAATCTTGCTGGCATGTGGGATCAGAGCGATTGTGCGATAATTTCCACAGTCAGTTGGATCACCTTTCTTTAGTATTGGTATAAACACAGATCTTTTCCAGTCAGTTGGCCATGATGTTGTCTTCCATATTTCTTGGCAGAGCCTTCTAAGTACGGTAACAGCTGCATCAGATTGCTGTAATACTTCTATGGGAATGCTATTAATGCCTGGTGCTTTGTTCTTTGATAAGGCTTTCAATGCTGCTTTAACTTCTTCTTTCATCATCAATGGTTCCTGATCATAAGGTACAGGTTGAAACGGCTGTTGGTCCACTTGATCTTTATCATATAAAACTCTATATTCCTTCCACCTTTTCTTGATCTTCTCAGCATCATTCAAAATAGAACCTTGAGCATCTTGTAACATTCCAATTCGGAATGTGCAAATACTTTTTCTGGAACTTTTTCTTTAACTCTCGTAGCTTTAGGATAGTCTATCTTGTTCTTCCTCTAATAGTTTCTGCTTCTATCTCCTTGCATGCGTCGTTGTATTACTTTTCCTTGTCCTGTCTTGCTGCACGTTGGAAATCTCTGTTGAGTTGTTATTGTCTTTGTCTCCTCTGGCTTTAGCTTCTCTGTGTTTCTGGGCAATTTTCAGAGTTTCTTCCGTCATCCATTTTGGCCGTTTTTGCTTTTTCACCTTTTGTAGAGACTTCTCGCTTTCTTCCAACACAACCTTCTTGATGTCATTCCATAACTCTTCTGGAGCTTTGTCATTTGTATCTAAAGCAGCAAATTGATTTTGCAGGCAGTCTTTAAATTCCAGTGGTATATTCTCAAGGTCATATTTTGCTGCATTCATGAGTGGTTTGCTCTTTTTCAACTTTAGCTTGAGTTTGCATACTAGTAGTTGATGATCTGTACCACAGTCAGCTCCAGGTTTTGTCTTTGTTGATGTTATAGAACTTTTCCATCGTTGACTTCCACAGATGTAGTCAATTTGATTTTATACAATCCATTGGGTGAAGTCCATGTGTACAGTCGCCGCTTGTGTTGATGGAAGAAGGTGTTTGAGATGAATAGATCGTTGGTCTTGCAGAATTCTATCAGGTCTTTCTCCAGCTTCATTTCTGTTGCCAAGTCCATATTTTCCAACTACTTTGCCCTCTTCTTTGTTGCCAACTTTTGCATTCCAGTCACCCATGACTATCAGGATATCCTGTTTGCATGTTCTGTCAATTTCAGCTTGTACTTGTTCATAGAAAGCGTAGTTACTCACCTGTAACAGGTGTTCTCCAGGAGCAGTAGGAATCAGTCCTCACATATGGGTGACGTCGGCGCCGACGGAGCCCTCGCGGAGCAATTTTCCCCAGCTTTCAAAGAAAGCCTTTGGGAATTGCAGCACGCATGCGCGGTCCCCTTCCCGCCCAAGGGTGCCATCTTAGCCAGTCAGATGACATAGCTAAAGACAGCATAAAAATTTGCAAAAAAACTAAAGCAGATGATTGCAACTCCAAGGGGAGGAGGGAGGGTTGTGAGGACTGATTCCTGCTGCTCCTGGAGAACACCTGTTACAGGTGAGTAACTACGCTTTCTCCAGGACCAAGCAGGAAGTCAGTCCTCACATATGGGACTCCCAAGCTTAAGGCTACCGGAGACCCTAAGCACAAAAATGAGCTCCCTCTAGCTCAGCAGCACAGAAGGAAGGAATCTTCACAGAATTATGACCCACCGGTAGCCCAACATCCGGGATGGAGGGTAGGAGTTGCTCAAATCTCAAAGAGATTACGGAGTACTGCCTGTCCGAAAGCACTGTCCCTGCGGGACTCCCTCTCGAGGCAGTAATGGACCGCAAAAGTCTGGCTCGAAGACCAAGTAGCGGCCCGGCAGATGTCTGCCAATGGAACAGAGCGGAGGTAAGCCACTGACGTAGCCTTCGCCCGAACACAATAAGCCGTGACCCGACTTTCTAACGAGAGTCCGGCTGCTCCATAAGCCCAAGCGATACAGTCAGCAACCCAGATGGACAGAGTACGCTTGGAGACAGGGAGCCCCAATTTATTGGGGTCAAAAGACACGAAGAGCTGAGCAGCTTTGCGGTGCTCCCGCGTACGGTCAAGGTAGAAGTTCAACGCCCTTCTACAGTCCAGGGTATGCAGGACCATTTCAGCTCGGCTGGAGTGTGGCCTGGGAAAGAAGGTCGGAAGTACCACCTCCTGATTGATGTGAAAAGGGGAGACCACTTTTGGAAGAAATTTAGGGTGAGTCCGTAGGACTACCCTATTTTTGTAGAACCGAGTGTAAGGGGGATCAGACACGAGGGCCTGCAGTTCACTTACTCGTCTAGCGGAAGTGAGGGCTATCAGGAATAAGGTTTTCCAAGAAAGAAAACGGAGAGGACAGGTAGCCATAGGTTCAAAAGGCGGACAGGTGATCCGCTGCAAAACCACATTCAGATCCCAGTCAGGCGCTGGCGGGCGCAGAGGTGGTTTAAGGAGAAGGAGACCTCGGAGAAACCTTGCCACAAGAGGGTCGTTGGAAAGAGGTCTGCCGTCCACCGGTACATGATGTGCTGAAAGAGCACTGAGGTGAACCTTGACGGAGTTGGACTTAAGTCCAAGATTAGAGAGGTAGAGCAAGTACTGCAAGACCCCCGACACCGAGCAGGAGAAGGGATCCAGAGACTGCTGGGTACACCAAACGGAAAAACGACGCCATTTAAGGGCGTAGCATTTGCGGGTAGAAGGTCGCCGGGAAGCTAGGACGACCTCTTCCACCTCTGCCAGCAGGTGAAGGGGAGCAAGGACTACCCTTTCAGCAGCCAGGCCATCAGATGTAGAGATCTGAGGTTGGGGTGTAGCAGGGACCCCTGATCCTGTGTTAGGAGATCTGGCTGAAACCCCAGATGGAACGGAGCCTCCACCGCCAGTTGCAGCAGGAGTGGAAACCACGGCTGTCTGGGCCACCGAGGAGCTATCAGGATTATGGAAGCCTTGTCTCGGAGAACCTTGAAAAGAGTTCGAGATATTAGCGGTATGGGAGGAAAGGCATACAGAAGGCTTTTCGACCATGAGAGCAGAAAAGCATCCACCGCTACTCGGAGGGGATGCGGCTGCCGAGAGCAGAAACGAGGAAGTTGCCGGTTGAGAGGACTGGCAAAAAGATCCAGCGTGAGGAGGCCCCACTTCAGAAAAAGTTTCTGAACTACCAAGGGATCCAGTCGCCACTCGTGCGGCTGGAGGATTCTGCTGAGTTTGTCCGCCAGGCAATTTTCTTGGCCTGGGAGATAAACCGCCTGGAGAAGAATGCCGCGGCTGACGGCCCAAGAGCAGAGCCTCTGCGCCTCCCGACAGAGAAGGAAGGAGCCCGTGCCCCCCTGCTTGTTCACGTAGAACATGGCAACTTGATTGTCCGTCTGGACAAGGACGGACCGGCGAGAAGTCAGGTGGGAGAACGCCTTGAGAGCCAGACGGATTGCTCTGAGCTCCAGGAAGTTGATCTGCTGCGCAGACTCCCACGAGGTCCAGAGACCTTGAGTACATGCCCCTTGGCAATGCGCTCCCCATCCTAGGAGAGAAGCATCGGTCATCAGCACTTGAGCAGGCGGAGGAGACTGAAAAGGCATCCCGAGTACCAGGTTCGGCTGATGAAGCCACCACTGCAGAGAAGAGGCCAGCGGGCCGGAGATCTGCACTAAGTCGGCGAGGCCGCCCGTGGCCTGTTGCCACTGTTTGCGAAGGCACCACTGAGCAGTCCGCATATTCAGGCAGGCTTTGGGGGTCACGTGGACGGTGGAAGCCATATGGCCGAGTAGTCTCAGAAAGCGCCTGGCCGAGACCAGGGACTGGCTGCGAAAACGGCCGGCTAGGTCCATGAGCCGCTGAGCTCTGTCGAGAGGCAGGAAAGCTCGCACCTGAAGAGTGTGTAATCTTGCGCCGATGAACTCGAGATCTTGCGAGGGGAGCAAAGTGGACTTTGCGAAGTTTACGACAAAGCCCAAGTACTGGAGAAGAGTCACAGTGCGGTGCGTGGCTTGTGTGACCTCTTGAGAGGACGATGCTCTGATGAGCCAGTCGTCTAGGTAAGGAAAAACATAGAGGCCCTGAAGCCGGAGATAAGCCGCCACCACCGCAAGACATTTTGTGAAGACTCGTGGTGCGGAGGATAGGCCAAAGGGCAGTACTCTGTACTGGTAATGATTTCCTGCCACCACAAACCTTAGGTATTGGCGGTGGCTTGGGTGGATGAGGATGTGCGTGTAGGCATCCTTTAGATCCAAGGAGCATAGCCAATCTCCCTGCTGGAGGTAGGGCAGAAGGATTCCAAGGGTAAGCATCTTGAACTTCTCCCGCAAGAGGAACTTGTTGAGGTTGCGCAAGTTCAGGATGGGTCGGAGGCCTCCTGTTCTCTTTGGTATTAGGAAATACCTGGAATAAAAGCCTTGACCTCTCAGGTGGTGGGGCACCGGTTCCACAGCCTGTTCCTGAAGAAGACTTGCTAACTCCTGAAGGAGTAAGTCCCTGTGCAGAGGGAGTCGTGGAGGCTCTCCCGGAAAATAGGAGGGAGGGACCTGGTGGAAGTGGAGAAGATAGCCTTCTCGCACAACCTGAAGCACCCAGGCATCTGATGTGATGTTGGACCACCTGTGGGCAAAGTGGACCAGCCGGCCTCCTGTGCTGGGAGAAACCAGCTGAGGGGGAGAGGCTATGTCGATGAAGTCAAAAACCCCCACCCTGCTGAGCAGGAGCCGGTGGTGCAGGCTTGGGGGCTTGCTGCCTACGGGACCCGTTACCCCGTCCCTTGGCCTGCTGACCCTGTTGGGGAGCTGAGGAGGCCTGATACTGAGGGTAGTGTTTATAGGCAGTCGCTTTCCTCGGGTAAAAGGACTTTTTCCCCGAGCCCTTCTTCTTTTGGGAAGGGGCAGAGGTCTTTCTAGATAGCCTTGTTCTGGTGAGAGTCTCCGTCTCTATTTGCGCAGCCTTTTCAGCCATGGGCTTGCCGAATAGGTTCTCACCTCGGCAGGGGACATCGACCAACTTGTCCTGTACCCAGGGTTCAAGGTCAGACAACTGAAGCCAAGCCTGTCGGCGGGCACCGATGCCGGCTGCGGCCACTCGAGCCGATGCTTCAAAGCCATCATAGGCTGCTCGATAAATGAATTTGGAGCATTCTCGAATTCCAGTGGACAAGGCTAGGAACCTCCGCAAAGGTTCCTCGGAAAGTCCAGCAGAGAATCTGGCTATTTCCTTAGCCAGGTCTCTAAGGTACATGCCCATGTAGAGCTGGTAGGTCTGGACCCGACAAGCAAGCATAGAGCCCTGGAAACACTTCTTACCGAGGCCATCCAGGTTGCGGGCCTCCCTGCCAGGGGGCACCGAGGAGTGCATCTTCTGGCTCTTGAGCCTATGCATGGCCGATTCCACCACCATGGAATGGTGCGGTAGCTGTGCTTTTTGGAAGCCCCGGCTCTTGCGGACTCGATAGATGGAATCGACCCGCTTGCTTAACACCGGTGACGATGCCGGACTCTCCCACATGCGGAAGAGTAGTCGTTCCAGCATGGGAGGAACCGGTACAGTAAAGTGCTCCTTCGCTGGAGAGTCATACTGGAGGGCATCGAGCTCCTCGGCTCGAGGCTCCTCCTCGGGATCCGCAGGGAAGGCCAAAGCCTTGGCCATATCCCTGACGAAGTCCGAGAACCTGGCATCCTCCGGGGGGGACACACCGAGTCCGAAAGGAATCAGGTGACTCTTCCACTTCAGATTCCCAGGCCGACTCCAAGGAGGAATCGGTGGGGTCGGTCCGGGCGGGCGTAGGCGTCGGCCGCCCCGACGCCGAGGGAGTCGGCGTCGACGACCTCGGTCCCGAACGGGAGGCCGAGGGAGACCTCGACCGAGGATCGACTCGAGCCCGCATGGACTCGAGGATCGGCTCGGTCTCCGGGGTCGACTTAGACGTCGACATCCCGGCGGCCAGGGCAGAGGCGCCAGCGAGGCTAGCGATCAGTGCCCGCTGCTGGTCCATGAAGGCAGCCAGGCTGCTCTCCAAGGCCGTCAACCTGAGTCCGACCTCAGGTGACACAGCAGCCCCCGACTCGGGCCCCGACGGCATCGGGCCCGACGTCGGACCCCTCGGAGGCGAGTCCAGGAGGAGTACAGGACTTACCCGAGCAGGCAATTCCGATTCCAGACGAGGTCGCTTCGTGAGACGTTCCTGCTCCAAAGACCCGGGACGGCTATCGGGGCTATGCGACCTGGCCCTCGCGGAACCAGGAGCGTCCACCGACGCCGCCCTCGCGGGTTTCGCCTTCCGATGATGATCCCCGGAGGGAGAACCTCTGTCGGAGGAACTCCGGCGATGTTCAGAGCTGGAGCCTCTGGACGCCGAGGCCTCCGACGAGGTCCGGGTACGGGTGGGATCTGCGAAGATTCTTTCCCGCTGATGCCGCCGACTCCGTAAAGCTTTGGAGGACATTTTGCTGCAGGCCCCACAGATCAGTTCCTCGTGATCTGGGCCGAGGCAGCGGAGGCAATGATCGTGTGTGTCAGTGAGAGACATATTTCTGTCACACTGAACACACCTTTTGAAGCCACTGGCAGCCATCGGGGGAAAAAGGGCCCCTGCAAGGTCAGCCCCTGCCAGCGAAAAACCGAAAACGAAACTGACAAGAAAAATCAGAAAAACCGAAAAATAAGAGGACTCACAACGGCGTCGCGAGTCCGAGCAGGAAAGAGACCGGCGTCGAACCGAAGAAAAAAGATAAAATAAATGAAGAAATCAACTTTTTCAGCGGGGACTGGACGACCACGTCTGTAGGGCTCCGCAGAAAAAAGAAGACTGGCTAAGATGGCACCCTTGGGCGGGAAGGGGACTGCGCATGCGCGCTGCAATTCCCAAAGGCTTTCTTTGAAAGCTGGGGAAAATTGCTCCGCGAGGGCTCCGTCGGCGCCGACGTCACCCATATGTGAGGACTGACTTCCTGCTTGGTCCTGGAGAACTCTTCAATTTCATTCTCTTCTGCAGCTGTTGTTGGGGCATATACTTGAATTATAGTTGTGCATTCCCTCGTAGACGAATAGAGATTAAGCGTTCGCTGACTGCATTGTATTTCATTACAGTTCTTGCAAGTTTCTTCTTTATTATAAATGCAACACCATTTCTTCTTTGTCTTTCATTTCCAGCATAGTAGACCATGTGATCATCTGATGCAACGTGCCCCATGCCAGTCCATTTCAGTTCGCTGACACCCAACAGATCAAGTTGTACACGTTCCATTTCATTCTTGACCACCTCCAACTTCCCTTGGTTCATGCTTCGTACGTTCCATGTTCCAATGCGTAAGACATCTTTACAGCTTCTGACTCTCATTTCATTCGCAGCTACATCAGCAGTCAGACGTTCCGAGGGCTTTGATCCAACCACATCATAAATGCTGGCTTTACTCTGAGAAGTCTTCAGCTCTTCCCCAGTAGCTAATTGAGTGCCTTCCGACCTGGGGGTCTCATCTTCCAGCACTATAGCACAATTTGTTTTGTTGTAACTATCCATTGGGTTTTCATGGCAAGATACAGAAGTAGATTGCCGGGCCTTTCTTCCGCGCAGTTTAAGTTTGGTGTTGTTGCTGTTGTCACAGAAATGTGATCCTCCACCGTCAACACTATCCCATTCTGCTGCTGCCCAGATGGGTGGTTTGTCTTGGTCTGGCACCTCAGCTGAGACCTGTCCATCTTGGGAGACCCTGCCAGTAGTTAAACTACCGACATGTTTAGCTCTTAGCATCACTTATGCACACAAGCCCTCACAGCACGACAAGCTGCAAACCAAGTGAGGGGATTGGGAAATAAGGGGTAACAATTCCACCTTTCGAAAAACCCGCACTATAGTGGGATTCTCACAGGGGGCAGGGTACCCCTCTTCCAGGTCTTCCTCCAAGACAAAGGGACTCTCCTCATCCAAATCCTCAGCCAAGTCAATAGAAATGCACAAGCACTTTCTTGGTTCATGCTCCCCCATCAGGGGCAAAGTGCGCTTAGGTGCTGAGGATTTCCCAGAGGAAAGGGATCCCCCAAACCCCTGGTCTTTCTCCAGTCTGTAAGCTCAGTGGAGCAATAAAATAAGTTACAGGGAAAACAATGAACTGCCATCCTGCGGCGCGTCAGCTGACCCCGGGGGACCCGGTCTCTCCCCCAGCATCACCAATGCTGACTGCTCAGCAGCTAAAATGGCCATGGCAGGGCCGGCACCTGAAGACAAGATGGCCGATGGCAAGTCAGCACGGGAAACTTCCTGCCTCTTCGAAGGAGAGGAAGACGGACCAACTTCGCGATCCTGACTTGACCCAGGCCCCTGCGACCCACCAGGAAGTGAACCAGATCCTTCTCTTCACTGCTCAATTTTCCAGCTCTCTTTCTCATAGGACTGGCAACATCTGGCCTGAAACAGCAAACTACGGTGTGCCCCACATGCGGCACAAACCAACTTGGAGCCAGGCGTCGTGACCAACAGAACCCCTGAATAAGCTACACGCGCAAGCCGCCCTACTCCCGAAGATAGCAGGAAAACTGTCAGCACACTTATCATGCCAAGCTAAAGACGGCGAAGCAGGTCCCTCACTAACTCCATATTACTGCCTGCACCGTTAGAAGACCCCAATGCTGATTTGACTCACAGGGTCTCGATGGAAGTCTGCTCCAACCCACAGAAGAGCTCTGGAGTACACTGCTCAAATGATCACTCTGCAATTTAACTTTTTTGTTTGTTTGATGCTGCAACTTTAATTGAAATTGTGCAATAAGACCTCCGTTTTGTTTTTTTTAAGACAGCTCTGCTGAACTCCCTTTTTTTTTTTTTTGCTAAATCCTATGCCAAATACTTAAGGAGAAATAATGAACAAACAAACCTCTTCCAAGGACGGGGAAGCTGTAAAACGAGAGGGTATAACATGAAGCTGCAAGGTGGAAAATTGAAAGGCAATATCGGGAAATACTTTTTCAATGAGAGGGTGGTGGATACTTGGAATGCCCTTCCGATGGAGGTGGTGGGGGCAAATATGGTGACAGAATTCAAAATGGCATGGGACAGACACAATGGATCCATTTATAGCAACAGAATAAAATCAAAATAAACTGAACCATCTAACTTCTGAATAGGGGTGTCCTGCATGGAGCGGTTGGTTCACCCCTAAACAAAGACATGGGGAAGGGTGGCCTGAGGGGCGGCCTGCACAGAGTGTCACCTACTCCCGCCATTTTACTCCGGCCTTCTTACTGGGCAGACTAGATGGACCATACTGGTCTTTATCTGCCGTCATTTATTATGTTACTATGTTACTTCGGGTGACAGCAAATTCAGCCAGACAGACCCACAAGGGAAGTCTGCCCACCAGCTGCCGGAGACTGAAGATACTGGAAGGAGGAGGCAAGATCCTCAATGGTTATAGGGTGACATTACAAAAAGATTTGCATAATCAGTCTCCAGCTGCTGGTGGACAGACACAACCAGTTTGTCTGGACTGGATTTAGGGACATGGATGAATACATATTGGCTACTTATAATCCCAACAGGTCCTCAGCCTCAGAGCCGCAGCAGAATCTGGCAGTTGACAAGTGCTCCTAACAGGCACCACAGGCCTCACACACAGCCTTTCCCAACAGCATGCCGAGCACGCAAAAAAAACCCTGCTGGGAAAACGAAAGTAAGCAGATGATGAAAATTCAGGGAAAGAAACTGCAACTATCAATTATTTCTCCCCCTGACGCTGAAACTCGGTTGCTCACACTGCTGAGACCCAAGTCACTCACCCTGGGATGCAAACTTCCCACACGGACCCGACAGCCACATATGTTCATCGAGCCAACTGCCATGCACAAGGCTGAGGCACAAGAATCTTAAAGGCCCAGGTGCTGAAATTATATCGACCAACAAAGGAATCAAGGGACATCTATTCATGGGGAAGGGACTCATCACCAGAACCTTTGGTCAACTGAACAGCCTTGATCTCAGAGGTGCACTACACAACCAACCCCTGAGTTAGCCTTTCTTCTGTTTGCTCCAAATCATCTTTATCTGTATTTTTTTTGTCAAAATCCCTTCAGTGTAGCCTAGACAGCACAAGGGTTCATCCCCATCTGCTGGAGACTGAGAATACTGGCTTGAAGGGAGGGGCTCTGTGACCTTATACCGTGACATCATCAAAGCCTAGAATTCTCAGTCTCCATCTGCTAGAAGTGGGATATAATCCAGGAGTCTGGACTGGACAAGAGGGATAATAAGGAAACTGCAGATTCCTCTGGACCCTGGCACATTCATTCCCTTAGGCAGCCAATGGGAGCTGCTGTTGAGCAATGGAAACAAAATCAAAGTGAGAAAGCAGAATGTGCAGCTACGGCTGAGTTTAGGCCATTACAAAATATTGCATTTGATCTTGGTTCAGTCTGGTTCTCTACCTTTACTTTTGCAATCACAGAATGCACTCTGGGTGTGCCATCTAATATAATTTCATTTGGATGTTCAAAGGTATTGTCAGATATATGTAGTTACACTGTAGTGTGGTGCATCCTCTAGTGGGTCTATAGCTCATTGGAGAACACCTGGACAGAAATAGTGGGAGGATGTTCTGGTCACCAGGTGGTGCCTCCTCTGCCCCCACATACCTGGCTTCTTGATACTATGGCCTACTCTCCTGGACCAGCCCACAGGATGAATCAGGGGACTCCATATGTGGCACCAGAAGTCATCATCACTGTCACCATCCTCATAAAGCAGCCTTAGCCGGCCGCCAATCACTGTATCCACCACTGCCATCCGCATCCGTGACACAAACGTCTTGTCCACCACTTCCACCCGCATCCCCTGCCGGAAGAAGTACTTCATGCTCTCCGCCATCTGTGACACAGGACAGAGAACAAGGAGAGAGCAAGATTCACTTCTTTAGCTGAGAGGAACTCCTGTCACACCTTTCCCTCCTAATTTACACCGCACCTCTGAAGACAGGGATTGCCCCTTCCTATGGATATCGCTGACTAGCTCAGGGTACCAACGCAGCTGTGATATTCTGAAAGAAGACACATATGAGTAAGCAGACTGAAATACAAGGGGCTTTTTCTAACAGCTTGGTATAGAGAGCTGTTTATACGGTGGCCTTAACCATGGAGCCACCAGGCCATACACTTAAATTCTACCCTACCTTGATGGAAGCAAAGATGTAGTACTGTAGACATGCATGGGGATACTCAGGCCCTGGCAGTGTGGAATTCTCAGTCAAATTCTGAACAGATAACAATTTAGCATTCATGTCCACTGTCTATTTCTCAGCCAAGAAGGCCCAAGTCTACAGTTAAATAATGAGGAGAGCAAAATGACAGAACATGCTAATGCTAACATAACAGGAACCTTAAGAAAGTTCAGCTAGCGAGTTATTCTCAACCTTGCCAGCACATTCTTAATAGAGGAGCTAAGGGCTGAACGTTCAGAAGCAGAGAGCTGCAAACAGACTGGAGAGTACTGCAATGCAGATGAAATCTACACAAATGCAGACTTTAGAGATACATTTTTAGTCATTTCTGCACGTATGTGCTCACAAAGCACACATAAAAAGCCTCTTATAAAATTCCAAGTGGCATCAAAGTATGTGCTTTGACATGATGGCATACTTTGCCGGCAGGAATACACGGGGCAGAATTTGGGCAGAGCATGCCTGTAATGTGCAAATACATGCACCAATTATGAAATATTATAATTTACACACATACCCAAATATTATAGGTGTCCATGCCTGCAAGGTAGGTGCAAGATCTGCCATTTAGGCTAGTATTTTATAAATGACAAGTTGGTACCTACTTGTTGTTATAAAACTGTCTTCATACAGGTGCCCGAAAATATTCTTAAACTATGCACACCCTTATAAAAGTATCCTCCACTTGTCTAATCCTGCTTTACATCAATCAACAAATCATTACCTCTTTTGTTCTGACATACAGTGTGCATTCTAGGAAGAGACCCTGGTACCAATGTGTGATGAAATGCGAACTATGTGCCAATGTGATTACTTGTTTTACCCAGTGAGAACTTCTTCCCTTTTCAAACTCTTCAGCTAATATACAGGTGATAGTCTGAGCTCTGCAATGTTCTACAGTTTCAGATATGCTGAAATAAAAGGGTTAATTGTGCCCTTCACTGAAAAAGAGGCTTGAACTATTCCTGCTCAGTTGCCATAAAGCATAGTTACTCACCTATAACAGGTGTTCTCCAGGGACAGCAGGAATTAGCCCTCACATATGGGTGACGCTGGCACCGACGGAGCCCGCACGGAGCATTTCCACAGCTTTCAAAGAAAGCCTTTGGGAATGCTACCACGCATGCGTGGTCCCCTTCCCACCCAAGGGTGCCATCTTGCTCAGTCAGATGACATAGCTTAGACAAACGAGAAAAGAAGGTAAAGGAGGTAACTCCAAGGGGAGGAGGGAAGGTTGTGAGGACTGATTCCTATTGTCCCCAGAGAACACTTGTTACAGGTGAGTAACTACGCTTTCTCCAGGAACAAGTAGGAAGTCAGTCCTCACATAAGGGAATCCCTAGCTCCAGGCTGCTGGGGACTGAACCACGACAGCATCAACAATGACCCAAGGAAGGCCATGAGTTGCAGAAGGCGAGTCCCTACCAAGAGACTGCAGACCCCAGCGTCCAGCATCATTGTAACTCCGGTAGCCTGAACACAGAAGGGTCGGAGGGCAGGAGTTGCCTATACACCGAGAATGATTCTGATTACTGCCTGGCCAAAGGCATTGTCCCTGCAGGACTCATTTTCTAGGCAGTGGTGAGCTGCAAATGTATGAACTGAAGACCACGTTGCGGTCTTACAGATTTCTTGCACCGGCACTGCACGTAGGTTGGCCACCGATGTGGCCATAGCCCTCACACGATAAGCAGTGATCTGGTGCTCCAGAGAGAGACCAGCCTGCTCATAAGCCAGGGCAATGCAGTCTGCCACCCAAGTGGACAAGGTTTGCTTGGTCACAGGTAGCCCCAGCCCACTGGGATCATAAGACATAAAAATCTGAGGAGCTTTTCAATGGCCCACGGTCCTCTGTAGATAAAAGGACAGGGCCCTCTTGCAATCCATGGTATGCAAGACGACCTTCTCCCTGCTGGCGTGCAGCCGTGGGAAGAAGGTGGGAAGAACTACCTCCTGACTGAGGTGAAAAGCAGACACCACCTTTGGGAGGAATTTGGGTGCATACGAAGCACCACTCTGTTTGTATAGAACCTGGTATAGGGTGGGTCCGTCACCGGGGCCTGCAGCTCGCTTACTCTGCAAGCGGATGTCAAAGCCACCAAGAAAGCCACCTTCCAGGAAAGGTATCTCAGGTGGCAGATGGCCAAAGGCTTGAACAGCGGCCTGGTGAGCTGGGAGAGCACCCATTGAGGTCCCATTCTGCT
Organism: Ichthyophis bannanicus; assembly: GCA_033557465.1. Taxonomy (NCBI): domain Eukaryota; kingdom Metazoa; phylum Chordata; class Amphibia; order Gymnophiona; family Ichthyophiidae; genus Ichthyophis; species Ichthyophis bannanicus. The sequence goes on along the minus strand of CM066031.1, from coordinate 1,121,801,578 downwards.
GCCGGAGGGCGGAGAGGGGACCTGGATAGCAGGAGGCCGCTGAGGAACCTGGAGACCAAAGGCTGGCTGAGAGGGGTTTCCCCTCTATAGGGTGATGGTTAACCGCTATGGCGCTGAGATGCACCCTCACCGAATTAGACTTCAAGCCCGAGTGTGAGAGGTGCAGTAAGTACTGCAGCACAAGCTTTACCTGACAGGAGAATGGATTCACGTTCTTTTCTGAACATAAGAACATAAGATATGCCATACTGGGTCAGACCAAGGTCCATCAAGCCCAGTATCCTGTTTCCAACAGTGGCCAATCTAGGTCATACGTACCTAGCAGTTTCCCCATAAGACACAGGTTCTGCAATGCTTGTACTAGGTCAAGCATTGATATCCTGGGTCCCTTCTTAATAATGGTTTATGGACCTTTCCTCCAGGAACTTGTCCAAACCTTTTTTAAACCCAGCTACACTAACAGCCTTTACTACATCCTCCGGTAACAAATTCCAGAGTTCGATTACACGTTGAGTGAAAAAATATTTTCTTTTATTAGTCTTAAATAGTTTACCCTGTAGCTTCATTGCATGTCCCCTAGTCTTCCTATATTCTGATAACGTAAACAGTCGATCTACGTTTACCCGTTCCACTCCGTTCATTAATTTATAGACTTCTATCATATCTCCTCTCAGCCGTCTCTTTTCCAGGTTAAAGAGCCCTAACCTTTTTAGCCTTTCTTCATAGGAGTATCCTTCCATCCCCTTTACCATTTTGGTGGCTCTTCTCTGAACCTTTTCTAATAACGCTATATCCTTTTTAAGATACGGTGACCAGAATTGCACACAATATTCAAGGTGCGGTCTCACCATGGAACGGTATAGAGGTATTATAATATCTTTTGTTTTATTTTCCATTCCTTTCCTTATGATACCTAACATTCTATTTACTCTTTTGGCTGCCGCTGCACACTGGGCCGAGGGTTTTAACATGTTATCCACAATGACGCCTAAATCTTTTTCCTGGGTGGTGGTTCCTAATGAGGAACCTTGCATCGTGTAACCATAGTTTGGGTTGTTCTTCCCTAGGTGCATAACTTTGCACTTGTCCACATTAAATTTCATCTGCCATTTTGATGCCCAGTCTTCCAATTTAGCAAGATCCTCTTGCAATTTTCCACAATCCTCTTCGGTTTTAACAACTTTAAATAGTTTTGTGTCATCTGCAAATTTGATAACCTCACTCGTTATTCCACTTTCCAGGTCATTTATGAATATGTCAAAAAGCAGCGGACCCAGCACAGATCCCTGGGGTACACCACTATTCACCTTTCTCCATTGGGAAAATTGGCCATTTAGCCCTACCCTCTGCTTTCTATCTTTTAACCAGTTCCTGATCCACAATAGTACACTGCCTCCTATCCCATGACTCTTTAGTTTTGCCAAAAGTCTCTGATGAGGGACCTTGTCAAAGGCTTTCTGAAAGTCCAGATACACAATATCAACCGACTCACCTTTGTCCACCTGTTTATTCACTCCTTCAAAAAAAACATAACAGATTAGTGAGACAAGATCTTCCTTGTCTAAAGCCATGTTGGCTGTCTCCCATTAAGTCATGACTATCTACATGCTAAGTAATTTTATTGTTTATGATGGTTTCTACCATTTTTCCCGGTACTGATGTCAGGCTCACCGGTCTGTAGTTTCCCGGATCACCCCTGGAACCCTTTTTAAAAATTGGTGTTACATTGGCGATCCTCCAATCTTCAGGTATTAAAGATGATTTTAATGATAGTTCACAGATTACTAATAGCAGGTCTGCAATCTCATATTTCAGTTCTTTCAACACCCTTGGATGTATACCATCCGGCCCAGGTGATTTGCTACTCTTCAGTTTATCTAATAGTTGTAATACATCTTCCCGATGTATCGATATTTCCTTCAATTCTTCCGCACCTTTAAATACCACTTCAGTCATGGGTAACAATCCCTACATCTTCCTCAGTAAAGACTGAAGCAAAGAATTCATTCAGTCTCTCCGCTATCGCCTTGTCGCTTCTTAGTGCTCCTTTAACCCCTTTATCATCTAATGGACCAACTGACTCTCTCAAAGGCTTTTTGCTACGAATGTACTTGAAAAGGTCTTTACTTTGCGTTTTTGCTTCCGCAGCAAGCTTCTTCTCAAATTCTCCCATTGCCTGCCTTATCAATGCCTTGCATTTGACTTGCCAGTGCTTGTGCTGTTTCCAGGTTTCGTCGTTTGGCTCTTTTTTCCATTTCCTGAACGATGCTTTTTTTGGCAACAACAGCCTCTCTGACCTCACTTTTAAACCATGCTGGCAGTTTTTTGGACTTCCTTCCACTTTTCTTAAAGTGTGGAATACAGCTGGTCTGGGCTTCCATGATAGTATTTTTCAACAACAGCCAAGCCTGATGTACGTCTTTAACCTTTGCAACTGCTCCTTTTAGTTTTTTTCTTAACTGTTTTCCTCATTTTATCATAGTCTCCCTTTCGAAAGTTAAAAGGTAGTACTGTGGATTTCCTTACTATCCCTCCTCCACTAATTAAATCAAAGGTGATCATGCTATGATCACTATTGCCAAGTGGCCCCAACAACCTTATCCCTTGCACTAGATCTGGTGTTCCACTTAGGACTAGGTCTAATATGGCTTCCCCTCTGGTCGGTTCATGAACCAGCTGCTCCAAGAAGCAGTCATTTATTTCATCTAGGAACTTTATCTCCCTAGCATGTCCTGACGTGACACTGACCCAATCGATACCGGGGTAGTTGAAATCACCCATTATTATTACTGCGCTGTAACTTTTGTTAGCTTCCTTGATTTCTTTGAGCATTTCATCATCCATTTGGTCATTCTGGCCAGGCGCTCGATAGTACACCCCCACTGCCATTGCCTTCCCCCTTTTACATGGAATTTCAATCCATATAGATTCTACAGCAGATTTTGTTTCCTGCAAAACTTGAATCCTTTCTGACTCAATGCCCTTTCTAACATAGAGAGCAACCCCTCCACCAATTTGATCAGCTCTATCATTACGATATAGTTTGTACCCAGGTATCACAGTGTCCCACTAGTTGTCCTCCTTTCACCATGTCTCTGATATTCCAATCACATCTAACCTCTCATTTAGTGCTATATATTCTAACTCTCCCATCTTATTTTTTAGACTTCTAGCATTTGCATACAAGCATTTTAGAGACTGTATTTTATTCATATTAATTTGGCTATTGGTAGACATGGGTAATTTGGGATCTTCATACTCTGTCTGCTCCATACTCGAGGGCATACCAGACTGAGAATCTCCTCCACTTGAAGGTGTAAGCCCTTCTGGTAGACAGCTTCTGGGAGGCCAGGAGAATCTCCTCAACCTCACCTGGGAGGCTGAAAGGGGCCAGTGCTACCCTTTCAGCAGCCATGCTGTCAGCGTTAGGGAACCCAGGTTGGGGTGCAGCAGGGAGCCCCCCCCCCCCCTGAGACAGGAGGTCCAGGTCCCGGCCCAGTGGTACTGGGGTTGCCACTGACAGGGAGAGTAGCAGGGGAAACCAGGACTGCCTGGGCCACCTGGGAGCAATCTGGATTACTGAAGCATGCTCGCTCTGGATCTTGAAAAGGCACTTGGCTATCAGAGAGGTCAGCGGAAATGCATAAAGCAGGCCCTGTGACCAGGAGATCAGGAATGCATCCACCGCCACCCTCCTGTTGTATGGCTGAGGACAGCAAAATTTCAGCAGCTGTGAGCAGGGAAGTGAACAAGTCTAGCCAGAGTCTGCCCCAGAGATGGAAAAGCCTCCGGGTCACCCTGGGGTGCAGGCGCCACTCGGGTGGCCGAAGGACACTGCTGAAGTTGTCCGCCAAGTGGTTGTCCTGGCCTGGTAAGTACACCGCCCTCAGGAGAATATGGTTGTGCCCTGCAAAAGAGTGGAGGGCCACTGCCGCCTGACAGAGGGTGCATGAGCCTGTGACCCCTTGCTTGTCTATGAGGACCGGGAGGTTGCTCAGTAGGTGGTGGAAGGCCTGAAGGGCCAGGAATAAGATCCTGAGCTTGAGAAGATTGATTTGCAGGAGGGATTCCTCTGGGGACCAAGTGTCCGGGTGCACTGGCCCTCGCAATGTGCGCCCCAGCCTATGAGGGAGGCATCCGTTGTCAGGGCCCTCTGAGGAGTCTGTGCCTGGAAGGGCATCCCTGCCCTAAGGTGATGCAGGGACTGCCACCAGGTGAGGGAGACTGCCAGACAGTAGGTGACCTTCACCCTGTCCCTCAGCCTGCCTGTGGCTTGTGTCGCCTGTGAATTGAGACACCATTGGGATGCCCACATGTGCTGGCGAGCCAGAGACATAACATGAACCGGTGAGGCCATGTGGCCTAACAGATGAAGAAGCAGGTGAGCTGGCACGGACCTGCAGCCCTGCACTTCCTTTGCCAGCTGCATCAGGCGGTGTGCTCTTTCCACAGGGAGAAAGGCCCTGACCCACAGAGTGTCCAGATGGGCCCCTATGAATTCCAGGTCTTGAACCAGGGAGAGGCTGGACTTGGGGTAGTTGATGGTGAACCCCAAATGCTGCAGGGTGTGGATAGTGAGCCTTGTGGCCCGAGTGGCCTCGAGGGGTATGCTTCCTCTGATGAGCCAGTCATCCAGGTAAGGGAAGACGTGGGCCCCCTTTGAGACGCACATGGACAGCAATGACCGCCAGGCATTTTGTAAAGACCCTTGGAGAGGAGGCTGAATGGTAGCACCCTGTACTAGTAGTGCTGTCCCCCCCCCCCCCCACCACGAATCTCAGGTAATGCCTGTGGGAGGGGTGGATCAGGGTGTAGGTGTAAGCATCTTTGAGATCCAAGAAGCAGAGCCAGCTTCCCTGGTGGAGATAGGGCAGCAGTGTTCCAAGGGAGAGCATCTTGAACTTCTCTCTTACCAGGAACTTGTTCAAGTTGCGCAGGTCCAGAATGGGCCAGAGGCCCCCTATTCTTTTTGGAACAAGGAAATACTTTGAGTAGAACCCCTGCCCCCAAAGGTGTCAGGATACAGGTTCCACCACCCTATCACTGATCAAACCTGCAAGTTCTGTGGCGAGCAAGCCCTGGTGGAGGATAGGCTGTGATGGCTCTCCTAGGAAGAAGTCTGGAAGGTTTTGCTGTAGATGGAGGAAGTACACTTCCCTCACCACCTGCAGGACCCACTGATCTGTGGTGATGCTGGCCCATCTCTGGGCAAAAGAGTCTCATTGACCCCCCTGGGGACTGAGTTGGGACTTCTGGGGGAGGGAAGGCCCAGCCCAAGGAGTCAAAAGCTTCCCCCCAGTTGGACGGGAGTTGGTGCTTGGGAGTCTTGGGCTTCCTGGGCCCGTGTCTCTGCCTTTTCGGTTGCGAGGCCTGGTGAGGCTGCCCAGAGTAAGGCTGGTAGTAGCCAGTCTGGGGGGTAGCCCTTTTTCCTGAGGAAAAAGAGCTTTTTCCCCCGAGGAGTTTTCCTGGGGAGGCTCGAGATCTTTTTGGACAGCCTCTGCCAGGTCACTACCTCGGCCTCAATTTCCACAGCCTTTATCAGACATAGGTTTCCTGAACAGGTTCACACTGTTGCAGGGGACATCCAGCAGCTTTTCCTGTACCCACTGTTCCAGGTCCGAGGTCTGTAACCATGCCTGACGCCGGGCACCAATGCTAGAGGCTGCTACCCTGGCTGCAGACTTGAACCAGTCACAGGCGGCTCAGGAGAGGAATTTGGAACAGTCCCAGGGACTGGAATCTTTGCAGAGGTTCCCCGGCAAGGCCCGCCAAGAAACCCGACAGCTCCTGTATCAGGCCCTTAAGGTACATCCCTATATATAACTCGTATGCCTGTATTTGGCACCCGAGCATAGCGCTCTGGTAGCACTTGCATCCCATGGCGTCGAGGGCCTGAGCTTCCTTGCCGGGGGGGGGGGGGGGGGGACTGAGGAGCAGGTTTTTTGACTCTTCAGTTTTTGCATGGAGGACTCTACCACCACTGAGTTGTGGGGAAGTTGTGGTTTATGAAACCTGGGGCCCTTCCGGACGGGTAGATAGCCGGCACCGAGGCCGGGGACTCCCACATCCTGAGGAGCAGCCTTTCAAGGATGGGTGGAACTGGCACCATGAGAGTCTCCTTGGGAGGGGACTCATATTGTAGGATCTTGAGCTCCCCAATGCGTGGGTCCTCCTCCAACTCCATCTGGATCGAGAGAGCAAGGGCCATGTCACGAACGAAATCATGAAAGACCACATCCTCAGGCGGGAAGTGGCATCGAGGCTCCAGGGGAGATAGCTCAGAAGGGACGTCTCAGTGTCGGGAGGTCTCCAGCGAGGCCTCGTCCTCTGTTTCCCAATCAGAGTCTGAGGGTGTCGAGAAGTCAGCCCCGAGGGCAGCTCTGAGGAATCAGGCCCCCCCCCCCCCGGAGGACCTGGAGTTGGACTCCCGGAAACTCACCAGGAGGACCGGATCCCCGAGGAGTGTGATCGAGACCTCAATCGACGGAGAGGACTTACCTGAGGCTGGTGGTGCTCTGTGCCAAGTTCGATGCCCAGAGGTCAGAGGGCCCAGTGTCGGGGCTGATGATGCCAGGGGGCCTGACATCCATGCCCGCGGCAAGGCCAAGATGGAGGAGAGGCTCTGCTCCATGGCTGCCATGTGGGACTCGAGGCCTGATGGCTATGCAGCTCCCAGCGTGGACACCAAGGGTCTCGGGTCTGACGCCGACACTCCGGAGAATGCATCCTCGAGGACTATTTTATTTTTATTTATTTATTTGAGCATTTCTTATATACCGCCCCTTCCATCAATCAGACTATAGGCTCATGGATCCTGGCGAAGTCTCCACCGGCTGAGGACTCTTGTCTCGAGACTTTGAGGCGCTGCTCGGAGTTGCCCGAGTCCTGGCAAGGGACCTTGCCAGGTTTCATCGGAGGCACCTCCTTTGGGACCACCTTCTTCTTTTTAGGATGTCTGGGGCCACACCCGAGGAGCCGCCACATCGGGACTCAGAGAAGGGCCGGCTTCAGGGCACAGAGATGGGGAAGCTGGGGCAGTCAGATCTTGGAAACAGCTTCCTTGCAACTCAGACCGCCTCCTATTCGTTTTAGGGGTTATGGCCTGACCCCAGTTGCAGGTGGAACTGTCATGGTCTGGGCCCAGGCAGCAAATGCAGCAGTCATGAGAGTCAGTCTGACTACAGCAGTCACATTTCTTGAACCCACTGGGAGACATGGTGGGAGAACATCCGGCTGGGGTCGACGACCCCTGGGCGAAAAATGGCACGAAGGCCAGTTGAGAGAAAACCTTGAGAAAAAGGAAAAAAAGGAGGAGACCAGTACAGCACTGGAGGAAGAGAGAGAGGTTTGGTGCTTTTTCCAGGGAAGTAGAGGACTACGTCCGTTGGGCTCCTCAGAAAAAAGAAGACTGAGCAAGATGGTACCCATGGACAGGAAGAGGACCATGCATGCGTGGTAGCATTCCCAAAGGCTTTCTTTGAAAGCTGGGGAAATGTTCCGCGTGGGTTCCATCTGTGCCGAAATCACCCATATGTGATGGCTGACTTCCTGCTTGTTCCTGGAGAATAGCTATTACAGTGAAACTCTGTGAAGGAGTCGCTGATTGACAGTTAAGTAGGTAGTATTATTTGTACAATTCTTTTTCTTCACCCCGTTCACTCTTTGTAAGCTGTATTTGAAACGTTTCTCCTTATTCTTAATAAAGCATTCACAGGCCGATACAGAAAACCTATGCTAGACGCACACTTAATCAACTTTTTACATGCCTGACAAAGCACACCTTTTAACGTACAATGCAACAAGGATAGGGTATGCAAATGAAGGATGTGGTAACTGTGCACATGAAAATTAGCCACCGCAGCATTAAACTGGGAAAGCAAGATAAACACATGCGCACAAGAAGTCGGCACTAGTTTGGCATTCTCTCCCAGAGAAACACCGTGTGGCTAATTTGCATATCAGCCCAACAGTATTTTGATGGCATGGGGGATAATCACGGCATCAGGAAAAGCCCCCAATGTCATCAAAATACTGTCAGAGACCAGTGCCCTGACAATAAGAGAATCCATGGTGGCCCAGCAGCCCCAATCCCCCCCCTGACATTATTTTGATGGCATCGGGGACGATCACATCATCAGGTAAAGCCCCGGATGCCATCAAAATACTATCAGGGGCCAATGCCCCGACAGAAAGTGATTACCTAGTGGTCTAGTGGCACCTGAAACTCCCAGCCCCACCCCAAATTAAAATAAAATAACCTGGTGGTGCAGCGGCCCCTGAAACCCCCACCCCATATTAAATTAAAATAAAATAACCTGGCTTTTCCCAATGCCGCGATCATCCCCAATGCCATCAAAATACTGTCAGGTGGGGGGGGGAGAAAAATCAGGGCCGCTGGGCCACCAGGGATTTGATTTCACTATTTTGATGGCATCGGGGGCTTTGCCCGATACCTGATCATCTGAGAAGATAATCTAGACAATGGGAAAAGTACCGGGGCCATTAAAATACTGTCGGGGGTACGCATTAGAGGTTTAAGTCACCTTAGACCCTGCAGTAAAAATACTGTCACTATGGCTGGTTGCAAAATCCTCTTCGCCTGTCTCTGAATGGGGCGTAGCCATGATTTGCATACCAGACTATTATGTGCAGCTCATTTTCCTACAGTTTAAATACATTTAAATACTCGTGGCGTTAATCGGATGCTAGTTTATCCATCGGTGTTTACGCACCCATCTGTCTGTTTTCTGTATTTAAAATGTGCTCAAATATGATGTTATTGGTGCTTAAAGGCCGCACTAGTTTTCTGCATCGACCTGTTAGCTTGTTAGCCTTGGATCTGATTAGTAACATACAGAAGTGTTTTGTTTTTGGTCAACAGGTGTCATTTCAAGAAATGGTGCGACTCCCCTGGATTGGGGGCAGGGGGGTACTGCAGTGTCTCTGAAATCCAGGAATTAGCTAGTTTACCACATTTTATGTGGATGGTTAAAATCTAATCCAGTCTGGGATAGCAAGCCAGAAAAGGCTCACACCCCCATCTCCCCCCAAAAAAACGCCTCCATCAAATTTTATGACCCAAGATAGCCCATTACTATTACATCTTCTGGGTTCTTAACTTCAGTCCAACACACTGACAAGTTTGACCCAAAAGGGAGTGGGAATGGCTCCCTCTTTCAGTGCCTGCCTCTGCACGTCCAGGGCCAGACCAACTCATGATGCAACATGTACATGTTCAAAGAGCAGCAGCAACCATAGCACAAAAAAAGCCCCACAAATTCAAAAAGTCTTCAGAGCGAGGAGTGACATCACTCAGTACTTCTACTCTCTAAGTTTTCATACCTTTCTCTTCCTCAGCCCCCACCATAACCTTTTCTTTGCTCAATTCTCTAAATGCAGTATCCTCATAGGCTTCCCGGGAAAACAGGGACATTAAAGAGCGCTTCCCTCATGCAGATTCATATTACTAAACTTTGTGAAGGAATTGCATTGCTTGGTTTCAACCTTAGAGGGAAGAGTACCAAAGGGTAGACACTAGGAAAGGCAGAAAGTTAAAAGGAAGAAAGGGAGGAGTGAACAGACTAAAAGAGCATGGGAATATAGGAAAGGGAGGGATTCCTAAATGGGCACAAAGGAAAAAGGACAGAAAGGATACAGGGTGGTGTGTAAGTAAGCAGTGACATGTGGAAAAGGGAGGAAGGCAGTGAGCTGAGAAGGGTAAAGAGAAAGATGGTTGTGTGGGAGTGAGAGAAAAAGGAGGCTAGGATGAAGCAATGGAGTTATTAGTGTTATTTCCCCCCCTCCCTCCCCTGGGATAATCGTAGCTTTATAGGTACTTACACATCTTAAAAGGCAGGTGGTGCTCTCAGGTGAAGCTCATTACCCAAATCAGTCATACACTAAGGACCTGCGATTAGTTAAGCTTCAGGTGAACAAGGTATATTACACGTATTAGGTACAGTTTTATTAGTATAAATATCCATAGCAACCCTTAGTAAGTAAAGAACTTAGATCTAAACACAAACTGGGTGAGGGGGGTAGATTTGTTCTCTTGTATGGGATGCTGGAGGGGAGGCCTGTGGTGCTGGGGAATCTATATAGTCCAAATGTGTTAGATAGAGTTCTTTATGCTAGTTTGGGCTCACGAGTGGAGCAGCTGCCAGAGGCTCCTATGATTTTGGCAGGTGATTTTAATGGCGTTATGGATGTTGAACTAGATACATCTAGTGGAAGTGGAGATAGGGCGCGTGTGCAGAGTGCTAGAGTGCTGCAGAATTTGAAACGTAGGTTAGGGATGGTAGACCCTTGGCGTTTGCTCCACCCACTGGAAAGGGATTTTACGCATCAATCAAGAGCGCATGGGTCGTGTGCTCGCATTGATTATGTGCTGGTTTCGGAGCAGTTGTTTGCCCAAATAGAGGATGCGCAACTAGGGCCTATAGAGATTTCTGATCATGCGTTGATTTGGGTGGAAATAGAATGGTTAGAGGCAAACACGCGGGATAGAATTTGGCGATTCCCAATGGATCTGTACAGAGACCCTGAGTTTCATGGTTTCCTTAAAATGCGGTGGCAAGAATTCTCAATCCATAATGCTCAGCATAAAGAGGATCCAGAGCTTTTTTGGGAAACTGCTAAAGTAGTCCTGCGGGGGGACATTATAGGGTATGTAGGGAGGAAACGGAAAATGTTGATGAAACAGATTGTTCGCTTGGAACAGCAGGCAGGTAGAGAGAGGAGAAGGCAAGCGTCATGTCCGTCGGCAGTGAATAGGAGGAAATTGTGGGAGACACAAACAGCCCTAAATGAGCTGCTACATCAAAGAGCCAAGAAGTCGTTTCTGTACTACCGCTTTCAGCTCTATAGATATGGAGACAGGCCAGGAAAGTTATTGGCAAGATGCCTTAAAGGCAGTAGGGGGACTGGTACTGTGGCGGCGCTACGAGACGATCAGGGCCAACTGCATAAAGAAAGGCGAGCGATTGCTCAAGTATATCGGACATTTTACAAGAAGCTTTATACAAGGAGAGTTGGATCTCAGACTGATATGGTAGAGTACTTGAAACAAGTGAGTTTGCCAAGGTTAACGATGGTTCAACAGGCAGAGCTGGATAACCCAGTGACTGAAGAGGAGGTTCAGAGGGTCATTTTAAGAGCGGATTGTCACAAAGCGCCTGGCCCGGATGGGTTTGGGGCAGAATTTTATAAGTTATTAAGAGATGAGTTGGCCCCTTCCCTAGTGGCGACATATCTTAGAAGGGTGGATCAGGGGAGATTTATGTGGGGGGAGAATCGGGCGCACATTATTCTTATACATAAACCAGGGAAAGATCCTTTACAAGCAGCCTCTTATCGACCTATCTCCTTGCTGAATTTTGATATGAAAATACTGGCTAAGGTGCTGGCGGACCGTTTGGGTCAGGTATTAAGTGAGCTTGTGCATGATTCTCAAGTAGGTTTTGTAAAAGGGAGATATGCGGTGCGGAATCTACGTAAAATTGTGGCATCGCTAGAGTGGGTAAGGGATAGGATGCAACAGTCGCTTTTGATTAGTTTTGATGCAGAAAAGGCATTTGATCAAGTGAATTGGGATTACCTCAGATTTCTCTTGCCACACTATGGACTGGGAGCTTCTTTTTGCAATATGGTAGAGCTTTTATATACGAGGCCCACAGCTAGAGTGTTATGTAATGGAGTGCTATCAGATGAGTTTACCCTGGAGAGAGGTACAAGACAGGGATGCCCGCTCTCACCGTTGCTTTTTGTGTTGTCACTTGACCCACTGATACGACGAATAGAGACGTCTAATGAGATACAAGGTATAGGTATAGGGAGTCATATGTTTAAGCTGGCAGCATTTGCAGATGACATACTGGTTCATTTGCTATCTCCTCAGACGTCGTTGCCCAATTTATTAAAGGAATTTTCTTGTTATGGGGGTTTTGCTGGGCTTTGTATCAATATGGAAAAATCTGAAGCCATGGATGTGGAAGGGTCAATAAGGGGACATTGGAGAGGAAGTTTTCCGCTTAAGTGGGCAGGTGATACATTTGTGTATTTAGGGATTCTCCTGACGAGAGAACCGCGGGAGCTATATAGGAAAAACATGGATAGAATCCTTGTAAAAGTTCGTTCACAACTTCAGGTGTGGTCTCCACTGCCCTTGTCCTTACTGGGCAGGGCGGCAGCACTGGGAATGGTGATTCTGCCTCGGGTGCTTTATTGGCTGCAAACTCTCCCAGTGTGGTTATTGAAGCGTGATTTAAATGCTATTGACCGCGAGATTAGGAATTTCCTTTGGAAAGGTATGCGAGCTCGTATCCCCTTACATAGATTGAGAAGGAGATGGAAGTCTGGAGGGATAGGAATCCCAGATCTTCGGACTTATGCTCTGGCATGCCAGGCACGGCATATTGGAGACTGGCTAGGGAATACTGAGGTGTATACGCCAAGAGCGCTGGAAGAGGCTCTTGTGGCTCCGCAGACCTTGATGGCAGTATTGCACCAGGAAAATAGGCTCCTGCCTGGTAGAGTGGTTAGTAGTGAATTGGTTTACCCGGCAAGAAGAGTATGGCAACATTTGAATAGGCTCTGGGGTGAACCATCAGGGGTTTCAAGCTGGCTACCCATACAGGGGAATGATCAGTTTACACCAGGATCAGAAACGTCAGCATTTGTATATTGGAGGAGACAAGGCATATGTAATATTGGACATGTGGTGGATCAAATGGGGCAGTGTAAATCTTGGGAGACTTTGCGCATGGAGTATGGACTTAGCAGGCGGCATTATTTTGCTTACGTGCAGCTCTCTCACTATGTGGCTTCCCTACCACAGGATGCATTGCGGGTGGAAAGATCGGCACAGATATTAGAGTTCTTTGCACTGGGGGAGGAGTCACCGCCTACAATTGCACAGCTGAAAAGACGATTAGATGACTATAGCAGTTTGCCTGATTATAGGGTGGAAGAAGCTTTGTGGGCACAAGAATTGAATATCTTGGTAGCTCCTGGTTCAATCCTTCAGGCCTTGAGTGGGATTGCGGGGCTGGTGAGGGGAGCTCGATGGCGGGAGGTACAGTTTAAATGCATCCTACGGGCACATTTCTCTCCAAGACGGGCGTTACGATCCCATCTCACTGAGTTGGGCAGATGCCCAAAATGTCCATGCCCTTTGGCGGACTTAGGACATATGTGGTGGGGGTGTCCGATAGTTTGCCTATACTGGAAGAGGATAGCTGATTTTATGAGTAGGATTGTGTTACAGCGAGTCCGTTGGACAGCATCGCTTGTGATGTTAGATCAGCTTGGACCACTCCACCCGAAAGGGAGATGGGAACGCCTTTTGGTCAGGAAGGCATGTCTGGTGGGTAAAGGCCCGATACTTCATAGGTGGAGAGAAGCGTCAGGTCCCACTTATTGGGAATGGCGCAACAATTTCCACCAACTGATGCTTATGGAAAGGAGAGAGGCTAGAGGAAGTGCTCGACGTTGGGCCTTATTCCTGCTAATTTGGGAACCATATATTCAGATATTGAGGCCTCGTGTCCGAAATGAAGTGCTTCAATTGGGATGAGAAGGTTGTAGGATATTAATAATATAATTAATATGCATGTTCACTATGGGGGGTTGGTTGCTGAAGGGGGAGGCTGTGGGGTGGGAGGGAGGTTGGTGGGGAAAGGGGGGGAGAGGGGAATATTGTAAATTCTTTTTTCTTGCTGTATTTGTATGATTGATTTGCTGAGGAATCCAGGTCTGGGAGATCAGTAGAAATGCCATTTTTTGATGTATTTGTTGTTATTTTTTTAAATATTGTTTTGCATGTTCTGTATTATTTGGTTTTCAATAAATAGAGTTTACAAAAAAAAAAAAAAAACTAAGATGCAGACAGCAGTCCAGCAGCGGGATGGGGGCTTTCCAGTCTTTTGCATTGAGTGTCACATGTATGATTTTCTCCCAGTTGGTGAGAGGTCTTACGTGTGCACTAGGTGCAAGGAGCTCTTTGCTCTCAGGGAACGAGTCCGTTCTCTAGAGGCTAAAGTAGCAGACTTGGAAAGCATAAGACAGAGAGGTACATAGACGAGACCTACAGGGATATAGTCCTGAAGTCCCACCTCCAGTCTGGCAGCATCCCTGTTGCCATGGAGGACAGAGGTCACGTGACAGGAGAGCATCACCCTGGTGTGGCAGGAAGTGAACCTGTAACTAGGACCTGTCCTCCAGGTGATGTAAAACCCTTTCGCACCGAGGAACTTCCTCCAGGGCCATGTGCCCATGAGGGAAGGGTTAGGACAGCCGTTATAGTTGGTGATTCGATCATTAGGCATGTAGATAGCTGGGTGGCTGGTGGACGTGAGGATCGCCTGGTAACATGCCTGCCTGTTGCGAAGGTAGCGGACCTCACGCGCCACCTAGCTAAGGTCTTAGATAGTGCTGGGGAGGAGTCTGCTGTCTTGGTACATGTCGGTACCAATGACATAGGAAAATGTGGTAGGGAGGTTCTGGAGGCTAAATTTAGGCTTTTAGGTAGGAAGTTGAAATCCAGAACTTCCAGGGTAGCATTCTCCGAAATGCTTCCTGTTCCACGCGCAGGACCCAAAAGGCAGGCAGAGCTCCAGAGTCTCAATGTGTGGATGAGACAGTGGTGCAGAGATGAGGGTTTTGGATTTGTTAGGAACTGGGGAACATTCTGGGGAAAGGAGGGGCTCTTCCGAAGGGATGGGCTTCACCTTAACCGGGATGGAACTATGCTGCTGGCATTAACCTTTAAAAAGGAGATAGAGCAGCTTTTAAACTAGATATTAGGGGAAAGCCGACAGTCGCCCAAGAGCGGATGGTTCGGAAGAATGTATCTTTGAAGGATACTACCAAAAGCAGAGAGGTTCCACAAAAGAGTAAAGTAGCCCAAATGCCCTCAAGTATGGAGCAGACAGAGCTTAAAGATCCCAAATTACCCATGTCTAACAATAGCCAAGACTACATTAAGGTGTACTCTCACTGAGGAAGTTTGAAGGCTATGCTGAGAAAGGAGATAAAGATAGTGCATTAGAATAGCTGAACATGCAACAATTTTGGAATTCCCTACAACACTAAAGACAAAACCTTTTCTGCTTGAATCCGTAACTTCTTGTGGAAGTCTTCCCAGTGACAATGAGAATCTGTTCAATTTAGAGGCAGAATAATGAAGATTATTATATTATCAAAATTCATATCATGAGCAACAGGTCACTGATGTTGAAATGAAGAAGTGCCCCATCGTTCTCAGTGAGCTCAAGTGGCGAAAGCACAGTTACTTACCTGTAACAGGTGATCTCTGGGAACAGCAGGAATTAGTCCTCACATATGGGTACGTCGGAACCGACGGAGCCTGCGTGGGAAAGCTCCCCAGCTTCCCAGAAAGGAAGCTTTTGGGGCCTCCCACAGCGCATGCGCGCTGCCTTCCCGCCTTCCTGACCAACTCTCCTCAGTTCGAGTTTAAAGCTGAGACAATAGAGAGAGGAAAGGAAAGAGAGAGAGAGAGATACAACTCCTAGGGGAGGTGGGTGGGTTGTGAGGACTAATTCCTGCTGTTCCCAGAGATCACCTGTTACAGGTAAGTAACTGTGCTATCTCCAGGAACAAGCAGGAATAAGTCCTCACATATGGGGACTCCCTAGTTAAGATGCCGGGGAGATCCCCCCCTAGGGTTCCTCATCTTCCTATGGATCTCAGGCATCCATTCAGGGAAGGTGGGCAGGAGTTGTTTAAGAATGGAACAGGTGTCTGAGGACAGCCTGACCAAACAAGGCATCCTGGCGGGAGTCCTTGTCCAAGCAGTAATGGGCTGTGAAGGTATGAACCGAGGCCCAGGTGGCTGCTCGACAGATCTGATCGATGGATACAGAATGAAGATGAGCCATAGATGTGGCCATGGCTCTCACATTGTGAGCTGTGACATGGCCTTCCAGAGAAAGGTTCTTACTCTGGTAAGCAAAAGAAATACACTGAGCAATCCAATTGGACAGTGTTCTTTTTGAGACTGGAAGTCCTAAATGAGAAGGATCAAAAGCAACAAAAAGCTGAGAAGACTTTTGATGTTGCTGTGTCCTGTGGATGTAAAAGGCGCGAGTTCTTTTACAATCTAATGTATGTAGGTTCCTCTCTGCACTGGATGCATGAGGAGCTGGAAAAAAGACAGGTAGATATACCTCTTGATTAAGATGAAAAGGTGAGACTACTTTAGGCATAAAGTGAGGATTTGTCCTAAGGACTACCTTATCATGATGGAACCTTGTATAAGGTGGATTAGCCACTAAAGCCTGCAGTTCACTGATGCGGCGAGCAGAAGTGATTGCAATAAGGAAAATGACTTTCCAGGAAAGAAATTTCAAGGAGGTAGTGGCTAAGGGTTCAAAGGGTGGCTTCATAAGCTGACCAAGAACCACGTTTAAGTCCCATGCCACCGGAGGAGGCCGAATGGGAGGTTTAGTTAAAGTTAGACCTCTCATGAATCTTGCAATAAGAGGATGAGAGGAAACAGGTTGTCCATTGATAGGCTGAAGAGATGCTGCAATAGCACTCAAATGGACCCTTACAGAATTTGTTTTAAGTCCTGCATTGGAAAGATGCAGGAGATATTCGAGTAAAGAATTCAAAGGTAGTGCTAGAGGGTTAAGACCCTTTTCAGCACACCAAATGGAAAATCTTTTCCATTTAAAAGCATAAGAACGCCTGGTGGAAGGTTTCCTAGATGCATGGAGGATATCCTTCACCTGTTGAGAAAGACTGAAGTCTTGAAGGTCTAAGCCTTCAGTAACCAAGCTCTGAGGTGAAGGGACTTGGGGTTTGGGTGCCACAAAGTCCCCTCCTCTTGAGACAGAAGGTCTGGAGCAGCTCCCAGATCCAGGGAGGGTGCCTGGGAGAGATGCAGAAGTAGAGGGTACCACACTTGGCGTGGCCAGCGCAGAGCTATCCTTGATCCCTCTGAAGTTTGAACAGAATCTTGGGAATCAAAGGAATGGGTGGAAAGGCATACAGGAAGGCCTGACCCCAATGAAGGAGGAAGGCATCCTTGGCCTGAGCTCCCTGACACGGAATTCTGGAACAGAACCGGGGAGGTTTGGCATTGCACTGACTTGCAAACAGGTCTATGTCCGGGGTTCCCCATTTCTGAAAGATTCTGAGTACCTGATCCATGTGCAGGGACCATTCGTGTGGAAGCAGAACTCGACTGAGTCTGTCTGCCCAAGAGTTTTGGATTCCTGGGAGGTATACTGCCAGGAGATGGATTTGATGCTCTCTGGCGAAGGCCCACAATTTTAGAGCTTCGTTGCAAAGCGACAGAGAGCCAGTCCCTCCTTGTTTGTTTATGTAGAACATGGCTACTTGATTGTCGGTATGAACAAGGACTGTCATGTTGATGAGGAGGGTATGAAAGACCTTGAGAGCAAGGAAAATTGCAGCTCCAAAGGTTGATATGAAGGGTGGTCTCCTGTGGAGACCAAGTGCCCTGAGTGGAGAGGTCTTGGAGATGAGCTCCCCAACCTGTTTGGGAGGCATCTGTAGTGAGAGTTGCTTGGGGTAACAAAGGTTGGAAGGGGGCCCCCCACAACAGATTTTGAGTGGATATCCACCATTGGAGAGACCAAAAAAGACGTTTTGAGGTTGCTATTTGGTCTGAGAGAGCTCCTGATGCTTGGGTCCACTGGGTGGACAAAGTCCATTGAGCTGCTCTCATATGTAGGCGAGCATAGGGCACCACATGAATTGTGGATGCCATGTGGCCTAGCAGTTGTAGCATCTCTCTGGCAGTCAAGTGGCTTCTGGACTGAATTTGAGAGGCCAAGTGCACTAGATGGTGGCAACGAGCCTGAGGAAGATAGGCCCTTGCAGTGGTGGTATCTAGCCAGGCCCCTATGAATTCTAGGGACTGAGTAGGGGTGAGTTGAGACTTTGGCAGATTGATGATGAGTCCCAGATACTGCAGTATGTGTCTGGTGTGGTCCAGGGAAGTCTGAGCCTCGAACTGAGATGGAGCTCGGATGAGCCAGTCGTCCAGGTATGGGAAGACAAAGATTCCCAGAGTGCGTAGAAACGCAGCTACTATTGCCATGCATTTGGTAAATACCCTTGGAGCAGAGGCTAGAAGGAAGGGAAGTACTCTGTATTGGAAATGTTTTCCCTGGAACAGAAACCGTAGGAATTTTCTGTGGGATGGATGGATGAGTATATGTGTGTACGCATACTTGAGATCTAGAGAACAAAGCCAGTCCTGACTCTGTAGGTATGGAAGGAGAGTGCCTAGAGAAAGCATCTTGAATTTCTCCTTGTATAGAAATTTGTTCAATTCTCTGAGATCCAGAATGGGTCTGTACCCCCCTGTTTTCTTGGGAATGAGAAAATAAGGGGAGTAAAAACCTGACCCTTGTTGAGGAAGAGGAACCTCTTCTATTGCATTTTGGGCGAGAAGAGTGGTCACCTCCTGACCCAACAGGTACAGGAGAGATGGGGGAGAATTGAAATGTCTCACCATGGTATGGGGAGGAAGGCTGGAGAAATGTAGTTTGTAGCCCTCTCTGATAGAGAGGGTCCACTGTTCTGATGTGATTTGTTCCCATCTGGGAGCAAAATGAGTTAACCTTCCTGGAATGGTGAGAGGCTCTGGTTGTTGCAGAGGCAGAAAGGTTAAGTTCTCTAGAATCAAGTCAAAAACTCTGAGGGGGTTGGGACTGCTGGACTGTAGCAGCCCCTGTAGACTTTGTTCTGGCCTGTTTAGATTGCTGACGCTTAGGAGCAAAGCGAACTTGGGAAGATTGCTGGCCAGTATTTGTGGAAAATCTGGTCTTTTTATAGAAAGGCTTCTTAAAAGGTTTTTTCTTGGCAGGGGTAGAGGTAGACTTAGAAAGTCTATCTAAAGCAGCATTCTCTGCATCCATTTGAGTGGCTTTGATTTGCCACTCCTGCCAAACAGATTTTCACCTGTACAGGGCAGATTGCCCAAGCCTTCTTGTACCCAGGGTTCCAAATCAGAGGCCTGGAGCCAAGCAAGTCTGCGAGCAGCTATGGCAATGCCGGAGGCTCTGCTAGCTCCCTCAAAAGAGTCAAAGGCTGCTCTGTTGGAGAACTTTGAAACATCTTGAGTTTGCTTTAGCAAAAGAAGGAACTCCTCCTTTTTATCCTCTGGGATAAAGGGGAGAAAATGACGTATGTTCAGTGCAATCTCTTTCAAAAACATGCCCATATAGAGGCTGTATGAATTGATTCTGGCAATAAGCATGCTAGCTTGGAAGATTTTTCTACCAAAAGCATCCAGAGTCCTACATTCTCTTCCTGGAGGGGTAGAAGAGTGCCTTTTGGTACTCTTTATCTTTTTCATAGCAGACTTCACCACAATAGAGTGGTGAGGGAGCTGAGTTTTTTGAAAACCAGGAGAAGGAGGAACCCGATACATGGTGTCCAAACGTCGAGAATGTGGAGATAGGGTGAGAGGAGCCTCCCACAAATCCATCATGTGTTCTTGAAGAATTTCATGTTTGGGTAAGGTGGCTGCCTCTTTGGGAACCTTAGAGTATCCTAAAATATCCAATTTTTTTGCTCTAGGTTCCTTTTCAGAGGTTACAGATATGGAGAGTCCTTTAGCTACTTCAATAATGAAGTCTTGAAAGGACAAATCCTCTGGAGGAGACATTCTCCTTTTTGGAGAAGAGGGCTCCTCAGGAAGAGTAAAAGAGACATCAGCAGAATCATCTGAGGTATCAGAATCTTCAGAAGATTCAAAGTACCGCCTATTAGCTTCCAGAGATCGATACGCGTACCGACCGGTATCGACATCGGGCGTACCGGGAACCGGATCGGTATCGAGAAAATCTCCGGAACCGGAAACCGGAACCGGCATACTACTGGAAGTAGATGCTCTGGGTACCGGTATCGGTTGTGGTACCGGAACCGGAGTCGGAACCGATTGTCGCGGTACCGAGGGCGTTGCAGCGTTAATGAAAGCCAGTATGGCCTGCTGCATGGATTGTACCGTAGTACCCATAGACGCCACAACTGCCTGGATGTCGGTACCGGTGTTAGCCGGTACTCCAGAGCAGTCTAACAGGTGATCGGTCGAGGCCGTGCCATCGATGTCTACCTGTAACCCCATAGGAGGAGCTTTGGAAGCCGGAGCTTCCCACCAGGGTTGTTTGGCTGGGGCAGGGTCCTCAGGGTCAAAGCCAAGGGCCTCTCGCTGCTTAGAGGGAGATTTGCCCTTTGAGGACCTGCCGGAAGAATGTTTGGTTACCTGAGATCCATCAGGAGAGGAAGACCTGGAGGATGTTGATGCTGGAGTATCCGCAGAAAACAGCATATGAAACTTGGCTGCTCTTTTCTATAAGCCCCGTTTGGACATCAGAGAGCAGGATGGACAATCCGGAATGGAATGGTCAGGCCCCAAACATTTAAGACACCATTCATGGGTATCTGTGACTGAAATAGTACTGGTACACCTGGTGCATTTTTTAAAACCAGAAGCTGGTTTCTCCATGAGGGAGAATCTGAGAAGGCCTAGAGGCCTCACAGAATAAACACACCAAGTGAGGAAAAAGTAATTTTTTTTTTTTTTTTTTTTAAAGAAATAAATGAAAAATGACCAGCGGTACCGGTCCGGAATCGGGGAAGGCAGACACGCGGTCAAAGAAACAAATTAAAATAACAATTTCTTCAGCGGTGACAGGAACACGACCTGCTGGCTCCGCGGAAAAAAAGGTTGGTAAGGAAGGCGGGAAGGCAGCGCGCATGTGCTGTGGGAGGCCCCAAAAGCTTCCTTTCTGGGAAGCTGGGGAGCTTTCCCGCGCAGGCTCCGTCGGTTCCGACGTACCCATATGTGAGGACTTATTCCTGCTTGTTCCTGGAGATAAACCTGTATCTGTCTGGGCCAGTGTGATACCAGAAGAAACAAACGCCTCCACTGCATGAGTCTGAATTTGAGTTCAAACAATTAAGGGAATTTGAAGATACACATACACATAGGTCCACTGCCAAAGAAAGGCTAATGGGTCTTGAGTTATCCTGTGCTTTGTACATTGGAACAAAAAGCAGAAAATGGTTTGGTGGTTTCACATTTCTGGAAAAGTTTGGAGAGCACCTCATTGTTTAGGGACCACTCATGCAGGTCTAACACGCGATTGGGTTTGTCTATTAGTTAATCATAATCCCATGGCAGATACACTGATTTCAAAAAGGCCTTTATAGATCCCAGATTCTCTGCATAGGGATAGAGACCCCATGCCATCTTGCCTGTTGACATACAGCACTTTCTAGTCTTCAAACCCTTGTACATTTTTTACATTCTGCTGTTTAAAAAATGCAATTTAAAATGCATTAAAGTAGGAATTTGTTCCACTGATCTACACAGCATTCTCTATATTTTTAACATGAAAGAACTATTATAGAAATATTCGAAAAGTAATTAAGAATACGAAACTAAAAATGCATGATTGAACAAATCGTCACACGCTTTATCATAAAAGTCCAAATTAGCTCTGGTTTCAAAACTCATCTTAACAAGTTAGAGGTTTGCATTTGTTAGCAGATATTCAGATGCTTTAGTATATTGTGACTTGGTTGCCTCTCTGTGCCAGCAAAGTCCTGAGAGCATTGCAGATTGCTCTTAATTCTGGTCACTTTATATGGAGCAACTCTTTTCTCTGAATAGCCGCCTTGAGTACATTTGCCTCCTAGATGAGTTCCCCGGCCTTTGTTAGATGCATCCATTGTCAGCATTTATTGATGTGGAAGGTTATAGAAAGGTAGTCCTTTCATAAAGGCTCAAGTTCATCATTAAAATGAGTGGGGATGAGAAAAACTATTTTTCTGTGAGAGGAGATGTGTGGCTTGATTCCACTGAATTGTTAAATCCCCACTGTGCCCTTCACCTGTGAAGAAACACAATGGGCCAGGGCCTTACCAAGCCATAAATGCACCCTGTGCAACTCGCAAACCTGGCGCTGCCCCACTCCCCCATGCCCAGCAGCTCCCCATCTTATCTCACCTCTCACTGTCCAGCCGGCTCCCCCCTCCCCCCCCACACTGCCTGCCTTTGCCCCACCACCGCTTTTCCTGTTCTCTTGGCAATGGCGATGGCAGCCATCCTCCTCCAATTAAAAAAAAACAAAACACACAAGTCTTTCCGACTTCACGCTTACAAAATGATCTGATCCCTTCCTCCTCTGAATGGAGTGGAAGGAGTGGCCTAGTGGTTGGGGCAAGGTACTTCAGGCCGGAAGGTCGGAGGTTCAAATCCCACTAGAGGACAGCAACCTTGGGCCGGAAGGACTGAGGTTTCTAGTCCCACAGGTGCTCCTTGTGGTCTTGGGCAAGCCACTTAACCCTCCATAGCCCATGTTCCCTGTAAAATAGTTATCTCCAAGTTATAATGCCCTGTTCAATGTAATTTCAGTTTGTTCAATGTAAACCGCACTGATGCAGAATAGCACGGTATATAAGAGAATGTAAATAAATAAAAATAAATAAAAAATGCTCATGTCAGAGGATGGAGAGACCAGACCAGCCGTGCAAGCGCGGAGCTGCAAAGACCCGTGTTTTTTATAATTTAAAGAGGTCTGCTGCTGCCACCGCCATTGTCAAGAGAAGCGGCAGCAGGGCAAAGGCAGGCTGGACAGGCAGGGTGGGGAGAAGCCCAAATGCACCCCTATTTCTTCTGCACCCTGTGCGACTGCACTGCTCGCACAGGCCTAGGTACAGCACTGCAATGGGTAGCACATGTATTGCTGCCACCATGGGGGTAATTTGCCTATTTCGGTGGTATTGTAATTACGTATGCACTTATGTGGCTACATACACACGACTAGCCTCATATAAAATACAGACCAGTGTAAAAGTGCATACATTCACAGACATAGATTATAAAGTATTATAATTTGTGTGTGTACTTGAAAAATATAGGGGCGGGCATTTACATTTTCAATGGCTGACATAAATATCCATGTCTGCAATGTAGGTGCATGTTAGGACACTTACAATAGCATTTTATTAGGAGAAGTAGGCACGAACTTTATAAAATAGTGTGCTTTAAAGTCCTTATGTTAAGCCTAACTATGCACCCCTTATGAAATTACCTTCTACAGGACCAGGCATCATCTTGTAAATCATGCAGTCCATCAGATCTTACAATCTGCTGTGTGGGGAAAAGGTTTTCTTCTGTATTGTATTTAGGAATTCATCTATGAATGTGACAACTCTTGAGGGAATGAAATTGGACTTTACCTAGCTTATCATAAAACCCAGGTCTTATAGAAGGTAGCATGTAATCCAAGTAGCATGAGAGAAATCTGTTCTGGAAGGTGCCATTGATAACTACTCATCCAAATAATAGAAAAAATATTATTTTCTGCCTGCAGAGATATAAGAATATCACTGCTGAGCACTTTCTGAACACCTTTGGTGCTGCTGAAAGATCAAAGGGTAGAACCTAGTACTGGGTAGTGAATACTAGCCACTATAAAATGAAGGAATTTCCTAAATTTTGGATAAATGGGTATATTTACGTAAACACCTCTAAGGATTAGAAAACAAACAGTCTACAGGATTGAGATACAAGATGAAGGATGCCAAGGAATCCATCCTGAATCTCTCCTTTAGAAGGTACTTGTGTTCTTCCAAGTCAAGGATAAGCCACAATCCCCATTTTCTTTGGGATGAAGTAGTACTAAGAATAAAACCTTTTATTTGTTGTAGAAGGGGAATAGGTTCAATCACTTGCACATTTAGCAAGTTCAGCATTTCCTGTTGCAAGAATTCCAACTAAGATTGGGTTGGATGCTCTCAGAGTGCACAGAGGTGGGGTTAAAACCTGAGACAACAGTTCTTCATTATACTGAACATCCATGACTCCATGATAATCAGAATTTATTCTATGAAAGAAGTGCCATAGCGCCTCTTATGGGCAGAGTAGTAATATGCTGATTTGGAGATGTGGTTATGTCCAAGGTCACACTCAAAAAGAAGATTGTTGCTTCTGAGGTCTCATCTCTCTTTGCTGCAGTCTAAAGAGCTGCTAAGCAAAAGAAAGGTGTGTACTGTTTCTTTTAATCATATTGCTTTTCATGCTGTGGATATTGGAATATTTAGGAGGTGGATGGCTGTTACACAGTGGCTGATGAAAGTGTGTGCATAGTTTACACATAGAGGGTCATTTTAAAAAAGGGCACCTAGATCAAGGCAGCCAAAATTTGCCTACTTGTCTTTATAAATACTAGTATAAGTGGCAGAGATGGTGAAATTAGGCCTTACCAGCTAATTGATTTTCCTTGAGTACCTCCAGTCCAGACCCGTACCTCTGGGTAGTCAACCCCCACCAGCAGCTTGGAGACTTATACTGCATCTACCAGCCCCAATAACCTACTGACAAAGCAGACTCACAGGAGCAACAAATAAGTGGATAATATTTAACAACCACCCAATGTCAAACCTTATGAACAAAACTGGCACACCCTCACCTTACCAGGGGTCCTCCTCCTCCCCCCCCCCCCCTGGAAAGAGGAAGCTTACCTGTCCATTCTGCATTTGAAAACTCATGAACTAGAGAATCACTACCATCATTCTCCATACTGCAATCCAAGATCTGCAGCTCTCTCATAGAGACTTCCACACCTCTAATGCCATAGCTTTTAAAACTATACCCCCCCCCCCCCCCCCGCGACCTAACACTTAAAAATGACCTTCTCCAGGCCTGGGATCGCTATCGCTTCTGCATTAACTTAGCCAGGGACTGGAATGAAGGTACTCAAGGAAACCCAATTAATGGGTAAGGCCTAATTTCACCTTCGTTATTGTCCCTCCAGTCCAGTTCCGTACCTCTGGGATGTAACAGAGCAGTACTATCAATGGGAGGAACCTGCGAGACTGGCCTGAATTACCATTGTGCTGAATCTTCGGTGGTGAGTAAATTATTGGAAACGCTGCTGAAAGAGAAAACAGTGAGGTTTCTGGAGTCCAGTGGATTACAGGATCCGAGGCAGCATGGATTCACCAGAGGCAGGTCTTGTCAGACAAATCTGATTGATTTCTTTGACTGGGTGACTAGGAAGTTGGACTGAGGGAGAGCCCTAGATGTGGTGTATTTAGATTTCAGTAAAGCCTTTGACACCGTTCCTCACAGGCGACTTATAAACAAACTGAGCACCCTAGGGATGGACCCTAAAGTTACTGCTTGGGTTAGAAATTGGTTGGGTGGGAGGCGACAAAGAGTACAGGTAAATGGAGCTCACTCTGAGGAGAAGGATGTTACCAGTGGTGTGCCCCAGGGATCTGTCCTTGGTCCGATTCTTTTTAACATCTTTGTTAGTGATATAGCAGAAGGGCTGTCGGGTAAGGTTTGCCTCTTTGCGGATGATACCAAAATCTGCAATAGAGTAGACACCCAGGAAGGTGTAGATAACATGAGGAGGGATCTAGCTAAGCTTGAAGAATGGTCTAGAATTTGGCAGCTGGGATTTAATGTTAAAAAATGTACGGTCATGCATTTGGGCTACAGCAATCCAAGGGAGCAATATAGTATAGGGGGTGAAGTACTTTTGTCCACTAAAGAAGAGCGGGACCTAGGCGTGGTTGTGTCTGATGATCTTAAAGTAGCTAAACAGGTAGAAAAAGCGAAGCAAAGCTAGAAGGATGCTTGGGTGCATACGGAGAGGAATGGCTAGCAGAAAAAAAGGAGGTGATAGTGCCTCTGTATAAGTCTTTGGTGCAAACTCATTTTGAGTATAGTGTGCAATTCTGGAGACCGCACCTTCAAAAGGATATAAGCAGGATGGAGTCAGTACAGAGGGTGGCTACTAAAATGGTTAGTGGTTTTCATTATAACGCATTTGAGGACAGACTTAAGGATCTTAATATGTACACCTTAGAGGAAAGGCGGGATAGAGGTGATATGATTGAGATGTTTAAATACCTCCATGCCATAAATGTACAGGGGGAGAGCCTCTTTCAATTGAAAGCAAGTTCTATTACAAAGGGACATGGGATGAGGGTGAAGGGGGATTATTTATTTATTTATTTATTTATTATTTATTTATTTATTATTTATTTTTCTTATATACCGCGCTATTCATCATCAGCGCGGTTTACATGTAACAATAACTGTGCAGTGAAGACAATCTACACTGAACTTACAATATAACAGAAATGTACAGTTTTAACAGGGTAGATTCAGGAGTGATTCAGGATAGATTCAGGAGTGATATGCGGAAATATTTCTTTACGGAAAGAGTGGTGGATCCGTGGAATAGTCTCCCAGTGGAGGTGGTAGAGATGAGGACAGTATCTGAATTCAAAAAAGCATGGGACAAACACAGAGGACCTCTAAAGGAAAAAAGGGGACTGTTGTAGTTGTTGATATGGAAGGACAGACTAGATAGGCCATGTGGTCTTTTTCTGTCACCATATTTCTATGTTTCTATCCCGTGTCACCTGCACATTTAGGCGATAATGCTTCACAAAAGTATGGAGAGAAGACCACGTGGCCACCCTATAAATATCCCCCAGTGGAACTAGACCATACTCCGCCCAAGAAGCCGCCTAAGCCCTGATCAAATGAGCCCGCAACCCCGCTGGCACCGCCCTCTTTCTCAAATACGCTGATGCAATAGCCTCTTTAATCCACCTGGAAATGGAGGCCTTATCTGCTGCCTCCCCCTTTCGTGGACGTCCAAACAGGATGAACAAACGATCCGACCTCCGGAACATCCAGGAGGCACAGCTGTGGGTCTAAGCACTCTTCTGGCACCCCCGAGAGTGCCGGCAGAATGACTGGCAGATTCAAGTGAAAAATGGAGAGGACCTTTGACAAAAACAAGGGCACTGGGCACAATACCACCTTCTCCTTTGAGATGGAGAGAAAAAGTTCCCTATATTATAGCACTTGAAGTTCCGAAAGTCTGTACGTGGAACATATTGCCACCAGGAAAACTGCTTTCAGCGTCAAGTCCTTTAGGGTGCAGGAGCCCAATGGCTCAAAGGGCACTTCCACCAGCACCGACAACACCAAGTTAAGGTCCCAAGGTGGAACGACTGACCGTAACAGAGGACAGAGCTGCTTCACTGTCCTCAGAAAACATATTATGTCCGGGTGCGCCACTAATGACACCCCCTAGATCCTACCACGGTAACAAGTAATGGCCGCCATCTGTGCACTTAACAAGTTCCATTCCAAGCCCTTCTCTAGGCCAGCCTGCAAAAAAACCAGCACGTCAGACACAGAAGCCAACAAAGGTTTACACTGATTCTCCACACACCATACTCTCAAAACTCTGCCAAACTCTGACATATGACAGTGAGGTGGACTTCTTCCAAGTTTTCAATAATGCTGAACTCACTGGCCCCAAGTATTTATTTATTTATTTATTTATTTATTTATTTATTTATTTCAACTTCTTATATACCGCACTCTTTGACATCAGCGCGGTTTACAAATAACAGAAAGAAACCAGAACAACAGGCTGTTTGGTATTACATATAACAGGAGTATCAAACTTGGATAACATGGGGTAACTATTTACATGGAGTATATAATCTATTAGCTAGATAACATGCTCAAACTATTTACATAGAATTAGCAGGGGTGCTTGGGACAAGCGGGATATTGTGGAATGTGCTAGGGTGAGGTTGTTATGTTACGGTTCATGTGGGGTAGTATTTGATGAAAAGGTGCAGTTTAAGGGCTTTTCTGAACTGGGTTAGGTCGGTTATGGCACGTAGATCAGGTGGGAGAGAATTCCAGTATTTTGGTGCGCTAAACATGAAAGCTCTGTTTGATGTTGATAGGCTGCACGTTGTAATAGCCTTTGGGGTTGTTAGTGAGTTTAATGCTGCCTGTCTCCTATTTCTATTTGATGGAATGGATTGGATGAGTGCGGTGAGTGATGTGGACGATAAACCATTTAAGGCCTTAAATGTGAGAATGAGGGTTTTGAATGTAAGTCTTCCGTGTATAGGGAGCCAATGGAGTTGTTTGAGGATAGGGGTGATGTGTTCACTTCTGGCCGCTCCTAGAAGAACCCTGGCAGCGGTGTTCATTGCGAGCTGCAAGGAGCTTATGGTGGATTGTGGTAGTCCTTGTAGAATGGAATTGGCGAAGTCGAAATGCGGCAGTATCAGAGCTTGGTAGATGGTTCTGAAGTCTTCGTGGTCTAGTAGGGGACGCAGGTGTCTGAGGGTGCGTATTTTGAAGTATACAGATTTTACGATATTGTTTATGTGTGATTTCATGTCGAGTCTATGGTCTAGTGTGACTCCGAGGTATTTTATTGTATCCTTGGTGCCTAGGTCAGCTCCCTTGACACTTATATGTGGTGGTGGGGTGAAGTTGGGGTCTCTTGTGATAAAGAGAACCTCAGTTTTCTTATGCTGAATGCGGAGGTTCTGTGACAGGAGGTTCTGTGACAGTAGTCCTGCTTTCTCAACCTAGCCCTTTCAAGAGCCATGACGTAAGCTAGCATCGATCCGCCTGCGGCATTAGAACGGGTCCCTGTGTCAGAAGGTCGGGTCAGGCTGGAAGCCGCCACGGCCTGTCTGCTGTCAGGCGCACCAGGTCAGCATACCATGGGTGCCTCGGCCAGTCGGGGGTCACCAGGATGACCAAGCCCCGGCACACTTCAATATGTTGCATTACTCGCCATACGAGTGCCCTAAGAGAAAAAAAAAAATACAGCAGCCCCTCCGTGGGCCACTGCTATACCAGAGCGTCCAGGCCTTCCGACACCCTTTCTCTCCTCCTGCTGAAGAATCTGCTGGTCTTGGCCATCTCCAATGTTCCCATCAGGTCCATGACTGGTGTGCCCCAACGATGCACTATCTGCTGTCATGTTTTCTGTGACATGTGCTGCTAAAATGGCTTGCAGATGGCTCTCCGTCCATTCCAACAGTACGATGGCCTTGTTCTCCAATCGGGCACTGTCTGTGCCCCCTTGACTATTGATATACTGTAGGCCACCATGGTAGCATTGTCTGAGAAGACCCGGAATGCTTTCTCCTGCAGCCCCAGATAGAAACGCTAAAGAGCAAGGAGAACCATACGCATTTCAAGTCTGTTGATGGACCAACAGTTCTCCTCTGAGGACCACTTCTCCTGAGCAATGTGCCCCTCACAGTGAGCTCCTCAGTCCAAAAGGCTGGCATTCTTCGTCAACAGAATCCAGTGTGGTGATTCCAAGGGCATCCCTGCCAAAAACCTTTCCGGACATAATCATCACCTGAGAGCCCTTCTGGTCAACTGCAGATCTGGTGCTGTGGGCAGGGGCACACATGTGACCATGACAGAGGGCATTGCTGTGCAGATGGTTGCACCAGTTGCATCCCCTGACGCAGACAGGGCAATGGACACGTCAGGGGATGCAACTGGTGCGACCATCTGCACAGCAATGCCCTCTACCATGGTCACTTGTGTGCTCGTGCCCACGGCACCAGCTCTGATGTCACTGCCATGGTCCCTAGCAGCCGAAGATAATGTCACGCTGTCGGCATCTTCATCCTGTGGAACTGCCTTACCAGCTGCCGTAGAGACTGCGCCCTCTGCTGCAGCAGAAACACCTTGCAGGTATCGAACCAGGCTCCTAGGTTCTTGAGGTCCTGTGATGGCAGTAGCAGACTCTTGGCCATGTTTATGACCCAGCCGAGGCTTTGCAGAAACTTGACGACTCTCGCTGTGGCTTGTTCACTTTCCCCCTTGGATTTTGCCCGAATGAGCCAGTCGTTGAGGTAAGGATGCACCCGTATTCCTTCTTGGCAGAGCACCACTGCCACCACCACCATCACCTTGGTGAACATGCGGAGAGCTATGGCCAACCTGAATGGCAATGCCCGAAACTGGAAGTGTCCCATGGACACCGCAAAATGGAGAAACTGATGCTGTTCTAGCCTGATGTGAATATGAAAACATGCTCCGTGAGGTCGAGTGATCTCAAGAACTCTCCTTGTCACACAGCCATAATGACAGACCTGCGAGTCTGCATGTGAAAACAGGGCACCCGCAGACACCGGTTCACCTGCTTAAGATTGAGAATGGGTCAAAAAGTCCCTTCCTTCTTTGGTACCATGAGATAAATGAAGTATCAACCGCAGCCGTACTGGTCCTGGGGAACACGCTCCAAAGCCCCCAACTGTAGTAGCCACTGCAGGGTGTCCCGACTGTTTTGACCTTGCTATGCGCGTTACATGCAGAATGCATGAAGGAGGAAGTGAGCAGTCTGGTGAATTCTAAAGCATATCCCTCCGTGATGATTTCTAAAACACACTGGACGGGTGTGATCTGGACCAGGTGTGGTAAAAGTCCTGCAACCAACGTCCCACGGGCTGCACCAGTGCCTGTGCCTTCCTTGTTTCATTGTACCTTTTTCTGCCAGAGATAGGGGAGGTGGAGTAATAGCCCTGCCCCTCTAGACCCCCAAAAGGCCTGTCCCCATGGGGTAAAACGGCCCCTCTCATAAGGCGCAAAACGCAAGGCACGGAATAGTCGGAAATCACGTGACTGACCCCGCACCGGTGCTGCTTGTCCTCTGGGAGACACCCCCCCTTTGGACTCTCCTAAGTCATTCACCAACCTCTCCAACTCCTCTCCGAAGAAAGGCTTAACCCTGAATGGAAGCTTACTTAACCAGGATTTGGAGGAGACATCTGCTGCACAATTCTGCAGCCACAGATAGTGGCGTACCATACTCTTTGATAGACCTCTGATGAGATCATAGAAGGCATCCGCCAAATAAGCGGCCCCCAACTCCAGCCTTGCCGCTGCCTCGGAAGGATCCTGGGCTTCTTCTTTCGGCTCCTGTGCGTCCTGCACCCATCTCAGGCAGGCTCTGGCCACAAATGCCCTGCAGACGGATCCCTGCAATGATAGGGCATTGATATCAAACGCCTGCTTCAACAAAGTATCCAACTTCCTATCCTACACATCTCGGAGTGCCATGCTGCCCTCGACGGGGATTGTTGTCTTCTTGGTCATGACAGATACTGCTGCATCTACAAGAATGAAGCATCTCCCGCTCCTGCAGTGGGTAAAGGCAGGGCATAGTCCTAGATCTCAGAAGACCAGACTCCGGCAAGTTCCACTCACCTTGAATCATCTGCTTAATGACGCAATGCAATGGAAACACCTGCTGTGGCTTTCATGTGGCCTGAAAAAGCAGATCCTCCAGTGCGTCCTCCTCCTGTAGCTGTCCTGCCTGCATATTAAGTGTTTTTAATGACTCCGCTATGAGCACTGCCAACTCTTGCCTATAGAAGGCACGGACAATTCAAAATTCCTCTTCCTGCGGGATCTCACCTTCCTCCAGCTCCTCTGGCTCAGTATCCATCTCTTCCATGTCCAAGTCGACCAGTTCATCCAAGGGAAGGGACCCCGTCTCCACAAATGAGTCACCCCCGAGCCTACACCTGCTAAAGGCCGGCTCTTCGGCTGTCGTGTGTTCCATTGGTGCGCCTGTCATTTTCTATCCCTATCCTTTCCCCTGTTGCTTCAAGCAGAATGCTTTGTGCAGAAGGAAAACAAACTCTGGTGAAAATCGCCCCCCCCCCCCAGGACACTTTCACCCCCCAGCCCCTGGGATTTTGAGGGCCCTGAGGAAGCATTTTCTTTATTTTACGTCTCTAACAGTGGAGGGGCAGAACCCCCCCCCAAGCCCCTGCGGACGACTCCCGATTCTCCTTGTACTCTAAGCCGACCCCTGAGATCCCTGCTCTCCCAGGAGTGTCTGTCCCATCCTCCTGCAATCCTTTATCCACTGTGTGGGCTTCCATCTGGCATCCCCGGCAAATGCTCGCAACGGAGATCGTTCCTTGCCGCACCCCACAAGCCAGGTACTGTGTCCAGCAGGCATAATCAGACTAGAGGGCAGGGAAGACTGTTTTACCCTTTCCACACCTCTGTCAGTTCTCCGCAGTCTTCTGCCTGTTTTTTTGTTTTCAAACACAAAGGGACTGAATCTCCTGGGAGCCTTCTTAAAGGCCCCTTCAATCAGATGTTCAAAAAATAAAAAACTGCGGAAGCCAAAGATCCAGAGTCCAAAGATTCCACCCCCCCCCCCCCGCTCCTTACCGCGTGTGTCTGTGTTGGACAAAATGGCATGGGATCCCGCACTGCCGGCAAAGAGAGAGGAGAGAGCCATGTGGTCACAGGCCTTCTTACTGCACCTCCAAGCAAAACTTTTCTGCTGCTGCTTCTATGTACTGCAGCTTCTCCAAACCCCGACAGAGAGGTAGCCTGCTGTTTCTTCACTCCCTGCCTCATGCTCATCCCTTCTTACTGGCTTTGGAGATGAGGCGGGAGCCTCTAGAGAGCTGCTGATCTGGCGCCTGTCTTCCAGCGGCTCCTCTACCTCTGGAGGGAGAGCCCCTGCCCTGCTCGCTGCTGACAGCTTTTTTTTTTTTTGCTTTAAATGCCTTCCTCCAAACAAAACTTAATTTGGCAGACACAATTGCCCAAACCTAAGCCTTGGTGCTCAGGGAAAAGGTTAGCTGTGGCTTAAAAGGGGGAATGAAAAATTTAGAAATAAAATTAAACAAAAAAAATTAGAGAAAAATATAGCACCTTAGTTGTCCCTACAGTGAGTCCAATACTCTGGGAGCACTTGCTGTAGCTGCTTAGAGACTGAGCTTACTGGGGCAGGTAGGAGGTGCCAGCTGCCTAAGTATACTGATGTCATCAAAAAGATGACATGCTCAGTCTCCAACCTGCTGATGGGGGTTGACTATCCAGAGGCACAGGACTGGACTGGAGAGATAAGGAATGTGCCTTAAATTCAGATGTGGATATTTACACGCACTCTTAGTAGGTATAAATGAACACGCATACAATTCACAAGAACGCATGTAGATTAAGGTATTCTATAAATCAATGTGCGAAGTCTGCCTATGCTTTGCCCAGACTGTGCCTGCCCCTCCCCACTACACCAACCAGCAACCTGTTGGTATTTTCTAAGAAGCCATTAATGTGCAAATGGCTTTTATAAAATTACCTCCATAGTCCTCAATGGTTACTACGGTTTTTTTGGGGTTTTTTCAATGTTTCTCTTAAAGATTGTCCACTGTGCACAGAGCATCTACCCATTTCTGGTGAACATCTTCCAAGTCCAGATACACACACCCAGACTAATCTTCATGCTGCTATTACAGTAGTTGAGGCCTCAGATGTCTTTTAGATGACATAAACGGATCAGATGAGGTATTTTCTACTCTTCTACTTCTGATATCTATGACTAGATGTTTTCTTTAGAGTCACCAGGCATGGTTTCACAAGTGGACTGCATTTTTTGGAGGCAGCAGCCTATATACTATAACATGTACATTTAATGAGATGTTAATAAGGAGTGGAGGAGTAGCCTAGTGGTTAGAACACTGGCTTGGTAAACAAGCAGTCAGGGTTTGATTCCCACCAACACTCCTTGTGGCCTTGGGCAAGTCACTTAACCTCCATTGCCTCGGAAGAAAGGCCTGGCAATCTACTTCCGGTGACACTGCCAAGAAAACCCAGGAGCTTCTGGGTCGCCAGGAGTCAGGAATGACTCGAAGGCACACATTGCATTGCATTATGGAAATAAGCATATTTGTATGGAATGCTTTCTTGACTATTTAATCTAGCCTCTTTGGATATTTTTCTGGGAGGTTTCTGGAGAAATCTCTTTATCCTTCTGACTTTCTCACAGCTGTCTCCACAATCCCAGATTGATAGAACAACTGAGGTTTATCTAATCCAGGAGCAGACTGAAAGTTATATTTCATGGCTATTCAATTCAGTCCTACCATGCATTAGTCTCCAGATCCAGAATCAATCTATGAATAGGGACAGATGTTGCTTACATGGCAGGTTCAATGTATTTTAGAAAGCAAAAAATATCTGTTCTTGGTTCAGTTTCCTGTTGGACTGATAAGTGCATTTTACCCAGCAATTTAAAGAGAAATTTAGAATAGGAGGTGAAGTATTTTTCAGTGGCAAAGGAGATAGGCTGAAAGGGAGGCCCATGAACAGTTCCTTTTCTGTACAGGGTGGTGTGAAATAGTGAAATTCAGGATGAGAATTGTAGTCTTCCAATCCTGGAGTCTTTCTAGAAAACAGGACTAGAAAGTTGTCCTCTGAATCTGATAAATAGGAATCTTCTGATAAATGGTGAATCTTCATGAGCCAGTTTCCTTTATTCAATGGGCAGAGTAGCCTGCAGTAAGATGTGCTGAGACCTCTATAGAAAAGGCTGGAAATATAAATAGTTGCTCCAGCCTCCAGACTAAAAATTCCTGGAATAACTTGACTACTTCAGTTTGAGCAGCTGATATTCCATGATGGGTAGAGAAAGACTGATGGTAATGGTTCATCAACCTCTGTGACCAGAATCTTTAATGATCCAGCGAAAGACCGGTCAGTCATCAAAGCTATTTTGAAAGTAGTGAGCGCCCTATTAAAATGACCTTGTCAACATAATCGATGTATTTTTATTTGGTATAGGTTGTTTTATGCCATTCTATCAGTGCTGGCCTTTTTGGCCACAATAATCCCAGTGCTAAGACTCTCCAATGTTCAGTGTTTGTCTCTGCACAGAATAGATTCTGCACTAAGACTTTGGTGACGAGGATGTGCACAGAACAGCTCCTCCTTAGTGCTGCTGTGCTGAGCTGCCAGTTATTTTTGATTGCCAATGGTAACATCTCAAGAAGGATCTTTTGTGTCATATCAACCCAGGATCTTGTTCAGAGTAGGTGCAGTATCTTTGTTTCACTTCTTTACAGAGATCTATCTTTTTATTTCATGACTGAGCACTGCAGGCCATGTGTGGGGAATACATACCACTCTCTTGAAGGCAAAGTAGTATACCACAGGCTAGATGATTTTACTTCCTAATCATTCCTCCAGTCCAGTCCAATCCAGACGCGTGTGTTATGCTCACCTACCAGCAGATGGAGACCAAGAACCACTGGTGTGATGTCACCCTATAAGGGTCCTGTGCAAGGCTTCTCAGATTAGTATTTCGCAATCTCCAGCAGATGGAGATTGCTTCAGCTCCTGTGCAGTCTGGACTCCACTGGACGGCTTAAAAGGGAAAAAAAAAAAAGTAAAACAGCATTGAGCAATGCCAAACAGTGGTTTCTTCCTGTCCCTGGTTTAGCTCCATAGTGGGCCCAGAACGGTGGGTCCAGGGGTCTAAAACCCGGCAAGCAGATCCCTCCCACATATCCCACCTCTTGGCTGCCTTGATATTCAGCATTAGGGTCCTCCTTCTGCACTTGGTTCTTTGTTGGGGGAGTGCAGTTAGAGTACCTGGCTGCAGGGCCTGGCCCTTTAAAAAAAACAAGGAGTTAGGCCAAGGAGCAGCCAGAGGGCGGCAGCAGCAGCCAATGGAGCAGCATTAGAGGCAGAGAGAGTACCGGGAGGGGGGGGGGGGGTTGCATGTGTGGCTCACCAGTATGCCAAGCCAGCATGTGGCCTGCGACAGCCACCAGAGTCAACTGTCAGACTGGTTTCTGCATGGCTGTCTGGAGGAAAGCCACACAGCCAAGGGAGAGTTACTCTGTCATGATCACCGAGGCATTTTAGGAAGGGGCTTCTTTGGACACAGCGGTTTTGGATTGCAGCGGTTGTTGTCTCGGCTCAGCGATATTGGGCAGTGTCCGACTTCCTGACACAGCTCTGGCGAAACGCCCAGCGTTGGAGCCAAGACAGTGTTATAGCCCATATTGCAGCTAAATATTTATTGTTGAGCTTGCAGTGCCTACTTATATGCCCATATTGCTTGTTATTGCTAGTGAAACTGGCTCACAAAGGGCTATACAGAAACACCATCGCTGGTGGAAAAAAAACTCCACATAATTAAATTATTTAGCATAGCATCAATAATTCAAAGAACTGATAGTAGAAATTTGTGCAATTCTTTGAATTATTGATGCTATGCTAATAATTTAATTATGTGGAGGTTTTTTTCACCGGTGATGGTGTGTCTGTATAGCTCTTTGAGAGCCAGTTTCTGCCGGGTCGGCTACTAGTTCATAGAGCCATTGTGTCGGCTTAGTGATGTTTTTCACTGAGATCCATTTTCTCCATGATAAATGAAGTTTGCATGTCAGTAGTTTTCAGTGCCATTTATTTTCCTATTTTTGCATTAGCACTGTTTTTTTTACATTTACATTATGATCAAGGAGGAGGCAGGAAGAGGCAGAAGGAGCAGCAGCAGAGACTGAGTCATTTTCCTCTCAGCCACAGCAGGACCTGATTTTGGCAGAAAGTGTCACCATTTTGTCAGGACCTGCCTCGGGCTGCGGAGGACCCAGTCAGGCCTTGCGTTTGCCCACAATGGCAGCAGTCCAGATGTCCGAGTTGCCCATAGCAGGTGCCTTTTTCCCTGGAGTTTGTCCTGCTGCTGCATTAGGCTTATCATATGAAGCAGGGCTTGTGTCAGGGGCCGGTGAGCTTCAGACTGCACCTTTGGAGCATGGCGACAGTTTGGCACCACCTGCCAAGCGGCCTCAGATGGACCAGCTTGAGGAGTTGAAGAATCAAGTGTCAATTGGCTATGGGTGCTCCAAAGATCCCCTGGAGAAGCCGTCTGAGTTGTTGCGAGGATTTGCAGATTGAAGACCTTGAAGAGGACAAGATTCCACCAGGGGAAGAAATCACAGTGATGAGCCAGTGACCCTTATTTCCCATCCATGGTGGCTCTTAATATTCCAGAGGACCTTCTCACAGAGGGCATACTGGAGGATCCTTTGTTGGAAGGGATCTAAATAAAAGTTAAAAACCTTCCCATTGCATAGTGTCATCAGGGCTATGATTTCAGCAGGCTGGGAGATGCTGGAGGCTAACCAACGAGTCCGTAGATCTATGGCTAGACTTTATCCCATTCTGACAGTTGTTCAGGTTCCAATAGTGGATACATTGGTGATGATGGTCATTAAGAAGACTACCATTCTAGTGGAAGGTGGTGCGATGCTGAAGGATACACAGGATAGAAAGCTGGAAGCCATGCTAAAACAGTCCTTTGAGATTTCAGCATTGTCACCACAGGCATCCATTTGTGGGGCATCCGTGACTCAGGCCTGTATGAGATGGTCTCAAAAGCTGCCGCAGAGTACAAAGGACCTTCGGTAATTCCTTTCTGAGGCAGCTAGGCTCGAGTTGGTTTGGTGTTTCTAGCAGATGCCTTTTACGATTTGGTTCAAGTGTTGGTAAAAAAACATGGCCTTGGTAGTTACAGTCCATTGGCTCCTGTGGCTGTGTAATTGATCAGTGGATATATCTCCTAAGGGCCACTTTAGTAAACTTCCTTTTAAGGGAAAGTTGTTTTTGGGAGATGCTTTGGAGAAGCTGGTGAAGGATTTAAGAGACAGACTAAGGTTCCGAGGTTGCCTGAGGATAAGCCGAAGGGAGCGAAGTCCACTCCTGCATCTCAAGGCCGTTTTTGGGATTTCTGGAAATTTTGACAGACTAGGTTTGGGCCTCCACAAAATCGCATTTTCTCTTGCAGGGTCATTTCTTTCATGGAGGTCGAAGGGACAGCAGGGGTAGGCCCTTGGGGGCTTCCAGCGGCTCTAAGCCCTTACAATGAAGGTTTGGAAAGTTACTTCCAAGCAGAGTTGTTCCAGTGGGCCTTTTATTCCGCTGAGACCTAAATCATACAGACTGATGGGCTCTGCAAGTAATTTGAGAGGAGTATGCCCTTGAGTTGGCGAAGCCCCTCTCCGACATTTTTATAGTATCTCCTTACGGGCCGCTGGAAAAGGCTCACGCAGTGAAGGGAACATTACAGCATTTACTCTAATTGCAAGTGGTTGTAAAGGTTCCTCCAGAAGAGTGCAATCACGATACGTATTCCATTATTTCATAGTTCCCAAGAAGGAAGGAATTTTTCGACCTATCGTGGATTTAAAAAAAGGTGAACAGAGCTTTGCAGGTTCCATATTTCTGCATGGAGACATTAAAGTTCATCATCATAGCTGTTTGTCAGGAGGAGTAACCTTCTTGGATCTGTCAGAAGCATATTTGCACATTCCGATCAAGCCCAACCATCAGCGGTATCCTTCAGTCATTTTCAATTTCTGAGCCTGCCATTCAGTCTCACCATGGCCCCAAGGACTTTCACCAAAGTGATGATGGTGGTGGTGGTGTTGGCTGCTCTCTGCAAGGAAGGGGTGTCGGTGCATCCTTACTTGGATGACTGGTTGATCAGGGCAAATACTTTTCAGGAGAGCCAGCTGGCGACCCAGCAAGTAGTGTCATTGCTACAGCAGTTGGACTGGGTCATCAACTTTACAAAGAGCAGGGTAGATCTAACGTAGTCCCTAGATTACTTGGGAGTGCATTTCAACACCAGAACGGGGAGTCTCTCTGACACCGAAGTGAATTCAGAAGTTGCAGGATCAGATTATGCAGTTTTTGAGAAGGTCTGTTCTTCATGCCTGGGATTATCTTCAAGTGCTAGGGTCCAAAGCAGCCACACTGGAATTGGTGCCCTTCAGCAGGCATTGTTATCCAGTTGGTCGGAACAGAGGCACTCATTGTGAAGAAGGTTGTCGCTGACAAAAGAAGCCTGAAAAAGCCTTCAGTGGTGGCTCAGCGGGACTAACCTTTCAGAGGGTGTGCCTCAAAATTCTCAATTGGATAATAGTTACAACCAATGTTTCCGCTAAGCTGTGCGGAGTCCTCCGCCGACATTCCTGCCAGAGGGGGGAAGTGCAAAGCAATTGCAAAAGTGATCACGCTTAGGATCACACAGCATCCTAAGCATGATCGTTTTTGCAATAGCTTTGCACCTTCCCCCACTGGCAAGAATGCCAGTGGAGGACTAAACGCAGCTTAGCA
The DNA here is from genome assembly GCA_033557465.1 of Ichthyophis bannanicus. Classification (NCBI taxonomy): domain Eukaryota; kingdom Metazoa; phylum Chordata; class Amphibia; order Gymnophiona; family Ichthyophiidae; genus Ichthyophis; species Ichthyophis bannanicus. The sequence goes on along the minus strand of CM066031.1, from coordinate 1,121,762,769 downwards.
GGAACACTGGTGACGATGGATGCCAGTCTGACAGGTTGGGGGGCCAACTCTTTGTTCCAAGTTACTCAGGGACAGTGGTCTGCAGAGGAGGGAACTTGGTCAATCAACAGATTAGAGACAAGGGTGATATTCCTGGTGCTCAAGGCCTCTCTTCCCCTGGTACACCTCAGGGCAGTGCAAGTGCAGCCTGACAATGCAACAGCGGTGGTCTACAGCAATCATCAGGGAGATACCAGGAGTTGTCAGTTGGCAATGAAAGTGGCGCCCCTGCTGATATAGGCAGAGGCACATCTTCTGGCTCTGTTGGCAGCTCATGTAGCCAGCAAAGAAAACGTACGAGCTGACTTCCCTAACAGAAGTCTGTTGGATCCAGGGGAATGGTCTCTAGCAGAGTCAGTCTGTCCTCAGATTGTGCAGAGTTGGGTGAATCCAAGAATGGATCCCATGGCATCCTCAGTCAATGTCAAGGTGGGCCAGTTCTTCAGTCGCAGCAGGCAGGAAAGGATGTCAGAAGGTCTCGATGCATTGGTTCAAAGATGGCCTCGAGAAGGTCTTTTGTATGTCTTTCCCCTGTGACTTCTCATAGGGCGGGTGATCCAGAAGGCTGAGGTTCATCTGGGTCTGGTGACTGTCGTGGCACCAAACTGGCCTCGGAGACCGTGATATGCGAATCTGGTTCGTCTGGCGGTGGAGGACCCATGGCCCTTTCCAGTAGTGGAAGATCTTATGTCTCAGGGGCCAGTCCGAATGCTAGACGTGGGTCTATTCTCGTTTATGGCTTGGATCTTGAGAGGGCAAGGTTGAGAAAGCGCAGTTACTCACCTGTAACAGGTATTCTCCGGGGACAGCAGGAATCAGTCCTCACATATGGGTGACATCAGCACCGAAAGAGCCCTCGCAGAAGCATCCCCCAGCTTTCAAAGAAAGCCTTTGGGAGATGCTACCATGCATGCGTGGTCCCCTTCCCGCCCAAGGGTGGCATCTTGCTCAGTTAGATGACATAGCTAAAAGACTGCAAAAAAGATAAGATTGTAAAGAAGCAACTCCAAGGGGAGGAGGGAGGGTTGTGAGCAATGTTCCCTCTAACCTGCGCTGTGTCCGCCGCCAACATTCCTCCCGGCGGGGGGAGGGGGGGTGTGCAGAGCGATCGACGCTCTGCCCCTCCCCCCACCGGCAGGAATACCGGCAGCGGACCCGGCACAGATTATGTTCTCTTTAATCTGCGCCGGGTCTGCCACCGGCATTCCTGCTGGTGGGGGAGGGGCAGAGCCTCGCTCGCTCTGCACCCCCCCCCCCCCCCGGCAGGAATGTTGGCGGCGGACCCAGCGCAGGTTAGAGGGAACGTTGCTCACAACCCTCCCTCATCCCCTTGGAGTTGCTTCTTTACAATCTTATCTTTTTGCAGTCTTTTAGATGCTGTGTCTAAGACCCTGTGTCTAACACATGCTGCAGCACCCTCGCAATGTTCTCTTTAATCTGCGCCGGGTCCGCCACCGGCATTCCTGCCGGTGGGGGCAGGGGCAGAGCGTTGATGGCTCTGCACCCCTCCCCCCCCCCCCAGCAGGAATGTTGTCAGCGGACCCAGCACAGGTTAGAGGGAACATTGGTTGTGAAGACTGATTCCTGCTATCCCCGGAGAAAGCACAGTTACTTACCTGTAACAGGTGATCTCTGGGAACAGCAGGAAAGAGTAGTTACTCACCTGTAACAGGTGTTCTCCAGGAGCAGCAGGAATCAGTCCTCACATATTGGTGACGTTGGCGCCGACGGAGCCCTCGCGGAGCAATTTCCCCAGCTTTCAAAGAAAGCCTTTGGGAATTGCAGCGCGCATGCGCGGTCCCCTTCCCGCCCAAGGGTGCCATCTTGCTCAGTCTGATGACATAGCTAAAAGACAGCAAAAAAATTAGCAAAAACGAAATGATAGGACTGCAACTCCAAGGGGAGGAGGGAGGGTTGTGAGGACTGATTCCTGCTGCTCCTGGAGAACACCTGTTACAGGTGAGTAACTACTCTTTCTCCAGGACCAAGCAGGAAGTCAGTCCTCACATATGGGACTCCCAAGCTTAAGGCTACCAGAGACCTCAAGCACAAAAATGAGCTCCCTCTAGCTCAGCAGAATAGAAGAAAGGAATCTTCTCTGAAAACGCCCCCGACCGGTAGCCCAACACCAGGGCCGGAGGGTAGGAGTTGCCTAAACCTCAAAGAGATTATGGAGGACTGCCTGACCGAAAGCACTGTCCCTGCGGGACTCCCTCTCCAGGCAGTAATGTGCCGCAAAAGTCTGGCTTGAAGACCAAGTAGCGGCCCGGCAGATGTCTGCCAACGGAACAGAGCGGAGGTGTGCCACTGACGCAGCCTTCGCCCTAACACGATGAGCCGTGACTCGACCCTCCAACGAGAGGCCGGCTGCCCCATAAGCCCAGGCGATACAGTCAGCTACCCAGATGGACAAGGTACGCTTGGAGACAGGGAGCCCCAAGTTATTGGGGTCAAAAGAAACGAAGAGCTGAACAGCCCTCCTATGCTCCCGCGTACGGTCAAGGTAGAAGGACAAGGCCCTTCTACAGTCCAGGGTATGCAGGACCATTTCAGCCCGGCTGGAGTGCGGCCTGGGAAAGAAGGTCGGAAGAACCACCTCCTGGTTGAGATGAAAAGGAGAAACCACTTTTGGAAGAAACTTAGGGTGAGTCCGTAAGACCACCCTATTCCTGTAGAACCTAGTGTAAGGAGGATCAGACACTAGGGCCTGCAGTTCACTAACACGCCTAGCAGAGGTAAGGGCTACCAAGAACAAGGTTTTCCAAGAAAGAAAACGAAGAGGGCAGGTAGCCATAGGTTCAAAGGGCGGACAGGTAATCCGCTGCAAGACCACATTCAGATCCCATTCAGGGGCTGGTGGACGCAAAGGAGGCTTAAGCAGAAGGAGGCCTCGGAGAAAACGAGCCACCAAAGGGTGGTTGGACAGAGGCCTGCCATCTACCGGTGCGTGATGTGCAGAGAGAGCACTGAGGTGGACTCTGACAGAGTTGGACTTAAGGCCCAGATTGGAGAGGTAAAGCAAATATTGCAAGACCACCGCCACCAAGCAGGAGAAGGGATTCTCAGACTGCTGAGCACACCACACGGAGAAGCGACGCCACTTAAGAGCGTAGGACTTCCGGGTGGAGGGCCGCCTGGAGGCCAAGACGACCTCTTCCACCTCCCGAGGCAGTAGTAGGGGAGCAAGGACTACCCTTTCAGCAGCCAGGCCATCAGATGAAGGGACCGGAGGTTGGGGTGTAGGAGAGACCCGTGGTCTTGTGTCAGAAGATCGGGTTGAAACCCCAGAGGAAGAGGAGTGTCCACCGCCAGCTGCATTAGAAGCGGGAACCAAGGTTGCCTCGGCCACCGGGGGAGCCACTAGGATCATCGAGGCTCTGTCTCTGAGAACCTTGAAGAGCGTTCGAGACACCAGCGGCATGGGAGGAAAGGCATACAAGAGGCCTGTGGACCATGGAATCAGAAAAGCATCCGGCGCTATTCTGAGAGGATGCGGTTGTCGAGAGCAGAATCTGGGTAGTTGCCGGTTCAGAGGACTGGCAAACAGATCCAAGGTGGGGAGTCCCCACTTGAGAAAGATCTGCTGAACCACTAATGGATCCAATCTCCACTCGTGTGGTTGGAGGATCCTGCTTAGTTTGTCTGCCAGGTAATTTTCTTGACCTGGGAGATAAACCGCTTTGAGGAGTATGCCGTGGCCAACTGCCCAAGAGCACAGCCGGCGTGCCTCCTGACAGAGAAGGAAGGAGCCTGTGCCTCCCTGTTTGTTCACGTAGAACATTGCTACTTGATTGTCCGTCTGGACCAGTACAGACTGGTGAGAAGTGAGGTGGGAGAAGGCTCTCAGAGCTAGGCGGATGGCTCTGAGCTCCAGGAAGATTATCTGCTGCGCAGACTCCCAAGGAGTCCAGAGGCCTTGAGTACATGTCTCTTGGCAATGTGCTCCCCATCCCAGGAGAGAAGCATCGGTTGTTAGTACCTGAGAAGGAGGAGGAGATTGAAAATCCAATCCCAGTACTAGGTTTGGCAGATGAAGCCACCACCGCAGAGAAGAGACCAGCAGGTCCGAGACTTGTACTGAGTCCGTCAGGCTCCCCATGGCCTGATGCCATTGAGTGCGAAGGCACCACTGGGCAGGTCGCATGTTCAGGCGGGCATTGGGGGTCACATGGACCGTGGAAGCCATATGGCCGATCAGTCTCAGAAATTGCCTGGCAGAGACCAGGGAATTGGTGCGAAAGTGGCTGGCGAGATTCATGAGCCTGTGGGCCCTGTCCAGAGGCAGGAAGGCCCGCGCCTGAAGTGTGCTGAACCTTGCGCCGATGAATTCGAGATCTTGAGAGGGGAGCAAAGTGGACTTTGCGAAGTTTATGACAAAGCCCAAGTGCTGGAGCAGAGACACAGTGCGATGAGTGGCTTGAGTGGCCTCTTGGGAAGACTGGGCCCGGATGAGCCAGTCGTCCAGGTATGGAAACACAAAAAGGCCTTGAAGTCTGAGATAGGCCGCCACCACTGCCAGGCATTTGGTGAAAACCCGTGGGGTGGAGGATAGGCCAAAGGGCAGGACCCTGTACTGGTAATGATTTCCTCCCACAACAAATCTGAGATATTGTCTGTGGTCTGGATGAATAAGGATGTGAGTATAGGCATCCTTTAGATCTAAGGAGCATAGCCAGTCTCCCCGCTGGAGGTAGGGCAGCAGGATTCCAAGAGAAAGCATCTTGAACTTTTCCCTTGCCAGGAACTTGTTGAGGTTTCGCAAGTCCAGGATGGGTCTGAGGCCTCCTGTTCTTTTTGGTATCAGAAAGTACCTGGAATAAAAGCCGTGACCTCTCAGGTGGTGGGGCACCGGTTCCACAGCCTGTTCCTGAAGAAGACTTGCCAACTCCTGAAGGAGTAAGTCCCTGTGCAGAGGGAGTCTTGGAGGCTCCCCTGGAAAGTAGGAGGGAGGTACCTGGTGAAAGTGTAGAAGATAGCCCTTCTGAACTATATGAAGTACCCAGGTATCTGATGTGATGGCTGACCACCTGTGGGCAAAGTGGACCAGCCGGCCTCCTGTGCTTAGGGAAACCAGCTGAGGGGAAGAGGCTATGCTGATGGAGTCAAAAACCCTCACCCTGCTGAGCAGGGGCCGGTGTAGTGGGCTTGGGGGCTTGCTGCCTACGGGACCCATTACCCCGTCCCTTGGCCTGCTGACCCTTTTGGGGAGCTGCTGAGGCCTGATACTGAGGGTAGTATTTATAGGCAGCCGCCTTCCTCGGGTAAAAGGGCTTTTTCCCCGAGCCCTTCTTCTTCTGAGAAGGGGCAGAGGGTTTTCTGGACAGCCTAGTTCTGGTCAGAGTCTCTGTCTCGATTTGTGCAGCCTTTTCAGCCATGGGTTTGCCAAAGAGGTTTTCACCTCTGCAGGGGACATCGACCAACTTGTCCTGGACCCATGGCTCGAGGTCGGATGACTGAAGCCAAGCCTGTCGGCGGGCACCGATGCCGGCTCCGGCTACTCGAGCCGATGCTTCAAAGCCATCGTAGGCTGCCCGAGAGATAAACTTCGAGCACTCTCGAATCCCAGTGGACAAGGCTTGGAACCTCTGCAAAGGTTCCTCGGAGAGACCAGCCGAGAACCCGGCAATTTCCCTTTGCCAGATCTCGGAGATACATGCCCATATAGAGCTGGTAGGTCTGGACTCGACAAGCAAGCATAGAGCCCTGGAAACACTTTCTACCGAGGGCATCCAGGCTCCGGGCCTCCCTGCCGGGAGCACCGAGGAGTGCATTTTTTGACTCTTGAGTCTATGCATGGCCGATTCCACCACCATGGAATGGTGCGGTAGTTGTGCCTTTTGGAAGCCGGGGCTCTTGCGGACTCCATAAATGGAATCGACCCGCTTGCTTAACACCGGCGCCGACGCCGGGTTCTCCCACATGCGGAAGAGAAGTCGTTCCAGCATCGGAGGAACCGGTACAGTAAAGGCCTCCTTCGGGGGAGAATCATACTGGAGGGCATCGAGCTCCTCGGTTCGAGGCTCCTCCTCGGGATCCGCGGGGAATGCCAAGGCCTTGGCCATATCCCGCACGAAATCCGAGAACGGGTGTCCTCCGGGGGGGACCGTCTCCGAGGTTCGGACTCGGGCGAGTCCGAGGGGACACACCGAGTCCGAAAACTACCAGGGGACTCTTCGTCCTCCGATTCCCAGTCGGACTCCGCGGAGGAGGATTCGAGTGGCTCCGGTCGGGCGGGCACCGATGACCTCTGCTCCGACGCCGAAGGAGTCGGCGTCGACGACCTCGGTCCCGAACGGGAGGCCGAGGGAGACCGCGACCGAGGATCGACTCGAGCTCGGATGGACTCGAGGATCGGCTCGGTCTCCGGGGTCGACTTGGACGTCGACGTCCCGGTGGCCGGGGCTGACGCATTGGCAAGGCCAGCAATCAATGCCCGCTGCTGGTCCATGAAGGCAGCTAAACTGCTCTCCAAGGCCGTCAACCTGAGTCCAAGCTCAGGAGACCCAGCAGCCCCTGACTCAGGCCCCGACGGCGTCGGGCCCGACGTCAGCTCCTTCGGAGGCGAGTCCACGAGGACCACAGTACTCACGTGTCCAGACGACTCCATCTAGAGACGAGGATGTTTCGAAGGCCTCTCCGACGCCGAGGACCCGGGACGGCTGTCGGGGCTATGCGACCTGGCCTCGAGGAACCAGGAGCGTCCGCCGACACCGCCCTCGCGGGTTTTTTCTTCCTATGATGTTCCCGGGTAGGAGACCCACGCTCAGAGGAACTCCGACGATGCTCAGGACCGGAGTCCCGGGACGTCGAAGCCTCTGACGAGGTCCGGGCCCGGCCGGACGCGGAGTCAGAGAAGATTCATTCTTTTTGATGCTGCTGACTCCTCAACGCTTTTGAGGACATTTTGCCACACGGACCACAGATCATCGGGTCATGATCGGGTCCAAGGCAGCGGAGGCAGCAGTCGTGTGTGTCGGTAAGAGACATGAGTTTCTTACAGCGATCACACTTCTTAAACCCGCTGGCAGCCATCGAGGGAAAAAGGGCCCCTGCGAGGTCAAAAGACAGGGCTGCCAGTGAAAAGGAAAAAAATGGCGCGAACGCTTGTCACGAAGGACAAAAAACCGAAAAATAAAGAAACGGACCCGATACCGGCGTAGCGGGTCCGGGCGGGAAAAAGAATCCGGCATCGAACCGAAAAAGAATAAATAATAAGAGAGAAAATCAACTTTTTCAGTGGTGAATACAAACAGCGTCTGTAGGGCTCCGCGGAAAAAAGAAGACTGAGCAAGATGGCACCCTTGGGCGGGAAGGGGACCGCGCATGCGCGCTGCAATTCCCAAAGGCTTTCTTTGAAAGCTGGGGAAATTGCTCCGCGAGGGCTCCGTCGGCGCCGACGTCACCCATATGTGAGGACTGACTTCCTGCTTGGTCCTGGAGAATTAGTCTTCACATATGGGTACGTCGGTACCGACGGAGCCTGCACGGGAATGCTCCCCAGCATCCAATTAGAAAGCTTTTGGGAGCATCCCTCGCGCCTGTGCGCTGACTTCCCGCCTTTCCCACTGCCTCTCCTCAGTTGAGTTTCATAGCTGAGACAGAAGGAGAGAAAGAGGAAAGGAGATAGATGGATACAACTCCTAGGGGAGGTGGGTGGGTTGTGAAGACTAATTCCTGCTGTTCCTAGAGATCACCTGTTACAGGTAAGTAACTGTGCTATCTCCAGGAACAAGCAGGAATGAGTCTTCACATATGGGGACTCCCTAGCTGTGGGTGCCAGGGGAGATCCCATAAAATGCGTATCCCTGGAACAGGACGGAATTTCCCAAACCTGGATCCCCGGCATCCCCTGAGGGATGGGGGGTAGGAGTTGAATAGAGAAGAGCTGTAGAGGAACAGCGAATCTAAAGACTACAGAGAAAAAGAGTCTTTAGAATGTATGTCAAGTATCATTAAAATATTTAATGAACTAGTACAATATAGAGCTTACCTACTGGATTGTAGGAAGTAGAACTGTGATGGAGTGTACTGTAGATGCAGTAGCGGAATCCTCAAGGTAACTTCACAGCAGTGAGGATGAAGTTCCAAACCTGGAATGGGCAGGTGACCCAGGTGTCAACTGGGGTAGGAGAAGAACGGCAGGTCTTCAATGGAAAGCTTTATGGGAAAAAGCTGAAAACTCTTTTAGGTACAGAGTTATTAACATTGAGGACTAAAAGAAGAAGACTGACCGATTTGGAGAATTAGCCCAGTCCTGAAGGGAAGAGGGAGTATGGAAAAAAGCCCCTATTCCCAAGGAGAACAGAAATGTACTCAGAAATACTGAAGATGTACACTGTCTTTCCTAGCTGGTAAGAGATAGGAAGACATTGAAGTTTTATACTTCATAGACAGGGAGATCTATAACAAAAATAGAAGCTGTTGACATCACAGCAGTAATTGTGTGTATAACCGCTCCCCCTTACTGAGTCGTATGAGAATAGGCAAGTTGACTGACTGGACTCCTTAAGAAGGTAAAAGCTTTATAGCACAGACAGTTAGGGAGATAGTAGGTAATACATAGCGTCCTATGGACATCTCCCAATGGGCTCATATATATATATATATACATATGGAGATACATACATATCTATATATATGTGCATATATGTCTAGATATGTGTGATATATATAGATATAGATAGACAGATATATGGGCATGACTTATGCCCACAAAGATTACAGAAATATGTATGTATAGCACAGCTACTTACCTTTAACAGTTGATCTCTGGGAACAGCAGGAATTAGTCCTCACATATAGGAATGAGTCCTCACATATGGGTACGTCGGAACCGACGGAGCCTGCGCGGGAAAGCTCCCCAGCTTCCCAGAAAGGAAAGCTTTTGGGGCCTCCCACAGCGCATGCGCGCTGCCTTCCCGCCTTCCTGACCAACTCTCCTCAGTTCGAGTTTAAAGCTGAGACAATAGAGAGAGGAAAGGAAAGAGAGAGAGAGAGATACAACTCCTAGGGGAGGTGGGTGGGTTGTGAGGACTAATTCCTGCTGTTCCCAGAGATCACCTGTTACAGGTAAGTAACTGTGCTATCTCCAGGAACAAGCAGGAATGAGTCCTCACATATGGGGACTCCCTAGCTAAGATGCCGGGGAGATCCCCCCCCCCCAGGGTATGAGACCCAGAAGGGTTCCTCATCTTCCTATGGATCTCAGGCATCCATACAGGGAAGGTGGGCAGGAGTTGATTAAGAATGGAACAGGTGTCTGAGGACAGCCTGACCAAACAAGGCATCCCGGCGGGAGTCCTTGTCCAAACAGTAATGGGCTGTAAAGGTATGAACCGAGGCCCATGTGGCTGCTCGACAGATCTGATCGATGGATACAGAGTGAAGATGAGCCATAGAGGTGGCCATGGCTCTCACATTGTGAGCTGTGACATGGCCCTCCAGAGAAAGGTTCTTACTTTGGTAAGCAAAAGTGATACACTGAGCAATCCAATTGGACAGTGTTCTTTTAGAGACTGGAAATCCTAAATGAGAAGGATCAAAAGCAACAAAAAGCTGAGAAGACTTTCGATGTTGCTGTGTCCTGCGGAGGTAAAAGGCAAGAGCTCTTTTACAATCCAGAGTATGAAGGTTCCTCTCTGCACTGGATGCATGAGGAGCCGGAAAAAAGACAGGTAGATATACCTCTTGATTAAGATGAAAAGGGGAGACCACTTTAGGCATAAAGTGGGGATTAGTCTTAAGGACCACTTTATCATGATGAAACCTTGTATAAGGGGGATTAGCCACTAGGGCTTGCAGTTCACTGATACAGCGAGCTGAGGTGACTGCAATGAGGAAAATAACCTTCCAGGAAAGAAATTTCAAGGAGGTAGTGGCTAAGGGTTCAAAGGGTGGCTTCATAAGCTGACCAAGAACCAAGTTTAAGTCCCATGCTACCGGAGGAGGGCGAATGGGAGGCTTAGTTAAAGTTAGGCCTCTCATAAATCTTGCAATAAGAGGATGAGAGGAAACAGGTTGTCCATTGAGAGGTTTAAGGGATGCTGCAATAGCGCTCAAATGGACCCTTACTGAATTCGTTTTAAGGCCTGCATTGGAGAGAACTTCTTTAAAAAACCCACCAGTGGAAAAAATAAACTAGTCAAAGAAAACATCCACCAAACATACTAAATCCCACAGTAAAACTTTTTACACTTGTCGGAGTCAACCGAGGGAGGGCTGGAATTGAACAACCAACCCCCTCCAGTGGTAACCTCCTTTTATTATTTTTTTCACCCCATATATAGATATATTACTCAGTCACTTATCTTATCCTTTCCCATAAAAAGTCTTGTTCGTGCCCAAAAGATAGTCGCCATAAATGAAGCTGCACGACGTGCACGTTTCGGATAATCTCCTGTATCAAGTGCAAAACACTTCTCTTTCTGGCAACAGAAACGCCGTCCTCACGGCTTGGGATCGCTTTTTACAAATGGCTGAAAGATGGCACCTGATTCATAAAGAAGGAGTGAACCAATCAGAGGAGAACACCTCACATACAGAGGTATCCCCTCCGCTACTGGCTAAGGATTTTAAAGGACGAAGAAAGACGTCACCACTACTTCAAAGGATAGTGTTCCACTCGATTTCACGGTTCAACCCATAGGGATGAACAGATCTTAGTGTGAATATCCATCGCTGCTCCAATCGTTGCAAACGCAACTCTCGATCACCCCCCCGTGGATCATGGGGGACGTGATCAATGACAGTCCATTCCAACGCATCAAAGCTGTGTGACGTGGAAATGCAATGCTCCACCATCGGGGCCGATAACACCCGATTTCGAATCCGCGACGCATGTTCTGCCAAACGATGTTTCATAGTCCGTATTGTGCGACCCACATACAAAAGCCGACAGGGACAGATCAAAAAGTATACCACATAAGTTGTAGAGCAGGTGGTCTTCCAACGACGAACAAATTCCCGATGAGTATCGGGATGTTGCCAACGTTGACCTGAAAGAGTCTTTTCGCAATACACACAATTATTGCAGGGAGAGTGTCCTCCATCATAGCCCGGCGGTATCGGTCTGTCCAAGGGCAATGCAGTCCGCACCAATTTATTACTTAAATTGGAACCTCGTGAGAACGCCACCCGTAAGGGCTTATTAAAACATGTGTGCAAACTTAGCATAGACCAGTGGGACCGCAAAATCCGCACTATAGCAGAACTGCTTGTAGTAAATGGTAAATTTAAAGACTAGAATCATCCGGCGTGGTTTACGTATGACGAGAGCACCAAAAATGTATAAATGGGACGTTGATTTTGTAGCTAAATGGAACATTTCCAATAAATGTAGTTTTGACCTTATTGCCCTCATTTTAGAACGTACGATCCAAGAGGAGGAGGCCTTACAGAAACAAATAGAGGAAGCTAAAATACCTTTAAAGGAATCTCTGGGGGAAGCCCCATTTAAGTTTAAAATGGAAGAGATTGATCGTCAAAGAGTTTTTTTGAATATCTTAAGTCCTTGAAACTAAAAAAGTTTCTTCGAGATAAAGGCGATTATGATATTGGGCATGTCTACTATTGGATGTACGAGAAGGAGACTCAAAAACAGAAACGGGTTTCTTTTGAGACTTCCTCAGATGACACCGACGATAGTTCGTCTTCTGTTGAGCGGAGACAACGTGTGCCGGATCACCAACGAAATTTTCAGGATTTTCGGGGGGGCTGTGAGCGCCGTCCCCGGAGAACCTATCAAGAGGTCGATTGGGAACCCCCCAACACCCGGTCCCGCTCACGACAAGATCGACCTCCCTAGTGGTGAATTTGACTGGTCATGAGCTTCCTACATCTCATGAAAGCCTTCTTGACTATGGTCTGTCTTTTGTACCGACAGTTAAATATGACCCTTTTTTTATGAGGATTATTCTCTATCGATTTTTTCGTAAATTACGTATAATGCTGTTTTTTCAGGACCGCCCATGTGTGAGCGATGAATCATTAGTAAGATCTGAGTCACGTTGGTTACCTCCGGAGGCCGGGATGGATTCGATTATTTCCACCTTTCAAGCTTTGGTTCTAAGGGATGTTAAGATTTTGGAGCGGACTCCTTCAAAACACTTTTCTAATTTGGATAGAAACCTTTGGCGTGCTCTTGGGGAGTTGTCTGCAGACCCTAGTTTGGTGGTCCGAAAGGCGGATAAAGGAGGTGCATTGGTATTGATGGATTCGGCTAGCTATGTACAACAATTACAAGCTCATATTCAGGATATTTCGGTCTATAGAATGTTGGATACTGACCCCCTTGTTGAATTAAAAAAGTCCATTCATTCTTTGGTGGAAGAGGCATATCAACAGGGTTGGATCACCTTAAAGGAGAAAAACTTGTTGATTGTGTTACGTCCACAGGTTCCAACATTATATATGGTGCCAAAAATCCATAAATCTTTGCTCTCACCTCCGGGAAGACCGATTGTTTCCTGTCGAAATTCCGTCCTCGAGCCCCTCTCTATTTTTTGTGACCTTTACCTAAAACAGGAGGCTGCTGCAGTTCCATCTTTTCTGAGGGATTCTACACATTTTTTGCAATCTATTTCTGATCTTAGATTGCCATCAGGAGCTTTTCTAGTAACATTAGATGTTGTATCACTATATACAAATATTGACCAACATGAGGCTTTATTATTATTAGGGAAAGCTTTCTGTTTTGTTCCAGCTCGTCTTCCAAAGTCTTTTCTATTAGCGTTGGCTCGCCTGGTATTAACTAGGAATTATTTTTTGGTTGATGGACATTTTTACCAACAGATAAGTGGCATAGCCATGGGGGCCACATTGGCACCATCCGTGGCCACTTTGTATATGGGGGAAATGGAAGAACAGTTAATAAAAACATCTCAGCTATATCAACATGTGGTGTTTTGGAAGAGATTCCTTGATGATGTCTTCTTTGTATGGACTTCGGATTCACCAACTCTCCATGAATTTGTGGCTTGGTTAAATCAATTAAAAACTAATATTAAATTTACTGAACATATTGCCACTGATAGAATAGAATTTCTCGATATGTGGGTATGTGTAAATGGAGACCACTTGGTATCTTCGGTGTATCGTAAGCCAGTTCAGCGTAATAGCTTACTACATTATCGTAGTTGTCATCCTGGCCCCTTTAAAAAAAGGTTTACCATTTGGGCAATTTTTGCGCCTCTGTCGTTTGTGCCACTCAACTTTTGATTTCAAAATCCATGCTTCAGAATTACGAGAACGTCTTATGGATCGGGGGTATCCACCTCAGGTGATTACCCGTTCTTATAGGAGGGCCCTTTATGTCCATCGGGAATGGCTGTTGGACCCTCATTATTCAGCTGAAGAGTCCTCGTCTACCGATGCTGTGGTGGGGGTATTACCATTTACTACAAGCAGTTCTGCTATAGTGCGGATTTTGCGGTCCCACTGGTCTATGCTAAGTTTGCACACATGTTTTAATAAGCCCTTACAGGTGGTGTTCTCACGAGGTTCCAATTTAAGTAATAAATTGGTGCGGACTGCATTGCCCTTGGACAGACCGATACCGCCGGGCTATGATGGAGGACACTCTCCCTGCAATAATTGTGTGTATTGCGAAAAGACTCTTTCAGGTCAACGTTGGCAACATCCCGATACTCATCGGGAATTTGTTCGTCGTTGGAAGACCACCTGCTCTACAACCTATGTGGTATACTTTTTGATCTGTCCCTGTCGGCTTTTGTATGTGGGTCGCACAATACGGACTATGAAACATCGTTTGGCAGAACATGCGTCGCGGATTCGAAATCGGGTGTTATCGGCCCCGATGGTGGAGCATTGCATTTCCACGTCACACAGCTTTGATGCGTTGGAATGGACTGTCATTGATCACGTCCCCCATGATCCATGGGGGGGTGATCGAGAGTTGCGTTTGCAACGATTGGAGCAGCGATGGATATTCACACTAAGATCTGTTCATCCCTATGGGTTGAACCGTGAAATCGAGTGGAACACTATCCTTTGAAGTAGTGGTGACGTCTTTCTTCGTCCTTTAAAATCCTTAGCCAATAGCGGAGGGGATACCTCTGTATGTGAGGTGTTCTCCTCTGATTGGTTCACTCCTTCTTTATGAATCAGGTGCCATCTTTCAGCCATTTGTAAAAAGCGATCCCAAGCCGTGAGGACGGCGTTTCTGTTGCCAGAAAGAGAAGTGTTTTGCACTTGATACAGGAGATTATCCGAAACGTGCACGTCGTGCAGCTTCATTTATGGCGACTATCTTTTGGGCACGAACAAGACTTTTTATGGGAAAGGATAAGATAAGTGACTGAGTAATATATCTATATATGGGGTGAAAAAAATAATAAAAGGAGGTTACCGTCTGGAGGGGGTTGGTTGTTCAATTCCAGCCCTCCCTCGGTTGGCTCCGACAAGTGTAAAATGTTTTACTGTGGGATTTAGTATGTTTGGTGGATGTTTTCTTTGACTGCATTGGAGAGATGCAGGAGATATTCCAAAAGAGAATTCAATGGGAGTGCCAGAGGGTTAAGACCCTTTTGAGCACACCAAATGGAAAATCTTTTCCATTTAAAAGCGTAAGAACGCCTAGTGGAAGGTTTCCTAGAGGCATGGAGGATATCCTTCACTTGCTGAGAAAGATTGAAGTCTTGAAGGTCTAGGCCTTCAGTAACCAAGCTCTGAGGTGAAGGGACTTGGGGTTTGGGTGCCACAAAGTCCCCTCCTCCTGAGACAGAAGGTCTGGGGCAGCTCCCAAGTCCAGGGAGGGGGCTTGGGAGAGATGCAGAAGTAGAGGGTACCACACTTGGCGTGGCCAGCGTGGAGCTATGAGGATCATAGATCCTTGGTCCCTCTGAAGTTTGAACAGAGTCTTGGGAATCAAAGGAATGGGTGGAAAGGCATAGAGGAATTCCTGACCCCAATGAAGGAGGAAGGCATCCTTGGCCTGAGCTCCCTGACACGGAATTCTGGAACAGAACCGGGGAAGATTGGCATTCCACGGACTTGCAAATAGATCTATGTCCGGGGTTCCCCATTCCTGGAAGATTCTGAGTACCTGATCCATGTGCAGGGACCATTCGTGTGGAAGCAGAACTCGACTGAGTCTGTCTGCCCAAGAGTTTTGGATTCCTGGGAGGTATACTGCCAGGAGATGGATTTGATGCTCTCTGGCGAAGGCCCACAAACTTAGAGCTTCGTTGCAAAGCGACAGAGAGCCAGTCCCTCCTTGTTTGTTTATGTAAAACATGGCTACTTGATTGTCGGTATGAACAAAGACTGTCATGTTGTTGAGGAGGGTATGAAAGACCTTGAGAGCAAGGAAAATTGCTCGCAGTTCCAAAAGGTTGATATGAAGGGTGGTCTCCTGTGGAGACCAAGTGCCCTGAGTGGAGAGGTCTTGGAGATGAGCTCCCCAACCCGTTTGGGAGGCATCTGTTGTGAGGGTTGCTTGGGGTAACAAAGGTTGGAAGGGGGCCCCCAACAACAGATTTTGGGTGCACATCCACCATTGGAGAGACCAAAAGAGACGTTTTGAGGTTGCTATTTGGTCTGAGAGAGCTCCTGATGCTTGAGTCCACTGGGTGGACAAAGTCCATTGAGCTGCTCTCATATGCAGGCGAGCATAAGGCACCACATGAACTGTGGATGCCATGTGGCCTAGCAGTTGTAGCATCTCCCTGGCAGTCAAGTAGCTTCTGGACTGGGTTTGAGAGGCCAAGTGCACTAGACGGTGGCAACGGGCTTGAGGAAGATAGGCCCTTGCAGTGGTGGTATCTAGCCAGGCCCCTATGAATTCTAGGGACTGAGCAGGGGTGAGTTGAGACTTTGGCAGATTGATGACAAGTCCCAGATACTGCAGTATGCGTCTGGTGTGGTCCAGGGAAGTCTGAGCCTCGGACTGAGATGGAGCTCGGATGAGCCAGTCGTCCAGGTATGGGAAAACAAAAATTCCCAGGGTGCGTAGAAATGCAGCCACTATTGACATGCATTTGGTGAACACTCTTGGAGCAGAGGCTAGACCGAAGGGGAGTACTCTGTACTGGAAATGTTTTCCTTGGAACAGAAACCGTAGGAATTTCTGTGGGATGGATGGATGAGTATATGTGTGTACGCATCCTTTAGATCTAGAGAACAAAGCCAATCCTGACTCTGCAGGTATGGAAGGAGAGTACCTAGAGAGAGCATCTTGAATTTCTCCTTGCATAGAAATTTGTTCAATTCTCTCAGATCCAGAATGGGTCTGTATCCCCCTGTTTTCTTGGGAATGAGAAAATAAGGGGAGTAAAACCCTGACCCCTATTGAAGAAGAGGAACCTGCCAGGTGCAGGAGAGATGGGGGAGAATTGAAATGTCTCACCATGGTATGGGGAGGAAGGCTGGAGAAATGTAGTTTGTAGCCCTCTCTGATGACAGAGAGGGTCCACTGTTCTGATGTGATTTACTCCCATCTGGGAGCAAAATGAGTTAACCTTCCTGGAATGGTGAGAGGCTCTGGCTGTTGTAGAGCCAGAAAGGTTAAGTTCTCTAGAAGTAAGTAAAAAACCCTGAGGAGGTTGGGACTGCTGAACTGTAGCAGTCCCTGCAGGTTTTGCCCTGGCCTGTTTAGATTGCTGACGCTTAGGAGCAAAGCGAACTTGGGAAGATTGTTGGCCAGTATTTGTGGAAAATCTGGTCTTTTTGTAGAAAGGCTTCTTAAAAGATTTTTTCTTGGCAGGGGTAGAGGTAGACTTAGAAAGTCTATCTAAAGCAGCATTCTCTGCATCCATTTGAGTGGCTTTGATTTGCCACTCCTTGCCAAACAGATTTTCACCTGTACAGGGCAGATTGCCCAACCCATCTTGGACCCAGGGTTCGAGGTCAGAGGCCTGGAGCCAAGCAATTCTGCGAGCAGCTATGGCAATGCCTGAGGCTCTGCTAGCACCCTCAAAGGAGTCAAAGGCAGCTCTGTTGGAGAACTTTGAAACATCTTGGGTATGCTTTAACAAAAGAAGGAATTCCTCCTTCCTATCCTCTGGGATAAAGAGGAGGAAATGGCGCAATCTCCTTCAGAAACATGCCCATATAGAGGCTGTATGAATTGATTCTGGCAATAAGCATACTGGCTTGGAAGATTTTCCTACCAAAAGCATCCAAAGTCCTACATTCTCTTCCTGGGGGAGTGGAAGAGTGTCTTTTGGTACTCTTTATCCTTTTCATAGCTGACTGTACCACAATAGAGTGGTGAGGAAGCTGAGTTTTTTGAAAACCAGGAGGAGGGAGGGACACGATACATGGTGTCCAAACGACGAGAATGTGGAGATAAGGTGAGAGGAGTCTCCCATAAGTCCATCATGTGTTCTTGAAGAATTTCATGGATGGGCAAGGTGACTGCCTCTTTGGGAACCTTAGAATATCCCAAAATATCTAATTTTTTTGCTCTAGGTTCTTTTTCAGAGGTTACTGAAACTGAGAGCCCCTTGGCTAGTTCAAGAATGAAGTCTTGAAAGGACAAATCCTCTGGAGGAGACATTCTCCTCTTTGGAGAAGAGGGCTCCTCAGGAAGAGTAAGAGATACTTCAGCAGAGTCTTCTGAGGTATCGGAATCATCAGAAGACTCGAAGTATCGTCTATTAGCTTCCAAAGATCGATACGCGTATCGACCGGTATCCACATCGGGCGTACCCGGAACCGGATCGGTATCGGGATAAACCCCGGAACCGGGAACCGGAACCGGTATCCAGGTGGAAGTGGATGCTCTGGGTACCGGTATCGGTTGTGGTACCGGAAACAGAAGCGGAACCGCTTGGTGCGGTACCGAGGGCGTTGCAGCTTTAATAAAAGCCATTATGGCCTGCTGCATGGATTGAACGGTATTATCCATAGACGCCACGACTGCCTGGATATCGGTACCGGTATGGGCCGGTACCCCAGAGCAGTCTAACAGGTGATCGGTCGAGGCCGTGCCATCGATGTCAACCTGTAACCCCATAGGAGGAGCTTTGGAAGCCGGAGCTTCCCGCCGGGGTTGTTTGGCTGGGGCAGGGTCCTCAGAGTCAAGCCCAAGGGCCTCTCGATGCTTAGAGGGAGATTTGCCCTTTGAGGACCTGCCGGAAGAATGTTTGGTTACCTGAGATCCATCAGGAGAGGAAGACCTGGAGGATGCTGATGCTGGAGTATCTGTAGAAAATAGCATATGAAACTTGGCTGCTCGGTTCTGTAAGCCACGCTTGGACATCAGAGAGCAGGATGGACAATCCGGAATGGAGTGGTCAGGCCCCAAACATTTAAGACACCATTCATGGGTGTCTGTGACTGATATAGTACCGCTACACTTGGTGCATTTTTTAAAACCAGAGGCTTGTTTCTCCATGAGGGAGAATTATGTGAAGGCCTAGAGGCCTCACAGAACAAACACACCAAGTGGGGAAAAATAAGATATTTTTTTTTTTTTTTTTTAAGAAATAAAGAAAAAAGACCGGCAGTACCGGTCCGGAATCGGGGAAGGCAGACACGCGGCCAAAGAAACAAATTAAAATAACTTCTTCAGCGGTGACAGGAACACGACCTGCTGGCTCCGCGGAAAAGAAGAACTGAGGAGAGTTGGTCAGGAAGGCGGGAAGGCAGCGCGCATGCGCTGTGGGAGGCCCCAAAAGCTTTCCTTTCTGGGAAGCTGGGGAGCTTTCCCGCGCAGGCTCCGTCGGTTCCGACGTAACCATATGTGAGGACTCATTCCTGCTTGTTCCTGGAGATAGGACATATACATACATGAATATAAGTCTGAGGATACATGCCTGCTACTGAGCCCCACAAAAACATTCACATGGGGAATGTGATGGGAAAAGATTCATCTAATAATGAGGGGGTAAAAACCACCTGAAGATATATAGAGAATCTATTTCTGCAGTGCAGGAATGTAGTTCAATGGAATAACCAGTATGGTTGCGTGAAAAAACAGAGGATAATAGCAGTCTGGCAAGAGCGCGTCAGGAGTACTTTAGGACTCTGACATGTCCAAAGGACAAAAAAAAAACCGCATAGACTAAGACACCAGGATGACCCAGCCAAGGGACACAGGGATATCATGTACACTAAATGAGTATGCGTTGTCCAAGTGGAGCAGAAAAGCATAATGCCAAGCTGTAAGGAAAAAAGGGGTAGATTCCTGCAAGGAGTTCCCAATCTTGGACATTCACGCCATGGAATGATTATATAAGCTTTTTCTACTATATGGAAAAACCCCCAGAGACAAAGTTCAATGCTCTGTAGCAAGGGCCCATAGTAGAAAGCTTCTCTGAAGATTGCAGAGAGCATTGTACAGGAGAATTGTAAGATAAAACTGACAGAAGTCAGGTGTGTTGCCACATCCTAGGAAAGGATATGGCTAGAAGAAGATAACCTGCAGTGAGTAGTATTATGCAAGATAGTTGAAAGTAGCTTGCAATGAGCATTAAAGTAATTACTGGAACTCCTGCATGCACAGCAACTGAACAAAACAGCAGAGGAGATTCTCCTGTATAAAAACAGAGAGAAAACAGACAACGGGAGCGGAGATATTCCCGTCCCTGTCTGATGAGTTGTTAAGAGCATGCATTGAAGGATAACAAAAAGTCTACACTGGAAAGAAAGAGAAGTGTTTCAGTATGGTACCAACTCAAGCAGGGGAAATCCTGGAAGAGAGGGGGTTGGAAAGTGACTTACCATATGGTAAGTCAGCTGAAGGAAAAGATGTCCATGTGGGGACAGAAACTATCATGGGATAGTTGTAACCTCCCTTTGTAGTAGTAAGAAGGGGAGAATTTTGTAACCCAAGTACAAAAGTATCCTAACAGCTTAGCATACTGAAAAAGAAAAAACCAGTGTAGAGTTTGAAGAATAAACTTCTGCTAAGAAGAAGTTAACTGTAGATTGCAACATACAGGAACCTATGGTTGCTGGTTATGATTAGACAGGTTAGAGTCTAGAGACTTCAGACTAGGATGAGATGTCCCTTGCTTGGGTACATCTGGAGGATGGGCAGGAGAAGGTTGAAACCTTCTTTTCTTAGGGAAAGAAGGTTTAGTAGGACATTTCCTACGTCCTGGGGAAAAAGAAGGCTTAGGATGGTTTCCAGAACCAGGGAAGTCAGTGAAGCAATGAGCAACCTGACGTAAAGCCTCTTTATTGAAGAGATTTTCTCCAGTACAAGGAGAATTACCCAGTGTATGTTGTGCCCATCTGCTCAAGTCTGAAGCTTGCAGCCAGGCTTTACGACGTGCTCCAATGGCAATAGCAGAGGATCTGCTAACAGACTCAAGAGTCTAGAGAAGCACGAGAAAGAAACCAAGAGATATTCCTGCTATGATTAAGAAACAAGGAATAGTCAGTGGCCTTAGGCTCTGACAAAAAAGGGGCCAAAAGAGATAATTTCTCTGTGACCTCCTGAAGTGTCAGACTCATATAAAAAATATATGAAATAATTCTTGAAGCCAGCATAGAAGTTTGGAAGGTTTGACGTCCAAAGGCATCAAGTGCTTTAGATGCACGACCTGGCGGATAAAAAGGATGCTTCTTCTTGCTTCTTACCTTCCTCATTGCTGATTCCACTACAATGGAATGATGTGGAAGTTGGTTTTTTTGAAACCCCGGAGAGGGAGGCACCTGATACAGAACATTAATGGCTGTAGAAGGCGAAGGAACCTTTAAAGGTGATTCCCACATCCTCAGAAGAAGATCCTGCAAAGAATGATGTAAAGGAAGCATTATATTTTCCTTTTCTGCAGGATCTTGGTTAAGAGTAGAGCCAGAAATAGGAATGGCAAGAAAAGTTGCCATGTCAAGGAGAAATTTCTGAAAAGAAGGATCTCCAATGGAAACTATTCCTGGGTAAGCTGAGGTTGAAGGAGCAGCTTGAGCACCAGAAGACATACTGTACTGGTGCAGAAAAAGAATCCTGCTAGATGGACAGTGATACTGACAGTTCTGATTCGAGGCAGCTAGTACTGCATCGTCAGTGCCCGGTATCGATTCCAAGCTAGGCATAGAAAGGATCGATGGCACCGATGGAACTGCAGGAATCGACATCGATACCGATACCGGTATCGGAGACGATAATGTCATCGAAGCAGTAATCGGGGGCTGCTGAAGCGGTACCGAAGTAGCCAGAGAACCTTGGTGAATATCCTCGGTACTGCGTATTCGGAAACGATATGGATCGGTTCCGAAACGCGTCGGTACCAAGTCATCTAGACTGGATATCGATTCTAGACACGGCATCGAAGGAAGCGAGTCTATCGATGCATGTCTAGAAGGTACCGACGCTGGTGGTGGTATCGGCGATGCCGATAGAAGAAAGTCAATCGGAGTCGTATCGATCGGTTCCGAAGGTACCGAGGACATCCGAAGACGATGCCTGGTGAAGAGAGGAAAGCACAGTTACTTACCTGTAACAGGTGATCTCTGGGAACAGCAGGAATTAGTCCTCACATATGGGTACGTTGGTACCGACGGAGCCTGAGCGGGAAAGCTCCCCAGCTTCCCAGAAGGAAAGCTTTTGGGGCCTCCCACTGCGCATGCGCACTGCCTTCCCGCCTTCCTGACCAACTCTCCTCAGTTCGAGTTTATAGCTGAGACAATAGAGAGAGGAAAGGAAGAGAGAGAGATATACAACTCCTAGGGGAGGTGGGCGGGTTGTGAGGACTAATTCCTGCTGTTCCCAGAGATCACCTGTTACAGGTAAGTAACTGTGCTATCTCCAGGAACAAGCAGGAATACGTCCTCACATATGGGGACTCCCTAGCTAAGATGCCCGGGAGATCCCCTGAAGGGTATGAGACCCTGAAAGGTTCTTCATCTTCCTATGGATCTCAGGCATCCATTCAGGGAAGGTGGGCTGGAGTTGTTCAAGAATGGAACAGGTGTCTGAGGACAGCCTGACCAAACAAGGCATCCCGGCAGGAGTCCTTGTCCAAACAGTAATGGGCTGTAAAGGTATGAACCGAGGCCCAGGTGGCTGCTCGACAGATCTGGTCAATGGACACAGAGTTTAGATGAGCCATAGAGGTGGCCATGGCCCTCACGTTGTGAGCGGTGACATGGCCCTCCAGAGAAAGGTTCTTACTCTGGTAAGCAAAAGAGATACACTGAGCAATCCAATTGGAGAGTGTTCTTTTGGAGACTGGAAGTCCTAAATGAGAAGGATCAAAAGCAACAAAAAGCTGAGAAGACTTTCGATGTTGCTGTGTCCTGTGGAGGTAAAAGGCAAGAGCTCTTTTACAGTCTAGAGTATGAAGGTTCCTCTCTGCATTGGATGCATGAGGAGCTGGAAAAAAGACAGGTAAATAAACCTCTTGATTAAGATGAAAAGGTGAGACCACTTTAGGCATAAAATGAGGATTTGTCCTAAGGACTACCTTATCATGATGGAACCTTGTGTAAGGTGGATTAGCCACTAAGGCCTGCAGTTCACTGATGCGGCAAGCTGAAGTGACTGCAATGAGGAAAATAACCTTCCAGGAAAGAAATTTCAAGGAGTTAGTGGCTAAGGGTTCAAAAGGTGGCTTCATAAGCTGACCAAGAACCAAGTTTAAGTCCCATGCCACCGGAGGAGGTCGAATGGGAGGTTTAGTTAAAGTTAAGCCTCTCATGAATCTTGCAATAAGAGGATGAGAGGAAACAGGTTGTCCATTGATGGGCTTAAGTGATGCCGCAATAGCACTCAAATGGACTCTTACTGAATTTGTTTTGAGTCCTGCATTGGAAAGATGCAGGAGATATTCCAAAAGAGAATTCAATGGGAGTGCCAGAGGGTTAAGACCCTTTTGAGCACACCAAATGGAAAATCTTTTCCATTTAAAAGCGTAAGAACGCCTAGTGGAAGGTTTCCTAGAGGCATGTAGGATATCCTTCACTTGCTGCGAAAGACTGAAGTGTTGAAGGTCTAGGCCTTCAGTAACCAAGCTCTGAGGTGAAGGGACTTGGGGTTTGGGTGCCACAAAGTCCCCTCCTCTTGAGACAGAAGGTCTGGAGCCACTCCCAAGTCCAGGGAGGGGGCTTGGGAGAGATGCAGAAGTAGAGGGTACCACACTTGGCGTGGCCAGCGTAGAGCTATGAGGATCATGGACCCTTGATCCCTTTGAAGTTTGAACAGAGTCTTGGGAATCAAAGGAATGGGTGGAAAGGCATACAGGAAACCCTGACCCCAATGCAGGAGGAAGGCATCCTTGGTCTGAACTCCCTGACACAGAATTCTGGAACAGAACCGGGGAAGTTTGGCATTCCACGGACTTGCAAAGAGGTCTATGTCCGGGGTTCCCCATTTCTGGAAGATTCTGAGTACCTGACCAATGTGCAGGGACCATTCGTGTGGAAGCAGAACTCGACTGAGTCTGTCTGCCCAAGAGTTTTGGATTCCTGGAAGATATACTGCCAGGAGATGGATTTGATGCTCTCTGGCGAAGGCCCATAATCTTAGAGCTTCGTTGCAAAGCGACAGAGAGCCAGTCCCTCCTTGTTTGTTTATGCAAAACATGGCTACTTGATTGTCCGTGTGAATAAGGACTGTCATGTTGCTGAGGAGGGTATGAAAAACTTTGAGAGGTAGAAAGATTGCTCGAAGTTCCAAGTGGTTGATATGAAGGGTGGTCTCCTGTGGAGACCAAGTGCCCTGAGTGGAGAGATCTTGGAGATGAGCCCCCCAACCTGTTTGGGAGGCATCTGTTGTGAGGGTTGCTTGGGGCAACAATGGTTGAAAGGGGGCCCCCAACAACAGATTTTGAGTGGATATCCACCATTGGAGAGACCAAAAGAGACGATTGGAGTTTGCTATTTGGTCTGAGAGAGCTCCTGATGCTTGAGTCCACTGGGTGGATAAAGTCCATTGAGCTGCTCTCATATGTAGGCGAGCATAAGGCACCACATGCACTGTGGAGGCCATGTGGCCTAATAGTTTTAGCATCTCTCTGGCAGTCAAGTGGCTTCTGGACTGAGTCTGAGAGGCTAAGTGCACTAGACGTTGGCAACGGGCCTGAGGTAGATAGGCCCTTGCGGTGGTGGTATCCAACCAGGCCCCTATGAATTCTAGGGATTGAGTAGGGGTGAGTTGGGACTTTGGCAGATTGATCACAAGTCCCAGATACTGTAGAATTCGCCTGGTGCGATCCAGGGAAGTCTGAGCCTCGGACTGAGACGGAGCTCGGATGAGCCAGTCGTCCAGGTATGGGAAGACAAAAATTCCCAGGGTGCGTAGGAATGCAGCTACTATTGCCATGCATTTGGTAAATACCCTTGGAGCAGAGGCTAGACCGAAGGGAAGTACTCTGTATTGGAAATGTTTTCCCTGGAACAGAAACCGTAGGAATTTTCTGTGGGATGGATGGATGAGTATATATGTGTACGCATCCTTGAGATCTAGAGAACAAAGCCAGTCCTGACTCTGTAGGTATGGAAAGAGAGTGCCTAGAGAAAGCATCTTGAATTTCTCCCTGTATAGAAATTTGTTCAATTCTCTGAGATCCAAAATGGGTCTGTACCCCCCTGTTTTCTTGGGAATGAGAAAATAAGGGGAGTAAAAACCTGACCCTTGTTGAGGAAGAGGAACCTCTTCTATTGCCTTTTGGGCGAGAAGAGTGGTCACCTCCTGACCCAACAGGTCTAGGAGAGATGGGGGAGAATTGAAACTTCTCACCATGGTATGGGGAGGAAGGTTGGAGAAATGTAGTTTGTAGCCCTCTCTGATGATAGAGAGGGTCCATTGCTCTGATGTGATTTGCTCCCATCTGGGAGCAAAATGAGTTAACCTTCCTGGAATGGTGAGAGGTTCTGGATGTTTTAGAACCAGAAAGGTTAAGTTCTCTAGTTTTAAGTCAAAAACCCTGAGGGGGTTGGGACTGTTGGGCTGTAGCAGCCCCTGCAGGTTTTGCCCTGGCCTGTTTAGGCTGCTGACGCTTAGGAGCAAAGCGAGCTGCAGAAGATTGTTGGCCAGTATTTGTGGCAAATCTGGCCTTCTTGTAGAAAGGCTTTTTGAAAGATTTCTTCTTGACAGGGGTAGAGGTAGACTTAGAAAGTCTATCTAAAGCAGCATTTTCTGCATCCATTTGAGTGGCTTTGATTTGCCACTCCTTACCAAACAGATTCTCACCCGTACAGGGCAAATTTCCCAACCCATCCTGGACCCAGGGTTCAAGGTTAGAGGCCTGGAGCCAAGCAATTCTGCGAGCCGCTATGGCAATACCTGAGGCTCTGCTAGCACCCTCAAAGGAGTCAAAGGCTGCTCTGTTGGAGAACTTTGAAATATCTTGGGTATGCTTCAGCAGAAGAAGGAACTCCTCCTTTCTATCCTCTGGGATAAAGGGGAGAAAATGGCGTATTTTTAATGCAATTTCCTTCAGAAACATGCCCATATAGAGGCTGTATGAGTTGATTCTGGCAATAAGCATACTTGCTTGGAAGATTTTTCTTCCAAAAGCATCCAGAGCCCTACATTCTCTTCCTGGGGGAGTAGAAGAGTGTCTTTTAGTACTCTTGATCCTTTTCATAGCTGACTGCACCACAATGGAGTGGTGCGGGAGCTGAGTTTTTTGAAACCCAGGAGAAGGGGGGACACGATACATGGTGTCCAAAAGACGAGAATGTGGAGATAGGGTGAGAGGAGTCTCCCATAAGTCCATCATGTGATTTTGAAGAATTTCATGGATGGGCAGGGTGACTGCCTCTTTGGGAACCTTAGAGTATCCTAAAATGTCTAACTTTTTTGCTCTAGGTTCTTTTTCAGAGGATACAGAAATAGAAAGACCTTTAACTACTTCAATGATGAAGTCTTGAAAGGATAAATCCTCTGGAGGAGACATTCTCCTCTTTGGAGAAGAGGGCTCCTCAGGTAGAGTAAGGGATACTTCAGCAGAGTCATCTGATGAATCAGGATCATCAGAAGACTCAAAGTATCGTCTGTTTGCTTCCAGGGATCGATAAGCGTATCGACCGGTATCGACATCGGGGGTACCCGGAACCGGGAACCGGAATCGGTATCCTGGTCGATGTGGAAGGCATGGGTACCGGTATCGGTTGTGGTACCGGAACCAGAGTCGGTACCGCAGGGTGCGGTACCAAGGGCGTCGCAGCCTTAATAAAAGCCAAAATGGCCTGCTGCATGGATTGAACTGTATGATCCATGGATGCCACGACTGTCTGGATGTCGGTACCGGATGATTGAGCCGGTACCCCAGAACAGTCTAACAGGTGATCGGTCGAGGCCGTGCCATCGATGTCAACCTGTAACCCCATAGGAGGAGCTTTGGAAGCCGGAGCTTCCCGCCGGGGTTGTTTGGCTGGGGCAGGGTCCTCAGGGTCGAGCCCAGGGTTATCTCGATACTTAGAGGGAGATTTGCCCTTTGAGGACCTGCCAGAGGAATGTTTGGTTACCTGAGATCCATCAGGAGAGGAAGACCTGGAAGATGTCGATGCTGGAGTATCTGTAGAAAACAGCATGTGAAACTTGGCTGCCCGGTTCTGTAAGCCACGTTTAGACATCAAAGAACAGGATGGGCAATCCGGAATGGAATGGTCAGGCCCCAAACATTTAAGACACCATTCATGGGTGTCTGTGACTGAAATAGTACCGCTGCACTTGGTGCATTTTTTAAACCCAGAGGCTTGTTTCTCCATGAGGGAGAATTAGTGAAGGCCTAAAGGCCTCACAGAACTAACACACCAAGTGAGGGAAAAAAAAAGATTATTATTATTTTTATTTTTTTTAAATAAAGGAAAAAAGACCGGCGGTACCGGTCTGGAATCGGGGAAGGCAGACACACGGCCAAATAAATAAATTAAAATAACAACTTCTTCAGCGGTGACAGGAACACGACCTGCTGGCTCAGCGGAAAAAGAAGAACTGAGGAGAGTTGGTCAGGAAGGCGGGAAGGCAGCGCGCATGCGCAGTGGGAGGCCCCAAAAGCTTTCCTTCTGGGAAGCTGGGGAGCTTTCCCGCTCAAGCTCCGTCGGTACCGACGTACCCATATGTGAGGACTTATTCCTGCTTGTTCCTGGAGATCACTCGACACCGGCGTCGATGTCGGGGTATCGGTACCGCTCGAAGCCGATACCAACCCCGAGCATGGCGGAGATACAGGAAAGCCAATCTGGGTCGTATCGATCGGCCCCGAAGGTACCGAGGACACCAGATGACGATCCCTGGTGAAGAGTGGAACACTCGACACCGGTGCCGGGTTATCGGTACCGCTCAAAGCGGATACCACCCCCGAGCACGGCTCAGGTATGTTCTGTGAGGGGTGAGCCCCAGGAACAACCTGAAACCCCGTAAATGTTTTGGAGCCCGAAGACTCCCGCCGGGGTTTTATTGCCAATGGGGTCTTGAGGGCAAGGCCGGAGCCGTCATCATGCTGGGCATGAGACTTACCCTTCAAGAATTGGCTAGTCTTAACAGACTGTTTGTGGGTTACCTGATCCTGGAGAGAAGAATAAACCGGTGTCCTCACCTCAGGAGGAAAAACGGCATCGAGGGAAACTCGAAAAGGGGAAGGTCTTCTCCCAATAATACAGCCTGATGGATCAGGGAAAAAAGGGTCAGGACCCAAACAGGTTAGACACCAAGCATTGGAGTCTAAAAAGAAAACTATGTTTCCACAGTGAAGGCACTTCTTAGGGGAAGAAGGCTCCATGTTGGAGAGGCCTGGTAGGCCCAAAAAGTTAAAACAAAAACTGAGGAGAAAAAATTTCTCTAAGTTTAGAAAAGAAAAGAATAAAGCACCGGCGGTACCGGTATCGGCGGGAAAGACAGCCACGACCACAAGAAAACAAGGAAATAAGAATTTTAAAGAAAAAGGTTTCTGCGGTGACAGGAGGACGTCCTGTCGGCTCCGTGGAAAAACGAAAACTGAGGAGAGGCAGTGGGAAAGGCGGGAAGTCAGCGCGCAGGCGCGAGGGATGCTCCCAAAAGCTTTCTGATTAGATGCTGGGAAGCATTCCCGTGCAGGCTCCGTCGGTACCGACGTACCCATATGTGAAGACTCATTCCTGCTTGTTCCTGGAGATCACCTGTTACAGGTGAGTAACTAAGCTTTATCCGGGTACAAGCAGGAAGTCAGTTCTCACAAATGGGATTCCCCAGCTACAGGCTACCAAAAGCCCATAGCGAAAACCACAGTCGCCCTCAAGGGGAGCCGTGAGCAGCAGCAATTAAGTCCGTAGCTACAGACTACAGTAGGACCCCTGTGTCCGATGGAAACCAGCAGTCTGGTAGCCTGAACACAGAAAGATCAGAGGGTAGGATTTGCCTAAACCCCAAAAAGATTACAGAGCATGGCCTGGCTGAAGACACTGTCCTGTCGGGACTCCCTTTCCAGGCAGTAATGGGCTGTGAAGGTATGGACTGAAGATCAGGTAGCGGCCCGGAAGATGTCCATCATCAGGACGGAGCGCAGGTTTGCCACCAAGGCTGCCATGGCCCTGACACCATGCACCGTGACTCGGCCTTTCAGTGGAAGCCCCACTTACTCATAGGCAAAAGCGATACAATCCGCCACCCAGGTAGACAGTGTATGTTTGATCACCACCTCCCCCAGTCTACTGGGGTCATAAAAGATGAAAAGCTGAGCAGCTTTGCGGTGGCCCTAAGTATATTGGACATAGAATGACAAGGCCCTCTTACAGTCCAGGGTGTGGAGGACCGCCTCCCCCCTACTGGAGTGAGGTCTTGGGAAGAAGGTGGGAAGTACCATCTCTTGATTGAGGTGGAAGGGCAATACCACCTTCGGAAGGAATTTAGGGTGTGTGCAGAGCACCACCCTGTTCTTGTAGAACCTGGTATATAGTGCCTCTGCCACTAAGGCCTGAAGCTCGCTAACCCTGCGAGCGGAGGTGAGCGCAACCAGGAATGCCACCTTCCACGAGAGGTATCGCAGATAGCCAGAGGCTCAAAGGGCGGGCAAGTGAGCTGCCCTTATACCACACTGAGGTCCCACTCAGTTGCCGGAGGGCGAGTTGGGGGCCTCGATAAGTGCCCCTGGCGGCGGTGGTGCGCCACCAGGGCACTGAGGTACACCCTGATGGAGTTCGATTTAAGCTCAGATTGCGAGAGGTGGAGAAGGTACTGTAGCACCAATCCCATCAGGCAGGAAAATGGATCAGTTCCGTGCTCTGCAAACCAAACTGAAAATTTGCGCCATTTGAGGGTGTATGCTTTCCTAGTAGAAGCCTTATGAGAGGCTAGCAGGCTCTCCTCTACCTCACCCAAGAGGTTGAAAGGGGCTAGGGCCACCCTTTCAGCAGCCACGCTGACAGGGACCCCAAGCTGGGGTGCAGAAGAGAGTCTCCCTCCTGGGACAGGAGCCCCGGAGAGTTCGCCAACAGGATGGGAGTCTCCACCAATAGCTGGAGGAGTAGCACGAACCATGGTTGTCTGGGCCATCAAGGGGCTTATCAGGATGAGCGAGGCTTTGTTGAGGAGGGTCCAGAACAATGTCTTGGCAATTATGGTATGGGTGGGAAGGCGTACATGAGGCCTTTTGACCATGAGACGAGGAACATGTCCGCCGCCACCCTGGAGGGGTGGGCCTGCCGGGAGAAAAAGCGGGGCCACTGCTCGTTATCCAGACTGGTGAACAGGTCTATCTCGGGATCCCCTCAGAGCTGAAAGAGCCAGTCAGCCACACTGGGGTCCAGCTGCCTCTCGTGCGGATGCAGGACTCTGCTCAGTCTGTCGGCCAGTAAGTTATTTTGGCCTGGCAGATATACTGCCCGCAAGAGTATATGCTGCCGGACTGATTAGGAGCAGAGGACCACTACCTCTCGGCAGAGGGCACGAGACCCCATGCCCCCCTGTTTGTTCACATAGAACACTGCCATCTGGTTGTCCATCTGGCCCAACACCGGCTGGTGCCGTAGGCGGTGACAAAAGGCTCGGAGGGCTAGGTATATGGCCCATAGCCCCAGAAGGTTGATCTGCTGGTTGCTCTCGTCCTGCGACCAGCTGCCCTGGGTGCGGAGTTCCTCACAGTGGGCTCCCCAGCTGAGCAAGGAGGCATCCGTGGTGAGGACCTTTAAAGGAGCTCGCGGCTTGAAAGGGCATCCCTGCCTCAAGGTTTTGGGGAGTCCGCCACCAGATCAGGGAGTCCGCCAACTGGTGGGTCACTGACACTTTGTCCCGGAGGCATTCCATGTCCTGTGACCACTGGTCCCGAAGGCACCACTGCGCAGCCCTCATGTGGAGGCTGGCATCTGGGGTGACGTGGACCATGGAGGCCATATGCCAAAGTAGGCACAGGAGAAGCCGAGCGGGTAACAAGGGGCGGTGCTGTATGTCCAGGGCCAGGGCCCTGAAACGGTCAGCTTGGTCTCTTCCTTGATGTCGAGGGCCTGGTGGTCAGGGTGGAGGAACCAGTCGTGCCGGACAACAGCACCCACTGCTGGTCCATGAAGGCAGACAAACTGTGCTCCAGGGCCGCCATTCTGAACTCCAGGACATAAAGCTCCATAGCCATTGGCGCAGGCACCAAAGGAATCTGGCTCAACACCGGCTCCCCCGAAAGGGAATCCTCAACGAGGATGGTGTCTGGCGACTGAGGCCGGTCCGATGTAGAGTCCTTTTGGGGGACCTTTGCAGGCCGCTCCCTCTCCGATCCATCGGATGAGCGTATCAGGGACTTGGCTCGGGACGCACCTTCGAGGTCGTCTTCTTCTTCTTGGGTTCCCTTGAGGGAAACCCCCCCTCTCCTTAAAACCACGGCACCATTTGGATTCTGTGGCTTCAGACGAGGCTCTGGCCTTCGGAGCTACCAGGGACTGGGGAAAAACTTATGCTGCTTCTCGCGGCTCTTGAGGGCCTTGTTGGACATAATTTTGCAGAGACTGCATGCTGTGGGATCGTGGTCTGGCCCAAGACAGCGAAGGCAGCAGTCACGTGTGTCGGTCAAAGATACCGATCACACTTTTTAAACTCACTGGTAGTCATGGGGGAAAAAAAGTACCCCTGCGAAGCTGCCAGTTGGATAAAAGGCATGGAGACGCCAAGAAGGGAACCCGCCCCCCCCCAAAAAGGACCTTGCTGAGACAGCAAGGTCGAGTGGCGGGACAAGTACCAGTGCAGTACCGGAAAAGAGTATGAAACTCAGGCTGAAAAATCAACTTTTTCCGGGGACAAGCCAGACAGATTTCTGAAGGACTCCGCGGAAATAAGGAGACTGAGCATGATGGCAACCTTGGGCGGGAAGGGGACCACGCATGCGTGGTAGCATCTCCCAAAGTTTTTCTTTGAAAGCTGGGAGGATGTTTCCGTGAGGACTCTCTGGTGCAAACGTCATCCATATGAGGACTGACTTCCTGCTTGTTCCCAGAGAAAGAAGAGTTACTCTTTCAAGCCATTGCCACATTGTTATGCATACGCAAGCAATCCTCATCTCTCACATATATCCAGGTGTGGCGACTGTTTGACGGTTGGTCCATAAATAGGGAACTTCATCCTTTTGGTGCTTCTCTTCCAGAGATCTTGGCATTCTTGCAGGTGGACCTTGAAAATGAGCTAGCTTTAAATTCTCTGCAGGTGCAGGTGGAAGCATTGGCATGTTTCAGAGGAAGGATTCAAGGCTTTTTCTTAACTTCCCATCCAGATGTGGTACATTTCTTGAGAGGAGTCAAACATGTCTGTCCACTAGCACATTTAGTGGTTCCACCATGGGATCTTAATTTGGTCCTGTCGGTCCTGGTTAGGGCACCATTTGAAACCCTGTCACAAGCTTTTCTAAAAGATCTCATGCCGAAGACAGTCTTTTTGGTGGTCATAAGAACATAAGATATGCCATACTGGGTCAGACCAAGGTCCATCAAGCCCAGTATCCTGTTTCCAACAGTGGCCAATCTAGGTCATACGTACCTAACACTTTCCCCAAAAGACACAGGTTCCGCAATGCTTGTACTGGGTCAAGCATTGATATCCTGGGTCCCTTCTTAATAATGGTTTATGGACCTTTCCTCCAGGAACTTGTCCAAACCTTTTTTAAACCCAGCTACACTAAAAGCCTTTACTACATCCTCTGGTAACAAATTCCAGAGTTTGATTACACGTTGAGTGAAAAAATATTTTCTTTTATTAGTCTTAAGTAGTTTACCCTGTAGCTTCATTGCATGTCCCCTAGTCTTTCTATATTCTGATAACGTAAACAATCGATCTACGCTTACCCATTCCACTCCGTTCATTAATTTATAGACTTCTATCATATCTCCCCTCAGTCGTCTCTTTTCCAGGTTAAAGAGTCCTAACCTTTTTAGCCTTTCTTCATAGTAGTATCCTTCCATCCCCTTTACCATTTTGGTGGCTCTTCTCTGAACCTTTTCTAATAACGCTATATCCTTTTTAAGATATGGCAACCAGAATTGCACACAATATTCAAGGTGCGGTCTCACCATGGAATGATATAGAGGCATTATAATATCTTTTGTTTTGTTTTATTTTCCATTCCTTTCCTTATGATACCTAGCATTCTATTTGCTCTCTTGGCTGCCGCTGCACACTGGGCTGAGGGTTTTAACATACTATCCACAATGACGCCTAAATCTTTTTCCTGAGTGGTGGTTCCTAATGTGGAACCTTGCATCGTGTAACCATAGTTTGGGTTGTTCTTCCCTAGGTGCATAACTTTGCACTTGTCCACATTAAATTTCATCTGCCATTTTTGATGCCCAGTCTTCCAATTTATCAAGATCCTCTTGCAATTTCCCACAATCCTCTTGGGTTTTAACAACTTTAAACAGTTTTGTGTCATCTGCAAATTTGATAACCTCACTCGTTATTCCACTTTCCAGGTCATTTATGAATATGTCAAAAAGCAGCGGACCCAGCACAGATCCCTGGGGTACACCACTATTCACTTTCTCCATTGGGAAAATTGGCCATTTAGCCCAACCCTCTGCTTTCTATCTTTTAACCAGTTCTTGATCCACAGTAGTACACTGCCTCCTATCCCATGACTCTTTAGTTTTGCCAAAAGTCTCTGATGAGGGACCTTGTCAAAGGCTTTCTGAAAGTCCAGATACACTATATCAACCGACTCACCTTTGTCCACCTGTTTATTCACACTTTCAAAAAGTGGTCATTTGTTCAGCTCAGAGGATTTCTGAGTTGCAGACTTTATCATATAGGGAATCTTTCCTGGTGATGCCTAAGGAAAAGGTGGTTATTTGACCTGCTCCCTCCTTTTTGTCTAATGTGGTTTTGGCATTTCAGGTTAATCTGCCAGTGACACTTCCGGTGTCTGCAAGAAGTAGCAAGAACCTGGAGGATCGGACTTGCCCTACAACAGTATCTAAAGAGGACAAAGCCGTTTCGGAGAGGCAGCTTCCATAGCTCGCTGGCTGAAGGAATCTATTGCGTCTGCCTATCTTCTTAAAAGATGGTCAGTTCCGGAAGGGCTTTAAGAGCTCAATCCTCTTCGTGAGCAGAGTTTGGATTGATACCAGTGCTTGAGATTTGTAGAGCAGTGGCATGGTCTTCGTTGCATTCCTTTACTCAGGATTACAGTCTGATGTGCAGGCGAAAAGCAATGCTAGCTTTTTATCTTTATCTTTATTTAGTGCTTGATATACCGCCCAAGCGTATGCGTCAGGGCGGTGTACAATAAAATCAATTAGAAAAAGAAAAGAATGCCACTATTTGGATAGGAAAGAGAGGGATAGGAAGAGACAGAAAAGGACAGTTAGACAGGGATGGGGAGAGAGAAGAAATAGCCTGATAGAGAGGGGAGCTGATGGAGCGAGATAACATTAGGAATCAGGGAGGTTGAATGCCTGCTGAAAGAGGTGAGTTTTGAGCGAGCTTTTGAAGTGGTGATAGGACAGTTCAGTAGAGAGAGTAAGGGAAGGGAGTTCCAGAGGGCGGGGGCCAGGAAGAAGAAAGCAGAGTGTTGTGTAGATTCCAAGTGAGCTGAGAAGGGGGAAGGAAGAAAAAGACGGTATCCGTGTGCCGATTGTAGGAGATGGGGAGAAGGCTGCAGATGGATAGAGTCAGCCAGATATTGGGGGGAGCCGGTGTGTAGTGATTTATGGGTAAGAATAAGAATCTATAGAGGAAACGAAAGTTGAGAGGGAGCCAGTGCAAACGGGAAAGGAGGGGGGTGTTGTGGTCCCAGGCAGAAGAGTGAGTGAGCAAATGTGCAGCTGTGTTCTGAACCAATTGGAGGCACCGGAGTTGATATTTTGGGAGGCCTGCTAAGATGGTGTTACAATAGTCCAGCCTTGAGAAAACAAATGACCAATGAGGTGAGGGAGGAGGAAGGAAGGAAAAGGCGGAGAGCACGAATTTGGCGTAGGAAAAACAAGGAGCGACGAATGAGCAAAGCGATATGGTGGTGAAAGGAGAGAGGTATCGAACGTGACCCCTAGGTAGCGGAGGGAGGAAACAAGAGGAATCGGAGTAGAGAGGAAGAGAGGGGAACAGGTAGGGGGAGGTGTATTAAAGGAATGCCAAAGTGCAGCAGATTTAGATGGGTTAACATGAAGGAAGTTACTACTTATCCATGGCAGCTTTTGGGGTATGTGTCTTGAGGACCAGACTCTTGTCCCTCCTGTTAGGTACTGCTTTGTTAAGTCTCACACATCTGGATGGGAGGAATGATTATGTTCTTAAAATTAGGTCTTTTCTGCCCCTATCTATTATGCTTGTTGCGGTCGAGCCTGGGGAAGTGCATACATTTTTAATATTATTGTTCCTCTGTAGGCTCACGAAGACCGAGACTCTGCTGAGCTCTGCTGCCCTTGCTTGTTTCGGGGGTGCAAGGGGGTCACTTTGGGGTTTTCTTTCCTCCACTATCTCTGGGCACCCGCCGGAGTACTTGTTTCGTTGATGATTTAACGGTTTGGTTATTTGTAATTCTAATTTAGAATAGTATTAGTTTCGTAAGCCGTGTTTGTAGAGTCTGCTTTGTTATAGAAATACTGATCTGAGGAGCCTTGCACAGAACTCTTATACGTGACATCATAAAACCAGTGGTTCTCAGTCTCCATCTGCTGACAGGCGAGCATAACCCACATGTCTGGAATGGACTGGACTGGAGGGACTCAAGGAAAGAAAGTTAGCAGGTAAGACCTAATTGTACCTTCTACAGGTGTTCTCCAGGGACTGCAGGAATCAGTCCTCATATATGGGTGACTTCTGCCTCCGGCAGCATGGGATCTCAACATGGTTTTGGCACAGCTCACTAAGCTACCATTCAAGCCCTCGGCTACCTGCTCCCTGCGCCTTCTGTCCTGGAAGGTTGCCTTCCTTGTGGCACTCACCTCTGCTTGCAGAGTCAGTGAGCTCCAGGCGCTGGTGGCCGAGCCCTCCTACACTAGGTTCTATAGGAACAGGGTGGGCCTCTGCACTCATCCCAAATTTCTCCCGAAGGTAGTCTCCAACTTCCACCTCAATCAGGAGGTGGTTCTCCCTACCTTCTTCCCACGGCCTCACTCTGACTCAGCGTCAGCCATTCTCCATACCTTGGACTGCAAACGAACCCTGTCCTATCTACAGCAGACCCAGGGCCACTGCAAAGCCTCCCAGTTCTTCATCTCCTTCGACCCCAGCCACCTGGGACAGGCTGTCACTAAGCAGACCAGATCCGTCTGGGTGACAGATTGCATCACTTTCACACACAGCCGAGCCGATGTTCCCCTGAAGCGCCAAGTCATGGTACACAATGTCAGGGTGAGGGCAACTTCGGTCACGGGCCTCCGGTCAGTGCCTATGGCCGACATCTGCCGAGCTGACACCCGGTCTTCCGTTCACACTTTTGCAGCCCATTACTGCCTGGAGAGCGAGTCCCGATGGGACAGCACCTTTGACCAAGCTGTACTCCATAACCTCTTTGGGGTTTAAGCAACTCCTGCCCTCCGACCCTTCTTGTTCAGGTTACCGGAGCCCCTGGACACTGGGGACCTCAGAATCTGCCTTCAGATTCGCTTGTGGCTGCTCACAGCTGGGCCATGTTTTTTCTACCGATCTTCAGTAGCCTGGAGTTAGAGAGTCACATATGTGAGAACTGACTTCCTGCTTGTTCCTGAAGAAAGCATAGTTACTCACCTGTAACAAGCGTTCTCCAGAGACAGCAGGAATCAGCCCTCACAACCCTCTCTCTTCCCCTTGGAGTTTCTATTTATTTTTGGCCATCTTCTTGGTTGGGCTCTAGCTATGGCACCTAACTCACCAAGATGGCACCCTTGGGCAGGAAGGGGACCACGCATGCATGGTGGCATCTCCCAAAGGCTTTCTTTGAAAGCTGGGGAGATGCTTCCGCGAGGGCTCTGTCGGCGCCGATGTCACCCATATGTGAGGACTGACTTCCTGCTTGTTCCTGGAGAAAACTGTGTCGACTTTGTGGACTTAGAGGTTGCCATCAGGTCCATGATCCATTAACACCAGCGCTGCATCAACCGAGTGAAGACCACCTCGCTGAGAGTCCATTCGCCAGCGTCTAGACCAGCGGTTCTCAACCTGTGGGTTGCGACTCCCATGGGGGGTCGCCACAGGATTTAGCAGGGGTCGCCTCACTCCAGTTAAAAAAAAATAAAAATAAAAAATCGCACAAGTTGCTGCCGCTGCCAAGTCCGCTTCTCGGCAGCGGCAAACTCACCGGCTCCCTTCTTCTGCAGGCGCGGTTCCCTGTCTTTTAGGGAACTGCGGCTGTGCCGGTAAAGCTGTTGCGAAGCCTTCCTGTCTCTCGACGGGCTCCGTGCAGCATTGGAGGTGGGACAATGCTGCACGGAGCCCGTCGAGAGACAGAAAGGCTTAGCAACAGCTTTACCGGCACAGCTGCGGTTCCCTAAGAGACAGGGAACCGCGGCTGCAGAAGAACAGGGCAGTAGCAGGCAGACATAGGAAGAGGGGAGGAGGGGCAGGGAACCTGCAATGGGGTTGACGGAGGGATGGATGGATGGACGGAGGGAGGGCTGGGATGGATGGAGGGGGGGACTGACATGGATGGAGGGGGGCTGACATGGATGGATGGAGGGAGGGAGGGGGGCTGACATGGACAGAGGGGGGCTGACATGGAGGGAGGG
This sequence comes from Ichthyophis bannanicus, assembly GCA_033557465.1. Classification (NCBI taxonomy): domain Eukaryota; kingdom Metazoa; phylum Chordata; class Amphibia; order Gymnophiona; family Ichthyophiidae; genus Ichthyophis; species Ichthyophis bannanicus. The sequence goes on along the minus strand of CM066031.1, from coordinate 1,121,725,728 downwards.
AGGGAGGGGGGCTGACATGGACAAAGGGGAGAAACAGGGGGACATACTGGACAGACGGGATAAATACTGGACAGAGGGGAGAGACAGTACGGGTTAGGATTATAATGGGCTGATGGGGGCTAGAACTGGTAATAGGCAGATCGGGGGGCTAGGACTGGTAATGGGTTGATTAGGGAAGACTAGGACTGGGAATGGACTGATCAATGGGGGGGTTGGGACTGGTAATGGGCTGATGGGGGGGGTAGGACTGGTAATGGACTGATAGGGGCTAACATTGGAAATGAGCTGATCAGGGAGGTTAGGACTGGAAATGGGGTTGAGGGGGGACTAGCACTGGAAGTGAGCTGATTGGGGGGCTTCAACTGGAAATGGGCTGATGGGGGGGAGGATAGAGCTGCTGGCCTTGGAAGAAAACTGGGGGCTAGGGCTACAAATAGGCTGATGCGAGGGGATGGGAGAATGGGACTGGGAGGGAGCGGATGCTGAGAGGGGCTGCCATGGTATTTGGACTAGAAGGGGACTGGAAATAGGCTGATGGAAAGAAGTGAAGAAAACAAAAGAAGGGATAAGAAATGGCAGATGGACCATAGACCACAGAAAGAGAGCTAAGAGAAGACAGGAAAGCAGAAGCCTCAGATCGCGACCAGCATGATCATAGAATAAATTGGTCAGACAACAAAGGTAGAAAAAATAATTTTATTTCATATTAGTGATTTAACTACGAAATCATCTTAATTTTGAAATCAAATATTGTTACTTGTTATTGTGATTAATTATTGTGGTTTAAATAAGTAAATTTTATAAATAAAAACATATTGCAAAGGCCTATAATATATTAATAATTCAACAAACGATTACAGCGACAATGCGTTAATGGTAAAGGAAGAGAGATGCATTTGATTTTATCATTGGGGGTCATCACAAGTTGACCAATGTTAAAAGGGGTCGCGGTACAAAAAAGGTTGAGAACCACTGGTCTAGACGAACCCGACTCAGTCGGCTGCCACATTCTCTGTCAGTCTCGTGGGTTGCCAAGAGTGCTTGCATGTTGTCCTCTGCCCATTGCAACAATGGGCATACCTTGTTTTCCAGCTGCACGCTGCTTGTGCCCCTCCTGTCGATTGATGTAAGCCACTGTGGTGGAATTGTCCGAGAACACTCTCACCGCCTTTCCCATCAAGAAGGCTTGAAACTCCTGCAGTGCCAAGTATACCACTCTCATTTCCAACTGATTGATAGACCAGGCACTCTCCTGCGGAAACCAGAAGTTCTGAGCTAGCTGAGTTTCGCAATGTGCCCCTCATCCTGACAGACTGGCGTCCATCATCAGCAGGACCCATTGTGGTTTCTCCTGGGGCATCCCACTAAGAGCTTGTCTGGTTGTAGCAACCAATGGAGAGCCACCCGAACCGCCCCTGGACAGGGCAATGGGTGTGTGAGGGAGAGGTACTGAACTGACCACCTCTGCAGCAGCGTTCTCTGCAAGGGTCTCATTTGAGCCCGCGCCCAGGGTACAAGGTCGAATAATGCAAACATGGAGCCCAACTCCTGCAGATAATGCCATGTTGTTGGCATCGTCATGCAGAGAAACTACCGCTGCAGTGTGTGCATTCTGTCTACTGGCAAGGACACTCAACCCTTGTCAGCTTGAAAATAGGCTCACAGATACACCAAATCCTGTGCCAGCTGTAGATGGCTCTTGGCAAAGTTGACAACTCAGCCAAGACTTTGCAGGAAAGCGATGACGCTCACCGTGGCATGTTCGCTTTCTTCCTTGGATTTTGCCCTTATGAGCCAATCATCCAGGTAGGGATTCACCTGAATTCTCTCCTGGTGAAGACTCGTTGCAACCACCACCATGACCTTGGTGAAAGTGTGGGGGATCAGTCGCCAGACCGAACAGCAGCGCCTGAAACTGGAAGTGACCCATAGGCACCGCAAACCGCTGATGTTCGGGTTATATGGGAATGTGCAAGTAGGTCTCCGTGAGATCAAGCAATTTCAAGTACTCTCCTTCCCTGACCACCACGATGACCGATCCGAGTGTTTTCATGTGGAACCGAGGCACCCTGAGGCAACAGTTCACGTTCTTGAGATTCATGATGGGCCTGAAAGATCCTTCTTTTTTTGGGGGGAACCACAAAATATATGGAGTATCGACCACATCCACACTTGTCTTTGGGTACCTCCACCACGGCTTGTAAGCTTTGAAGACACCACAGTGTGTCCCGTACCGCCACAATCTTTTGAGGCATCTTGCATGGAGAACTGACAAAAGCGTTCACCAGAAGCCAAGCGATCTCCAACTCCTAGCCCTCTCTTATGATCTCCAGTTCCCACTGGTCGGAAGTGATCCTGGCCCAGGTGGAGTAACAGTCCCATAGCCAACCCCTCCACGGGAACCAACCCTGCCTGGGCCTCCCTCACTTCATTGTGTCCTTTTGGTGTTTGATGAGGAGAGATAAAAACCCCTTCCTGATCCTCGGACCCCCGAAAGGCCTGCCCCCAGGAGGGAAATCACCACCTCTAGTAGGGCGCAAATCAAATGGCATGAAATTGCCTGAAATCCCGCAACTGGCCTCGCACAGGAGCCAAGGAATGAGCTGGCTTCTGCTTATCCTCCAGGACCCAGCCTTCTTTAGACTCACCCAGATCCTTCACCAACTTATCCCGATCCTCCCCAAATAAGAGTTTACCCCAAAATGGGAACTTACTCAGAAAGGACTTGGAGGAGACATCCACCAACCAATTTCGCAGCCACAAGTAGCACCGAGCAGCCACCACTGAGGCCATGCTCTTGGACAAACCTCTGATCAGGTCATAAAAGGCATTCGCCAAGTAAGCCGCTCCAGACTCCAACTTCGCTGCCTCCGGTGGGAGTGGCCATAAATCTCCTGAACTCTCCAAAATGGCCTGTGCCCAGCGCAAACATGCTGATATCACAAAGGTGCCGCAGACCAACACTTATAAGGACAGAGCATTAAAATCAAACACCTGCTTAAGCAGGGTCTCCAACTTCCGATCATGCATATCCTTAAAGGCCAAACTGCCCTCCACCAGAATAGTGGTCGTCTTTGACCACCAAAACTGCAGCATCCACTTTAGTCAAGCGCAGAAGCTCCTTCTCACAATCCCGTAACGGATAAATACGGGCCATAGTCCATGTCCCTTTCAGGCCAGCCTCTAGCACGTCCCATTTGTCTTGAATCATCTGCTTAATCACCTGTGCAGAGGAAACACCATTTGCGGCTTCTGAACAGCTTGGAAGCGAGAGTCCTCCAAGGGTTCCGCCTCCATCGGGACCTCTGGTTCCATATTAAGAGCCTTTAAGGAATAGGCGATCAACACCGCCAATTCTTCCCTACAGAAGACGTGCACAATACGTGAATCCTTTCCTTGTGAATCCTTCCTCAAGTTCCACAGCCTCTGCACCCATGTCCATTCTCCGTTTCCGGGTCCTCTGTGTCAACTGAATGAGCGGATACCATGTCCTCTCAAGGTCACTGTCCAGTCACCTCTGGCTGGAACGAAGCTCCCACTCTGTCCTTGAGTTCAAGAAGGCCTTGGGGAGACCTTGTTTCTTTGCTCTCTCCTGGGACTCCACAGGCCCCCCTCCTTCTGATGCTACCTCATGCAAAATGCCTTATGCATGAGGAGGACAAATTCAGGTGAAAAAAAACCCTGCAGTCCATCTGCAGGTGCCTCCTTAGATGAGGAGGGCCTGGGAAATCTGAACTTCTTGCTTTGAGGCTCGAGCACTGGTGCAGCGGGGTTCTCCTCATCCCCTCCCCCACCAGAAGCAGCCGCAGCCCTCGAAGGCTGAGAGAGGACCTCCAAACCTCCTGAGGCTCTCTCACCCCTGTCCAACTTCTCCTCTAGCAGACACTCTCCAGCTGACTGGGCCTCTGTCTCGCAGCTGTGACAGAAAGCCGCAGCTGAGACAGAGCCCTTGCAGGACCTACATGCAAAACTCATGGGTTTTGAGAGTATGTCTGCCCAAATCAGCATCTCACCAAACCAGTAGGCCATTGATTCCCCTGGCAGTGCTGGTTTCACTGAATTCATTTTTTTTCTCTTTAACGAGAGATAGGCAAAGCAGGATCGCAAAAAACAATAAAATACAAAGGAAAGGTCCCCACAGCGTCCAAGCCCACCCAAGGAGCCTCCCCCCAATGGTGCCTGTTCCTGTGCACTGCGTGAAAATACCTCACCACAGCCATGCTCGTCACTAAAAAAAAATGCTTGCAGCACCAGAAGTGAATCGATCGCAAAAACCATGGCCCCATTCGCACCAGACAAAGCAGGGAACTACTTCTGCCCGTACCACTGGCCAACCGTTGACAGCTTCCCACCCCGCCGCTCAGCCGTTCCTTACCAGCTTTGGGAGTCCTTGAGATTACAGAGAGTGACAGGCCCCTTTCAACACCAGCTGCTCCTCATCCACCAAAGGGATCGGGAGCCACGGCAATTGCCAAGATAGGGAGAAAGTTTATTTTTCTATAGCAAGGCTCTTTACCCACTCAAGAAGGGTTTTCCTGCCTGTCCTCTTTTTGCTCTTTTTTTTTTTTTTTAAAGACTTTATCAGCCCAAAAAACACCAACCTTCCTTTTAAAAGTTCAGATACCCCAATAAGCACACTTTCACACCAAACTGAAATTACAGAAAGAACTGTCCAATTTGTCTTATTTGTCCCTTCAGTGAGTCCCTGACCATGGGATCACGCCTCTCCAGCTGCTTGACAACTGAGATACTGGGGGCTAGTGGGAGGTGTCAGCTACCTATCTAGGGTGATGTCATGAATCTTGACATGCTCAGTCTCCAAGCTGCTGGTGAGACAAGACTACCCATAGGTCGGGAAGGACTGGAGGGACGATTAGAAAAATGTTTGAAGGGGCTTGTTTTTGTAGATATTGATCCAAAGAAATAAAACGAACGAGAAGGAAGAAAATATGAAAAAATAAAAAAGTCTGAAGCTATGAAAGAAACATCAGCCTCAAAGGTGAGAGCCACAAAGATTATGTCTGTTCAGTAGTGTGGAAAACAAAACATGATATACCTCCACAGGGGCATGACATGTGAGAAAAGGCACACATGCTTAGAAGCTCTTTTTGTAGCTTGTGTGCTCAGAAAGCTACTCTGTCCTCTGCCATTACAGGATAGCACATACTTGTGTGGATGATTCATCCTGTTTGCCTGTGGAGAAAAAAAATGTAAAGTGGTGCTATATGGGAAAAAAGGGAGAAAGGACAGAAGTGACAAAAAAGGGAAATAAAGTCAGTTGGAAAGAAAAGAACAGAAAAAACGAAAGAAAAAAAATCACAGAATAAAAAAATAAAAAAACAGGGAAGGGTATCAGGAAACCTATAAAATAAAAGCACAGGAAAGAGAACAGCACAATAAGAGGGAAAAGAAAAAATAAAAATGTTCTAAATGCTTCAATTTAAAATATCTGATTATATGACTTCGGATAGTTTTTAATCATTTTATATGTATTTTTCTCAATTTTGACTGTAATAAAATATCTAACACTGGCAGTATTCTACTTGTGTTAACTCTGTGTCCTGTAATTTTGGATGGGGGGCTATGAGTGCACTGTAACTTTTATTTCTCTCCCCTGTATGTCCCTCTCTCCTCCTCAGGTTTATGATATAAGCTGGAGCTGTCCAAATGTGCTTTATACAGTTTCTTCTTAGGGCTGGCATGATCCAGGGGACAAGCTGCAAGCAACAGAAAAATGTTACTCTACTGTTTCCCCCCCCCCCCCCCCCCGGTCATCTCTCCTGCAGCCTCCACCCCTTCCAAATATGAGGACCCCCATACTTTCTTTGAATTTTCATTGCCATGCTAGGCAGCCATGGATCAAGGATGCTTTACAATCTCTCCAACACCACAGCCCTGCCTCCTCACCCTCTTGGGCATGCTTCCAAATAAAGGGGGAGGAGGCAAGTCCACATTGCCAGAAGACAGAGCATGGCAACTCCTATTTCCCATGATCAGACACCTGTGTGACTGTCTCATGTACATGTGAGAAGCAGGGCAGGTGTGATAGCAGTAGTGGAAGCCTGGTGAAGCTAGGCAATGCTTTGCCAGCAGCAGAGAAAGCCCAGAGGGAGACATGGAATAGGAGAGCACCAAATTCTGAAGCCTACCAGGAAAAGGCAGGAACTTTGCACAGACTCTACACTGTCTACATCTCTGCTAGGTCAGTGCTAATCACGCTGGGACCCACAGTGGAAATTTGGGAGGGGATCCCAATGTCTCTCTGGCAGGTTCTCCCTCTTTCAGCTTCAGGAAGATTGGGGTCTCCTGTACAAACTTCCCTAAAGTGCACTAATCTCCACATGGGTGTCTCCCCTTACTAGTTCTTTCTACCTTTATGTGCAAGTCCGCAGGAATGGTATTGGCTCCGACCAGTCTCTTCATCAAGTAACTTCTCCAGTCTGTGTACTTGGCATGAATACCTGGAAAGGGTTAAAAAAGCAGCTTGGTAGTTTATTTTATCTATGTTAATTTCCAAAGTCATTGCACCATGCCCCCTCCCCTCCCCTCCCCCCCCCCCCCCCCCCCCCCCCCCCCCCCCCCCCCCCCCCCCCATTACAGTCCCTTCTTCTTTCATCTCCTCTGGCAACACACCACCAATAAAATTACAACCTTCTTCCCCAAAAATGCAATTCTAAAAAAATAAAAAAAAAGAAGACACCTAGAGACATGCTGTTCCACCCTCTGCTCGCTGCAGCCAGCCTCCTCCCTTCTCCCCCCCCCCCCTTCCCCATGTGAGATACATCCTTACTCTGCGGTGGCACCAGGATCTTGCTGTTGATGGCACACCAGCCAATAGGGTGAATGTCCACCATGCCTAAATTGCACCAGAAGTCATGACTGGAGTCATCCTCGAAACCTTCGTATCTCAGTAAGACCTTATACCCTGTCAGCAGAGGTCATACGATGAGGAGAAGAAAAGGATGAATGAAAAGGAAAAAGCAGAAAGTAGTACATGAAAAGTAAAGAAGACGAGAAGAAGATATGCATTTCTAAACAATACTAGGTGGAGTTTTCTTCATTATAAACTACTCCCTCGTGTTTTCACACATTCTCTCCCACTACTCCATCTGTGCCAAAGCACTTGTTTTTACAGTGTCCCACAGTGGTTTGCCTGAGTGCTGTACACGATGTCACTCTTGTGGTGAACAGCTTTTATGTGGGAGAAAGCAAGAAACAATGGTGGCCCTGTGCGAAATCTATTCAGACCCTGAACAAACCTGCTATCCGGACAACTGATGCAATCCAGTAGACACGGCTAGGTAGTACAGCATCACTGTTCAAACTCTCCACCTTCATTCCCAGATGGATGTCATCCCACTGATCAACAAGGGGCACCTGTTGAGAGAAAAAAAGGAGAGATTCTTACTCTGTACACCCAACCACAAGCCTACTAGGAAGCAACAAGCTTGTGAGAGAGAGTCAACGGGTAAGGGAAAGGTAACCCATTCAGCACTCAAAAGAAGAAGAATGAGAGGATGAGCTTTTGTTACTCAAGTGACCCCTTCTCAGGGGATCTCTTGAAGGAATCATACAGAGGCCAACTTGATTTAAAGCTGCATTTCGGATAACAGCTCTCAACATTATCAAATAAGCAGTCTTTGGGCTCCAATTACATTTCTTTTTGTCTTAACTCATAGAGCTCCTTTCTTTTTTGACTTAATATATTTTCTTATATCTTTACACTTATTTTTACTCTCCATGCCTCAGTGTGATCCATGCAAGATGCTCCAACTCCTTCCCCACTCCCCCCTCAATGGATCCAATCAGAGAACAGCTCACAGATAGCACAGAGAGAAGGGGACAGAGCTGCTGAGTCTGAAAAGCCCAATGTTCTCTAGGTCACACCAATGAGAAAAGCAACATCATTTCACTTTAAAACCATGGCAATTCACTTAACTTTCCTTTACTGACTAAATGGGGTCCCCTCACTCTGTACTATTGTGCCCTGCACAAAAAATAAAAATGGAGAGAGGAAGTGACGTCATTGAACCAAATGGTAGTGTAAGGACTGAACTCTGCTACTCCCAGAGTGATTTCACAGCGTTTTCCCTCTTCCCCCCTCTGAATTAACAGCCAACGGCGAGTGGATATTCAACTAATCTCGCTGATGTGCACAGCAGCTAAAAAAAAAAGATCCGTGGACTTGCAAGAATTTGCTTACAAGCGCACACCTGCCTCAAGGAATGAGCAAGGCAAGATGGCGCAGGCAGAGTCCTCGCAGTGCCGTATGGGCACTGATTCGCGTCGCAGAAATAGCAGCATAGACTCAGAGGGAGAGGATCAGCTAACCCCAGTAGAGTTTCGCAGATGGTTCCGGGAGCTGAAATCTGAAATGGTCTCGGTATGTGGAGATAGTGCAGCGTTGGCAGTGGAGCTCTTGGTGAAATTTTGGACATTGGCAAACAAGTAGAGAACATAGAAGTTCATCTTGAGGAGCAGGATAAGAGTCTTGCTGACTTGGAGAAACATCTACAGGGGCTGAGAAGGCTAATGGGGAGCTCGCGGATAAAGTAGAGGACTTAGAAAATCGCAACAATCTTCTATTCTGGGGCATCCTAAAAGAAGCGATTTACTCGGACTGTAGTGCAGTGGTGGAAAAGATAGTCAAACAGCTCTGGGAAGGAGAGGAGGATTGCCCGAGCATTCAAATGGATCGGGGCCATAGAGCACTCGGGGAGCTGCACACAAATCTCCCCCGTGATGTGGTGGTATGTTTTCATAATTATGCTACTAAGAAGCAGGTGGTAGCTAAAGCCTGGAGAAAGGGCTCAGTGAGGGAGGGAACTAGGTGGACTACAAAAGTAAAGTAAAATAAAAATAAAATAAAACGTTTTTAACACATAAGTCCAGACTTTCAAAAGGGACAATATTGAAATGTTACACCCAGTGGAGTTCAACAAAAGTAAAGTAAATAAAAATAAAAACAAACATTTTTAACATATAGGTCCAGACTTTTAAAAGGGACAATACTGAAATGCTATAACCCAGTGGAGTTCAACCTGAGGTTTGGCCTAGGGAACTGCAAATTGTGCCTTAGACTGGCTTATAGATGTTCATCATAGTTGTCCTCTGTTTGACTGTCCTTTCTACCTCTTCTTTTCTGCTTTCTCAATCAATTTTAATTTTACTCTGTAAGCTCGCAAAGGGCGGTATATCAAGAACCGATAAACGATTGAAGTTTTCGAAGATTTGCTGCCGATGACTTTGAAAAGGAGACATGAGCTACGGGATATAACGCAAAAACTGCGTGAGCTGGGATTGCATTATTGGTGTCAGTATCCATTTGCCTTGGCTATCACTAGACAGAAGGACTGTTTGGATCCGCACTAGATTGGAGGTAATGGCATATATCACTGACTTTGGGGTCACAGGTGTGGAGGACCTGCCCCAGTGCAAGCCAACCCAGTAGTGCACAGAGGCATAATGGCAGAGTGTGGAGCGGGGCAAACAACTTTGCCAGCAGTCAGATGGAAGGAAGCAAGAAGGTGCCATGGATGTTAATGACTAAGTATTTGGACTGACTGTGGTGGACTCCTTTCTTTTTCTTGATGTGATGAAAATTGAAGGGATAGTGGGTGCATGATAGTGTTCCTAAATGGGGACAGGATTGGGTGGCGAGAGTGGGGAAAGTGCGGTGTGCGAGTAGGTTGGGATGGTTGAGCTAGGGAGGGATGTGGATAGACAGGGCTGAGGAGGGTGAAAAGGGGGTGGAACAGAAGAGGTATGGGGTGTGAAGGGGGGTACACGTGATTTGAGAGTGTTGGGCTGATGGGGAGCCAGTGCATGTCATTTGCTGCCTGGAGGATATAGACTATGTAACCACAAAAATCCTGCTGGGTCTCCCATATACATATTGACCCATCTTTTTCCCTTTTTGGTGTGGAGGATATAGACAGCTTGGGGGTTTAAGGGGTGGTGGGAGCAGATGGTTGCCCACACTATTGGGATATTTGCAGATTGGGACTATTAATGTCAAAGGACTAAATTTGTCAAGGAAAAGGCAATTGTTATTTAAGGAAATTGATAAGTTGCAGTGGGACATAGTGTGTGTCCAGGAAACACACTTTCCTGTGCATGATCAGATCAGGCTCTATTATGGGACAGAAATTACCAGAAGGGATTCAATGTGTCCAAGAGAGGGGGTGGTAAGACTCAGGGAGGTGGCCATTTTACTTAGGAATTCCCTACCATTTGAGAAGAGGGATGTGGCCATAGATGGGGAGGGCAGGTATGTGGCTCTTAAGGGAGCATGCAGGAAAATGCATTGACAGTGGTGAGCCTCTATGCACCTAACTAGGGACAGGTGGGCCTTCTTTGACAGACTGGGACTGGAACTATGGGGGTTTGTGGCGTGTACAATTAGATAGGTTGGGGGCGGGTAGGGAAGGCAGAGAGGAAGCATAGACAGCACTTGAAGGAGTTAATGAGAATATGCAGGCTAGTGGACTGTTGGAAGGAGCGCCACCCCCAGGGCAGGGATTACTCGCTCTACTCTCCAGCTCACTAGATCTATTCCCTCATTGATATGCTACTCATGGATCAGAATCTATATGCCACAGTGGAGGATACTGAATAGGAATCCATAACCTGGTCTGATCACGGACTGGTTTGACTTACAGTGGAAGGATGGGACTGTCAGAGAGGTAGGAGCTTTTGGAGAATGAATGATAGTGTGTTAAAAGATAAAGTGGTAGTGGAGGTGATAGAAAAGGATATTCTGGAAAATTTTGGGGGTGGTGAAGTTGGAAATGATCTGGGAAAGCTTTAAAGCATATCACTGGAGAAAGTTTATCACGCTGGCATCTAGAAAGAAAAAATTGCGCATGTAGGCTTTAGAGAGGGGCTATGTACAGGTCATGGACTTGGAGAGCACGCATCGGTTGCGAGGGGACAAAGATAGCTGGATGGCCTTGAAGAAGTACGAATGAGGGTAAGAGTTTAGAGACAAGCATGGGTACCTGCTGGCCAGGTGCCTTAAAGCCCAACAAACTCATAAGATGGTGGAGAAGTTGCAGAAGGGTGGGGGGTTGGGTGGTTGGCAATGAAGCTATACAAGAGGAATTTCAGGGAGGAAGGGGAAAGTTCAGAGGAAGTGGATCACTATCTCGAAGGGATGCTTTTTCCAGAGCTTACTGGGGAAACCAGGGTAAAATCTGATCAGTTTATAACGCTAGGGAAGATACAAGGGGTCATTCATGAATTGGTAAATGATAAATCACCAGGCCTAGATGATCTCACCACAAGAGTGTACAAACTGTTCAGGGAGCAATTAGCACCAATATTAATAGATGTGTTTAACGGGGTGCTAGAGGGTAGCCAATTGCCTTTTTCGCTGGGGCTAGTGGGGATGAGTGTTCTCCCTAAGCCAGGGAAGGATGTGGCCTGTTGTGCCTCATATTGACCCATCTTATTCTTAAATTTGGACACGAAAATTCTTGCAAAGGTTTTGGCAGACCGACTGGGAGAAGTTATGCCAACCCTAATCGCCAACCAAAAAGGCTTTATAAGGATACAGCAGGTAACAGATAACATGAAGAGGGTTCTAAATTTGTTTTGGGTGACTAAGGAAGAAAAAACTGAGTTATGGCCTTAGATGTAGATGCAGAAAAAGCGCTTTTGATAGAGTGGGGTGGAATTTTCTTTGGGCAACGATGAAGAAATTTGGGGTGGGAGGAATTTTATTCAATGGGTAAGGAACATGTATGCCCAAGCCTCAAGCTATGGTAAAGGTTAATGGATGATACTCAGAGTTCTCTGAGTTGGAGTGAGGCACATGGCAAGGATGCACATTTTTCCCTTTGCTGATTGCTCTTTTGATTGAGCCCTTGGCCGAGCGAATTAGGATGAAGGAGAATATTGTAGGGATTAGTGTAGGGGAGGAACAGCATAACATTTCGTTGTTTGCTATGTTTTGTTGATGGTCACTGAGCCAGAAACCTCTCTCTGGGGCTTACAGGAGGAAGTGGATGGTTTTCAAAGGGTTTCTGGATTTAAGGTCAATCTCGATAAAACAGAAGCCTGTAAACGGGGGCGCTGGGCGTGAATGTCCACAGTCTTGGCAAAGGCAAAATACTATTATGACTTGCAAAGGATTGTGGGGAATGTAGTCCATTCATACCAGAATCAGCCGTTCACAAAATAATGAGTTGTGTTGCTCGAGTGTAAGCAAAGAAAAAATATATTTTATTCATGGGGTTAATTCTCCCACACAGATTTACTTGGTAACACAAAAGGACACTTGCTTTCAGTATTGTACTTAGGAAAAACAAATCATGATATAAGTAATCAAACAATAAAGACCTTGATGGGAAACAGAAAAGGTCTTTTTGAGGGCTCCTGCTAATAACCTTTTAGCAGTGCTCCAAAAGCAAAAAACAAAACCCAAAAGTAACCAAAAACTGTTCTTTTTCTAAGGATAACTTTCTTCTATTTTCACACACAAACAGTAGTTTCCTTTCAGAGCTCACGTGCAATTGTGCATGGCTTAAATTACCAATAATTAGCCAGCTGCAAACCCCTTTGCTGGTTCACTTTCTCTACGTGGCTCAAATCTTACCCTAAAGCTTTCTTGCAGGCTTTTCTGGGTAGATAACAGAACAAGTTATAGTTCCTTTTGATGGTTGTTGTATTTGTGAAAGTATTTTACCACAGCAGCCTAGTCAGAGAGCAATCCATGTATTCATTCTGATCATTTAAAATATCTCCTTCTTCTTCAAATATCATAGAATCAATATCATGGTCTGGCTCAGAGGAATTCCTTAATGGATCACTCTCAGGACAACATTTGTTTCCCTGCTGACTTCCAAGTGAAGAGCTAGGGCATAGATCAGTGTTCATACCTGAGCTTCCTTTGCTGTTAGGTTTCCTCTCCAGATATCCTGGCCAGTAAGTAGTCCAGCTTTTATGTCCAGCCTTTCAATCAAGATCCCTGGACACTGGGTCTCTCTTCACATACCTTCTTGCACTGGTCTTAGGGCCCCTTCCAAATGCAGCCGTCTCCCTCACAGGTGCCGCCTGGGAATTCCTGGCTCTGTAACCCCACTCCTCTGGCTTCCTCCAGTCCAATGGAGTATGCTTGCCTCTGGAATGACTCCCAACACACGTACTGCTGTGGGCTCCTTCTTTAGACCTCCAAGATGTCTTTCTCTTCTTTCTTCCACGTTGCTGGTGCTGCTTCCTGATCTCCAACTGATTCTGTGTAGAATATGTTTTACTTTTAACTTGTTTAGAGGGATACTCCACCCTAGCACAGCTCAGCTGTGCTGAATCAAGCCCTGCCCTTGGAGATGAGTGATTGGGGATTACCTCATAGCTCTCTTGATTGAACACACGTTTCCCCACTTCAGCTCTTCTAGTGGCTGTTTGAAACCTGGTGCATTCTGGGACTGGTAGTCTTTTATGAAAACATTCTGTTTTAGTATTTCTACCAGCAAAGACAGGTTGCTTGTTCAGAGCCAATTCACCTCTTTTATAGCTCCTTCCTGAACTATGATAAGCTTCCTTATCACAAGCCTCGACTGTAATGCTTTCAGGAGCAGACACGTTTAAGGGGTGCTTTCCCATTTAACCCATTTTGGACAGCTCGCATATTCTCTCTCTGTTCTGGGTGATTTATTAGATTTGTTACACTCAAACAACTATGAAATACCGGCAATAAAGCACAGTTACTTACCTGTAACAGGTGATCTCTGGGATCAGCAGGAATAAGTCTTCACATATGGGTACGTCGGTACCGACGGAGAGTGCACGGGAACGCTCCCCAGCGTCCAGGAAGAAAGCCTTTGGGAGCATCCCACACGAATACGTGCTGCCTTCCCGCCTATTCACTTCCCTCTCATCAGTTGGGTTTGTAGCTGAGACCAAAGGAGGGAAGTAGACAAATTAGAAAGAAAGAGAGAGAGAGAGAACAACTCCTAGGGGAGGTGGGTGGGTTGTGAAAACTTATTCCTGCTGTTCCCAGAGATCACCTGTTACAGGTAAGTAACTGTGCTATCTCTAGGAACAAGCAGGAATGAGTCTTCACATATGGGGACTCCCAAGCTAGAGATGCCTGGAGGAGGTCCCAACATGTTGCAAATCTAATGGATGGGCCATGCTACTTCCCAGAACCTCAGGCATCCAAGGGATGGAGGGTAGGAGTTGAATTAAAAGAAAGAAAAAAGGGGGTGCTGTGGAACAGCTTGACTAAACAAGGTATCCAGAGGGGAGTCCTTGTGTAGACCATAATTGTTAATAAGTGAAAAATGAGTCCCAGTTTTCTAACGTGGACCTTACTCAGAAGTATTTTGAAGTATTTGTTGAGGCTAATATGGGTCTGTTAAGAGCCATTACAGTATCCTCAAAGAAATTCCCTTACTGTGAAGTACAGGAAAATAAATTCTGCAATACCGGTAGAGATAAGAAGCCTTAATGGCTAAAACCAATCCCAGGAGAAAAAACTGGGGGAGTTTAAATGAGGTTGGACTTTGGAGAAAAAGCTAAAGCTTCTGTAAAGTCCAAAGTTTAAAACTCTTTTTCCTTGGAGCAGAATAAGGCCCTAGGAAAGAAAAGAGAGAAATCTGACTGATTTGGATGAAAAGGTAGAGATACCTTTTGCAGAAAAAAGGATGGGTCTTTAGGACCCTTTTATCCAAAATGAAAAATTTGTACTAGGCGGTGTAGCCCTCAATCTCTGAAGATCAGTAATGTCTTTCATAAGTGACGTCACTTAGGATAATGACTTTACATGTAGAGCTTCAGATGTGATGTAAACAGAAAGGTTACGGTAAAAGAAGGCATTTCCTAATTTACCATAGAAATTGGTTGTCCATTTAAACCTTATGGTATGCTGTAACAGCATTAATATGGACAGTAACAAATTTTTCAGAGTCAGATATTAAAAAGAGATTCATCTAATAACAAGAAGGGTTAAGACCTACTTGAGAATATTGATGGAGAATCTCTTTCTGGTTAAAGTGAAAGAACCATAGAGAAGGTTTCATGGAAACCGGTAGGATGTTCTTTACTTTTAACGGGAAGTCTAGGTTTTTTAAAAAAAACCTAGCCCTTGAATAACCAGGTCTTGAGACGTACGTGAAGGAGTGCAGAGGAGATCCTTAGTCTTAAGACAGCAAGTCTGGATCCTTCTATAACTTCAGTGTAGTAGCTGGAGAAAAAGACGCAATATAAGGGGATACCATGCTTGCCTCTTTATGAGGGCAATATGAGTATCATGCGTTCTTTGTTCATTATAAGCTTCAATGAAGTATTTGGAATTGGAAGGAATACACAAAATAAGGACCAACTGCAGTGAAAAAGGAATGCATTCCTTTTGTAAGAGTTCCACTGGAGATGTGGAACAACCTAGGGAATTGTGCAATTCCTTAAACTTTCACGTGGTCTAAGCACTGGTTCCCTTTCCTTAAAAGGAAAAATTTAAGGGGCGGAGCCTGATGTCCAGCGGGTTAGACGCTTCGCGCTGAAGCTCCCGAGAGGCCTACTCAGAATCCTGACTTAATACCTACATAAACTCAATTTTTTGCTCCGAACTTACCGGGATACCTCGGGGGGTATGGCGGCCCATAAACCAGCGCGCTTGGACTTCGGGTCTCCTTCTTCTTCACACGGAAAACGCTCCAAAACAGAGGTGTCTTCCCCACAGAAGATGGTTCCACTTCGGGAAAACCCCGAAATGCATCAGGAGATCTTAGAGGAAATACGCGGCATGAAGGAACTGGTGCAGTCCAACGGAGAAGCGCTTCGAGCCATGCGAGAAGACTTCGGTGTGCTCCAGGACCGACTTGAAAGTCTTTCATTACGGCAGGACAACATGGCGGGGGTCCTCGACTCGCACGCGGTGCGCTTGGTCAAACTGGACAAGGCTGAGCGCCAGATACAGAATCTTCAAAAAGAGTTAGAAGATAGCAATAATCGAGCCCGTCGCAACAATGTGAGGCTCCTTGGAATACCGGAGGGGGCGGAAGCAGGAGATATCAGAGAATTCCTGCTCAAAACTCTTCCCTCCTTGCTGAAGATCACATTTCATAGAGACCTGGAAATTGATCGAGCACATCGTGTTCCTACCCATATGGCGCTCAACCGAACGACCCCCCAGCCTATTATCTTTCGATTACTACGATATCAACAAGTGGAACAAATTCTAAATGCTGCCCGGGCGAATCGTCATCTGGAGTTTGAAAGTCATAAAGTCTCCTTCTTCCCTGATTTGGCAAAGCCCACAGTTGACCGTCGGAAGAGACTCCTTGCTTTTCGCCCTCGACTTCAACAGCTACAGGCTCGCTTTGGCCTGTTGTATCCAGCGAAGCTCCGAGTGACTCTCCACAACCAAACTAGGACATTCGAAGATCCTGATCTACTATCAACATTTTTAGACTCCAAAGAAGCAGAGCAGATGCGTTAACCCAACAACTTGGACTTATTATCTGCCGGCTCTGTCCGCCATTTTGAAGGGCCCGACGCGGTGGTCATAGCCAAGCACAGAGACTGCCTGGACTTTTCTTTCTGTCTTTATATGACTTTCTTGGTCTTCTATCCCTCCATGATGTGTGCCTCGGTTGGATTCGGAGCACGCACAGTTATACAGGTTATATGTTTTCAATTTCGGCCTTCTCAGGGGTTTCTCCCCGCAGACACATGGTCGCCAGTAATTTCTGGGGTTCTGCTTCTTCTCTACCGCACTGCGGTTCTTATTTTTTAATTTGGGGCGCTTCATTGTATTACATTAGCTCATTTTCTATCATGTCATGTGTACAGCCAGATACAGTTACTATGAGGGACATTGTGAACTTATGTGCGTTATCATGTTCTCTTTCAGAATTTTTAACCTTGCTCAATGGCCTTATGTAAGATCTTATCACTTAACGTAAAAGGCATCAATAGTCCAATCAAAAGAAAGAAAATTCTTAGCTATCTTAACCATGAGCATGCTGATTTAGTGTTTCTTCAGGAAACGCATCTAAATTCCGCTGAAACACTGAAACTCAATGCTAAACCTTACCTGGTGGCTGCCTATTCTCCCGCCGTTTCCAAACGGTGTGGGGTAGCCATTCTGGTTAAGAAGTCTTTGCAAGCTACTGTAATAGATACTAGCTCTGATAAGGAGGGTAGATGGGCCCGTGCACATTTTAAGGTTGGAGATAGTGAATTCACGTGTATTTGTATTTATGCCCCGAATGTGGATAACCCTGCTTACTATGCAAGTATTGCGCAGTTGGCACAGGCCTCTGCCAATACTCCATTAATACTTGGTGGCGATTTCAATCAAGTGCTAGACCCTTTGATAGATAGACAACCGCCTAGAACGAGTAGTCCACCCAAGAGTCTTGCTACCCTTACAGCTCTGATGCAAGACCTTGCGCTTTTAGATATATGGAGGCTACTTCACCCCTCCGACTTAGAGTACACCTTTTTTTCTGCCCCCCATCACTCACAATCTAGAATAGATTTCTTTCTCATTTCCAAAGCACTGATTTCTCAAGTGGACACGGCTAGGACTCATCCTCTCCATATTTCTGATCATGCTGCCATATCTTTTTCATTGCATGTCACTACGCGAGATGATCATCCCCGTGCTTGGTTTTTTGATAGATCCCTACTGGATCAAAAAGATTTTCAGGTTGACATAAAGGCCGCTATCCAAGATTATTTTCACTTTAACTCACCCCATGACACAGCAAGCTGGGCTTGGTGGGAGGGTTTTAAGGCATCTATCCGTGCTACTATAACCAGCTATCAAATTCGACAGGGGAAACAAAGAAAGCAACACTTACTGATTCTAGAGCAACAGATACAAGCTGGGGAGCGTCTCCTTACGTCCCGTACTGACCCATGTATTTTACTCCGTTTACAACGCCTCCGCTTTCAATACAATCAGCTTTTATATACTGCTGCTGCTAAAAATATTGAATCACAACAAGGGTTGTATTACCGGGAAAATAACCGTGCTGGCAAATTATTAGCGAATGCCCTGAAAGGTCAAAAAGAAGCCAAGCGTGTTACCGCTCTCCGTAATCCGTCGGGGGGGGGCCTGGTCACTAAAGATACAGAAATCTTAGAACTCTTTCGTGATTTTTATACTCGGCTTTATCAATCTGAATGTGATTTTGAGCCAGAAGTATTTGAACGATTGCTCTCAGGGGTACAACGACCGACCCTATCTGACGAAGATAGAGAGGCCATGGACAAACCATTCACTTTATCAGAAATTCATTCTGCTCTCAAGAGATGTGCCACAGGTCGAGCTGTCGGCCCGGACGGTCTCCCTGCTGAATTCTACAAAACCTTTAACGCTGACTTAGCTCCAGTTTTGAAACTTTATTTTTCTGCTCTGGCCGAGGAGGGATCTCCTTCTGGGTCCTTTTCAATGGCAAATGTAGTAGTTTTTGAGAAAGAGGGGAGAGATCCGCAACTAACAGCTAATTATCGTCCAATTTCCCTCCTAAATGCGGACTATAAAATATTTGCCACCATTCTCTCCACCCGGCTCTCTGATAGGATGTCTACTTTAATACACCCAGATCAATGCGGTTTCATTCCCGGTAGATCAACCGCTGACAATGCTCGGACTCTATGTCATGTACTGACTACCGCAGTTAATCTTGATCGACCATTTGTTGGCCTCTCACTTGATGCTGAGAAGGCCTTTGATCGCTTAGAATGGCCTTTCCTGTTTGCAACTCTCCGCTGGTACGGATTCGGAGAAGGTTTTCTCCGTTGTCTCCACACCATGTACGCACAGCCTACAGCCAGTATCTGTGCTAATGCTTTAAAGTCTCAGCCATTTCCCCTTCAACGCGGTACTCGTCAGGGATGCCCACTGTCTCCACTTCTTTTCGATCTTGCACTCGAACCCTTAGCTTTACTAATCCGGCAATCGGAGGAGATTCATGGAGTCCCCTTCTCTCATAGGGAAATTAAAATTTCAGCATATGCTGATGACCTTATGCTCCTTGTCTCTTTAGACTCGGTGCCGGCTGTCCTAGAGCAAATCGGTAAATATTCACAACTCTCGGGGTATAAGATAAATTGGACCAAGTCGGTAGCCTTTCCATTAAATCCTCTGATTCATCAAGCAGATATGCAATCCTTTCCCTTTTTATGGCAACCTCGCATGGTCAAATACCTTGGGGTCCACTATTGCTCTCCTTTGGAAGACGCTATCTCCTTTAATGCCAAAGACTTAACCTCTAAAGTCCGGGCGCTTACTCACCGTTGGACTCCTTTAACACTTACCTGGTGGGGTCGCCTAGAAACCATAAAAATGATGATTGTTCCTAAAGTGAATTACATTTTAGAAATGTTGCCCTGTCTCCTACCTCGACGTACATATAAAGATTTAGAGGGCCTTCTGACTAGATACTTATGGCAAAACAAGACACCTAGGATAGCGAAGCATAAGTTGCAAGCTGATAAGGAAAATGGGGGTGTCAGATTCCCTGATTTCCTGAAATATCACCATTCTTTTCTTCTCAAACAAGGTGCTCGTTGGCTGGAAGATCTAGCACCGAGTAGACCTGTGTGGCTAGACATAGAGGAGAACCTTTGCAAACCGTTTCCTCTTACTTCTCTCCCTGGTATGACTCTCCCATCAGACTCCCACTATCCACCAATGCTTTTAGACACTTTAGGTGCCTTTAATACTCTTATTCAATCTCTAGACTCCCGATTCTGTCCGTTAGACAGACTCCCGCTCTGGTACAATACTCGATTTCAAATACAAAATAAACCGATGGCGTGGAGCCCCTGGTACACTAGGGGCATTTGGACCCCTACCCAGTTGTTCCATGATGGTCGCTGGAAAACTTTTAGTGAATTGCACATTGAATTTGGTCTCCCAGCGAAACACTACTTTCAGTTGGTGCAACTACAGCATTGTCTTCGGAGTGCTAAGGTGCTCCCGCCATCGGAATCCCCTACCCAAGACTTGTCGGAGACTATCCGATCTATCGGGAGCTCACCGGGTGTAGCATCTAACTTTTACAAAACCTTAAGTAATGCTGTAAATAGAGGTACCCCTATAGCACAGAAAGCATGGGAGCGGGAACTGCATGTAACTTTGACCCCGGAACAATGGAGCCTTGTCTGGAGTAGAGTGACACGGGTCTCCAGATCCGCCTCACTCACTCAGACACTCTTCTTTCTAGCCCACCGGTGTTTCTATACTCCTGACAGATTAGCCAAATGGAACACCTCCCAGGGCAATAAATGCTGGACATGCCATGCGGCCATTGGATCACTAACTCATGTTATGTATGAATGTCCCGCACTACAGTATTACTGGCGTCGGGTCTGGGGTCGTATCCAATCTATTTTGCACTTTCAAGAGCCCCTGTCTTGGAGGATAGTGGGACTCCGCTCAGCTGCGGGGATCCCCTCTCTTCCAAAATCGGCTTACTTCCTTTTAGACTTCATGCTGGGCATTGCTATTTCCCTAATTACGAAATACTGGAAAAATAGCTCCCATCTGAGCCCCAATGAATGGTGGAATCATGTCTGTCTCTACAGTAAATATGAACAAATACCTCGTATGTTCGCTTCTTCCGTTCAGACCCCCCATCATCTGTCTAAATGGAAGATGCTCAATGATTATGTTCACACCGCTAAATGCTCTCATCTGACTGTTTAAATTTGTATAAATCTCTGTCACATGATCATTCTGTATCGCAGATGCTATTTATGTTCGTTTTGATGTACAATTACTGTTGTTTGGAAGCGCTCACATGCTGATACTGTCGGCTTAGAGAAGAAGCAGGGGGGTGGGGGGTAATAGGGTTTGCTTTTCCTTATTGTATACTTGTTTTGTCTCCTTTGGTGTGTTGTTTCTTTTGTTTGTTGCAAAATGAAAATAAAAGTTTAAAAAAAAAAAAAAAGGAAAAATTTAAGTAAGATGGTAAGAATAGGAGAACCAGTCAGGTAGGAGCATGATTAGGCAGAGTCTACCAGCTGAAGCCTTTTTAACCATCTGGGAGCTACCTACTAGGGGTGGCTCTGACGCTCTCTGTCAAAGGCCCTTAGTTGCAGAGCTTTATTGTATAGTTGCAGAGAGCATGTTATAGGTTGCTTAGGCAAGATCTGGCTGTTTGATTGCCAGAGTGCAAACTAATCTATTCTGCTGGAGCCAAAAAGAATTGAAGATGGCTAAGAATAGTAGACAGGCCTGTTGCCCTGCAATGATAAATTGTCCAAGTGGGTTCTGGAACCTTTCTTGGAGTTATCTGTTATTCAGGCAGCAGAAAAGTTAGATCCTATAGATTGGAAAAGGACCGACAGACATAATTAGGAGTGGTAATACTCAATTTTTGTCTGATAAGCTGTCTAAAAAGAAGTATTTGAGAAGGTCAGCTGGAAGATACGCAAGCAGCGTAGATTAGGCAGAAACCTTTGTGAGCTATATGCTTAAGCGAGCTCATATAACCCACATGGTGGGGTTTTTTTTTTTTAGGTTTCGTAAGCGTTTGAGCTGACTATACTCAAATGAACAGAATAAATCTAGTAAGGGTTTCCAGAATGCTGCTCTGCATTTTGTAATAATGCAGAAAAAGAAGATCGCAAAGGGGAGAACCCCCTTGCAGTCAAATTATGAGATATCCTCGTACAGGAGATTGCTAAGGTAAAGGGCATAGCTCACCTTGTTGTTAGTTGTTACTCCTCTTTTTCCTTCAAAAAGGAGAGGAGAAACCTGTTACCCTTAGGGCATGATTGTCCTCAATAGCTCTTGGAGCTAGAAGAGTGGATTTCTTTTGTGGCAAGAGATTCATGCCTAGAGTCGAGGATTGATTCAGTGTATCACTGATATCTCAGCATGGATGAGATGAACTGTAGATGCTTCTGTTGATAAGAAGTAGATTTACAGGTTCTAAAACTCAAACAGGAAAAAAAGATTTAGTAAATAAAATATCAGAAAGCCCCTGACTGCTGGGTTTGCTGAGCCTGTTGAGGGTTTGATTTTCTTAGCCTGGTTTGAAGTTGCCCTTTTTGGGAAACATCTGTATGATGGGTAGAAGATGGATAAAACTTCTTTCCCCTAGTGGAATAAAGCTTTTTAGGAGATTTTTTTATTAGCTGGGATAGAGGAAAGTTTTGACAATCCTCTGAAAGTAACATTATCAGTGCTTAACTGATTTGCTTGAAATAAAGCATCCTTGTTAAAGAGATTCTCACCAGTAAGCGTAGTTACTCACCTGTAACAGGTGTTCTTCAGGAGCAGCAGGAATCAGTCCTCACATATGGGTGACGTCGGCGCCGACGGAGCCCTCGCGGAGCAATTTTCCCCAGCTTTCAAAGAAAGCCTTTGGGAATTGCAGCGCGCATGCGCGGTCCCCTTCCCGCCCAAGGGTGCCATCTTAGCCAGTCAGATGACATAGCTAAAAGACAGCATAAAAATTTGCAAAAACTAAAGCAGATGATTGCAACTCCAAGGGGAGGAGGGAGGGTTGTGAGGACTGATTCCTGCTGCTCCTGGAGAACACCTGTTACAGGTGAGTAACTACGCTTTCTCCAGGACCAAGCAGGAAGTCAGTCCTCACATATGGGACTCCCAAGCTTAAGGCTACCGGAGACCCTAAGCACAAAAATGAGCTCCCTCTAGCTCAGCAGCACAGAAGGAAGGAATCTTCACTGAATTAGTACCCACCGGTAGCCCAACATCCGGGATGGAGAGTAGGAGTTGCTCAAACCTCGAAGAGATTTCGGAGGACTGCCTGTCCGAAAGCACTGTCCCTGCGGGACTCCCTCTCGAGGCAGTAATGGACCGCAAAAGTCTGGCTCGAAGACCAAGTAGCGGCACGGCAGATGTCTGCCAATGGAACAGAGCGGAGGTAAGCCACTGACGTAGCCTTCGCCCGAACACAATGAGCCGTGACCCGACTTTCTAACGAGAGTCCGGCTGCTCCATAAGCCCAAGCGATACAGTCAGCAACCCAGATGGACAGAGTACGCTTGGAGACAGGGAGCCCCAATTTATTGGGGTCAAAAGACACGAAGAGCTGAGCAGCTTTGCGGTGCTCCCGCGTACGGTCAAGGTAGAAGTTCAACGCCCTTCTACAGTCCAGGGTATGCAGGACCATTTCAGCTTGGCTGGAGTGTGGCCTGGGAAAGAAGGTCGGAAGTACCACCTCCTGATTGATGTGAAAAGGGGAGACCACTTTTGGAAGAAATTTAGGGTGAGTCCGTAGGACTACCCTATTTTTGTAGAACCGAGTGTAAGGGGGATCAGACACGAGGGCCTGTAGTTCACTTACGCGTCTAGCGGAAGTGAGGGCTATCAAGAATAAGGTTTTCCAAGAAAGAAAACGGAGAGAGGACAGGTAGCCATAGGTTCAAAAGGCGGACAGGTGATCCGCTGCAAAACCACATTCAGATCCCAGTCAGGCGCTGGCGGGCGCAGAGGTGGTTTAAGGAGAAGGAGACCTCGGAGAAACCTTGCCACGAGAGGGTCGTTGGAAAGAGGTCTGCCGTCCACCAGCACATGATGTGCTGAAAGAGCACTGAGGTGAACCTTGACGGAGTTGGACTTAAGTCCAAGATTAGAGAGGTAGAGCAAGTACTGCAAGACCCCCGACACCGAGCAGTAGAAGGGATCCAGAGACTGCTGGGTACACCAAACGGAAAAACGATGCCATTTAAGGGCGTAGCATTTGCGGGTAGAAGGTCGCCGGGAAGCTAGGACGACCTCTTCCACCTCTGCCGGCAGTAGAAGGGGAGCAAGGACTACCCTTTCAGCAGCCAGGCCATCAGATGTAGAGATCTGAGGTTGGGGTGTAGCAGGGACCCCTGATCCTGTGTTAGGAGATCTGGTTGAAACCCCAGAGGGAACGGAGCCTCCACCGCCAGTTGCAGCAAGAGTGGAAACCACGGCTGTCTGGGCCACTGAGGAGCTATCAGGATCATGGAAGCTTTGCCTCGGAGAACCTTGAAAAGAGTTCGAGAGATTAGCGGTATGGGAGGAAAGGCATACAGAAGGCTTTTCAACCATGAGAGCAGAAAAGCATCCGCCGCTACTCGGAGGGGATGCGGCTGCCAAGAGCAGAAACGAGGAAGTTGCCGGTTGAGAGGACTGGCAAAAAGATCCAGCGTGGGGAGGCCCCACTTCAGAAAAAGTTTCTGAACTACCAAGGGATCCAGTCGCCACTCGTGCGGCTGGAGGATTCTGCTGAGTTTGTCCGCCAGGCAATTTTCTTGGCCTGGGAGATAAACTGCCTTAAGAAGAATGCCGCGGCTGACGGCCCAAGAGCAGAGCCTCTGCGCTTCCCGACAGAGAAGGAGGGAGCCCGTGCCCCCCTGTTTGTTCACGTAGAACATGGCAACTTGATTGTCCGTCTGGACAAGGACGGACCGGTGAGAAGTCAGGTGGGAGAAAGCCTTGAGAGCCAGACGGATTGCTCTGAGCTGCAGGAAGTTGATCTGCTGCGCAGACTCCCACGAGGTCCAGAGACCTTGAGTACATGCCCCTTGGCAATGCGCTCCCCATCCCAGGAGAGAAGCATCGGTCGTCAGTACTTGAGCAGGCGGAGGAGATTGAAAAGGCATTCCGAGTACCAGGTTCGGCTGATGAAGCCACCACTGCAGAGAAGAGGCCAGCGGGCCGGAGATCTGCACTAAGTCGGCGAGGCCGCCCGTGGCCTGTTGCCACTGCTTGCGAAGGCACCACTGAGCAGGCCGCATATTCAGGCGGGCGTTGGGGGTCACGTGGACGGTGGAAGCCATATGGCCGAGTAGTCTCAGAAAGCGCCTGGCCGAGACCAGGGACTGGCTGCGAAAACGGCCGGCTAGGTCCATGAGCCGCTGAGCTCTGTCGAGAGGCAGGAAAGCTCGCGCCTGAAGAGTGTGCAATCTTGCGCCGATGAACTCGAGATCTTTACGACAAAGCCCAAGTACTGGAGAAGAGTCACAGTGCGGTGCGTGGCTTGTGTGACCTCTTGAGAGGACGATGCTCTGATGAGCCAGTCGTCTAGGTAAGGAAAGACATAGAGGCCCTGAAGCCGGAGATAAGCCGCCACCACCGCTAGACATTTTGTGAAGACTCGTGGTGCGGAGGATAGGCCAAAGGGCAGTACTCTGTACTGGTAATGATTTCCTGCCACCACAAACCTTAGGTATTGGCGGTGGCTTGGGTGGATGAGGATGTGCGTGTAGGCATCCTTTAGATCCAAGGAGCATAGCCAATCTCCCTGCTGGAGGTAGGGCAGAAGGATTCCAAGGGTAAGCATCTTGAACTTCTCCCTCACGAGAAACTTGTTGAGGTTGCGCAAGTCCAGGATGGGTCTGAGGCCTCCTGTTCTTTTTGGTATTAGGAAATACCTGGAATAAAAGCCTTGACCTCTCTCAGGTGGTGGGGCACCGGTTCCACAGCCTGTTCCTGAAGAAGACTTGCTAACTCCTGAAGGAGTAAGTCCCTGTGCAGAGGGAGTCGTGGAGGCTCTCCCGGAAAATAGGAGGGAGGGACCTGGTGGAAGTGGAGAAGATAGCCTTCTCGCACAACATGAAGCACCCAGGCATCTGATGTGATGTTGGACCACCTGTGGGCAAAGTGGACCAGCCGGCCTCCTGTGCTGGGAGAAACCAGCTGAGGGGGAGAGGCTATGTCGATGAAGTCAAAAACCCCCACCCTGCTGAGCAGGGGCCGGTGGTACAGGCTTGGGGGCTTGCTGCCTACGGGACCCGTTACCCCGTCCCTTGGCCTGCTGACCCTGTTGGGGAGCTGAGGAGGCCGGATACTGAGGGTAGTGTTTATAGGCAGCCGCCTTCCTCGGGTAAAAGGACTTTTTTCCCGAGCCCTTCTTCTTTTGGGAAGGGGCAGAGGTCTTTCTAGAGAGCCTTGTTCTGGTGAGAGTTTCCGTCTCGATTTGCGCAGCCTTCTCAGCCATGGGCTTGCCAAATAGGTTCTCACCTCGGCAGGGGACATCGACCAACTTGTCCTGCACCCAGGGTTCAAGGTCAGACGACTGAAGCCAAGCCTGTCGGCGGGCACCGATGCCGGCTGCGGCCACTCGAGCCGATGCTTCAAAGCCATCATAGGCTGCTCGAGAAATGAACTTGGAGCAATCTCGAATTCCAGTGGACAAGGCTAGGAACCTCCGCAAAGGTTCCTCGGAAAGTCCAGCAGAGAATCCGGCTATCTCCTTAGCCAGGTCTCTAAGGTACATGCCCATGTAGAGCTGGTAGGTCTGGACCCGACAAGCAAGCATAGAGCCTTGGAAACACTTCTTACCGAGGCCATCCAGGTTGCGGGCCTCCCTGCCGGGAGGTACCGAGGAGTGCATCTTCTGGCTTTTGAGCCTATGCATGGCCGATTCCACCACCATGGAATGGTGCGGTAGCTGTGCTTTCTGGAAGCCAGGGCTCTTGCGGACTCGATAGATGGAATCGACCCGCTTGCTTAATACCAGCGACGATGCCGGACTCTCCCACATGCAGAAGAGTAGTCGTTCCAGCATGGGAGGAACCGGTACAGTAAAGTGCTCCTTCGCTGGAGAGTCATACTGGAGGGCGTCGAGCTCTTCGGCTCGAGGCTCCTCCTCGGGATCCGCAGGGAAGGCCAAAGCCTTGGCCATATCCCTGACGAAGTCCGAGAACCGGGCATCCTCCGGGGGGGACTGTTTCTGAGGTTCGGACTCAGGGGAGTCCGAGGGGACACACCGAGTCCGAAAGGAATCAGGTGACTCTTCCTCTTCAGATTCCCAGGCCGACTCCGAGGAGGAATCGGTGGGGTCGGGTCGGGTGGGCGTAGGCGTCGGCCGCCCCGACGCCGAGGGAGTCGGCGTCGAAGACCTCGGTCCCGAACGGGAGGCCGAGGGAGACCTCGACCGAGGATCGACTCGAGCCCGCATGGACTCGAGGATCGGCTCGGTCTCCGGGGTCGACTTAGACGTCGACGTCCCGGCGGTCAGGGCAGAGGCGCCAGCGAGGCTAGCGATCAGTGCCCGCTGCTGGTCCATGAAGGCAGCCAGGCTGCTCTCCAAGGCCGTCAACCTGAGTCTGACCTCAGGTGACCCAGCAGCCCCCGACTCGGTCCCCGACGGCGTCGGGCCCGACGTCGGACCCCTCGGAGGCAAGTCCACGAGGACTACAGGACTTACCCGAGCAGGCGATTCCGATTCCAGACGAGGTCGCTTCGTGAGACGATCCTGCTCCAGACCCGGGACGGCTATCGGGGCTATGCGACCTGGCCCTCGCGGAACCAGGAGCGTCCACCGACGCCGTCCTCGCGGGTTTCGTCTTCCGATGATGATCCCCCGAGGGAGAACCTCTGTCAGAGGAACTCCGGCAATGCTCAGAGCTGGAGCCTCTGGACGCCGAGGCCTCCGACGAGGTCCGGGTACGGGTGGGATCTGTGAAGATTCTTTCCCGCTGATGCCGCCGACTCCGTAAGGCTTTGGAGGACATTTTGCTGCAGGCCCCACAGATCAGTTCCTCGTGATCTGGGCCAAGGCAGCGGAGGCAATGATCATGTGTGTCAGTGAGAGACATGTTTCTGTCACACTGAACACACCTTTTGAAGTCACTGGCAGCCATCGGGGGAAAAAGGGCCCCTGCAAGGTCAAAGGACCGGGCTGCCAGCGAAAAACCGAAAACGAAACTGACAAGAAAAATCAGAAAAACCGAAAAATAAGAGAAGGACTCGCAACGGCGTCGCGAGTCCGGCTGAAGAAAAAATGGAAAATAAATTAAGAAAATCAACTTTTCTGCGGGGACTGTAAGACCACGTCTGTAGGGCTCCGCGGAAAAAAGAAGACTGGCTAAGATGGCACCCTTGGGCGGGAAGGGGACCGCGCATGCGCGCTGCAATTCCCAAAGGCTTTCTTTGAAAGCTGGGGAAAATTGCTCCGCGAGGGCTCCGTCGGCGCAGACGTCACCCATATGTGAGGACTGACTTCCTGCTTGGTCCTGGAGAACAAGGAGTATTTCCCAGCCTTTCTTGTACCCATTTGTCCAAGTCTGAAGCTTGGAGCCAGGCCATGCGTCGTGCTCCTATGGCTATAGCAGAAGTTCTGCTAATAGACTCAAAACAGTCCAGGGAAGCACGATTAAGGAACCTAGAGATATCTTGAGCATGATTGACTAATAAGAAATAGTCTGCTCTTTTATGCTCTTGAAGAAAAGGGTTCAAAATCTTTAAGTTCTTTGTGACCTCTTCAAGAGAGAATCCCATATAGAATATATCTGAGATAATTCTTGCTGAAAGCATGGATGCCTGGAAGCATCGACGTCCAAAGGCATCTAAAGTCTTAGACTCACGACCTGGCGGATAAGAGGAGTGCTTCTTTGCACTCTTCATACGCCTCATTGCTGATTCTACAACCATAGAATGATGAGGAAGTTGAGTCTTTTGAAAACCTGGAGAAGGTGGCACCTTGTACATAATGTTTTAGAATGTGGAGATACCGTTAAGGGAGTTTCCCACATTCTTAATAATAGATCCTGTAAGATCTGATGCAAAGGAAGCATGATCACCTCCTTTGGAATCCAGGGGAATTGCAGGGTTTCTGAATCCCCTGGTATAGATTCTTTACCAGGTATAGAAATGGCAAGTAACTTTGCCATATCAAGCAGAAAAGCTTGAAAAGAAATCTCTCCTGAGGAGGACTCTCTGAAATGAGGGGTAAAAGCTGGAACTGTTGAAAGTTCAGCCTTGGTATCGATGGATTCATCCCAGTCATCGGGATCGGAAGACTTGAAAGGATGAAGCATCGGATTTTCTTTAGAGATGTCTTCGGTACCGCTCGAGGCCGGTCCCGAGACGAGTCAGTACCGAATCATCCATGCTAGAGAGCGATTCCAGGCTTGGCATCGAAGGAAGCAAGTCTGTCGAAGAAAACATCGACGGTACCGACACCGGTGACCAGTACCGAAACCGATACCGATATTGATACTTGGGGAACGGTCTGCAGCGACTCTAGCGGTACCGAAGTAGCTGAGAGCGCTAGACTACATTCATCGGTGAGGAGTGTTTTCATCCATCACCATAGCCGATGCCGGGGTTTCGGTACCGCCCGAAGCGGCCAGAACCACCGAGCATGACCCAGGTATGTCCATGGAGGTAAGAACCTCGGGAACAACCTGGAGCCCCATTAATGCTTTGGAGCCCGAAGACTCCCGCCGGGGCTTTATTGCCAAAATGTCCGAGGGCAACGCCAGAGGCATCTCAATACTTAGAAGGACATCTACCACTCGAGGACTGGCTAGTCTTAACAGACTTTTGTTTGGTTACCTGATCCTGGAAGGAAGAAGATATTCTGGCTGGTGACATCGAGTCCGATGTGGACTGGGTATCGAGTTGTGCTCGATT
Organism: Ichthyophis bannanicus; assembly: GCA_033557465.1. Taxonomy (NCBI): domain Eukaryota; kingdom Metazoa; phylum Chordata; class Amphibia; order Gymnophiona; family Ichthyophiidae; genus Ichthyophis; species Ichthyophis bannanicus. Next base: position 1,121,696,402 of record CM066031.1, on the reverse strand, counting down.
CTGAAGACGACTTCTATCGAAGTTCCTGCAGGAGAGACACTCCAAAGGGCAATGGTCAGGACCTAAACATTTTAGACACCAAGTATGAGTGTCTAAAAATATATTTGTACCGCCACACTTTGGACATTTCTTAAGGATAGTGGCTGGCTTTTCCATAATGGGAAGGATAGAGGCCTAGTGGCCAAAAAACCGTCAGGCACTAAACAGGATCACAAAAAAAGAATAAAAAAGAAGAATTTTCTGCAGTGATAGGGACACGTCCTGTCGGCTCCGCGGAAAATGAAAAACTGATGAGAGGGAAGTGAATAGGCGGGAAGGCAGCGCGCATGCATGTGGGATGCTCCCAAAGGCTTTCTTCCTGAACGCTGGGGAGCGTTCCCGCGCAGGCTCCGTCGGTACCGACGTACCCATATGTGAAGACTCATTCCTGCTTGTTCCTGGAGATTAAAAAATATTAAAACTTTGCAGAAAATAGAAGTTTCACATAGTGTATGTTTTTCATACACTGGTCCAATATAGTATATTGTCCGTCTTCAGAAAAGATAGGATTCGGTTCCAATATTCATTGACATAAACATACTGTACAATACTATTGAAACTGCAATTTTCATTTAAAACACTTTATTATGATATAATATAGTTTGTCCACAGTCCATTCTGACGGCGGAATATGATACACATGAAAACACTTCTGATGCAGTGCGTCGATATTGCACCATTGAAACACCTAGAACAGAATGCTTGACAGCAATTAGTTTCGACAACATATTAGCCCAGTTTATGAAAAACATACAAGGCTGCTATACGCACCAATAACTCTGACACGAAGGGGTATGTTTACTAAACTGCGGTAATCGTGAATAACGCGCGTAACGTACACTTAACGATCGTTCGCACGTCATAACGCGCGTTCTGACGTGCGAACGATCGTTAAGTGTACGTTACACGCGTTAACCGCAGTTAACGATCGTAAACCCCAGCGGCGCATTAAAACACCGCAGAAGGTGGAGAGTGGGCGGAGAGAAGGGGTCAATGGGTGGAGAGTGGGCGGGGAGAGGCTCCCCTCACACTAACGCGCTGAATTGCAGAGCTCAATTCCAACGCGAATGAAAACCTGTCGTTAAAGGCATATTAAAGGGAAGAGAAACCATTTCCGTCAGCAATGTACAGCAAAACCGGGGAAACCTACAAAACGTGAGCAGTGTGATACATGTGCACAGAACAAAATGTCAAATAAAACAGTAAAATGACCACAAGAAACAGTGTAAAAAGTATAATTCAGCTGGGCAACAGTGATAGCAATGGGCAACAATAAAAAACACTCCCAGGAAAGCTCCAAAAAAAAGAAATGATGTTTAGAAGGGTCTACGCTCCGTAGACCCTTTCAAAAATCATTTCATTTTATTGGAGCTTTCCTGGGAGTGTTTTTTAATGTTGCCCAATGTTATCATTGTTGCCCAGCTTGGTTATGGGTGTTTGCCCCTTTTTTCGAGGTCATATTTGAGGTTTATGTGCACTTTTGTCTCCATACAAGGTAAATGAGCCCACAGTACAATTGTGCAGAGCAGGGTTTCTGACTTGTCAGGCCAGTTCTCCTATCTCCAGGGACTGCACTGTCTCTGTGGCCACAGTGTGGTGCAACGGACACAGCCAGTGCCTGTAAGACCAGAGGGTCACAGGTTCAAATCCCAGCTGGGGCTCCTGCCAACCCAGTCCCCATAGTTTTACCCACCACTAAACACTCCTTTATTGCAGAGAACATACGCATGGTTAATACGCCTATATTTTACCACATCAAACACAGACACCATAAACAGGCGCATTACCTAGAGCAGAGTCCCGCAAATGCAGTCCTGGAGGGCCCCACACCATTCAGATTCCATGCTGCCTCTCATAAAGATGCCTGTGCTGCATATCTATGCACCACCCCCATGGTATGCAGATGTAGCTCATGCATATTTATGAGGGACAGCATGAAAACACGAACAGTGTTTGGAACACCAGGACTGGAGTTGGGAAACTCTGCCGTAAAGCAGCAGCCAACAGGGGCAGACACACCCACACACACACCCACAGGCCCCATTGGCCAATGCCTCCTGGAGAGGCAGGACATTGGGCCCTGCCTGTATCTCCCAATACTAGCAGTTGCATACCTTAGCAATGCCACCCTACACCTGGGTATATGGTACACAGCTATCAAACATTTCCTATGATAACTGGCAGATATCAATTCCTACGTTAAGCACATTTTGCTCATTGAGCCCCACCATAACAATCATTCTGATGTCTGCGGTGTGTGCTGCAGGTCTGGTCTCTGATAGTGTTTACCACCCTGGGGAGTGACCCCCAACAGTATTGCGTACCATATCCATGCCTGTACTGTGCCCAGGACTGGTGTGGTGGGTATGGCTGCTGAACACCTCTATAGTAGCACAATGCTGGCATAGGTGTGGGGGTGGCTGTCTGTCTATCCAGTGTGTGGTGGCTGCAAACACCTTCCACAGCCCACACTGCCAGCAATGTTGCCAGTATTGGGCTGCCAATGTGCATAATGAGGAGCAAGGTACCATGGGTATAGGCCGGACAGGGTGGCCTGGCCAGGGTGCATCTGCACAGGGCATAGGGCACTGACTGGGACATTTTAGTGCCCGGCCACCACCTACACAGACAGAGTGACCTCAGTATGTCCTGCTGAGAGATCACTCTCACCCTGACTGTGCAGTGACCACAGCATGGCTAGGCACCCCCATAGTGCTATTATAGTATTTCTCTCATGTGATAGATATGGGTTTCCTTTTGGGGCCCAGTCACTGATTTATCTGTTTGCTGTGTATGCTGACATCCCAGTTCTGGGTGCATGCATCTCCACTGGGCACATGCACTATGGACTAACTAGCAGGCTGTTTGCAGCTGGTATGTGTCTTGATGGAGTGGCTTGCAGGGTGCAGCGGCTGATGGCTTGCAGCAGGAGCATATCAGATAGTGGTGGGGTGCAGCTTACCATATCCAGGCCTAATGTCTGTCTGCTATTGTGTTATGGATGTGTACAGAGCTGCATTGACTGCCCTGTGGGGTGTCTGTTCCTCAGCAGGACCAGGGTTGATGTTCCCCTCTACTGCCACCTTTGCAGGGAGGTAGAATGTGGATCTATTGTTTGGAGACCCTGTTTGCCACCCTCGGCCCTGGGGGAGGGGGGTGGTGGTACATGGGCCACCTAGGGGTCCATGGGGGCTACACCTGACTGAAACAGACAGAGATATCCAAGGTGTTTCTGCAGAAACTACCTATCTCACACATTAACACTGCTTTGGACCTGCGCCATGGCCTCTTTCAGCCATGGACGGTGCTGTGGACCTGGTACTGGGCGCCTCACTGCACCCTCAGGGTGAGCACAGTACCCGCACAATGTGACGGTGTGTAGCTACTCTGTGCCAGTACCACACACGGTCAGTACCCCCCCTACAAGGCCGAGGTGCTGTGGGGGTGCATTCCCCATGGTGTGTATCTGTGGACAGCTGATTTGCATGTGCAGTGCAGTGCATCATGGGTGTGACTGGCACAATCCAACCCTGGGAAAATCCAGCACCTGCTCACAGGCTCTGATAAACCATAGGCCATCACACGTACATCTGTTAGCATAATGCATAGGTGCAAGACACCCTTAGGAGTCTGTAATATAAGGTGCCCACGCTGGTAAAAACACACGTACCCACGCATGATTGTATGCACGCACCAATGCACGCAGCTACACACGGGGCTACGCCCGTTCCAACGCACGCAGCCACGCATGCAGCCTCGCACGCACCAACGTACGTGGCTAGGCACACTCCGAGGGTGTGTTTCTGACACCACTACTCCAAGTAAAGAAAAACATGCCTCCTCATTCCCTATGTAATGTACAGGGTGTTGCCTGGGCCAGCCTTCTGCGTTTGGCACACTGGGGACTTGAACCCATGCTGCCTGTAACAGCGGTCAGTACAGTAACCATTGTGCTACAGCTCTATTTCCATGCTTTGTGTCTGTACGCCTTCTTACGATTAACGCGCAGTAACGTGCCACGGCGCCCTGTAACGCTCGTTGGTTTTTGGAACGCGCGTTAATACCGCCCATGTCCTTATTTGGGGTTTCTGTCACTACCGTGGCTCCTAACGCGAATTGCACTAACGCAGTTTAGTAAACATACCCCTAAGTAACTTACAGTTATCTAAACCTATTTTCTAAAGTCTACGAATACTTTTATTTGCAAAATAGTAGCTATTACAGCATTATAAGCTACTTACTATTTTTTGAGATCTTTTTATGTTGAGCCGCCAGTATCGTCAAAATCAGCAAACTTCAAATACCTATTAAACTAACTAGATCTCAGATAAAAAATCTGTATAACATGCTTTTTGACATAACGATAATGGCTAAACATAGTTCCATTGAATTTATAACCATTAATTAGTAAACAGTTGAGTAGTAAGTATGGAAACCTTATGTATGTAAAAAATACGCTGGTCCAAAACGGGTTAAGTGGGCGTTATGGTATTTGACATATTTGAGAGTAAAGATTGGGTGGGTTTATACAAAATTACATCAATTGAACTATCTGCCCTCATGGAGGGCAATTTTTGGTGAACTGGGAATTTGGTTGAGGCTTCCTTTGTCTTGGTTGGGGAGCAAAGTTTCAATAAAGATGATTACATTGCCTAAGGTGCTGCACTACTTTCAGACGCTGCCTGTAGAGGTCCCCCAGGGAAGATTTGGAGAGGGCTCAGGACAAGACTTTTCAGTATCTCTGGAAAGAGCATCCACCGAATGTAGCAAGGACAGTGCTTTATCACTCTAAAAAGCAGGGAAGGTTGGCAGTGCCCAACCTGTACTGGTATTCTGTAGCAGCACAATTGAATAATGTAGTAGGATGGGTAGAGGGTCACAGGAGGAAGTGGGTACAAACTGAAGATTTCTATACTAAGGGCATCTCATTAAAGCATTTGATGTAGGTTTTGGCTGGGGGGGGGGGTAGGCTAGGTAAAGCACAGTTACTTACCTGTAACAGGTGATCTCTGGGAACAGCAGGAATAAGTCTTCACATATGGGTACGTCGGTACCGACGGAGTCTGCGCAAGACGCTTCCCAGCGTCCAATCAGAAAGCCTTTGGAAGCATCCCAACACGCCTGCGTGCTGCCTTCCCGCCTTCCCAACTGCCTCTCCTCAGTTAAGTTTGAAAGCTGAGACAGAGAGAGAGAGAGAGAGAGCAAGGAAGGGAAAGATAGAGATAGAGAAAAAGCAACTCCTGGGGAGGTGGGTGGGTTGTGAAGACTTATTCCTGCTGTTCCGAGAGATCACCTGTTACAGTCCTTCCACATGTCGATTTTGCAAACATCATCCTGCACGGCCTCCCACAATCAACTTTAAACCCCCTCCGCTTAGCCTTGAATGCAGCCGCAAGAGTCCTCTCCGGATCGTCAAGATCCGACCACATAACACCCATCATGAAAGAATTGCATTGGCTACCTCTACATGCCAGGCTCCAATACAAATCATTGGTCCTCACTTTCAAAGCCCTAAATAACTACCCCCCTACACCAATCAGCAAACTAATTCATGGCACCCCAGAAAACAGAAACAGAAGATCTACTGCACGGAACACATTAGCAGTCCCTAAGTTAATGACTAAGTGCACAAAAGCTACCTCCAACAGAGCCTTCTCATTATTTGCCCCTTCAAACTGGAATGCACTCCCCCACGAAATCCGTGGAATAAAAAGCCTCATCCTATTTAGAAAAGCCATAAAGCTCCACCTGTTCACAAAATGCTACTCAGAAACCTCCAGCGATAGAAGCACAACTAACAACCTGCAAACTCCCCCCACACACCAGTCGCCCCTGCACGTCAACACCACAAATAATAGGTAGTCCCCCAAACCCTACCAACCTTCACAAAACTAATGCAACACCCAGTTACATTAGAGCATTGTACATAGTTTGAGTTAATATGTATTTAGTTTCCCCGTTTTCTCCCCCATGTTCAATTCCCTGTTATTTGTAAACTCAATGTTATTTGTATACATTGCAGTATTCTTGTTCGATGTACACCGCGCTGATTTTAATAGCGCGGTATAGAAGAAAATGTTAAATAAATAAAATAAATAAATAACTGAAGCTCCGCAATGTCTTTCCTAAATGGGGTCAATTAGGAAAGAAAAAAGGTACATGGAGAGCTTCAGGAGTACCTAACCTTTAAAAGGTGATGGTAAGGAAAATGTTTGTTGATTACCACAGGAAGTGGTTATAATTGTAGTCCCCTAAGTATGCTGGCACAGCATTGATAGGGGTAGTGCCCATTTGTCAGGATCATATAGGAATGTAAGGATATCTGAACCTAACAGACAGATAGATCTGTATCCATCTACTTATCTATCTAAAAATATCTCTCACTATATCTATAAATATATTTAAATATATACACATATAGGGTATATATGCATATATCTATAGAGAGATATGGATGGGCAGAAGACACACAGATAGATATAGATAAGTATATATGTATCTATATATATCTATATATACCTATATGAATATGTAGGCATATAGACACATGTCTCCAAGTATGTGGATGGAGAGATGTCCATAGAACCTCATCCCCTTCAGGGATATAGGGAGAGAGGAAGATTCATCTGACAGCAAGAAGGTTGATACCTGCTTAAATAGATATATAGAGAATTCTCTTTTCCTGGTTATGACTGGGAGAGTCAGGGGAAAGGTCTCCTTGACAAGAAGTAGTCTGAATTTTTTGCAGAATTTGAGCTCTTGAATAACCAGGATGGCCTACGTGAAAATTGCAGAGGATAACTTCAGTCTGCAGACAGGAAGTCCAGATTTCTCCAGAATTGCAGTATGGAGAATGGATAGAGGACGCCCCTGGAGGAAGATACCCTAGTGACCCGCTTATGAGGGCAAGATGGGTATTAGGCGTCCTCTAGCTGCCATTGAAGAAAATTATCTTTGACGAGAAGACGCAAGGAGATATGGGCCAAGCCAGGGAATTGGCCCTCCTTTAGGTTTTCACGTAATGAAAGGCCTGAGGCTTATGCCTCAAAAGAGATTTAAGATGAGATGGTAAGGGTAGGGAATACCTGCCAGACATGGAACATGACTGGGGGAACCCCTCCTAACCATCTGGGGTTATCTGCTAGGCAAGATACTGATGCTCTCTAGCAAGGGCCCATAGTGTAAAGCTACTCTGTAGAGATGCAGAGAGCATGCTGCAGGTTGGTTAGAAGAAAAAACTGGCTGTGGAAAACCAGCAGGTAACCAGCTATTCAGCCAAGGACAAGGGGGCGAAGAATAGAAGTTAACCGTACCAGACTGTGATAATAGGGTTTCCCAAACGAGGTTGATAACCAGTTTGGGACTTAGCACTAAGGCTAGGAGGAGTGCTAGTGGAGGGGAATCCCTGGTTGTGTAGCGAACAAAACCAGTGGTTAACCACTAGGAATTGCTGTATCTGCAGCAACTACCAGGGCAGCGTGGAAAATTTCTTTTCCCTCTTCCTCTTTTGGATTGGGAAAAAGAAGAACAGACATGGTAGGAGTTCCTATTGTCTGATGAGCTGCCCTAAGGTAACAAGGGGGGGGGAAACAACTCCAGAAGGGAGAATCCCCCGGTAGAACAGGTAGAGGACCATAGGGGCTTACCAGTGTAAAAGGGGCACTCTTACAAACCAAATGTTGTAGTAAGAGGGAGGTAAGACAGAGTTGCAAGAGACCGATTATGGAGGAAGTCTCTGACAGGTGAGATGATACATGCCAGTAGAGGGAAACAACTATCTATTGAGAGTTGTTACCTCTGTTTCCTTCAAGAGGAAGAGGAAACTGTTAAGTATGGGCATGGTCATCATAAAGACTCTTAGAAAAAAAAGATGTCTCATGAAGAGATATCTAGGTAGGTTAGGATAAATTCAGTGCAGATACTGCCAGTGAAGGAAGCAGACTGCCACCCTAACCACCAACCAAGAGGGACAATGATCTATTTGAAACCCTGCGACTGCTGGGTTTGTTGACCCTGTTGAGGTTGTGGATTCTTCAGACCAGGGCGATGTTTCCCCTGTTTGGGAACATCTGTATGATGGGCAGATGATGGGTAAAACCTTCTCCCCCTAGGGGAAGAAAGTTTGGTAGGACATTTCCTACCTACTGGGAAAGAAGAAGGCGTAGAACAGCCTCTGGAAAAAGGAAAGTCAGTGGATAACTGAGTAACCTGGAGTAAAGACTCCTTGTTGAAGAGATTTTCTCCAGCGCAAGGAGTATTTCCCAGTCTTTCTTGTGCCCATTTGTCCAAGTCTGAAGCTTGAAGCCAGGCTCTACGTCGTGCCCCTATAGCTAGAGCAGAGGTCCTGCTAACAGACTCAAAGAAGTCTAGGGTAGCACGAGTAAGAAACCTAGAGATATTTTGAGTATGACTAACCAGTAAGGAATAGTCTTTACTCCTGGGCTCTTGAAGAAAAGGAGTCAAAAGATGTAATTTCCTTGTGACCTCCTCAAGAGATAGACCCATATAAAAAATATATGAGAGAATTCTTGCTGAAAGCATGGATGTCTGGAAGGTTTGACGTCCAAAGGCATCTAGTGTCTTAGACTCACGACCTGGCGGACAAGAAGAGTGCTTTTTTTACTCTTCACTTGCCTCATTGCTGATTCTACCACAATGGAATGATGAGGAAGCTGAGTCCTTTGAAACCCTGGAGAGGGGGGCACCTGATATAGGAGATCAGTTGCTCTGGAAGGTGGGGGTACCTTTAAAGGAGCTTCCCACATTCGTAGAAGGAGATCCTGCAAAGAATGATGCAAAGGAAGCAATTATATTCTCCTTTGCTTTGCTAGGAACAGAGAGGTATTCTGTATTCCCTTGTGTAGGATCTTGTCCAGGAATAGGAATGGCAAGTGATTTTGCCATATCCAGGAGGAAAGTCTGAAAAGAAGGATCCCCAGAGGGAACTTCCCTTGGATAGGCTAGATCTGATGAAGAACTAGCGTTGGCACCAAGGGATCTATTCAAGTATATAGGAATAGAAGATCCTGAATGGTGCAGTATGGGATCCTTAGATGGTGGTCGCTGGTACTGCAGGTCAGAACCAGGGACAGTCGGTAACAGATCGGAAATGCTAGGGATCAATTCCAAACTCGGCATCAAGGGAAGTCAGCCTGACGAGAGAAGCATGGAAGGTACCGACAGCAATGGTATTGTGGATATCGGTACCGATCTCGGTACCGTATCTGATACCGGTGGATGAAGACCAGCCGGTGGCAACTCTAATGGTATCGGAGGAACCGAGAGTTGCGGATCTGAATTATCGGAACTGAGCCTTCGGTACCGACGGGAGTCGGTACCCAGTCCTCCAGACTGAAGATCGATTCCAGACTCGGCATCAAAGGAAGCGAGTCTATCGATGCACGTCTGGAGGGTACCGACATCGGTACTAGTATCGGAGTCGGTACCGATACTGGAAGGTCGATCTGGAGCGTATCCACCGGCCCCGCAGGTACCAAGGACGCCAGACGATGATCCTTGGTGAGGAATGTTTCATCCAACACCAGTGCCGATGCCGGGGTATTGGTACCGCTCGAAGCGGATGCCACCACCGGGCATGGCTCGGGTATGTTCTGTGAGGGGTGAACCTCAGGAACAACCTGAAACCCCACACAGGCTTTGGAGGCCAAAGACTCCCACCGGGGTTTTGAAGCCAGTGGATTCTCGAGGACAAGGCCATAGGCATCTCTATGCTGTGCATGAGAAGTGCCGCTCGAGGACTGGCTAGTCTTAACAGACTGTTTTTGGGTTACCTGATCCTGTGTAGAAGAAGATATGGTCGGTGCCCTGAAGTTGGAGGGGGACCGCGTGTCGAGGGGAACTCGATGTTGAAAACTTCTTCTCACAATACTATTGCCCCAGGGCTCCGGAGGAAAATGGTCAGGACCCAAGCAGGTTAGACACCGATTGTGTCTAAAAATAAAGTTGTACCGCCACAGTTTGTACATTTCTTGGGAAAAGTGGCTGGCGGTTCCATGAAGGAAAATGGAGAGGCCTAGAAGGCCTGAGAACCGTGAGACACTAAGGAAGAAAAATATATTCCTTAAAAAGGAAAAAAATTTTACAAGAAAAGAAAAAAGAAACACCGGCGGTACCGGTGGCGTCGGATAAGGTAGCCGTGACCACAAGAAAACTAAAAAATAAAAGAAGAATTTTCTGCGGTGACAGGAGGACGTCCTGCCGGCTCCGCGGAAAAACGAAAACTGAGGAGAGGCAGTTGGGAAGGCGGGAAGGCAGCACGCAGGCATGTTGGGATGCTTCCAAAGGCTTTCTGATTGGACGCTGCTAAGCGTTCCCACGCAGACTCTGTTGGTACCGACGTACCCATATGTGAAGACTCATTCCTGCTTGTTCCTGGAGATTCCTCATGTACGGTATGTAAATAAGAAATGGTGGAAGCAGTCTTGTTGTAAGCAGTTGAGGGGAAGCCTTCCCTATTGCAACCCATTAGGTATAATGTGGAGTTTGGACTAGGATTGGTTGATCCAAATGTTCAAGTGATGGGAGCAAGGGGGATTGGATTCCCTGATACAGTTGTGCCCGGCTGGGGAGGGGTATCCTTTCCCAACCTTCAGGAGGATTTTGGGGTGGGATCTAGGAACCTTTATGGGTATCTGCAAGTTAGACATTGGTTGGGAGGCTAAGAGTTGGGAGCAGGTTATTGAAAAAGGTTTATCTAATTTTGAAAGTGTTTTTTAGTACCCTGCCACTCAGCATATGGGGTTTTCAAAAATATATAGACTACTGGCAGGGCAGGTAGTATTAGAATTAGTATTAGTGTATGTGTCTCATATCCCCTCGTGTTAGATGTATCGCCCAATTGTGTTGTGACCACTTTGATTGAAGGATAAGGTGGTATACAAAACTGTCTAAATAAATAAACAAAAGGCAAAGTTCCAGTTACAGTGGGAATGTGACCCGGGTAGAGGGCTGAATGATAGCTTTGGGGGAATATTTTTAGGAGGATGGGTAAGGAATCAGTTTCTGTGCATCTTATTGAAAATGGATATAAAGTTATGTATTGATGGTACTTGACCTCAGTCAAACTCCATAAAGTGATCAGGGAGTACCCAGATAGCTGCTGGAGAGGGTATGGGACGCTGTGTGACTTTTGTCATATGTAGTGGAGGTGCCCACGTATAGCAGTGTTTTGGGAGCGAGTAGGCAGGGTGATTAAGGTGATGTTGGGGACTGATGTTGAGTGGGGATTGGAAGGGGTTTTGTTGGAAATAGCAGGAGGGAGTTGGCAGGGGGATCAGGGCAGTTTGGTGTGTATGTGTGTAATAGTTGCAAGGTGTGAGCCCTATTCTGAAAGTCGATACACGTGCTTACAATTCAATCTAGGCAGATAAGGATGCATAGTGTGTTTTTGATGGAAAAATTAACAGCACTTCAAAATGATAAACTTTCACAGTCTGAAAAGGTGTGGAGGCTGTTTGCCTCCAAGCATAATTTGGTCATATGATTGGTAGGAGCTCATGGCCTTGGGGGGGGAGGGAGGGAGAGGGGGTTTGTTTTTTATTTACATTGGTTTAAGCGACTGTGTTTTCAAATGTTGTCTCATTTTTAAAAAGTTGAACAAACATCAAATAAATAAAAAATAAAGATAAAATAAAAATAAAAATGGAACCTGGGAAATGAACAATAGCAAATAGAAAGAAAATGCAAATTTTGTTCAGCTCTCTCTGCTCTGCTACTCTGTACACATACACCTGGCAGACTCTTCAATACCTGGAGAGGTTCCCAGCAAACACTCATTGCAGTTTCAACTGCTTGGTTCTCCAGAAATTTGAAAATATACAAATCTTGCCACCAGAGGGCACCCTGTCCACTTAAAAGAAAAGAACTGGCCCTCCATTATATACAATACAATCAGGCTTGGCTGAAATTAAAATACTGTTTACATTTACCATGCTGAACTGAAGCTTGCAAGAAACATCATAGAACCTTCACTACCCACCATCCCCCTCCTCAGTCATCTCCCACGAGACTAAATGACAAATCAAGCTCAATTTAATTTTGAAAGTCAAACACCTGCTTTTTCACTTTGCCAAGCATGGCTGCTAGGAGTGCCTCGGCAACTCCAAAGCACCTATCCAATCTGTCTCCTCAGCAAAGAAAATAGCAGGGCAGGGCACAACTTGTCCTCAGGCTTTCACAGACCCACAGAAGTGTTTAGTCTTTTACCAGCAGCATGATGAAGAAAGTAAGGCATTCCTGCTTCTCTCTACTTTATCATCATCATTAGAATTTATATAATATATCAAATGCACACATGCATGCTGTATGACAACAGAGAGCAATTTTACAATAGGCTGCCTAATCTGTGCAAAAGTACGTGCATGTTTTTGCTAAGTGCCGGCGAGTCGGTGTCGACTCATGGCAACCCTCTGGATAGTTGTCCTAAATTGTGTTTGGTCTTCAGTCAGACGGCTCTTTGTTGACAGACTGGCATCCATAACTGCTGTTATTGTATCAATCCATTTCATTACTGGCTTTCCTCTTTTGTGTTGACCTTCTACCTTGCCAAGCATGATGTATTTCTCTAATGAACTCTCTGTTCGCATGATGTGTCCAAAGTATGAAAATCAAAATCTTGTCATCTCAGCTTCTAAAGAAAGCTTAGGTTTGATCTCCTCTAATACTGACTGGTTTGTTCTTCGGGCAGTCCATGGTATACGCAGTATTCGCCACCAGCACCATAATTCAAAGGCATCAATTTTCTTCCTGTTTATCTTTTTCACTGTCCAACTTTCGATTCCATACGATGTTATTAAAAATACCATGGCTTGAACAAGTCTAATCTTTGTATGAAGAGAGACAACTCTGTTCTTGAGAATCTTGTCTAGGTCCTTCATAGCTATTCTTCCAAGAGCAATGTGTCGTCGGATTTCTTGACTGCTTGTTGCTTCTTTATTAATAGTTAATCCAAGTAGGTTAAAATTGTCCACAATTTCAATTTTTTCTCCATCAACAATGAACTTATTGATTTTGTCAGTTCTCATGATCTTTGTCTTCTTTACATTAAGGTGCAGGCCCATTTTAAGACTATGTTCCTTGATCTTGAGAAGCAAATGTTTCAGATCATCTTCACTTTCAGCCAGTAATGTGGTATCATCAGCATAACGAAAGTTGTTGATGAGTCTCCCACCAATCTTCACACACCTCTGTCATCTTCATACAATCCTCCTTCTCTAATGATTTGTTCTACATATAAATTAAACAGGTAGGGGGAGAGCATGCAGCCTTGTCATACACCTTTGCTGATTTTAAACTCTTCTGTATCTCCTTGTTTCGTTCGAACTGTTGCTTCTTGATCAATGTACAGATTGTGCAAAAGAACGATCAGGTGTTCTGGTATACCCATGCTTCTTAATGTGGCCCAGCATTTCTCATGGTTTACACAGTCAAAAGCCTTGCTGTAGTCAATAAAGCACAAGTGGTCTTGGGCAAGCCACTTAACCCTCCATAGCCCATGTTACCTGTAAATTAGTTATCTCCAAGTTATAATGCCCTGTTCAACGTAATTTCAGTTTGTTCAATGTAAACCGCACTGATGCAGAATAGCGCGGTATATAAGAGAATGTAAATAAATAAAATAAATAAACAGATATCCTTTTGGTATTCTTTAGTCTTTTCAAGGATCCATCTCACATCCGCGATGATGTCTCTTGTTCCTCGCCCTTTCCTGAACCCTGCTTGCACTTCAGATAGTTCTTGTTCCAGGTATGGTTGTAGTCTGTTGAATAATCTTCAATAGAATCTTGCTGGTATGTGGGATCAGAGCGATTGGTCCAACTGACTGTGGAAATTATCACACACCTTTCTTTAATATTGGTATAAACACAGATCTTTTCCAGTCAGTTAGCCATAATGTTGTCTTCCAAATTTCCTGGCAGAGCCTTGTAAGTATGGTAACAGCTGCATCAGATTGCTGTAATACTTCTATGGGAATGCCATCAATGCCTGGTGCTTTGTTCTTTGATAAGGCTTTCAATGCTGCTTCGACTTCTTCGTTCATCACCAATGGCTCCGGATCATAAGGTACAGGTTGAAACGGCTGTTGGTCCACTTAATCTTTATCATATAAAAACTATGTATATTCTTTCCACCTTTTCTTCATCTTCTCAGCATCATTCAACATAGATCCTTGAGCATCTTGTAACATTCCAATTCAAAGCTGGAATTTTTTCTTTAACTCTCTTAGCTTTAGAAAAGCCGATCTTGTTCTTCCTCTAATAGTTTCTGCTTCTCTCTCCTTGCATGCATCATTGCAGTACTTTTCCTTGTCCTGTCTTGCTGCACATTGGAAATCTCTGTTGAGTTCTGCGATTGCCTCTCTTTCTCCTCTGGCTTTAGATTCTCTGTGTCTCTGGGCAATTTTCAGAGTTTCTTCCGTCATCCATTTTGGCCGTTTTTGCTTTTTCACCTTTTGTAGAGACTTCTCGCTTTCTTCCAACACAACCTTCTTGATGTCATTCCATAACTCTTCCGGAGCTCTGTCATTTGTATCTAAAGCAGCAAATCGATTTTGTAGGCAGTTTTTAAATTCCAGTGGTATATTCTGAAGGTCATATTTTGCTACATTCATGAGTGGCTTGCTCTTTTTCAACTTTAGCTCGCGTTTGCATACTAACAGTTGGTGATCTGTACCAGAGTCAGCTCCAGGTTTTGTCTTTGTTGATGTTATAGAGCTTTTCCATCGTTGACTTCCACAGATGTAGCCAATTTGATTTTTGTACAATCCATTGGGTAACGTCCATGTGTACAGTCGCCGCTTGTGTGGCTGGAAGAAGGTATTTGAGATGAATAGATCGTTAGTCTTTCAGAATTCTAGCAGTCTTTCTCCGGCTTAATTTCTGTTGCCAAGTCCATATTTTCTAACCTTTTTGCCTTCTTTGTTGCCAACCTTTGCGTTCCAGTTATCCATGACTATCAGGATATCCTGTTTGCATGTTCTGTCAATTTCAGCTTGTACTTGTTCACAGAACTCATCAATTTCATCCTCTTCTGCAGCTGTTGTTGGGGCATATACTTGAATTATAGTTGTGTTGAAAGGCATTCCTCATAGACGAATAGAGATTAAGTACATAAGAACATAAGATATGCCATACTGGGTCAGACCAAGGTCCATCAAGCCCAGTATTCTGTTTCCAACAGTGGCCAATCTAGGTCATACGTACCTAGCAGTTTCCCCAAGGGACACAGGTTCCACAATGCTTGTATTGGTTCAAGCATTGATATCCTGTAACTTTACCTGGTTGAACAAACTGGGTGATAAACTTTGTAACATATCTTGGTCAATCAAATGTATATTTATAATCTGAATTCAATCAAATGTATATTTATTTGCTTATTTGTTGCTCAAACCTGGATGATCAAAATGTAATGTATATTTTAATTTCTATGTCACTGTGGTGTACCCCTCCCTCAAATCATACTTTATCTTTTATTCTGATTATATAATTTACTCCCTTGTATTTTACACCATTGTCCGCTGCTGATCGCTGGAAGTGGCGGCTTACAAATGTATACCAAATAAATAAAATAAATAAATAAATCCTGGGTCCCTTCTTAATAATGGTTTATGGACCTTTCCTCCAGGAACTTGTCCAAACCTTTTTTAAACCCAGCTACACTAACAGCCTTTACTACATCCTCCGGTAACAAATTCCAGAGTTTGATTACACGTTGAGTGAAAAAATATTTTCTTTTATTAGTCTTAAATAGTTTACCCTGTAGCTTCATTGCATGTCCCCTAGTCTTTCTATATTCTGATAAGGTAAACAATCGATCTACGTTTACCCGTTCCACTCCGTTCATTAATTTATAGACTTCTATCATATCTCCCCTCAGTCGTCTCTTTTCCAGGTTAAAGAGTCCTAACCTTTTTAGCCTTTCTTCATAGGAGTATCCTTCCATCCCCTTTACCATTTTGGTGGCTCTTCTCTGAACCTTTTCTAAAATCGCTATATCCTTTTTAAGATACGGCAACCAGAATTGCACACAATATTCAAGGTGCGGTCTCACCATGGAACGATATAGAGGCATTATAATCTTTTTGTTTTATTTTCCATTCCTTTACTTATCATACCTAGCATTCTATTTGCTCTCTTGGCCGCCACTGCACACTGGGCCGAGGGTTTTAACATGGTATCCACAATGATGCCTAAATCTTTTTCCTGGGTGGTGGTTCCTAATGTGGAACCTTGCATCGTGTAACCATAGTTTGGGTTGTTCTTCCCTAGGTGCATAACCTTGCACTTGTCCACATTAAATTTCATCTGCCATTTTGATGCCCAGTCTTCAAATTTATCAAGATCCTCTTGCAATTTTCCACAATCCTCTTGGGTTTTAACAACTTTAAATAGTTTTGTGTCATCTGCAAATTTGATATCCTCACTCGTTATTCCACTTTCCAGGTCATTTATGAATATGTCAAAAAGCAGCGGACCCAGCACAGATCCCTGGGGTACACCACTACTCACCTTTCTCCATTGGGAAAATTGGTCATTTAGCGCTACCCTCTGCTTTCTATCTTTTAACCAGTTCCTGATCCACAATAGTACACTGCCTCCTATCCCATGACTCTTTAGTTTTGCCAAAAGTCTCTGATGAGGGACCTTGTCAAAGGCTTTCTGAAAGTCCAGATACACAATATCAACCGAATCACCTTTGTCCACCTGATTATTCACTCCTTCAAAAAAACATAACAGATTAGTAAGACAAGATCTTCCTTGTCTAAAGCCATGTTGGCTGTCTCCCATTAGGCCATGACTATCTACATGCTGAGTAATTTTATTCTTTATGATGGTTTCTACCATTTTTCCCGGTACTGATGTCAGGCTCACCGGTCTGTAGTTTCCCGGATCAACCCTGGAACCCTTTTTAAAAATTGGTGTTACATTGGCGATCCTCCAATCTTCAGGTATTAGAGATGATTTTAATGATAGTTCACAGATTACTAATAGCAGGTCTGCAATCTCATATTTCAGTTCTTTCAACACCCTTGGAGGTATACCATCCAGCCCAGGTGATTTGCTACTCTTCAGTTTATCTAATAGTTGTAATACATCTTCCCGATGTATCGATATTTCCTTCAATTCTTCCGCACCTTTAAATACCACTTCAGTCATGGGTAACATCCCTACGTCTTCCTCAGTAAAGACTGAAGCAAAGAATTCATTCAATCTCTCCGCTATCGCCTTGTCGCCTCTTAGTGCTCCTTTAACCCCTTTATCATCTAATGGACCAACTGACTCTCTCACAGGTTTTTTGCTACGAATGTACTTGAAAAGGTCTTTACTTCGCATTTTTGCTTCCGCAGCAAGCTTCTTCTCAAATTCTCCCTTTGCCTGCCTTATCAATGCCTTGCATTTGACTTGCCAGTGCTTGTGCTGTTTCCAGGTTTCATCCCTCTCTGACCTCACCTTTAAACCATGCTGGCAGTTTTTTGGACTTCCTTCCACTTTTCTTAAAGCGTGGAATACAGATGGTCTGGGCTTCCAAGATAGTATTTTTCAACAACAGCCAAGCCTGATGTACGTCTTTAACCTTTGCAACTGCTCCTTTTAGGTTTTTTTTATATATTATCTATTTATTGAAATTTTAACAGATCCAGCAAGAAATTTACAACATTCCTTACGGGGAAAAACAGAGTATATATGAATATCATTCAAAGAAAAAGCAAATAACTGAACAACAAATAAATGTACTCCATTATAATCCAGATTTAGAAGGGAGGAAGAAAGAAAACATCTAACCAAAGCAGAGACTTTGGAAGAGTACAATATAGAAGATCCCAAAGATATCAGTGACTGCGGGAGACCCAGGATACGTAACCAAAAAACGAGGATAAACAAGATATTACAAATCACTCAGGTGCAGTTATAGGCATAATATTAACAGGAAGTCTGGCATTAATGAAAACATTCAAATCACTTGGATCAGAAAAAACACAGTGGAATACAGTTGGTCTGGGCTTCCAAGATAGTATTTTTCAACAATACCCAAGCTTGATTAAGTCTTTAACCTTTGCAACTGCTCCTTTCAGTTTTTTCTTAACTGTTTTCCTCATTTTATCATAGTCTCCCTTTCGAAAGTTAAAAGGTAGAACTGTGGATTTCCTTACTATCCCTCCTCCACTAATTAAATCAAAGGCGATCATGCTATGATCACTATTGCCAAGTGGCCCCAACAACCTTATCTCTTGCACTAGATCTGGTGTTCCACTAAGGACTAGGTCTAATATGGCTTCCCCTCTGGTCGGTTCATGAACCAGCTGCTCCAAGAAGCAGTCATTTATTTCATCTAGGAACTTTATCTCCCTAACATGTCCTGACGTGACACTGACCCAGTCGATACCGGGGTAGTTGAAATCACCCATTATTATTACTGCACTGTGTTCACTGACTACATTGTATTTCATTACAGTTCTTGCAAGTTTCTTTTTAATTATAAAGGCAACACCATTTCTTCTTTGTCTTTCATTTCCAGCATAGTAGAGCATGAGTCATCTGATGCAAAGTGCCTGATGCCAATCCATTTCAGTTTGCTGACACCCAACAGATCAAGTTGTACATGTTCCATTTCATTCTTGACCACCTCCAATTTCCCTTGGTTCATGCTTTGTACATTCCATGTTCCAATATGTAAAACATCTTTACAGCTTCTGACTCTCATTTCATGCGCAGCTACATCGGCAGTCAGACATCCCAAGGGCTTTGATCCAACCACATCATAAATGCTGGCTTTACACTGAAACGTCTTCAATGCCTCTCTAGTAGCCAGTTGAATGCCTTCCGACCTGGGGGTCTCATCTTCCAGCACTATAGTGCAATTTGTTTTGTTGTGACTATCCATTGGGTTTTCATGGCAAGATATGGAATTTAAGTTTAGTGTTGTTGCCGTTGTCGCAGAAATGTGATCCTCAACAACCAACATTGTCCCATTCTGCTGCTGCCCAGATGGGTGGTTTGTCTTGGTCTGGCACCTCAGCTGAGACCTGTTCATCTTGGGAGACCCTGCCAATAGTTAAAGATGGAATTAGACTTACCTGCTAATTGTTGTTCCTTGAGGAACTCCAGTCTAGTCCTGGACCTTTGGAGTTAAGCACCTCCTCCCACAGCTTTGGAGACTGAGCACGTCACACTTTTGGTGACTCCGGTATAAATAGGCCAGGATCCGCCTCCTCGCTCCAGTAACCTATTGACAAAGCAGACTCACGATAGCAATAACTAAGTTGTTAAGAACAACAAAAACCACTACTCTAAACAAATTAACAGTTCAGAAGTGCCTCCGAACAGCACCTCCTGAAAGAACCCTATTCTGAAATAGGTATTTTCTCTTTGCACTGCTGGGGCTAGCCTCACCTTCTACCAAGGACCCCCCAGGTCAGACCTTATTACTCTGATAACGTACCGCTCACCTATCCTCTTGCACTGCAACTTGCTAAGCCGCATTCGCCGCCTACTCACGACCAAGTCTTCTGCTTCAGGCCACAACTGCAGATAAATATCAGGGAGGGATACAGGACTAGACTGGAGTTCCTCAAGGAACAACAATTAGCAGGTAAGTCTAATTCCATCTTCCTTATCGTCCCTCCAGTCTAGTCCTGGACCTTTGGAGATGTAACAGAGCAGTAAAGCAATCACCAGGAGGGACCTGCTAAACCAGCCTGAAGCACCGCTGATCTAAAACAAGAATCCCTTTCCGCCTGAACATCCAACCGGTAATGCTTCACAAAGGAATGCAGCGAAGACCACGCTGCCACTTTACAAATTTCCACCGCCAGCACAAGGCTGAACTTCGCCCAAGAAGCTGCTTGTGCCCTAGTCGAATGAGCCCTCAGCCCCACCGGCACTGTCTTCCCTTTTAACAAATATGCCGACACAATAATCTCCTTCAACCATCTTGCAATAGAAGACTTTGACGCCGCCTCACCTTGTCTCGGCCCCCCAAACAACACAAACAATCTTTCCGACTTGCAGAAGGGAGCTGTTCTCTGCAAATACTTCCGCAACACACGCCCTACATCCAGCCTATGTAGCCTTCGTCCGGGCCCCTCCTTGTCATGGAGATCGAAAACTGGCAAGACTACCACCTGATTCAAGTGAAATGCCGACACCACCTTAGGCAAGAAGGAGGGTACCATCCTCAAGACCACCTTCGTGCCCTGAAAGGACAAGAAAGGCTCCCTACACGACAAAGCCTGCAACTCTGAAATCCTTCTAGCCAAACAAATAGCCACCAAAAAGACCACTTTGAGGATGAGATCCTTCAATGTAGCCGCAATGAAAGGTTCAAATGGCTCCCGCACTAGCACCTCCAACACCAAATTGAGATCCCACGCCGGCACCGCCGCCCTGCATGGAGGTCTCAAAAGCGACACCGCTTTCAAAAAACGCTTCACATCCGGATGAGTCCCTAGGCTCACGCCTTGTACCTTTCCCCGAAAACAGGACAACTCGTAGGGAGACAGCCACCAAGCCCTTATCGAAACCAGCTTGCAAGAAAGACAGAACTTGCAGAACAGATGCCTTCAAGGCCGGCGCTCTTTCACCTTCACACCACGACTCAAACAGCCACCATACTCTAACATACGCCACCGAGGTAGAACGTCGCCTGGACCTCAACAGGGTAGAAATGACCTGTGGCAAGTAACCCTTCGCCTTCAACCTTGCCCTTTCAAGAGCCAAGCCGTAAGCGAGAATCGAGCCACCTGAGGCATATTCAACGGCCCCTGCACTAACAGATCTCTTCTGTTCGGCAGCCGCCAAGGCCGACCCACTAGAAGCCACATCAAGTCCGCATACCACGGCCTTCGAGGCCAATCCGGAGCAATTAGGATGACCTGACCCTTGTGCCACTCTATCTGCTGCAGCACCCGCCCTATCAATACCCAGGGTGGAAACACGTACAGCAGCTGCTCCGTCGGCCACACCTGCATCAAGGCATCCAAGCCTTCTGACATCCTTTCTCGCCTTCTGCTGTAAAACCTTGCGGCCATTGCGGACTCAAACGTTGCCATGAGATCCATTACCGGCGTCCCCCATCGATGCACCAGCAAGTCGAACACCTCTTGATGGAGAACCCACTCTCCGGGATCCACTTTGACGCGACTCAAGAAATCTGCCATCACATTGTCCACTCCTGCTACATGAGCTGCTGACAATGCTTCCAGATGTTCCTCAGCCCAGCCTAATAGCTCCCCTGCCTCGTCCTCCAGAGCTACACTGCTGGTGCCTCCTTGCCGATTGATATAGGCCACCACCCTGGCATTGTCTGACAGCACCCTGATCGCTTTCCCCCCCAGCACTAACTTCACCGCCCTCAGTTCCAACCTGTTGATGGACCATTCCTTTTCCGTCTCCGTCCACTGGCCCTGCGCGAACTGTCCTTTGAAGTGTGCCCCCCAACCGAACAGACTGGCATCTGTCGTCAGAGTTACCCAGCTCGGCGACTCCAAAGGCATTCCCCTTTGTAGATTTCCCGGCTCGAGCCACCACAGAAGGGCCTCCCTTGTCTCTTGCGGGCAAGGCAACCTCTGCGTCAACCGATCCAACTGATGAAACCACCTCCTGAGTAAGGCCCTCTATAACGGTCTCATGTGGGCTCTGGCCCATGGTACGACCTCGAGCGTCGCCGCCATCTTTCCTAACAGCTGCAGATAGTGCCACGCCGTAGGAGCCCCCCTTTCTAGAAAGGAGTGGACGAGCTCCCTGAGCCCCTGCGCTCTGAGGAGCAGAAGAAAGACTTTCCCTGCTCTCGTGTCGAAGCGGGCTCCCAAATACTCTAACTCCTGCGAAGGCTTTAGCCTGCTCTTCTCTGCATTGACTACCCAGCCTGGACTCAGCAGAAATTGAACCATTCGGCAGGTAGCCTCCTCGCTTTCTCTTTCTGACTTTGCTCGGATCAACCAATCGTCCAGGTAAGGATGCACCAACACCCCCTCCTTACGCAATGCCGCCGCCGCCGCCACCAGCACCATCACCATCACCTTGGTGAAGGTTCGTGGAGCTGTTGCCAACCCGAACGGCAACGCCTGGAACTGAAAATGTCCCATAGGGACTGCGAAGCGCAGAAACAGTTGATGCTCTCTGTGAATTGGTATGTGAAGATAGGCTTCCGTCAGGTCCAAAGACGTGAGAAACTCCCCCTGCCTTACCGCTACTATGTCCGATCTCAGGGTCTCCATGCGAAAATGCGACACCCTGAGGCACCGATTCACCCTTTTGAGATCTAGAATCGGCCGAAAGGTACTCTTTTTCTTTGGGACCACGAAGTATATGGAGTATCGACCGCAACTGCACTGGTCCTCCGGCACTGGCACCACCGCCCTGAGAGCCAGAAGCCTTTCTAAAGTCTCCTGTACCGCCAGGCGCTTCGACCGAACCTTGCAGGGAGAAAGAATGAAGGCATCGACCACTGGGCGCTGAAACTCCAGGGCATAACCGCTGCGAATGACCTCCAACACCCACTGGTCAGACTTAACTCGGATCCAGGCAGGATAGAACTCCCTTAACCACCCCCCTACGGGAATCAACCCCGTCTGGACCCCCATTTCATTGAGGCTTCTTGAAAGTCGAGGATGAGGAAGCCCCAAACCCTCTTTCCGCTCCTCTGAACCCCTGAAACCCCTGGGACCTGTAAGCCGAACGTCCCCGCTGAAACTGACCAAACCTTGGAGAACGAAACCGCCGGAACTCCCTCTGCTGACTCTTTGTCGTCCCCAGGGAACGTCCGGGTTTCTGTTTATCCTCCGGCAACCTTACGCCTTTGGACTCTCCAAGATCTTTCACCAACTTCTCCAAATCCTCTCCAAACAGGAGCTTGCCCCTGAAGGGCAGCTTACTTAGCCTTGCCTTAGAGGAACCATCCGCAGTCCAGTTACGGAGCCACAAACACCTCCGCGCTGCTATCACCGACGCCATACTTCTGGATAGGCCTCAAATAAGATCATACTGGATATCCGCCAAATAAGCCGCCCCTGTCTCCAACCGGGCAGTCTCTTTGGCCATGTCCTCTCTCTGTGTGCCACTAAGTCTCTGGCACCAGCGAAGACAGGCCCTCGCCACCCATGCCCCACAAATAGAAGCCTGCATGGAGAGGGCATTGACATCAAACACCTGCTTCAACAAGATGTCTAAAGATGCCCAGGATAGGCGGTTAAGGGCTGCACTACCTTCTACTGGTATGGTCATCTTTTTGGTGACGGCTGCCACCGCTGCATCTACCTTAGGAGACTTAAAAAGATCCTTATCCTGGTCCGCCAAAGGATAAAGACGAGCCATCACTCATGACCCTTTCATTCCGGACTCTGGCATGTCCCAATCCTCTTGAATCATTTCCCTAAAACACTCTATACACTGGGAAAACTTTTTGGGACCTGCGTACTGCCTGCAATAACGGATCCTCCGACGTAGAATCCTCCGCCGGACCCGACACCAGCATGTTAAGTGCCCTCAGCGTTTCCGTGATCAGTGCCGGCAACTCTTCCCGCCGAAACACTCTCACCACTCTTGCCTGATCCTCCTGCTCTGTGAGCTCACCTTCCTCCAACTCCTCTTCTATCTCTAACTCCTCCATATTTTCTGAATGCTCCTCCATCTTGCCTGACTGCTCTGTACTGTCACTCAGTAGCCTCGGCTTCTTAGCAGGGGCGCACCCCGCTGCCAAGTCTAGCTGAGATCCTGGGCGTTTTCCCTCCATTTCACCCTCTACTGCCCCTGCCGGCACACGCACGCCCCCTCCCCCCGAGGGCTTGCTGCAGCAGGGCTATGAATTCCTTAGAGAAAATTGCTCCCAATCCCCCCAGTACTAGAGCTGGGGCAGAGGGAATGTCTGGCGCCATGGACGGTCCTGCTACTGGCTCCTGAGGGGGTTCTGAAGCAGAAAGCGGACCAGAAAGGCCAGAAGGTTGCCCCTTTTGGCTCTCCCCCACATCTTCCGTGGTTATATCTGCCAAGGCCGCTTCCTGCACACACCGGCCTCCGATAGAGACCCCTTCCTTGCCCCACACAGCAAACACAACTGCTTGGAAGGCATGCCTGTCGGCCAGATCTTGCACTCAAAGAAACCTGAAAATAACAAACTTTTTTTTTTTTTTTTAAATAAGCACACCAGGACACCTTACAACAATGCTCCCCCTAGCTCCTGTGAACCGCAGCTAAAATCCTGAGACCGGCGCAACGCCCCTGCCAACGGCTCCCGTGCTTTTCCTCTATGTGGCTGCGGCCTAAACGGGCCCGAAACTACCCCACGCTCCACTGCACGCCTGACTGCCCCCTCAGCACTTACCTTGGCAGCCTGCTCGACTGCAAAGAAACTTGTGTCCTGCTCAATTCCATCGCGCTCTGCCTGTTAGTGGCATCAGCGTCAGGAAGAGCACCAGAGAGCCAGCGAGGGAGACTCCGTCTGAGACGGCGCCGCTAAAATTGCCAACGTGATCCCCGGCTTCCAGACCGCCACTCTCACTGCCGTTTGCCATTTAGCCGGCTCCTCACCCACGCAGTGGGTTCGGGAGCCGTAATCCTCCTCCGCTGCTCTGTACCCGCCTCCACCACCGATCTGCAGGTAGGGTAGAGGGAGGGGGGAAGGGAGGAGGAGAAGGCAATCCCTGCAGCCAAAATCTCCCGGGCAGGCTGACACTGTCCTCACAAACTGCAGAACAGAGACTGCAGCTCACTTCCTATCCTTTTGACTTCTTTTGTTTTGTTTTTTAAAACAACGAATTAAACTAAACTAAACCAAACTAAACTAACTCTCCTTATTCATTCCTCCAGTGAGTCCTGAACCTCCAAGGGTCAATACTGCTTCAGCTGCTTTGGAGACTGAGCTTACTAGAGCGAGGCAGCGGATCCTGGCCTATTTATACCAGAGTCACCAAAAGAGTGACGTGTTCAGTCTCCAAAGCTGCAGGAGGAGGTGCTTAACTCCAAAGGACTAGACTGGAGGGACGATAAGGAACTATCGATAGCTTAGCCCTCGGCATCACTGATGCATAAAAGCCCTCACAGCACCACAAGCTGCAAACCAAATGAGGGAGTATGTGCATAAGTTACATTAATTTTCAAAGGCAAAGCATGTGCATATCTTCCTTCTCATTACCCTCTGATGGTACACATGCACATTTACACCTACTATTTAGTTCACACAAATTTTGACTGATTTTTCAAGTCAGTTTTATAAAGCATGCATCTCCAACCTTGCCTCCAGGAACGCCTCCACTCAGGCTGGATAGACTTGTGCATGTACAGGCTTTATGTGCATGAGTTTTCAGTATATTAGCCCAGGCAATTTTATAAAAGGCTACTCCTGTGCATTAAACACTTTTACCAGTAGAAATGTCTATTAAAAAATATCCACATAATGGATAGTCCCTACTTCTTGGACCTTACACCATCTAGACCAAACAAGCTGACAGGCCGCAAAATGAAAACAAAACAAACAGGAGGTCCGACTTAATATACTTCAATTCAGCTTGTGCTTATTCAAGCACTTTGTATCTCAGCTTTTTTTGAAAAGAATAAAAGCTGCATCCAATTTTTGTCCCTTCTGAAACAAGAAAAGGCTGGCACATGCTGATGACATCAGCATATGATACCATCATGCATGAAGGCTGGTTAGTGAAGCTCTCAAGATGTTAAGTAGTAAAATGCCCAAGATTATTAATACCTTGATGAGAAATAGCATGCATCATTTCTGTTGTGGGGATAAGTTCAGTTGAACACACATTATCAATAAAAGCCTGCATAGTACTGAAGGCAGCCAACTAATTTTATGATCAGCCTCAAGGTGCTCGGTGGATGCCAAGGGTACTAAGTCCCATTTTGGAACCACAGCATTTTGGAGCATTTTAGTTATCGCTCTCTCCTTTCCTCTTCATTTTCTCTCTTTACTCCTTCTTCCCTATTACCTTTGATCATATAAATTTAATAGTTGTAAACCACTTTGATATATTTTATGGAAGCAATATAGAAAGTACTGAAATGAAACTAATAAATAAAACTTAAAAAGGCCTTTGCTGTCACAACATAGAACTTCATCTCTAATGTCAGTCACACACCAGCTTCAGAGTTTCCACTGAGCATCGGTCAGGAAGAATCAAATGACTAACTCAACAGCAGCGCCCCAAAGTCTTTAACATCTGAGAAATAAAAACAACCAACAGGACAAAAATGGGGTGCTTTCAGTTATTTTCTTTGTTCTAACTGGGATGGAAAATCTTTAGAAAACTTGGCCACCAGTCAATAATGTTATGTATCACATGGACAAATTAGGTCTTACCTGCTAATTTTCTTTACTTAAGTCCCACCACAGCAGCCCAGACGTGTGGGTTTAATCTCTCCTACCAGCAGAGGGAAGCTGCGAACCACTAGTTTGATGTCACCCTGTATAGGGACCTGTGCTTTTTATAATAAAAGCAATGAAACAAGAAATTCTCCCTCCTCCCCCTCTGAAAGCAAGAGGATGAGGAACCAATGGATTTCAGTTGCAAGGAAGTCTCAACATTAGAGAAACAGAGGAACCCCAAGGACCAGCAATTCAGGAAATATGTCACCATCCAAACCTAACCAACCATTCTCATTCTTCAAATTTATCTACAAAGTACAGATCAAGTGGGTGGGTTCTGGACTGGTCTAGAGGGACTCAATGAAAGAAAATTAGCAAGTAAGGCCTGATTTCTCCTTAGTCATAATCCATCCAGACTAGTCCAGATGCATGGGAAGTACCCAAGCAGTGTTTAATCACACAGAGTGGGATCTAGCTACACCAGCTTCCAGGACTTCCGCTGGTTCCAAAGGTTGCATCCTGTCAGGCCTGAATATTCAAATGGTAGTGGTGCATAAAAGAATGCAGACACCTACATGACCATCCAGCAAATATCCAACAGAAGAACCGAACCCATGTCCTGCCCAAGACAAAGCCTGCGCCCCAGTCAAATGCGCTCTCAGACCACTAGGTGGTTCTAGCCCATGAAAAATATACGCCAAAGTAATCACCTCTTTCACCCAATGAGCAATAGACTCATTGGAAGCTGCTTCATCTTTCTGAGCTTCAACAAAGAACACAAATAGGTGATCTACCCTACCAAACTCCTGAGTTCTTCTGAGGCAGCTATTCAAGGCTCTCCTCACATCCAAATGCCATAGAGCCCCTACTTGACCTCTGCTCACATCTGGGTCAAAAACTAGTAGAGTAACTACCTGATTCACATGAAAGCTGGAGACTACCTTCAGCAGAAATGAGGATACTGGTCATATGACCACTTTTTCCATTAGATGACCATGAAAGGTTCCAAACACAACAAGGTCTGCAACTCAGAAATCTGTCTGGCCAAAGAGATGGCTATCAAAAACACTACCTTAAGGGTCAGATCCTTCAAGGATGCAGGCTGCAATGGCTCAAAGGGGGTCCTAACCAGTACCAACAGAACCAAGTTAAGATCCCAAGGGAGGAATAACCAATCTCATCAGGGAACATAAATGCTTCACCCCTCACAAAAACCGACTAACATCCAAGTGAACCACCAGAGAACAGCCCTGCATCAACCCTCTAATATGCAATTGTGATTGTGATAGTCTGCACCCTCAAGGAATTCGAGATCAAACCCTTTTCTAAACATCGCTGAAGGAAAACCAAAATATCCAGTAGAGAAATCCACAAATGCAAACGCCGCCACTGCCACCCCGCCCCCCCTCCCCAGTTTTCAACAGTCTTCCACACACCAACATAAGCCAAGAGGTAGACTTTTTTCAAGACTGAACAGAGTGAATATAAATATTTCCCAAGTAACCCCTCTTCAAGAATCAAGACCTTTCAAGAACCAGGCTGTACACAAGAAGTGATCCTTGTCTTCCATCTGAACCAGTCCTTGAAAGAGAATACCGCCCACCCTTTGAAGAGACAGAAGCTACTCCACTTGCAGCCGCGTCACTGTATCAAGCCTCTTGGGCCAATCCACGAGCCCCAGATGGTTCTCTATCTTTTGTAAGATCCTGCCCACTAAGAGCCACAGTGAAAACTGCTAGCCATGGAACAGTCTTTCTGCACCAGCAGGTCCATACCTGCTGAATTCCACTCTTCTGAGGCTATAATACCAGGGTACCTTCATAAGAACATAAGATATGCCATACTGGGTCAGACCAAGGTCCATCAAGCCCAGTATCCTGTTTCCAACAGTGGCCAATCTAGATCACACGTACCTAGCAGTTTCCCCAAAAGACACAGATTCCGCAATGCTTGTACTGGGTCAAGAATTGATATCCTAGGTTCCTTCTTAATAATGGTTTATGGACCTTTCCTCCAGGAACTTGTCCAAACCTTTTTTAAACCCAGCTACACTAACAGCCTTTACTACATCCTCCGGTAACAAATTCCAGAGTTTGATTACACGTTGAGTGAAAAAATATTTTCTTTTATTAGTCTTAAATAGTTTACCCTGTAGCTTCATTGCATGTCCCCTAGTCTTACTATATTCTGATAACGTAAACAATTGATCTAAGTTTACCCGTTCCACTCCGTTCATTAATTTATAGACTTCTATCTTATCTCCCCTCAGCCGTCTCTTTTCCAAATTAAAGAGCCCTAACCTTTTTAGCCTTTCTTCACAGGAGTATCCTTCCATCCCCTTTACCATTTTGGTGGCTCTTCTCTGAACCTTTTCTAATAACGCTATATCCTTTTAAGATACAGCGAACAGAATTGCACACAATATTCAAGGTGCGGTCTCACGATGGAACGATATAGAGGCATTATAATATCTTTTGTTTTATTTTCCATTCCTTCCCTTATGATATTTAGCATTCTATTTGCTCTCTTGGCCGCCGCTGCACACCGGGACGAGGGTTTTAACATGTTATCCACAATGACACCTAAATCTTTTTCCTGGGTGGTGGTTCCTAATGTGGAACCTTGCATTGTGTAACCATAGTTTGGGTTGTTCTTCCCTAGGTGCATAACTTTGCACTTCTCCACATTAAATTTCATCTGCCATTTTGATGCCCAGTCTTCCAATATATCAAGATCCTCTTGCAATTTTCCACAATCCTCTTGGGTTTTAACAACTTTAAATAGTTTTGTGTCATCTGCAAATTTGATAACCTCATTCGTTATTCCACTTTCCAGGTCATTTATGAATATGTCAAAAGCAGCAGACCCAGCACAGATCCCTGGGGTACACCACTATTCACCTTTCTCCATTGGGAAAATTGGCCATTTAGCCCTACCCTCTGCTTTCTATCGTTTAACCAGTTCCTGATCCACAACAGTACACTGCCTCCTATCCCATGACTCTTTAGTTTTGTCAAACGTCTCTGATGAGGGACCTTGTCAAAGGCTTTCTGAAAGTCCAGATACACTATATCAACCGACTCACCTTTTGTCCACCTGTTTATTCACACTTTCAAAAAAACATAACAGATTAGTAAGACAAGATCTTCCTTGTCTAAAGCCATGTTGGCTGTCTCCCATTAGGCCATGACTATCTACATGCTGAGTAATTTTATTCTTTATGATAGTTTCTACCATTTTTCCCGGTACTGACGTGAGGCTCACCGATCTGTAGTTTCCCGGATCACCCCGGAACCCTTTTTAAAAATTGGTGTTACATTGGCGATCCTCCAATCTTCAGGTATTAGAGATGATTTTAATGATAGTTCACAGATTACTAATAGCAGGTCTGCAATCGCATATTTCAGTTCTTTCAACACCCTTGGATGTATACAATCCGGCCCATGTGATTTGCTACTCTTCAGTTTATCTAATAGTTGTAATACATCTTCCCGATGTATCGATATTTCCTTCAATTCTTCCGCACCTTTAAATACCACTTCAGTCATGGGTAACATCCCTACATCTTCCTCAGTAAAGACCGAAGCAAAGAATTCATTCAGTTTCTCCTCTATCGCCTTGTCGCCTCTTACTGCCCCTTTAACTCCTCTATCATCTAATGGACCAATTGACTCTCTCACAGGTTTTTTGCTACGAATGTACTTGAAAAAATCTTTATTTCGGGTTTTTGCTTCCGCAGCAAACTTCTTCTCAAATTCTCCCTTTGCCTGCTTTATCAATGCCTTGCATTTGACTTGCCAGTGCTTGTACTGTTTCCAGGTTTCGTCGTTTGGCTCTTTTTTCCATTTCCTGAAAGATGCTTTTTTGGCAACAACAGCCTCTCTGACCGCACCTTTAAACCATGCTGGCAGTTTTTTGGACTTCGTGCTTTGTCTTCGCTATCAGGACCTTGGATGTGTCTGCTCAGGAAATCTGCCTGAACATTCTCTATCCCCACCCACATGAGCTGCAGATAAGCTGGTCAGATTTTTTCCACTCATGTCAGCAGGGATGATACCTCTTCTGCCACCTACGTGCTCTGGGTGCCACCTTGACGATTTATGTAGGCCACTGCTGTTGCATTGTCTGAAAGTATTCACACTGCTTTTCCTCGGATTTGAGGTCTGAAGACTTGCAAAGCCAACTGGATGGTTCTCATCTCCAGATTGTTGATCAACCCAAATTGCCTCTGAGATCACTGTCTTTGGACTCCCCAGCTGCTCAAACTGGTATTCGTGGTCACTAAAGATTCAGTCCGAAGACTCCAGTCCCATTCTGCATCATAGAATCACCATCACTAAGCACCAAGAGAGGCTGCTCATCGCAAACTCAATCAACAGGAGGACAGTTTCAAAAGGCTAGTACTGCAGAGACTGTCAACTTAACAATACCCTCTGCAATGGCTTCATGTGCATTTCTGCCCACTGAACAAGGTCCAGGGTTACTACCATCAACCCCAATATCTGTATATAAATGCCAAGCTATGGGTCATAGCGCCGCAAATAACTCCCTAATCTACACCTGCATTTCTGGATGCTTTCCTTGGTCAGGAACACCTTTCTCGACTAAGTGTCGAACCGAACCTCAAGAGATTCCAGAACCTGAGAAGGCACAAACCTGCTCTTGTGCATATTGATGACCTAACCAAGCTTCTGCAACAAGTAAATCCACTGCTTACTCTGGGATAAGCAATTTGGAAACTGTACCTTTTTGAGAACCTGTCAGGTACTTGTGACCTGGATTGGCCGCTGTTGGAAATAGGATACTGGGCTTGATGGGCCTTTGGTCTGACCCAGTATGGCATATCTTATGTTCTTAGGAATACTCATCTGCTACAGTCACTAAAATTGGAGATGGGAACGACTGCTACACAGTGTGTCAGACATATGCTATGATATTTTTACTCATTACCATGTAAATATCTCATGTATATTATAACTGACCCCTGTTATCCAAGTTACTCCTCACCATGTAAATATCTCATGTATATAGTTACCCCTGTTATCCAAGTTTGGTCCCCTGTTCGATGTAAAACCAAACAGCATGTTGTTATGGTCGTTGTGTTATAATGTAAACCGCGCTGATGCCAAATAGCGCGGTATATAAGAGATTGTAATAAATAATAAATAAATAAAATGCTTGCACAGAGCCTTGAAGATCTGCACT
The DNA here is from genome assembly GCA_033557465.1 of Ichthyophis bannanicus. Taxonomy (NCBI): domain Eukaryota; kingdom Metazoa; phylum Chordata; class Amphibia; order Gymnophiona; family Ichthyophiidae; genus Ichthyophis; species Ichthyophis bannanicus. Next base: position 1,121,664,827 of record CM066031.1, on the reverse strand, counting down.
GAAGAGATCTTTGGCTGTTTCTGGAAGATCTTGGCTGGGAGTGCTTGAACTGCACCAAGGTTCTAGTACAGAAAGACAGTCTGACTGCTTTCTTTTGGTCTACCGAGATGCTACACTGGTGAGCTTGTGCTTTTCCAGTGCGTTAGAAAGGGCTAATCAGCTTCCCCTCAAGGTTAAGCAGGCACTCCAAAAGCAGCTTTGCAATAAGCACTGGAAACCTAGTGCTCCAGTTTTGAAGATATACGGCAACCCTCTTGGGTGGCTGGACTTTTAGAAGCACTGCACCTGAAGGTTTCAAGGCAATTCTTTTGGAAGATTCTCAACTCAGCTGCGCAGAACTAATTCACTCTTCTTTGGGGATTTCTGAATTAGTAGTTTCTTCTCAATGATAAAATGCTGATGGAGACAATTTAAATGATACCTTCATGCTCTAGAAGACATCTGACCACAAGGCTTACAATCCTTTTGATCACGGTCTGGACCCAGGAAAAAAAAAAGACACTTAGAACGAGTGTCAAAATTCTGAATCACTCAATTGCATTTCATGCAGACTTTGGAGGCCTGGAGCAGGGGAGGGCTGGGGGGGGGGGGTGGTAGGGGCTCTAGAGCACAAAATTCTACAAGCAGGTCACCTTACCTGAACAGCAGAAGTTGCTAGGGGAGGCCCTGGATAGCGACATCCTCAAAACACATGAATCAAAGAGGCTTTGGGCCTACTGGCTGTAGCAGTATACTGCAGAGTCACAGAGGCAGCAAAACCAGACAGAGCAAAAACCAGAAAAACCAACAATATCACTTTCCTAATGGAGTCGCCCCAAGGAGCGAGCCTTTTCCTTAGATGTACTCCTTTGGCATGTGCCCACAGCAGGAAATGCCACAGAATGAGGTGATATTTTACTTACCAGATAATGTCCATTCCTTGAGTCCTGCTAGACCAGTTCAGACAAGTATGTTGTGTTCCCCTACCAGCAAATTGGTTGACACAAAGAACCAATGAAAAGTCCAAGTTTCAATGACATCACTCCTATGCCTCTATTTGCCTCAGACACCAGTATCCATCCCAAAGCATATGGGAGAACATGGCAGCTCGCAAAACTCTTGAGTCAAAGGCCACGTCCACCCACGCATGGACATCCAAGTGGTAATGCTTGACAAAAGTGGAAAGTGATGCCCATTTTGCCACCTGACAAATGTCTGCAGGGACTACAGAGCTCTGCTCCGGCCATGAGGACGCTTGTGGTCTGGTAGAATGGGTGCACAAACCCTCCAGAACCGGCCAGTTCTGCAACAGATACGCCGAGGCAATGGCCTCCTTAATCCAGCACCCTAAAATCAACTTAACCGCCATGCCACCTTTGTGTGGGCCAGCAAATAGCACAAAAAGATGGTCTGACTTACGAAAAGGATTTGTAACCCAAGTACCGGAGAAGCACCCTCCGGACATCCACAAGGCAAAGATCTGTATCCGTCCCATGACACTGCTCCTTAGAGGAGGAGAGCAGGTAAACAACCTGGTTAACATGAAAGGTAAGAAGGAAAGCACAGGCTGAATGGAAATGGCCTCGTCAGAAATAGATAGGTAAGGATCTCGGCAAGACAGAGCCCGCAGCTCAGAAATCTGCCTTGTGTAACAAATCACGACCAAGAAGACTGTTGAGCGCCAAAACTTTCAATGTAGCGTACTTCAATAGCTCAAAGGACATTGACATCAGGGTCCTGAGCACCAGACATAGATCCTAGAATGGGACCACAGACAGGAGGGGAGGACGCAGACACCAAACCCCCTGGAGAAAGCACGAGATATCCAAGTGCAAGGCTAGAGACTTTCCAGCCAGCAGACCTCGAAAACTGGCTAAGGCTGTCACCTGAACTTCCAGGGAGCTAAAGGAAAGGTCCTTCTCCAGGACATGCTGTAGAAAAGCCAACAGAGATGGCACCTAGGCTGCCTCAGGAGCCAACTGCTGAGCACTGCACCATCGCTCAAAGAGGCACCAGACCCATACATATGGTAGCTTGGTAGACCTACTCTGGGCTCCAAGCAGAGTGGAGACCACCGCCAGAGAGTAGCCCTTACGCAACAGCCATCTCCTTTCAAGAGCCAAGCCATAAGTGAGAAGGGAATGGGGTCCTCCAAGACGATTGGTCCCTGCTGCAATAGGCCTCGAGATGGAAGGAGGCACCTGCAAGAGCCACATCGGGTTTCCGAACCACACTCTCAACCAAACCGGTGCCATCAGAACAATCCTGCCTGGGTGGTGTTCTATACGCCAAATCACACTCCCCACCAGGGGCCCACAGAGGAAATACGTAAAGCAGGTGCTGACCTGGCCAAGGCGTCAACACCCTCAGACTCCATCTCCAATGCGGTGACCGAAGAAGCGGCAAACTTTGGCATTGAAACGGGATGCCATCAGATCCATTTCGGGGTGACCCCTGTGAAGAAGAATCAATTGAAACTCTTCCTGACTCAACTCCCACTCTCCAGGATCCAGAGACTGACTGCTGAGAAGTCTGCTTCTACACTGTCCCCGTGGCAATATGCTGAGCCAACAAGGTTAGGAGGTTCTTCTCCATCCAGGCAAACAGGAGAGCCATCTCTAGAGCTACCCCAGCACGCCACGTGCCGCCTTTCCAATTGACATAAGCCACTACAATGGCATTGTCTGAAAAAACTCGAACTGCTCAGCCCTTGACTAGAGGCTGGAAACACAATACAGCCAATCTGATGGCCCTCGCCTTGAGGCGGTTCATGGAACACATCGCTTGGCAATGGACCATATGATCTTGGTAATGGGCTCCCCAGACCAAGATACTAGCAACCATCGTCATAAGGATCCATGAGAAATCGTCCAGCGTCATGCCCTTCCTCAGATGACAGGGCTGCTGCCACCACTGCAGGCTGGCCTTCACCATCATCGGGAGCAGGAGCCTGCGCTCAGACTTCTGAGAACTCAGGGACCACAGAGTCAGCAAGGACCACTGGAGTGGTTACATGTGAGCACGTGCCAACAGCACCAACTCTATGGTCGCTGCCATCAATCCAAGGAGCTGAAGATAATCCCAGACTCTGGGAACCTGCTGTGCACAGAACAGCGCCAGGCAATCCAGCAGTCTTTTGACTTTCTCCTCTGGAAGAAAAACTCTGCCCACTCAAGTGTTGAAATATGCTCCAAAGAACTCCAGGGACTGGGGAAGCAACAGCTGGTTCTTTCCCCGATGATCACCCAGTCAAGGCTTTCCATAAAGGACACCACTCGCATCTGAGACATTTCTGAAAGGGAACAAGCCCAGATGAGCCAGCTGTCCAAATATGGATGGACAAAGATCCCTTGGCACTGCAGCGCCGCAGCCACCACCCACCATGACCTTGGAGAACGTCCTCAGAGTGGTGGATAGCTCGAAAGGGAGGCGGTGAACTGATGGTGAGAGCCAAGCAAACTGCAGATACTTTTGCTGATCTGCCCAGATCAGGATATGAAAAAAATGCCTCAGCCAGATGCAGAGAAGCCAAGAATTCCTCGCAGTACACTACTTGAATCACAAAGCACAAAGTTTCCATCCTGAAGCTCAGGATGCACAAGTGCTCAATGATCCCTTTGAGGTCCAGAATAGGCCAGAGGGAACTGTCCTTTTTTGGCACTGCGAAATAGGAGTATTTATTTATTTCAGTTTTTTAGATCACTTTATCATTTAGTCAAAGCGATTTACATTGTAACTTAAACTTGGTAATGTACATTAAACAGGGACATTGATAACTTGGAATTTCATGAGGCAATGGAAGGTTAAGTGACTTGCCCAAGGCCATAAGTGCTAGTGGGAATCGAACCCTGGTTGCTTGTTTCCCAAGCCCGTGCTCTAATCATTAGGCTGCTCCTCCACTGCCCTTGCCCTGCTCTCGTCTGGGGGGACAGTTCTTTGCATTCCAAAACATAGCCGAACTGAATGATGTCTAGCACCCAGCAATCCTTGGTAACCCGGGCCCATCCCTGAAAAAAAAGGCAAAGCCTGCCTCCAACCAGAGGAAACAGGGAATGGGCCCCAAGACCTTCACTGTACGGTCCAGGAGGGTCCTCCTCTGGAAGGGGCAAAGTCCCTGGACCTACACGTTCCATCAAAGGACTCAGAATGAGCCCGAAGCCCTGAAGCAGAGGGGAATAAAGATTTTCCAGGTTAGTAATGACAATAGTCAGAGACATAGTAACATAGTATATGACGGCAGATAAAGACCAGTATGGTCCATCTAATCTGCTCAGCAAGGCGGTAATTGTAGGTGCACCTGCCACTCTGTGCAAGTCACCCCTCCCCATGCCTTTGTTTTCGGGTGCACCCACCGCTCCATGTAGGTCACCCCTATTTGTTGAGATATAAGAGAGACCCTGGAATCTGGCCAGCGTGCCCTTGGAGGTCAGATGGAGGCTGATGAGAAACTGGCACCAGCCCACTTCATTGGCCCCTGGTAGGCAGTAAGATTTTGTCTCTCCTAGATCCTTCACCAGCTTCTCCAAATCAGTTCCAAACAGAAACTTCCCCTTAAAGGCCAGTTGGGCCCACCAGGCTTTGGAGGATTTATTTATTTATTTACATTCTCTTATATACCGCGCTATTCTGCATCAGTGTGGTTTACATTGAACAAACTAAAATTACATTGAACAGGGCATTATAACTTGGAGATAACTATTTTACAGGGAACATGGACTATGGAGGGTTAAGTGGGTTTTCGCTGCCCATTACTGGAGCCAAATCCAACACTATGACAGTCGTCAAGGCACTATCCCTGGCCGCCAAACATACCAGGTCATACATGGCATCAGAGGAAGACAGTATTCTATTCTAAAAGAGGAGTAATATCAGGCAGAAGAGTCTGAATTCACTGGAGCAGGGCTTGAGATGTCAGGCTGATACATACCGCCAGTTGTAGAACAGCTGCCACCATAGCGAACTGGCTCCTCAGCACGGAATCCACCTTGCAGTCCAGAACATCCTTTAATGCAGATCCACCTTCTACAGGAATGGTGGTCAGTCTGGTAACCGCCATGACCTGCGCATCCACCTTGGAAATGTCAAACCCCTTGACATGCTCCTCCCTCCAGGAGAGCTGAGATGATCTTATACACTCTTAACCCTTTAGGTAGGGACTCTGGGAGTCCCACTCCGACTGGATCATATCCTTGATCATCTCTGGGAACAAGAAGACAGCAGTGGATTTCTGCATCCCTTGGATCGGATGTACCTTCGGTTCCTGCTATGTGCCGGAAGCATCTATCAAGTTCAAGGCGAAGGAGACCCTGATAATCAGTACCGCCAACTCCTCCTTCTGGAATAGTGGATCACACTGGTCTCTGCCTAATCTTCTGAAGGTGAGAGAACTTCCTCATGCACATCAGAGCCCAGTACCAAGCCATCTGAATCAGAGGCATAGTCAACATCTTGGATAGCTGCCAGCTGTTCCCCAACTCCAGGGAGTGCTCCTTGCCAGGGACGCTTAGCCAAAGGTAATCAAACAGGGATTCTACATCCAGCCTGTCCGGCACAAGACTGCATCCAGAGGCACCCAGAGGCCACAAGGTCTGAATTACCATGCAAGAAGGACCAGGCCTGTTGCAAAAAGGAAAACAATTACAGGGAGGACAATCCGGAGTCCAAAAGCTCTCAGATAAGGCTCCCCAAAACCAGGGGGCACAGCTACCACAGACCCCCTAGAGCAGCGTTTTTCAACCACTGTGCCGCGGCACACTAGTGTGCCGTGAGATATTGTCTGGTGTGCTGTGGGAAAAATTCCAATTTCATCCGTAACATGTGGCCTCGGCTCACAAATTAGGGTTGCTAACCGGCCGGTTTTCAGCCGGCCTGGCCGGTTTTTCCATGGCCAGGCCGGCTGCCGGCACAGTTGTAAAACCGGCCATTGAAAAGCCGGTTTTTTGCTTTGGCCGCAAGATCGGGAGCGGCCAGAGCAAAAAAACGGCTTTTGTGCTGAAGTCCGCGGCGCGAACGCGATCGCGATTCCCTATAGCAGTGCAGCCGCTGGTTCTGCTTTGTACAGAGCAGCGGCTGCACTACACTTACATTGAAAAGTAAAAAGAAACTGTGTCAGGAGCCCTCCGGTCATCGCAGAGCCCGAGGAAGTGATGTCATGGGGGCGGGCTCCTCACAGGCTGTCTTTCCTTTTCAAATTAACTTTAGCTGCAATAAGCTCAGTTCACGTTGGAATGCAATCATGGTTAAACATTTTTCCCCCTTTTGTATTAGTGGTATCCCCCCCTCCCCACCCCCTACCCCCCCCCCCTTATTCCCCCATCCCCAGCTCCCCGTCATCGCACCCCGAACTCCATGACATTGCATCGGTACCCTCTCTATGTTCTCCTGTGCCCCCTCCTCACCCAGTAATCGAGGCCTTAAAGTCCCACATTAACTATTTCGCTCCGGCATCGGGGGCCCAAATACTGAATATAGGGTTCCCAGATCAACATAAAGGTAGACCACCTCTTCACTGAACCCCTAGCCCTCCAGCGCTCCGCCAGCATCAGCTGATGAAAACTATTGCGCCACTCCGTAAACGTGGGCGGGTCACCATCTCTCCACCTGTGTAAAATCGGACCCTTCCCCACCAAACATGCTTTACGTACCAATAACCGCTCCCATCTCCCGGTGGGTAAGGTATGATGCAATTGATCAAGGGTGACTAAAGCTCCAGTCCAAGGAAACCTCTGTTGTAATAATCGCATAATGTATTGACGAATATGGGACCAGTAGGGGAGGATGCGCCTGCACTGCCACCACATATGGGTTAAAGTGGCCAATGGCATAGAACACCTGGGGCAAGACCCATCCTGCGTAATACCACTCTGTAACGCTCGTCGCGGCGAAAAATACACACGCGTTAAGGCTTTATATTGTATTTCCCTCCAACGCGCTCCCTCCGCCAGCTCCACTATCCACCCCACTGCCGTACAAATCGTGCCTGGCGGTATTTCTCGTCCCAATTCTCCTCCCCAGGCCGCCTCAGCCCTCCCATAGTCCGGCACAACCCCAAAGCACTCCAGCCTAGCCTTCAGCCCAGCTACCGTCGGGGGTGTATCCCCCCCAAGTTCGAGTAATTCAATAATCTGCACCGATCAGCCCTCCCCCAGTTCCTCTCGGGGCAGCGTAGCCACATAATGAGAGAGCTGGAGATACGCGAAATATTGAGTGCGGGGCAGCTGGAACTCCTCGCGTAATTCCAAAAACGGCTTGCATTTACTCGTAAGGTCCACTGCATGCCCTATGTATCTTAGTCCCTGCCGATGCCATAACTGAAACGCTCTCGAATCCGAACCTGGCAGAAAGTGCACGTTGCCTCGTATGGGCAACCAACTGGATACCTGCCAATTACGTTGCCAAAAGCTATTTAGTTGTCTCCACGTACGCCTCATCGCATTTAACAGAGTATTACGCATAAGTCGCATTGGCAGTTGTGTACTTTCCACATGCAAAGCCCCCACTAGGGAGAAAGGAGCCACTAGCGCCGCTTCCAAGTCTCTTGGTGTATAGACGTCAAGCTAGATAGTTTTTAACAACATTTTCAACTATTTATAATGAAATTTTGGATTATTTTGCTTTTCATATTCCAATGAAAAGATATTCTTAGGGCAATACAAAGATCATGAAATTGTAGCTCTTGTAAAAAGATTATTTTTATTTTAAATTTGCTAATTATTGTAATGTCATTAATTTTTGTACTGTATATATTTTCTGTAGATTTGGACCCTTGACACAGGCAGGTTGGCCAAAACTTGGCCATGTCGTGTCATTTCCTTGAATAAACCAATCATTATGTTCATCCTCCCTTGGGTGGTTTGTCCCTTTTGGGTCATCTCAGCTTTTACCACGAATGCTTCTTTCTCGACTACTGCATAGGCTCTCTGCTGAAGAAGTAGTTTACGGCTAATTACAGCCACTGGATGTTCCTGGCTATCCTTTTCTTGAAAATGGAAGGAAAAACTCCATAGAGCCAGACCAAATAGAGACAGATCGGCTTTAGAAGCATTCTGCTGGCACACAGTTTGTCTCTATTTGGTCTGGCTCTATGGAGTTTTTCCTTCCATTTTCAAGAAAAGGATAGCCAGGAACATCCAGTGGCTGTAATTAGCCGTAAACTACTTCCTCAGCAGAGAGCCTATGCAGTAGTCGAGAAAGAAGCATTCGTGGTAAAATCGGCTTTAGAAGCATTCTGCTGGCACACAGGTTCACTATGGTAACGTATCACCAACCACGTGAACAAATAGCCTGAAAAAAATAAAACAAATGGCAGAGCTACATCACAGGGCAGGAAAGGATCATCAAAATGCCGATTTTCTGTGCCGGGAGGGGGGCCCAGCAGAGGCAGGTGCTTGAACCAGGAAGGATGAACATAATGATTGGTTTATTCAAGGAAATGTTTGAAAGAGTGTATAAACAGTATCCTTGGTCCTTCTTTAGGGACAACAGCCCAACTCACCTTGAAAGGGGCACAGCTGAAGTCAAAGGTGGGGCCTTCACAAGCAACTTAAAAGTCCAGGCCCAGCGCAAGGCAGAGAGGTTTATTTATCTTACTATTTAACTCACACTTTTCCAGTAGTAGTTCAAGGTGAGCTACAATCAAGTACTGTAGATATTTCGCAATCCCTGAGTTTGTCTCTGAGGCAATGGAGGGTTAAGTGACTTGCCCAAGGCCACAAGAGAGCCAGTGGATTTGAACCCTGGTCTCTTTGATCACCAGGCCACTCAATCATAATAGGTCATTTGAAAAGATGATGGAAAGCACAGTTACTTACCTGTAACAGGTGATCTCTGGGAACAGCAGGAATAAGTCTTCACATATGGCTACGTCGGTACCGACGGAGTCTGCGCGGGAACGCTTCCCAGCGTCCAATCAAGAGCTTTTGGAAGCATCCCAGCACACCTGCGTGCTGCCTTCCCGCCTTTCCCAACTGCCTCTCCTCAGTTATGTTTTAAAGCTGAGACAAAGAGAGAGAGAGAGGAAAGGAAAGATAGATAGAGATACAACTCCTGGGGAGGTGGGAGGGTTGTGAAGACTTATTCCTGCTGTTCCCAGAGATCACCTGTTACAGGTAAGTAACTGTGCTATCTCCAGGAACAAGCAGGAATGAGTCTTCACATATGGGGACTCCCAAGCTGAGATGCCTGGAGTCCCAGCATGTCATAGGTTGGAACATGCTATCTACCAGAAGACCAGGCATCCTGAGGATGGAGGGTAGGAGTTGAAGAAAGAAGGATGCTGTGGAACAGCTAAGCTAGCATAGGACTGCAGAGAAGGAGTCCATGTGAGGATGATGGTCATCAATAATATTGCAAAGGATATTGTAATATGGACTTCCCCTGACAGGATTTCACAGAAGTATGGAGGTTCATGGATCTACTGGGAAACCTAGTAGAGGAACCTTGAAGAGGACCTCACTGCAAGTGGAGGTAATAATCCTGTAGGAAAAACAGTGGAGGTCAGAATCCTGAAAGGTAACAGGTAACCCCAGTAGGAAAACTGGGGTAGTCCAAAAACGGTGGGCCTTCAGCGGAAGGCTTTATGACAAAAAACCTAGCTCTTTTGGAGGCAGAGTGAGTCACTCTTAGGAGCAAAAAGAGAAAGACTAACCGATTTGGACAAACAGGCACAGTCCTTGTGGGGAGAAAGGGTGTGGGAACTCCTTGTATCCCAAAAAGAGAGGACAAAGGCCTGAGGCGTTAAAGCCTGTGATTAACTGAAGATCCACAATGTCTCTCCTAACTGGGGTAAGCTAGGAGAGATATTGGGCACGGAGAGCTTCAGAGGTACCTAAACCGTTAGGTTATGGTATAAAAATTGTTGACTACCACAGGAGTGGTTGAGTGTGTAGAACCCCAAACCTGCTAGATAGCATAGGTATGGGTAAAGCCCCTCTGTCAGAATCATATAGCTATATGAGGATAGACAGTGAGATAGATAAGTATGTGGATACATATCTATCTATAATAAAATATCTCAACAGATACATATATATATCTATGTATATAGATATATAGATAGACATATAAGAATATATCTATAGTGAGATATGGAAGGGCATAAAATACACACAAAAAATAAATATGGATATGTAGGCCTACATATGGGTGTCTGCAATTAAACAGACAGAGATATGCCTACAGCACAGTGATCACATAGGATATGTGGAGAGGAAAGATTCATCTAATAACAAGGAGGTGGAACCTACTTGAGAAGACGTATAGAGAATCTATTCCTCCTGGTCATGATCTGCAAGAATGCTAGGTAGTGAAAAATAACCAGGACTGTTACGTGAAAAACAAAGGATAATATCAATGTGCAGCCAGCAAGTCACGAGTCTTCCAGGACTCTAGCATGGTAAGTAGAGAGAAGACGCCTAGAGATGAGATACCATGTTGACCTGCTTAAGGGCAAAGGTATCATGCGTTCTTACCATGAGGACGAGCATATCCCCGATTGGGAATACTATGGACCAAAGCAGGGAACTGGCAACTCCTTGAGCTTTCACGTAAGAGAAGGCCTATGTCCTTTATATCAAAAAAGGAGATAGTAAAAAAAGGGAGAACCTTCTAGTCATGGAAGACATGACTGAAAAGCCTTTTCTAACCAGCTAGGATAGCTGTTGGAGAAACCCACCCCCCCACCATGCTCTCTAGCAAGGGCCCATAGTGGAAAGCTTCTCTGTAGATTGCAGAGAGCATGATGCAGGAGAATGAGGAGATAGAACTGGCTGCTAGAGAGCCAGTATCTCTGCCAACTATGCTGCCAAACCCAGGAAAATGGAGATGGCAGAATAGAAGACAATCTAGAAAGCTTGTAGTGAGATGATCTCCAAGAGAGATGAAGCACTGACTTGGAGCCACTACTAAGACTAGACAGAATGTTAGTGGAGGACAATCTGGTTGTTTGAAGACAAGAACCAGTGATCCAAACATTAAGGCTCCTGCATAGGCAGCTGCTAGCAAGACAGCAGAAAGAATCTTACTGTTGAAAACAGAAAGAACAGACAGAAAAGGAGTAGGAAACTCTGGACATGTCTGATAAGCTGCCCCAAAGCAAGATTGAAGCAGAGGAGGTAACTCAGAGAGGAAAACTCCGCACTGGAAAGTGAGAAAAGTAGAGAGGCTGAATAAAAAAGCCTCCCAGTAAGTAATTTCCTCTTACAGGGGAAAAACTTGGTAGAGGGTGAAGAGAATGGAGCTGAAGAAGACTTACGAAACAGGAAGTCTATAGAAAGGAAAAAATACATGCTGGCACAGGAACTATCATTTGATAGTGGTTAGACCTCTTTCCCTAGCAGGAAAAAGAGGAGAAACCTGTGACCTATAGGCATGAATATCCTGACAGCTCATAGAAATATAGAAAAAAAGGATATCTTTTGGAAAGAGATCCATGTGTAGGGGTTAGAATGAAGCGGTGGATTGTCTTCATTGAGAAGAAGCAACTGTAGATGCTAACCCCTAGAGTCACAAGCATCTGATGATGATTGATCAGAAACCCTGCAGATGCTGGGTTTGCTGAGCCTGGTGAGAGGTTGGATTCTTCAGACCAAGACGATGCCTCCCCTGTTGGGGAACATCTGTATGATGGGCAAGTGATGAATAAAACCTTCTCCTGTGGGAAGAAAGTTTGGTAGGAGATTTCCTACCTAGTGGGACAGAAGAAGGTGTAGAACAACCCTTAGGAACAGGTAAATCAGTGGATAACTGAGTAACCTGACGTAAAGACTCCTTGTTGAAAAGATTTTCTCCAGTGCAAGGAGTATGTCCCAGACGTTGTTGTGCCCATTTGTCCAAGTCTGAAGCTTGGAGCCAGGCTCTACGTCGTGCCCCTATAGCAATAGCAGAAGTTCTGCTAACAGACTCAAAAGAGTCTAGGGAAGCACGAGAAAGAAACCAAGAAATATTCTGGATATGCTTAAGCAGTGAAGAATAGTCTTTACTCCTAGAATCTGGAAGGAAAGGAGTCAAAAGATGTAACTGCTTTGTGACCTCCTCAAGAGAAAGACTCATATAAAAAATATATGAGAGAATTCTTGCAGAAAGCATAGATGTCTGGAAGGTTTGACGTCCAAAGGCATCTAGTGTCTTAGACTCACGACCTGGTGGATAAGAAGAGTGCTTTTTCTTACTCTTTACCCGCCTCATTACTGATTCCACTACTATGGAATGATGAGGAAGTTGAGTCTTTTGAAACCCTGGAGAGGGGGGCACCTGATATAAGAGATCAGTTGCCCTGGGAGGTGGGGGTACCCTTAAAGGTGTTTCCCACATTCCTAGAAGGAGATCCTGCAAGGAATGATGCAAAGGAAGCATTATGTTGTCCTTTGCTTTTGTAGAAACAGAGCCTTGTGCAGGATCATGTCCTGGAATAGGAATGGCAAGGGATCTTGCTATATCCAGGAGGAAACTCTGAAAAGAGGGATCCCAAACAGGAATCTCCCTTGGGCAGGGTAGATCCAAAGAACTAGCCTGAGCATCCACAGAGTTATCCAAATATATAGGAATAGAAGATCCTGCAGAGTGCAGTGTGGAATGCTTAAAAGATGGTTGCTGGTACTGGCTGTCAGGAGCAGCCACCATCCTTACCACATTGTCCATGCCAGGTATCGACTCCAAGCTTGGTATAAAATGGAGTGATCCTGTTGAAAAAAGCATGGCAGGAGTTGGCCACGATGCTACTGTGGGTACCGGTACCGATGCCAATACCGGTAACGATGTCGGAGTCGAACCCGACAAAGACATCGGAGCAGTCATCGGTGACAGTTCAATCGGTACTGAGGTAACCGAAAACCTCCAGCCGCTATCCTCGGTACCGAAGCACTGGTATCGATCGGTGTCGGTACCAAAATCTATTGGTACCCAGTCTTCTAGACTAGAGATCGATTCCAAACTCGGCATCGAGGGCAAAGAGCCTGATAAGCGAAGCATGGAAGGCACCGACCGTGAAGGTAATGAGGACATCGGTACCAACTTCGGTACCGTGTCTGATACCAGTAAAGGAAGGGCAACCAGTGGCAACTCAATCGGCGTCGGGGGAACCGAGAGTTGCGGATCCGAATCATCGGAACTGAGCCTTCGGTACCGTCGAGAGCCGGTACCAAGGCGAGTCGGTACCCAGTCCTCCAGACTGGAGATCGATTCCAGACTCGGCATCGAAGGAAGCGAGGCTATCGATGCACATCTGGAGGGTACCGACGGCGGTTGGAGTATCGGTGTTGGTACCGATAATGGAAAGTCAATCTGGAGGGTATCCAGTGGTCCCGAAGGTACCGAGGACGCCAGATGACGATCCCTGGTGAGGAGTGTTTCATCCAACACCAGTGCCGATGCCGGGGTATCGGTACCGCTCAAAGCGGATGCCACCACCGTACACGGCTTAGGTATGTTCTGTGGGGGGTGAACCCCAGGAACAACCTGAAACCCCTTATAGGCTTTGGAGACCGAAGACTCCCGCCGGGGTTTTGAAGCCAGTGGGCCCTCGACGGCAAGGCCGGAGCCGTCTACATGCTGCGCATGAGACCTACCACTCGAGGACTGGCTAGTCTTAACAGACTGTTTGTGGGTTACCTGATCCTGTGTGGAAGAAGAAGGAGACGGTGCCCCGAAGTTGGAGGGCAACCATGTATCGAGGGAGCCTCGATGTTGAAAACCTCTTCTTACCAAACTGTTGTCAGGACCCAAGCAGGTTAGACACTAGTGATTGAGGGTCTAAAAATAAAGTTGTACCGCCACAGTCTGAACATTTCTTGGAGAAAGTGTCTGGCGGTTCCATGAAGGAAAAAGAAGAGGCCTAAAAGGCCTAAGAGACCGTGGGACACTATGAAGAAAAAATATCCCGTGGAAAAGGAAAATTTTACAAGAAAAGAAAAGAAAACACCGGCGGTACCGGTGGCGTCGGGAAGACAGCCGCGACCACAAGAAAACTAAAAACTAAAAGCAAGAATTTTCTGCGGTGACAGGAGGACGTCCTGCCGGCTCTGCGGAAAAACGAAAACTGAGGAGAGGCAGTTGGGAAAGGCGGGAAGGCAGCACGCAGGCGTGCTGGGATGCTTCCAAAAGTTCTTGATTGGACGCTGGAAAGCGTTCCCACGCAGACTCCGTCGGTACCGACGTACCCATATGTGAAGACTCATTCCTGCTTGTTCCTGGAGATTTTGCATTTCCTATCAATCCACTGAGTTATTCAATTTTGCCCCCACTCTCCAAGATAGTTCTTAATAAATATTAACAAAACATAGACTCACATGTTTGAAACAGCTGACTGGAGCAGCTTGGTAGTCATCCTCCATCAGGTAGCTCCCCCAATCAAAGCCCAGGACAAACGCTGAAAAGAGAAAAGCAGAGTATCAATAAGCTTAAAAGTTGCATTTCTACAACATCCTGGAAGGGGCATAACGATGTATGCAACCTTCTGAAGGTCACACCAATTCCTTCATCCCTCCAGTCCAGCCAGACACGCGGGGTTATGCACACCTACAGCAGACAGAAACTGCGAACAACTGGTTTGATTTTTCTTCATGTCATAGCATAAAGCTTTCTGTGCAGCCTCGATCTCACCAGCATTTCTCAATCTCCAGCAAATGGAGAATGACTTAATCCTGTGCATTCTGAACTAGATGAAAGATGAAGACTTTCATAACTTATGGCAAATGGTGCACTGGGGTGCAGAACCTGGTGGTTCCAGGTTCCTCCCCCCTTCCCTCACCAGCACTCTGTCCCTCTGAATTTTTTTTTGAGGCGCTACTGGAGGGTAGCCTTTAGAGATGATTTCCCTTTCCTCCTCTCCAGTTGGGAGGGAAGCAGGAATAAGTCTGATTTCAGTGTAAAAGAAGAAGGAAAAAAAGGAGATAATAGTCAAAGATAGCAGATGTGCTGCAGCGGCCCCCCCCCCCCCCTTTGATTGCTTGCTATGTGAGATGGGAGTCTTTAAGGAGATTTGTGGGGGTGTTCATATTTCCTCGGATGCCGACTAAGGCATTTTTATGGCTGCCGTCCCCTTTGATGGGGTAATAACTGTTAGTGTGCACTTATGCCGTTGTATGTCAGGGCTTTATTTGCTCCACCGTTGGATGCAGCGGAGACAGCCAGACTGCTTCTTCCTGTATGGTCAGCAATAGAGCTGCAGTCTCTGGGGACATTTACCAGACTTCCCTCCAGTGCACAATGTATGTGCGCTGTATTTTTAGCGTTGTTTTCTTTGCTTCTTTGGAAGGCTTCCTTATCCCATGTTTTCATCAAAGTGCTCCTATACCAAAATTTAAAAAAAAAGGAAAGGATGTGTTTGTGTAGGATAACAACTCTCTGCTTCTCTCAGTCCAAGTAGCTAGCATTAGGCTTAGCCGCAAATTGGTTTCAGGAGCAGAGAGGCTAAAAAATTAAATAAAATATACTAAAAAGAGGTAAACAGAGTCTGGACTGACACACGGTGCAAGATGGCAATGGGCTGCAACTCCCGCATGGGAAGCAGTCAGGATGGGTCAGGTTTTACTTTATTTCCTTATTTTGTTTCTCCGTTTACAATAGAAACAAAAACCCCAAAAATGAAAGTGCCGCTTCTCTGTGGGGAATGGAGGAGCGTTTGGCATCAATTTCAACCATTTTGTTTTGTTTCTCGGCTACCCCCAGTGGGGGATCCAAATCAGAGTCTCCTTTAGCCACGGTAGGTGTTTTTATGAGGTCATTTTTGTTGATCAAGAGTTCCTCGAGAGCCGTCAGGCAAGCCCGGTTTGGTCCTTCACGCTGCCCAGAGAGCTCTGAAGGTTCAGGCCTCTGGCTCACCAGTTACCTTGAAGTCTATTTATGAATGCTAGGAGGATTCTCTCTCTTTTTCTTTAGGTCTTAGTCCTGTTTGAGATCTTTGAGATGTCAAGTTTGCATTGAGGGTGCTGAAATTCCTTTGGGATCGTCGGTCCTTTTCATGTCTTCTTTTTTTTAGTCCTGCTTCGGTTACTGAGGTCGATGCTTGTTGATTGAGGCAAGGAGCATGTACTTTGCCTTGAGTGGTTCCTTTGAAGACTATGTCACCAAGGCTTGAATGCCTGTGATCTCAGCCTTCCCTTTTGAATGTGGAGGTGGTACCTCAGCCCATTTATCTTACCAAAAATACAAAACAAAGCGAGAAGGGCAACAAGCAGTTTTTCTTGACTTTTAGCTGCTAGTGTCATTGGCATTAGCCTTTCAGCTGGGACTCCGGATCCTCAGATGAACTTGTTTTCGTTTGGTTGATCCATAGGTTCCCCGGTAGTCACTTTAGAAGTTGATGGGGGTTCATGTTGTTGGTACGGTTGGCTTCCTAACTGAATCTATTCATGGCACTCTCAGTTTCTCTTTTCACTTCTGGCAATCATGACTCTCTCTTTCTCTCACTTTTTGTCTCTTTTTAAGAGCTATAGGTTCTGTCCGGATCCAACTATTGCCTTCGTTGAACACTCGTAACTCTAGAGAGTGTTGCTCAGAGAATCGGATGATCTCCTCATAGCCTTTGTCGCTTCGAGGGGTTTTTTTGCTCCATCATGGGGTTCTAGAAGGTTTGGGCTGTAAAGGCACTCCTCTACAGTCCCTTTGGTGTGTTTGCCTCAGCTTAACGCCTTGAGAGGTGTGTTTTCATGGTACAGTGTGTCTTGTGTCTGCCCTGCAGTACTTCTTTTTTCCTTATGTCCAGTTTTTGTGGACACTGTATGGGTACGTCTCGAGATACTGGTTTCCTTGGACCAAGTATGCCAGTCTATTCTGTTTCCCTCCTCATTTTTGGTACTGCTCTGTTACAGCCTATGCATCTGGACTGGACTGGAGGGACGATAAGGAAGGAAAAATTAGGCCTTACCTGCTAATTGTCTTTCCTTGAGTCGCTCCAGTCCAGGACCCAGGAGTATTTGTCTCGTTTCTGGCCTTATATCCTGATACTGGAGCTATGGGATCCTACACTGCAGTAGATTAAGAGACTGCAGTGCTGTGGGGTTTTCGGCATAGCCCCTTGGAAGCGTTGGCCTGTTCCTGCAGGTTTCCGGTGCAGGAGGGCTTCTTTGGTGAGCATGTTCCAATCTGTCTGCTCTAGCAAGGCTTATGAGGGGCGTATGTCTGTGTGTTTTTTGGTGTATATGTTGAACTTTAATGATCACTAGTGTTGAAGTCTGCTTTGTTACAGAAATACTGGTGAGAATGAAGCTGCACAAGACCCTTTATGCCATGACGTCAAGAAAATTCAAACCAGTTGTTCTCAGTCTCCATTTGCTGGGAGGCATGCATAATCCCACACATCTGGACTGGAATGGACTGGACTGGAGGGACTCAAGGAAAGACAATTAGCAGGTAAGGGCTAATTTCAACATCCAACACTGCATGGTACACACTCTACTGGGATCTCAGTCAAACCATGAGCCATCACTGAGCAGAACCTAAAAGAGGGAAAGGCAAAAGAGCACAATCTATCAAAATTCAGAGGCTCCCTCTCACCGTCTTGACCAGTTGGAGTCCCATCTGCCAGCTGTCCCGTCCCCTGTGAGTGAAGGAACGCTCCAATTTTGGAAGACCAGGTGGCCTTTTGTAACACTTTGGCTTTCTTGGTGGGGGGTTTGCCCTGCGAATGAAAAGAGAGTCACTCATAGCTACTGACACACAAAGTTTTCTCTGGTGATAGCAACTTCAGGCAGAATAAATACTTTACCTTGGAGATGAACATGACAAATTTCCCAAAGCTCACAGTTTTTTGCTATAGGCTTTCAATTTGCAAACATTTTCCTAACACAGACAACTCAAGAAACACTTGTGAGATGCTGTACTGCGAGGTACTCTGTGCAGCAGAAACAGGAATCAAGCCATTATTAGGTACACTGAAATATTCCACTTAAGTGCTGATTCCGGAAAAGATAGCAAACTGCTCTAAAAACCCACCACATTTGACAGGTAAGTAGACAGTCCACTGCTCCTAGGAACATCCCTTTTCTTCACCATGGATAGACAATGCCCCTACTACATATCCAGAACAAGGGAATGATCAAAAAATAAAAATTTCAAATTCAAGACAATCAAATCCCATCAGTCAAAGAATGCTTCAAAAATAAACTACACTAAATTTTCATTTACCTCCATTAATCATACACATAGGGCCAAAGTCTTTTCTCCAAGTGTAAATAAACTATTCTCTCCTTGCTCAATTTAACTTAAAAAAATAAAATTACTTAGGCTGTATGATGTCCAACTAAACACCATGAAATATGTTTACTAAAGCGCTATAGACATTTCCAGCTAATGTGGCATTTTTATGAAAATAGCGCTGCGTTGGCTGCAAAAGCCATGTGCTATATATTGGGGGCATGCAGAGCATTTCCCCAGCAGATAATGCATCAAAATTGCAGAGAGTGTAGCCCAGCAGCACTGCAGAGGCACATAACACCACCCAATGACATGGTGTTATCTGCACCTGGGCTGTCTGCAGTTTTGACAGTTACCGTGCACTGATACCCATGGTAACTGTGCGTTGTAGACACGCCCACTCTCCGCCCATTTCCCACCCATTTTGGCAGTTAACATGGTTTGTGCAGATAGCACAGACAATTGCTGTGCAATCTGCATTTGCCCTGCGTTATTTGTTAACGCGGCCGGATAGTGCTCACTATCTGCTGAGTTAACAGGTAGCGCAGCTTAGTTAAGATGCCTTCATGTGTCAATGTTAAAATCTGCTTCAGGGAGTTTTCTTCCTCAAACTACACAGAATTTCATCAAAAGGCAGAGCGTAACTTTATACACAATGTAATATTGTACCATGTACCTTTCTGATATTCAAAGCAAAATATGCATTTGCTGGCAGTCAACCACGTAAATTTGCTTATTCATACATTTTCAAAATTATATGGATAGCACTGAGATGTCTAAAAATCTAAATGGCCAAATACCATGCATAAAATTGTGGGCCAAGCTGGGGCAGGGCAGAGGCAGCCCTAAAAATTATCCATTTAGTACTTCCACTAAACAGATAGTGCCAGTGTGATCACTATATTCAGGGCCACTTTTACCTATGGGCCAAAGGGGCGGTTGTCCCAGGCCCTACATGGCAGGGGGAGGGGGGTACTGAATAAGCACAAAGTGTTTTGTCCTCATCGCTCTATTAGCCTGTACCTGAATCTCAAACAGTAGAGAACAGCATTCTGCTTCAGTCCCTCTCCTCTCAGGCAGCTACAGGGAGCAAGATTAGAGATGGATGTGGGGCTAGAGTGAACATAGCACCATGTACATCAAAGAAGAGCTAATCTGCTCCCTAACCCAGCCTCTTTCACTCCCCTTTCCTCTTTGTGTTTCTTCACAAAGTAAGTATCTGGTAATGAAGATCATGTGTGCCACTGTTACTAAAGTGAGGGCAGAATTAGATTTTCTTTCTATGGCATTTCGGGGATTACTTTCAACCAATGCAGCATGGATTTCTTTCAGTTTATAAATGTATGCATTAAATGTTTTTGTTTTGTTTTTTTTGTTTTTTTAAAGTTCACCCTGAAAAATCACAGATGAGACATTCATCAGATACTGTGATGCGATTTCTGAAATATCTTTATTTTAGTTTAATTGGGGGGGGGAGGGGAAAAGAGGGGCGTATGGACTTAGAAGCTTTTTTTAATGTTCAATATAATTTTATTGAATATCAAACAAGCACATTGAAAGGATAGCAAGTTTCCTGATATCCTTGCATCGGCCATACTCATAGCAGAATACCTTTTAACACCATGCTCACACTAGTCCACACAGTCCAGAAGGAAGAAAACACCTTGAGCCATATTTCCATTAGCCTGCACAGACCAGAAGGAGGAAGATACCACCTGCATATGCATATTTGTATTGGTCCGCACGGGCCATAAGAAGGTAGAGGGGTGCTGGCATCAGTCCTCATGGGGCATGGAGGAAGATAGAGTATGTGGTTGTCCTCCCATCAGCTGGAAATGAAAAGCAAGCTACAGCACCATCAGATTAACAGAGGTTTGTGGGGGTGGAGGTCAGGTAGAAAAAGGAGGGTGGTGTTCAATAAGGAGAAAATAAAAGAGGACCCATCTACACAAATTTGCCCAGGGCCCCTTAAATGGTTAAAGCAGCCTTGACAAATTACCTGTAGTGTATATTCAGCCTGCTATCTATACAGAATACAGAATATATGCATTTACGTAAGGTACTGGTACTTAACTTAGGGTAAATTTCAGCTGGTGCAGTGAAGTTACTAATATTTTTACCTGCTGATATACTAGACAATGTTCAAAAAGTGTAGCTACTCACCTGTAGCAGGTGTTCTCCGTGAACAGCAGGAATAAGTCCTCACGTATGGATGACGTCACCGACAGAGCCCCACACGGAACACTCCCGAGCTTCCAAAGGAAGCTTTTGGGCGCTACATTGCACATACACACTTGGCTTCCTGCCCGCCGCAGCATCATATTCTCCAGTACAATAACATAACAGCCAAAAAGGCAACTACCCGGAGAGGTGGGAGGGTTGTGAGGACTTATTCCTGCTGTTCACAGAATACACCTGCTACAGGTTAGCAACTAAACTTTCTCCTTGAACAAGCAGGAAATAAATCCTCACATATGGGACTCCCAAGCTACAGGCTACCAGAACCCAAGAAGAGAAACAGCCCAACTGGACAACAAGAACTGGAGAAGTCAGGACGACCAGAGAGGTAGTCCCGCCGAGGGACCCATCAGATTTAGTATCCTCAGACATCAACCTAAGAGGATTTTAAGCAGGTAGCCTAGACGGACAGAAGGGCCGGTGGGCAGGCATTGACTCGGACCCACAGAGATGTTGGAGTACAACCTGGCCAAAATTGATGTCCCATCGGGAATCCCCATCCAGGCAGTAGTGAGCTGCGAAGGTATGGAACATAAGAAGGTAGAGGGGTGCCCTGCAGATTTCCTCTGCAAAGAACAGAGGTTGGACACCAATGCAGCTATCGCATGGACACTGAGCCATGACATGACCCTCAAGGCTCAATCCAGCCAGATTGAGCCAGATGCATGAGCGATGCAGTCCGCTAGTCAGAGGTATAGCGTACGCTTCAAGACAGTGACAACCAGCCTATTGGGGGTCGAAGGAGATGGACAGCTGGGTGGATCGATGATGCATCTTCTTGCAGTCCAGGAAGAAGGCCAACTCACGCTTACAGTCTGGTGTCTGCAATGTTACCTCACCATGGTTCCTGTGAGGCCAGGGAAAAAACATCAGAAGGACAATGGACTGGTTGAGATGGAATGCAGAGACCACCATTAGCAGAAAGTGGGGGTGTGTACGGAGCACCACCCAATTCTGGTGAAACATAGTATAAGGGGGGGTAAGCAACCAAAGCTTGAAGCTCACTGATGTGCTGTGCCGACGTGACAGCAACCAAGAAAAGGACCTTCCAGGTCAAGAAATCCAGAGGGCACGAATCCAGTGGCTCAAAAGCAGCCTGCATTAGCTGGACGAGGACCACGTTAATGTTCCAAGCGACCGTAGAGGACTTGAGCTGGGACTTTGAGAGAAGCAGACCCCTCATGAACTGGGCCACCAGAGGCTGGGCTTCCCCCCACAGCTGCGATGGAATACCCCAATCACATTAAGGCAAGCACACACCAAATTAGACTTCAGCCCGGAGTCAGATAGGTGCAAACCACCACCACTTGAGTGCATAGGCTTGCGCATCGAGTCCTTGTGGGATGCCAGCAGGATGTTGGTAATGCTCTGGGGGAGATCAAGCTCCACGAGGACTATCCTCTCAGCATCCATGCCGTGAGCACCAGGGAACGGACATTGGGGTGCAGGTCGGAGCCCAGGCAGAGAGGCTCCTTCAGCAAGAACTGCAGCAGGGGCAACCAGAATCATGGAGCCCCTCTCAGCCTGCAGCTTCAGGAGAGTTTTTGCCACAAGGGGTATCAAGGGGCAGGCATACAGCAGGCCCTTCTCCCAGTGTAGAAGGAAGGCATTGAGGCCAGGTGACTGCTGGCCAGCCTCCAAGAGCAGAATCGGGCTACCTGGGCATTTTGCATTTTAGCAAAAAAATCTACCACGGGAGTGCCCCACTCCCAGAAGATCTGGTCTACCTCCTCTCTCTTAAGGATCCACTCATGGGGTTGAAGCACCCAGCTGAGGCGATCCACCAAGCCATTGAGCTCACCAGGCAAATAAGTCGTCCTGAGGTCCATGCTGTGGAGCAGGGCGAATTTCCAGAGGCAAACAGCCTCCCAGCACAGGAGACATGATCCTGTACCACCTCTGCTTGTTCACATAGAACATCACCACCTGGTTGTCTGTTTGAATCAGGAACACCTGATTCGCCAGGTGCGCATAAAATGTGCCGAAGGCATTTGCTATGGCTCAGAGCTTGAGGAAGTTGATTAGATGAAGACTCTCCTGTTCAGATGCATCCGTCGTGAGCATTTTGTAGGGGGAAACCGGGTGGAATGGGAGATCCTGAAGCAGGTTGATCGGCTTGAGCCACTTTGCCAGGGACTGCCTGATGCCTGATACCATTGCATGTACAAGGTCCACTGGGCCTGCTGCATGGAAAGGCAGGCGTGAAAAGCGACATGCACCATGGCAGCCATGTGTTCAAGGGCTCTCAACAGCCTGTGGGCCGTGGTGTGGCACCAGCACTGCAACATGCCCACCATCTCGACGAGGCACTGCAGGCGGTCCACTGGCAGAAAGGTTCGCGGCAGAGTGGTAGTGAGGAGGGCCCCAATGAACTCCAGCCACTGCGCCAGTTGGAGGTGAGACTTCAGGTAATTGACCACGAAGCAAAGTCCCTCAAGCACCTGAATTGTGAGTAAGGCGGATTGCCGAACACTGGCTGGCATGGGACCTTTCATAAGCCAATCGTCCAAGTACGGGAAGACAAAGACCCCCCCCTCCCCCCGGGTCCGGAGGTAGGCAGCCACAACTGTCAGACACTTCGTGAAGATCGTAGGGGCTGCAGCCAACCCAAAGGGAAGCACTCAGTACCGATTGTGCTGGCCGACCAGGACCAACCAACGGTACGGCCATGATGCAGGTGGATCAGAATATGCATATATGCATCTTTCAGATCCAAGGAGCATAGCCAACTGTCCTGTACAAGGTACAGGAGCAACATCCCCAATGAGACTATGGTGAAATTAGACTTACCTGCTAATTGTTGTTCCTTCAGGAACTCCAGTCTAGTCCTGAACCTCTGGGGTTAAGCACCTCCTCCAGCAGCTTTGGAGACTGAGAAACATCATTCTTCTGATGACACTGGCATAAATACCCCTGGGACCGACTCCTCTGTCCAGTAATCTATTGACAAAGCAGACTCCCTGGAGCAACAATTAAGTAGCAAAACAATAACAAATTGTAAACTAACTTACATCTAACCAAGCAATGGGTAAGAACTATCCCTGCTTTTAATGCCTTCAAGAAATGAAAGTACTGCTATCATGCCGTGCTACTGAGGTCCTCCACCCACCATCCCCCCGGAGGATAATGACCTCACCTAACTCTCCACTCCCTCTCTTACCTCTTATGGCCCGCATACTCACAACAGATTCTTCATCCTACTCCAAGACCTAAATCCGTGCTTCAGGCCACAGTAACAAAATAAACGAGGGAGAGATGCGGGACTAGACTGGAGTTCCTCAAGGAACAACAATTAGCAGGTAAGTCTAATTTCACCTTCCTTATCTCTCCAGTCTAGTCCCGAACCTCTGGGGATGTAACAGAGCAGTGAAAGAATCAACGGGAGGGACCTGTTAGGCCAGCCTGAAGCACCGCTAAGCCAAATCTAGCCTCCCTTTCCGCCTGAACATCCAGACGATAAGGGTTCGCAAATGTATTGAAAGATGACCAAGTAGCCACCCTACAAATGTCAACTGGTGGCACTAGCTGGCACTCGGCCCATGACGCTGCCTGTGCCCTAGTCAAATGAGCTCAAATGCCTTCTGGCACCGGTTTGCCCTTTTAAAATGTAAGCTGATGCTATGGCCTCCTTGAGCCACCTGGCAATGGAGGCTTTACTGGCTGCTTCCCGTCTTCTTGGTCCTCCAAACAGGACAAATAGTCTATCTGACTTAAGGAAACTCGCCGTCCTCTGAAGATACTTCTTCAAAGCTTGACAGATGTCTAAGAAGTGCAAGGTACCTGAGCCCGACTCTCCAGCGGACCCTTCAAAAACTGGCAGAGAGACCACCTGATTCACATGAAAAACCAAAACTACCTATGGCAGAAAAGATGGTACTGTTCTCAACACCACCTTCTTCTTAAAAAATGACAAAAAAGGCCTTCTACAGGAAATTCTACGAGCTGAACTTATCGCTACTAGAAATACTACCTTGAGGGTAAGATCTTTAACCGACGATGTAGACAAAGGTTCAAAGGGCTCGTGTACTAACGCATCAAGCACTAAAACGAGATCAAACGGAGGAACCGCAGATCTACATGGCGGCCTCAAGAGAGACACTGCTTTCAAAAATTGTTTAACATCTGGGTGCCCACTCAGCACCTCACCTCTTATCTTTCCTCTATAACATGACAGTGCCGCCACCTGCACTTGCAAGGAAGTTGCCGCCAACCCCTTGTCAAAACCGTCTTGCAAAAATGACAATACATAAGAGACCACAAGTACTTAAAGCCTCCACCGATCTGTCTGAACACCACGCCTCAGACACTCGCCAAATACAAATATATGCCTAGCCTTTAACATGGTGGAAATAACCGCCGAGGAGTATC
Source organism: Ichthyophis bannanicus (assembly GCA_033557465.1). Classification (NCBI taxonomy): domain Eukaryota; kingdom Metazoa; phylum Chordata; class Amphibia; order Gymnophiona; family Ichthyophiidae; genus Ichthyophis; species Ichthyophis bannanicus. The sequence continues at coordinate 1,121,640,113 of CM066031.1, read as the reverse complement.
CTCTCGCCCTCAGCCTTGCCCTTTCAAGAGCCAAGCCGTAAGCGAGAATCGATCCACCTGAGGCGTAAGGATGGGACCCTGGAACAGCAGATCCCTCCGACTTGGTAGACGCCATGGGTGTTCCACCAAGAGTCTTATCAGATGCGCATACCATGGCCTTCTTGGACAATCCGGAGCTATCAGAATTACTTGTCCCTTGTGCACTTCTATTCTTTGCAGTACTCGACCTATTAGGACCCAAGGAGAAAACACTTATAAGAGGCGTTGCTCTGGCCACTCCTGAAGGAGAGCATCGAGACCCTCCGACATTCTTTCTCTTCGCCTGCTGAAGAAGTGGCTGGCCTTTGCCGACTTGAATGTCGCCATTAGATTCATCACTGGCTCTCCCTGGCGGTGTACTATCATTTCGAACACCTCCGGATGGAGAACCCATTCTATTGGGTCCACTTTGACTCGACTCAGAAAATTGGCAGCCACATTGTCCACTCCTGCCATGTGTGCCGCAGACAGCGCTACCAGATGTACCTCGGCCCACAGTAAGAGCTGTTCGGCCTCGGACTCCAGCAATGCACTGCTGGTGCTGCCTTGACGATTGATGTAGGCCACTGCTGTGGCATTGTCGGAAAACACATGCACCGCTTTTCTCTTCAGGCGACCTTGAAAAGCTCTCAGCGCCAGAGCTACGGCCCTTAACTCCAAACTGCTGATGGCCCAAGTCCTTTCCACGTCTGTCCACTGTCCTTGGGCGAAATTTCCGTCGACGTGCATCCCCCAGACCAAGATACTGGCGTCTGTCATAAGGGGTGTCCAGGTGGGTGCTTCCAAGGGTATTCCCTCTTCCAGGACCCCTGGCCTTAGCCACCACTGAAGCGCCTGCCTCGTCTCCTGCGGATATGGTAGTCTCCGAGACAAGGGATTGTCCCGGTGAGACCACCCTCCTGAGCAATGCTCTCATATGAGCCCATGCCCACGGCACCACCTCAAGTGTTGCTGCCATCGTGCCTAGCAAACTGAAGATAATGCCACGCCGTGGGCATCCTCCTGCTCAGAAAGGTGCAAACCAGCTTCCTCAAACTTCATGCGCACATCTGTGGTAGAAACACCCTTCCTATCTTCGTATCGAAACGAGTTCCGAGATACTCCAGGTCTTGCGATGGCTCCAATCAGTTCTTCGCCATATTGACCACACAACCTAGGCTCTGAAGAAACTCCACTACCCTGGTCGCTGCCGATTCGCTCTCTTTCCAGGTCTTTGCTCGAATTAACCAATCGTCTAGATAAGATGATGTAGCTGCGCATGAAATGAGTCAGAAGCTGTAAAGATGTCTTACACATTGGAACATGGAATGTACGAAGCATGAACCAAGGGAAGTTGGAGGTGGTCAAGAATGAAATGGAACGTGTACAACTTGATCTGTTGGGTGTCAGCGAATTGAAATGGACTGGCATCGGGCATTTTGCATCGGATGATCACATGGTCTACTATGCTGGAAATGAAAGACAAAGAAGAAATGGTGTTGCATTTATAATAAAGAAGAAACTTGCAAGAACTGTAATGAAATACAATGCAGTCAGAGAACGCTTAATCTCTATTCGTCTACGAGGATTGCCTATCAACACAACTATAATTCAAGTATATGCCCCAACAACAGCTGCAGAAGAGAATGAAATTGAAGAGTTCTATGAACAAGTACAAGCTGAAATTGACAGAACATGCAAACAGGATATCCTGATAGTCATGGGTGACTGGAACGCAAAAGTTGGCAACAAAAAAGAAGGCAAAGTAGTTGGAAAATATGGACTTGGCAATAGAAATGAAGCTGGAGAAAGACTGATAAAATTCTGCAACACCAATGATCTATTCATCTCAAACACCTTCTTCCAGCAACACAAGGGGCGACTGTACACATGGACTTCACCCAATGGATTGTATAAAAATCAAATTGACTACATCTGTGGAAGTCAATGATAGAAAAGCTCTATAACATCAACAAAGACAAAACCTGGAGCTGACTGTGGTACAGATCATCAACTACTAGTATGCAAACTCAAGCTAAAGTTGAAAAAGAGCAAACCACTCATGAATGCAGCAAAATATAACCTTGAGAATATACCACTGGAATTTAAAGACTGCCTGCAAAATCGATTTGCTGCTTTAGATACAAATGACAGAACTCCGGAAGAGTTATGGAATGTCATCAAGGTTGTGTTGGAAGAAAGCGAGAAGTCTCTACAAAAGGTGAAAAAGCAAAAACGGCCAAAATGGATGATGGAAGAAACTCTGAAAATTGCCCAGAAACGCAGAGAAGCTAAAGCCAGAGGAGAAAGAAAGACAATCGCAGAACTCAACAGAGATTTCCAACGTGCAGCAAGACAGGACAAGGAAAAGTACTACAATGACACTTGCAAGGAAATAGAAGCAGAAACTATTAGAGGAAGAACAAGACCGGCTTTCCTGAAGCTACGAGAGTTAAAGAAAAAGTTCCAGCCTCGAATTGGAATGTTAAAAGATGCTCAAAGTTCTATGTTGAATGATGCTGAGAAGATCAAGAAAAGGTGGAAGGAATATACAGAGTTTTTATATGATAAAGATCAAGTGGACCAACAGCCGTTTCAACCTGTACCTTATGATCGGGAACCATTGGTGATGAAAGAAGAGGATGAAGCAGCATTGAAAGTCTTATCAAAGAACAAAGCACCAAGCATTGATAGCATTCCTATAGAAGTATTGCAGCAATCTGATGCAGCTGTTACCATACTTACAAGGCTCTGCCAAGAAATATGGAAGACAACATCATGGCCAACTGACTGGAAAAGATCTGTGTTTATACCAATACTAAAGAAAGGTGATCCAACTGACTGTGGAAATTATCGAACAATCGCTCTGATCCCACATGCCAGAAAGATTCTACTGAAGATTATTCAAAAGAGACTACAACCATACCTGGAACAAGAACTACCTGAAGTGCAAGCAGGGTTCAGGAAAGTGCGAGGAACGAGAGACATCATTGCGGATGTGAGATGGATCCTTGAAAAGACTAAAGAATACCAAAAGGATATCTATTTGTGCTTTATCGACTATAGCAAGGCTTTTGACTGTGTAAACCATGAGAAACTCTGGGCCACATTAAGAAGCATGGGTATACCAGAACACCTGATCGTTCTCTTGCGCAATCTGCACATTGATCAAGAAGCAACAGTTCGAACGGAACAAGGAGAAACAGAACGGTTTAAAATAAGCAAAGGTGTAAGACAAGGCTGCATACTTTCCCCCTACCTGTTTAATTTATATGCAGAACAAATCAGAGAAGCAGGATTGTATGAAGACAACAGAGGTGTGAAGATTGGTGGAAGACTCATCAACAACCTTCGCTATGCTGATGATACTACATTACTGGCTGAAAGTGAAGATGATCTGAAACATTTGCTTCTCACAATCAAAGAACATAGTCTCAAAATGGGCCTGCACCTTAATGTAAAGAAGACAAAGATCATGACAACTGGCATAATCAACAGCTTCATCGTTGAAGGAGAAGAAATTGAAATTGTGAACAACTTTAACCTACTTGGATCAACTATCAATAAAGAAGCAACAAGCAGTCAAGAAATCAGACGACGCATTGCTCTTGGCAGAATGGCTATGAAAGACCTAGATACGATTCTGAAGAGCAGAGATGTCTCTCTCCATACAAAGATTCGACTTGTTCAAGCCATGGTATTTTCAATAACATCATATGGATGTGAAAGCTGGACAGTGAAAAAGACAGACAGGAAGAAAATTGATGCCTTTGAATTATGGTACTGGCGGCGAATACTGTGTATACCATGGACTGCCCGAAGAACAAACCAGTCGGTACTACAGGAGATCAAACCTAAGCTTTCTTAAGAAGCTCAGATGACAAGACTTTGACTTTCATACTTTGCACACATCATGCGAAGAGAGAGATCATTAGAGAAAGACATCATGCTTGGCAAGATAGGTCAACGCAAAAGAGGAAGGCCAGCAATGAGATGGATCGATACAATAACAGCAGCTACGGGTACCAGTCTGTCAACAATGAGCAGCCTGACTGAAGACCGAACACAATTTAGGATAGCTATCCAGAGGGTCGCCATGAGCCGACTCCGACTCGACGGCACTTAACAACAACAACAACTAGATAAGGGTGCACGGGAATTCCCTCATTTCTCAATGCAGCTGTTACGACCACCATGACCTTGGTAAACGTCCGCGGGGCCATAGCCAGGCCCACGGGCAACGCTTGGAATTGAAAATGTCCCATTGGAACTGCAAATCTGAGAAACTTCTGATGCTCCTGTCGAATCGGAATGTGAAGATAAGCTTCCGACAGATCGAGGGAAGTAAGAAATTCTCCTGCCCTTACTGCAACAATAACCGACCTCAGGGTTTCCATCTGAAAATTAGACACTCTTGGACAGCGATTTACGCCTTTGAGATCCAAAATTGGTTGAAAAATCCCTCTTTCTTTGGTACCACAAAATAGATGGAGTATTGACTGTATCTGCATTGGCCTGGTGGTACCAGCACCACCGCATTAAGGTTCAGCAGTGTAACGTCTCTTGTACCGCCTGGAACTTGAAGGGCGCCTTGCATGGCGATTGAACGTAAGCATCTACCATCGGGCGTTGAAATTCCAGAGCATAACCCTCTCGAATGACCTCCAACACCCACTGATCAGAAGTAATTTGGACCAAAGCAGGATAAAAGTCCTGTAGCCGACACCCTACGGGAACGAGTCCCACCTGGGCCCTCCTGGCTTCATTGCGGTTTTCTAAGATTCGAGGAAGAGGATGCAGCGAAGCCTCTGCTTGCCCCTCGAAACCCTCGAAATCCCTGATTCCAATAAGCGAAACGTCCCCTCTGAAATTGTCCAAACCGGGCTGGACGGAAGCGACGAAAATCTCTCTTTGTTGACCCTTATTCGCCGGAGTCGGACGCCCTTGCTTCTGCTTGTCCTCTGAAAGTCTTCCGCCCTTGGACTTTCCTAGATCCTTTACCAGCTTAACCAAGTCCTCCCCAAAAAGTAGCTTACCTCTACTGCATGCTGATGCTAATCAGATTGAGTTTTTGGATGTTTTGGTTCAGTGTCAAGGGGAGGTTTTAACTACCACGCTTTTTCGGAAGCCTATCCAACGAAATAACCTCCTCCGTTACCATAGTCATCATCCATCTTCTCTACGACGGGGTCTTCCGGTGGGTCAATTTTTGCGTCTGAGACGCATTTGTTCCTCGCTAGCTGCATTTAAAGTTCAAGCCCGGGACCTTCGGGAGCGTCTTTTGGCACGGGGTTATCCCTCTTCCGTGATTCGCCGAGCCTATGTTCGAGCTCGGTTTTTCCATCGGGAATGGTTTTTTTACTCCCCGGAACGCACCTCTGCACGATCGGAGGAGGATTTTATTACCGGAGTGCTCCCCTATACACAACATACAACTCCGATAACAGCTTTATTGAGGAAGCATTGGGGGGTTTTACGGGTTCACCCCTGTTTTCAGAAACCCCTTCGTTTGGCGTACTCACGGGGTAGAAACCTCCGCGATCGCTTGGTACATACGACCCTGCCCGGGCCGTCGCTGGGGATTTCAGTGGATCATTATGGTCATCGACCATGTGGACGTTGTAAATTTTGTGCTACAACAGAGGAAGGATCACAATGGACACATGCATATTCGGGGAAGTCCTTTATTTTTAAGGGTTCTTCTACTTGCTTATCCTCGTACGTAGTGTACATGATCACTTGCCCCTGTAAGTTATCCTACATAGGTAGGACCATACGCCCGGTCCGGGTTAGATTGGGGGAACATGCTTCACGTCTGGCTCGCCAACTTTTATCAGCACCCTTGGTGGAGCATTGCATTCATCACCAGCACAACTTTGAGGACCTCCGTTGGAGAATTATTGATTTCGTCCCCTTGGATCCCCGAGGTGGCGACCGGGAACAACGACTTCAATGCTGTGAGCAACGCTGGATTTTCCGGCTTCGGACTGTCTTCCCTACAGGATTAAATCTTGAATGTGATTGGTGGAGTTTGCTTTGAGTGGTGTTTCTTCCACTTTTCAATTGATGGCTTTTGGACAGAGTTCACTTTTATTCTGACAATGTTCAAGATACTTTTATTCTGACAATGATCAAGATTCTTTGCGGTTTTTGCCGATTACCTGTGAGACTGAGTTCGCTGACGTCGTCATGACGTCTTCAGGGGATGCCCTTTTGCAGCCAATCAGAGAGCGTTTCGTGGCCTTTTAAATATACCTGGATGGGGCTGGCAATTTTATGGGCGCGTTTTTCATCTGAACAGCTTGAGACAGGGCCTCTCGTAGGCTCGAAACATGCATGTCGCTGTGTTCGTTTGTGCTGCCCAGCTGGCCCATTTTTCAGATAAGTGGTTTTCACTATGATTAGTTTTGCAAGCACTTTATGTCAATTAAAAAATTTGAAAAAACGGTTACTGCCGACACAGAGTGGAGAGTTCTTCCCCTCTCTATCTCAGGTCGGCGGTTTCCGACAGAAATGGTTTTGTGATATTATGGTGCTATTTTGAGTAGTTTTTCATCCAGGCAATACTCTGTTTTGACTTTTTTGAGTGGGATTGGTCTGTGTCATCACAGTATTCATTTGTTTGGGGGGGTTTTTACTTTGGTACTGACTTCCTCCGTTTTTGATATGGCTGCTGACACTTTTGCATTCACCGAAGAATATTTGAACAAACTCCGTCAGCGAAAGTCTCTGTTTGATTCTCCTGATCCGGGTTCCGATTTGGATAAGCATCAAACCTCACTTACCCAATTGAAATCCTTAAGGAAGAGGGGCATTCGGGCCCAGTTACATGGGGCGGCGATGCTCCAGTATCTGAAGACTCGTATCATTCCTCGGGGTCTCCGTATGCCTAGAGCTCCCAAGCTTTTTTCTACGGACCCTGAGTTTGTTTCTCGGTGGAACTGCATTTTAAATAAATGTAGTTTCGATTTGATAGCCCTCATTATTGATAGAACCACGGTGGAAGAATCCTCCATTTCAGAGGAAGTGGCGGAACTAAAGACTTCCCTAAAGACATCTTTGGGGGAAGAGCCTCTCTCTCTTAGGCTAGATGAGATGGATCATCAACTGCAAGGTTTTTTCGACAATTTGCGAACTTTTAAGTCTAATAAATTCCTGCGTGACAAAGGTGATTATGAGGCAGACCAGGTCTATTACTGGATGTATGAGAAGGGGAGTGAGGAACCCGCAGGTCCACCAGATTCACACTCTGATAAACGGGTAACCTTTGCTGAGTCCTCGGAGGACACGGACTCTAGTGATGGCTCTCGGGGCAGTAAGAAGTCTACTGCCGTTTCCAATTCTTCTCGGGGTTTTCGGGGGGGCCGGCGGGGAGGAGGGCGCACCCGCCGGCCCTACACCGACGATCGCTGGGAGCCCCCCAACACCAGACAACGAGTCCGGCGTCAACAGCAGTCTTGAATTTGTCTGGTAAACCCTTGACTGTACAACAATTGGAAGTTTTGGATTTGGGACTTTCTTTCATTCCCACGGTACCTTATAACCCTTTTGAGATGCGGGTGGCATTATACCGTTTTTTCCGCAAATTGCGGATTTTGTGTCACTTTCAGAGTTGTCATATAACTGAAGGCTCGTTGGTTCATCCCCCTTCCCGGTGGGTTCCACCGGGTGTCCCGGATCCGGCGGTATTAGTATACCAATCCTTAGTTTTACAGGATTCGTCGGACTGTGAAAGGTCCTTCACATCTCGGTTTTCTAATATTTCCAATATCCATCGTACAGCATTACAGGAGTTGGCAGAGGATGGCGATATGGTGATCCGGGGGGCTGACAAAGGTGGGGCGGTGGTGATTCAATCTCGGGAAGTCTATGTAAATGGTATTTTGAACCAGTTATCGGATCTTAAGTACTACAAACCTTTACCAGCTGACCCGACCCCACAGTTGCAGCTTTCAATAAGATCTTTGGTTATGGATGCTTTGAATAAGGGCTGGATTACGTCAAAGGAAGCCTCTTTCCTCCAACAACGACATCCTCGCATTCCGGTTTTTTATACCGTTCCAAAAGTGCATAAATCGGTGACTTGTCCCCCGGGACGTCCCATTGTTTCTTGCAGGGGTTCAATTTTGGAACCCTTGTCTCAATTTAGTGATCTATTTTTGAAGGAGGAGGCTCAACGTGTCAAGTCATATCTTCGTGACACTTCGCACTTTTTGACCATCCTTTCCTCAGTCACACCTGCACCGGGGGTCTTGTTAGTGACTTTGGATGTGGTGGCCCTTTACACCAATATTCATCAGGAGGCGGCTTTATCTTTACTGGAGACTGCATTTACTACAGCACCATCAAGGATTCCGAAAACATTCCTATTGGAGTTAATTCGTTTGGTGCTTACCAGGAACTATTTTGTTTTCCAAGATCAGTTTTATCAGCAATGCCATGGGGTGGCCATGGGGGCCACGGTGGCACCGTCGATTGCCACACTTTTTTGGCTGACTTGGAGGAACGTTTCATTTATCCGGCTCCTGCATTCCAGTATGTCCAGTTATGGCTCCGTTTTCTGGATGATGTTTTTCTTTTATGGGCCTCCACTATGGACCAGCTGATTCTTTTTGTGGAATGGCTAAACAACATTAACCCGGATATACAGTTCACTATGCATGCTGATGCTAATCAGATTGAGTTTTTGGATGTTTTGGTTCAGTGTCAAGGGGAGGTTTTAACTACCACGCTTTTTCGGAAGCCTATCCAACGAAATAACCTCCTCCGTTACCATAGTCATCATCCATCTTCTCTACGACGGGGTCTTCCGGTGGGTCAATTTTTGCGTCTGAGACGCATTTGTTCCTCGCTAGCTGCATTTAAAGTTCAAGCCCGGGACCTTCGGGAGCGTCTTTTGGCACGGGGTTATCCCTCTTCCGTGATTCGCCGAGCCTATGTTCGAGCTCGGTTTTTCCATCGGGAATGGTTTTTTTACTCCCCGGAACGCACCTCTGCACGATCAGAGGAGGATTTTATTACCGGAGTGCTCCCCTATACACAACATACAACTCCGATAACAGCTTTATTGAGGAAGCATTGGGGGGTTTTACGGGTTCACCCCTGTTTTCAGAAACCCCTTCGTTTGGCGTACTCACGGGGTAGAAACCTCCGCGATCGCTTGGTACATACGACCCTGCCCGGGCCGTCGCTGGGGATTTCAGTGGATCATTATGGTCATCGACCATGTGGACGTTGTAAATTTTGTGCTACAACAGAGGAAGGATCACAATGGACACATGCATATTCGGGGAAGTCCTTTATTTTTAAGGGTTCTTCTACTTGCTTATCCTCGTACGTAGTGTACATGATCACTTGCCCCTGTAAGTTATCCTACATAGGTAGGACCATACGCCCGGTCCGGGTTAGATTGGGGGAACATGCTTCACGTCTGGCTCGCCAACTTTTATCAGCACCCTTGGTGGAGCATTGCATTCATCACCAGCACAACTTTGAGGACCTCCGTTGGAGAATTATTGATTTCGTCCCCTTGGATCCCCGAGGTGGCGACCGGGAACAACGACTTCAATGCTGTGAGCAACGCTGGATTTTCCGGCTTCGGACTGTCTTCCCTACAGGATTAAATCTTGAATGTGATTGGTGGAGTTTGCTTTGAGTGGTGTTTCTTCCACTTTTCAATTGATGGCTTTTGGACAGAGTTCACTTTTATTCTGACAATATTCAAGATACTTTTATTCTGACAATGATCAAGATTCTTTGCGGTTTTTGCCGATTACCTGTGAGACTGAGTTCGCTGACGTCGTCATGACGTCTTCAGGGGATGCCCTTTTGCAGCCAATCAGAGAGCGTTTCGTGGCCTTTTAAATATACCTGGATGGGGCTGGCAATTTTATGGGCGCGTTTTTCATCTGAACAGCTTGAGACAGGGCCTCTCGTAGGCTCGAAACATGCATGTCGCTGTGTTCGTTTGTGCTGCCCAGCTGGCCCATTTTTCAGATAAGTGGTTTTCACTATGATTAGTTTTGCAAGCACTTTATGTCAATTAAAAAATTTGAAAAAACGGTTACTGCCGACACAGAGTGGAGAGTTCTTCCCCTCTCTATCTCAGGTCGGCGGTTTCCGACAGAAATGGTTTTGTGATATTATGGTGCTATTTTGAGTAGTTTTTCATCCAGGCAATACTCTGTTTTGACTTTTTTGAGTGGGATTGGTCTGTGTCATCACAGTATTCATTTGTTTGGGGGGTTTTTTACTTTTTACCTCTAAAAGGCAGCTTACCTAGCCGTGCCTTGGAGGAACTATCTGCCGCCCAATTACGCAGCCAAAGATAGTGCCTAGCTGCTATCACCGACACCATACTCTTAGACAGACCCCTGAGAAGGTCATAATGAATGTCAGCCAGGTAAGCCATCTCCAATTCTAGTCTGGACGCTTCCCCCTCTCTCTCCTCAAGCTGTTCTCCCTGAATACTCAGACCAGTGTAGACAGGCTCTCACCACCCATGCACGACAAATAGATGCCTGAATGGAGAAAGCACTGGATGTCGAAAACCTGTTTTAACAAGGTATCTAACTTCCTGTCCTGAGCATCTTTGAGAGCGGCACTACCTTCCACGGGGATGGTGGTCTTCTTGGTCACTGCCAAGACCGCTGCATCTACCTTAGGGGACTTAAACAACTCTCGATCCTGATCTACCAACAGGTAAAGAAGAAACATTACCTTGGAGCCCTTAAGACCTGCTTCGGGCATGTCCCATTCTTCTTGGATCATTTCCCACATCACCCTGTGCACCGGGAAAGCCGTCTGCGACTTACGCACCGCCTGCAACAAGGGATCTTCCAAAGTCGCATCCTCCACAGGACCTGCAGATGGCATATTAAGGGCTATGAGAGCTAGCAATTCGTCACGTCGGAACACCCTGATCACCCTAGCTTGGTCTTCGTGTTCCGCTAACTCTCCTTCCTCTAGGTCTTCCTTCATCTCTAAATTGGGATCCCCATCCGAGAGGAGACCTTCCGAAGACACTGACTGTTCTTGCTTCTTCTTCCCTTTCCTGGGCCTCTTTAAAGGAACCTCAGGTATCCCCGAATCTAGAGGGGTCCCCAGACGCTTAACACTCGGCTCCAACACCGCAGGAGCAGCCTCTGTTCCTTTCCTACTGCCACTGAAAGCTTGTTGAATAAGAGCCACAAACTCTGGAGAAAATATCACCGCCAGTCCTCCTGGCAATGCCGGTTGGGAAGGCAGCAGATCTGGAGCCCAGGACGGACCAGCCACCGCTCCAGTAGCAGTACGGAGGGGGACACAGGTTCCGGCATAACCACAGATGCTTCTTTCTGACTCTCTACCCCCAATTCCAAAGCCTGTTCCATGGAGGCCGCCTCTTGGACGCAGCCTCTACAGACCCCTGTCTCTGACACCGCTCCCCTTCTAGCACCGCACACCAAACACTGAGGCCTAGAAGGCATTCCTCCCCCGCTTCACTAAATGCCTGTCTGGTACCCCTAATGTAGATGTAGAGACAAATAAAAATACCAATATCCACAGGCACCTATATAGTCCTATAAATGCCACTATGACAACGAGGGAGGAGAAAAGCAAATAAACTGAACTGAGAGACATCTGGGCCCACCAGTGCAGAACAGAAGTCCAAGAAAAATCCTTTTTTCTTTTTAAATCTCTAAAAATGTAATCTGAAGCCAATAAAATGATGCTAACACCTAACTACTCTCCTTAAATGTTTCTCCAGTGAGCCTTGAACCTCCAGGCTCACCACCGTCCAGCTGCTTGGAGACGGAGATAACTGGACAGAGGAGGCGGTTCCAGGGGTATTTATGCCAGTGTCATCAGTAGAATGACATTTCTCAGTCTCCAAAGCTGCTGGAGGAGGTGCTTAACCCCAGAGGTTCGGGACTAGACTGGAGAGATGATAAGGAATTTGAACTTTTTGAGCACCAGGAACCATTGAGGTTTTGCAGATCCAGAATGGGACGGAACCTGCCAGTCTTTTTGGAGATTAGGAAGTACCTGGAGTAGAAGCCCTGCCCGATCTGAGCCAGGAGAACTGGCTCGAGGGTGAGGTCAGTCAGCAGGGCCGCAACCTCGGCCTGCAGCAGGCTCAGGTGTGCGGGGTCCTTCGGGTACTCCACAGGGTCAAATGGAGGCAGCAGATGGGTGAAGTGCAGCCGATATCAGCTTTAGAGAATGTCCAGCACCCAGGTGTCCAAGGTGACAGGAGGCCATCAGTGGGCAAAGTGGACGAGCCGCCCACTGACCTGCAGGGGGACCTCGACGGACAACGGCCAGCTAGCTATGCTCCTGACGAACCCGTCAAAATCCTACACCCAGCTTGGGCTTGGGGGGCCGGATTGCGCCTTCGGGGTCTACTCCCTCCGCTGTGGGCAGTGAGTTTACGCCTTAGGCTGGGCTGGGAAATACAGGCGCAGGCACAGATAGAAGCTTTAATGGCCTGATGTTTCTTTCACACAAGATCCACAGTTTTTATGGAGAGCCTGGTAAGGGTCACCTCTTCCTTCTCTAGCACCTTGGCTTTCTCCACCACAGGTTTGCCGAAGAGGTTCTCCTAGCAGGGGACATTGGTGATCTTGTCTTGGGCCCACTGCTCCAGGTCCAAAGACTGCAGCCACGCCATCTGGCAAGCAGCGATGTCCACAGCTACCACCTTGCTCGCAGATTCAAAGGCGTCATAGGCGCCCCACACCATGATCTTCGAGCAGTCCTTACCATGAGCCACTAGGACCCGAAAGGACTCACAATGATCCTTGGGATCGAGGGTGGCAAAGTCCTCCAGGTCCAACATGACATCCCTGAGGAACAATGCTCATGTAGATCTGGTAAGCTAGAATGCTGATGATCAGCATGAAACCATGGAAGCACTTTCTCCCAAAGGAGTCCAGAGTAAGAGCTTCAAGAACAGTGGAACCGAGGAGTGCATTTTGGCACTCTTCATTCACTTCAAAGCCAACTCCATCACAATGGAATTGTGGGGCAACTGAGGCCTCTTGAACCCTGGGGCCTTCAAGACCCGGAACAGGGAATCAAGCCGCCAGCTGATGAACAGAAGCATAAGTAGCATCTCCCACAGTCGCAGCAGCAGCCTCTGCAGGACATGGTGCACGGGAACCATCACTACCTTGCAGAGGGGGGCGAAGGGTACTGGAGGAGTTCCAGTTCCTCCACTCTCGGTTCCTCCTCCAATTCCAGAGAAAAGGGGATGGCCTTGGCCATATCCTGACAAAATCCTGGAAGGACATGTCATCTGGGGAAGACTTGTGCCATTCGGGTGGAGGCGATGGATCGGACAGAAGGTCCAGGGACTAGAGTTCTGATGTCATCAATTCCACCATGGTCTCCCATTCTGATTTTGATTCCGAGAGAAAGGTGAAATAGTGCAGAGGCTCCTCTTCCTGCCAGGTATGTGGCTTAGGAGAGTGGACGCCAATGGTCTCACATCACCCGGCATGCCGATGGCAATGTCCCTGGGCCTCGGATTCCAAAACACTGGAGAGGAAGATGGCTCTGGCAACCGAAGTCGATACCAATCTCCCAACCAATGTCCCTACCTCAGCAGGTAGGACATGGGTCTCTAAGATAGGCTGGAAGGAGTGTGGTGACAACATACTCTGTGCCGTGAAGCCTGCATTGTGCCTCTAGAACTACCACCTGCAAGGGGGCCAATGCCACAGCCACAGACACCAGTGTCGACACTTCGGGAGGGGATTCCATGATGATAAGTACATCGGGAGATAAACAGCTGCCCTTCTGGGCACTGGGAATGGACTCTGCTGACCTGGTCAAGTCCTCCCACCAGGCAAGCTTGGCAGGCCACTTCTGGTCGTCACCACATCACAACAAGAAGGGCTGCACTGATGCTGCACCCGGAATTTCTCCTGATGCTCACCCTTTGACATTGATGGGGTCTCTGCAGATTCTACGCTCGCCGCTTAGGCCCATCTGTTCCGACTGAGCATGCTGCTCCTTCCCCTTGGCCACCTCAGGACTTTTTGCAGGCATAGACGAAGGGGTCGGAGCTGACGATGCTAAATCAGATGATCCGAAGATGGGGGACTCCTGATTTTCCTGACCTTTCAGTCCTTGGCGCATCATCTGCAAGACCCGAACAGGTAGTGGGGTCCAAGGCATTGCAAGCACCAATTATATCGGTCAGTGGCAGAAATAGTCTTGCCACACTTGGTGCATTTCTTGAAGCCACTAGCTGGTTTAGACATGCCAAAAACACCACCTTGGCTGAAAAACTGCTCTGGGCAGGAAAACCACCCTCAAAGGGGGAAAAACATGCAAAAAGCACAAAAAAACCACACACAAAAAAAACCTAAAAAGGGAAAAAAAGGCTAACAGACGGAAAGAAATATAGAGAAAAAACCCTGGCCATGAGGACCAGATAGAAAACTTTTTTCCGGACTGCAGGATCACATCCTAGGGGCTCCACAGAAAAAAGAAGACTGTAGAATACTGCGCCGTGTGGGGCAGTAAGATCCAAGCTGTGTACCTCCCAAAAGCTTCCTTTGGAAGCTGGGGAGCGTTCTGTGCAGGGTTCCGTCAGTAACGTCACCCATACATGAAGACTTATTTTCTGCTTTTTCACAGAGAAGCACAATTTACATATATAGACACATGCAGTAAATGCATAAAAGGCAAAACACTTTTTGGAGGGAATTTTTGAGAGTTTTCCCAAGTGTAAAGGCTGTTTTATATATGGTAAAAGTATTTTATAAGACTGGCCTACAGTATAAGGGCCATTTTGGAAAGTCTGTCTAGGTGCTATCTGGAACGGTCCAGGTCAAAAGGTCCCCCAAAACAGCCAGCACATTTTAAGATCAGAGAATTTCAGAAACATGGGCATCCCAGATATGGACATCCTAGGAGATGGCTACACGTTTGCAATTGTATTCTAGATGCAGGGACGCGTCCCAAACTACCATTCTTCAAGCTCGATCAACAGCACTACAAGCAC
Organism: Ichthyophis bannanicus; assembly: GCA_033557465.1. Taxonomy (NCBI): domain Eukaryota; kingdom Metazoa; phylum Chordata; class Amphibia; order Gymnophiona; family Ichthyophiidae; genus Ichthyophis; species Ichthyophis bannanicus. The sequence continues at coordinate 1,121,625,100 of CM066031.1, read as the reverse complement.
ACAATATGTTACTACTCCTCCTCTATCATTTATATAGTGCTACAAGGCATACACAGCACTGCACATATAGATGTAAGAGAAAGCACAGTTACTTACCTGTAACAGGTGATCTCTGGGAACAGCAGGAATAAGTCTTCACATATGGGTACGTCGGTACCGACGGAGCCTGCACGGGAATGCTCCCCAGCATCCAATCAGAAAGCTTTTGGGAGCATCCCTCGCACCTGCGTGCTGCCTTCCCGCCTTTTCCACTGCCTCTCCTCAGTTGAGTTTCATAGCTGAGACAAAAGGAGAGAAAGAGGAAAGGAAGATAGATAGATAGATACAACTCCTAGGGGAGGTGGGTGGGTTGTGAAGACTTATTCCTGCTGTTCCCAGAGATCACCTGTTACAGGTAAGTAACTGTGCTATCTCCAGGAACAAGCAGGAATGAGTCTTCACATATGGGGACTCCCTAGCTATAGATGCCAGGGAGAGATCCCATAAAATGCATGTCCCTGGATCAGGACTGCACTTTCCACACATGGATCTCCGGCAACCCATGAGGGATGGGGGGTAGGAGTTGAAAGAAGAGGTAGCTGTAAGGAAAAACAGCAAAGCTAAGGACTACAGGAGAGAAGTCCTTGGTATTAATGATAAGTATCATTAAAATATTTAATGAACAATCACAAAATGGATCTTACCTACTGAATTGTAAGAAGTAGAGAGCATGATGGAGTCTACTGGAGAAACAGTAGAGGATCCTCAAGGTGACCTCACAGCAGTGAGGGTGAAGGTCCAAATCTGGAATTGGCAGGTGACCCAGGTGTCAACTGGGGTAGTAGAAGAATGGCAGGTCTTCAGTGGAAAGCTTTATGGAAAAAGCTGAAAACTCCTTTAGCTATAGAGGTATTAACATTGAGGAGTTAAAAAGGAAGACTGACCGATTTGGACAAGTAGCCCAGTCCTGGAGGGAAGAAGGGTATGGAAAAGGAACCCGCCTTCCCAAGGAGGACAGATGTGAAAGGGCTGAAACCTCAGAACTACTGAAGATCTACACAGTCTTTCCTAGCTGGTGAGAGATAGGAAAGATATTGAAGCATGCTGCTTCAGGGATAACTAGATCTAGAGTAAAGCGGAAGCTGTTAGTACCACAGTAGTGGTTGTGTGCACAACAGCCCCCACATACCCAGGGACAGTATGAAGACATGCTAGTCCACTGTCTGGAACTTCTAAGAAGGTAAAAACCTTTATAGCATAGACAGTTAGGGAGAGAGTATGTAATACATATCTACCCATAAAAAGCATCTCAACATATATATATATATATATATATATAATATGTATATATATATATATATATATATATATATGTGTAATATATAGGAATATATATATAGGGGCATAACCAATGCACACACAGCTTACAGACATCTGTATGTATAGAATGTACAGGGATATAGACATACATGAATATTGAAGTCTGAAGGTACATGTCTGCAACTAAGCCCCATAAGAACATTCACATGAGAGATGTGAAGGAGAAAGATTCATCTAATAACAAGAAGGTGGAACCTACTTGAAAAGATATATAGAGAATCTATTCTTTCAGGCTAAGAGGGTGCAGGAATGCTATCCAGTAAAATAACCAGGATGGTTGCGTGAAAAAACAGAGGATAATATCAGTCTGTAGAGAACAAGTCGTGAGTTTTGTAGAACTCTGACATGGTAAATGGACAGAAAACGCATAGAAGGAGATACTAGGATGACCCATTGGGGGGGACACAGAGGTATCATGCGTTACTAGTAGACAATGTGCTGTCCATGAGGAGTAGGATAGCATAAGGTCAAGCTGTAAGGAAAAAGAACATATTCCTACAGGATTGGGAAACTCCTTGGACATTCACGCAGAAAAAAGCTTATATCCTGCATTATAAACAGGAGAGAAGAGGGTGTGGAGAATCCTCACAGTCATGGAAAATGACTGATAAGCCTTTTCTACTATATAGAATAGCCATCAGAGACAAAGTTCAATGCTCTCTAGCAAGGGCCCATAGTAGAAAGCTTCTCTGAAGATTGCAGAGAGCATTATGCAGGAGAATTAGGAGATAAAACTGACAGTAGGTCAGCTGTGTTGCCACATCCAAGGAAATGGAGATGGCCAGAAAGAAGATAATGTGAGAAGCCTGAAGTGAGTAGGGTTATCCAAGATAGAAGAGGACTGTCTTGGAATCACTACTAAGGCTAGACAAAAGTGGTGGAGACAGACTGGAAACTTGTGGGAAAGTACCAGTAGTTCAATTACTAGAACTCCTGCATGAACAGCAGCTGAAAGAGACAGCAGAGAGAACCTTTCTGTGTAAAACAGAGAGAAGAGACAAAGGGAGAGAAATATTCCTGTCCCTGTCCGACAGCTGTCCAGAAAATTTATCTAGAGAAGCTGTCCAGTATGGTACCACTCATTCAGGGTCCCTGTCCGACAGCTGTCCAGAAAATTTATCTAGAGAAGCTGTCCAGAAAATTTATCTAGAGAAGCTGTCCAGTATGGTACCACTCATTCAGGGGAAACCCTGGAGGAGAGGGTAGAGAAAACATGTAATTGAGGGGTGACTTACCATATGGTGAGTCAATGGAAGGAAAAAATGTTCATGGTGGGACAGAAACTATCATGGGATAGTTGTTAACTTCTCTTCTTGGTAGGAAGAAGAGATCTGTAACCCATGGACAAGAATATCTTGACAGCTTAGCATATTCTGAGAAAGGAAAGCACATGAAGAGTTTTAAAGAAAAAAACAGTGAACAAACTTCTGCGAAGAAGAAGTTAACTGTAGGTGGCAACCTTCAAGAACCTATGGTTGCTGGGTATGCTGAGACTGGATAGAGTTTGGTGTCCCCTGCTTGGGTACATCTGGAAGATGGGCAGGAGAAGAGTGAAACCTTCTTTTCTTAGGGAAAGAAGGTTTGGTAGGACATTTCCTACCTCCTGGGGAAGAAGGCGGCTTAGGATGGTCCCTAGAACCAGGGAAGTCAGTGGAGCAATGAGCAACCTGACGTAAAGCCTCTTTATTGAAGAGATTTTCTCCAGTACAAGGAGAATTTCCCAGTGTGTGTTGTGCCCATCTGCTCAAGTCTGAAGCTTGGAGCCAGGCTCTACGACGTGCTCCTATGGCAATAGCAGAGGATCTGCTAACAGACTCAAAAGAGTCTACAGAAGCACGAGAAAGGAACCAAGAGATATTTTGGCTATGACTAAGAAGTAAGGAATAGTCTGCAGCCTTAGGTTCTGATAGAAAAGGAGTCAAAAGAGATAATTTCTTTGTGACCTCCTGGAGAGATAGACTCATATAAAAAATGTAAGAGATAATCCTTGATGCCAGCATAGATGTTTGGAAGGTTTGACGTCCAAAGGCATCTAGAGCTTTAGATGCACGACCTGGCGGATAAGAAGAATGCTTCTTCTTGCTTTTTACCTTCCTCATTGCTGATTCCACTACAATGGAATGATGGGGAAGTTGAGTTTTTTGAAACCCTGGAGAGGGGGGCACCTGATACAGAACATCAGTTGCTGTAGAAGGAGAGGGAACCCTTAAAGATGATTCCCACATTCTCAGAAGAAGATCCTGCAAAAAATGATGTAAAGGAAGCATTATATTTTCCTTTTCTGCAGGAGAGCCTCGAGTATGATGACAGCCAGGGATAGGAATAGCAAGAAAGGTTGCCATGTCAAGGAGAAATTTTTGAAAAGAAGGATCTCCAATGGGAACTATCCCTGGGTAGGCTAAGGTTGAAGGAGCAGCCTGAGCACCAGGGGATGTACTGGTCTGGTGCCCAAAAAGAACCCCACTAGATGGATAGTGGTACTGGCAGTCACGATTTGAGGCAGTCAGTACTGCATCGTCTATGCCAGGTATCGATTCCAAACTAGGCATAGAGAGGATCGATGGTGCCGATGTAACTGCAGGAACCGACATCGATACCGGTACCGGTAGTCGAGTCGGAATCGGAGACGGTAACGCCCTCGAAGCAGTCATCGGAGGCTGCTCAAGCGGTACCGAGGCGACCCGAAACGCTTGGTGAATATCCTCGGTACTGCGTATCCGGAAACGATAGGGGTCGGTTCCGAGACACGTCGGTACCCAGTCATCTAGACTAGATAACGATTCCAGACTCGGCATCGAAGGTAGCGAGTCTATCGATGCATGTCTAGAGGGTACCGACGTCGGTGGTGGTATCGGCGATGTTGTCGATACAGGAAAGTCAATCTGAGTCGTATGAATCGGTCCCGAAGGTACCGAGGACGGCAGATGACGATCCCTGGTGAAGAGTGGATCACTCGACACCGGTGCCAATGCCGGGGTATCGGTACCGCTCGAAGCGGATGTCACCACCGAGCATGGCTCAGATACAGGAAAGTCAATCTGGAACGTATCGATCGGTCCCAAAGGTACCGAGGACGCCAGATGACGATCCCTGGTGAAGAGTGGATTCTGTGAGGGGTGAGACCCAGGAACAACCTGAAACCCCTGAAATGCTTTGGAGCCCGAAGACTCCCGCCGGGGTTTTAAAGCCAATTGGGTCTTGAGGGCATGGCCGGAGCCGTCATCATGCTTGGCATGAGACTTACCACTCAAGGACTGGCTAGTCTTAACAGACTGTTTGTGGGTTACCTGATCCTGTAGAGAAGAAAAAGCCGGTGCCCTCACTCCGGGAGGGAAAACGGTATCGAGGGAAACTCGAAACAGGGAAGTTCTTCTCACAATTTTGCAGCCTGAATGTTCAGGGGAAAAAGGGTCGGGACCCAAACAGGTTAGACACCAGGAATTGGAGTCTAAAAAGAAGACTGTGTTTCCACAGTGTAGGCATTTCTTAGGAGAAGAAGGCTCCATGATGGAGAGGCCTTGTAGGCCCAAAAAAGTTAAGACAGAAACAGAGGGAAAAATCTCTCTGAGTTTAAGAAAAAGAAAAGAAAAAACCCACCGGCGGTACCGGTGGCGGCGGGAGACACAGCCGCGACCACAAGAAAACAAGAATACAAGAATTTAAAGAAAAACGTTTCTGCGGTGACAGGAGGACGTCCTGCCGGCTCCGCGGAAAAACGAAAACTGAGGAGAGGCAGTGGAAAAGGCGGGAAGGCAGTGCGCAGGCGCGAGGGATTCTCCCAAAAGCTTTCTGATTGGATGCTGGAGAGCATTCCCGTGCAGGCTCCGTCGGTACCGACGTACCCATATGTGAAGACTCATTCCTGTTTGTTCCTGGAGATAGTCCTTGCTCATCAGAGCTTACAATCTAATCAAGACAAAGAACATCACAAAACTGGGAACTAGAGTACGGTGATAAACATAAGTGTTGAACAAGAGAATGAGGGATATTAGGATCCAAAAGCAGCCTTGAAGAGGTGGGTTTTTAACTTGAATTTGTATAGGGCTAGAGAAGGAGCCTGACATACTGACTCAGTTTGTTACAGGTATATGGAGTAGCAAGGTGGAATGAACGAAGTCTGGAGTTAGCAGTAGCAGAGAAGAGTCCCATTTCTAATCACTTCCCTTTCCAGTTGCGAGGGATATTAGAGGGCCTTCTTCTCTACACCCTCCAGTGGTTTTACTGGCAAAAATGAGCACTCTGCAGATGCATATTCATGGTGCCTGCAAGATGCCAATTGATGCATTATTAGAGTTTCGCAGAAGACTAAAAAACTCACCTCTTCATAGAATACTTTGGACCAGACATTTAACATAAAATAAGATTTTAATAAAAAAAAAAATCAATATGTAGGCATCCGACCTCTCTGTAAAACTACCCTATTCCCACATTTTTATAATTTAAATCAGGTCAATCACCACATGTTATTTACAGAACAGACACTGTAACCACAATTTTATTGTATCCAAATTGTTTGACGTTTACTGTTGATACACTGTACACATGTTATATATAACCCAGCTCATTTTGCTGTTAAAAAAAACCCTAGAATTTGGTTATTTGCAAACCGCTTTGGCTCTTAGATAAAGGGGTATAGAAAAAGTTTTAAATAAATAAATAAAAATGAAATAAATGGTCGGAGCAGGTAAAGACTTGCATAGTGGCGATGATGAGCAAGGCGATTCTAAAATCGGTCACACACATCTAAGTTTGGAGAACCATCCCAGAGACACCTCCACCACGCCCCTGTTCCTACAAGGACGTCCTTGTGCCAGAGACATCTCCAAACCATATTTCTAAAATGGCTCTGGGGACGTCTCCATGCTTTGAATATCTTTGTGCCCATTTTCAGATGTTCAAAGTACAAAGAGGGCTTCTAAAATGACCCCAAGTACACATAGTGATAAGACAGCACATACTTATGTGTCAGTCATGTGTTAAGTGTTCCCGAGGACATAGTTTTGGGCAGAACAAGGGCAGACGATATACATGTGTATTTTATAAAATATGTGAACATATGTGTGGAGTACACATATGGATTTATACCATCCTTGGAACAGGTGTAAAAGGTGTACATCAGTATATACACAATACAATGGTTGGTTCGGAGAGCCTGTTTTATAAAGACACTTATGTTACGTTTACAAAACAGGTGAGTTTTTAAACTTCTCAAAAAGGCATCCTGTCATAAAATCAGAAATTACTTCTTTAATTAGGATTCCTGAAGTACAGTTTGGAGTGGAATAATGAATGCATGGTCTAAGGAAATGATGTCACTCATGAAAAATAATGTCCACCTGTAACAGGTGTTTACCATAGACAGACGGAATGGTAAATTATACACGTGCATGACATCCAATGGCACCAGGACAGAACTGCTCTCCCTGAGTTCAGAACTTTAGTGTGGAGTGGAGGAGTGGCCTAGTGGTTGGGGCAAGGTACTTCAGGCCGGAAGGTCGGGGGTTCAAATCCCACTAGAGGACAGCAACCTTGGGCTGGAAGGACTGGGGTTTCTAGTCCCACAGGTGCTCCTTGTGGTCTTGGGCAAGCCACTTAACCCTCCATAGCCCATGTTCCCTGTAAAATAGTTATCTCCAAGTTATAATGCCCTGTTCAATGTAATTTCAGTTTGTTCAATGTAAACCGCACTGATGCAAAATAGCACGGTATATAAGAGAATGTAAATAAATTAAATAAATAAATAAAATAGTTTAAAAGTTCTGAACAGCACAGCCCTTTCCACAAGCCCTATAGAAGTTGGAGGGGGGTGGGGGGCGACTATTAAGCAGTGGTTTGAGATGGAAGAGGCCAGTGTGAGGGGTCCTCCATTAAAGACCAGACCATGGTTCATGATAAGTAAAGAAATCAAAAGAGGGGTGGAGAATCCATTTGCAGAATTAATTTTGACAATTTGGTGCTCCTTAAAGCTGATTCTTCTGCAGCAAAGGAGATATTCTTATTATACTCCTATTTCCCATAATCCAGAGCCTGCCTATTTTTAAAAGATGGTTGAAGCGGGGGCTGAGCAATTTAGGTCAATTGTTTGAAGATGGAGTAATTCAAGTTTTTAGGGAATTGCAGGAGGATTATCAGTTACTAGCTAGAGATAATCTTCCCATATCTTCAGGTGCAGCAGGATCTGACCGGGGAAATAACTCCTTTTGAGAATCTTTTGGAGTGCAAAAAGTCTAGGATTTACAGGATTTGTAGAGTTCTGAATATCCGTGGTGAACAGAAGAATAGGGATGTGCTAGCAAGGGCAAAAAATCTGGGGAGGGAATTCAACGTGAAGGAACATAAATACATTTTTGAGAGAACAGTGAAACTTTCCATTTCAAGTCAAGTGCTAGATAATGGACATAAAGTCCTCTTATAGTGGCATTATATGACATGGAAGATTCTAATGATACTTAAGAGAGGAGAGAGGAAATGTTGTGGGGAATGTGGGGCTTAAGGAACTTCTCTATGTATGGTGGGAATACATAAAGATTCAACAACTTTGGGATCAAGATTTGTACATTTTTAGGTACATTGGTGAAGGAAACTGTGTCCAAGAAAATGGAGATGGCACTCTTGAACTGTCAGATTCCAAGGGTGGGAGGGCTGGAGAGTAAATTGGCACTGGGAATGGCAGCCACCAGAATGGTAATTGCGGCAAACTGAAAGCAAACCAAGCCCCTTCTTTACAAATGGTACAAGATAAATTTGATATTTATATGACATGTACAGACTGAAGAGGTTTGATCCTACTTTACTACCTGGACGGGGGAAAAAAGGTTGAAAATGGCTGCTGGGGGTAGAATGGGGTGGGGGTTTCAGATGAGGTAGGGTGGTTAGAGGTATATGGAGGTGAAGAGGTTAAGTAGTCTTTTGCTTAGAAGACTGGCTGTTCCAAATTGATGTATGTGTACCACTGGCACCTTTGGTGCTGTACCAAGTTATAAAATAAATAAACTAAAAATATAAAAGAAGAAATACTCTGCTAAGAATGCTAGCTAATTGGTTATGGAGTCCCAGAATGTAGGTAGCTTGTATGTGACTAGCTATATCAAAGCCCCAAATCCTAGCTGCTTCCCGGCAAAGGCAAAGAGAGACGGTACTCCTTGCTTGTTTACATAAAACTACTACTACTACTATTTAGCATTTATATAGCGCTACGCACGCAGCGCTGTACAGAAATACAAACATCACTATCTGCTTGTCTGTCTGAATCAGGACTGAAGAACCTTGTAGAAGATGAACGAACATCCATAGAGCACAGTAAATTGCTCTGAGCTCTAATGATTGATCTGAAGATTTGTCTTGTATCTCAAACACCTCCCTTGGTAATGGTGGCTGTTGAGGTGAGCCCCGCAGGCTATTTTTGAAGCATCTGTGTTTGGGATATTTTGGTGCTGCGACAATGCAATGTGGACGCTTGTCAAAAGTGGGTTTGCAAGCCCATCACTTCAACATCATTCATAGTCAAGGAGGTGACTAAAAAACTGATAAAAGGTTGGGAATTTGAGATCCCACTGGGGGTGTCTCATTTTCAGATGGGCGAAAAGGACTACATGAACTGCAGACATTGTCTGGTCATTACCTTAGTAACTAATTGTAAAACATGAACATGCGTAGTGAGTATCTAGATTCTTTTCTCTGGTAAGAAAGTCTTGGTTTGAAGAACGTCCAGAATTATGCCTATAAATTAGATGAAATTTGTTGGGTGTTGCATAGACTTCTGGAAACTAATTAGATAGAGTTGTGGTCAACGTTTTGGCACCCCTACTTCACCAGATTAACAGTACGCTTTTCAGACACTATGACACTGTTATGTAAATAGTTGTTTTGTAAATAGTTTCTCCTGTTATCCAAGTTGATTTTCCTGTTATCTGTAATGACCAGATAAATGTAACTTGTCTGAGGTTTCTTGTTCCATGTAAACCGCGCTGATAACGAATAGTGCGGTATATAAAAAAATGTTAATAAATAAATAAATAAATAACCCCTGCAGTTCAACCACTTAATGTCCAATATCTCCTAAAAAAAGTGGCTAGAGAAATGACTTTGGACTATATATGTACACATATTTGACACATAAAAGAATCAAATAAAGCAAAACTAATTAAAAAAAGAAATAGCAAGAAATCGTATAAAAACTGGAACACTGCCACAACATGGATTATAGGTACCCTTATAAACAATTCAAATCAGTTTGAACAGAACCACATTCCCACTGCAGTAAAATCAGACATACCTGTGATCAAATCTCAGTACTCACATAACTTGAATCAACCAATGAACAATTGCTCTAATGTTTAAAATGGCCACATTCACTCCCTGTTCCATTTTCACAATGGCAAAGACAACAGAGCTGCCCAAGATCATCAGAAAATCCATCATCACCAAACATCAAACTTCAAAGGGATACAAGGCCATTTCCAAAGACCTTGGGAGGCCTGTGTCTACAGTTCGCAATGTTATTAAGATGTTTTCTGCTCATGGAACTGTCAGGATGTGGTGGGAAGAGGAAAATTAATTCAAGAAGTCTTTGAAGATTAGTGCAAACTGTTGGAAAAACACCAATAGCTTAAGGCTAACATGGAGCAATCTGTAGTGGTGGTTTCAACCCGCACCATATGTCTTGCACTAAACAAAGAAGGACTTCATGGGCAAAGGCCAAGGAGCACCCCACTGCTCAAAGACAGACATAAAAAGGCACACCTGATATTTGCCCAAACCCACCTTGAGAAACCACAATCCTTCTGGGAAAATGTTCTGTGGACAAATGAAATCAAACTTGAGCTCTCTGGCAATGCAGAGCGATACATTTACAGGCGAAGAAATGAAGCTTATAAAGAAAAAAACACCCTTCCTACAGCTAAATATGGTGGAGGTTCCATAATTCTGTGGAGCTGTTTTGCTGCCTCAGGAACTAGAGGCCTGGAACATTAAAGGAATCATGAAGTCAAAGGACTACCGAGGTATTTTGGATTAAAATGTGCTACCTAGTATCAGAAAGCGAGGTCTGGGTCGAAGGTCATGGGTCCACCAGCAGGACAATGACCCAAAACATATATCCAAAAGTACAAAAGCATGGTTAAAAAGGAATAAATAGACTGCTTTAAACCGGCCAGCAATGAGTCATGATCTCAATCCAATCGAGAATCTTTGGAAGAGCTGAAATCTGCCATTTGTAAAAGGAATCCAGGAAACATTCATGAGCTGGAACAAATCACATTTGAAGAAAGGGAGAAACTACCAGCAGGCAGATGTAAGAAACTTATAGATGACAACAAGAAATGTTTGGAGGCTGTCATCATTGCCAAGGTTGTGCAACCAAATATTAGTGAAAGGTGCCATTAATCTTGTCCAGGTCATATTTTGATTTTTTTCCCCAGAAATTACCACATCTAAGTTGAACAGACATACCATTTTTTGTTGTATATCTTTGAACATACTATTAAAGTATTACGATGACATACTGTTGGGAATATTTCCAACTATTTCTCAAGGTAATGTACAGAACATACCTAAAATGCAAGGGTCTCAATAATGTTGACCAGAACTGTATCTCTGAGATTGGAGAAGAGTAACAGTATTGTATACAAGAGCCTGTGCTTCTGAAGTGACCACCAGAAACCAGTCATCTAGATAGGGAAATACTAGATATCCTTGTTGGTGAATGTAGGCAAACGCTACAAGGCGCTGTGTAAATGAGTGGGGCTGATGCAAGGCCTAAAAGGTAGTAGTTTGTATTAGTAATGATTGGAATAAAGAGTAAACCTCAGATACTGTTTGCAACGTGGATAAATTGGGATCCGAGTGTATGCATCATTGAGATCAAGAGTACATAACCAATCTCCCTCATTGAGAGGAAGAATGGAAGGGAGCATGGTCATTTTTAATTTTTCTTTGAGAAGAAACTTGTTAAGGTCTATGAAATCCAAGATGAGGCGCAAGCTCTCTTCCTTTCTTTGGCATGACAAAGTACCTGGAATAGAAATCCCTATTATTTATGAGCTCTACGGCTTTGGATTGAGACAGAAGACACACTTCTTCCTTTAGGAGACTAACATAAGAGGAGGAAAGATAGGTCCATGTTAGATGACGGTCTGAGAGGCAACTGGTGAACTCGAGAAGGCACCACAAATGAAACCCAAAAAGAGGGGAAAATTCAAACCTATATACAAAATCCCAACTGTATTTTCACTTAATTCTTTCAAGCATCAGGAGAATCTTACTGATAAGGAAAAAAGATCTCTGCACCAAAGCCAGTATCGAGAGGCTATTTCAGTACAGCATCATCGGTCATAAGAAAACCATCACAGTATAAATTCCCAACATAGACAGAATTTCTTGAAATACAGTTCAAGCAATTCATATCACTACTAAAAAAAATCTTTTTAAAAATTACACTTATCTTCATTCCAATGAGATATCCACAGGAAGCCAGACCATATACTGTGAAAAATTACTGTCTCTTCGTTCTGTGCAAGCACTCCAAAACAGTCGATCATTCAAATCATTCCAATCCAATCAATCATTTAAATCACTCCATTCCAGTAGGCCCCATTTCGCCAAAAAGCTGCATCAGGGAAACTGCACTAAGAAAGTGCGGCATTTCTTGGCAGTTTCCCTGGTGCAGCTCTTTGGCGAAATGGGGCCCACTGGAATAGAATGATTTGAATGATCAACTGTTTGGCGTGCTTGCACAGAATGAAGAGACAATAATTATTCACAGTATATAGTCTGGCTTCCTGTGGACATCACACTGGGATGAAGATAAGTGTAATTTTTAAAAAGACTTTTTGAGAAGTTGCCAGTGATGATATGAACTGCTTGAACTGTATTTCAAGAAATTCTGTCTACATTGGTAATTTACATGGAGAATGATTTTCCTTTTTTTTTTATGACTGATGATGCTGCATTGAAATAGCCAATCTATACTGGCTTTGGTGCTGAGGTCTTTTTTCCTTCTCAGTAAGATACTCCTGATGCTTTAAAGGATTAAGTGAAAATACAATAGGTACATAGGCTTGAACTCGAGGAGGTAGCCATTATACTGAAGAACGAGCAATCTGTGGCGATGATCTACCAAGAAAGAAGAAAGCACTGAACCAGACCTCCTACAGAGAGAATAGGTTGAAAACTCTGCAGTTGGAGTACGGGAGGATAGTCAAAAGGCTACTGCTTTGGCTGAACAAGGGCTACTGGTTTTGTCTAAGCTCTTTCCCTCTATTGTGGCTTCTGCAAACAGGGCATGGTACTTGCTGAGGCTGCTTTTGATAAAATCTTTTATGGTAATAGAAGCCTTGGCAATATTGGTTAAAGGAAGCATGCCTCGCCAAAGAGCTTGATGAAGAAGGTGCAATGGCTGAGAGAGGCAGAAGCGTACAGCAATGATTCCTCACCATATCCACTGTCTCCTTTGGTTTTTTTTTTTCAAAGAGAAAATCTCCACTACAAGGGACATTGGCCAACTTGGAATGGGCATCTTCCTGCAATTCGGAGGCTTTTAAGAATGCTAGGCATCTAGCTGCAATCACAGAGGCAGAAATTCTGTCAGAGATCTCAAAGACTTCAAAAACAGTATGAATGGGATGAAAACCACATTCAGCCTCTGTGAATATGGCAGCCAACTGTTTGAGCTTGAAAAGAAAAACTAGGTGAAAACAAGTAAACTTTCTGAAAGATAGTATGCATAATTAGATCATGTATAGCTGATGGGTGGCCATCACCTCCCAACCAATAAGAATCAACCAGGGAGTACCACAAGGATCCGCCCTATCTGCGCTATTATTTAATCTCTACATTCAACCGATCTGCGACATAATCAAGAACCACAATATACAATACACTATCTACACAGATGACATCATGATATACACTCCAATCAATCTTGACAACCCAGACTACACCAAAATATCAGACTGCCTCCAGCAAATGACACTGGATGCTAGAAAACAACCTGACTATAAACTGCAACAAGACAGAAGCACTAATCATCACCCGAAACGCCGCCTTCACCCCACCACCCGACATCAGACTCAACAACATCACCATACCAATAAAGACCGAAGTAAAGTACCTCGGAGTGACACTCGATAAAGACCTGAATCTACAGTTGCACATCAGCAGAACCACCAAAAATGCATACCTCAAAATGAGAACCATCTGATGCATCAAGCCAATTCTCTCACAGGATCACTTCCGCTCCATCTGTCAAGCTCAAATCACACCCATATTAGACTTCGACAACCCCATCTACCTTGGACTCTCAAACCTCCGGCCCCTGCAGATGGCTCAAAACACTGCCGCCCGATTAATAACGGGATCATCAAGACACGATCACATCACCTCCATTCTCAACCAACTCCACTGGCTCTCCATCAGATATAAGGCAATACTAAACATCTTTAAAATCAAACACAACCTCTCAGCAAACAGCCTACTACCCCTCATCAAATCCGACACAAGCACCAGACCAAGGAGGAGAGGCACCTCAGGATCCATTATCACCCCTGTAACATTTACCAAAGCAAGACAAGACACAACAAGAAGAGCACTATCCATGGCTGCCCCCGCTCTCTGGAGCTCCCTCCCAGACGACCTACTATCAACTACAGACATCAAGGACTTCAGGAAGCAGCTCAAAACCACGCTCTTTATTGAACACTATAGTGACATTACATAATCAACCTGTGCTTTAGCCCATGGCTACCTAACATTCCGCCCCCCCATCCCTGTATATAACTACCTGTACATAGCTTATCCTGTATATAGCTGTATATAACTACTTGTACGTAAATACCTCACCAAGAAATCATTCCCTTCACTCCCATAACCACTCTACTGTGTTAACACTGCATGCCTACCCCTACTAACTCTATACTTTGATTGTTTGAAGTATAAACCGCTTTGATTTCAGGATAAAGCGGTATATAAATCTTTTTAAATAAATAAAATAAATAAATAAATATGTGCAGTGAGCATGGCTCCCTGGAACTCTCTCCTCCCGGTGATCTATCATATGGGGGTCTTTTCCTAAAGGAATGTTAGAAAAATCTCTACACTCTTTGGCTTTTCTCATGGTCACTTCCACAGCTAATGAGTGAAAAGCTAGACCTTGCTAAAATCTGGAGCTGGCTGGACTTTATCTCTGAAATCCAACGCCTTGGAGACAAAGTGAACTGAGTGCATTTTTCCCCACAAGGTATTGCAGAGCTCATGAATAGGAATGGCCAGTTGTTTTGGGAGCCTCTATTTATTTGAGAAATCCAAATATATCAACTCTGAATTTTACATCCTGATATAGCAAAAAAGGCATTTCCTTAGGCATCTTTTGAACAAATTTTGGACAGGACATGTCCTCAAATGGAGATTCGTTTCTCACCAGAATCCAAAACACCATCCACATGAGAAACAACTGGTTTCCAGGGAAGAGGGAGAAAACAAATGTGCAGGCTCTTGCTTGGACTCAAAAATGTACAGCAAGGACATGACAGTATTTTGTGACCTAGTGTCCCATTCTGCTGGTGCAAGGCACGAGGCTTAAGAAGGCTCCACTGTAGTATATTGATAGACAGTATCAGGTAACTTCTTGCAATAGTCCTTGAGAAAGTCATGAAATGTTTTCATCAGCTAGTCACTAAGACTGGAGGCAATGAGAAAAGCTTTTGTGCACTGGGCCACGCAGAGGCTAACAGATCTGCACTAAAGATATCTTGGGCCAAGTTTCTACTGCAGAAAAAAATCCAACTGCTTTCAGTTGTGTTTTCGGCAAGGTCAAAAACCCAACTTTGGCAACTTTTTTTTAATAACAATAAAATATAATCATATAGTAGAAGTTTTGATAAACGCAACTCTGCAGGAAAATAATGCAGGAGAGCTTTGTTTCACATCCGTTCAGCTCAGCAGAAAAACACAAGACTGAAGAGCAGAGGGAAGGGTCACATGTTCTGGAGAGCAGTTCGTCCTAGCACCATCAGATGACATCACTATTTGCATGCCCAACTCAAGCCTGCTTGTTGATGGAACTTATCCTTGAAAAGCTTTTTTTGAAAGTAAATGGCAGAAGTGACCTACACACAGGACTGTACCTAGCCCTGTGCGAGCGGTGCGGCCACACAGGGCACAAAGGCTTAAAGGGTGCATTTCAGCTGTCTGCCGTGGCCTGCCGCCACCACTTTTTCTTCTCTCAGCAGCAGCAGGCCACTGCAGACAACTGAAATGCCCCCTTAAGCCTTCTCACAGCACTCTAAGCAGGTCTAGTTCCTCCTTCCTTTGACGCAACGTCAGAGCAGGGAGGGACAGATCTGCTTAGAGTGCCGGCGACTGCACATCGGGCGTGCCTCTTCTCTCCTGCTGCCGCACAGAAAGTGGCTGGATGGAGGTGCGGGGGGTGGGCACGCACCCAATGTGCAAGTCACACAGGGCGCGATTCATGCTCAGTACGGCCCTGCCTACACACAGACCTAATAAAATTATACACAGTGAGATATAGTTTTGGTTTTAAGAAAGTAATGTGTTGTCTATGGCTTTAACTGATGAATGTTAAATGTAATGTCTTTCTGTGGTTTTATGCAATTTATTATTATTGATTTGGGTTTTGCTCATGCTTTTTCAGTAGTAATTCAAGATAAATTACATCCATGTACAGTACATATCTCCCTATCCCTGGAGGGCTTACAAGCTTCTATTTGAGGCGAAAGATCACAAGGAGTGTCCCTGTGTCAAAGATCACGAAGATTTGATCCCTGGCTTCCCTGGTTCTCAGCCTGCTGCTCTAACTAATGTGCATGTGTTCCTTGTCCAGAACTGTGGATGGTGAGGGTTATAAATATTTTAATTAATCAGGTAAATTAATAAAATTGATCAACCAATCAAAACAAAAACATCTCTAAGGTGAGGGAAAAAAAATGTGCGACTTTCCAGGACTGGAGCAATTGGCTTCAATCACAGTTGTATGTCAGATAGGAAGGGAAACTGAGATCTTATACACAGAGAGACAGAACCTACACAGTATAAAGGAGGAGACAGATGGGGATCATTAAGAACCGAGATGAAATCTGAACACACAAAAAAAAAGAAAAACCACAATACATATATAACCTCAACTGTACTGGGTGCCACTGGTCTAATTAAAAATAGCTTCCAAGCACTTCTCTGTGTATTTTCCATGTATATTATGATCTGTATAGCACATACCAGATGAGCACAGCACTGAACGGATACACATAGTTGATAATCTCTGCTCCTTGGAGCTTACAGTCTAATAGAGACAGACAGAAAGAACACACAACAAAACTCACAAAACGTGGGCTTTAAATTAAGACAACAAAGCTATGACTGAGAAGATTCAGGTTAAGTAGGATTAAATTGAGAAAGGGGGAAAATTGTAACAGAGTATCATCAGTTATGATATCTGGGATTGGAAATTTTAAGGAGAATTTTGGGTGAGTAAGTTGTTGCTGAACAGCCTAGTCACATGGAGTAGTGTGAAGCAGGGTATCAGTCCCAAATTCTGTCTGTGAGAAATGCACTCCTCGTTCTCGAGCCCAGCATAAAACCATGAGAGTTAAAAATTAAATCAGATGAAATTGTGGGTAGGATTAGTTAAGAAAGAGGAGAGGCAACTTCAATTAATTAAGTTATAAAAAGTCACCTCCATACCTAATGGGTGAATCAGCCCAAAATTAGTTTCTCCAGACGTAATGTATAATTACAAAAAGGCAAGGAAGGGATGGATATCTCTTATAGTGACCCCACTGCCTGCCGTGGATGCTGGCTGTTGTACTGACCTGCAGTCTGGCAAGGATGCTGGCTTTCTTGGAGTTGGAGGAGTAGCTACGGGAACAGGAAACGCTGCAGAAGCGCTTGGTTTTGGAAAAGAAGGCATCTTTCGTGCCCACGATGCCACACATCTCACAGATAGCTGGGAAGGAGGGAAGGAGAGAGCATGAGTCACAGATGCTTGGCCTCCCAAGCCAATCAGTATCTTTCTCAGGCTTTCTGAGACCTAGTACCTGTGCTGGTCCTGGAGAAAAAGAGTAGTTATTCACCTGTAACAGGTGTTCTCCAGGAGCAGCAGGAATCAGTCCTCACTTATGGGGTGACATCGACGTCAATGGAGCACCCATGCGGAGCAATTCCCCAGCTTTCTAAGAAAGCCTTTGGGAATACTGCGCGCATGCGCGGTCCCCTTCCAGCCTAAAGGTGCCATCTTGCTCAGTCAAATGACATAGCTAAAAAAACAGCACACAAAAATGTAAAAATAAACTATGTACAACAGCAACTCCCAGGGGAGGAGGGAGGGTTCTGAGGACTGATTCCTGCTGCTCCTGGAGAACACCTGTTACAGGTGAGTAACTACTCTTTCTCCAGGACCAAGCAGGAAGTCAGTCCTCACTTATGGGACTCCCCAGCTTCAGGCTACTGGGGACCCAGAGCTGAAAAATGAGCTCCCTCTAGCCACAGCATCAGAGAAAGAATTTCACTGAAAACATACCTCTACCGGTAGCCCAACCAGAGGGCTGGAGGGTAGGAGTTGCCTAAACCTCAAAGAGATTCCGGAGCACTGCCTGACTGAAAGCACTGTCCCTATGGGACTCCCTCTCCAGGCAGTAATGGGCCGCAAAGGTCTGGCTTGAGGACCAAGTTGCAGCCCTGCAGATGTCTGCCAACGGTACAGAGCGGAGATGAGCTACTGAGGCAGCCATTGCCCTGACATGGTGGGCCGTGACCCGACCCTGCAGGGGAAGGTCAGCTGCCTTATAAGCCCAGGTAATACAGTCAGCCACCCAGATGGACAAGGTACGCTTGGAGACAGATAACCCTAACTTATTAGGGTCAAAAGATACGAAGAGCTGAGTAGCCCTCCTATGCCCCTGCGTACGCTCAAGGTAGAAGGATAAGGCCCTCCTACAGTCCAGGGTATGCAGGACTGTCTCAGCCCGGCTGGCATGGAGCCTAGGGAAGAACGTTGGAAGAACCACCTCCTAGTTGAGATGGAAAGAGGAGACAACTTTAGGGAGGAACTTAGGATGAGTCCGAAGGACTACCCTGTTCCTATAGAAGCAAGTGTAAGGCCTGTCACAGACCAGGGCTTGAAGCTCACTCACCCTCCTGGCCGAGGTCAGGGCCACAAGGAATACAGCCTTCCAAGAAAGGAAGCGGAGAGGACATGTAGCCATCGTCTCAAAGGGTGGGCGAGTCAGTTGCTGCAAGACCACATTCAATTCACACTCAGGGGCCGGTGGACGGATAGGAGGTTTGAGCAAAAGCAAGCCTCTGAGAAACCTGGACACCAAGGGGTGAACAGACAAAGAGTGCCCCTCCACCAGTGAGTGGTGAGCTGCTAGAGCAGAGAGGTGGACCCGAACCGAATTGGACTTAAGGCCTTGATTGGACAAGTGCAGCAGATACTGAAGCACTAGCGGTACAGTGCAGGCGAAAGGATCCTCCTTGCGCTGCTGACACCACATGGAGAACCTTTTCCACTTCAGGGCATAGGTTTTCCTGGTGGACTGCTTTCTAGAGGCCAAGACCACCTCCTCCACTTCTCGGGGTAGGCCCCAGGGAGCCAACACTACCCTTGCAGCCTCCAAGCCATCAAATTGAGAGATTTGAGATTGGGGTGCAGAAGGGAACCCTGATCCTGAGAGAGAATATCGGGTTGCAACCCCAGAGGTAGTGGTGTGTCCACGGCTAGCTGGAGCAGAAGTGGAAACCAGGGCTGCCTCGGCCTCCTGGGAGCTATCAGAAGTACCGAGGCCTTGTCCCTTAGAATCTTGAACAAGGTTTGGGCCACCAGAGGCGTGGGAGGAAATGCATAGAGGAGGCCCTGGGACCAAGAAATCAGGAAGGCATCCGCTGCTGTCCGCAGGGGATGCGGTTGCCTGGAACAGAACCTGGGCAGCTGCCGGTTCAGGGGACTGGCAAAGAGATCTATGGAGGGAAGCCCCCATCTCAGGAAAATATTCTGAATCACCAAGGGGTGCAGTTGCCACTCGTGGGGTTGCAGAATCCTGCTCAACCAGTCCGCCAGGAAGTTTTCCTGGCCAGGGAGATAAACAGCCTTGAGAAACATGTGTTTGAGAGCAAAAGACCACAGGGTCTGCGCCTCTCGACACAGGAGGCTGGACCCCATGCCCCCCTGCTTGTTCACGTAGAACATGGCCACTTGATTGTCCGTCTGCACCAGAACAGACTGGTGAGCCAAGGTGTGAGAGAAGGTTTTGAGGGCTAAGCGAATAGCCCGAAGTTCTAGTAGGTTGATCTGTTGCGTGGCCTCCCATGGAGACCATAGGCCTTGAGTGCACCGGTCCAGACAATGTGCACCCCAGCCCTGCAAGGAGGCATCTGTCGTCAACACCACTGTGGGGACAGGCACCTGGAAAGGCACCCCCTGAAGTAAGTTGGGGGGGTGTAGCCACCACTGCAGGGAATGCAGGAAGGGTTTGGATACCCTCACTTTGTCCGCTAGGCTCCCTGTGGCTTGCTTCCACTGAGTTCTGAGGCACCACTGTGCAGGCCTCATGTGGAGGCGGGCATTAGGGGTCACATATACCGTCGACGCCATGTGGCCTAGGAGCTGTAGACAGAGTCGGGCAGAAACCCTTGGCATGCTGAGAAACCGGGAGGCCAACTCCATGAGCCTCTGAGCCCTGTCTTCTGGCAAGTAAGTCCAGCCGCGCCCCTATGAACTCTAGGTTCTGGGAGAGGAGCAAAGTGGACTTTGCAAAGTTTATGACAAAGCCTAGGTGCTGAAGGAGTGATACAGTTCGAAAGGTGGCCTGCCTGGCCTCCTGGTAAGTCTGACCCCTGATGAGCCAGTCGTCCAGATAGGGGAAGACAAAAACACCTTGAGTCCTCAAGTAGGCCGCCACCACAGCCAGGCACTTTGCAAAAACCCTTGGGGCGGAGGTGAGGCCAAAAGGCAGTATTCTGTACTGGTAATAGTTTCCTCCCACAATGAACCTGAGGTACTTTCTGTGGTCTGGATGAATGAGGATGTGAGTATACGCATCCTTGAGATCTAAGAAGCATAGCCAATCTCCCTGCTGGAGGTAGGGCAGAAGTGTTCCAAGAGTAAGCATCTTGAACTTTTCTTTCTCCAAGAACTTGTTGAGGTTCCTGAGGTCTAAAATAGGCCTGAGGCCACCGGTTCTCTCTGGCACGAGGAAGTACCTGGAGTAGAAACCGTGCCCCTGCAGGCGAGGAGGTACAGGCTCCACCGCCTTGTCCAGAAGCAGACCTTGAAGTTCTTGAAGAAGGAGGTCTGTGTGTAGAAGAGGCCTTAGAGGCTCTCCGGGGATGTAGGCAGGGGGCAACTGCTGGAAATGAAGCATATAGCCTCTGTGGACTATGCTCAACACCCAAGCATCCCCTGTAATGGGTGTCCACCTGTGGGCAAACAGGGCTAGATGACCTCCTGTGCAGGAATGGGGCAGCAGAGGTGGAAAGGCTATGCTGTAGAAGTCAAAAAACCCCTCCCTGCTGAGCAGGAGCAGGAGCCGGAGGCTTGGGGGTCTTCTGCCTATGGGGCCCATGTCCCTGCCCCTTGGCCTGCTGACCCTGCTGGGGAGGCCTGGTACTGAGGGAAAGGTTTGTAGGCAGCTGCCTTTCTAGGGTAAAAGGACTTTTTACCCGAGCCCTTCTTCTTATGAGAAGGGGCAGACGTTTTCCTGGACAGCCTTGTCCTAGTCAGGTGCTCAGTTTCGAGCTCAGCCGCCTTCTCGGCCATGGGTTTGCCAAAAAGGTTTTCACCTCGGCAAGGGACATCGACCAACTTGTCCTGCACCCAGGGCTCAAGGTCCGATGACTGCAGCCATGCCTGGCGTCGGGCTCCGATGCTGGCTGCCGCTACACGAGCCGAAGCCTCGAAACCATTGTAGGCCACTCGGGACATGAACTTAGAGCAGTCCCAGATTCCTGAGGACAAAGTCTGGAACCTCTCCAAAGGTTCCCCGGAGAGGCCAGCAGAGAACCCGGCAATCTCTTTCGCCAGGTCTCGTAAGTACATGCCCATGTACAGCTGGTAGGACTGGACACAGCAAGCAAGCATGGAGCCCTGGAAGCACTTTCTGCTGAAAGCATCCAGGTTCTGGGCCTCCCTGCCGGGAGGCACCGCAGAATACATCTTCTGGCTCTTCAGACAATGCATGGCCGATTCCACCACCATGGAATGGTGTGGCAGCTGCACCTTCTGGAATCCAGGGCTCTTACGGAGTCGATAGATAGAATCGACCCGCTTGCTTAAGACCGGCACCGAGGCCGGTGCCTCCCACATCCGGAAGAGGAGCCATTCCAGCATCGGAGGGACCGGCACAGTAAAGGCCTCCTTCGGAGGAGAGTCATACTGGAGGGCCTCGAGCTCCTCGGCTCGAGGCTCCTCCTCGGGGTCCGCGGGAATCGCCAACGCCTTGGCCATGTCCCTGACGAACTCCGAGAACCTGGTGTCCTCCAGTGGGGACCTACTCCGGGGCTCAGACTGCGGTGAGTCCGAAGGGACGCACCGAGTCCGAAAAGTATCGGGGACTCCTCATCCTCCGTCTCCCACGCGGACTCATCCGAAGAGGAGTCAGGGGGCTCCGACCGCGCGGGTCTCGGTGGCACCAGCGTCGACGCCCTCGGTTCCGAGCGGGATGTCGAGGGGGACCGTGACCGAGGACGACTTCTAGCCTTCATGGTCTTGAGTATCGGCTCGGTCTCCGGGGTCGACTTCGACATAAATGTCCCGGTGGTCGGGGCAGATGCACCAGTGAGGCTGGCCATCAGTGCCCGCTGCTGATCCATGAAGGCAGACAGTCTGCACTCCAAGGCTGTCAGCCTGAGTCCAAGCTCAGGAGACTCAGCAGCCACCGACTCAGGCCCCGGCAGCGCCGGGCCCGACGTCGGCTCCCTCGGAGGAGAGTCCACGAGGACCACAGGACTTACCTGTCCGACGGTTTCCAGCTCCACGCGAGGCATCTTGGACGGCTTCTCCTGCTCCAAGGGCCCGGGGCGGCAGTCGGGGGTCTTAGACCTGGCCCTCGAGGAACCAGGGATCTCTTCCGACGCCGCCCTCACGAGCCATTTCTTCCTCTTACGTTCCCGATCGGGGGACCCCCTGTCCGAGGAACCCCGGCAATGCTCGGGATCAGACTCCCGATACGTCGAGGCCTCAGATGAGGTCCGGGCCCGGCCAGAGGCAGAGTCCGAGAAAATCCTCTCTTTCTGATGCTGACAGCTTCAAAGTGCCTTGGTGGACATTTTGCCACACGGGCCACAGATCTTAGGATCATGATCTGGGCCCAGGCACCGAAGGCAGCAGTCGTGTGTGTCAGTGAGAGACATTAGTTTCTTGCACCGATCACACTTTTTGAAACCACTGGAAGCCATCGGGGAAAAAAGGGCCCCCACGAGGTCAAAGGACCGGCCTTCCAGGGAAAAGACAAAAAGGGCGCGAACGCCAGCCACGAAGGGCAAAAACCAAAAAATAGAAGACGGGCTCGATACCGGTGTACCAAACCCGGCGGGAAGGGGAACCGGCGTCGAACCGGAGAAAAATACACGATGAAATCGCTAGAAAAAAAGACGTCAATTTTTCCGGGTGACACGGACAGACGTCCGGTGGGCTCCATGGAAAAAGAAAGACTGAGCAAGATGGCACCTTTAGGCGGGAAGGGGACCGCGCATGTGCGCAGTATTCCCAAAGGCTTTCTTAGAAAGCTGGGGAATTGCTCCGCATGGGGGCTCCATCGACGTCGATGTCACCCCATAAGTGAGGACTGACTTCCTGCTTGGTCCTGGAGAACTGAATTATTTACAGGATGTATTTATCTTTAAATGGACCAAAATAACACATTATGACCTGATATTAAATTCTAGATTCAATATCCACTCTGCAACATTTTCCCAAAGAGGAAAGGCACACAGATATGTTAATATAAGAACAGCCATGCCTAGTCAGACCAAGGTCCATCAAGCCTCACAGTAGCCACTCTGAGTCTCAAGAACCTGACAGATCTCAAAAAGTAGACCTGTTTCTCAAAACTCAGTTCCAAGGATGAGCAGTGGCTCTCCCAAGTCTATCTGGCTAATCACTTGTTATAGACTTTTCCTGCAGAACTTCTCCAAACCTCTTCTGAATACCAAGACAAGAGGTGGCATACTAATTCTCAATTTAAAAAAAAACAATGTAACCTGGCTTTTGTTGTCTCAGGACTGTGGGGCAGGTGAGCAGATATGGTCAGACCATGCCCCTGTTTGGGGGGTAATTAGAGGAGGGGAGAGAGGGAGGTCTGGACAATGGTGGATGTTAAATGACTCCCTACTAGATCGGGAGGTAGTCACGCAAATACAAAAGGACATAAGAGAGTATTTGGAGTTAAATGATGATGGCCATTGTACACCTGGTCTGCTGTAGGAAGGTATGAAGGCAGTGGTGAGAAGTAGGTTAATAGTATTGGGGCGGCAAAAAAGAAGCAGCGTACCCAGCACGCTGAGGCACTGCGGAGGACCATAGTGGAACTGAAGGGGCTGCAGAAGGGAGGTGGACTAGGGAGGGAAGGGGTGCGCAAAATGGAGGCAGCCAGGAGGGAACTATCTAAATTGCAATTAGGGGAAATAAAATATAAATTGTAACAATTCCAGCAACATTACTTTGAATTTGATAATAAGGCTAGCAGGGTTTTGGCTCTCAAACTGTGGAAACAGTTGCAGAACCATATTACTAAAATAAGGGATAAGAGGGGGGAGGAAGAGGTTAGGGGAAGGAGGAATTGTGGCGAGGTTTGTAGAATTTTTGCAAGAACTGTATATGCCTGAAGTAGAAGCTCCTATGGAACAAACTGACCTCTATTTACAAGGATTGACTCTTCCATGTTTAGGGGAGGAGGAATGTTGCCAACTATCTGCTCCTATTGGCTCACGTGAAATTCTTGGGGTAATTAAAGGTCTCCTGGCACATAAGGCACAGGGGTTGGATGGCTTTTCCAACAAATTTACATTTTTGGGAAGTCCCTGGCAGACCTTCTCACCAGGATATTTAATTCCTTTATGGGGCACAAATGTTGCCTGAGACCTTGAGGACTGCAGGAGTGCCAATATTACATAAGGCAGGCAGGGACCCGTGAATTTGTGGCTCATACCACCCAATATCCTTACTAGGGACAGATTTTAAAATTTTCACTAGGATAATGGCTAACAGGTTGTTGGTGGTTCTCCCCAAGTTAGTACATGTCAATCAGTATGGCTTTCTCTCGGGCCGTCAAGCCTTCGACAACATCCGCAAAGTATTAGATCTCATGATGTGGGGTAAGAAGAGGGCTGAGGGGATGGTGTTGCTGGTGGTTGATGACGAGAAAGCATAGGTACTCACCTGTAACAGGTGATCTCCAGAAACAGCAGGAATTTAGTCTTCACATATGGGTATCGTCGGTACCGACGGAGCCTGTGCGGGAACGCTCCCCAGCGTCCAATAAGAAAGCTTTTGGGAGCATCCCACAGCACCTGCGTGCTGCCTTCCTGCCTTTCCAACTGTCCCTCTCCAGTTGCGTTTATAGCTGAGACAAAAGAGAGAGGGAGAGAGAGAAAGAGAGAGAGAGATACAACTCCTAGGGGAGGTGGGCGGATTGTGAAGACTAAATTCCTGCTGTTCCCGGAGATCACCTGTTACAGGTGAGTAACTACGCTATCTCCAGGAACAAGCAGAAATGTAGTCTTCACATATGGGGACTCCCTAGCTGCAGATGCCAGGGAGATGGCCCCAGGAAATTGTTAGGCCTCCAGTTAGATAGAGTTCTTCTGGAAACTGGAAGTCCCAAATGACTAGGATCAAAAGCAACAAAGAGTTGAGAAGATATTCTATGTTGCTGTGTCCTTTGCAAGTAAAAGGCCAAAGCTCTTTTACAGTCCAAGGTATGAAGGCTCCTTTCTGCACTGGAGGCATGAGGCCTCGGAAAGAATACAGGAAGTTAAACCACTTGGTTTAAATGGAAAGACGAAACCACCTTTGGCATAAAGTGTGGATGAGTCCCAAGAACTACCTTATCATGGTGGAACCTTGTATAAGGCGGATCAGCCACTAACGCTTGCAATTCACTGATGCAACGTGCTGATGTGATTGCAATGAGGAAGATGACTTTCCAAGAAAGGAATTTCAAAGATGTAGTGACTAATGGTTCAAAGGGCGGTTTCATGAGCTGCCCAAGCACCAGATTCAAGTCCCATGCCACCGGTGGTGGCTTAATGGGAGGCTTTGTTTAAAGAAGGCCTCTCAAAAATCTCGCTATGAGAGGATGAGAGGAAATAGGTTGTCCACTTAGAGGCTTGTAAGAAGCTGCAATAGCACTAAGATGGACTCTTACTGAATTTGTCTTGAGACCCGCATTTGACAAATGAAGGAGATACTCCAGTATCGATCCAGAGGTATCGCAAGAGGGTTAAGACCCTTCTGCGAGCACCATATGGTAAACTTTTTCCACTTAAGGGCATACGAGCGTCTTGTGGAGGGTTTCCTAGAAACATGAAGGATATCCTTTACCTGTTGGGAAAGGTTAAGATCCTGAAGTTCTAGGCTTTCAGCAACCAGGCCCTGAGATGCAGAGACTGGGGATTCGGATGCCAGAGCATCCCGTCCTCTTGGGAGAGAAGATCTGGAGCGGATCCCAACTCCAGAGGCGGAGCTTGAGAGAGATGTAGGAGCAGAGGGTACCACGTTTGCCGTGGCCAACGTGGAGCTATGAGGATCATATGACCTCTGTTTCTCTGAAGCATGAATAGGGTTTTGCGGATGAGGGGAAAGGGTGGGAAGGCATATAGGAAGTCCTGACCCCAGTGGAGGAGGAAGGCGTCCCTTGCCTGACAACATTGAGCCGGAATTCTGGAACATAACCGGGAATGTTTGGCATTCAGCGGACTTGCAAAGAGGTCTATGTCTGGGGTTCCCCAAATCTGAAATATTTGGGCAACCTGGTCTGCATGGAGAGACCATTTGTGTGGAAGCCAAACTCGACTGAGTTTGTCTGTCCAAGAGCTTTGGATGCCTGGAAGATACACCGCAAGGAGATGAATCTGATGCTCTCTGGCGAGGGCCGATAGTTGCAAAGCTTCGTTGCATAGCGAAAGAGAGCCTGTTCCGCCCTGCTTGTTCACACAGAACATAGCTACCTGATTGTCCGTTTGAACTAGGACTGTCTTGTAGCTGAGCTGGGTGTGAAATACTCGAAGAGCAAAGAAAATTGCTCTTAGCTCCAGGAGGCTGATATGAAGACAGGCCTCCTGTGGAGTCCAGGTACCCTGGGTAGAGAGATCGTGCAGGTGGGCTCCCCATCCCACCTGTGATGCATCTGTTGTTAGGGTGGCTTGGGATAGGGGTTGCTGGAAAGGAGACCCCACCAGAAGGTTTCTGGGTGATTGCCACCATTGAAGGGACGAAAGAAGACGATTTGAGTTTGTTATTTTGTCTGACAGGCAGCCTGAGGCCTGTATCCACTGAGTGGATAAAGTCCACTGGGCTGCTCGCATATGGAGGCGAGCATAAGGAACCACATGCACGGTGGATGCCATGTGGCCTAGCAATTGTAGCATTTCCCAAGCAGTGAGACAAGGTTTGAGCACTGCTTGGGAAGCTAGTTGTACTATGCGAAGACAGCGGGGCTGCGGAAGGAAAGCCCTTGTCTGTCTGGTATCCAGATGAGCTCCTATGAACTCTAGGGACTGAGTGGGAGCAAGATTGGATTTTGGGAGGTTTATGACCAGTCCCAAATACTGAAGGATTCGCATTGTGCAAAACAGAGCAAAGCTGGCTTCTGGCACTGTAGGGGCTCGAATGAGGGAAGACGAATATTCCCAGAGTGCGGAGAAATGCTGCTACCACAGCCATGCATTTTGTGAACACTCTTGGCGCAGAAGCCAGGCCAAAGGGAAGAACCTTGTATTGGCAGTGCTTTCCTTGAAAAAGGAATCGGAGGAATCTCCTGTGATTTGGATGGATGAGACTGAGTATACGTATCCTTGAGATCTAGAGAACAAAGCCAAACCTGACTTTGAAGGTATGGCAGCAGAGTTCCTAGAGAGACCATTTTGAACTTCTCTCGGAACAAATATTTGTTCAATTCTCTGAGGTCTAAAATGGGTCTGTGTCCCCCTGCTTTCTTTGGAATAAGGAAATAGGGGGAGTAGAACCCTATACCCTGATGGGGAATGGGTACTTCCTCTATTGCTCCTTGAGCAAGGAGCATTGTGACCTCTTGACCTAAGAGACTGTCGAGAGAGGTCTGAGAAATGAACTGTCTTACAATTGTAGGAGGGGGCATGCTGTGAAAATGAAGCTTGTACCCCTCTTGTACAATGGACAGAGTCCAATTTTCTGCTGTTTCTGCCTGGGATGGTCAAGGGTTCTGGACCAGAGGCAGGAAGGCAAAGTTCTCTAGAGAGGAGGATGAGCCTGCTGAGGTGGCTGAGGTTTTGCAGCTTTTAGCTTCTTTTGTTGTCTAGGTTGTTGCTGTTGTCCCTTTTGGACAGTCTGACCTGGACGGTGTCCCTGTTGGGTATAGGAAGGATAAAACTTCTTTTTCTTATTGAAAAATGGTTTCTTAAGAGGATTTTTTCCTTGCAGGATCGGCTGTAGATTTGGACAACCTATCCAAGGTGATACCGTCAGCATTTATCTCATTAGCCTTCTCCTGCCAATTCTTGCCAAAGAGATTTTCTCCTGTGCAAGGAATGTTTCCTAATTTATCCTGTACCCAAATTTCCAAGTCAGATGCCTGAAGCCAGGCAATCCACCAATGGCAATAGCTGATGTTCTGCTTATGCACTCAAAACAGTCAAAGGATGCACGATTTACAAACTTGGAAACATCCTGAGCATGTTTGTCTACAGTAAAATAGTCATGCCTTTTGTCATCAGGAAGGAGAGGGCTCATAAGCTCCAAGTCTCCTGTGACCTCTTTAAGGAACATTCCCATATATAAGATATAGGAACTGATCCTAGCTGACAGCATGGAAGCATCGACACCCAAAGGCATCGAGAGTCCTACATTCACGACCTGGAGGACTGGATGCATGTCTCTTTGCACTTTTCATCCTTCTCATGGCTGATTCCACCACCATTGAATGGTGTGGTAATTGAGTTTTTTGAAAGCTAGGACAAGGTGGAACTCGATACATGGTACCGAGTCTTCGAGAGTGAGGAGATATGGTTAAAGTGTTTCCCACATCCTTAGCATAAGATCATGTAAAATCTCATGAATAGGCAGAGTAGCTGCCTCTTTGCAGCCTTAGGGTATTGGAGAATTTCCAACTCCTTTGCCCTAGGCTCTTTTTCAGGAGCTACTGTGATGGAAAGGCCTCGGGCCACATCACGGATAAAGTCCTGAAAGGACATATCCTCTGGCGGAGACATTCTGCGCTGAGGAGAAGAGGAATCCTTGGGGAGAAGTACTCTTGTATCGGCAGAGTCTTCAGACTCAGAGGATTCAAAATACCTCTGATCCCGGTGATCGTGCAAAGCACGGTACCGGTATCGATCAAAGTCGGTATCGGGTTGTTCCGGTACCGATCTGTCGATGCCGGAGACAGACGCATGACCCGGTATGGGTGGCATACCCGCCAATGCTAATGCAGTCTGTACCGGTTCCAGTTCCGATGTCAGTACCGGTATCAGTTGAGGTGTCTGAAGCCGTGAGAAGAGTCACTAGGCTGCGTTCGATAGCAAGGAATCTCTAGTCTATCGACGCTGCCGATGCTTGGGTGTCGGTACCAGTAGAAGCGGCCGGAACCCCAGAGCATGGCGCCAGTAGTTCTGCCGAGGTTGAGGCCTCGAGAACATCCTGGAGCCCCGTTAGTGCTTTCGAAGCCAAAGCCTCCTGCCGGGGCAGTTTTGCCGGTGACAATTCCTCAAGGGCAACGCCAAGGGCATCTCGATACTTAGAAGGAGATCTACCCTTTGAGGACCGGCTAGATTTATGTTTAGTTACCTGAGATCCATGGGAGGAAGATGAGGCCCTGGAGGACATCGATGCAACAGACGCCACGTCTGAGGGAAGAAGGGTGCTAAGTTTAGCAGCTTGGTTCTGCCGGCCCCTTTTTGACATCATTCCACAGGAGTGGTACTCTGAAATAGAGTGGTCAGGACCTAAACATTTGAGACACCAATCATAGGTGTCTGTGATGGAAATAGTACCGCCACATTTAGAACATTTTTTAAAAGAAAGAAGAAAGAACCGGCGGTACCGGTATGGCGTCGAAGGAAGGCAGACGCGACCACAAAAACAAAGATTAAAGACAAAAGCTTTCTGCGGTGACAGGGTATGTGACCTGTCGGCTCCGCGGAAAATGAAGAACTGGAGAGGGACAGTTGGAAAAGCAGGAAGGCAGCACACAGGCGCTGTGGGATGCTCCCAAAAGCTTTCCTATTGGAAGCTGGGGAGCGTTCCCGTGCAGGCTCCGTCGGTACCGACGATACCCATATGTGAAGACTACATTCCTGCTTGTTCCTGGAGATAGCTTTTGACAGGGTCTACTGGCCATTTCTGTTTTGTACCCTGGAGAAGGTAGGAATCTTGGTGAATTTCTTATAATGGGTTAAGATTCTGTATAAAACAGCCCATGGCCCATGTGAAGGTTAATGGAAGGCATTTGTGGCCTTTGAGCTCTACCGGGGAACCCGACAGTGGTGCCCACTCTCCCCACTGTTATTTGTATTGGCTATGCAGCCTTTGGCCCAGAGAGTTCAGGAATGCGAGGGAGTACTGTGCCTCCAGGCTGGTAATTCTCATCATACGATTTTCCTTTTTGTGGATGATTTGTTGTTTACTGTGGTGGATCCTGAGCAAACGCTGCCAAAACTGATTAGGGAGATGGCGGCATATGGGCATGCTGCAGGATTCAAAATGAATGCCTCAAAGTCCGAGATTTTGAATGTTTCCCTCTCCGAGGACCGCAGTCGGGGCTACAGGAGAGGTTTCCATTTAAATGAACAAAGGGGGGGGATTAGATAGCTTGGAATTAATCTTACTGCGCTTCTGGAGGATCTGTTTGAAGCCAATTACCCTCCCCTCTGGAAAAAGATATGCGTGGATGTCAAGAGGTAGAGCTAGTTGGGAATATCTGGGTATGGGTGGATGGCCACAACAAAGATGATGGTTCTCCCAAGGCTATTGTATTTGTTTATGGCATTACCAATTGCGGTGCCACCAATTGCGGAGCCCAGAAGTGAGTAATGCAATTTATTTGGGCCAATAAGAGGCCAAGGATAGCAAGGACAGTTTTATGGATAAGGAAAGAGAGGGGAGGGATGGTGGTTCTGCAGTTCTCCCATTATTATGAGGCTGCAAGGGTGCAGGCTGCCTTGGAGTGATGGTTGTACAAACACGTTACTACTCGGTCTTTTCAGGAACGATAAACTATAATCACTAGAAGGTGAGTCGTTCACTGCTAACTTAAATAAGCATTTAGAAAATATTCAACTTCTGCTTAAACTTCAAACAAATAATCAACTCTTTTATGAAACAAGGTCTCAGACTTAACCAGCACCACTTTCCGACTCACGTCCTGGAAAGAAAAGTGCCTTATCGCATCAATGACCTTATGACGTTTCACAATGAATGAGTCAGTCCAATGATTCAACTCTACCCTAAATTAATATCGTCTTTTCTATCTCATAATATGGTACAACATTGGACTGAACTTCTTCACTGTGCTTTGTTGATCCCGACGCTTGCCTCAGGTACCACTCCCGCGTTTCACATTAATGGTTCCTCAGGGGATCCTATGACTGGTCTCGTAACGTCATGCCGACTACCATAAATGCTGCCAACGCTCACTTTTAAAAACCACAGCCTCGCTCGATATCTACTCTGTCAGTCTCTTACCGGGCATGCGCGGCGTTTTTCCCAGCCCGGTAAGAGACTGACAGAGTAGATATCGAGCGAGGCTGTGGTTTTTAAAAGTGAGCGTTGGCAGCATTTATGGTAGTCGGCATGACGTTATGAGACCAGTCATAGGATCCCCTGAGGAACCATTAATGTGAAACGCGGGAGTGGTACTTTTTGAAGGTGGGCATCTCAAGGTCTAAGTGAGTGAGACAGTTCTTAGAGGAGGGTGAAGTGCTTAGTTTCGAAACACTGAAGGAAGAGCTTGGATTGGAGGATGCAGATCACTTCCATTATCTACAGGTGGTGCACTATATTAAAACAAAAGTTTGCAGAAGCTTGCCTGCTGCGCCCACAGAAGTGGAAGAATTATTTCAGTGGAACGAGATTAAGGATGCTATATCTCAGCTCTACCGTACGATGGAGATGGGGGGGGAGAGTAAGAGTAGGTTTCAGCTTCATTGAGAGGCGGGATATGGGGAAGGATTGGGACCTAACCTATTCGGAGCAGATTTATGAGGGCCTGTATAAAGCACTGTTGGCTTTTAACTTGCTGGAGCACAAATTATAAAGTGCTATATTAGGTAGCACATCACTCCCACGAAAATAATGCAAGTGTATGGGAGGGGGTCAGACCGGTGCTGGCGACATTGTGGGGAACAGGGAACATTTTATCAAGTCTGGTGGGAATGTGATAAAATTAAAGATTTTTGGACTAAAGTGTTTATCTGGTTGGGTACAGTATTTGGGACACAGTTATCTCCTGCTCTAGAAGTGGCTCTGTTAAACATTGCCCTGCACCATCTACCTAGAGAGATGCCTTCTTTTGTACAGGTGGAGTGTATGGCAGCTAGATTAGTTGTGACTCTGAGTTGGAAGCAGGTGGAGCCCCCGGGGATGCGGGAGGTGGAACAAAGAGTGAATCATTTGTATCTTATGATTAAATTAATGGTGATGAAGTATTATCGGCTATCTACCTTTGTTAAGGCATGGGGAAAGTATTTGTAATGGAGTGGGTCAAAGGGAGAAATAATTAGGGTGTGATTAATAATTCACAGATCTATCTGTTCAGGTTGAGCTTCTAGTAGCTGGGCTTGAGGGCGGGGCCTGGGGGGTTGGTTGTTAGAGGTGTTTATATGCCTGTGTCATGCGTATGGCGAAGATGATTTGGTTTTTGATATGTACTGCATTTGTTAATAAAAAATAAATGGTAAACAAATATACAAATATATATATACACACATTATTGCAGTGGCCTTGATCACATTCTCCAGCAACAGACTCCACAGTTTAAATTAACCACTGCATGAAAAAAAAAGTTCTACAACTTTTTTTCAAATCTACTGATCATTAATTTCTGATCATTACAAATCAGCCACCCACCATTCGTCAAGGTATGTCGCACATTACCTGTGCAGCAAGACAAATGTAGGTCAATTACTGAAGACAATTTAGACATAATAGCTTTTCAATAACAGAAGTTACTTTTACTGTGGTTTTAGCAGGCGTCTTACAGCACTGGTAATGCTTAGTTACTCACTTGTAACAGGTGTTCTCTGGGGACAGCAAGAATCAGTCCTCACATATGGGTGACGTCCGTGCCAACAGAGCCCATGCGGAAGCATCTACCCAGCTTTCAAAGAAAGCCTTTGGGAGATGCGCTATGCATGTGTGATCCCCTTCTCATCCAAGGGTGCCATCTTGCCTCAGTTTAATGACATAGCTAAGATGGCAAAAATAAAATGCGGTAAAGAAGCAACTCCAAGAGGAGGGGGGAAGGTTGTGAGGACTGATTCCTGTTGTCCCCGGAGAACACCTGTTACAAGTGAGTAACTATGCTTTCTCCAGAAACAACAGGAAATCAGACCTCACATATGGGACTCCCCAGCTACAAGCTACAGAGAACTACAAAATGCCACGGCGACCAGAGGTGGTGAGATATGAGCTGCAGCAGTTGAGTCCCAACTGAGAGACTCTCACAAGACCCAAGTATTCAGCAGAAAACAAGCACTCCAGTAGCCTGAACACAGAACGGTCAGAAAGCAGGAGTTGCCTACACCCCAAAGAGATCACAGAACACGGCCTGGCCGAAGACGCTGACCCATCGTGACTCCTTCCCCAAGCAATAGTGAGCTGTGAAGGTATGGACTGAAGACTAGGTGGCGGCCTGTCAGATTTCTGTTACAGGTACAGAACGCAGATTTGCTACAGAGATAGCCATAGCTCTGACGTGGTGCGGCATGACCTGGTGATCTAGTGAGATCCCAGCCTGCTCATAGGCGAGGGCAATGCAGTCTGCCACAGCTGCGGCATTTTGCAGTGGTCCTGAGTCCTTTGTAGATAGGAGGACAGGGCCCTTTTACAATCCAGAGTATGGAGAATGGTCTCTGCCTTGCCGACTGAGGTGGAATGGGGACATCACCTTTGGCAGAAACTTGAGGTATGTGTGGAGCACCACCCTATTCTTGTAGAACCTAGTGTAGGGCGGCTCTGCCAGAGTCTGGAGCTCGCTGACCCAGAGAGCCAACATGAGTGCCACAAGGAAGACAATCTTCCAGGAGAGGTACCACAGGTGGCAGGTAGCCAGGAGCTCAAATGGCAGTTTAGTGAGCTGCGAGAGCTCCACATTAAAATCCCACTCTGCTACTGGTGGGTAGACAGGGGGCTTGGACAGCATAAAGCTCCACAGGAAACGAGAGATAAGGGGCTGAGCAGAGAGAGGCTTGCCCTCGACAGAGTGGTGGTGCGCTGCAATAGCGCTCAGGTGCACTCTGACTGAGTTGGACTTCAATCCCACTTGTGACAGGTGGAGTAGGTACTACAGCACCAGCTGCACCAGGCAGGAGAAAGTTCACCACACCGAGAAGCGACGCCATTTGAAGGCATACGCTCTTCTCATGGAGGCTATACGGGAGGCTAAAAGGACCTCCTCCCCATCATATGGGAGACTGAAGGGAGCTAGCGCTATCCTTTCAGCAGCCAAGCCATGCGCGCCAGGGTTCCCAGGTTAGGGTGCAGGAGAGAGCCCTCCTCCTGTGAGAGTACTCCTGGGGCGCAGCCCAGGGGAAATCGGAGGCACCACCAAAAGAGAAGCAGTGGGAACCAGGATTGCCTGGAGCACCAGAGGGCTACCAGAATCAGCGATGCCCTGTCGCACTGGACCTTGAAGAGGGTCTTGGTGACCAGCGGTGTCGGAAGGAAGGCATAAAAGAGTCCTTTCATCCATGGAATGAGGAAGTATCTTCCGCCACCTGGAATGGGTGCGGCTGGCGTGAGCAGAAATGGCACAACTCCGTGTTGTCCGGGCTGGCAAACAGGTCCACTAGGGGGATGCCGCAGAGTCGCAAAAGCCGGGAGGCCACTCTGGGGTCCAGGTGCCACTCGTGCGGCTAGAGGACTCTGCTCAGCATGTCCGCCAGAGCGTTGTCCAAGCCCAGGAGGTAGACCGCCCGCAGGAGCATCCCACTGCATAAAAGGAGAGGGCTACCACCTCCCGGCAGAGAGAGTATGATCCCGTACCTCCTTGTTTGTTGACATAGAACATTGTGACTTGTTTGTCCGTCTGGACAAGCACTGACTGGTGCTGCAACCGGTGACAAAAGGTTCGGAGGGACAGAAATATCGCCCAGAGCTCCAGGAGATTGATCTGCAACTGACACTCCATCTGGGACCACGTGCCCTGCGTGCAGAAGTCCTTGCAATGAGCTCCCCATTCTCGCAGGGAGACATGCATGGTGCGGGCCCTCTAGGGGGTGGGTGCCTGGAAGGGCATCCTGGCCTGAAGGTGGCAGGGGATCTAACACCAGTAGAAGGAGTCTGCCAGTTGGCAGTCACTTTTACCCTGTCCCGAAGTCTGCCTGTGGCTTGTGTTCACTGGGAGCAGAGGCACCACTAGGCCGCCCTCATATGCAGGTGGGTGTACGGGGTTATGTGGACCATGGAGGTTATGTGGACCATGGAGGCAGAGGAGAAGGTGAGCGGGCACTGACCAGCAGTGTTGCACTTCTGCGGCTAGTGCCCTGAGGCACCCTGTCCTCTCAGGAGGGAGGATGGTCTTGGCCTGGAGAGTGTCCAGCTGAGCCTCTATGAATTCCAGGCACTGTGCCGGAGAGAGGTGGGACTTGGGGCAGTTGATGACAAACCTCAGATGCAGCAGGATGTGGATGGTGCACTGGTGGCGTGGTGCACCTCTGCAGCTGTGCCTCCCTTTATGAGCCAGTCGTCCAGGTAGGGAAAGATGAAGGCCCCTTGGAGACGAAGATGGACTGGCAATGGCGCTAGTCTGAAGGGTAACACTCTGTACTGGTAGTGACCTTCTGCAACCATGAACCAGGGAGGACCGGTGTCCCAAGCAATGGAACTGGGACCTCATCCGAAGCTGATGGGTCTCTTGAAACGATTGGTGCTCGAGGATCAATTCGACTACCAGGAAAGCCTTTGAGGTAGAAGGTTCAGTCATCGGGGCGGATGAACTGGAGGAACCGGACATCAGCGCCTGCTGCTGTGCTAGGAGAGCAGTGATACTTCGCTCCAAGGCCACTATTCTGGTCTCCATGCCAGATGGCTCTGCAGCCTTCAACACGGGCATCATAGGCTTCAGGACCAACGTCAGTTCTGTCAAGGGGGAGTCCTCAACCAGGATGGCCTTGGGAGTCTGAGGCCAGTCACCAGACACTGACTCCTCCCTTCCGGGGTAGCTTGTGAGGCCGCTCCCGCTCTGACCCCTCGGACTCACGCCGAGGACTAAGGGGCCTGGTGTGGGATTTACCTGTTCTTCCAGACCCGTCCTCTGAGGCAGTCTTCGAGCTCTTCTTGCATTCCACCTCTGGAGAGGGCGTTCCTCTCGGAGAAGCCACGAGACTCCGAGGCAGTCCTGGCATCGCAGGACACCAAGATAAGGGGGGCGCCCTGGAGCATGGCGTTGCCGGGGACTCTGGCGCAGAATCAGATCTATGGAAGAACCTTTCCTGCTGCAGCTGGCGGCTCTTGATGGCCTTTGTGAACATGGACTTACAAAGGTCACAGCCCGAGTCATTGTGGTCCGGCCCAAGGCATCAGAGGCAGCAGTCATGTGGGTTGGTGAGGGACATCATCTTACTGCACCAATCAAATTTTTTGAGGCCACGAGAAAAACGAGTCCTTGAATCCGAGCAAGGGTCTGAGGCTTGCCGGCCAAATAGCACCAGTCAAGGGACCTCTCAGGAAAAACAAAGATAAACAAAATCAAGGAGCAACGCCGAGACGAGCTGGCTTGGGAGTGGAAGAGGAACCGGTACATGTACCAGAAAAGAAAAAAAAACTAAGACAAAAAAAAGACACTTTTTCAGAGGAAACAGAACAGACAGACATCCAGTGGGCTCCATGGAAAAAAGGAGACTGAGGCAAGATGGTACCCTTGAGCGGGAAAGAGACCACGTATGTGTGGTGTATCTCCCAAAGGCTTTCTTTGAAAGCTGGGGAGATGCTTCTGTGCAGGCCCTGTCAGTGCCAGCATCACCCATATGTGAGGACTGACTTCTTGCTTGTTCCAGAGAATCCAAGCATACTTCGGTGAAGCATGGGCTCCTTGGGAACAGGTGAGATATGAGAAAGAAAAATTACCAAGACATACAAGAAGAGATGAAACCTGGACAGGAGAGATACAGTATGCCAGGATGTTCTCCAGCTTGTATGCTGGGATATCCTCCAATAACAAAGAGCTGACAAAACATGAATGCTAGAATATCCAATAGCATGTGCACACACATGCACCCTTACCTGGTTCAGAGGCGTTATCCTCACCTAGCCATGAGGGTTGTTCCTGTAGCAGGGAAGCCATCAGCTCCCCATCTTCTTGCTTGGCCACGTCCTCAGTGGACTCCCCCAGAGAAGAGCTGTCATTGCTGGGCAAACTGCTATTGTAGCCTCGAAAACTGTCATAGCTCCCAAAGAGCTCTAAGTCTCCATCCTCCTCCTCCTCCTCCTCCTCCTCCTCTTCCTCCTCATCAGTCTCCATCCTCTCCACCGATGTATCTTCCTGGCTCAAACATTCAATGTTTATTGTTGCTTTTTTGTTTTTATCATCAGCAGAAAATGAATTAGCCTGTGTATATCTCGCAATCTCCTGAGCAAAAAATGTACTCCAATCACCAGGTCTCCTGTGTCATCTCTTCCTTTTTTCCTCAAGCTCCTGTCTGCTTACTTTCATGCCAGCTGCAGCTGCCTAGCACCTTTAATGAAAAGTAAAGAAACCTCTATAGCTATAAGACCACTACTTTTTTTTTGGGGGGGGGGGGGGGGGGGGAGCAGCACAGCATGCTAGCAGTGCCTTATGCTACCACAGAGGTAGCCCAGGGCCATTTCATGGCTCAGGTCCTCATGCACCAAGCTCAGAACAAGGTAGGGAGAGGCAGTCCACCCTAGCATACAAACTACTTCCCCAAAGAAACTAGTTATTCTTAGTACTAACTCCACTGGAAAGCAATTCTTTACCCTTAACTTCCATACCACCTACAAAATCAAAAAAGCTTATGGGGATAATTTTATAACATCATTCTAGTGCATATGTGGCAATATATACATGTAAAAGAGCTCTTATAAAACCACTTCAGGCATAAACGTACATGTGGTGGCATGCATGCGCATACTTTTACTGTAGGTGCTGCCAGGGGCATGGTCTGGTCAGAGCGTGGGTAGAATCACCGGGTGCATGTTGATTATAAAATACTCTAATTAACACATGTACTCACGTAATCTATGCATATAAATGTCTTCAACCTCAATGTAGCCGAGACTGCTGCTAAATTTCTGCTAGTATTTTATAAAGGCACTTAGATGCTTATTGGGTTCATATTCAGTAAAAGCCTGGGGAAAGAGTAGTTACTCACCTGTAACAGGTGTTCTCCAGGAGCAGCAGGAATCAGTCCTCACATATGGGTGTCATCGACGCCGATGAAGCCCCAGCGGAGCATCTGCCCAGCTTTCTATGAAAGCCTTTGGGAATGCAGGCACGCATGCGCGGTTCCCTTCCCGCCCAAAGGTGCCATCTTACCTCAGTCAAATGACTGCACAGCACACAAAAAATGTAAAAACAAACTATGTACAACTGCAACTACCAGGGGAGGAGGGAGGGTTGTGAGGACTGATTCCTGCTGCTCCTGGAGAACACCTGTTACAGGTGAGTAACTACTCTTTCTCCAGGACCAAGCAGGAAGTCAGTCCTCACATATGGGTGACTCCCCAGCTCTGGGCTACCGAGGAACCCAGGCTGAACAAGAGAACTCCCTCTAGTCTCAGCAGCAAAGAAAGGCTTTTCACTGACACAACCTCCACCGGTAGCCCAACAGAGGGCAGGAGTTGCCTAAACCTCAAAGAGATTCCGGAGTACTGCTTGGCCAAAAGCACTGTCCCTACGGGACTCCCTCTCCAGACAGTAATGGGCCGCAAAAGTCTGGCTTGAAGACCAAGTTGCAGCCCTGCAGATGTCTACCAAGGGCACAGAGCGGAGATGAGCCACTGAGGCAGCCATTGCCCTGACACAGTGGGCCGTGACCCGACCCTGCAAAGGAAAGTCAGCCGCCTTGTAAGCCCAGGTGATACAGTCAGCCACCCAGATGGACAAGGTACGCTTGGACACAGCCAACCCTAACTTATTAGGGTCAAAGGATACGAAGAGCTGAGTAGCCCTTCTATGCCCCTGCGTACGGTCAAGATAGAAGGATAAGGCCCTC
The DNA here is from genome assembly GCA_033557465.1 of Ichthyophis bannanicus. NCBI lineage: Eukaryota > Metazoa > Chordata > Amphibia > Gymnophiona > Ichthyophiidae > Ichthyophis > Ichthyophis bannanicus. The sequence goes on along the minus strand of CM066031.1, from coordinate 1,121,586,151 downwards.
CTACAGTCCAGGGTATGCAGAACTGCTTCAGCCTGGCTTGCATGAGGCCTAGGGAAGAATGTTGGAAGAACTACCTCTTGGTTAAGGTGGAAGGAGGAGACAACCTTTGAGAGGAACTTAGGATGAGTCCTAAGGACCACCCTGTTCCTATAGAAGCGAGTATAAGGCCTATCACAGACCAGGGCCTGAAGCTCACTCACTCGCCTAGCCGAGGCAAGGGCTATCAAGAAGAGTGTCTTCCAGGACAGGAAGCGTAGAGGGCAAGTAGCCATCGGCTCAAAGTGTGGGCGAGTCAGCTGCTGCAAGACCACATTCAACTCCCACTCAGGAGCAGGACGACGGATTGGAGGCTTGAGCAAAAGCAAGCCCCTGAGAAAGCAGGACACCAAGGGGTGAACCGACAGAGAATGTCCTTCCACTAGTGAGTGGTGAGCTGCTAGAGCTGAGAGGTGGACCCGAACAGAATTGGACTTAAGTCCCTGATTGGATAAGTGCAACAGATACTGAAGTACTACAGGGGACACTACAGGAGAAGGGATCTTCTGTACGTAGCTGACACCACATAGAAAACCTCTTCCATTTGAGAGCATAGGTTTTCCTTGTGAACTGTTTCCTAGAGGCTAGGACAACCTCCTCAACTTCCTGAGGTAGGCCCCATGGAGCCAAAACTACCCTTGGAGCCTCCAAGCCATCAAATTGAGAGCTTTGAGGTTGGGGTGCAGAAGAGACCCCTGATCCTGAGTCAGAAGGTCGGGTTGCAACCCTAGAGGCAGTGGGGGATCCACTGCCAGCTGAAGCAAAAGTGGAAACCAAGGCTGTCTCGGTCACCTGGGAGCCACCAGCAGGACAGAGGCCTTGTCCTGGAGAATCTTGAACAGAGTTCGGGCCACCAGAGGCATGGGAGGAAACGCATACAAGAGGCCCTGAGACCATGGAATCAGAAAAGCATCTGCTACTATCCGCAGAGAATGCGGTTGCCTGGAGCAGAACTTTGGCAGTTGCTTGTTCAGTGGACTGGCAAAGAGATCTATCAAAGGGAGACCCCATTTTAGGAAGATCTTCTGAACTACCAAGGGATGCAGCTGCCACTCGTGGGGCTGCAAGATTCTGCTCAGCCGGTCGGCCAGGTAGTTTTCCTGGCCTGAAAGGCATACCGCCCTGAGGAGCATGTTGTGCTTGAGGGCAAATGAACAAAGATCCTGAGCCTCCCGACAAAGGAGCCTGAACCCAGTTCCGCCCTGTTTGTTCACATAAAACATGGCTACCTGACTGTCTGTCTGAACCAGGACAGATTGATGAGCCAGGGCAGAAGAGAAAGCTTTGAGAGCCAAGCGAATAGCCCTGAGTTCTAGGAGATTGATCTGTTGTGCAGCCTCCCAAGGAGACCACAGGCCCTGGGTGCACTTGTTGAGACAATGAGCTCCCCAGCCCTGTAGGGAGGCGTCTGTGGTCAGTACCACTGTGTACCCTGGAATCTGAAAGGGCACCCCATTTAGTAGATTGGGTGGGTGCAGCCACCAATTGAGGGAGTCCAGAAACAGCCTGGACACCCTTATTCTGTCTCTGAGGCTGCCTGTGCCTTGTGACCACCAATTCCGAAGGGACCACTGTGCAGGCCGCATATGGAGCCTTCCATTGGGGGTTACATGAACTGTCGAAGCCATGTGGCCAAGCAGCCTCAGGCAGAGTCTGGCGGAGACTAGTGACCTGCTGAGAAATTGGTTTGCCAAGCTGATGAGTCTTTGGGCTCTGTCGTCTGACAAGAAAGCCTTTGCCAGCAGAGAGTCCAGCCTGGCCCCTATGAACTCCAAGTTCTGGGAGGGGAGCAAAGTGGACTTTGCGAAGTTTATTACAAAACCCAAGCTTTGAAGAAGAGCAACAGTTCTGAGGGTGGCTTGTCTCGCCTCCTGGCACGTTTGACCCCTGATGAGCCAGTCGTCCAGATAGGGGAAGACAAAGATTCCCTGATTTCTCAGGTAGGCCGCCACCACTGCCAGGCATTTGGTAAAGACCCTGGGAGCGGAGGTGAGGCCAAAAGGCAGAACTCTGTACTGATAATGGTTTCCTCCCACAATGAACCTGAGGTACTTTCTGTGGTCTGGATGAATGAGGATGTGAGTTTACGCATCCTTTAGATCTAAGGAGCATAGCCAATCTCCCTGCTGGAGGTAGGGCAGAAGTGTTCCAAGAGTAAGCATCTTGAACTTTTCCTTCTCTAGGAACTTGTTGAGGTTCCTGAGGTCCAGAATAGGTCGAAGGCCACCGGTTCTTTTGGCCACCAGGAAATACCTGGAGTAGAACCCCTGACCTTGCAAGTGGGGAGGCACAGGCTCCACCGCCCTGTCCACCAACAGACCTTGAAGCTCTTGGAGGAGAAGATCTGTGTGCAGGGGAGGTCTTGGAGGCTCCCCTGGAAAGTATGGCGGAGGCAGTTGGTGAAAATGAAGAGCATAGCCCCTGTGGACTATGTTCAACACCCAACTGTCCCCAGTGGTGTGGGGCCACTGGTGGGCAAAGAGGGCAAGGCGACCTCCTGTGCAGGGTTGGGAGAGCAGGGACTGAGAGGCTATGCTCAAGGAGTCAAAAAACCCCACTCTGCTGAGTGGGAGCAGGGGCCAGAGGCTTGGGGGTCCTCTGCCTACGGGGCCCATTACCCTGCCCCTTGGCTTGCTGACTCTGGGGTGCAGCTTGGGCAGCCTGATACTGAGGGTACTGTTTGTAGGCAGTGCCCTTCCTCGGGTAAAAGGGCTTCTTACCCGAGGCCTTCTTCTTGTGAGAAGGGGCAGAGGTCTTTCTGGACAGCCTTGTCCTTGTAAGGTGCTCAGTCTCGAGCTGTGCGGCCTTCTCGGCCATGGGCTTGCCAAAAAGGTTCTCACCTCGGCAAGGGACATCGACCAACTTGTCCTGAACCCATGGCTCGAGGTCCGATGACTGCAGCCATGCCTGGCATCGAGCCGCGATGCCGGCTGCCGCAACTCGGGCCAAAGCCTCGAAGCCATCGTAGGCGGCATGGGACATAAACTTCGAGCAGTCCCGAATCCCCGAGGACAAGGACTTGAATCTCTGCAAGGGCTCCCCGGAGAGACCAGCGGAGAACCCGGCCAGCTCCTTGGCCAGGTCTCGCAAGTGCATGCCCATGTACAGCTGGTAAGACTGGACACGGCAAGCAAGCATCGAGCCCTGGAAGTACTTTCTACCGACACCATCGAGGTTCCGGGCCTCCCTGCCGGGGGGCACCGCAGAGTGCATCTTCTGACTTTTCAGGCGATGCATGGCCGATTCCACCACCATGGAATGGTGTGGTAGCTGCGCCTTTTGAAAGCCAGGGCTCTTCCGGAGTCGATAAATCGAATCGATCCGCTTGCTTAGAACCAGCGCCGAGGCCGGTGCCTCCCGCATCCGGAAGAGGAGCCGTTCCAGCATCGGAGGAACCGGGACAGAAAAGGCCTCCTTCGGAGGAGAGTCGTACTGCAGGGCCTCGAGCTCTTCGGCTCTTCCTCGGGGTCCGCCGGGATAGCCAACGCGGTGGCCATATCCCAGACAAACTCCGAGAACCGGGTATCCTCCGGAGGGGATCTACTCCAGGGCTCAGACTGCGGTGAGTCCGACGGGACGCACCGAGTCTTGAACGTGTCGGAGGACTCCTCATCCTCCATCTCCCAGGCGGACTCGTCCGACGAGGAGTCGCTGTCCGACCCCGCGGGGCCCTGGAGCACCCGCCCCGACGCCGGAGGCACCGGCGTCGACGCCCTCGGTCCCGAACGGGAGGTCGAGGGAGACCGCGACCGAGGTCGACCTCGAGTCATCATGGACTCGAATATCGGCTCGGTCTCTGGGGTCGACTTCGATGTCGATGTCCCAGTGGTCGGGGCAGATGCGCCAGACAGGCTGGCCATCAGTGCCCGCTGCTGCTCCATGAAGGCAGACAGTCTGCACTCCAAGGCTGTCATCCTGAGACTCAGCTCGGGAGACGCAGCAGCCACCGAGTCGGGCCCCGGCCGGCTCTCTGGGAGGAGAGTCCTCGAGGACTACGGGGCTTACGTGTCCAGCAGACTCCGGCTCCACGCGAGTAACTTTGGCAGGCTTCTCTTGTTCCACGGGCCCGGGGCGACGGTTGGGGGTCTTAGACCTGGCCCTCGAGGAGCCAGGGACATCCTACGACGACGCCCTCACGAGCCGGTTCTTCCTCTTGCGTTCCCAGTCGGGGGACCCCCTGTCCGAGGAGCCCCGACGGCGCTCGGGATCCGAATCCCGAGATGTCGAGGCCTCAGACGAGGTCCCACATGGTCCACACGTCTTAGGGTCGTGATCAGGACCGAGGCACCGAAGGCAGCAGTCGTGTGTGTCAGTGAGAGACATCAATTTCTTACACCGATCACACTTTTTAAAACCGCTGGAAGCCATCGGGGAAAAAAAGAGTCCCCGCAAGGTCAAAGGACCGGCCTTCCAGGGAAAAATCAAAAAAGGGCGCGAACGCCAGCCACGAAGGGCAAAAACCGAAAAAGAAGAATCGGGCTCGATACCGGTGTACCGAAGCCGGTGGGAGGGGAACCGGCGTCGAACCGGGAAGAAAAAATAGCGAAAATCGCCGAAAAATCACACTTTTATCCGGGATGACAGGACACACGTCCAGTGGGCTTCTCGGAAAAAGAGAGACTGAGGTAAGATGGCACCTTTGGGCGGGAAGGGAACCGCGCATGCGTGCCTGCATTCCCAAAGGCTTTCATAGAAAGCTGGGGAGATGCTCCGCTGGAGCTTCATCGGCGTCGATGACACCCATATGTGAGGACTGACTTCCTGCTTGGTCCTGGAGAATAATTTGAAACATCTATATGTATAAAGGCTGATTTTATAAGAGAAGTGCAGAAAGTTACATGCTAGTTACATGCACTTATGCAAATCCCTACTTTAAAGGACTTTAAGTGCATGAATGGGTACCTACAAGTGAATGGGCACTTATACTATTCTGTAAGCACTGTGGTGAGGAGAGCACTGCTGAGCATAGAGATACACAGGGAAATGAGACCTGTACCTTTAATTCTGAAAGTATCAAGGGTTTCCCCGGTAACCAAGAGTCTCTGACTCACAACTTAGTCATCCCTAAGCCCCGCCCACAGCAGCACGTCAGGGTTAGAGAGAAGCCTGACTCTAATCACATGTGCTGGGAGCAAGGCGTGGCACAGGAAGAAGAACAGTTTAAAAAGCTGACTTTTAGAAACACAGACAGAACGAGAGCCGGAACAGGAGGAAGGAAACAAGGGAGAGAGCAAGCAAGAGGGCCAGTGAAGGAGCCCATGAGAGAGCCCACGAGAGATTGCAGAGAACAGCTGAGAGAGCAAGGAAAGGTGGAGCTGATGAAGGTATTGGTGAACCTTTGAATGAAGGCAGCAGGAGAGAGATAAGGGCTGCTGACTTAAAGCTTCCAAGTCCTCAGGGAGAACTGTTTGGAAAGGTTCCAAAGCAGTCCCAGCTGAAAGGAAGGCTGTTGCAATCAAAGGAAGTTACTGCGGACGGAAGACAGCATGACTTGCTTACAGGGCAGAGAGAAATACTGAATACTCCTGACTCCAGGCAAGTGTGTCCTCCTCAGTTATTGTCCAGTAAAAGCTTAGGAGAATTAGCTCTAGAGTTAAAAGCTAATTCTAGCTGTAAGCTAAACCCCAGGATAAAGAGAGACTATTTATCTGATTATCAATTGGCTCACATAGCAGAAGAGCTAGGGCAGAAGCAAGTCCTGCTCAAGAAGCTGAATGATTTGATTAAGAAAGAGAATAGTCAGCTCTCCCTACAGATGCCCTTGGATGTGTGTGAAAGAGATAGTGTTGAAGAAATGGAAATAGGAGATGTAGAAGATAATTCCTATGAAATGCAATGTGCTTTGTGTCAAGCCTCTGATGTGGAAGAGTGCTAATCTAGAGAGCCGTTGAATGTATGAATGCTTAAAGAGCAGCCTGATTTGTGAGAACGTCACGGCAGAAGAAAAACAGCTGAGTGCTAGGCTCAACTGATTATAAGGCTGAAAGCTGAAAGTAATAATCAGTGGACATTCTAAGAGCTGTTTTTGCTGCAAGAAATATTGTTCCTGTAAAGAGAAACGTTGGAGAAGTTAAAGTTTTTGAGTAAGCTGCATTTTTGAATACAAGCAAAGTTGTACCTACTTTCTTTTGAGAAGTTAAAGCTTTTGCGTGGGAGTAAAAATCCTGTATTTTGTTTTTTTCACTTGTATCCTGTGTATGAAGGAATCCCTGATTACAAACAAATAAATTTTCTCTGTTTTGCGCCTTACCACTGGTTCACAACTCCTTTGCCTTAAGATAAGACTACAATTCCCAGCAGCCCTCTGGCAGCCATTTTGAGGGAAACTTATTTAAAAGGTAAAAAGGCGACCTCTCCTGGTACCAGGTTATTTACCCGGCCAGGTGGGGGCGACAGCACGTGCATGCTTTTCAGTTTGGGTGTGCACAGGGGCAGAGTCTGAGTGAAGCCTAAATTTACTTGCATAAGTTATAAAATATTATAACTTGCATGCATTTCTGAACAATCTAGGTACAGGCATTTATACCTGTTCTAGAGCCCGGCTACCAATGAAGAAGCATTTTTTTTCTTTTCTCCCCCTCTCCCTCAAGGTCCAACCAATATACATTTAAGGTCTGCTTCTCACCTGCACAAATTTCCCTTGAAAGGCATTTTGAGTTTCTGCATGGTGGACTTTGCCTTGTTTAATAAGTTACGCTCCAAATATTTTTTTTAAAAGCCATCAACATTCAAACCAGTTTCCCCCATAAGAAACTGCCTAGCAGAGTCAGAAAACCACATACAGTGTATAGTGCCAGCCAGGGATAAGATGCTTTTGAGAAACCTATCTGGTATGAAATAACTGCTCACCACTGAAAGGAGCCTACTGTATATATGTTACTATCCAAGAGGAATGGAGATGTAACCTAGTGTTAGAGCAGTGGGCTGTGAACTAAAGAAGCCACCCATGTTCCTTTAGTATCAAGCAAGTCACTTTACCCTCCAATACCACAGGTATTATTGTTCATGTTATGTAAATAGAAATTACACTTACCTGGTAATTGTCGTTCCTTGAGTGACGACAGTTTAGTCCTCTACCTCTGGGTTGTGCACCTCTTCCTGCAGCTAGGAGACTGGGCATGTCAAAGTCGTGACATCACTGGATATAGCCTGCTGGTATCTCCCATCAGCCTCAAGTGTACTATTGACAAAGCAAACTCAAAGGAACAACAAATAAGTAACTCAACCGGAGGAGCCTTTTTAACCGTATCCGTCTTATATTTTCTTTTCTCTTTTTTTTTTTTTTTTTTTTTTAACTTTACATTCATGTCCCCCCTATGCAAACACATTTCCTATACCATCACCTCGTTTAAATAAGAGAAAAGGAAGAAAGAACAGAGAGGGATACTCACTGCGATCTAGAAACTGAAAGGATCTGTCTAGTCCTTGAGATTGATGCTCCACTCTGCCTGAAAATAAACTCTGAAGAAATCACACCCCTGGGCGGGAATGAGGACTAAACTGTCGTCACTCAAGGAACGACAATTACCAGGTAAGTGTAATTTCTATTTCCTTATCGTTCCTCCAGTTTAGTCCTCTACCTCTGGGATGTAACAGAGCAGTAATCATTGGGAGGGACCTATCCAGCCAACTCACCACACCGTCGACCCGGAACAGGCATCCTTTACTGCCAAAACATTTAGACAGTAGTGGTTACTGAGGAAATGAAGAGACGACCTGGAAGCTGCTCTACCAATCCCCCCTGGTGGAATGACACAGTGATTCACCCATGAAGCTGCTTGTGCCCTGGTAGCAAGAGTCAGAAAGCCCCCCGGAATCATACAACCTCGCCACCAGGAAGCTGAGGCAACCACTGCCTTAACACAGTGCGAAATGGCCGCCTTCGCTGCTGCTACCCCTTTGTGGGGACCTCCAACCAGCACACAAAAACAAAGAAACGAACGCCGCACCTTGCATTTAATGTTTCCTATCGGCGTAAGCTACGAATAAAAACCTCCCCTTCCAGAAAAACCGAGAATTGGAAGAGAAACCAATAGGCTCAGGAGAAAAATCAGATACCACCTTTTGGAAGGACGACAGGACTGCTCGCAAACACCACCCTCTATCCAGAAAGGGTGAAAACGGCTCATGACCTGACAACGCCTAAAACTCCGAAACTCGCCGCGCCGAACAACGAGCTATCAAAGCCACTGTCTATAACAGCAAATCCTTTACCGACGCCTGGAGTAAAGAATCAAAGGGCTCTTTAGCTAACGCCTCTAAGGCCCAATCGGGATCCCACGGCGGCACCTGAACTCTCCTTGAGGAGCGCAGTCGGATCCCAACTTAAGGAAACGCTACACATCGATCCGAACACCTAGCGCTATTCCCTTCACAGAACCTCTACAGCCGGAAACAGTCGCCCGCTGGATACTCTAAGGCAGCGTTTTTCAACCACTGTGCCGCGGCACACTAGTGTGCCGTGAGATATTGTCTGGTGTGCCGTGGGAAAAATTCCAATTTCATCCGTAACATGTGGCCTCGGCTCACAAATTAGGGTTGTCAACCGGCCGGTTTTCAGCCGGCCTGGCCGGTTTTTCCATGGCCAGGCCGGCTGCCGGCACAGTTGTAAAACCGGCCATTGAAAAGCCGGTTTTTTGCTCTGGCCGCAAGATCGGGAGCGGCCAGAGCAAAAAACCGGCTTTTGGGCCGAAGTCCGCGGCGCGAACAGATTCCCTATAGCAGTGCAGCCGCTGGTTCTGCTTTGTACAGAGCAGCGGCTGCACTACACTTACATTGAAAAGTAAAGAGAAACTGTGTCAGGAGCCCTCCGATCATGCAGAGCCCGAGGAAGTGATGTCATGGGGGCGGGCTCCTCACAGGCTGTCTTTCCTTTTCAAATTAACTTTAGCTGCAATAAAGTTAATTTGAAAAGGAAAGACAGCCTGTGAGGAGCCCGCCCCCATGACATCACTTCCTCGGGCTCTGCGATGACCGGAGGGCTCCTGACACAGTTTCTCTTTACTTTTCAATGTAAGTGTAATGCAGCCGCTGCTCTGTACAAAGCAGAAGCAGCGGCTTGGGCAGAGGGGGGGGGTGTGTGTGTGTGAGTGAACCAGCAAGGGGGGGGGAGTGTGAGTGAACCAGCAAGGGGGGGGAGTGTGAGTGAACCAGCAAGGGGGGGGGGGGAGGGTGAGGGAACCAGCAGGGGGGGGGGGAGTGTGAGTGAACCAGCAAGGGAGGGGGGGCGATGGTGTGAGTGAACCAGCAGGAGAGGGGGGGTAAGTGAGTGAGTGACCCAGCAGGAGGGGTGAGTAAGAGACAGGGGGGTCGGTGAGTGAACCAGCAGGGGAGGGGGGGGGGGTGTTTGGAGTGAACCAGCAGGGGAGGGGGGTTGGTGTGAACCAGCAGGGGAGGGGGGTTGGTGTGAGTGTTTGATTCCTATTCAAGAGAATTACTTTATATATAGTCAATATAGGCACAGAGGTAAATTTTTTTAACATTTTCTAATGGTGGTGTGCCTCGTGATTTTTTTCATGAAAAAAGTGTGCCTTTGCACAAAAAAGGTTGAAAAACACTGCTCTAAGGAACTGGCCGCTAGTTCCTTCAGACACTGTCCTGCAGAGAACTCAGACCAAGGATATAGACACCTTTGTCGCCCGGACTTGCTGCCGTGAACAGCAGCCTTCCAAAAAGGCGCTAAGCACGGACCTATGTAGCAGAAGCAGCCTGCCTCCTTGCTCTCAGCAAGGTGGCGAAGACTGTCGCAGAATAACCCTTCTTCTTCAGCCCCGCCCATTCAAAGGCCAAACCGTAGGCGGGCACCGATCCACCTGAGACATTCGTCACGGACCTAGCCACAGCAGAACGTCCGCTACCGACAACTTCTACGAAAAGCCTGTTGCGTAGGCGAATGAGAAAAACCTAGTACGGCCGTCTCGTCCAACCGGCCGCTACCAAGAGTACCTTTCTCCGAAAGCCTCGATACGCCAACTAGTTGCCCTATGAGAGCCCACGGGGAAAGGACAAGACAAAGACTTAATTGGGAGCTTACTGTCCCCCAACTTGGACGAACCAACAGCTGCCCCATTCCTCCACCAGAGAGAACTCCGGGTGAACCCCAAGGAAGCCAATAATATTAGCTAGCGCATGAATTAAGCCATAATGCACATTTGCCCCATAAAGCAAATCAGGCTCTAGTCGATTCAACTCTCTGATCCTTTCCTGTTCCAGGCGAGTAGACTGCCGTAAACACTGCGACCACCTGAAGCATGCTCTCGCCTCCCCAGGCTCCACAAATGGGAGCTTGTAAGGCCAGAGCATTGCCCCCAACGATCGCTTCAGTGAACCATCGACTTTCCTATCTTGAGATAAAGAAGATTGCTAGGGCTCTCTTCCATACAGTGAGTCCACACCCCCTGGTAGTGCAAGGTGTGCACCCACCCACGTAGTACCCAGGCCTGCCCCTGCTTAGCCTCAAAATGTCAATCAAGAACAGGCAAATTCAGGACAGCTGAATACTTTTTTGTTTTTTGTTTTTTTTGTTGTTTTTTTTACATAGACACCTCTTAACCAAAAATTCCTTCAGCATATGTTAAGAGACGCTCTTTCCGTGCCAACAATATGAAGTAGAAAGAACTCCCAAACACAGGCATACTAATCCACGGCCTTCCTGCTAGAGTAACGCCCCATTCCATCTGACTGCACAAAGATGGACTTTATATTTTAAGTTCAACTAGCACCTGGTGATATGAAATACAGCTCTCATTCCACAGTGGCAATTGAGTCAGCAATGAAGAAGCCGAGAAACTGCAGACAAGTTCCCATTATACCACCTGGTAAAGACTCCACTTTTAGACCACTGAAGCAAAAAAGCATGCGAGAGTGCCTTGTGTCCTGCCAGTAGCTGATCGAATTGAAGTGATTGAGTGTATGCAGGGCATTGTCCAGAGAACGCAAGGCCCCTGATGCCGATCAGTGCGGAAGCCATCTTGTAAGCCCAGCATATGAAGTATGCCTACTAGAGTCTGAGCCGCTGCCATTGCTGCTAGAGAACTAGCCTGGCTGCGTGCTTCTGGCCCCCCATTAAGGCATTCGCTGAACACTAGCAGAGACTCTCCGTACTGGAGAACCTCTGATAAATGGAATGGGAGCATAGATAGCTTCAAAGGCCAGAGTTCTATTGTGCAACGTCTCTCAGCTGAGCTGCCTTTTCCATATGTAAAATTAAACCACATATAGCCAAAATTAAGACATTACAAATCTACCGTAAAATCTTATAATTTGGGCAAAGCCAAACTAAACAGGAACAATTTTCCATTGAGAAACCACACAACTATAAAAACCCCTAAAAAAAAAAACCTACAAAAAAAAAAACCCCTCCCATGACATAATGCTTATGGCAGAGCATTCCACATCTGTGGACTGGCCATGGCGCTCACCCAAGCACCTGTTACACTCGTCCAAGAGAGTTATCACCATAATTCCTTTTGACTTGAATATGTTTACAGCGGATCATAGCGTTATATCACAGCAGCTAAGCCAAAATATTATCCTGCCATATAAACCGACTAACGCTTTATAGGACCTTCTATGGATAGCGGAAGGAGATTCTTGTAAATCAACATAGCTATGCCTTTTTTTTTTTTTTTTAAAGTATAGGACTCCAAAAACCAAGTTTCCGCCACCTCCAATGAATTCAAAGCAGATCAGCTAAAATTACCCGAACTGCTCCTATAGCTTTGCAAGAAGCTACCAGCCCCCGCTGCATCCAGTTGTCCTTCCCCCCTTATAGAGACATAGAAACATAGAAACATGATGACAGAAAAAGACCACATGGCCTATCTAGTCTGTCCTTCCATAACAACACCTACAACAGTCCACTTTTTACATTTAGAGATCCTCTGTGTTGGTCCCATGCTTTTTTGAATTCAGTTACTGTCCTCATCTCTACCACCTCCACTGGGAGACTATTCCATGGATCCACTACTCTTTCCGTAAAGAAATATTTCCGCATATCACTCCTGAATCTATCTCCCTTCACCCTCATCCCATGTCCCCTTGTAGCAGAACTTGCTTTCAATTGAAAGAGGCTCTCTCCCTGAACATTTATGCCACGCAGGTATTTAAACATCTCAATCATATCACCTCTATCCCGCCTTTCCTCTAAGGTGTACATATTAAGATCCTTAAGTCTGTCCTCATATGCTTTATAATGAAGCCCATTAATCATTTTAGTAGCAACCCTCTGCACCTACTCCATCCTGTTAACATCCTTTTGAAGGTGCGGTCTCCAGAATTGCACACCATACTCCAAATGAGGTCGCACCAAAGACTTATACAGAGGCATTATCACCTCCTTTTTTCTGCTAGCCATTCCTCTCCATATACACCCAAGCATCCTTCTAGCTTTTGCCATTGCCTTTTCTACCTGTTTAGCTACTTTAAGATCATCAGACACAACCACGCCTAGGTCCCACTCTTCTTTAGTGGACAAAAGTACTTCACCTCCTATACTATATTGCTCCCTTGGATTGCTGCAGCCCAAATGCATGTCCTTACATTTTTTAACATTAAATCCCAGCTGCCAAATTCTAGACCATTCTTCAAGCTTAGCTTGATCCCTCCTCATGTTATCTATACCTTCCTGGGTGTCTACTCTATTGCAGATTTTGGTATCATCTGCAAAGAGGCAAACCTTACCCGACAGCCCTTCCGCTATATCACTAACAAAGATGTTAAAAAGAATCGGACCAAGGACAGATCCCTGGGGCACACCACTGGTAACATCCTTCTCCTCAGAGTGAGCTCCATTTACTTGTACTCTCTGACGCCTCCCACCCAACCAATTTCTAACCCAAGCAGTAACTTTAGGGTCCATCCCTAGGGTGCTCAGTTTGTTTATAAGTCGCCTGTGAGGAACAGTGTCAAAGGCTTTACTGAAATCTAAATACACCACATCTAGAGCTCTCCCTCGGTCCAACTCCCTGGTCACCCAGTCAAAGAAATCAATCAGATTTGTCTGACAAGACCTGCCTCTGGTGAATCCATGCTACCTCGGATCCTGTAATCCGCTGGACTCCAGAAACCTCACTATTTTCTCTTTCAGCAGCGTTTCCAATAATTTACTCACCACTGAAGTTAAACTAACCGGCCTGTAGTTTTCAACCACATCCTTACTTCCGCTTTTGTGTAAAGGCACCACATGAGCCTCTCTCCAGTCCTTTGGCACCACTCCCGACTCCAACTAGGCATTGAAAAGGTCAGTCAGTGGAGTTGCTAGAATGTCCCCAAGTTTCCTCAGTATTCTAGGGTGTATCCCATCCGGTCCCATCGCTATGTCTACTTTAAATTGAGCTAGTTTCTCACGAACACAGTCTTCTGAAAATTGTTCAAGATGTCCCTCGCTTCTGTTCTTATTTGTGGGTGTTTTCTGAGGTCCTGCTCCTGGTTCTTCATCTGTGAACACAGAACAAAAATATTTGTTAAGCAATTCCGCCTTATCCTTATCAGCTTCTACATATTCCCCCCTGCACCCTTGAGTCTGACAATACCACTTTTGCCCTTCCTCTTCTCACTAATATATCTGAAAAATGTCTTATCCCCCCATTTTATTGCATTGGCTATTTCCTCCTCCTTTTGAATCTTTGCCTTCTTGACTACTTTGCTAGCTTCTCTAAGTTTTTCCAAATACAGATGCCTGTCTTCCTCTCTCTGTGATCTCTTGTATTTCATGAAGGCCTCCCTCTTTTTCTTCACTTTTTCAGCTACTTCCTTCGAAAACCATAGCGGTCTCCTGTCCTTTTGCCTTTATTTACCATTTTAACAAAAAGGTTGGTTGCCCTTAAAATACCCTTTCAGTTTTGCCCACTGTTTTTCTACATCCCCCAGCTGTTCCCATCCCACTAACGACTCCCTGAGGTATTGGCCCATCTTCGCAAAGTTAGTCTTCCTAAAGTCTAAGATCCTCACCTTGGAATGGATTCTAACAGCCCTAGTCCTAATACTGAACCACACCATCTGGTGATCACTGGATGCAAAATGATCTCCCACTACAACATCAGAAACACTTTCACCATTGGTAAGCAACAAGTCCAGTATGGCCCCTTCACGTGTGGGGTCTGTTACCAATTGCCTGAATAGTTCTCCCTGTAGAGAATCCAGGATCTCCTTACTTCTAGATGATACTGCAGCAGGAATGTGCCAATCAACATCTGGCATATTGAAATCTTTTATCAGTAGCACTTCCCCTTTCCTAGCAATGCTACGTATGTCTTCAATTAACTCTCTGTCCACCTCTTCCTCTTGTGAAGGAGGTCTGTATATCACACCAATGCAAATAGATTTCTCTTTCCCTCTTTCTAGTTTAACCCACAATGCCTCCCTCTCTCCCTTTTAAGCTCTGTAATTCCAAAGCTTTAATAGTAGTTTTTACATATAGTGCCACTCCTCCTCCCCTTCTTCCTACCCTGTCCTTTCTGAATAAAGTATAGCCAGGTATAGTTACATCCCAGTCATGGTTTTCTGTGAACCATGTTTCTGTAACTGCCACTAAATCCAAGTCAGCCACTCCCACCAAAGCTTCAACTTCAGGGATCTTATTTCCCATGCTACGGGCATTAATACACACTGCTTTCCATATGTTACCCCTGTTACCCATTTCCATAAAGGTATTTAATGTATCGTCTACCTGGGGGCTTTCACTTACCTGGGGGCTTTCTTCACCCATCCCCAACGAATCTAGTTTAAAGCCCTCTTCAGTAGATTAGCCAGTCTACTACCGAAGATGCGTTGACCTTTCTTGGACAGATGGATGCCATCTCTGCTCTGCAACCCTTGGAACAGCATCCCATGGTCTAGGAAACCAAAACGCTCTCGATGACACCATCCACGCAGCCATGCATTCATCTCCAGGATGCGAGCCTCTCTGCCTTGGCCTTTACCCTCAACAGGGAGGATTGAAGAGAACACCACCTGTGCACCTAACTGCTTCACCCTCTGTCCCAGAGCCATGAAGTCACTTTTGATATGTTCCGAGGTATACCTGGCAGTATCATTTGTTCCAACATGGATTAGCAACATTGGGTAATAGTCAGTGGGCTTGATGAGTCTCGGCAAACTCTCCGTAACATCTTGGATTTTGGCACCAGGCAGACAGCATACCTCTCTGGACATCAAGTCTGGTCGGCAGATGGACGCCTCAGTACCCTCAGAAGAGAGTCTCCAACCACCACTACCCTTCGTTTCCTTCTGGTCACTGATTCTGCAACTTTGGGGTACTTGAACTCTGGTTCTTCCCTTTCCAGGGATGTTTTCACCTCCTCCACTTCCAGGGCTGCATAATGGTTCTTCAATTCAAGGGCTGGAGAAGTTGGATTGGTGATTTTGCAGGCCCTGGTGACTTGTGTCCAACCATCGACATTCTGTTGGCACCCATCTTCTCCTGTGCTGGAGAGCTTGGTTGCTGCAAGAAGCATCTCATCAATGTACTTCTCACTGTCTTGAATGCTCCTCAGCCTCGCCACCTCCTCTCTGAGTTCCTCCACTTGTTTCCTCAGAGCTTCAGCATGCAGGCACCCTGCACATGGAACCGGTCCTTCAACTGGCATTAAGACCTCTGTCTGGACTGAGGCAGAAGCTGTAACGGGGGCAACAGCTTTAGCAATACGATTTTTCCCAGCCATTGTTCTGTTCGTGGAGCTTAGGTATTGTTTGTTGATCTGTGGAGCCCTGGTTAGGAAAGCCTCAACAGGGCAGGGCACTGGAGCCTTTTATGCAGGCTTCAACTGCACTCAGGAAACAGGCCCACTAACTCCTGATTAGGTGTTAGCAGTTTCTAAACCTGAGGAGGTTACTGGAGTTCAGCAAGCTACTGTGCTCAAGGAAAGTTCCCCCTCAAATCCTTACTGTTTGTTGATCCTGTTTGTTATCCTGGGGGATTCTGCATTGCAGGAGGCGTTGCACACCCCCTGCCAGCCTGCTGCGTCTGCCAGGGAGCTGAAGAGCAAAATAGAAAGTAGAACCCCTGGAAGCAAACAGTGTCCCGTCCTTGGGACTCAGGACGCAAAAGGTAAAAATCAAAAGTAAATTCAACAGTGTTAGCTAAAAATGAACAAGGCTATCTCTCACTAAAGCGAGTTTCTTTTTCTTTTTGAAATCCCACCGAAGTCCGTGGGACCCAAGCTTTCGAACACAGCCCCTAACGCTGTGCATTAACCACAACCAGAGAAATGAAATGAAATGAACCCTGCTCTAGTAATAGATGAGAATTTCCTGGGAAGGGCATGCTAAGTGTTGCTATGAAACACACAGGCACCTCCCCCGGCTTTCCTGCAGTCAGAGAAATAGCAGTGGAATAAACCGACCACCTTGCAACTGGAGGTCTTAGAGGTTGCTGCCTGTGTGAACCTGATGAGTAATATGATTTTGTATTTTACCCCCCCCCCCCCCAACCAGGGATGAGGGCACTGAATACTATATGTGATTCATGAGCAGCGCTGCCATTCGGTGGCCTTTAGGGCACCAGAGCCCGACCAACGATACAGAAGTTAAGAGCTTTAAATCTCGGTCATATAATCCTGATTTTGAGAACATTACAGCTGCCCTGTGGCATTTCTTTCCTGACTTGCAGATAATGGCTGCATACACACAGTCATAGAAAGGCACTATTGAGTGTACCAGCTGCCCTCTGGTGGCCATAGACCGTAGCACAGGCACTGGTGTGGTGGTGTGGCAGGAAGTGATCCTGTAACTAGGACCTGTCCTCCAAGTGATGTAAACCCCTCTAGCACCGAGGAGGTTTCTCCAGGGCCAAGTGCCCATGCGGGAAGGGTTAGGACAGCAGTTATAGTTGGTGATTCGATCATTAGGCATGTAGATAGCTGGGTGGCTGGTGGACGTGAGGATCGCCTGGTAACATGCCTGCCTGGTGCGAAGGTAGCGGACCTCACACGCCACCTAGATAAGGTCTTAGATAGTGCTGGGGAGGAGTCTGCTGTCTTGGTACATGTTGGTACCAATGACATAGGAAAATGTGGTAGGGAGGTTCTGGAAGCTAAATTTAGGCTTTTAGGTAGGAAGTTGAAATCCAGAACTTCCAGGGTAGCGTTCTCCGAAATGCTTCCCGTTCCACGCGCAGGACCCAATAGGCAGGCAGAGCTCCGGAGTCTCAATGCGTGGATGAGACAATGGTGCAGAGATGAGGGGTTCGGATTTGTTAGGAACTGGGGAACATTCTGGGGAAAGGAGGGGCTCTTCCGAAGGGATGGGCTTCACCTTAACCGGGATGGAACCAGGCTGCTGGCATTAACCTTTAAAAAGGAGATAGAGCAGCTTTTAAACTAGATAATAGGGGAAAGCCGACAGTCGCCCAAGAGCGCATGGTTCGGAAGAATGTATCCTTGAAGGATACTACAAAAAGCAGAGAGGTTCCAAAAAAGAGTAAAGTAGCCCAAATGCCCTCGAGTATGGAGCAGACAGAACTTAAAGATCCCAAATTACCCATGTCTACCAATAGCCAAATTAATATGAATAAAATACAGTCTCTAAAATGCTTGTATGCAAATGCTAGAAGTCTACAAAACAAGATGGGAGAGTTAGAATATATAGCACTAAACGAGAGGTTAGATATGATTGGAATATCAGAGACATGGTGGAAGGAGGACAACCAGTGGGACACTGTGATACCTGGGTACAAACTATATCGAAATGATAGAGCTGATCAAATTGGTGGAGGGGTTGCGCTCTATGTTAGAGAGGGCATTGAGTCAGAAAGGATTAAAGTTTTGCAAGAAACAAAATTTGCTGTAGAATCTCTATGGATTGAAATTCCATGTAAAAAGGGGAAGGCGATGGCAGTGGGGGTGTACTATCGTCCGCCTGGCCAGAATGAACAAATGGATGATGAAATGCTCAAAGAAATCAAGGAAGCTAGCAAAAGTTACAGTGCAGTAATAATAATGGGTGATTTCAATTACCCCGGCATCGACTGGGTCAGTGTCACAACAGGACATGCTAGGGAGATAAAGTTCCTAGATGAAATAAATGACTGCTTCTTGGAGCAGCTGGTTCATGAACCGACCAGAGGGGAAGCAATATTAGACCTAGTCCTTAGTGGAACACCAGATGTAGTGCAAGAGATAAGGGTGTTGGGGCCACTTGGCAATAGTGATCATAGCATGATCGCCTTTGATTTAATTAGTGGAGGAGGGATAGTAAGGAAATCCACAGTACTACCCTTTAACTTTCGAAAGGGAGACTATGATAGAATGAGGAAAACAGTTAAGAAAAACTAAAAGGAGCAGTTGCAAAGGTTAAAGACGTACATCAAGCTTGGGTGTTGTTGAAAAATACTATCTTGGAAGCCCAGACCAGCTGTATTCCACGCTTTAAGAAAAGTGGAAGGAAGTCCAAAAAATTGCCAGCATGGTTTAAAGCTGAGGTCAGAGAGGCTGTTGTTGCCAAAAAAGCATCTTTCAAGAAATGGAAAAAAGAGCCAAATGATGAAACCTGGAAACAGCACAAGCACTGGCAAGTCAAATGCAAGGCATTGATAAGGCAGGCAAAGAGAGAATTTGAGAAGAAGCTTGCTGCGGAAGCAAAAACGCGAAATAAAGACCTTTTCAAGTACATTCGTAGCAAAAAACCCGTGAGAGAGTCAGTTGGTCCATTAGATGATAAAGGGGTTAAAGGAGCACTAAGAGGCGACAAGGCGATAGCGGAGAGACTGAATGAATTCTTTGCTTCGGTCTTTACTGAGGAAGATGTGGGGATGTTACCCACGACTGAAGTGGTATTTAAAGGTGTGGAAGAATTGAAGGAAATATCGATACATCGGGAAGATGTCCTACAACTATTAGATAAACTGAAGAGTAGCAAATCACCTGGGCCGGATGGTATACATCCAAGGGTGTTGAAAGAACTGAAATTTGAGATTGCAGACCTGCTATCAGTAATCTGTGAACTATCATTAAAATCATCTCTAATACCTGAGGATTGGAGGATCGCCAATGTAACACCAATTTTTAAAAAGGGTTCGAGGGGTGATCCGGGAAACTACAGACCGGTGAGCCTGACATCAGTACCGGGAAAAATTGTAGAAACCATCATAAAGAATAAAATTACTCAGCATATAGATAGTCATGACCTAATGGGAGACAGCCAACATGGCTTTAGACAAGGAAGATCTTGTCTTACTAATCTGTTATGTTTTTTGAAGGAGTGAATAAACAGGTGGACAAAGGTGAGTCGGTTGATATTGTGTATCTGGACTTTCAGAAAGCCTTTGACAAGGTCCCTCATGAGAGACTTTTGGCAAAACTAAAGAGTCATGGGATAGGAGGCAGTGTACTACTGTGGATCAGGAACTGGTTAAAAGATAGAAAGCAGAGGGTAGGGCTAAATGGCCAATTTTCCCAATGGAGAAAGGTGAATAGTGGTGTACCCCAGGGATCTGTGCTGGGTCCGCTGCTTTTTGACATATTCATAAATGACCTGGAAAGTGGAATAACGAGTGAGGTTATCAAATTTGCTGATGACACAAAACTATTTAAAGTTGTTAAAACCCAGGAGGATTGTGGAAAATTGCAAGAGGATCTTGATAAATTGGAAGACTGGGCATCAAAATGGCAGATGAAATTTAATGTGGAGAAGTGCAAGGTTATGCACCTAGGGAAGAACAACCCAAACTATGGTTACACGATGCAAGGTTCCACATTAGGAACCACCACCCAAGAAAAAGATTTAGGCGTCCTTGTGGATACCATGTTAAAACCCTCGGCCCAGTGTGCAGCGGCGGCCAAGAGAGCAAATAGAATGCTAGGTATGATAAGGAAAGGAATGGAAAATAAAATAAAAGATATTATAATGCCTCTATATCGTTCCATGGTGAGACCGCACCTTGAATATTGTGTGCAATTCTTGTCGCCATATCTTAAAAAGGATATAGCAATTTTAGAAAAGGTTCAGAGAAGAGCCACCAAAATGGTAAAGGGGATGGAAGGCTACTCCTATGAAGAAAGGCTAAAAAGGTTGGGGCTCTTTAACCTGGAAAAGAGACGGCTGAGGGGAGATATGATAGAAGTCTATAAATTAATGAACGGAGTGGAACGGGTAAACGTAGATCGATTGTTTACCTTATCAGAATATAGAAAGACTAGGGGACATGCAATGAAGCTACAGGGTAAACTATTTAAGACTAATAAAAGAAAATATTTTTTCACTCAACGTGTAATCAAACTCTGGAATTTGTTACTGGAGGATGTAGTAAAGGCTGTTAGTGTAGCTGGGTTTAAAAAAGGTTTGGACAAGTTCCTGGAGGAAAGGTCCATAAACCATTATTAAGAAGGGACCCAGGATATCAATGCTTGAACCAATACAAGCAGTGTGGAACCTGTGTCCCTTGGGGAAACTGCTAGGTACGTATGACCTAGATTGGCCACTGTTGGAAACAGAATACTGGGCTTGATGGACCTTGGTCTGACCCAGTATGGCATATCTTATGTTCTTATGTTCTTGGTTGACAGTTTAACTGTCAGTCTATTTTTTTTATATCCTAAGGTTTCCTAAACCTGTCCCTGTGAATTTTGGGCAACTTTCACTATAGAATACATAAAAGCACACTTCCAGGCTGTCCCTCCTTCCAACTACAAGTTAGGGCTCTGCCCTTGAACCTGAAAGCTGGCAATTTGCCTAATATCCTGGGACTTAACAGATGCTCCTCAGAGACATGATTAGGAGGGAAAGAACATGTGGCATCAGAGATCAATGCCAAAACTGCTGTCCTATTTTTTAAGTTTATTCTTATTTATTTTATAAAGAGGATTGACAACAGTCCCCCTTAAGGCTGAGGAACCCCCTGAGCCTCAAAAAAAAGCCCCCTACAAACAAAAGAAAGAAACAAACACTAGGCCCAAAAATCTAGCTATTCTGCCTGTTGTTTTCCTCACACAGGCAGCTCACTGCAACTCTCGCCATGCGGTCCAAATACCTAGAGAGGAAATGGCCGCCCCTTCGCCAATGAATTTTGGCACCAAGAACAGCCGCTGCAAAAATGAGGCCTCAGCAGACCGACCGAGCCCGAAGGCCTTACCTGCAGGGCAGAAAGCCATACAGCCTGCTCCTACCACCTTGAATTCCTCCGATCCTCAAGCCGTGCTGATGCGCCTGGCAGCCGCGGCGAGGATCGCTCAGCCGGTTCCACAGAGTAAAATTAAAATCCCGCAGCAACGTAGAGGCTCCGTCTCACACAGCTTCAGTGTGGCTGTATGGGTCCCGGAGCTCTCTCCCGTACAGTCAAGGGAGAGAAATCCGCACCGGCAAATGCCTGCAGCAAGTGAAAATAACTGAGAAGAAGGGAAGGCGAGAGCTGCTACTAATTTAAAGAGCCAGGCTCAAATTTAAAATTACTGTAAATAAGGAAATTTGCTCCTAACTAAAGGGAACTAATCCCTGCTTGCCAATTAACCAAAGGTAACTGAATTAAAAGTAAAATTAAAAGTAAATTAAAGGTCAAAATCAAAAGTAAAATCTGAATAGAATTTGTCACACTAAATGCTCCTTATCTGTTCCCCCCAAGTGAACCCAGAAACTAGGCTCACTATGTCCTCCTGCTGCAAGGAGACTGGACACACTGGAGGCTGATGGGAGATACCAGCAGGCTATATCCAGTGATGTCACGACTTTGACATGCCCAGTCTCCTAGCTGCAGGAAGAGGTGTACAACCCAGAGGTAGAGGACTAAACTGGAGGAACGATAAGGAACGTGCACTATATGTGCCTTCTGTTTTATTAGACACTTTATTTATGGTTATAAACCACTGATATCTATGGGGAAATAGCAGCATATCAAATAATTAGTTCTATAATTACTCAAGTGGAAATACTAATTTAAAACTAATTATTTGATATGCTGCTATTTCCCCATAGATATCAAAGTGGTTTATAACCATAAATAAAGTGCCTTGGGCCAGACCACAATGACTTTAGTAAGTGCATTAATGCAAACTCGTAACACAAGTAAGTTCCACTGCATAAAATGTATTGTATTTATTGATAACTTATATACCACTATACTGGCTAAATGTCATTCATGGTGGCTTACAACAGCTTAAAAATACAACCTAACAGGGAGGCTGCTGACGTCCAGCCAGCTGCAGGGGAAATAAGCGCCTGATTCCTCTGCTGCTGCCGTGAAATCTGTGCCCTGGAACTTGTAATCGGAGGCGCAACACCCCAGGATGGCAGTGAAAGGTAGGAAACCAGACTTCAAAGAGTTTGTGTATTTGGAAACCATGACCATGCCAAAGCAAGCTTCTGAAAAGATGACGGCGATGGCAACAAGAGGAGGGAAGAGCGAAGGCAACAGCTCAAAGGACCCGGAATGCCCCGAGCAAGAAGAAAAAGCTGTGGGTACAACCCAGAGGGCAGGAGCAGATGTGCAGCTGCTGCAGGCGGAAATAAAAGCCTGGTTTCAAGACCTCAAAGAGGACATCTTGTAGGTCCAGGAGGAGGTAGTGGGCTGAATTGAAGGACTGCGTAGAGACCTGAGTGCACTAGGCAGACAGGTGGAAAATATGGAGGAGTGCCTGGAGGAGCAGCGTGAAGCTATGGGACACCTTGAGCAAAAGCTAGTGACTCTGGAGCAGTTGCATTTGGACTTGGAAGATAAGGTCGAGGACCTGGAACACAGGTCATGCCGAAATAACTTAAGGTTCCATGGGATCTTGGAAGAAGAGGCCTTTAAGGACTGTCGAGAGGTGGTGCAGAATATTGCCAAAGCAATCCTGTAGGCAGTGGGGCTGAAGGTGGATGGCAGGGACTTCAAGACTGACTGCGCACATCAGGTGGCTGGATCAATGGGACTGAGTAACAAGCTGAAGGACATCATAGCTTGTTTTCATGACTATGGCCTTAAGGAGCTGGTGAAAGCTAAAGCCCGTATTGGTGGTCCTGTCAGCTGGGAAGGCTGCAGCATTGAGATCTACGCAGGCTTCGCTCAAGCCACACTACAGAAGAGACGGGAGTTTCATGATGTAGTGGCCAAGCTGCAAGCGGGTGTCCGCTATGGTTGGACAATTCCCTTGGGACTGTCTTTTACATTACAAGGGAAAAGATGGGGAGGCTGCATGAAGGAGGAAGCAATGTGAACCTTGTTGGACACAGTCATAGTAGGCTTGAACTCAACACCAGCACTGGTGGCTGCCTCGATGAAAGAGTATCCTATAGATGGCAGAGGGTCACGCATGAAAGGTGCAGAGTGCGACGACAGTCGGGTGGCCATTAAGAGGAGACTACACTGACAGAGAACACCTGAGCAGAGTGACATGAGGAGACTTAGATTGTTTATACAGGCAAATTGGCATTCTGGGGCTAGTGAGCCTTTGACTTGCTGGAATGACCCGAATGGATTTGTATATCAGGGGTTCGGGGGGGCAATGTAAGATATTAAAGTGGGAGATAGGGTTGGAAAGAGGGTTGGTTGCTTGTGTGCTGTTGGGGAGAGATTCTGTGGGTAGTAGGAGATGTGGGGATATGTGGAAATATTTGAGGGGCAGGTGGGCATTGCTAGCTAGGAAGGTCAGGTCACTTGGCGCTGATAGCATTAGCTTCAATGCACCCGGTGTCTGAGAGGGATGTGGCGAAATGGGGAGGGGAGGTGGTGGGAGCAAGGGAAGGTGGGGGGGGGAGGGGATGGGAGAGAGAACAGGCATGGGGGGAGGCTGCTTGCAGTATAATGGTGGAGACACTTAAAGTGGTCTTGCTGAATGTGCAGGGCCTCAATTCACTCTTTAAGAGACAAAAACTGTATAAAGTAATGCAGAGACAATGGGCCTCGATATTTATTTGCAGGAAACACACCTCTTTCTTGAAGGTCCATGAAAAGCTGCAACTCTCTGCATCGAATATGGTGGAACAAAAGAAGGGGGGAGTTGCAATATTTATTGCGGTGGGCCTCAGGGTAGAAATGGGGGAGGTGGTCAGAGATGGGGCTAGGTGATATTTGCAGGCCAGAACACGGCTGGGATCCGACTGGTTCAAGCTGGCTTGAATTTTTGCCCTGACCGGGGGGATTTTTTTTTTTGCTGAAGTGGGGAGAAAACTGGATGGGATGGGAGAAGGGCTACTATTAGTAGGTGGGGACTTCAATATGACCTAGGACCCCGGAAGGGATAGCACGGAAAGGCGGGAGAGGAGGAAGGGAGACAGGAACAGGTTTAAGAATTTTTATTAGAGATCAAGGGTTGGTAGATGATTGGTGGTTTCTAAACACAGGCACGAGATAGTTCATATATTATTCCTAGGTTCATGGCTTCTATTCCTGCATCGATATGCTCTGGGCCAGGAAGGAGGGGGTAGAATCAAAGTGGCGGAGATAAATGCTATCACCTTTGTCAGACCATGCCCCCATAGAAGCAACTCTGGAGATAAGGTGGGAGGGAGGTGGCTTTGGCATCTCAACGAATCATTGTTAGAGGATGAGCAGGTGATGAAAGAGGTAGAAACCCTTACTGGGGAATATTTTGTATTGAATAACAATGGTGAGGTAGTCTTGCCCTCAGATGAAAACAGGAAAATAGGTCATAGCCAGATTCAGGGAGGTGAGAAATTCCCCTAGCTAGATTGACAGTTTCCATGTGGGAAAGAACTACTCTGAGCTTGGCATTCACGAGTTTCAGGTCCAGAAAAAGCCGAAAGAAGCCACCCATCTTGGGCACCACAAAGTAGATGGAATAATGCCCCTAACCCTGCTCTGTGGAGGGAACAAGCAGAATAACCTTCAAGAGGCGCTGTAGAGTTTCCTCGACTCCCACCCATCTGAGCAGGGAGCCACAGGGAGCGTTAAAGGTATCTCACAGAGGCACTGCAAATGTTTGCACAGAGCCCTGACTTAGAACTCAAGGACCCATTGGTTTGATGTGATCTAAGTCCACTCAGAGAAACAGCCAGAGCTATCTCAAACCTCCGTCGACTATATCCCAAGGGGATCTACCAGATCTCACTGTTAGACGTTACCGATTCTGGAAGGGACTAGAGTCTCGAGACCACCGAGAGTTCTGAAAGGGCTGGCCCTTCTTGGGCTGGGACCCATAGGATGTATAGGCCCTACCCTGACATCTTGCAGTCCGAGGGATCTCCATGCAAGAGCCTGTAAGAGGCAGGCCTAACATCCCTAGGCCTGAATTCTGGAAGCCTCTGAGCAAACCTTCCCAAGGTCTTCACCAACCTCAAAGTTTTTCTTAATGAGCAACCAACACTTAAAAGAAAGTATGCTTAGACGTAATTTGGAAGCAGCATCAGCCGACCAATTGCGGGGCCAAAGCTACCACCCAGGGCCATACCAAGCCATAAATGCACTCTGTGCGACTTGCACATCTGGCATGCCCTCTCCCCCATCACATTTGCCCCAAGCAGAGCATCTCCCCATCTTATCCCACACCTTCATGTTCAGCCGGCTCCCCCCCCCCCCCCCCATGCTGCCTGCCTTTGCCTCGTCATCACTTTTTGTGTTCCTACGGTGGCAGCAGCGGAGCGAACCTGTTCTCAAATTGAAAAAAAACAAGCAGGTCTTTCCAACTCTGCGCTTGCACACAGGGCTGATCCCTCCCTCCTCTGACATAGGCTTGTGTCAAAGGAGGGAGGGACCAGACCAGCCATTCAAGCGTAGAGTTGCAAAGACTCATGTTTTGCATGCAGGTCTGGTCATTCCTTTCTTTGACCTGAGACTACATCAGAGGAGGGAGGAATCAGACCTGCATGCAAGCACAGAGTCGGAAAGACCTGTGTGGGGGTTTTTTGAGATCAGGTCCGTTCCACTACTGCCACCACCACCACCACGCTGCGTCAAGGGAACACAAAAAGCGGCGACGGGGCAAGGGCAGGCAGCATGAGAGGAAGCTAAGGTCAGCAACCCCAAATGCACCCCTAATCTTTTGTGCCCTGTGCAGCAGCATCGTTCACACAGGGCTAGATATGGCACTGCTACCACCTAGGCGCCACTGCCACTATGGAAGACGCTGATCATCCAACCAAGCAACAGTCATACAACTGACTCCAGACACTAATCTCACTAGAAGGTTAAGTGATTTGTTCAAGACCACAAGTAGCAACAGTGAGACTTCAATCCAATTCCCTGGTTGTTCCAACCAGTAGGCTACTTCTTGACTGTCTAGCCTCCGGACTGTCCAGCAGATGCTGGACACAGCATAAGAGGTTCAAGCCACTAAGTTTGCACATAGCGGCACTGGTGAGCTTAAGGTAGAGGTTGCCAAAACGCATCTAAGGAGGGCCTCAACCCTTCTGACATAAGGCTTCTTGGGTGCAGGGTGCCCATCTACCACAACAGACCCACACTGTGACACTGCTGTGACAAGGGCATCCACTCAAGAAAGTACAAAAAGCTGATTCAGCTCTCCCCAGAGTAGAGGGTACAGCCAAGACAATCTCAGCACCCCTAAGACCCAGGTTTTTGTTGTTTTTTTTTACCTGAGAGATGATGAACTGGCACCTAGGATCAGGTTTAGGGATACAGCAGGATACCAGATACCCTCCAAGAGAGGACCCGCCTGCTAACCTCACCCAAGAGCGGCTTTTACAGCATGAAGAACCACCACAGTATCCTGAAAAGAGCATAGAAAGATCCTTTCTACAAAAACAGACAGATCACAGAGATCCTAGGCTTCCCCTATGAGATCACTCTGTCCTTCTCAGGCTTACCTTCTGGAGAAATGGACCAACCACCATAGGGGATTTAGGCAAAGTTCCCAGAGGAACTGACAAGCGAACGGGCAAAATGGGAGCACTTACCCCCTTACCGCCCATTACTGAGGTACTCAAGAGCCCTGGACTCCTGTAGGAGAGGCCAGGGCCTCTGTCCCCCACAAAGGGGGCTGTTAAGCAGCTAGAAGAAACTGAAAACAGCTTGTGAGCTGTATATCAAGCCAGCTGAAAAAAGGGGGGCCCAGAAGTCCTCCAGGAGCCAACAGACTTGCGACTATGGCCACCCATCAGGCTTCCCCCCATAGGGACCAAGCAACCATTTCAAATGGCTATGATACCCACTGGTAGGGAAAGGAAACAGGAAGGCGCAGCAGGCCCACAGAAACAGCACTGGGCCCTGTGCCCCACATGGGGGTCCCAATATGCTGAAAAAAAGTGTTTGGGTCAAAAAATAGCAGCTGTGGGTAAAAATTACAGTGGTTCGCAGGCTGCATTGAGCCGTGCAGTTGAGCACTGTAGCAGCAAAGGGAAAAGAAGACTACAAAAAAATCCCCCACTAAAAAAGTAAGAGTCGCAGTGAAAATGGAGTCATGATAAGGGAATCCCAGCACCTGTTTGGCAGACTGAGGAGACCCAAGCAAGGAAGGTGTGAATAAACAGGTGGACAAAGGTGAGTCGGTTGATATAGTGTATTTGGACTTTCAGAAAGCCTTTGACAAGGTCCCTCATCAGAGACTTTTGGCAAAACTAAAGAGTCATGGGATAGGAGGCAGTGTACTACTGTGGATCAGGAACTGGTTAAAAGACAGAAAGCAGAGGGTAGGGCTAAATGGCCAATTTTCCCCAATGGAGAAAGGTGAATAGTGGTGTACCCTAGGGATCTGTGCTGGGTCCGCTGCTTTTTGACATATTCATAAATGACCTGGAAAGTGGAATAATGAGTGAGGTTATCAAATTTGCAGATGACACAAAACCATTTAAAGTTGTTAAAACCCAAGAGGATTGTGGAAAATTGCAAGAGGATCTTGATAAATTGGAAGACTGGGCATCAAAATGGCAGATGAAATTTAATGTGGACAAGTGCAAAGTTATGCACCTAGGGAAGAACAACCCAAACTATGGTTACACGATGCAAGGTTCCACATTAGGAACCACCACCCAGGAAAAAGATTTAGGCGTCATTGTGGATAACATGTTAAAAACCTCGTCCCAGTGTGCAGCAGCGGCCAAGAGAGCAAATAGAATGCTAGGTATCATAAGGAAAGGAATGGAAAATAAAACAAAAGATATTATAATGCCTCTGTATCGTTCCATGGTGAGACCGCACCTTGAATATTGTGTGCAATTCTGGTCGCCGTATCTTAAAAAGGATGTAGCGATATTAGAAAAGGTTCATAGAAGAGCCACCAAAATGGTAAAGGGGATGGAAGGATACTCCTATGAAGAAAGGCTAAAAAGGTTAGGGCTCTTTAACCTGGAAAAGAGACGGCTGAGGGGAGATATGATAGAAGTCTATAAATTAATGAACAGAGTGGGAACGGGTAAACCTAGATCGATTGTTTACGTTACCAGAATATAGAAAGACTAGGAGACATGCAATGAAGCTACAGGGTAAACTAGCTATTTAAGACTAATAAAAGAAAATATTTTTTCACTCAACGTGTAATCAAACTCTGGAATTTGTTTCCAGAGGATGTAGTAAAGGCTGTTAGTGTAGCTGGGTTTAAAAAAAGGTTTGGACAAGTTCCTGGAGGAAAGGTCCATAAACCATTATTAAGAAGGGACCCAGGATATCAATGCTTGACCCAGTACAAGCATTGTGGAACCTGTGTCTTTTGGGGAAACTGCTAGGTACGTGCGTATGACCTAGATTGGCCACTGTTGGAAACAGGATACTGGGCTTGATGGACCTTGGTCTGACCCAGTATGGCATATCTTATGTTCTTATGTTCTTAAGCCCTGACATCCACACAAACCTGGAAGACCCAGTTCCGAAGATCTTTATTTTTTTAGAGCTACTTTATTACTTTATTGCAAGAAGCAAGACAGCCAAAGACAGCCCATGGAATTTAATAGGAGTTAAAACAGGAGTTAAGAAAATCAGAAGAAAAGAACAAAAAAAGCACACAAATAGAGGACAAGAGGGAAGAGAGGTCTGGGCCCAACTCACCAACCAACGCCCCCCACCTCCAGGGCCCTATAGGATCTCCTGCCCTCTCTCCGGCCTACAAAGTGCTAGGAACATGTGGGTAGCAATGCTGGACACAGGGCAAGCTGTTGGCTCCAGGAAAAAAGGGCGTACCTGAGCTCTGAGCAACAATGTGCTTACAAGTCAATCACATTTCACAGCATCGTGGTATGGGCCAGAGGAGAGAGGCCTATCTGCAATGCTGCACTAGACCATATAACTTGCCACCTGCTAAAGGCAGACAAATACCAGCTTCTCTCAGTGCTGCACCAGTAGATATACCAAGTGATGACATCACTGAATGTTGCTCAAGTCTGGCTCCACCTACTAACAAGGGAGCATAACTCACTCATCTGGAATGACCTAGCAGGATAAGGAGGTTACATTTAATAAACTTACTAGCTGTTGCATCCTAAGAAAATATGATAAAGACTCCTTGCAGTATTTACAGGGGTATTATAGGGGAAACAAAAAGAGAAGCAACCAGTACCATAATAGCCCACAAAGGGTACCACCAACCAAAAATACACCAAAAACAATGATGTGAGGATGAAAGGTAATACTAATAAATTATACAGAATTAGATCAAATCAAATGAGTTCACAAACTATTTGGTTGGTGGAACAGTTATTTTGTTTACCGGGGTATTATATAAAACCTCAGACTTTTCCTCTGATAACACACACCAAAATTTTGGGATCTCTACTTTGCTTACATAGAGCAACCTTTTTCAATAATCTGGGAAAATGTTACTTCCTCCACATCCTGTATGGCATGTAAAGCAAAGTTACTCACCTGTAACAGGTGTTCTCCGAGAACAGCAGGAATCAGTCCTCACCATATGGGTGACATCGGCACCAACGGAGCCTTTGCGGAAGCATACCTCCAGCTTTCAAACAAAGCCTTTGGGAGATGCCTCCATGCATGCACGGTCCCCCCTTCCCACCTAAGGGTGCCATCTTGCTCAGTCAGATGACATAGCTAAAAGATGGCACAAATAAAAGATGGTAAAGGAGCAACTCCAAGGGGAGAAAGGAGGGTTATGAGGACTGATTCCTGCTGTCCCCAGAGAACACCCGTTACAGATGAGTAACTACGCATTCTCCGGGAACAAGCAGGAAGTCATTCCTCACATATGGGACTCCCCAGCTACAGGCTACCGAGAACCCATAGCAGAAATAGGGGCTCCCTCATGGGGAGTCGCAAGCAGCAGCAATTTAGTCTATAGCCACAGAACACAGTAGGACCACTGTGTCCGATGAAAACAGCACGCCAGTAGCCTGAACACAAAAGGGTCGGAGGGTAGGAGTTACCTAAACCCCAAAAAGGTTATGGAGCACAGCCTGGCCGAAGGCACTGTCCCGTCAGGACTCTCTTTCCAGGCAGTAAAAGGCTGTGAAGGTATGGACTGAAGACCAGGTAGCAGCCTGGCAGATGTTCACCATCGGGACAGAGCACAAGTTTGCCACCGATGCCGCCATGGCCCTGACATGGTGTGCCATGACGCGGCCTTCCAGTGGGAGGCTCGCCTGCTCATAAGCGAGGGTGATACAGTCCGCCACCCATGTGGACAGCATATGCTTGGTCACCGCCTCCCCCAGCCTACTGGAGTCGTAGGAGACGAAAAGCTGAGAAGCTTTGCAGTGGCCCTGAGTGTGCTGGATATAAAAGGACAACACCCTCACAGTCCAAGGTGTGAAGAACCGTCTCTGCCCAACTGGGGTGAGGTCTTGGAAAGAAAGTAGGAAACACCACTTCCTGGTTGAGATGGAAGGGCGACACTACCTGCGGCAGGAATTTGGGGTGCGTGCAAAGCACCACTCTGTTCTTGTAGAACCTGATATAAGGCGCCTTTGCCACAAGAGCCTGGAGCTCACTAACTCTGCGAGCGCAGGTGAGTGCAACCAGGAAAGCCACCATCCAAGAGAAGTAGCGAAGGTGGCAGGTAGCCAGAGGCTTGAAAGGTGGGCGAGTGAGCTGCTCCATTGAGGTCCCATTCGGTAGCCGATGGGCAAACCGGGGGCTTCAATAAGAGCAGGCCCCAAAGGAAACTGGTCACCAACGGCTGAACCTAGAGGGGCTTACCATCCCCCCTCCTGAGATAGGAGTCCCAGTGCGATCCCCACAGAGATGTGGGCCTTCACCGTCAACTGTAGAAGCAGCGGGAACCACGGCTGCCTGGGCCACCGAGGAGCTATCAGGATGAGCAAGGCCCTGTCGCGGAGGGTCCTGAACAAGGTCTTGGTGATCGTACATTAGGCCTTCCAACCATGAGACTAGGAACGCGTCCACTGCCACCCTGGAGGGGTGGGTCTGCTCAGAGCAGAAGCGGGGCAACTGAAAGTTGTCCAGACTGAAAAACAGGTCCATCACAGGCTCCCCCCAGAGCCGGAAAAGCCAACTGGCTACTCTGGGGTCCAGCTGCCACTCATGCGGTTGGAGAACTCTGCTGAGTCTGTCAGCCAGCCAGTTGTCCTGGCCTGGCAGGTATACTGACCACAGGAGGATACCCTGTCAGATTGCGTACGAGCAGAGGGCTAGAGCCTCCTGACAAAGGGTCCGGGACTCTGTGCCCCCTTGTTTGTTCACATAGAACATCGCCACCTGGTTCTCCGTCTGGACCAGAACCAGCTTGTGATGCAGGTGGTGACGGAAGACCCTCAGGGTTAGGTAAATGGCTCGGAGCTCCAGGAGATTGATTTGCTGGATATTCTTGTCTGGTGACCAGTTGCCCTGGGTGATGAGATGTCCGCAGTGAGCTCCCCAGCCGAGCAGGGAGGCATCCGTGGTGAGGACCCTCGAGAGGCTTGGAGTCTGAAAAGGCATGCCTGCCTCGAGATGCAGATGCCACCAGACCAGGGAGTCTGCCAACTGGCAGGTCACAGAAACTCTGTCTGAGGCAGCCTGTGGCCTGGAACCACTAGTCCCAGAGACACTACTGCATGGCCCTCATGGGGAGGTGAGGATCTGGGGTGACATGGACTTTGGAGGCCATGTGCCCGAGGAGGCGCAGGAGAAGCCGGACGGGCACCGAGGGACCGTACTGTACGTCTCGAGCTAGGGACATGAGATGATCGTCTCGGTCCCTGGGCAAGAAAGCCTTCGAATGAAGAGTGCCGATCTCTGCCCCAATGAACTCCAGACACCGTGTCGGGAGGAGGTGAGACTTGGGGTAGTTTATGACAAAGCCCCCAAGTGTTGTAGAACCTGGATAGTGCATGCGGTGGCCTGCTGCACCTCTGAGGCTGTGCCTCCCTTTATGAGCCAGTTGTCCAGGTAGGGAAAGACGAAGATCCTCTGAAGCAGGAGGAAGGTGGCCATGACTGCCAGGCATTTTTTGAAGACTCTTGGGGCAGAGGCTAGGCTGAAGGAGAGCACCCTGTATTGAAAGTGCCTGGGCCCCCTCCCCCCCCACTACGAACCGCAGGTACTGCCTGTGGTTGAGGTGGATGAGGATGTGGGTATAGGCATCCTTGAGGTCTAAGGAGCATAGACAATCTCCCTGCTGGAGGTATGGCAGTAATGTTCCAAGGGAGAGCATTTTGAACTTCTCCCTCACCAGGAATTTGTTGAGGTTGCGCAGGTTAAGGATGGGCCTTAGGCCCCCTGTCCTCTTTGGCACGAGGAAGTACCTGGATTACAACCCCTTGCCCTTGAGGTGGTGAGGCACCAGTTCCACCGCTTTGTCCTCGAGAAGACCTGCCAACTCCTTCAGAAGAAGGTCCCGGTGGAGGGGGGACCTGAGGGGCTCTCCTGGGAAATAAGGGGGAGGTGTCTGAGTCAGGTGGAGGAGGTAACCCTCCCTGACTACTCTTAGTGCCCAGGAATCAGTGGTGATGGTCACCCACCTCTTGGCACAGAGGGCCGGACGTCCTTCTGTGGTTGCTGATCTCCTTGGGATAGAGAGGCAATGCTCAAGGATTCAAAAACTTCCCCTGGCTAGGCCGGAGCCAGTGCCTGGGGTTTTGGAGCCTTCTGCTTATGTGGGCCATGCCCATGTCCCTTGGCCTGCTGACCCTGTTGGGGAGCTGGAGAGGCCTGATAAGGTGGGTAGTTTCTGTAAGCAGCCCCCTTCCTCGGGTAGAAGGGCTTTTTACCCAAGCCCCTCCGTCGGGGAGGGGCAATGGTCTTTTTAGAGAGTCTGGTCTTCGTCATGAACTCTGTCTCCAGCTTGGCAGCCTTGTTGGTCATGCTTTTGCCAAACAGGTTCTCTCCTTGGCAGGGGACATTGACCAATATGTCCTGAACCCACTGCTTGAGGTCGGACGACTGTAACCAAGCTTGGCGGCGTACACCAATGCCAGCCGCCACTACACGAGCCACCGACTTGAACCCATCATAGGCCGCCCGAGACATAAATTTGGAGCATTCATGGACTGCTTTGGCAAGGTTCTTGAACCGCTGCAAAGGCTCCTCGGAGAGACCAGCCGAGAACCTGGCGAGTTCCTTGCCAGGTCTCTCAGGTACATGCCCATGTACAGCTGGTAGGCCTGGATGCGACAATGAGCATTGAGCCCTGGTAGCACTTTCTGCCGAGGGCATCCAGGGTGCGGGCTCCCTGCTGGGGGACACCGAGTGTGTCTTCTGACTTTTCAGCCGACACATGGCCAACTCCACCACCATGGAGTTATGAGGCAGTTGTAACTTCTGGAAGCCCGTGCTCCGGCGGACTAAATACATCAAGTTGAGCCGTTTTCTCACCACCAGTACCGAAGCCGGTGTCTCCCACATTCGGAGCATCTGCTGTTCCAGGATGGGAGGAATGGGCACCATGAGCAATTCCCACAGAGGGGCCTCCTACTGGAAGATTTCCAATTCATCCGCCTGAGGATCCTCCTCTGACTCAGTCGGGAATGTCAGGGCCTTGGACATGTCCTTGACAAAATCAAGGAAGCCCATATCCTCGGGCGATGACCGCCGTCGAAGCACTGAGGCGGGAGAGTCAGATGGGACATCGCGGTGGCGACAGGTATCGGGGACTCCTCATCCTCCATCTCCCGCTCGGAGTAGTCCGTTGAAGACTCATAGGAGGACTGCTCTGCGGGCTTCAGGGCTTCTGATGCCCTGCGGCCGGTGCCCGGCAGACTTTAAGAGGATGACCGCAGTCCCATTGAGCAGGACTCAGATCGCAACCTCAGCCAAGGATCGGCCCAGCCTGCAGGGACGTCCTGGACATCAAGGGTCCGGTGGTCGGGATGGATGAACCAGTCGTGCCGGAAAACAGTGCACACTGTTGGGCCATGAAGGCAGGCAAACTGTGCTCCAGGACTGCCATTCTGGACTCCAGACTAGAAGGCTTCACAGCCTTCGGCACAGGCACGGAGGGACTCGGGCCCATCACCGTCTCCCCCGAAGGGGAATCCTTGACGAGGATAGTGTCTGGGGACAGAGGCCAGTCTGCAGTCAGATCCTTCTGGTGGACCTTCGCAGTCCGCTCCTTCTCCGACGTCTCGGACGAACGTCTGAGACTGTGGGACCAGGCTCGGAGAGTCCCCGGCCAGTCAGAACCATCCAAGGATGCCACCTTCAAGGTTTTCTTCTTCTTCCTGGGTTCCCTCGAGGGAGACCCCCTTTCAGAGGATCCACGATGAGGCTCGGGTTTGGAGGGTTCCGCCCGAGGTGTCGGGGCCTCAGGCGAGGCCCTGGCTTTCGGAGACACCGGGGACTCAGAGAAAAACTTGTCATGCTGCTGCTGGTGGCTCTTGAGAGCCTTAGTGGACATCATCTTGAAGAGACCGCAGGCTGCTGGGTCGTGATCTGGCCCCAGGCAGTGGAGACAGCAGTCATGTGTGTCAGTCAAAGACGTAATTTTGGAGCACCAATCACACTTCTGAAAGCCACTGGTAGCTATAGGGGAAAGAAGTACCCCTGTGAGGAAAAGTACCGGTGCGATATCGGAGGAGAGTATGAAACTGAGAGAAAAAAAAATCAACTTTTTCCGGGTCAAGCCAGACAAACGTCTGAAGGGCTCCGCGGAAAAAAGGAGACTGAGCAAGATGGCACCCTTGGGTGGGAAGGGCACCACGCATGCGTGGTGGGATCTCCCAAAGGCTTTCTTTGAAAGCTGGGGGGATGCTTCCGTGAGGGCTCTGTCGGTGCTGACGTCACCCATACGCGAGGACTGACTTCCTGCTTGTTCCAGGAGAAAGAGAAATTAGACTTACCTGCTAATTGTTGTTTCTTGAGGAACTCCAGTCCAGACCCGCATCTCTGGGTAGTGTACCTCTTCCAGTAACTTGGAGACCGAGCATGCCATCTTTTGATGACAGCAATCTACTTATGCAGCTGGCACCGCCTACCATCCCCAGTAATCTACTGACAAAGCAGACTCACAGGAGTAACAAATAAGTAGTTAAAGAATGATAAACCAATGCTAAACAACCAACTCTATACACCTCAACTGACTAGACCCCCCTCACTTGGGAAGGAATCCCCCATTCCTCCCCCCAAAAACGGGGAGGCTTACCTGTGAAAATGTTGTCCATGCCTTACAAGGTGCTCCCTGGCCCCAGCCCCCCCTTGCTTAAATCTGCTTACTCTACGGTGCTTCCTGACCCCTGCCATTACTCAAAGTTAACAGAGTCCTAGATGGAAGCGCCACTCCTCCACCTTCTTGGAAACAGTCAAGTGTGGGATCCGGGACTGGACTGCAGTTCCTCAAGGAACAACAATTAGCAGGTAAATCTAATTTCTGTTTCCTTATCATCCCTCCAGTCCAGTCCCGCACCTCTGGGATGTAACAGAGCAGTAAACCTAATGGGAGGGACCTGCCATACCGGCCTGAAGCACTGCCGCTCCGAACAGAGCATCTCCCAAAGCCTGTACATCCAGGTGATAATGCTTAGCAAAAGGTATGAAGATTAGACCAGATTGCGCATTACAGATTTCCGCTGGCGGTACCAGACTATACTCCGCCCACAAAGCCACTTGGGCCCTTGTGGAATATGCCCGCAAGCCTGCCAGCACCACTCTACCCTTCACTATGTAGGCCGAGGCAATAGCTTCTCTAATCCATCTAGAAATAGAAGCCTTGGCAGCTGCCTCTCCCTTCTGTGTCCCCTGAACAGAACAAACAAGCGTTCTGATCTCTGAAAGTATGCATGTCAGATAAACCTCAGGACCCATTTAACATCCAACAGGCGCAACTGAGAGTGCAAGGAGCCCATCTCCGAAGCCAACAGAACTGGTAAAGAGACCGACTGGTTCAAATGGAAGGCTGAAACCACCTTAGGCAAAAAGGAGGGAACCAGCTGAAGGACCACCTTCTCTCTGGAAAACTCCAGAAACAGCTCCTGGCAGGAAAGGGACTGGAGCTCCAAAATCCTGCACGCCGAACAAATTGCTATGAGGAAAACCGGTTTCAAAGTCAAATCCTTCAATGAGCACCTACTCAATGGCTCAAAGGGCTCCATGGTCATCACCAACAGCACTAGATTGAGGTCCCATGAAAGTACCACCGGTCGCCGCGGAGGAAGGAGGTGACCCACTGCCCTCAGAAATCTCAGCATGTCTGGGTGAGAACCCAACGCCAGTCCTTGCACCTTTCTCCGGTAACAAGCAAACACCGCCAGTTGCACCCTCAGGAAACTAGCCGCCAGACCTTTAATCAAACCCAGACTGCAAAAAGGCTAAAATGTCTGGGACGGATGCAGAGGACGGGATAGCCTGCCTATGCTCGCACCACGACTCAAATATACTCCATACCCTGATGTATGCCAAAGAGATCGACCTCTTCCAGGCCTTCAGCAAGGTCGCTATCATCGGGCCAGAATATCCTTTCCTCTTTGCCTTACCCTTTCAGGAGCCATGCCGTAAGAAAGAATCGATCCACCTGAGGCATGCTGACTGGCCCCTGTGTCAATAGATCCTCCCAGATTGGCAAGCGCCACGACTGGTCCTATACAAGATTGCCATACCACAGCCGCCTTGGCCAGTCCGGGGCGATTAAGATGACGAACCCCCAGTGCACCTCTATCCTCTGTATCATCCTGCCTATGAGCGCCCATGGTGGAAACACAGAGGAGCTCCTCCTCAGGCCACCTTTGCACAAGGGCATCCAGCCCCTCCGAGATTCTTTCCCTTCTTCTGCTGCAGAACCGGCTCGCCTTGGCCGACTGAAAGGTTGCCATCAGATCCATAACCGGAGTGCCCCAAATGTGAGTCACCTGGTTGAGAGACCATTCGCCTGGGTCCAAGTGAACCCAGCTCAGATAGTCTGCAGTCACGTTGTTGACTCCCACGATGTGGGCTACCGACAAGGCCTGGAGGTGACTTTCCACACACTTGAACAGCACTTCTGCCTCTTCCTCTAGGGCTAAGCTGCCTGTGCCACCCTGTCGGTTGAGTAGGCTACCACGGTTGCATTGTCTGAGAGTACGCGGACTGCCTTCCCCTGCAGCCATGGTCTGAAACTCTGGAGCACCAGGAGCAATGCCCACGTTTCCAGCCTGTTGATGGACCAGCGGGCCTCCTCAAGGTCCCACTGCCCCTGTGCAATGCGTCCCTTGCAATGGGCCCCCCAACTGGTTAGGCTGGCATCTGTCACCAGCAGAACCCATGCTGGCAACTCGAGAGGCATACCTGCCTTCCAGAGTCCCCAGACATAGCCATCACTTCAGCACCTTCCTTGCCTGCCCTAGGCACTGAAATCGAGTGGATAAAGGCTGACTCTGGTGGGATCACCAATGTAGGAGAGCTTTTCTGTAGAGGCCGCAATGTGCATTCTCGCCCACAGGACCAGTTTGGTCGTGGTTGCCATGGTCCCCAAGACCTGCAGATAGTGCCAGGCCGACGGCCAGACCCTCAGCAAAAACTGGCACACTAGCCACCGCAGCCCCTGAGCCTGCTGAGCTGGCAGGAAAACTTTCCCCATGCTGGCGGCGAAGCACACTCCCAAATACTCTAGATCCTGAGATAGCATCAACCAGCTCTTGGCCAGGTTGACTACCCTTCCCAGACTTTCGAGGAGCTGCACCACCTTCTTTGTGGCAGATACGCTTTCGTCTCTAGACTTTGCCCTGATCAGCCAGTCGTCAAAGTACGTATGTACCAGAACTCAGTCATTGTGGAGCACCGCTGTACCACCACCATGACCTTTGTGAACGTATGCGGCACCAGGTCAACGGGCAAAACCTGAAACTGGAAATGCCCCAACAGCACCGCAAACCGGAGAAACTGCTGGTGCTCTGGTCGGATGGGGATATGCAAATACACTTCGGAAAGGTCGAGCAATGTTAAGAACTCCCCGCTTCTTACCGCTACCATGACTGACCTCAGGGTTTCCATGTGAAAGTGCGAAACCCGCAGACAGCTTTGACATCAAGGATCAGTCGAAAGGAGCCTTCCTTTTTCAGCACCACAAAATAAATGGAGTACCGACCGCACCCATATTGGTCCTTGGGCACAGGCATCAAGGCCTGTAGCTGCAACAGCCTCACCAAAATGGCCTTTACCACCGCTGCTTTGCCTTGTGTCCCGCAAGTAGACTGAACGAAACAGTGGCCGACTGGACATGCCCACTCGAGGCCATAGCCCTCCCAGATGACTTCTAGGATCCAGCGGTCCGATGTGATCTGGTCCCAAGCAGGGTAGAACTCCCGTAGTTGGACCCCCATGAGTATTAACCCCACCTAGGCCCACCTTGCTCCATTTTTTCCTGGTTCCTGAGGAAGAAGTCGTTCCAAAGCCCCTGCCCCCCCCCCTCCCCCGGAGGCGCTTCTTTCTCTCTGAAAGACGACAAAGCGGGAAGTGCGAAAATGCTTGAATTCCCTGGGTTGTCCTCTCGCCGACGTGGAAGGGCTGCTTTGCTTTTGTTTATCTCAGGCAGGTGCCCACCGTTGGACTCCCAAATCTTTAATCAACTTGTCCAGGTCCTCTCCAAAAATCAGCTTACCCTTAAAGGGTAGCTTGCTAAGACGGGACTTGGAGGCCCCGTCCACTGCCAAGTTCCTCAACCACAGATAGCAGCGAGCCGCCACCAGCGAGGCCATGCTTTTTGAGAGCCTCCTGATGAGATCGTAGTGGGTGTCTGCAAGGTAGGCCGTCCCCGATTCCAGTTTGGCGGCGTCTCCGGACCAGTCTGCTGCCTGCTCCTCTGGCTGCTACACCTGTTGCAACCAGCATAGGCAGGCTCTAGCTACCCAGGCCCCACAAATGGAGGCCTGTAGGGCAAGGGCATAGATATCAAAGGTCTACTTGAGCAAAGTGTCCACCTTCCTGTTCTGGCTATCCTTGAGGGTCGCACTACCTTCCACCGGAATAGTCATCTTCTTGGTCACTGCCGACACTGCCGCGTCCACCCTAGGGGACTAGAAACTTTCACGCTCCTGCTCCAGTAACGGGTATAGGAGAATCATGGCCTGTGCGCCCCTGAGACCCACCTCCAGCAGATTCCACTCTTCCTGGATCATCTGCTTGACTACTCTGTGTACCGGAAAAATCTTCAGCGGCTTCCGCACCACCTGAAGCAGGGTTCCTCCAACACTTCCTCCTCCACCGGCACGCCTGCCGGCATATTGAAGGCCTTCAAGACTCCCCAATGAGTGCCTGCAATTCCTCTCGTCAGAACACTCGGACCACTCACGCCTGGTCCTCTTTCTCCGGGATCTCTCCTTCCTCCAGTTCCTTGACGGGATTCTAGCTCAGTGTCTAGATCTTCCACGTTCTGCCCCTCTGAGAAAGATGAAGGCACCTGCCCATCCTCTGAAAGGTGAGCTTTCTTGGCGACTGCTAACTCTGCAACGCCCACTTTCAGGTCCGCTGCTCACTTAGCGCCCAGGTTCTGTGTTAGCGGAGAGGCCCCTGCCCTTTGCTGACGCTTGCAAAAGGCCTAATGCAGCAATAGGACAGATTCTGGGGAAAAATCTCCCAGGAACCCAACCGCCGAGGAAGGCCCAGGGATGGCTGAGGGGCCTGAGGCTAACTCTAACCCTGAGTCCGAGCCCCCCTCAGTAACCTGTACCTCCCTGGCCGGAGATGGGTCTCTTACCTTACTCTCCTGCAGGCCCTTCCCCAAGGATGTGGCCTTCTGGGTGCATCCCAGACAAATACCCTTCATCTAAGACTACTCCCCGCCTGGTCCCACATACCAGGCACTGTGGCCTGGCTGGCATGGTAGTCCATCCACCACCAGCCCCTGACACAGAGACCCTAGAAGCAAAAAGGGGGGCTAATAAAAAGTGTCTATTATTCTTTCCTTTTTTTTTTTCTTTTTTTTTTTTTAACAGCTAACAAGAAAAAATTGTGAAAACTAAGAAATGAACTAAAATGAACTGAACTGAGAAGAGAGGAAATAAACTGAAAAGAAACAAAGGGAATGCAGGTCCCAAGATCCTGTCTTCCACCTCCCAGGCCAAAAACTCAAAAAACAAAATGCCAATGCAAAAGGCAGATCGCAGACAGTCTTCGTCAAGCCCCCTACCAGCACCGGGGGAGAGAAGCTAACTTCACCACAAAGAAAACCTCAAGGTCGCTGCAGGGAGACACAGACGAGCGCTTCAGTTCCCATGCCATTCCGGACTCCCTCCACGTGGTGTAGGCTTGCGCGCCTAGGGCCTGCTTCCCACACCCTTTCGGAACGCAGCACTGCCTTCTGCTGCCTACACCAGCACCGGACAGATTCTCCCCTGCCTTCCGGGGCTTACCTCCACTCTGCCACTAAATTTCTCCTTGCTTCTTATCACCCCTCGTGCTCAGCCAACTCAAACGGGCTTCAGCACTAAGAGAGCCCAGTGGGAGTTGCCTGACTCACAGTCATCGCCTGGGAGGCAGCTCCTCACCCAATAACGGGTTCGGGAGCCGCCTGTTATTCCCAATAGAGGAGAGTTGCCCCCCAGTAGCCTTCCGGCTCACTAGGGAGACTGGAGGATCCCTTCCTTTTTAACTGCTGAGCTCTCTCAGGACTTTGTCTGCATTCTTCTTGCTTATCTCCCCCCCCCCCCCCCCCGAGAGAAGGCACAACAACAAAAAACAAATGCTGAGCCCAATGCCCTTAGGCAGACAAAGAGAGCAAGAAAAAAGAAAAAATCTCCTTAGTTGTTCTCAGTGAGTCCAGCACCCCTGGCTCACACCTCCTCCAGATGCTTGGAGTATACTGGGGCTGGTAGGCGGTGCCAGCTGCATAAGTAGATGGGTGTCATCAAAAGATGACATGCTCGGTCTCCAAGCTGCTGGAAGAGGTACACTACCCAGAGGTGCGGGACTGGACTGGAGGGATTATAATGAAATACCTATTTGCTTCCTTCCTCCAAATATATGCGTCCAATTCCAATCTTGATTTACTCCAGCATCTCTCTAAAACTACATAAGTTAATTTTTGGAGATTTCAATTTACTAAAGGACTATTATTTATTATCTGCTGAATGAACTACACCATTTCTTTCAGGATCACCCTTTCCAAAGCAAAGCTGACCACCTGCTGCCATCCTTTTTACTGAAAATGAATAGTACCTTCTTCCATTTGTCTTTCTGGCTTCCAATGTTGCCCTTTCCAATTCCTCTATATTGATTTTACCTCTCATACTCTACTTTTTCCCTTTTTTCCTTCACTTGGTTTGCAGCTTGTCGTGCTGTGAGGGCTTGTGTGCATCAGTGATGTTGAGGGCTAAGCTATCGGTAGTTTAACTACTGGCAAGGTCTCCCAAGATGGACAGGTCTCAGATGAGGTGCCAGACCAAGACAAACCACCCATCTGGGCAGCAGCAGAATGGGACAGTGTTGACGGCGGAGGATCACATTTCAGTGACAACGGCAATAACACTAAACTTAAACTGCGCGGAAGAAAGGCCCAGCAATCTACTTCTGTATCTTGCCATGAAAACCCAATGGATAGTCACAACAAAAAAAATTGCACTACAGTGCTGGAAGATGAGACCCCCAGGTCGGAAGGCACTTAATTAGCTACTGAGGAAAAGCTGAAGACTTTTCAGAGTAAAGCCAGCATTTATGATGTGGTTGGATCAAAGCCCTCGGGACATCTGACTGCTGATGTAGCTGCGCATGAAATGAGAGTCAGAAGCTGTAAAGATGTCTTACATATTGGAACATGGAATGTACGAAGCACGAACTTAGGGGAGTTGGAGGTGGGCAAGAATGAAATGGAATGTGTACAATTTGATCTGTTGGGTGTCAGCAAACTGAAATGGACTGGCATCGGGCAGTTTGCATCAGATGATCACATGGTCTACTATGCTGCAAATGAAAGACAAAGAAGAAATGGTGTTGCATCTATAACAAAGAAGAAACTTGCAAGAACTGTAATGAAATACAATGCAGTCAGTGAACGCTTAATCTCTATTCGTCTACGAGGAATGCCTATCAACACAATTATTATTCAAGTATATGCCCCAACAACAGCTGCAGAAGAGGATGAAATTGAAGAGTTCTATTAACAAGTTCAAGCTGAAATTGACAGAACATGCAAACAGGATATCCTGATAGTCATGGGTGACTGGAACGCAAATGTTGGCAATAAAGAAGAAGGCAAAGTGGTTGGAAAATATGGATTTGGCAACAAAAATGAAGCTGGAGAACGACTGATAGAATTCTGCAAGACCAACGATCTATTCATCTCAAACACCTTCTTCCAGTAACACATGCGGCGACTGTACACATGGACTTCACCCAATGGATTGTACAAAAATCAAATTAACTACATCTGTGGAAGTCAACGATGGAAAAGCTCTATAACATCAACAAAGACAAAACCTGGAGCTAACTCTGGTACAGATCATCAACTACTAGTATGCAAACTCAAGCTAAAGTTGAAAAAGAGCAAACCACTCACGAATGCTGCAAAATATGACCTTGAGAATATACCACTGGAATTTAAAGACTGCCTGCAAAATCGATTTGCTGCTTTAGATACAAATGACAGAGCTCCAGAAGAGTTATGGAATGACATCAAGTGTTGGAAGGAAGCGAGAAGTCTCTACAAAAGGTGAAAAAGCAAAAAATGACCAAAATGGATGACGGAAGAAACTCTGAAAATTGCCCAGAAATGCAGAGAAGCTAAAGCCAGAGGAGAAAGAAAGACAATCGCAGAACTCAGAGATTTCCAATGTGCAGCAAGACAGGACAAGGAAAAGTACTACAATGACACATGCATGGAAATTGAATCAGAAACTATTAGAGAAAGAACAAGATCGGCTTTCCTAAAGCTATGAGAGTTAAAGAAAAAATTCCATCCTCGAACTGGAATGTTACAAGATGCTCAAGGTTCTATGTTGAATGATGCTGAGAAGATCAAGAAAAAGTGGAAAGAATATACAGAGTTTTTATATGATAAAGATCAAGTGGACCAATAGCCATTTCAAAACGTATCTTATCATCCGGAACCATTGGTGATGAAAGAAGTTGAAGCAGCATTGAAAGCCTTATCAAAGAACAAAGTACCAGGCATTGATGGCATTCCCATAGAAGTATTACAGCAATCCGATGCAGCTGTTATCGTACTTACAAGGCTCTGCAAAAGAAATTTGGAAGACATCATGGCCAACTGACTGGAAAATATCTGTGTTTATACCAATACTAAAGAAAGGTGATCCAACTGACTGTGGAAATTATCGCACAATTGCTCTGATCCCACATGCCAGCAGGATTCTACTGAAGATTATTCAACAGAGACTACAACCATACCTGGAACAAGAACTACCTGAAGTGCAAGCAGGGTTCAGGAAAGGGCGAAGAATGGCAGACATCATCGCAGATGTGAGATGGATCCTTGAAAAGACTAAAGAATACCAAAAGAATATCTATTTGTGCTTTATCGACTATAGCAAGGCTTTTGACTGTGTAAACCATGAGATACTCTGGGCCACATTAAGAAGCATGGGTATACCAGAACACCTGATCGTTCTCTTGCACAATCTGTACATTGATCAAGAAGCAACAGTTCAAATGGAACAAGGAGAAACAGAATGGTTTAAAATAAGCAAAGGAGTAAGACAAGGCTGCATACTTTCCCCCTACAAGTTTAATTTATATGCAGAACAAATCATCAGAGAAGCAGGATTGTATGAAGACAACAGAGGTGTGAAGATTGGTGGAAGACTTAACGACTTTCACTATGCTGATGATGCCACATTACTGGCTGAAATTAAAGATGGTCTGAAACATTTGCTTCTCACGATCAAAGAACATAGTCTCAAAATGGGCCTGCACCTTAATGTAAAGAAGACAAAGATCTTGACAACTGGAAAAATCAACAAGTTCATCGTTGAAGGAGAAGAAATTGAAATCGTGGACACCTTTAACCTACTTGGATCAACTATCAATAAAGAAGCAACAAGCAGTCAAGAAATCAGACGACGCATTGCTCTTGGCAGAATGGCTATGAAAGACCTAGACAAGATTCTCATGAGCAGAGATGTCTCTCTACTTACAAAGATTTGACTTGTTCAAGCCATGGTATTTTCAATAACAGCTGGACAGTGAAAAAGATAGACAGGAAGGAAACTGATGCCTTTGAATTATGGTGCTGGCAGAGAATACTGCGTATACCTTGGACTACCCGAAGAACAAACTAGTCAGTACTAGAGGAGATCAAACCTAAGCTTTCTTTAGAAGCTCAGATGACAAGACTTCAACTTTTATACTTTGGACACATAAAGCGAAGAGAGAGCTTATTAGAGAAAGACATCATGCTTGGCAAGATAAAAGGTCAACGCAAAAGAGGAAGGCCAGCAATGAGATGGATCGATACAATAACAGCAGCTACGGGTACCAGTCTGTCAACAATGAGCCGCCTGACTGAAGACCGAACACAATTTAGGACAGCTATCCAGAGGGTCGCCATGAGTCGACACCGACTCGATGGCACTTAA
This sequence comes from Ichthyophis bannanicus, assembly GCA_033557465.1. NCBI lineage: Eukaryota > Metazoa > Chordata > Amphibia > Gymnophiona > Ichthyophiidae > Ichthyophis > Ichthyophis bannanicus. The sequence continues at coordinate 1,121,541,412 of CM066031.1, read as the reverse complement.
CAACTCCTCCACTTTTTTTCTCCTTCTTCCATTTCACAACAATGTACTATTACACCAAAAGCATAGTAAATAGTGGTCCAACCATGGAATCCTTTCCCATCCCTGACTATAAATCCCCAATCAATAAGAGGGAACTCAGTAACCAATACCAAGTCCAAAGTATGTCTGCCCTGATGCGCAAGATACTTTACTAACTGTATCAATCCTATCATTTCTAAAGATTATAGCAATGGCTGGGCTCTCACATTAACCTAATAGATAATAAAATTCCAAACATGTTACAGTCTAACGCCACCCTTAAGTATTCACAACCAATAGTATCCATCGGTGCATACTAAGGGGTCCACCTAGGAAAACCATCTTACTACACTGTCCCAGAGCCACCCAGCATCAGCAATGGGAGAGGGGAGTCACTACAGGCTGATCTCACTCCTAGGTCTTCTATCCCACTCTACAATGAGGTATCCCAGACAGAGTTAATGTTAAAAGTTACTGCAACGATATTAACAGTCTGCAGATTTACTCAGCCACAGGATTCCTCCCAGTGGGACAAAGGTCTGTATAATTAGCACCTGCATGTTAATGAGCAGTAGCACACATTAGTAAAATCTAGCCCTTGCTTTGTAAGCCCTCTGGAGGGGGAACTAACTATTGTACCTAAATATGCGTCATCTTGGAGTAGAGAAATAGCCTAATGGTTAAGAGTGGGTTGGAACCAGGGAAGTCAGGGTTTACATTTCATTGATTCTCCTTGTGCTCTTGGGCAAATCACTTAACACTACAGCCTCAGGTACAAACTTACAGGCCAATGCAGAAAGTCAGCGTTGAAGTCGCGTGCTATTAGCTATCTATGCATTTTCATAGCATGCCGATAGCACAGGTATGCCACAAAGTATGTGTATGCCAAAGAGCTGTGCACAAAAATTCAGCATAAAGTTGAAAGGAGGGGAGCCAATGCATGTGCAAACAGACACGCTACAAGTGGCCATATATGCATGTGCCTAAATGTCAAACGCTCACGTTATACGCACAGGACATACAGGTTCTTTTGGTGTTCACCCCATAATACTACTAATTTCACCCAAAAAATATTTTTTATCAAATCACAACAGAGACCTAAAGTAAAAGATAAATATAAATAAAATACAAATAAAATGAATAAGAAAACCACACAAGGATAACAAACAAAAACAAATGATAATTACACGTACCTGGTAATTGTAGTTCCTTGAGTGACGACAGTTCAGTCCTCTACTTCTGGGTTGTCAACCTCCTCCTGCAGCCTGGAGACTGGTATGTCAAATTCATGACATCACTGGATATAGCCTGCTGCTCTGTCTCTCCCCCTCCAGTGTAAACTATTAACAAAGCAGACTCAAAGGAGCAACAAATAAGTAGCAGCAAATTTCAACTGCACCTAATCTAGGGTAACTAACACAGGATAACCACCTGCACGGAAGGCGTCTGACGCCCTGAACTGTCCCCAAAAATATCATACATTTACTCCTATCGAACAAATGAATGAACTTACCTGTAGAACCTGACCATGCGGCATCCGGCTGCCTCCCCTTTGAAAAACCACTGGGCGGGAATGAGGACTGAACTGTCGTCACTCAAGGAACTACAATTACCAGGTACGTGTAATTATCATTTCCTTATCGTTCCTCCAGTTCAGTCCTCTACTTCTGGGATGTACCAGAGCAGTAACTATCGGGAGGGCCCCTTCCAGCCGGAACGCAAAACCGCCGCCCCAAAACAAGCATCATCGGCCGCTGCAACATCAAGGCGGTAATGCTTACTGAACGTATGCAATGACGACCATGTAGCCGCTCTACAAATCTCATTTGGCGGCACCAGACCATGCTCCGCCCACGACGCCGCTTGCGCCCTGGCGGAACGAGCTCTAACCGTCCGGCGCCGCACGACCGTGCAACAAATAAGCGGAAGCTATCGTTTCCTTAATCCAATGGGCGATGGAAGCCTTAGACGCCGCCTCGCCCTTACGCCTGCCCCCAAACAAGAGGAACAGCCGATCCGACTTGCGAAAAGTTTTAGTAGACTTTAAATACTGCCGCAAAGCCCTCTTAACATCCAAGAGATGGAAACGGCAATCCTCAGCGTCACCCGTTACAGCACCCAGAACAGGCAAACACACTGACTGATTCAAATGGAACGGAGAAACTACCTTAGGCAAGAATGATGGCACGGGCCGTAGTAGCACTTTTTCTTTAGAAAAGGACAAAAATGGTTCTCTAGAAGACAGCGCTTGCAACTCCGAAATACGACGCACAGAACAGATCGCTACCAAGAACACCACTTTGAGCATGAGGTCCTTCAGCAACACAGAAAGCAAAGGCTCAAAGGGTGGCTTTACTAACGCCGAAAGCACCAGATTAAGATCCCAAGACGGAACCTGGGTCCTACAGACAGGCCGAATTCTGGACACCGCCCACAGAAAACGGATGACATACGCATGCGCCCCTAACGCCAAACCCTGAACCTTGCCACGATAGCAGGCCAGCACCGCCAGCTGCACCCGCAACGAGCTGGCCGCCAAACCTTTATCAAAACCATCTTGCAGAAAATTCAATACTGCCGGCACAGCGGCTGTGGCCGCTCGAATCTGATGTCTCGAACACCAATCTTCAAAAACACGCCATATCCGCACATACGCCAAGGAAGTAGAACGTTTCCGCGCCCTCAGCAGCGTAGAAATCACCGACGCCGAATAGCCTTTCTTCCTTAACCGAGCCCTTTCAATGGCCATACCTTAAGCGAGAATTGATCCACCTGGGGCATGAATAGCGGACCCTGACGCAGCAGATCCGACCGAGCCGGAAGCCGCCAGGGCCGGCCATCAAGAAGCCTCATCAGATCCACGTACCACGGACGCCTTGGCCAGTCGGGCGCTACCAGAAGCACCTTCCCCTGATACGCCTCTATCCTTTGCACCACTCGCCCTATCAGTGCCCACGGAGGGAAAACATACACAAGGCCCGACGTTGGCCACCGCTGCAACAGCGCATCGATGCCCTCGGACATTCGTTCTCTTCTCCTGCTGTAAAACCGCGGAACCTTGGCCGACTGAAAGGTTGCCATCAAGTCCATTATGGGCGTCTCCCAACGCCGTTCAATCTGCGCAAAGACTTCGGGATGCAGCTCCCACTCCCCTGCATCTACCCGTACCCTGCTGAGGAAATCCGCCATCACGTTGTCTTTCCCCGCAATGTGCGCTGCCGAAAGTGCCGTCAACCGACACTCCACCCAAGCAAACAGCAAGTCCGACTCCTCTTCCATCGCTGCACTTCCCATGCCTCCCTGGCGATTGATGTAAGCGACCGTCACCGAATTGTCTGACAGAATCTGAACGGCACACCCCAGCACCAGCTGCTCGAACGCCTTCAGGGCTCTTGCTACCGCCCGCAACTCCAACCGATTGATCGACCAGGCCGCCTCCAGAGGGGACCAGTAACCCTGTGCAAACTGTCCTCCGCAGTGGGCTCCCCAGCCCGAGAGGCTGGCATCTGTCATCACCGGTATCCACGCCGGTTGTTCCAGAGGCATGCCGGCCGCTAAGGAAGACGGGCGTAACCACCACTGAAGCGACCGACGAACCGTGAGGGGGCAAGGCAACCGCTTGCTCAGGGAATCCACTTGATGCGACCAACGCCTCAGCAACGCTCTCTGCAGCGGGCGCATATGCACCTTGGCCCATGGCACCGCCTCCAGTGTTGCCGCCATCGTGCCGAGCACGCGCAGGTAAAACCACGCAGTTGGAGCAGGCGTAGCTCGGAAGGAGCGGACCAAGCTTCGCAGAGCCTGCGCCCTCTTGTTTGGCAGAAAGACCAGCACTCTGCGAGTGTCGAATTGAACCCCTAGATACTCGAGAACCTGAACCGGCTGTAGATGGCTTTTGCTCGGATTGACCACCCAACCAAGGCCCTGCAAAAACTCGGCCACCCTGTTGGTCACCCGCCGGCTCTTGGCCTCTGACTTCGCTCGAATCAACCAATCGTCGAGATACGGATGCACCAGAATTCCTTCCTTCTGCAGCGCTGCCGCCACCACCACCATAATCTTGGTGAAGGTGCGCGGCGCCGTGGCCAGGCCGAAGGGCAATGCTCGGAACTGATAGTGCCCCCATGGCAAGGCGAACCTTAAAAGTCTTTGATGAGCCCTCCCGTATGGGAATGTGTAGATAAGCCTCCGTTAGATCTAAGGACGTCAGAAACTCTCCTTGACGGACCGCGACGATCACCGACCGCAACGTCTCCATACGGAAGTGAGGCACTCTGAGACACCAATTTACCACCTTGTGATCTAGAATAGGCCGCAGCGACCCGCCTTTCTTGGGCACCACGAAATATATGGAGTACCAACCCAAGCCGTATTCCTGCCTCGGAACCTCCACTACCGCACCTATGCGTAACAGGCGGTCCAAAGTGTCGCGGACCGCTAGAGCCTTCTTCTGCCCCCTGCAAGGAGACATTACAAAGGAATCTCGCACGAGCCTTGTCAGCTCCAGGGCATAACCGTGCTGAATGATCTCCAGGACCCACTGGTTGGAGGTGATACGGGTCCAAGCGGACAGAAACTCCTGAAGCCTCCCGCCGATTGGAGCGTCCGCCACCGGGACCCACCTCATCTCATTGTGACTTGCGGGCTGCTGACAGGGAGCCCGAGGAGAAACCCCTAGTCGCCCCACGAAATCCTCGGAATCCTTGACCGCGGGAAGGAATCTGCCCCTCTGAGAGGCGCCATACCGCGACGTCCGAAATCTCCGAAAGTCGCGAAATTGGCCCCGAAAAGCCTGACTGGGCCTTCCCTGTTTGGGCTTGTCCTCCGGCAATCTACCCGCCTTGGACTCCTCCAGGTCCTTTACCAACTTATCCAAATCGTCTCCAAAAAGCAACTTTCCTTTGAACGGCAACTTCCCGAGCCGGGCCTTAGACGAACCGTCCACCGCCCAATTACGCAACCACACCGATCTGCGAGCTGCTACCACCGATGCTGTGCTATTCGCCAGTGCTCTGATCAAATCGTAGTGCACATCCGCCTAATACGCTGCACCGGACTCCAGACACCCCAACTCTTTAAGCTCTTCCGAGTCCAAGTTAGGCGAGTGACGCAACCGTTGAACCCAACGCAAGCACACCCGCGCCACCCAAGCTCCACAGATAGACGCCTGCAGGGATAAAAAATCAGCCTCAAATGTCTGCTTCAGAAGCCCGTCAACTCTACGGTCCTGCGCATCCTTCAAAGCTGCGCTCCCTTCTACTGGGATGGTAGTCTTTTTGGTCACTGCAGACACTACCGCGTCCACCCGCGGCGTCCTGAACCTCTCTTTATCCTTCTCGGCTAGTGGATAGAGCCTATTCATCGTGCGCACACCTCGGAGACCAGCATCTGGCTGGTTCCATTCTTCCTGGATCATCTTATCGACCACCTTATGCACCGGAAACACTACCTGAGACTGCCGCACCGCCTGGATAACAGGGCTTCCACCTCGTCCTCCGCATCCGCCGGTGCCGTCAACTTCAACATCTGTAACGACTCCGTAATCAATGCTGGAAGCTCCTCTCTACGAAAGACCCTAATGATCTTAGACTGATCCTCCGGTTCCAGAATCTCGCCTTCCTCTAGATCCTGCGCACCCTCTGCATTCTCCCAAACATCCTCCTCGAACTCCGGCCAATCGATCTCCCCAGCCAAAGAATCTCGAGCTCTAGGCCTCTTAGGCGCCGAGGGCCCTTCGCCGCCCTCGTCCAGGCCTGCCATTTGCAAACCCAAGCCCGCAAGCGGCGCCTTTCCAGCTAACTTTCCCTGTCGCCGCAGACAAAAAGCTTTATGCAGCATTAAAATGAACTCCGGGCAAAACTCCGTCGGGTCCCCCGACCGTGGCTCCGAAACCCCTGCCGCGGACCCTGCTAGCTCTCCTGCAACAACCTCCTCTCTGGGAAGTTGGAGAGACTCCGCCATAGCCTCAGGCTGTTCAACTGAAGGCCCTGCCATCTCCTTAACCTCCATCTGCTGTTCTACGGTGGACGACAGCAACGCACAGCCGCGGCATATCCCAGACTCCGCCACTGTGCCACTGCGGGTACCACAGATTACACACTGTGGTCTCCCCGCCATCCAACTCTCGTTCCCCTTCCACCACTAGCAATGGGAAAGAGCAAGGTATTAAGCAAAGCCTGTTCGCCACCTATGAACTCACTGTAAGCCCCCAGTAGCGCTGGGAAGCTGTGCCAGAGTAGAAAATGCCTGCAGGAAAAAGTTTAAGGCATGCCAACGCGAGAGAGTTACTCCCGCCCCCCCCCCCCTCGCGGTGCAGGCACGACCGCGGGAAACCCAATCCATAAAAAAAAAATAGCCCAAACTAACAAACCGCTCCTAAAAACACTTTAAAACTTTAAGGAACACTGTAAATAAAACTTTAAATAAAACTGAGCGCTGAAAAGAAGAAGGGAAGATGCTTACCCGCACAGTGTGCTAAGGCCAGGCAGGCACGCGACTTTCTGGAGCTCTTAAAATGACCGACGGCAAAACCGCAAAGAAAGAAAAGGTGCCAAAACTGTCCGGTGAAGCCTATCATGCAAAAATCAGCGCCGGAGAAGATTTCTCCCCTTCCCCCCTGCCACCGCAGTCTGTCCGCAGTGAAAGTCCTATCAGGACAGTCTGCAGAATCGCTGGAGCCTTTCCGTGTCCCCCGACGCCGAGCCAATCAGGGGAGACTCAGGCAGAAGAGTGGGCCGTTTACCTGCCCTCCGGAACCGCGACCAAGCTTCCCAGCGGTCCGGCAGGGTGCAGGGCTTCACGAGAGGGCTCTCCCCTGTAGCGTCCGGGGGGAAAAAACCTCTGACCATCAGCCAGCTATGCATGGTCTTTAGAGAGGTTTTCAACGCTTGTCAACCCTAGTGGTTGTCTTTTTATTCTTTTTCGTGGTGACAGGCAGGGAGAGAGTAGTTACTCACCTGTAACAGGTGTTCTCCAGAAGCAGCAGGAATCAGTCCTCACATATGGGTGACGTCGGCGCCGACGGAGCCCCCGTGCGGAGCATTTCCCCAGCTTTCAAAGAAAGCCTTTGGGAATTGCAGCGCGCATGCGCAGTCCCCTTCCCGCCCAAGGGTGCCATCTTGCTCAGTCTGATGACATAGCTAAAAGACAGCAAAATAGCAAAAATAAATCATATGACTGCAACTCCAAGGGGAGGAGGGAGGGTTGTGAGGACTGATTCCTGCTGCTCCTGGAGAACACCTGTTACAGGTGAGTAACTACTCTTTCTCCAGGACCAAGCAGGCAGTCAGTCCTCACATATGGGACTCCCCAGCTTAAGGCTACCGGAGACCTCAAGCGGAAAAAATGAGATCCCTCTAGCTCGTCAGTACATAAGGAAGGAATCTTCTCTGAGAACGCCCCCGACCGGTAGCCCAACACCAGGGCCGGAGGGTAGGAGTTGCCTAAACCCCAAAGAGATTATGGAGTACTGCCTGTCCGAAATCACTGTCCCTGCGGGACTCCCTCTCAAGGCAGTAATGGGCCGCAAAAGTCTGGCTTGAAGACCAAGTAGCGGCCCCGCAGATGTCTGCCAACGGAACAGAGTGGAGATGAGCCACTGACGCAGCCTTCGCCCTGACACGATGAGCCGTGACTCGACCCTCCAACGAGAGGCCGGCTGCCCCATAAGCCCAGGCAATACAGTCAGCGACCCATATGGACAAAGTACGCTTGGAAACAGGTAACCCCAATTTATTAGGGTCAAAAGAAACGAAGAGCTGAACAGCCCTACGATGCTCCCGCGTACGGTCAAGGTAGAAGGACAACGCCCTCCTATAGTCCAGGGTATGCAGGACCATCTCAGCCCGGTTGGCATGTGGCCTGGGAAAGAAGGTCGGAAGAACCACCTCCTGATTGAGGTGAAAAGGGGAGACAACCTTAGGAAGAAACTTCGGGTGAGTCCGTAAGACTACCCTATTCCTGTAGAACCTAGTGAAAGGGGGATCAGATACTAGTGCTTGAAGTTCACTCACTCACCTAGCAGAGGTAAGAGCTACCAGAAACAAGGTTTTCCAGGAGAGAAAACAGAGAGGGCAGGTAGCCATAGGTTCAAATGGCGGACAAGTAATCCGCTGTAAGACCACATTCAGATCCCACTCAGGGGCTGGTGGACGCAAAGGGGGCTTAAGCAGGAGGAGGCCTCTGAGAAAACGAGCCACCAAAGGGTGGTTGGAAAGAGGCCTCCCGTCCACCGGCGAGTGGTGCGCTGAGAGAGCACTGAGGTGAATCCTGACAGAGTTGGACTTAGGGCCTAGATTGGAGAAGTAAAGCAAATATTGCAATACTACCGCTACCAAGCACGAGAAGGGATTCTCGCTGTGCTGAGCATACCATGCGGAGAATCTACGCCACTTAAGAGCGTAGGATTTCCTGGTGGATTGCCGCCTAGAGGCTAAGACTACGTCTTCCACCTCTCTAGGCAGTAGTAGGGGAGCCAGGACTACCCTTTCAGCAGCCAGGCCATCAGATGAAGGGACTGGAGGTTGGGGTGCAAGAGAGACCCCTGGTCCTGAGACAGGAGATCCTGTTGAATCCCCAGAGGAAGAGGAGTGTCCACCGCCAGTTGCAGCAGGAGTGGGAACCACGGCTGCCTCGGCCACCTGGGGGCTATCAGAATCATAGAGGCCCCGTCCTTGAGGACCTTGAACAGTGTGCGGGACACTAGTGGCGTGGGAGGAAACGCATACAGTAGGCCTTGGGACCACGGAATCAGAAAGGCATCCGCTGCTACTCTGAAAGGATGCGGTTGACTGGAACAGAATCTCGGGAGTTGCCGGTTCAGAGGACTGGCGAAAAGATCCATGGTGGGGAGGCCCCACCTGAGAAGGATCTGCTGAACCACCAATGGATTCAATCTCCATTCATGTGGTTGCAGGATCCTGCTCAGTCTGTCCGCCAGGTAATTTTCTTGACCTGGGAGGTAGACAGCCTTGAGGAGGATTCCGTGATTGACTGCCCAAGAGCACAGTCGTTGTGCCTCCTGACAGAGAAGGAAGGAGCCCGTGCCTCCTTGTTTGTTCACGTAGAACATGGCAACTTGATTGTCCATCTGGACCAGTACAGACTGGTGAGATGTGAGGTGGGAGAAAGCTCTCAGAGCTAGGCGTATTGCCCGTAGCTCCAGGAGGTTTATCTGCTGAGCAGTCTTCCAAGGGGTCCAGAGACCCTGAGTACATGCCCCTTGGCAATGTGCTCCCCAACCTAGAAGAGAAGCATCTGTCGTCAGCACTTGAGAAGGCAGAGGGGATTGAAAACTCACTCCGAGTACCAGATTTGGAAGATGAAGCCACCATTGTAGAGAGGAGACGAGCAGGGTGGATATTCTTACTGAGTCTGCAAGGCTCCCTGTGGCTTGATGCCACTGAGTTTGAAGGCTCCACTAGCAGGCCACATGTGCAGGCGGGCATTGGGGGTTACATGAACCGTGGAAGCCATATGGCCGAGAAGTCTCAGGAATTGCCTGGCGGAGACCAGGGAATTGCTGTGAAACTGCCTGGCTACATCCATCAACCTGTGGGCTCTGTCCACTGGCAGAAAAGCCTTCGCCTGAAGAGTGTCTAGCCTCGCTCCTATGAATTCTAAGTTCTGGGACGGGAGCAAAGTGGACTTTGTGAAGTTTATGACAAACCCCAAGTGCTGAAGCAGAGCCACAGTGTGAAGGGTGGCTTGACTGGCCTCCTGGGAAGATTGGCCCCTTATGAGCCAGTCGTCCAGGTATGGAAACACAAAAAGACTTTGAAGCCTCAGGTAGGAGGCCGCCACCACCGCCAGGCACTTGGTGAACACCCTGGGAGCGGAGCTTAGGCCAAAGGGTAGTACTCTGTACTGGTAGTGGTTTCAAACCACAACAAATCTGAGATATTGTCTGTGGTCTGGATGAATAAGGATGTGAGTATAAGCATCCTTTAGATCTAAGGAGCATAGTCAATCTCCCTGCTGGAGGTAGGGCAGCAGGATTCCAAGGGTAAGCATCTTGAACTTTTCCCTCTCCAGGAACTTGTTGAGGTTGCGCAAGTCTAGGATGGGTCTGAGGCCTCCTGTTCTTTTTGGTACCAGAAAGTACCTGGAATAAAAGCCGTGACCTCTCAGGTGGTGGGGCACCAGTTCCACAGCCTGGTCCTTTAGCAGACTTGCTAACTCCTGAAGGAGTAGGTCCCTGTGCAGAGGGAGTCTTGGAGGCTCCCCTGGAAAATAGGAGGGTGGTACCTGGTGAAAATGGAGAAGATAGCCCTTGTGGACTATATGGAGCACCCAGGTATCTGATGTGATGGCTGACCACCTGTGGGCAAAGTGGGCCAGCCGGCCTCCTGTGCTGATGTGAGCCAGCTGAGGAGAAGAGACTATGCCTTGAGAGTCAAAAAAACCCCACCCTGCTGAGCAGGGGCTGGTGTTGGTGGCTTGGGGGCCTTCTGCCTACGGGGCCCATGACCCTGCCCCTTGGCCTGCTGACCCTGTTGGGGAGCTGCAGAGACCTGATAATGAGGGTATTGTTTATAGGCAGATGACTTCCTCGGGTAAAAGGTCTTTTTTCCCGAGCCCTTCTTTTTCTGAGAAGGGGCAGAGGTTTTTCTGGACAGCCTAGTCCGGGTCAGAGTCTCGGTCTCGAGTTCTGCAGCCTTTTCAGCCATGGGCTTGCCAAAGAGGTTTTCACCTCGGCAGGGGACATCGACCAACTTGTCCTGCACCCATGGCTCGAGGTCGGATGACTGTAGCCAAGCCTGTCGGCGGGCACCGATGCCGGCCCCGGCTTCTCGGGCCGAAGCCTCAAAGTCATCATAGGCTGCTCGAGAGATAAACTTCGAGCACTCTCGAATACCAGTGGACAAGGCTTGGAACCGCTGCAAAGGTTCCTCGGAGAGACCAGCAGAGAACCCGGCAATCTCCTTTGCCAGGTCTCAGAGATACATGCCCATGTAGAGCTGGTATGTCTGGACACGGCAAGCAAGCATAGAGCCCTGGAAGCACTTCTTACTGAGGGCATCCAGGTTCCGGGCCTCCCGGCCAGGAGGCACCGAGGAGTGCATCTTCTGACTTTTCAGTCGATGCATGGCCGATTCCACAATCATGGAGTGGTGCGGTAATTGTGCCTTTTGGAACCCGGGGCTCTTGCGGACTCAATAGATGGAATCGACCCGCTTGCTTAACACCGGCGTCGAGGCCAGGGTCTCCCACATGCGGAAGAGCAGCCGCTCCAGCATCGGAGGAACCGGTACAGTAAAGGCCTCCTTCAAGGGAGAATCATACTGGAGGTCCTCGAGCTCCTCGGCTCGAGGCTCCTCCTCGGGATCCGCGGGGAAAGCCAAGGCCTTGGCCATATCCCGCACGAAGTCCGAGAACCGGGTATCCTCCGGTGGGGATCGTCTCCGAGGCTCGGACTCCGGCGAGTCCGATGGAACACACCGAGTCTGATAAGTGTCGGGTGACTCTTCATCCTCCGTCTCCCAGCCCGACTCCTCGGAGGAGGAATCGAGCGGCTCCAGTCGGGCGGGCACCGATGCCATCCGCCCCGACGCCGAGGGTATCGGCGTCGACGACCTTGGTCCCGAACAGGAGGCCGAGGGAGATCTTGGCCGAGGATTGACTCGAGCCCGCATGGACTCGAGGATCGGCTCGGCCTCCGGGGTCGACTTGGACGACGATGTCCCGGTGGTCGGGGCAGATGCACCGGTGAGACCGGCGATCAATGCCCGCTGCTGTTCCATGAAGGCAGCGAGGCTGCTCTCCAAGGCCGTCAACCTGAGTCCGAGCTCAGGAGACCCAGCAGCCCCCGACTCGGGCCCCGACGGCGTCGGGCCCGACGTCGGCTCCCCTGGAGGAGAGTCCACGAGGACTACAGCACTCACGTGTCCAGGAGACTCCATCTCGATACGAGGATGCTTGGCAGGCCTCTCCGACTCCGAAGACCCGGGACGGCTATCGGGGCTATGCGACCTGGCCCTCGAGGAACCAGGAGCGTCCACCGATGCCGCCCTCGCGGGTTTCTTTTTCTTGCGCTGTTCCCGCGAAGGAGACCCCCGCTCAGAGGAACCCCGACGCTGCTCGGGGCCGGAGTCCCGAGACGTCGAGGCCTCTGACGAGGTCCGGGCCCGTCCGGACGCGGAGTCAGAGAAGATCCTATCCTTCTGGTGCTGCCGACTCCTCAACGCCTTCGAGGACATTTTGCCACACGGACCACAGATCATCGGGTCATGATCGGGTCCGAGGCAGCGGAGGCAGCAGTCATGTGTGTCGGTAAGAGACATAAGTTTCTTACACCGATCACACTTTTTAAACCCGCTGGCAGCCATCGTGGAAAAAGGGCCCCTGCGAGGTCAAAAGACAGGGCTGCCAGTGAAAAACGAAAAATGGTGTGAACGCTAGTCACAAAGGACAAAAACCGAAAAAGAGAGAGTGGGCTCGATACCGGCATATCTGGCCCAGGCGAGAAAGGGATCCGGCGTCGAACCGAAGGAGAAAAAGAAAAAACAGGGAAATCAACTTTTTCCTCGGCGAAAAACGAACTACGTCCGTCGGGCTCCGCAGAAAAAAGAAAACTGAGCAAGATGGCACCCTTGGTTGGGAAGGGGACCGCGCATGCGCGCTGCAATTCCCAAAGGCTTTCTTTGAAAGCTGGGGAAATGCTCCACATGGAGGCTCCGTCGGCGCTGACGTCACCCATATGTGAGGACTGACTTCCTGCTTGGTCCTGGAGAATAAAAAATTCACCTCTCGCTGTATCTTTCCTTTATGATTTTTTTGTTGTTTTTTTTTAAACAATAAAGCAATCAAGCAAGTTTTAAAGGAATAATCCCCAACTATCCTAAGCCTAACTCTCCTTATCTGTTACTCCAGTGAGCCCTCTCCTGGGCTCACAACGTCCTCTGGCTGCATGGAGACTGGTAACACTGGAGGGGGAGAGACAGAGCAGCAGGCTATATCCAGTGATGTCATGAATTTAACATACCAGTCTCCAGGCTGCAGGAGGAGGTTGACAACCCAGAAGTAGAGGACTGAACTGGAGGAACGATAAGGAACATTTCTTCTTGAACGCCAAAAGGTGAAATCAGACTTACCTGCTAATTGTTGTTCCTGGAGTGTAGACAGTCTAGTCCCGGACCTCTGGGTTCCCTATCTCATCCAGCAGCTTTGAGACTGAGAAAACTCCTCCTTTTTATGATGTCACCGGTATATCTTCCACGAATCCACCTCCTATCCTCAGTAACCTATTGACAAAGCAGACTCACCGGAGACACAAGTAAGCCTTCAACAGAAACAAAAACATTGGATAACAACCCCAATGAAACATCCAACTAAACTATGGTGACTTTAACTGAAGCAGGCCACTCCCTCCACCACCCCAGAGGGAAGGACCCCTAACCAGACAGAAAAGAAGTGCCCAAACTGCCTCATACGCGCCTCCCTGGTCACCCCTCTTGTGTTTTTTTTTTTTTTTTTTTTTTTACAGTCTGATACTCTGAGCCTCACTATAATAACACTAGACATCGAAGAGCCCCAAGATCCACTCACCTGTAAAGGCTCTCCCGCAGTCAGTCCGCTACCTAACACAAGAAAAACACTGGGTGGGACACGGGACTAGACTGTCTACACTCCAGGAACAACAATTAGCAGGTAAGTCTAATTTCACCTTCCTGATCGTGTTAGCCAGTCTAGTCCTGGACCTCTGGGTTGATACCAGAGCAGTGAAAGAAACTCAAACCTGGGAGGGACCCGGAAGACCAGCCTGCAGAACTGCCGATCCAAAACAGGTCTCTTCCGCCCTCTGCACATCCAGGCGATAATGCTTCACAAAGGACTTCAATGAAGACCAAGTCGCTGCCTTGCAAATCTCCGCCGGAGGAACCAAACGGACCTCCGCCCAGGATGAAGCCTGCGCTCTCGTGGAATGCGCTCTAAGCCCTTCTGGCACAGGCTTCCCTTTCAACACGTAAGCTGACGCAATAGCCTCCTTTATCCACCTAGCAATGGACCCTTTGGACGCCGATTCTCCTTTCCTCGGGCCCGCGAACAGGACAATGAGTCTGTCGGACTTGCGGAAACTGGCAATCTGCCGCAGATACTTTTTCAGCGCCCTACGGACATCTAGCAGATGCAAGTTCCTGGCGTCCTGAGAAAACACCGGCAGGGAAATTTCCTGATTCACGTGAAATGGCGACACTACTTTAGGAAGGAAAGCCGGCACCGTCCGTAAAACCACCTTCGACGCAAAGAACGACAGATAGGGCTCCCGGCAGGAAAGCGCTTGCAACTCCGAGACTCTCCTCGCTGAACAGACGGCCACCAAAAACACCACCTTGAGAGTAAGGTCTTTGAACGACGCCCGAGACAACGGCTCAAAGGGCACGCGCTCCAAAGCATGTAACACGAGCGGCAGCTGCCACTTAGGTAAGATCCGAGCAACCGGCGGCAGCGCTAACGACAGAGCTCGGAGGAAACGCTTGACGTCACACTGACCACCCAGCGCTTGCCCTCCTACTTAGCCCCTGTAACAGGACAACGCCGCCACCTGCACCTGGAGCGATGCCGCAGCCAGTCCTTTAGCAAAACCATCTTGCAGGAAATCCAAGATTTGCGGAATGGAAGACCTCAACGCCTCACACCGCCGTTCCGCGCACCGGGCTTCAAAAATCCTCCAGACACGCACGTACGCAAGGGAAGTTGACCGTTTACGGGCCCTCAACAGCGTAGATACAACCGCCGCCGAATAGCCCCTCGATGTCAACCTTGCCCTTTCAAGAGCCAAGCCGTAAGAGAGAATCGATCCACATGAGGCATGAAGAGAGGCCCCTGCGACAGCAGATCCGGGCGAGGAGGAAGCCACCAGGGCTTTGCCACCAACAACCTCACGAGATCCCCGTACCAGGGCCTGCGAGGCCAATCTGGGCTATGAGTATTACCTGCCCTGTGAAAGTTTCGACCCGCTGCAGGACTCGTCCTATCAGAACCCACGGGGGAAACACATATAGTAGACGCTCCACCGGCCACTCCTGAATGAGAGCATCCAAACCTTCCGACATATTTTCCCTTCTTCTGCTGAAAAAACAGCTGGCCTTCGCCGATGCAAAGGTTGCCATGAGATCCATCACCGGCACGCCCCACCGACGCACCACCATTGCGAAGACCTCCAGATGGAGAACCCATTCTCCCGGGTCCACTCTCACCCGACTGAGAAAATCGGCCTGCACATTGTCCACCCCTGCTATATGTGCTGCCGACAGATCCAGCAGATTCGCTTCCACCCAAGCGCACAGGGCTTTGGCCTCTGACTCTAGCACCGCGCTGCAGGTCTCACCCTGCCTGTTGACATATGCCACCGCCGTGGCGTTGTCGGAGAACACTCGGACTGCCTTGCCTGCGAGCAACTGTTGAAAACTGCACAGAGCCAGGAAGACCGCTTTCAACTCTAGTCTGTTGATGGACCATGACGTCTCGTGGGCGCACCAGCTCCCCTGGGCAAAGCTGCCCTGACAATGTGCTCCCCAGCCCAGTAGACTGGCGCCTGTCATTAGCGGCACCCAGGTCGGAGCCTCCAATGTCTTCCCACTCTCCAACGACTCGGGACGCAACCACCACTGAAGGGACTGACGGACCTCCGCCGGACAGAGCAACTTCCGGGATAACGGGTCCCGTTGGTGCGACCAGCAGCGGAGCAACGCTCTCTGCAACGGCCGCATGTGGGCTCTTGCCCACTGAACCGTCTCTATGAAAGCCGCCATCGTACCTAACAGCTGAAGATAATGCCAAGCCGAGGGCACCTTGCGCCGGAGAAACTGCTCCACTAATTTCCGAAGGGTCTGTGCTCGCTCCGCCTTTAGGAAAACCTTCCCCACCGCCGTGTCGAAGCAAGCCCCCAGATATTCGAGACTCTGCGATGGAACCAACCGTCTCTTGGAAAGGTTGACCACCCAACCGAGCTCCTCCAGAAAGGACACTACGCGGGCAGTCGCCACTTCGCTCTCTGACCACGACTTCGCCGGAATCAGCCAATCATCCAAATAAGGATGAACCAGTATTCCCTCCTTTCTTAGTGCCGCTGCCACCACCACCATGATCTTGGTGAAGGTGCGTGGCGCTGTAGCCAAGCCGAACGGCAACGCTCGGAACTGGAAATGCCCGAAAGGCACGGTGAATCGGAGAAACTTGGAATGTGGAGGTAGGTCTAGAGAGGTAAGAAACTCCCCTCTTCTCACCGCCACTATCACCGACTGCAGCGTCTCCATATGAAAATGCGACACCCGAAGGCACCGATTTACTCTCTTGAGATCCAGAATCGGACGGACGCCCCCATCTTTCTTCGGCACCACGAAATAAATGGAGTATCGACCGGAGCTGCGTTGACTTGGTGAACTGGTACGATCGCTTTGAGCTCTAGCAGTCTTTGGACCGTCTCCCGCAGGGCCTCGCACTTGGCGACAGACTTGCCGGGGGACTGCACGAAGGCCTCTCGCACCGGTCTCAAAAACTCCAGTGCGTAACTCTTTCAAATGACCTCTAGAACCCACTGATCGGACGTAACTCGGACCCAGGCATTGTAAAACTCCTGCAACCGTCCCCCTACCGGCAGCAAGGGTGCCCGGGTCCCCCTTATCTCATTGTTGCTTTTTGTTAGCGATGGACGAGGAAGGGCCAAAACCCCGTCCCGCTCCGCGAAGCCCCCGGAAGCCTTGGCTTCTATTAGGGAAACGTCCTCGCTGACTCGCACTAAACCTCTGAAACCGAGACCGGCGAAAATCACGTTGCTGACCCCTAGTAGGCGCAAACGACCGGCTCGACTTGGGTTTGTCCTCTGGCAACTTACCCCCTTTAGACTCACCTAAGTCCTTAACCAGCTTTTCCAAATCTTCCCCGAATAACAACCAGCCTTTAAAGGGAAGCTTGCTCAACCGAGACTTGGAAGAACTATCCGCCGCCCAGTTACGCAGCCACAAGTAGCGCTGCGCCGCCACCGCTGACGCCATGCTTTTTGACAGCCCTCGCATAAGATCATAATGGATGTCTGCCAAGTAGGCCGCCCCAGACTCTAATTTAGCCGCCTCACTCGGCTCTGGGCCATCCTGGCCCGTTTGCATGCGTTGCGACCAGCGTAGACAGGCCCTAGCCACCCAAGCGCCGCAAATAGCCGCCTGAAGTGACAGGGCATTCACATCAAACACCTGGCGTAACAATACCTCCAACTTTCTGTCCTGGGCGTCCTTAAGAGCCGCACCGCCTTCCACCGGAATGGTAGTTTTCTTGGTAACAGCCGAGACGGCCGCATCAACTTTGGGTGACTTAAACACTTCCTTATCCTGATCCAATAAGGGATACAGCCGACCCATCACTCCGGCACCTCTCAGAGGAGCTTCCGGCGTGTTCCACTCTTCCTGAATCATTTCCCGAAACACCCTATGCACCGGGAACGCCCTTTGATTCCTTCGGAAAACCTGCAACAAGGGGTCCTCTAGCGAATCATCCTCCGACGCCCCTGGCGCCAGCATATTCAGCACCTTTAACGCCTCGGCTATCAAGGCTGGCAGCTCATCCTTTCGGAAGACTCTCACCACTCGAGCCTGATCTTCCTTCTCGGAAAGTTTGCCTTCTTCCAGCTCCTCTTCTACTTCCAAACCGTGGTCCTCTTCGTCGGATAAGAGTCCCTCCGAGGCCACCGAAGCCTCCCCCGGGACCCCCTCCTGGCGAGATCTCTTAGCCCCCCTGGCAAGATCCTCTGTCAAAAAGGAAGGGGAGGGTCTCTTAAGCCCCCCCCGAGCCCTCCGCTTCCGCACACTGAGGAGCGCTGGCAAACACCATGCGTTGTAGAAGCGCGACAAAATCTTGGGAAAAGATAGCCGCCAACTCCTTAGGGAACTGAGCTGGAGGTAGAGGGGTGTCCGGTGCCGAAGAAGGACCAGCCACAGGTTCTACCTGAGGCTCTGCAGGTAGCAGCACCACTGAACTCTCCCCCTCTGCCTCTGGTACTTCTCCCTTTCCGTCCCTGGGCTGTTCCATCAACACTGCCTCCCTCATACAGGCCTTACACACACTGGAAGCAGAGCCCCTCTTCAAGCCACAGACTAGGCAGAGTGGCTTAGAGGGCATGGTAAACTAGGCGAACTAAACAGATGCCGCCCTGGCCGGCTGCTGCGCTGACAAGACTCCCAACAGCCTCCAAAGCCCTACCAGCCCAGCAGAAATAAACGTTGAACTTTTGGGGTTTTATTTATTTATTTTTTTTAACTGACTGAAAACGTAGAGAAAGCCTCTGCTAGCTAAATCGCTGCCCAAAAAACTCTCCCCGAGACTCCCGCGATCGCGTAGACCGCGAACTGACAGTCCAAGCCAGCCGCGTGTATGCGCGGCCCTACCACGTGGCTAGGCCCGCCGCCAGAGACTTCGCGCCAAAAAGTGCGCTGCAACCCCAATCGGCAAAATAAGGCAATCTTACCTAGAGAGTACCGCTCCAACAAGCACTCTGCACCGTGTCCCCAGAGTGACCTGACGGCGGCTCCGGAGATAGCTGAGAGATCAGACGGCCTCGTCCTGGCTCACTCTCCCTCGCACAGAATGAGCTTGAACGGGCTGAGTCAGCCAGCGTACTGACAGGCAGACCTCTGTGTGGCGCTGGCTGGACTCTCCTCCGGCTCTCATCCCCGCACTAAAAGCAGCTCTAGCCTGCAGGAAATGTGCCGCTGATCCGCACTCCCCTTAGGGCCTCAGCCACAGCCACTGCCCCTGCCTAAGCAACGGCCGCTGCGGGTGGAGGGGGGGGTGAGGAAGAAGCCTGCAGCCAACTTAAAGGCACAGCACCCCAAGTTAAACTGCTCCCAAAATCTACCCCAAATGGGATCCTAAAGCTTACTACTGATCAAAAAGAAACTTAATTCTCTCTCTAGTGAGCCCGGCTCTCCGGGCTCTATTCCATCCAGCTGCTTGGAGACTGAGGTAACTGAGACTGAGGCGGATTCGTGGAAGATATACCGGTGACATCATAAAAAGGAGGAGTTTTCTCAGTCTCCAAGCTGCTGGATGAGATAGGGAACCCAGAGGTCCGGGACTAGACTGGCTAACACGATCAGGAACTTCCATTTATACACTGAAAAGATACACACAGAAAATTTTCACGTCATCGGTACATACCCTGAACAGTCTTTCCCTACATGCTACTTCAGACCAGGCGTAGAGATATTGGTGCTCCTGCTGGTTATGTTATCCTCTATGCATTTCTCTGAATCAGGCGCAAACCTTATTAGCATGTCATTTTAATAAGCACAGCTCATTTGCGTATTCTTTAAATATGCTTAGCGTTACTGTGTGCGCATACTTTTCCTTTGCTGTTTATGCACGTGTCAATCTCTTTTCTGCATTTGGTGTGGTGGAACTTGTGCGTATAAGTAGCGTTATCTGCGTGCAAAGGACACGTTAGTCTTTCTGCATCAGCCCGTTAGATTGCAAGCCCTCCAAAGACAGGGAAATACCTACTGTACCTGAATGTAACTTGACTTAAACTACTACCAGCAAGGCAGGAGTTAAAAGTGAAAATAACGAGCTCATGTTTGGAAACCAAAATATTCTCAATTTCAGTAATCTGCAACGTACTGTGCTGCTAAATCTCCTTCTATGGTAGTTAAAACAATGACCCTTTGCCACTATACTCTTGGACAGATGCAGAAAGGAAAGTCCTCCTCCACCCATAAACATGCCTCCCAATAACCTACAAAATCTGGGCGTGCTCTCCTGTTCTTTAATGACTCTTTCCCTCTCTAGGGCTGCCACACATTCATATTTAGGATCCATAAACTGCAGCTTTGGGCCCAGGATGACCCTCCTCTTGTTCCTTCCAGTACAAGGACACACATGGGCAAGATGATGTTCTAAGGCAGGATCCACATGTAGCTCCAAGTCACCTAAGAGGGGCTGTTCCTGGATTCACCGCATCACATGCATGAAGGAGTGGCCCTGCTTTTCTTAAGGAAATCGGGATACAAGTCCATAGAAGTGATGCAGAATCTTTAAGAGAGAATCGGTCTGTCTTAGGTTTACCTGCAGTCACATGGTCAATCCTATTGCATGCTGCCTATACCCTGATTCCTCTTTCCTTTGCCCAACTCACCTGCTCCTGTGCAGCCGCCAGTGTTGTCAGATCTGAAATACAAAATTATCATATAAGAATCTCACAATTAAATTCTACAAAATCTTATTTACACTGCTAAAATATAAACGTGTACATTACAAAAGTAAACATGGAAAAATGGCCAAAAAAATATATAGAACATCCAAGACTTCATAAAACAACAGATCTGAAACAGAGTTTGATCTTATACAATGAGACCAGTACATGAGAAGGATAACGTAACAGGTCGCTTTGGTTGGGAGGACAAGTGGACATCTATTTTGAAGCTATTTTATAAAGACAAATAGGTAAAATAGCCTCAAAAATCTGCTGAAATAGCAGCTAAAATGCAGCAGTGTACTTTTACATCAGCTCGAGAAGGGGTGAAATACATGCATGGGTGTGTATCTTCTAAGACAGATTCATGCTTCGTGGCTCTAATCAGGTCTGCTCTAACTATGCCCCAAACACATCTGTATGTCAACTGCATTTTTGTCACCATGCTTTTACATGCATAACCCATGGGATAATTTTATAAGAGGCCTTTTATAAGCAAAAATTCCTTTATAAAAAGTAAAGAACCTATCCTGCAAATTGGTGTAGTCGCTGACAAAGCTAGAACAGTGAAAAGTCTGCTTCTCTAATATTCTAAACAGGATATATTTCATATGTTGCTAGAGAGGACTGCATCAGTAAATACAAAACCTATTCATGTGCTAGGTTAGTACAGTCCCACCATACTCCTTCCCTATATTATCCCCATATAACCTTCTGACAATCTTCTGCATGACCACAGTTAAGCAAACCAACCTCCACCTGTCAGACTTAACCCCTGATTTCTTGCATACATATGATTTGCACAAAGACCGTATCATTATGTAATCTACCTTGTGCCTTTACTTTAGGAAAACAGTGGAAAGTTTGTAGCCAGAAAGCAATAGTTCCTTAGACAACAAGATTGATAAGGCACACAAGTGGGTGACTGCCATCCGACAATGCCGCAATGGAACTGCTTTCCCACACCTCAGAACTTAGTGTAAGGTTCTAGCATGCACAGCCTTTCCTGGACTAACAAGACAACTACATTTTTTTACAGTATTCATTACAAAATCACTTAAATCGTATTTCCATTCCTGCTCATTTTGCCATGTCAATTCATCAGATTATGTTAGCCAGGCGATCCATAAAATCATCCAAGTGGCGCACTCATTCAAAAGGTCCTGGGGAGAACACAGAGATAGCAGAACATTCCTGGCCCTGCTCCAAGGAATAACCGTGAACATCAGCCACCTGAGTGGAGAGTCACAGGGCGACTATTAGAGCGTCCCATAGGGGCACTGCCATAATTCAAATATTTTGCATCTTATTTGCCAGGCTGGCCTGAACCAGTGATCTCAGAGTTAAAAGGCAGGAGACTTGCAGGATGAGCTAATACATCTCCTAACTAGACCGAGGATCCTGAGGACCCACTGGTCTGATGTGATATGAGTCCCCTCCAAGAGAAACAATTGGAGCCACACCCCAACTGGCTGCACCTCAGGAGGGACCACTGGCTCCCAAAAGAATCATGGTAGAGAAATGATGACCAGGCATCTGTCTGGACCCTTAGGAGTTCAAGGGAGTCTTCAGGCTCTATGCACAGCCCCCACAAAGGTACTCATGAAGGGGACATGCTCAAAATGGCAGCGTGAGTGTTGGCCTCTTTACCCCTTACCTTTTCCATGCCTAAATGACAGGGGAAGGCGAGGAAATTACCCTCGGAGCCCCAGCCCTCCAAGTAGGGGTCCGATGGATCACTTCGTTGAGGTTTCTAAGGAGCAAAAACGGGAAAAGGTCCAGCTTGGCGGCGGCGAGTAAAGAGGAACAATCCTGCTTGGTCTTTTTCTCAGAGTGGAAAATTTTATGTCTAAACTTGTACATACTCACTCCATATATATATCTCTAAATTGTTATGTTCTTATCTTCAAGGGTATATACTCTGTTATACGAGCATACCACAAGTATATATGAAGGAGGTCTCAGACTTATTCGGCACTAAACTTGAGACTTATATTAGTCTAGATATTGGTGCCTTTTCGCATCAATGACCATCCTTCAGAAACAGCTTGTTAATTACAACACATTCGGACAAAAGGTAATTAACTTATCAGTTTGTTCTTTTCCTCAATACCTCACTATGGCGCCCTTTACGCGTTTCGCTTCATCAGGGGTTAATCTTTAGGAAGGTATATTAGGGAGTATGTTTTTTAATCGGTAAGGTTAGTTTCATATTGTTATGGAAAAAGTATGGGTTAATTTTAATGAGCTTTTTGTATATGTTTCTGTCGACAGCTTTCTTTAAACCCCTGATGAAGCTTATGAAGCGAAACGCGGAAAGGGCGCTATAGTGAGGCATTGGGGAAAAGAACAAACTGATAAGTTAATTACCTTTTGTCCGAATGTGTTGTAATTAACAAGTTGTTTCTGAAGGATGGTCATTGATGCGAAAAGGAACCAATATCTAGACTAATATAAGTCTCAAGTTTAGTGCCAAATAAGTCTGAGACCTCCTTCATATATACTTGTGGTATGTTCGTATAACAGAGTATTGTAGGCGGGTTCTTACCTACAAAAGCATCCCTAATTTTACTTGAAGATAAGAACATAACAATTTAGCGTAAAGAGGAATAGCCGCCGCTTTCAGACGCCGACATCTCCCTTTCCCCGGATGTGAGGACTCTGCCGCCCTGCCCAGGTGTGCTGGCCACTGTGCCTGCAGACCTGGAGCCAGTTGATTCACCGGTTGAGGATGAGCCAGACTATCAAAAAGGGTACTGCAGTTCCTGGTGGTAGGCTCAACTTTGTTGAAGTTGGTGTGTCCCCAGAGATTGCATTGGCAATGAGAACATCTCTGGTCAGGGGTCCTGCCACCGGTGATCAGTCATCTGAAACCCTCACGGCTGCAACCTCCACTCCTTCATTGCTCACCCAATCGCAGCCAAAGAAATTCACATTGGAGGCAATTTAGAAAGCCATTGCAACATTATCTGATGCCGTGTCTAGGAAGACAGTGGACCTTCTTATTAGAATACAGAAGAACTCTGATTTGGTCATGACTACTGCGAGTACTGTAGACAATGTTAAATAACAATTGGATGATCATGAATGCCAATTGACAAGGTTGCCTGAACCAATTGCTATGCTGGTTAAAGATAATATTAATTTACGCTTGAAGCTATAGAAAATTCTACTTTAGCTATGACTTTGCAGATCCTGAACGTCCCTAAAACAAGGGGGGTTTTGGCCCTAGACACGTTTATGCGGTACCTGATGGAAGTATTGAAGGTTCCACAAGAGCTCATATCACCTCTAACTAAAGTCTATACTCTTCCTGATGGTAAAAAGGAGTTAGCTGGGGTAGAAGGGGTATCTGATGTGGATATTTTAAGTAACTCTGTTTTTTGGAAGCTTCTAGTTCAGAGGACTATCGACCTGCCACGTTACTGGTCTCCTGTGCCTTGGCTACGGATAAAGAATGGATACTTAAAATGTTTTATAAGAAGAGAAGAGAACGGATACTTTCTGTGTATTCAGATACTACTAGGGAGACGCAGAAAACGAGGAAGCAGAGTTTGCTTCAAAAATCTGGGGTTTTGCAGTTCGAGGTACTTTCCATCTGAGATTTCCATGTAAATGTTTGATAATGTATAAACCTATTAACATAAGAACATAAGATATGCCATATTGCAGGGGTGGGCAATTCCGGTCCTGGGGGGCAACAGACCAGTCAGGTTTTCATGATGTCCCTTATGAATATTCATGAGATATATTTGCATATGGAAATAGGCCCATGAATATTCATTAGGGACATCATGAAAACCTGACTGGTCTGCGGCCCTCCAGGACCGGAACTGCCCACCCCTGCCATTTTGGGTCAGACCAAGGTCCATCAAGCCCAGTATCCTGTTTCCAACAGTGGCCAATCTAGGTCACAAGAACCTAGCAGATTCCCCAAAAGAAACAGGTTCCACAATGCTTGTACTGGGGCAAGCAGTGGATATTCGGGGTCCACTTTAATAATGGTTTATGGACCTTTCCTCCAGGAACTTGTCCAGACCTTTTTTAAACCCAGCTACACTAACAGCTCTTACTACATCCTCTGGTAGCAAATTCCAGAGTTTGATTACAGGTTAAGTGAAAAAATATTTTCTCTTTAGTCTTAAATAGGTTACCCCGTAACTTCATTGCATGCCCACTAGTCTTTCTAAATTTTGATGGTGTAAACAATCAATCTAGGTTTACCCATTCCACTCCATTCATTAAATTTATAAACCTCTGCCATATCTCCCCTTAGTCCTCTCTTTTCAAGGTTGAAGAGCCCTAACCTTTTTAGCCTCTCTTCATAGGGGTATCCTTATTATTTTATTTATTTATTACAATTTCTTATATACCGCACTATTGTCAGCGCGGTTTACATACAACCAAATGACCATAACAAACTGTTTGGCTTCACATAGAACAGGAGAAAACAACTTGGATAACATGTTTATGTTTATCCTTCCATCCCCTTTGCCATTTTGGTGGCTCTTCTCTGTAACTTTTCTAATAACATTATATCCTTTTTAAGATACGGCGACCAGAATTGCATACAATATTCAAGGTGCAGTCGCACCATGGAACAATACAGAGGCATTATAATATCCTTTGTTGTATTGTCCATTTCTTTCCTTATGATACTTAGCATTCTATTTGCTCTCTTGCCCGCCACAAAAACACTGGGCTGAGGGTTTTAACATGTTATCCATGATGACACCTAACCTTTTCCCAGGTGGTGTTCCTAATGTTGAATCTTGCATCGTGTAACCATAGTTTGGGTTTTTCTTTCCTAGATGCATAATTCTGCACTTGTCCAGAATTAAATTTCATCTGCCATTTGGATATCCACTCTTCCAATTTATCAAGATCCTCTTGAAATTTTCCACAATCCTCATAGGTTTTAACAACTTTAAATAGTTTTGTGTCACCTGCAAATATAACCACCTCACTCGTTATTTCCATTTCCAGGTCATTTTATGAATATGTTAAAAAGCAGCAGACCCAGCACAGATCCTCGGGGTACTCCACTATTCACCTTTCTCCATTGAGAAAATTGGTCATTTAGCTCTACCCTCTGCTTTCTATCTTTTAACCAGTTCCTGATCCACAATAGCACACTGCCTCCTATCCCATGATTTTTTAATTTTGCCAAACGTCTCTCATGAGGGAACTTGTCAAAGGCTTTCTGAAAGTCCAGATACACTATATCAACCAACTCACCTTTGTCTAACTGTTTATTCACACCTTCAAAAAACATAACAGATTAGAAAGACAAGACCTTCCTTGGCTGTCTCCCATTAAACCATGACTATCTACATGTTCAGTAATTTTGTTCTTTATGATGATTTCTACCATATTTCCCGGTACTGACGTCAGGCTCACCGGTCTGTAGTTTCCCGGATCACCCCTGGAACCCTTTTTAAAATTGGCATTACATTGGCCATCCTTCAATCTTCAGGTATTATAGATGATTTTAATGATTGTAGACCTACTATTAGTAATCTGTGAACTATCTCATATTTCAGTTCTTTCAATGCCCTTGGATGTATACCATCTGGTCCAGGTGATTTGCTACTCTTATCAAGTAGTTGTAATACATCTTCCCAGTGTATCGATATTTCTTTCAATTCTTCCACAGCATCTCCTTTAAATACCATTTCAGTCATGGGTAACATTCTTACATCTTACTCAGTAAAGACCGAAGCAAAGAATTCATTCAGTCTCTCTGCTATGGCCTTGTCCCCTCTTAGTGCCCCTTTTACCCCTCTATCATCTAATGGTCCAACCGACTCTCTCACAGGTTTTTTGCTACGAATGTACTTGAAAAAGCTTTATTATGCATTTTTGCTTTCCCAGTAAGCTTCTTCTCAAATTCTCTTTTTGCCTGCCTTATCAATGCCTTGCATCTAACTTGTCAGTGCTTGTGTTGTTTCAAGTTTTCAACATTTGGCTACTTTTTCCATTTCCTAAAAGATGCTTTTTTTGGCAACAGCCTCTGACCTCACCTTTAAACCATGCTGGCAATTTTTTTGTCTTCCTTCCACTTTTCTTAAGGTGTGGAATGCAGCTGTTCTGGGCTGCCAAGATAATATTTTTAAACACCACCCAAGCTTGATGTGAATCTTTAACCTTTGCAATTGCTCCTTTTAGTTTTTTCCTATTTTCCTCATTTTATCATAGTCTCCCTTTTGAAAGTTAAAAAGGTGGTAGTACTGTGGATTTCTTACAGTCTTTCCTTCATTTATTAAATCAAATGCGATCATGCTATGATCACTATTGCCAAGTGGCCCCAACATCCTTATTTCTTGTACCAGATCTTGTGTTCACTAAGGACTAGGTCCAAAATGGCTTCCCCTCTGGTCTGTTCATGAACCAGCTGCTCCAAGAGGCAGTCATTTATTTCATCTAGAAACTTTATCTCCCTAGCATGTCCTGTCGTGACACTGACCCAGTCGATACTGGGGTAATTGAAATCACCCATTATTATTACTGTGTTGTAACGTTTGTTAGCTTCCCTGATTTCTTTGAGCATTTCATCATCCAAAGAAGACTTATTAAAAACTGGCAGCTACATAGCACCCTGTCCTGTGCTTCTAAAGTAATCTTTGACCAATTTCATGGGTGATTCACACAGCCCTTGCTTGGATTGAGGGAGTCTTTGGTTCTAAATTTAACCAGAAAGCTCTCTGCTGTGTTTTAAATTTAACCTGAAAGCTCTTTGTTGCTACTAGGCCCTGACTGAGTATTACTTTTAAACTAAAAGCTCTCTGCTGGGTTTTAAACTTAAACTGAAAGCTACCTGTTGAGTTTTTAATTTAACTAAAAGCTATTTGCTGATACTAGGCCCTGACTGATTTAACAAATACATTGGATTCACAGATTAATCAGCTTTAATCTAAATAATTCCTTTTTCATCAAGATTTAGAAAAATTCCCAGAAGTAAATACTTACAATTGCAGATTTCTCTCTAGAAGTAGCAGTCCCTTTTTGTAGTCCTTCAAGACTATTAGATATGTTTTCTTTCAGCCGGAGTTAACCTGCTTGTGTCAACACCGGGGCACGGTAGTCCAGAGTCTTCCTCAAGGTGTGACCTTACTCCAGATCTGCAGCTCCCGCCTGCGTTACCTGAAGACTTCTTGAATTTGAGCCCAGCTGGAGCCGCAGGATCCAAGTGGAGAAAGTTGTGCCTCCGGTGGGAGGAAATGGACTAGGTTCAAGTTCGGCAGAGGTTTGCCCGCAGGGGTCATCATCTGCAAAGTCGCCGGTTTGAGCTTGGGAGCGGGGCTGAGCAGTCCCCATGAGATTCTTTTGGCATCAAGGGGGCCAGGAGGCCCTTCAACTCCACTTGAAGTTTCAGGAACCTTTTACTTTGGCACTCTTCTCTCTGGATCGTCTGGACTCTTACCTTGGATTTTATCTGGACAGCTTTAACAAAACTTGGTGAGTGTTTGGTGACTCAGACAAGTACTAATCTGAAGTTAATCAGTGATAATTTTGGGGATGATCAGAAGAGCCAGGAGTCTGTGGCAGCTCTGCAGTCTCATGTGTCTATTATCGATAAGAAGGTTGTTCAGTTGGAGGAACAAATTACTACCGTATGTAAAGATTTGACCGGTCAGAAAATTAAAGTAGAGATGTTGGAAAATCAATACAGGGCTATGAACTTGAGACTGTTGAATTTCCCCCACTCCTCTATGGTTACGGCTCTGGATATGTTTAAATCTTATCTTTCTGAAATTCTGAGGTTCCAGTTGATTCTCATCCTCCGCTTTTCAGGATTTATTACATACCTACTGGCAAGAAAACTAAGGGCTCCGATGTGAAAATTTCTGCAGCGTCTGAGGCTATGGATATTTTGAATGTATCTGAATTACTGGACACTTCCATATCTGAGACTGTGGAACCAGCAACACTCTTAGTATCATTGGCTCTGGTGTCTGATCGTGAATGGCTGCTTAGAATGTACTTTAAGAAAAGATCTGTTTAAAGGCATGTCTATTCATAGGTTTCCTGATTTATCACGTGACACCCAGAGAAGAAGGGGGGGACTTTTTGTTACTTAGGCCTGGGGTGAATATGCTAGGGGGTCTGTTTTTCCTTAAATTTCTTCTGTAAATGTTTGGTTAAATTACATTCAGTTTCCTATATTTTTTATAACCCCTCTAATTTATATGCTTTCATTAGTTCTCGCTTAGCTGCCGACTCCTAGTTGGGGGGGCAGTTGTTTTTGCCCCCCTTGCAGAATTGGTTAATGCTCGACGTTGTGATAGAAGGATAATCTGAATCTATCTGCTTATAGTTTTAGTTTTCTTAATTCCATCTTGGATCTCCTTATGTGTGAGGGCTAGTGAGGTTTTGGGTACCGTTTTCTTTTTCTCTTGATAACTGTAATTCCTTATGAATGTTTGTTGCTCATGCCTCTTTTCTTTCAAGTATTATTAACTTGGATTTATTTTGTGAATTTTGCATAAATAAAAAGTGGAAGGAAGTCCAAAAAACTGCCAGCATGGTTTAAAGGTGAGGTCAGAGAGGCTGTTACCAAAAAGGCATCTTTCAGGAAATGGAAAAAGGAGACAAATGACAAAAACTGGAAACAACATAAGCACTGGCAAGTTAGGTTCTGCACCTTCAGCAAAGAAGCATTCCTGAAAGGGATAACACCTCACCTCCAAATCAGCTCTTCCAACTAGATGATATAGTCACAAACTGGAACCGGACCATAAGTAAAGCATCATCAGTACCATTAACTACTCCCACTACAAAACAAAAACAAATATGACATGGTACACCAAAGACCTCAGAAATTTAAAGAGGGAACTCAGAAGAATCTAACATAAAGCGTAGTTATTCACCTGTAATAGGTGTTCTCTGGGAACAGCAGAAATCAGTCCTCACATATGGGTGACATCGGCACCAACGGAACTCTCGCGGAAGCATCCCCCCAGCTTTCAAAGAAAACCTTTGGGAGATGCCACCACACATACATGGTCACCTTCCCGCCCAAGGGTGCCATCTTAGTCAGATGACATAGCTAAAAGACAGCAAAATAAAAGGTGGCAAAGGAGCAACTCCAAGGGGAGGAGGGAGCGTTGTGAGAACCGATTCCTGCTGTCCCCGGAGAACATCTGTTACAGGTGAGTAACTACGCTTTCTCCAGGAACAAGCAGGACGTCAGTCCTCACATATGGGACTCCCCAGCTACAGGCTACCGAAAGCCCATAGCAAAAAACAGGGTTCCCACATGGAGAGCAGCAAGCAGCAGCAATTGAGTCTGTGCCCACAGACCACAGTAGGACCCCTGTGTCCAATGAAACCAGCACTCCGGTAGCCTAAACATAGAAGGGTCGGAGGATAGGAGTTTCCTAAACCCTGAAAAGGTTACGGAGCACAGCCTGGCTGAAGGCACTGTCCCACCGGGACTCTCTTTCCAGGCAGTAAAGGGCTGTGAAGGTATGGACTGAAGACCAGGTGGCGGCCCGGCAGATGTCCACCATTGGGACAGAGCGCAAGTTTGCCACCAAGGTCGCCATGGACCTGACATGGTGTGCCGTGATGAGGCCTTCCAGCAGGAGCCTCGCCTGCTGATAAGCGAGGGCAATACAGTCTGCCACCCTGTGTACAGCGTACGCTTGGTCACCACCTCCCCCAACCTACTGGAGTCATAGGAGGTGAAAGGCTGAGCACCTTTGTGGTAGCCCTGAGTGCATTGGAAATAGAAGGTCAAAGTCCTCTTACAGTCCAAGGTGTGAAGGACCATCTCCGCCCGAATGGAGTGAGATCTTGGAAAGAAGGTAGGGAGCACCACTTCCTGGTTGAGATGGAAGGGCGACACTACCTGTGGCAGGAATTTGGGGTATGTGCAAAGCACCACTCTGTTCTTGTAGAACCTGGTATAGGGTGCCTCGGCCACAAAGGCCTGAAGCTGACTAACTCTGCGAGGTGAGCGTGACCAGGAGAGTCACCTTCCAAGAGAGGTAGCGGAGGTGGCAGGTAGCCAGAGGTTTGAAGGGCAGGCGAGCGAGCTGCCCCAGCACTACTTTGAAGTCCCATAAGAGCAAGCCCCAAAAGGAACAGGTCACCAACGGTTGGGCCGAAAGGGGCTTACCATCCACTGGATGGTGGTGCGCCGCCAGGGCACTAAGGTGCACTCGGACGGAGTTAGACTTGAGCCCGGAAAGGGGGAGGTGGAACAGGTACTGTAACACCAGGGCCAACGGGCAAGAGAAAGGGTTAGCCCCACATTCAGCGCACCAAACTGAGAACCAGTGCCATTTGAGGGCGTAAGCCTTCCTAGTAAAGGGCTTGTGAAAGGCCAACAGGATGTCTTCCACCTCAACTGGGAGGTTGAAAGGGGCCAGAGCCACCCTCTTGGCAGCCAAGCTGTCAGCAACAGGGACCCCAGGATGGGGTGCAGGAGGGAGCCACGCTCCTGAGATAGGAGTCCCAGGGCGGTCCCCAGGGGATGGGGATTTCCACCGTCAACTGGAGAAGCAGCGGTTACCATGGATGTCTGGGCCACAGAGGAGCTATCAGGATGAACGAGGCCCTGTCACAGAGAGTCCTGAACAAGGTCTTGGCGATCAGCGGCGTAGGAGGGCAGGCGTACATGAGGCCTTCCGACCATGAGACCAGGAACGCGCACACTGCCACCCTGGAAGGGTTGGTCTGCCAGGAGCAGAAGCGGGGCAACTGAAAGTTGTCCAGGCTAACGAACAGGTCCATCAGAGCCAGAAAAGCCGACTGGTTACCCTGGGGTCCAGATGCCACTCGTGCAGCTGAAGAACTCTGCTGAGCCTGTTGGCCAGCAGGCTGTCCTGGCCTGGCAGGTACACTGCCTGCAGGAGAATACCCTGTTGGGCTGCATACGAGTAGAGGACCAGTGCCTACTGACAAAAAGGTACGAGACCCTGTGCCCCCCCCCCCATTTGTTCACATAGAACATCGCCACCTGTTGTCCGTCTGGACTAGCACCGGCTGGTGATGCAGTTGGTGACAGAAGACTCTCAGGGCTAGGTGTATGGCTCAGAGCTCCAGGAGGTTGATCTGCTGGGTACTCTCATCTGGTGACCAGCTGCTCTGGGTGCAGAGATCTCAGCAGTGGGCTCCCCAGCTGAGCAGAGAGGAGTCCATGGTGAGGATCCTTGAGGGGGATGGGGCCTGAAAAGGAATGCCCACCTCGAGATGCTGGGGCAACTGCCGCCAGACCAGGGAGTCCGCCAATTGGCAGATCACAGAAACTCTGTCTTGGAAGCAGCCTGTGGCCTGAGACCACTGGTCCTAGAGACACCATTGAGCCGCCCTCATGTGGAGGCCATGTGCCCGAGGAGGCGCAGGAGAAGCCAAGCGGCACCGAGGAACAGTACTGTACGTCCCGAGCCAGAGTAATGAGACGATTGGTTTGGTCCTTGGGCAAGAAAACCTGTGTCGATCCTTGCTCCAATGAACTCCAGACTCTGCGTCGAGAGGAGGTGAGACTTGAGGTAGTTTATGACAAAGCCCAAGTGCTGCAGCACCTCTGGGGTCGTGCCTCTCTTTATGAGTCAGTCATCCAGGTAGGGAAAGACGAAGATTCCCTGGAGCCGGAGGAAGGCGGCCACGACCACTAGGCATTTTGTGAAAACGTTTGGGGCAGAAGCTAAGCCGAAGGGGAGCACCCTCTATTGAAAGTACCCGCCCCCAACTAAGAACTGCAGGTACTCCCTGTGGTTGGGCTGGATGAGGATGTGGGTATAAGCATCTTTGAGGTCTAAGGAGCATAGCCAGTCTCCCTGCTGGAGATATGGCAGCAATATTCCAAGGGAGAGCATCTTGAATTTCTCCCTCACCAGGAATTTATTGAGGCTGCACAGGTCGAGGATGGGCCTTAGACCCCCTGGTTCTTTTTCGCACAAGGGAGTACCTGGAATAGAACCCCTTGCCCTTGAGGTGGTGGAGCACCGGTTCCACCGCTTTGATCTCGAGAAGACCTGCCACCTCCTTCATAAGAAGGTCCCGGTTGAGGGGAGACCTAAAACGCTCTCCTGGGAAATAAGTGGGAGGTGTCTGAGTCAGGTGGAAGAGGTAACCCTCCCCGACTACCCTTAGTGCCCAGGAATTGGTGGTGATGGTCACCCACCTCTGGGCATAGAGGGCCAGACGTCCCCCCTCTGGGCTGCTGATCTCCTTGGGGTAGAGAGGCTATGCTCAAGGAGTCAAAAACTCCCTCTGGCTGGGCCGGAGCCACTGCCTGGGGTTTTGGAGTCTTCTGCTTAAGTGGTCCATACCCATGTCCCCTGGCCTGCTGACCCTGTTGGGGAGCTGGGGAGGCCTAATAAGGTGAGTAGTTTCTGTAAGTAGCCCCCTTCCTTGAGCAGAAGGACTTTTTACCCGAGCCCTTCCGTCAGGGAGGGGCAGCGGTCTTTTTAGAGAGCCTGGTCCTCGCCATGAACTCTGTCCCCAGCTCAACAGCCTTGTTGGTCATGGGTTTGCCAAAGAGATTCTCTCCTTGGCAGGGGACATCGACCAATTTATCCTGAACCCACTGTTTGAGGTCGGACGACTGTAGCCAAGCTTAGCAGCGTGCACCGATGCCAGCCGTCACTACTCGAGCCGCCGACTAGAACCCATCATAGGCTGCTCAAGACATGAATTTGGAGCATTCACGGACTGCTTTGGCCAGGTTCTTGAACTGCTGCAAAGGTTCCTCGTAGAGACCAGCCGAGAACCCGGCGAGTTCCTTCGCCAGGTCTCTCAGGTACATGCTCATGTACAGCTGGTAGGCCTGGATGCGGCCAATGAACATTGAGCCCTGGTAGCACTTTCGCGAAGGGCATCCAGGGTGCAGGCCTCCCTGCTGGGGGGCATCGAGGAGTACATCTTCTGGCTTTTCAGCCAACGCATGGCCGACTCCACCACAATGGAGTTATGCAGCAGCTGTGACTTTTGGAAGCCCAGGCTCCGGCAGACTTGATACACTGAGTCGAGCCGTTTGCTCACCACCGGCACCGAAGCTGGTGTATCCGACATTCGGAGCATCAACCGTTCCAGGATGGGAGTGATGGACACCGTGAGCAATTCCCGGGGAGGGGCCTCATATTGGAGGATTTTAAACATCCGTCCGAGGAATGCCAGGGCCTTAGACATGTCCTTGACAAAATCAAGGAAGCCCATATCCTCGGGCGGGGAATGCCGTCAATGCTCCAAGATGGGAGAGTCAGATGGGACGTCGCGGTGTTGACAGGTATCGGGGGATTCCTCATCCTCCATCACCTACTCGGAGTAGTCCGTCGAAGACTTGTGAGGGGGCTGCTCCACAGGCTTCATGGCCCCCAATGCCCTGCAGATGGTGCCCGGCAATCTTGCTGGGGATGACAGCGGTCCCATCGAGTGGGACTCGGATCACAACCTCGGCCGAGGATCGACTTGAGGCCTAAGGACCTCGAGGATTGGCTTGGCCTCCATGGTCGGGACAGATGAACCGGTCGTGCTGGACAACAGCACATGCTGCTGGTCCATGAAGGCAGACCAACTGTACTCCAGGGCCACTATTCTGAGCAACGAGGGACTCTGGCCCGATGCTGGCTCCCCTGAAGGGGAATCCTCGATGAGGATGGTGTCTGGGGACAGAGGCCGGTCCATGGTCTGATCTTTCCAGAGGACGTTTGCAGGCCGCTCCTTCTCCAACGTCTCGGACGAATGTCTCGGACTGCGGGACTGGGCCCAGGGACCACCCAACCGGTTGGAACCATCCAAGGATGCCACCTTCGAGGGTTTCTTCTTCTTCCTGGGTTCCCTCGAGGGAGACTCCTGTTCTGAGGACCCACAACGAGGCTCGGATTCAGAAGGCTCCGCCCAAGATATCGGGGCTTCAGAGGCACCGGGGACTCAAGGAAAAACTTATCGTGCTGCTGCTGGCGACTCTGGAGGGCCTTCCTGGACATCCTCTTGTAGAGACCACAGACTCCCAGGTCGTGGTCTGGCCCAAGGCAGCGGAGACAGCAGTCGTGTGTGTCGGTCAAAGACATAATTTTGGAGCACCGATCACACTTCTTAAAGCCACTGGTAGCCATGGGGGAAAAAAGTACCCCTGCGAGGTCGAAGACTCTCCGGGCTGCAAGTGGGAGAAAAAAGGCACGGAGACGCCAGGAAAAAAAAAAAAGAACAAAAACTACCAAAATGGACCAAACTCGACGCAGAGGCAATGAGGTTGGTAGGTGGGAAGAGTATCTGTGCGATACTGGAGATAAGTATGAAACTCGAAGAGAAAAAAAAATCAACTTTTTTCCAGGGACAAGCCAGACAAACGTCTGAAGAGCTCCGAGGAAAAAAGGAGACTGAGCAAGATGGCATCCTTGGGCAGGAAGGGGACCATGCATGCATGGTGGAATCTTCCAAAGGCTTTCTTTGAAAGCTGGGGGGATGCTTCTGCGAGGGCTCAGTCTGTGCCGACGTCACCATATGTGAGGACCGACTTCCTGCTTGTTCCCGGAGAAATGGAGAGCAACCAAACACTCTGAACTGCAAGTGAGATTTATGCAAAAATTAAAACAATACCACACCATGGTAAACGCTGCAAAAAAGAATCATCATACACACATCTTAATGAAATTGCTAAACCGACCCAGATAACTGTTTAGTATTGTTTGAGTACTAAATACAGCACCAAACCTTGAGAAACTGGATAGCTCCCTCTGCCACCAAACCATAGCAAATTTCTTCGTAAGCAGATGGGACCCACCAACTCCTTACAACATGCAACACTGAACAACTTTCCAACCAATAATCTCTGGATAACCTTGACTCCATATCTAAAGACAACATAGAACACATCAGCAGTCTCAACACCACCACCTTCACCAATGGATCCATGCCTGGTCAGCTGGATGAAGATAGCCAAAACAGAACTCTCTCCATTCATACACCAAATAGCACGGACCTCACTCGAAGAAGGGTTCATCCCTAAGAAACTAAAAATGGCCTCAGTACAACCAATACTGAAACACCACACAGCTGACAAAAGCAATCCTGCCTCTTACAGACCTATCAGCAGCCTTCCTGTCCTCTCCAAAATACTCAAATGTGTAGTACTACAATAACTACAAAACTATGTTGATACACACGCTCCGTTAGAACACCACCAACACGGTTTCAGACCACACCATGGAGTCGAATCTCTTCTCACTTCACTAATAGATACTATAGTACAAGGCACTGAGAAGATCCACAGGCCTCCATCTTAATTTTCCTAGACATAACTGCAGCATTTTGACTCCATTCCACATACCCTCCTAATTGCTAGACTACAAGACATTGTAATCAGTGGCACCCCACTTCAATGGATCAGATCCTACCTATCAGACCGTCAACAAGTACATATGGGAACAAACAAATCAGCACCCTACACACAACAGAAAGGAGCTCTACAAGGCTCTACATTATCATCACTACTTTTCAATATCTTCATGCAAACAATATGTGCCATATTCCAAAACACGACATGCAATACAGAATCTACATGGATGACATAATGATGTTCACACCCTATGACATCCTCCACCCAAACCACAATAAAATATCAACTTGTTTCCAGGAAATCACACAATGGTTACATAACCATGGGCTGCAAATCAACTATAAGAAGACAGACGCACGCCACATCTCCAGGACCAAAACACTCTCACCCCCCCCCCCCCCCAAACAATCAAAATACACGACACTGAACTTGAAACCAAACAAAGTCAAATACCTGGGAATAACACGAGGCCAACAGCTTAGCTTCTCCTCACATATCTTCAGAAACTCAAGAAATAAAAATACTCTGCACCTTCAACCTCTACTAGCAATCTCAGACTTCCACTCAGTCCTTCAGGCACTCATCTTCCCCTGCTGGACTTCCAAGGTCTCCCTAAACATTTGCTTCACCAACTACAAATGGCACAAAACACAGCAGCATGCATTCTAGCAAAAGCAAACTGAGTGACCACATTACCCCAATACTGAAAAATCTACAATGGCTACCAGTATACACCAGAATCAAGCAACTATGAACACTTTCAAAACATTACATGATCATTCTGCAACGTACTTTAAAGCGAAATGCAACAATAATCTTTGAGCTACCAGCGCAAATAACAAACATGCAATAAAATACCCGTCTCGAGGTTTTCTCCACCTACGCACCAGATGTTTGGAATGCACTCCCCAGCGACCTCAGAGAAACATATGCAATAACAAAATTTTGCAAGGATCTCAAGACTTTACTATTCAAAGAACATTACAACAATTAAATGAGATGCCCCTGGACACCAGCAAAACTATGGACACATACACCACAATCTCCACCCCCCACACCCTCCAATCACTTATTCTAACACCCCCCCCCCCCCGGCTCAACCTGCATATAAGTCACACTTATAAATGCATTGTAAACTAGAGACTACAATTAACCTTGTAATCGCAATGTTCTATGCTGTTAATGTTTTAGAAGTTCTATGTAAACCCATTAAGTTATTGTTCCTTGTGAACCGCCTTGATTCCCAGACTAAGCGTTATAGAAAAACAGATAAATAAATAAATAGATGAAAGGCATCGATAAGACAGGGAAAGAGAATCTGAAAAAAAAAGCTTGCCATGGAAACAAAAACACATAATAAAAACTTTCAAGTACATTCGTAGCAAAAGACCTGTGGGAGAGTCAGTTGAACAATTAGATGATGGAGGGGTAAAAGGGGCACTAAGAGGGGACAAAGCCATAGTGGAGAGACTGAATTAATTCTTTGCTTTGGTCTTTACTGAAGATGATTTAGTGAAGTTACTCATGACTGAAATGGTATTTAAAGGTGATGTATCAGAAGAACTGAAAGAAATATCAATAAATCGGGAAGATGTATTACAGCTATTTGATAAACTAAAGAGTGGCAAATCACCTGGACCGGATGGTGCACATCAGAGGATGCTGAAAGAACTAAAATATGAGATCACAGATTACTACTAATAGTAGATCTGCAAACTATCATTAAAACCATCTGTAATACCTGAAGATTGGTGAATGGCCAATGTAACACCAATTTTTAAAACGAGTTCCAGGGGTGATCCAGGAAACTACAGACCAGTGAATCTAACGTCTGTACCAGGCAAAATAATAGAAACACTTATAAAGAACAAAATTATGAAACATGAGGATAGTCATGGTTTAATGGGAGAAAACCAACATGGCTTTAGCCAAGGAAGATCTTGTCTTACTAATCTGTTATATTTTTTTGAAGGTGTGAATAAACAGGTCAAAGGTGAGCCAGTTGATATAGTATATCTGAATTTTCAGAAAGCCTTTGACAAGGTCCCTCATGAGAAACTTTTGGTAAAATTAAAAAGTCATGGGATATTATAGCTCTTATTTTCTTGCAAGATTGTAATAATCTTTTTCTTGCTGTTTTGTTTAAAATTCCATAAATAAATAATTTTAAAAAAGTCATGGGATAGAAGGCAGTGTATTACTGTGGATCAAGAATGGTTTAAAAGACAGAAAGCAGAAGGCAGGGCTAAATGGCCAAGTTTCCCAATAGAGAAAGGTGAATAATGGGAGTACTCCAGGGATCTGTGCTGGGTCCACTGCTTTTTAACATATTCGTAAATGATCTGGAAATGGATATAACGAGCGAGGTTATCAAATTTGCAGATGACACAAAATTATTCAAAGCTGTTAAAACCCAAGAGGAGTGTGAAAAATTGCAAGAGGACCTTGATAAACTGGAAGACTGGATTTTCAAATGGCAGATGAAAGTTAATGTGGACAAGTGCAAAGTTATGCACCTAGGAAAGAACAACCCAAACTATAGTTACACGATGCAAGGTTCCACATTAGGAGTCACCACTCAGGATGAAGATTGAGGCATCATCATGGATATCATGTTGAACCCCTCCCCCCCAGTGTGCATCCGCAGTCAAGACAACAAATAGAATGCTAGGAATCAAAAGGAAAGGAATGGAGAATAAAACAAAGGATATTATAATTCTTCTGCATCGTTCCATTGTGCGAATGCACCTTGAATATTGTGTGCAATTCTGGTCGTCATATCTTAAAAAAGGATATAGCGGAATTAGAAAAGGTGCAGAGAAGAGACATCAAAATGATAAAGGAGATGGAAGAATACCCCTATTTGGAGAAGCTTAAAAGGTTAGAGATCTTCAATCTGGAAAAGAGATGGCTGAGGGGAGATATGATAGAGGTCTATAAATTAATGAATGAAGTAGAACAGGTAAATTATAGAGCAATTGTTTATGCCATAAAAAAATAGAAAGACTAGGAGACCTGCAAAGAAGCTACAGTGTAACCCGTTTAAGACTAATAAGAGAAACTATTTTTTCACTCAACACATAATCAAACTCTGGAATTCATTACTGGAGGATGTCATAAAAGCTGTTAGTGTAGCTGGGTTTAAAAAGGGTTTGGACAAATTCCTGGAGGAAAGGTCCATAAACTATTATTAAAGAGGACCCGAGAAATCCACTACTTGCCCCAATACAAGCATCGTGGAACCTATGTGCCTTCTTGGGAAACGGCTAGGAACTTGTGACCTGGATTGGCCACTGTTGGAAATAGAAAACTGGACTTGATGGACCTTGATCTAACCCAGTATGGCATATCTTATGTTCTTATGATTTGCCATACTGGGTCAGACCAAAGGTCCATCAAGCCCAGTATCCTATTTCCAAGAGTGGTTAATCCAGGTCACAAGCATGTTGTAGTATCCCAAAAAGTAGACAGATTCTATGCAGTAGTTTGCGGTTTGTCATGCTGAAAGGGATTGTGTGCATCAGTGATGCTGAGAGCTTAGCTATTGTTAGTTTGACTACTGGTAGGGTCTCCCAAGATGGACAGGTCTCAACTGGGGTGCCAGACTAAGACAAAAAACCCATTTGGGCAGCTGAAAAATGGGACAGTGTTGGCAGCAGAGGATCACGTTTCTGCGACAATGGCAACTCCAGCATAACCTGCAAGGAAGAAAGGTCTAGCAATTTACTTCTGTATCTTGCCCTGAAAACCCAATGGATAGTCACAAGAAAACAAATTGTGATATAGTGCTGGAAGATGAGACCCCCAGGTCAGAAGGGACACAACAGGCTATTGAGGATGAGATGAAGACATTTCAGAGTAGAGCCAGCATTTATGAGGTAGTTGAATCAAAGTCCTCGGGACATTTGAATGCTGATGAAGCTGTGCATGAAATGAGTCAGAAGCTGCAAAGATGCGTTCCATATTGGGACAAGGAATGCGCAAAGCATGAACCAAGGGAAGTTGCAGGTAAGTCGAGAATGAAATGGAACATGTATGACTCGATCTGTTGGGTGTTCGAACTGAAAGGGACTGGCATCGGGCACTCTGAATCTGATGATCACAAGGTACAGTGGTGTGCAGAAGTCTGGAATCGCTTGTGAGTTTTGCGTTTTTCGTACTTTCTAATTTTTTTTTTAAATTTTGCGTTAGCCCAGCATATTCATCTTTCTACCACGTTAAAAGGGATACATTTGGCTATTAGAGTTGACTTTTTTTGCATTCCTTGCTTCCAATTTAAATACTTTACAGACAATGGGAGATAGCTACTGCGATTTTTGTGGATCCTGCGTCAAAACTGGATCGAGATTATCCAATATGCACACGTTATTGCTGACCAATCAGGAGGCTAGTTTCACTAACCAATCACAATGCAGATATCTAGCCAACAGCGCAGCTATAAAAACATGTGGAATTTTTGAATTTCATATGCTTTCTGGATCGACCATGAAGACGACTTGGACCCTGACGTTGGAGGAGCGTGTTCATGTGTCCTTTATGAGCGAGGAAGGATTTTCAAGCCGTCAGATAGCCAGGAAAGTTGGCTGCAGTCAGAGCGCTGTTGTTAAGATTGTACAGAAGAAGAAAGAAATGGGTTCAGTGGTGGACAAGCCTCATTCAAGTCGTCCACGTGCATCAACATCACGCCAGGACCATGCACTACAACGCATTTCACTGACTAATCGCAAGTTGACCTCTCCTCAGCTACTTCGAGAGTGGTCAGACAAGAGTGAGAGATGAGTGTCAGCTCATCAACAGTTTGTCGTTGGTGCCTGCGGTTTGGTCTCCGGGGCTGCAAAGCATGGAATAAGCCACAGATGACTGACATACAAAGGCGCAACCGGATCGTGTGGGCGAGAAAGCACTCAACCTGGTTGACTGAAATGTGGGAAAAGGTGCTATTCAGCGATGAAAGCACCTTCTGCCTGTTTGGTAACCAGGCCCACACCTATGTGAGGAGCTTTCCTGAAGAGGAATCCAAGCCTGAGTGTCTCAACTTCACTGTGAAGCATCCTTTGAAGGTCATGGTCTGGGGCTGCATGGCTGCCAGTGGCGTTGGATGTCTTCAAATCATCGATGGAATGGTCAATGGGGCCAAGTACATCACCATACTTCAAAAGTGCATGGTGCCATCAGCACACCAGCTGTTTCCTAGCCAGTTCCTGTTCCAAGATGACAA
The DNA here is from genome assembly GCA_033557465.1 of Ichthyophis bannanicus. Classification (NCBI taxonomy): domain Eukaryota; kingdom Metazoa; phylum Chordata; class Amphibia; order Gymnophiona; family Ichthyophiidae; genus Ichthyophis; species Ichthyophis bannanicus. The sequence continues at coordinate 1,121,500,708 of CM066031.1, read as the reverse complement.
TGCACCCTGCCATCGCTCCAGACAGGTGATCAGCTGGAAGCAGCGGAACATCAAGTCATGGACTGGCCTGCCCAGTCTCCAGATCTGAATCCAATCAAGAACCTGTGGCACAAGGTGGCACTGGAAATATCCAAGAGGTATCCGACATCAAAGCGTGAGCTGATTAAGTCACTCATTGCAGCTTGGAACCGTGTTGTCACCAACGATCACCTTGTCAGACTGGTTCATTCAATGCCGACAAGGTGCAGTCAGGTGATCAAGAACAAAGGGTGGCCCATCACATACTGAGCCATCACTGACACATAAAAACGGCCTTTTTCATGGCCACATACATTAATTTGAAGGAAACCTGGCATGCATCCATAATATTTTAAAGAATACTTACAATAATATATCGTTGGCCAACGATGTACATTACGCGATTTTCACAGAAAATCTATCAACAGGACAACTATGGGGAACAAACTCAGAAAATAAGGGCCAAACCAATACCAAAAGTTGGCCCTAATAGCCAAATCTATCACTTATCATGAGATACACAGAAAACACCACTGGGAGGAAAACGAAATTAAGATATAAGGTCACAAAGTTGAAAAAACATCAAATTTACAAGTGATTCCAGGCTTTTGCACATCACTGTATACTATGCTTGTAATGAAAGACAAAGAAAAAATAGTGTTGCATTTATAATTAAGAAGAAACTTGCAAGAACTGTGATGAAATACAATGCAATCAGTGAGCTCCTAATTTCTATTTGTCTATGAGGAATGCCCATCAACACATTATTATTCAAGTATATGCGCCAACAATAGCTGCGGAAGAGCAAGAAGTGGATCAGTTCTATGAACAAGTACAAGCTGAAATTGGCAGAACATGCAAATAAGATATCATGCTAGTCATGGCTGACATGAATGTAAATGTTGGCAACAAAGGCAACAACAAAGCGGTTGGAAAATATCGACTTGGCAACAGAAACAAAGCTAGAAAAAGACTGATAGAATCCTGCAAGACAAACAAACATCTATTCATTAAATTTTGCGTTATTACATATTTTAATATCATGGAGAGGTGGAGAGGATTCCCTTTTCTCTTTTTATGACTAGCTTAACACTAGGGATAGTAACCTCAAGTTCCAAATACAGTACAGTCTGGAGGAAATCCCTTTCCTGAACATTTTGGGGTATGTTTACTAAACCGGGCTAACGGTTAACCCGGGCTATCTGCCACTAGGTCCCATATTATTCACGGTTAGCACGGTTTAGTAAACATACCCCTTTGATTTCTAAAAACATTTATGGTTTTCATACTACTATCTTTAGAAAACCGACAGAAACTAAGGTTCAACAGCTTTCATACAAAGAGTTTAAAGAGAAATTTGCTTACTCTCAGTATTCAAAACTTAGGAGACTATGTACTAGTATCGATGAATACGACAGGCAAGCAGAGGGTATGGCAAGTAGATTTACTAATAGGGAATACCCAAAAGACTGTGTGCTTGAGGGTTATTCTAAGGCAAGGGCTTCTGATCAAGAGGAATTGCTTAAAAGGTAGATCTAAAGATCCAGACCCAGATGTGGTTTGTGCTTTACAATTTTCCAATTTATTCAGGTGCATTTCAAAGATTTTGAAGAAACACTGGCATATCTTAGAAAATTATGAGCGCTTTAAAGAGAAGTTTATTGTAGCACACACAAGAGAAAAGAACCTTAGGGATTTGCTGGTGCCATCTGCCCTGCCTCCCTCTCGCCCTGATACTGCTGCAACTACTGGTCATTCTAAATGCAGCAGATGTAGTGTTTGCTTAGAGATTTTAGAAATTGTTGTTTTTATACACCCAGTGACACAGAAAAGATTTGTCTTACAACAGAAGTCGAATTGTAACACAAGTAAGATGAACTTAGACTTACCTGCTAATTTGCTTTCCTTGAATGACTCCAGTCCAGTCCCGACAAGCGGGTTGTCTCCCCCTGCCAGCAGCTGTAGGCTGAGCATGCTCAAACCTTCGGTGATGTCACCCCATATAAGGACCCAGTACCACCCACCAAGGCCAGTATCCTATTGCCAAAAGCTGCAGCCTAACATTGGCTTAGTTTGCATTGGCTCAGGCTAACAACCTGTTTTTCTTTTCTTTTTTTATCCCAAAAGGGTTGCTCAGCCGTACTAAGCGAATACCTTCTAGCAGACTCTTTTCGTCCCACTTTGTTATTGTTGGGGGTTTTTTTTGTTTGTTTGGGGGGGTTTTTATTATTCTGTAAAGACGATTTGCACCCAGCCAAAAACCTGTGCCAAACCCTGCAGTACTGAGTACCCCCGGAATCACCCGAAATCCTCCAGAGGGAACGAAGATCCTATGCTATCCTTACCCTAGTCCCACTAGCCCTCATCCCCCCGGGCTCACCTTTCAGCACTGGGCAGGTCAGTGACTAGACTGGAGTCATTCAAGGAAAGCAAATTAGCAGGCAAGTCTAATTTCACCTTCCTTATTACTCCAGTCCAGTCCCAACAAGTGGGATGTACCAAAGCTGCACTAATTCTGGGAGGGACACGCAAACTCTACCTGAACCACTGAAGCCCCAAACCGCACGTCCCTGGTTGCCTGCACATCTAAACGGTAATGCTGAGCAAAAGTGTGCAGTGACAACCACGTTGTTGCCTGACAAATCTCAACTGGATGTACATGTGCATACTCCGCCCACGACGCAGCTTGTGCCCATGTAGAATGCGCCTTAAGCCCCTGCGGTGACTGTATGTGCTTAAGCAGGTAAGCAGACACAATTGCTTCCTTGATCCAATGCACCACTGACGCACTGGATGCCGCTTCACCACGCCACGGCCCCCCAAGAAGAACAAGCAAGCGATCTGACTTATGAATTTACTAGTTTGCTTCAAGAAAAGACAGAGAGCCTATCACATATCCAACAAGTGCAACTGTCCATTCTCTGGGGTCTCTCCCTTACCAAAAACTGGGAGAGTGACCGACTGATTTATATGAAAAATAGATACTACCTTTGATAAAAAGGATGGCACTGGATGCAGCACTACCTTCTCCCAGGAAAAATCGACAGAAAAGGCTCCAGACACGACAACGCTTGGAGCTCTGAAATCCGACTCGCGGAACAAATTGCCACCAAGAAGACCACCTTCAGCGTAAGATCCTTCAAAGTCGCCCCGCACAATGGCTCAAAGGGTGATCCTGTCAAAGTGGAAAGCACCAAATTCAGATCCCAGGCCGGAACCAGCTCCCTCCGCAGGGGCTGAACCTGCTTCATTGCATGTAGGAAGCGAACCACATCTGGTTGAGTAGTCAAGAACTTCTTTTGTATATGGACCCTGAAGCACCCCAGGGCTGCCTGCACATGTAACAAACCTAGCACTAAATCCTTATCCAGGCCCGCTTGAAGGAACGACAGGCTGTTCGCTAAGGGTGCCACCAACAGTCTAATCCCCTTGTTTTCACACCAAGACTCAAACATTTATTTATTTATTTATTTAACAGTATTTTTAAACCGCCTTATCTTATTAATCAAGGTGGTATCACAGCAAACAATCGGGTAAAGTGAGTGTGTTAATCATGCAGAGAGGGTGCAATTTAGTTGAGTGTATGTTGTATCGTGTGCACCATACCCTTACACAGGCTAAAGAGGATGAGCGCTTTCTCACTTGCAATAGAGTGGCAATGACCAGCCACGAATAGCCTCACTTTCTCAACTGAGCCCTCTCAAGAACCAAGTCGTAAGCAAAAATCGATCCACCTGTGGCATGAAAATTGGACCCTGCATCAACAGATTGTGTCTCCAGAGATTGTCCGCTAGCAACCACGTGAGATCCGCATACTACAGCCAACGTGGCCAATCTGGAGCTATGAGAATTACCAGCCCCTTGTGCCATTCGATGCACTGAAGAAGCTGTCCGATCAGCGCCCAAGGCAGAAAAACATATAGCAGGGCGTGACTCAGCCAAGGTTGTGTCAATGCATCCAGGCCTTCTGACATTCATTCCTAGCGATGACTGAAGAACCTCAATGCTTTTGCGTTCACGAAGGTTGCCGTAAGATCCATCACGGGCTGGCCTCATCAAACCACCTTTTTTGAAGACCTCCAGTTTTAAGACCCATTCGCCCTGATCCAAGCGACTTTGGCTCAGGAAAACAGCTTGCATGTTCTCGCTGCTGGCCACGTGAGTCGTCAAAAGTGCAACCAGATTCTTTTCTGCCCACAACAGAATTGGAGCCACTTCGTCCTCTTAACGTCCAGCTGCCTGTGCCCCCCTCTGACAATTCAGATAGATCACCATTGCAGAGTAGTCCGAGAACTCCCACACCACTTTGCCATACACCAGCAGCCGAAAAAACTGCAGAGCCAATTACATCGCTCTCATCTCTAAACGGTTGATGGACCATCCGCTCTGCTCTGCCATCCACCTGCCCTGCATCATCTGATGCGGACAGTGCGCTCCCTAGCCGCTCAGGCTGGCGTCAGTCAGAGGTAACCATTCGTACGCTTTCGGTTAGCAAATTCTCCTATATCATCCACCACCAAAGCGCTATCCTGATGGTCATTGATCAGACTAGCTTCTGGGAAAGCGATGTCACAGCAGCGACCATCTCCCCAGCAATGCTCTCGGTAACAGGCACATATGTGCCCTTGCCCACAGCACTAGGTCCGGCATGGCCGCCATCGACCCCAAAGGCTGCATGTTAAGCCATGCTGAAGGCGCTGCCAACTGCTGGAACAGGAACCACCTCCTCTAAAAACAGTAGCCTTTGGAGCATCTCCTGCATCGTGGTGGCCTTCTGCCCTAACCAGCAAGGGGAAGCTACAAAGGCCTCTGTCAATGGACAAGCGAACTTCAGCACATTACTCTCTCGAACCACCTCCAGCACCCACTGGTCGGATGTGATATGGACCCAGGCAGACAGAAACTTCTATAACCAGTCTCCCACCGCTTCTGTCCGAGCCTAGGTCCCCCTCGCTTCATACGGCTTTCTTCGGAGCCGCAGAGGTGGCAGAGTAATACCCTCTGCTGACCCCTCGGCGCCCCCGAAAAGGAGTACCTCTGCTCGGGTAGCGTGCCCACTGGAAGGCTGGAAATCGCGTCGCTCGAAAATGCCTGAAATCTCTGGTCTGATCCTGTATCGAAGCAGAGCCTTTAGCTTGTTTTGGCTTATCTTTAGGAAACTTGCCGCCCTTGGATTCTCCCAGCTCCTTTACTAACTTCTCAAGGGATTCTCCAAAAAGCAATCTCCCTTTGAATGGGAGGCGGCTCAGTTGCATCTTCGATGAGAGATCTGCTGCCCAGTTCCGTAGCCACAGATGTTGTCTCGCTGTTACCACTGAAGCCATGCCCTTAGCAGTGGTGCGAATCAGATCATAAAAAGGCATCCCGCCAGAAAGGCCGCCCCAGATTCTATGTGAGCTGCCTCAGCGGAACTCGTCCCCCAAGGACTCTCTGTCCCTGGCAGCGCCTGGGCCCAGCGAAAACACACCCATGAGACATAGGCTCCACAAACCGCTATCTGGAGAGCTAGAGCATTAATATCAAAGGCTTGCTTAAGCAATGCTTCCAGCTTCTTATCCTACGGATCATTTAATGCTGCCCCCCCCCCCCTCCACTGGGATAGTGGTTTTCTTCATCACCACGGCATCCACCTGTAGTGACTGAAGCCATTCTTTGTCTTGCTCTGGCAACGGGTACAGTTGCACCATGGCCCGACTGTCCCACAGCCCCGCCTCTGTCTCTATCGTCTGCTGAATGACTCAGTGTACCGGGAAAACCACCTGAAAGTGCCGGCATGCCTGCAAAAATCGGATCTTCCAAGGTTTCCTCACCTGCAGAGGTGTCCTGCGCAATGTTGAGGGTTGCCAGAGAATGGGAGATCAGTGCCAGCAGTTCTTACCTATGGAATACCCTCACTAAATGAGGATCCTCACCTGGGACCCTCTCACTTTCTTCTGGCTCCATAGTAGGAGGACCCTCCTCAAACATGTCAGAGAACCCCTCCAAAGGATCCTCAGACAGCACTGCCACCAGATCCCTCCAGTTCTGAGACTCAAGACGTGGCCGCTTGCACACTGGCTCTTCTTCCACCAGCATGGCTGGTGTTTGTGTCAAAGAGAACCCCTCAGACTGTCCAGTCCTGCTTTGTCGCAGGCAACACGCCCGATGCAGCAGTAGGACAAAATCAGGAGAAAAATGTGACACAGCTGTAGGCTCCCTACTGCCTTCCTCCGCGGGACCCCCAGCTGGCTCCAGGAACAGAGAAGCCTGCCTATCCACCATCTTCGCTCTAGAAGTCCCACTGGAGAAAATGGCCTCCTTTCCCACCAAAACCACGAGCTGAGTAAACCCTGCAAGGCCCAATTCTGCTTGCTTCTCCCGACTAAAGCTCTCCTCCTGTTCAACTGACTCACCGGAGAGCTGTGTCATTTCCTTATCCACCTACCAGGTCTCTTTCTTACAGCTTTTGCAGACCCCCGAGGCTGGAAGACTGCTGCGGCGCATCCCACATGCGGCACAGGAAAATTTCCCTGACGGCGTGCAAACTGAAAGTAAGTTTACCCCGAAATTGCTCCACTGATCATGAGGGCCCCCTCAGAGTGAAAATCAAAGACGGAAGCCGCTTCCCCCCCTCCCACCCGAAGATGTCCCCGTGCTGACGTGCCACCCGTCACACACACTTACTTGCCAGTCACTTAACAGTGCTGGATCTCGCCACGGAGGTGAAACTTTGTGCCACTTACAGCCAACTTCCCTTAAGCAGGACAGAGTCGATTCAACAATCCCAGCCCCTCAGGTGACCTTCCAGGCACCCCGGATTGCTCTCAGCACTGCTGACCATCTGTTAACCTCTCATTAAAGAGATCAGCCCAGACCAGACTGCTTTTTTATTTCTATACACTGTTAAGCTGCTTGGCTCGTCAATCCCTACTAGGAAAGCTAACTCTGCCCCTTTAGTCCTTTCCGTGCGGTCCTGCACTGGGTAGGTCCTCCTCCAACTACTGGAGGCTGAGATACGGGCCTTGGTAGGTGGTACTGGACCTTTATATGATGCAACACCAAAGGTTTGAGCATGCTCAGCCTCCAGCTGCTGGCAGGGGGAGACAACCTGCTTGTCAGGACTGGACTGGAGTAATAAGGCATTATTTATGTGATTATATGTCTGTTTGTATTGTTATATGTAGGAAAGACAACTAGACCTTTCAAGAAAAGATTTATAGAGCACAGGAGTTATATAAGACAAAATAGAGACAGTCCCCACTGGTGGGACACTGCACTGCCGCTGGACATGCTTTTGAGGATTTAAGATGTTTTGCTATTAAGATTTTGTCACCTAATTGGAAAGGAGGTAATCTTGACAGTTCTTTGTTAAGACTGGAACAACAGTACATATATGATTTGAACACAGAGCTGAATGCTGAGATTGACTATCAAGTTTTTCTAACCTTTTTATCCGGTTTTTTTTTTTAACTCTTCCCTCTTTTTTTTTCCTTTTTCCTCTTCCTTCCTGCCCCCTTTTTCCTTTCCTTCCCCCCGTCTTTCTCTCCCCTCTATTTCCCTTTGACCCCTTTGGAGAATTGTTCATTAGTTTTTTCATTTTACCATATATTATATTTTTTATCACTGCCACATTTCCCCCCTTCTTCTGGGTAGTCTTTTCTCATTGGCAAGGTATTCATACACTTCCTGTGTTTTTACTTTTTTTAATTTTTTTTGTATACATACAGACTTTTCTTCCTTTGCCTTTTCCTTCCCCCTTTTCCCCTCCCGGTCACTACCACCCCATCACCCCCCATCCACCCCCCTTCCCCTTTTTCCTTCTCCCATTCTCCCCCCCCCCCTCCTCCTTTTTATCCTTTGGAGGTCCTTGGTTAGTGCAGTTAGACACACTAATTAATTAATTCTCTTATCTTTCATAAGTTATTTGTGGTAAGTTGAACTATATTCTTAATACCGTTTTTGTTGTTAAGTGCCGTCGAATCGGTGCTGACTCATGGTGACCCTCTGGATAGTTGTCCTAAACTGTGTTTGGTTTTCAGTTAGGCAGCTCATTGTTGATAGAGTGACACCCATAGCTGCTGTTATTAAACATAGATAACCCTGCATTGTATTTAGTTTCCCCTATTTCGCCAAGTTATACCTCCTGTTAAATGTAATGACCAGACAGATATAAACTGTTGGATGTTTTCTGTTTAATGTAAACCGCGCTGATGTCTAATAGTGCGGTATATAAGAATTGTTAATAAATAAATAAATACAAATATGATGACAGAAAGACCACATGGCCTATCTAGTCTGTCCTTCCATTATCAACAGCTACAACAGTCCCCTTTTTTCCTTTAGAGATCCTCTGTGTTTGTCCCATGCTTTTTTTTGAATTCAGATACTGTCCTCATCTCTACCACCTCCACTGGGAGACTATTCCATGGATCCACCACTCTTTCCATAAAGAAAAATTTTAATATCACTCCTGAAGTCTCTTATGGGGAGAATTGCGGCGATCAAATTGGTCCTCCTGCCGCGGATCTTATATTGGCTACAGACCCTCCCCGTTTGGATCCTTCGTCGGGATGTCGGGCGCTTTGAGGCGGAATTTCGGGGCTTTCTATGGAAGGGGTCGAGAGCACGTATCTCTTATCGTAGACTAATGGGGAGGATCCGTGGGGGGGGATGGGGGCTCCCAGATCTTGGTGCTTATGCTTTGGCTTGTCAAGCCCGCCATCTGGGGGACTGGCTCGGAGATACCGATCATTATACCCCCCGGGCATTTGAGGAGGCCTACGTGGCACCCCACTCTTTACGGGCCCTTCTGCACCTGGAGGCAAGCAAGTGGCCTACGCATCTGGCGGACAGCGTGTTACTGGTCCCGGTTTATAAAACATGGCGGAAACTGAATGCCTATTGGGGCCGCCGGTGGCAGGTGTCGAGCTGGTTGCCTATTCGGGGCAATGCCAATTTTACCCCAGGCACTGAAACCGCAGCGTTTCGTCTGTGGGGGGAGAGAGGAGTGCTCACTCTGGGCCATGTGGTGGACCTGGCGGGCAAACCTAAGCCCTTTCGCGTGCTATCCCGCGAATATGAATTGGGGCCCCTACATTTCTTTGCATATATGCAAGTGGCCCATTACGTGGCTTCCCTTCCCAGGTCGGAACTCTGTGGCGACCGCTCGGTCCAGATAATAGCGTTTTTTGGGTTTGGCGAAGTTGAACGGCCGTCTATTCGGACCTTTCATCTTCGGTTGGAACAGTTTCGACCACAACCAGACTATGGCGGTGTGGAAAGAGCCTGGGGGGCGGAACTGGGTCGGGAGATTCCCCGGGGCACTGTCTTGGTGGCCCTCCGGAGAGTAGCAAGCTTGGCAGATGGTGTTCGCTGGCGAGAAATTCAAATTAAGTGTTTAACTCGGGTTCACTTCTCTCCGCGGCGAGCCCTTCGCTGCCATTTGACAGCGGATGGCAGCTGTCCACGCTGTGCGGAGCCCCTGGCGACCTTGTATCATATGTGGTGGGGCTGCCGACGCATACGCCCCTACTGGCACAGAATCGCCCTATTTATGGCCGACCTCCTTGGACAACCTATTCACTGGGATGCGGCCTTGATCGTCTTGGATCTCCTGGGTCTCACCTCTCCAAAGGGGAAATGGAGTCGTTGGCTGGTGCGGAAGGCATGTCTGGTGGGTAAGGGCCCGATCCTCCGGGGGTGGAGGGACAGCCACCCTCCCTCTTTTTGGGAGTGGCGGAACTCCTTCCACCAACTTATGCTCCTGGAATGTCGGGCCTGCGAGAGGTCATGTGAAGCGATGGTCTGTTTTCTGGTTACTGTGGGAGCCCTACATCCAACAGTTGAGCCCTCGGGCACGTAATGTAACCCTGCAATTAGGCTGTTGATAGCCCTGTTTGTATGTGGAGACCTACTGAGGCTCGGCAATGTTATGTATATCCTGGTCCGGGTGGGTACTGCCTTAGGTGGGGGGGGGGGGGGAAAGGGTTTATTGGGGGGGAGGAGGGGGGGGGGACGTAGGGGTATTATTCTCAAAAACTATGTAACCATCTATGTATCGCGCACCTTGGGGATAAGAGTCCACCCCAGGGAGCGATTGTATTATGTTCTGTATTTGCTGTTTTGTTTGATGGTTCAAAATAAAGTATTGAAAAAAAAAATATCACTCCTGAATCTATCCCCCTTCACCCTCATCCCATGTCCCCTCATAGCAGAACTTGCTTTCAATTGTATCGATCTACCTCATCGCTGGCCTCTCTCTTGCGTTGACCTTCTGCCTTGCCAAGCATGATGTCTTTCTCTAATAATCTCTCTCTTCGCATGATGTGTCCAAAGTATGAGAGTTGAAGTCTTGTCATCTGAGCTTCTAAAGAAAGCTTAGGTTTGATCTATTCTAGTACTGACTGGTTTGTTCTTCGGGCAGTCCATGGTATACGTAGTATTCATTGCCAGCACTGTAATTCAAAGGCATCAATTTTCTTCCTGTCTTTTTCACTGTCCAACTTTCACATCCATATAATGTTATTGAAAAGACCATGGCTTGAACAAGTCAAATCTTTGTATGGAGAGAGACTTTATCATTTGCTCTCATCATCCCCATTTTTAGGAATTTATAGATATATTTAATAGATAAAATATGTATAGAACCTAAAAAATAAATGTTACACATTTACCCTTTGTTTCTGTTTTTAGTCTTTCCAGGTTCTTCTTCTTGCTACTTACTACAGCAGCGTGATTCTCAGCAGCCAACAGTGTGTCTGCATTTACAACGAGTAAAGTAATGCTAACAGTTTGTTTATTTTTATTTTTTTTTCCTGTTTTTGGCTAACATATCCAATGAGTTATCAATTTTAATTTTTTTTAAATGAACCAGATATTATTGTCTTTTTGCCTCGCTTTGATGCTCGTAGATGCACTCTCTGTATACTCGGATGTAAAAATGACTGTTCTGCATGTGCAGCATTCTGCTTCATTGGCGCCAGTTGTTGTGGTTCTTCTCTGACAATATCACGCATTTTTGGAGTATCTGGATAAGAGTGTGTAAGTTCTGCAGCCATCAATGTGCATTTGTTTTTGGATATATGATCATTATGACCGCTATTGTCCTTTCTACTAGTTTAAAGTTTTCTTTCTTTTTTTTTCTATTTTTTAATACACTGTTGCTGTATACTCCCCTTGACTATAAATATTAGCACCTTGTCGGGGCTTTGACGGCTGAACGATCAGAGGTTTATATATACGTCACAATTTCATTTCTTAGGGTTATGCTTCAAATGATTATTTTAATTGGACAATGCTTGAAAGCTAATATATACATTTTTCTGAGAATTCTGAGAACATTTATGGATTTGCTATGACCTCCTGTCCATGACTTTTATTATTGTGTCATCCCCCCTCCCTCCCTGTCCCCCCTTCCCTCCTCCCCGATAAGGCTGCTCTTGTGCTGCCAGTCTGTCTCTGTACTATACTTTTTGTTTTGATGAAATGTTTAACCACACTGATATATGAAGATGACCTATGTACTTATTGTTTTGCATCTCTTTTAGTTTATGTAGTTTTTATGATACATTCTTTTTAAAACCTTTTTTTCTGTCATTTTGAAAGCCTGGTGTGTTTTTTTTGGGGGGGGGGTTGTTTGTTTTTAGAGTTTTTATGTATATTGTTTTACCTATGTACTTATATTTTTTGGAAAGTTCTTAATAGCTCTTAATTTATTATTTTATGGATGATTTAAAATTAGCTTTTGTTAAGCAAAGAACATGGAAAATAGGAACTTAAACCAGGACACCCCCTCAGGCGCCACCACAAAGGAAAAGTAGAAAGCTAATTGCATTCTTACAGTGGAATGATAAAGCACTGCAATAACAGAATACACAGTTTGTAAAGTTTGCAAAGTTGGTTGTTGTGTTGTACATAGGTCAGCAAAAGGGGAGGAGAGAGTATCCCAAAGGGGGAGGCAACCGCCCCCGCCCCCGGTTTCAGGGATAGGCGGGATATTTGGGTAAGGGACATCCAAGGGAGGTTAGGGGTACTCAGAGACCAGCAAGGGAGTAATGGAGGTCATTGTAACATATGAAAATAATGCTCCCCCGACTGTAGAGATGCAGGTGTATTAGCCTCCTTTGGAGTCTTTTGTATATATACTTGATGGAAAATTAAGCCTGTACAGAATGCTGACAATGAACTGTTTTTTAATATCTTTTTAGAGATGTTCACTATTAATAAAAGTACTCGAACAAAAAAAATCTCTTTTGTTTATGTATTTTTAAGTTTTATTGTTTTAGACCCCTGATGAAGGACTTACTGCTGAAAATTGGCCAAAGTGAGGTTTTTCAGAATAGAGTGCTTTTGTGCATATAAGGCCTGGTCTTTGTTTCCGCTCCTTCTGTGTCTTGAAAATATGCCACCAGAACTTAAAGACTGTCTACAAAATCAATTCATCGTTTTGGATATAAATGACAGAGCACCAGAAGAGTCATGTGATGACATCAAGAAAGCTGGCTCAAAGAAAGTGAGAAGTCTCTATAAAAAGTGAAAAAGCAAAAAACAGCCTTTAAAAACTCTGAAGAAATTCTGAAAATTGCCCAGAAATGCAGAGAAGCGAAAGCTAGAGAAGAAAGAGAGGTAATCAAAGAACTTAATAGAGATTTCCAACATGCAACAAGATAAGACAAGAAGTACTACAATGATACATGCAAGGAAACAGAATCAGAAACTATTAGAAGAAAAAAAGATTAGCTTTTGTAGCTTTAGTAAAGCCAAAGAGAAAATTCCAGCCTCAAATTGGAATGCTAAAAGATGCTCAAGAATCCATTTTGAATGATGCTGAGAAGATAAGGAAAAGGGAGAAAGAATATGCATAGGCATTACTACTATTAAGAGTAGTTACTCACCTGTAATAGGTGTTCTCCAGGAGCAGCAGGAATCAGTCCTCACATATGGGTGACATCAGCGCAGACGGAGCCCTCGTGCGGAGCATTTCCCCAGTTTTCAAAGAAAGCCTTTGGGAATGCAGTGCGCATACGCAGTCCCCTTCTCACCCAAGGGTGCCATCTTGCTCAGTCTAATGACATAGCTAAAAGTCAGCAAAAACAAAATGAAGCATATGACTGCAACTCCAGGGGAGGAGGGAGGGTCGTGAGGACTGATTCGTGCTACTCCTGGAGAACACCTGTTACAGGTGAGTAACTACTCTTTTTCCAGGACCAAGCAGGAAATCAGTCCTCACATATGGGACTCCCCAGCTCTAGGCTACCGGGAACCCTAAGCTGAAAAAATGGCTTCCTCTCAAGAGCCTCAGAATTTGTGAGAAGAATATCCTCTGAGAATGCCCCCGTACGGTAGCCCAACACAAGGGCCGGAGGGTAGGAGTTGCCTAAACCTCAAAGAGATTACGGAGTACCACCTGTCCGAAAGCACTGTCCCTTCGGGACTCTCTCTCGAGGCAGTAGTGGACTGCAAAGGTCTGGCTTGAAGACCAAGTAGCGGCCCGGCAGATGTCTGCCAACGGAACAGAGCGGAGATGAGCTACTGATGCGGCTTTCTCCCTGATACGGTGGGCCGTGACTCGACCCTGCAAAGGGAGGTCGGCTGCCTTGTACGCCCAGGTGATACAATCTGCTACCCAAGTGGACAACGTACGCTTGGAGACAGTTAACCCCATCTTATTAGGGTCAAAGGAAACGAAGAGCTGAGTCGCCCTTCGATGCCCCCTCGTACGTTCTATGCAAAAAGACAACGCCCTCTTACAGTCCAGGGTATGCAAGATTGTTTCAGCCCGGCTGGTATGCGGCCTGGGAAAGAAGGTCGGAAGAACCACCTCCTGGTTGAGGTGGAAAGAGGAGACCACTTTTGGAAGGAACTTCGGATGGATCCATAGGACTACCCTGTTCCTATAGAACCGTGTGTACGGTCTATCAGAAACCAGAGCTTGTAGTTCACGCACACGTCTGGCCGAGGTAAGAGCCACCAGGAAGAGCGCTTTCCAAGAAAGGAAGCGCAAATGGCAAGTAGCCATTGGCTCAAACGGTAGGCGAGTAAGTTGCTGCAAGACCATGTTCAAATCCCACTCAGTTGCCGGCGGACAAACCGGAAGCTTGAGAAGCAGCAGACCTCTAAGAAAATGGGACACCAAGGATTGAATTGACAGAGACTGTCCCTCCACTGGTGAGTGGTGCGCTGAGAGAGCACTGAGGTGGATCCGAACAGAGCTAGACTTAAGGCCTAGGTCTGACAGGTGAAGTAGATACTGCAGTACTACTGGCACAAGGCAAGAGAAAGGATCTTCACTGCGCTGAGCACCTCCTTAGGCAGAAGCAAGGGAGCTAGCACTATCCTTTCAGCAGGAAGGCCATCAGATTGAGGGATCTGGGATTGGGGTGCAGAAGGGAACCCTGATCTTGAGACAGGAGATCGTGTTGCAACCCCAGAGGGAACGGAGTTTCCACCGCCAACTGTAGCAGAAGTGGAAACCACGGTTGCCTCGGCCATCTGGGGGCTACCAGAATCACCGAGGCCTTGTCCCGGAAAATCTTGAAAAGAGTTCGGGCCACCAGGGGCATGGGAGGAAACGCATACAGAAGGCCCGTAGACCAAGAGATCAGAAAAGCATCTGCTGCCATCCTCAGGGGATGTGGCAGTCTGGAGCAAAACCTGGGCAGCTGACGGTTTTGTGGACTGACAAAGAGATCGATGGACGGAAGTCCCCAGCGGAGGAAGATCTGCTGGACCACCCATGAATTCAACTGCCATTCGTGAGGCTTGGGAATCCTGCTCAGCTTGTCTGCTAGGAAATTCTCCTGACCAGGTAGATAAACTGCTTTGAGAAACATGCCTTGTTTGACTGCAAAGGAGCAAAGTGCCAGCACCTCTTGACATAGGAGCCTGGACCCCGTGCCCCCTTGTTTGTTCACACAGAACATTGCCATTTGATTGCCCGTCTGAACTAAGACAGACTGGTGAGAGAGGGCATATGAAAAAGTCTGTAGAGCTAGGCAGATTGCTCGCAGCTCCAAAAGATTGATCTGTTGTGTGGCCTCCCGAGGAGACCAGAAGCCTTGAGTGCACATGCCCTGACAATGTGCACCCCAGCCCTTTAAGGAAGCATCGGTCGTCAGCACCCTTGTGTGTGTTGGAGCCTGAAAAGGTACCCCCCCCTGAGAAGGTTGGGGAGATGTAGCCACCACTGTAAGGAGTCAAAAAGTGGTTTGGACACCTTTATTCTGTCTTGGAGGTCGCCCGTGGCCTGCGCCCACTGAGCTCTGAGGCACCACTGAGCAGCCCACATGTGCAGACGGGCATTCGGAGTCACATGTACCGTGGATGCCATGTGGCCCAGGAGCCGCAGGTAGTGCCTGGCGGAAACCCGAGAATTGCTCTGAAAACTGGTTGGCCAAGTCCATCAGTCTGTGGGCTCTGTCCTCGGGCAAGTAAGCTCTTGCCTGCAGGGTGTCTAATCTTGCCCCTATAAATTCTAGGTTCTGAGAGGGGAGCAAAGTGGACTTTGCGTAGTTTCTGACAAAGCCCAGACGCTGAAGAAGAGAGACAGTGTGAAGAGTGGCTTGTCTGGCCTCCTGGAGAGACTGGCCCCTGATGAGCCAGTCATCCAGGTATGGGAAGAAAAAAATTCCCCGATTCCTGAGACAGGCCGCCACCACCGCCAGGCATTTGGTGAAAACCCTGGGGGCAGAGGTTAGGCCAAAGGGAAGTACCCTGTACTGAAAATGGTTTCCTCCCACCACAAATCTGAGATATTGTCTGTGGTCTGGATGAATGAGGATGTGAGCATAAGCATCCTTTAGGTCTAAGGAGCATAGCCAGTCTCCCTGCTGGAGGTAGGGCAGCAGTATCCCAAGGGTTAAGCATCTTGAACTTTTCCCTCTCCAGAAACTTGTTTAGGTTTCGCAAGTCTAGGATAGGCCAGAGGCCTCCTGTCCTTTTTGGTACCAGGAAGTACCTGGAGTAGAAGTCTTGCCCTTCCAGATGGTGAGGCACCGGTTCCATCGCCTGTTCCTTTATAAGGCTTGCCAACTCCTGAAGGAGGAGGATCCTGTGTAGAGGGGGTCTGGGAAGATCCCCTGAAAAATAGGAGGGGGGTAGCTGGTGAAGTGGAGCATGTAGCCCTGCTGGACTATGCTCAATACCCAGGAATCCCCTGTGATGGCTGGCCACCTGTAGGCATACAGGGTCAGCCGACCTCCTGTGCTGAATGGAGCCACAGGCGGAGGAAAGGCTATGCTGTAGGAGTCAAAACCCTGCTCCCTGCTGCGCAGGAGCCAGAGCTGGCAGCTTGGGGGTCTTCTGCCTATGGGGCCCATGCCCCTGCCCCTTGGCCTGCTGGCCCTGTTGGAGAGCTGAAGAGGCCTGATATTGAGGGTAGGATTTGTAGGAAGCACCCTTCCTTGGGAAAAAGGGCTTCTTTCCCGAGACCTTCTTTTTTTGAGAAAGGGCAGAAGTCTTCCTGGACAGCCTTGTCCTGGTGAGAGTCTCAGTCTCGATTTCTGCAGCCTTTTCAGTCATGGGCTTACCAAAAAGGTTTTCACCTCAGCAGGGGACATCGACCAACTTGTCCTGCACCCATGACTCCAGGTCTGATGACTGTAGCCAGGCCTGACGGCGTGCACCGATGCCGGCCGCGGCTACCTGGCCCGAAATATCGAAGCCATCATAGGCTGCTCAAGAGATAAACTTCGAGCACCCTCGTATCCCTGTTGACAAAGCCTTGAACCTCTGCAAAGGTTCCTCGGAGAGGCCAGCTGAGAACCCGGCAATCTTCTTTGCCAGGTCTCGTAGGTGCATGCCCATGTACAGCTGGTAGGTCTGGACACAGCAAGATAGCATAGAGACCTGGAAGCACTTTCTACCGAGGGCATCCAGGTTCCAAGGAGTGCATCTTCTGACTCTTCAGGCGGTGCATGGCCGATTACACAACCATGGAGTTGTGCGGTAGCTGTGCCTTTTGGAACCCAGGGCTCTTACGGACTCGATAAATGGAATTGATCCATTTGCTAAGAACCGGCGCCGAGGCCGGTGCCTCCCACATATGGAAGAGCAGCCGTTCCAGCATCGGAGGAACCGGTACAGTAAAGGCTTCCTTCGGAGGAAAGTCATATTGGAGGGCATCAAGCTCCTCTGCTCAAGGCTCCACCTCGGCGTCCGCAGAGAAGGCCAAGGCTTTGGCCATCTGGGTCCGGAAGGTGTCTGGGGACTCCTGGTCCTCCGTCTCCCACGCCGACTCCTCCGAGGAGGAATCGAGCGCCTCCAGCCATGCGGGCCTCGGTGCCACCCACCCCGACGCCAAGGGTATCGGCGTCGACTACCTTGGCCCCACACGGGAGGTCGAGGGGGACCGTGAGCAAGGATTGACTCGATCTCCGGGGTCGACTTGGACGTCGAGATTCTGGTGGTTGGGAAGGGGAACCGGCGTCAAACTGTATCAGAAAAAGTCAAAATAGCCAAAAAAAAATCTACTTTTCCCGGATGACACGAACTCACGTCCGTTGGGCTCCACGGAAAAAGAAAGACTGAGCAAGATGGCACCCTTGGGCGGGAAGGGCACCGCGCATGCGCGCCATATTCCCAAAGGCTTTCTTTGAAAGCTGGGTAATGCTCCGCACGAGGGCTCCGTCGGCGCCGACGTCACCCATATGTGAGGACTGACTTCCTGCTTGATCCTGGAGAATTATTATTAAACATTTATAAAGCGCTACAAGGCATACGCAGTACTGAACTAACACAGATAGAGACAGTCCCTACTTGTGAGAGCTTACAATTTAATCAAGACAGACAAATCTAATTTATTTCTTTGATTGGGTGACCAGGGAGTTGGACAGAGGGAGAGCCCTAGATGTGGTGTATTTGGATTTCAGTAGTCTTTGACACCATTCCGCACAGGCGACTTATAAACAAACTGTGCACCCTAGGGATGGACCCTAAAGTTACTGAATGGGTTAGACATTGGTTGAGTGGGAGGCAACAAAGGGTACAGGTAAATGGAGCTCACTCTGAGGAAAAGAAGGTTATCAGTGGTGTGCTGCAGGGATCTGTCCTCGGTCTGATTCTTTAACATCTTTATTAGAGATATTGCGGAAGGGCTGTTGGGTAAAGTTTGCCTCTCTGCAAATGATATCAAGAGAAGACACCCAGGAAAAGCATAGCTACTCACCTGCAAACAGGTGATCTCCGGGAACAGCAGGAATTTAGTCCTCACATATGGGTATCGTCGGTACCGACGGAGCCTGCGCGGGAACGCTCCCCAGCATCCAATCAGAAAGCTTTTGGGAGCATCCCACAGCGCCTGCGTGCTGCCTTCCCCACTGCCTCTCTCCAGTTGAGTTTTAAAGCTGAGACAAAGAGAGAGAGAGGGAAAGGAAAGAGATAGATAGATAGATAGATACAATTCCTAGGGGAGGTGGGTGGGTTGTGAGGACTAAATTCCTGCTGTTCCCGGAGATCACCTGTTACAAGTGAGTAACTATGCTATCTCCAGGAACAAGCAGGAATGTAGTCATCACATATGGGGACGCCCTAGCAGGGAGAGACCCCAGAAGTTGTGTGTCCCTGATAAGGGCTCCACTTCCCCCCATGGATCTCTGGCATCCTACCAGGGATGGTGGGTAGGAGTTGATTAGGTATGGAACAGGTGTTGGAGAACAGCCTGACCAAACAAGGCATTCCGGCGGGAGTCCTTGTCCAAGCAGTAATGGGCTGTGAAGGTGTGAACCGAGGCCCAGGTGGCTGCTCGACAGATGTCGTCAATAGACACAGAGTGCAGATGAGCCATTGAGGCTGCCATGGCTCTCACATTGTGAGCTGTGACATGGCCTTCCAGAGAAAGGTTCTTACTCTGATAGGCGAAGGAAATACACTGAGCAATCCAGTTAGACAGTGTTCTCTTGGAGACTGGAAGTCCCAAATGAGAAGGATCAAAAGCAACAAAGAGTTGAGAGGACTTTCTATGTTGCTGTGTTCTTTGTAAGTAAAAGGCTAAAGCTCTTTTACAGTACAAGGTATGAAGATTCCTCTCTGCATTTGATGCATGAGGCCTTGGAAAAAACACAGGTAGATAGAACGCTTGGTTCAGATGAAAAGGCGAGACCACCTTTGGCATAAAGTGTGGATGAGTCCTAAGGACTACCTTGTCATGATGGAACCTTGTATAAGGTAGATCAGCTACTAGCACTTGCAACTCACTAATGCAGTGTGCTGATGTGATTGCAATGAGAAAGATAACCTTCCAAGAAAGGAATTTCAAGGAGGTAGTAGCTAAAGGTTCGAAAGGTGGCTTCATGAGCTGCCCAAGAACTGGGTTTAAGTCCCATGCCACCGGTGGTGGCCTAATGGGAGGCTTAGTTAGAAGAAGGCCTCTCATAAATCTTGCTATAAAAGAGGATGAGAGGAAATAGGCTGTCTATTTAGAGGCTTAAAAGGAAGCTGCAATAGCACTCAAATGGACTCTTACTGAATTAGTCTTAAGTCCTGCATTGGAAAAATGAAGGAGATACTCCAGCAATGATTCCAGAGGTATCGCAAAGGGGTTAAGACCCTTTTGCGAACACCATATGGTAAACCTTTTCCACTTGAAAGCATAAGAGCGTCTTGTGGAAGGTTTCCTGGAAGCAAAAAGAAAGAATCTCTTTTACTTGCTGAGGGAGATTAAGATCATGGAGATCTAGGCCTTCAGCAACCAAGCCCCGAGACGCAGAGACTGGGGATTGGGATGCCATAACATTCCGTCCTCCTGAGATAGGAGACCAGGAGCAGACCCTAACTCCAGGGAGGGAGCTTAAGAGAGATGTAGAAGCAGAGGGTACCACACTTGCCGTGGCCAATGTGGAGCTATGAGAATCTGTCTCTCTGAAGCTTGAACAGGGTTTTGGGAATTAGGGGAATGGGTGGAAAGGCATACAGGAAGTCTTGACCCCAATGAAGGAGGAAAGCATCCCTGGCCTGAGCCTTCTGAGCCGGAATTCTGGAACAGAACCAGGGAAGTTTGGCATCCCACGGACTTGCAAAGAGGTCTATGTCTGGGGTTCCCCAAATTTGAAAAATCTTGGCTACCTGGTCTGCATGCAGAGACCACTCATGTAGAAGCAGAACTCGACTGAATCTGTCTGCCCAAGAGGTTTGTATGCCTGGAAGAGACACTGCCAGGAGATGAATCTGATGCTCTCTGGCGAGGGCCCACAGTCGCAAAGCTTCGTTGCAAAGCGACAGAGAGCCTGTTCCCCCCTGCTTGTTCACATAGAACATGGCTACTTGATTGTCCATCTGAATGAGGACTGTCTTGTAGCTGAGCAGGGTGTGAACACTCGAAGAGCAAGGAAGATTGCTCTGAGCTCCAAGAGATTGATATGTAGATGAGTCTCCTGTGGAGACCAGGTGCCTTGGATGGAGAGGTCTTGCAGATGAGCTCCCCAACCCATAGGAGACGCATCTGTTTTGAGAGTTGCTTGTGGTAAGGGTTGCTGAAAAGGGGACCCCAGCAACAGGTTTTGAGTGGACATCCACCACTGGAGGGACAAAATAAGGCGACTTGTGTTTGCTATTTTGTCTGACAGGCATCCTGATGCTTGGGTCCATTGAGTGGATAAAGTCCACTGGGCTGCCCTCATATGGAGGCGAGCATAGGGAACCACATGCACAGTAGATGCCCATGTGGCCTAGTAGTTGTAACATTTCTCGAGCAGTGAGATGAGGTTTTAGCACTGCTTGAGAAGCTAACTGCACCATGCGAAGGCAATGGGCCTGGGGGAGATAGACCCTTGCCTTTCTGGTAACCAGTAAGCTCCTATGAACTCTAAAGACTGAGTGGGAGTTAGATTGGATTTTGGGATGTTTATTACCAGCCCCAAATACTGAAGGATACGCATTGTGCAGGATAGAGAAGTCCTGGCCTCTGACTCTGTTGGGGCTCGAATGAGCCAGTCGTCTAAGTAGGGGAAGACGAATATCCCTAGAGTGCGGAGAAATGCTGCTACTACAGCCATACATTTCGTGAACACCCTTGTTGCTGAGGCCAGGCCAAAAGGAAGCACCCTGTATTGGTAGTGCTTCCCTTGAAAAAAGAACCGAAGGAACCTTCTGTGGGTTGGATGGATGAGGACATGGGTGTACGCATCCTTGAGATCTAGAGAACAAAGCCAATCCTGACTCTGAAGGTATGGCAGCAGAGATCCGAGAGAAATCATCTTGAATTTCTCCTTGACAAGGAATTTGTTCAATTCTCTGAGGTCTAAGATAGGTCTGTAACCCCCTGTTTTCTTTGGGATAAGGAAATAAGGGGAATAGAACCCTGTACCCTGCTGATGAATGGGTACTTCTTCTATTGCCCCTTGGACAAGAAGGATAGCGACCTCATGACCTAACAGGTTGGTGAAAGAGGTCGGAGAATTGAACTGCCTTATTATTGTGTGAGGGGGCGTGCTTGAAAAATGAAGCTTGTACCCCTCCCTTATGATGGAGATTATCCAATGCTCTGCTGTTATCTGCCCCCATCTGGGGGCAAAATGACATAACCTTCCTGGAATGGTGGAAGGCTCTGGTCCCCCGAGAGCCAGGAAGGCTACGTTCTCTAGCTGAAAGTCAAAGGCCTTGTGGAGGCTGAGACTGCTGGGCCGGCTGAGGCTTAGCAGTCTTTGCTTTCTTTTGTTTGGGTGGTTGCTGACCCTTCCTGACAAGCTGACCTGCCGAACGTGTTTGCCGAGCATAGGCAGGATAATATCTTTTCTTCTTAGAAAAGAATGGTTTCTTAAAAGATTTCTTTCTAGCAGGATCAACTGTGGACTTGGATAATCTATCCAAGGTGGAGTTTTCAGCATCCATCTCATTGGCCTTTTCTTGCCAATCTCTACCAAACATGTTCTCACCAGTACAAGGGATATTTCTCAATTTGTCTTGTACCCAGAGCTCTAGATCAGATGCCTGGAGCCAAGCAATTCTACG
The DNA here is from genome assembly GCA_033557465.1 of Ichthyophis bannanicus. Classification (NCBI taxonomy): domain Eukaryota; kingdom Metazoa; phylum Chordata; class Amphibia; order Gymnophiona; family Ichthyophiidae; genus Ichthyophis; species Ichthyophis bannanicus. The sequence goes on along the minus strand of CM066031.1, from coordinate 1,121,478,769 downwards.
TGCACCTATGGCAATAGCCGAGGTTCTGCTTATGCACTCAAAGCAGTCAAAGGCTGCACGGTTGGCAAATTTAGAAACATCTTGGGCATGTTTGACCAAAGTGAGAAAATCCTGTCTTCTATCTTCAAGAAGAATAGGACTTAAAGCTTCTAAATCATCTCTGACCTCCTTCAGGAGCATTCCCATGTAGAGACTATAGGAACTGATCCTGGCAGAAAGCATGGAAGCTTGGAAGACACAACGTCCAAAAGCATCCAGGGTTCTGCACTCACGTCCTGGAGGATTAGAGGCATGCCTCTTTGCACTCTTGATCCATCTCATAGCTGATTCCACTACAATAGAGTGGTGAGGAAGCTGAGTCTTTTGGAAAACAGGACAAGGAGGGACTCGATACATAGTATCCAGTCTGCGAGAATGAGGAGAGGTGGTAAGAGGTGTCTCCCACATCCTTAACATGAGATCATATAAAATCTCATGAATGGGCAAGGTAGCTGCCTCATTAGGAGTTTTGGGATATTGTAGAATTCCCAACTCCTTGGCTCTGTTTCAGGGGTCACAGTAATGGACAGACCCCGAGCCACCTCCCTGATAAAATCCTGGAAGGAAATATCCTCTGGAGGAGACACCCTGCGCTTAGGGGAGGAGGGCTCCTCTGGGAGAAGCATTCCTGCATCGACAGAACTATCAGAATCCTCAGATTCTTCTGAGAACTCGAAGTACCGTCTGTCCGGATGCTCTTGAAGAGCCCGATACCCGTACCGAGCGAAGTCGGTACCGGGAGAAATTGGTACCAGGGTATCAGTACCGGAGGGCATCGGATGACTGGGTACCAGCAAAGCAGACACCGATGCCGATGTCGATGCTATCGGTACCGGTACCGATACTGGGGCCAATGCCGGTACCGGCTGAATTGTCTGTCACGGTTCTGAGGGTATTGATGCCGCAAGGAGAGCCGCCAGACTGGACTCAATAGCCAGGAATCTCTGGTCTATTGACGCTGCCGATGCCTGGATGTCGGTACCGGAGAAGACCGCCGGTACCCCAGAGCATGGCACCAGTAGTTCTGCCGAGGTTGAGGCCTCGAGAACATCCTGGAGCCCCGATAATGCTTTGGAAGCCGAAGCCTCCCGCCGGGGCAATTTTGCCGGTGCAGAATCCTCAAGGGCAACGCCAGAGGCATCTCGATGCGTAGGAGATCTACCCTTTGAGGACCGGCTAAACTTATGTTTAGTTACCTGAGATCCACGAGAGGAAGAGGAAGTCCTGGAAGACGTCGATGCCACCAAAGCTGCATCAGAGGGAAACAGGGTACTGAGCTTAGCAGCTCGGTTCTGCCGACCTCTTTTAGACATCATGGCGCAGGACATACAATCCGTGATGGAGTGGTCAGGACCTAAAACATTTTAGACACCATTCATGGATGTCGGTGACGGAAATGGTACCGCCACACTTGGTGCACTTTTTGAAACCTGAGGCAGGTTTCTCCATTGCAAGAAAAGGTTTTTGGGCCTAAGGCCCAAAAAGGCGCGTGCACCTGAAGAAAAATAGGAAAAAACGTAGTATATATTTTTTGGGGGGTTTTTTAGAACAGAAAATAAGAAGAAAAAAACGGCGGTACCAGTAAAGCGTCGAGGAAGGCAGACGCGACCACAAAAAAGAAAAGAATTCTTCTGCGGTGACAGGAACAACGACCTGCTGGCTCCACGGAAAAAAAAGAACTGGAGAGAGGCAGTTGGGAAAGGCGGGAAGGCAGCACGCAGGCACTGTGGGATGCTCCCAAAAGCTTTCTAATTGGACGCTGGGGAGCGTTCCCACGCAGGCTTCGTCGGTACCGACGATACCCATATGTGATGACTACATTCCTGCTTGTTCCTGGAGATAAGAAGAAGATCGAATGTCTGCAGTTGAATGCATTGAAAAGGACTCTAAGCTTTCAGACTTTATAACTTCCTATTTTTTATTTTAATATAAATTTTAACTGGTGGATATAAGTTTTTAGGAATAGTCTGACTGCCTACATTCCTTGCATAGCCTTTAAATCAAATATCTGAGTGTGCCCTCAGTTCATGTTAAGGTCTACTGACACTTGTGATATATAGCTACTTGGAATAGAAGTACACATTTGCTTTTAGATTTGCAGAGACCTGGTATTCTACCTAAATCTCCCTCTTAATTTTGCAGCAAAGGTATCAATTTTAAAGGTTACAGGGAACTTTGAATAGTAGGATGATATAAAGAAGTAAGATTTCAATTTGAACATTTCAGTTTCCATTGTCTATTACAAGCCTGCTTCACAGAATGGGGCTAAGTGAATCACCTCTACAGCCTGTCCACAAGAACCTGATCAACTCTGATCATCACAGCTTCAAGAGACTCTACATAGCTAAGCTTTCAGACTTTACAATTACCTGTTTTTTTATATAAATTTTAACTGTTGGATATAAGTTTTTAGAAATATTCTGACTGCCTGCATTTCTTGCATAGCCTTTAAAAATCAGATATCTGAGCATGCCCTCGGTTCATTTTAAGGTCTACTGGCCAGGGACACTTAAGTTCCCTCCCACCCTACCCTTCACCCCACCCACCCCAGTGTTGCATTGCCTATATAGTCATCATATACATTGACATCTGTCCTTTAATTAGGTGTTACACCCTCCTTGTCTCCTTCTCCTAGAACCGCTTAATCAGCATGCCGTGTATTCAATGCAATAACTGTGGTGCTTTCATTCTGAGAAGAATCATTTGGAACCTAAGAACTTGCCTTATATGCCTGAACTTAGCTACTATGCATAAAGAATTGACTCTAAGGCAAAAATTAGCTGCAATTAAACACACCTCTTCTAGAGCAGAGTACAAACTAAAAAAAATCCACCACGACTCCCACAAAGAATCAAACAGCCTAGGAACAAATGGATCACAGTAGGCTGTAGTAGGTTGAGACCTGTAACGCAGAGACACCCTATATATCAAGAGATCTCCCTGCATAATGCCTTCTCTGCCTTGGATAATGAGGGTGCCAAAACCATGGAAACTGAAGTGCCCTTAAATGACAGTCAATACTCTATCTACTGATAATGCACCAAATATGAAGAAAAAAAATCACAAAATATAAAACTACTACTACTTGGAGATTCCATCTTCAGAAGTAACAACTTGGGAACACAGTTGAAAGGAAAGAAAATGGTCAAATGATGCCCAGGCTTTTCAGCCAGCAGGAATGCAAACCAAATTGTTGGTATAGATAGTGCAGAAAGTGAGCACTCCAAAATTGATGTCATCCACTTGGGTACAAATGACCTGGCTAGAAACAGTGCCTCTGCAGTTCAAAGGGACTTCCAGATTCTGGGAGAGAAATTCAAGCCCATCATAACACTAACATTCTCAGACGTTCTACCTGTTCTTGGTAAGGGGGCAGAAAGGCTGCATTGCATAAACAACTTTAATACATGGCTCCAAACCTGGTGCAAACGAGAAGGATTTAGATATATAGGCGACTGGGGAAACAGATCAACAAGAGGCTATACTGGGCTGATGGACTACATCTCTCCATTGCAGGGAAAAGAATCCTGAATGAAAAATTCAGGCAGTATGTGGACAGGCATTTAAACTAGGGAAAGGGGGTAACGGATGGAGAAGGACAAGTTCAGGACATCACTCCCAGCAAAAGCATAACAACATTGGAAACAGCCACACATCAATGGTAAGTGGGAAGAGGTGTGTAGAACAAAATCCATGCAAAATACAGGCAAGCCAACCAACAAATGCTGGAAAGCAAAGAGCACAAATGCTCGAAGCCTAGCCAACAAAGTTCCTGACCTGGAAGCCCTAATGGTGGAAATGGACTTGGACACTGCGGCCATTACAGAAACATGGTTTAACGAGTCGCATAAATGGGATATAGCCATAGCTGGCTATAATCTACTTAGAAGAGATAGAGAGGGTAGAAAAGGAGGAGTGGCCCTATATGTCAAAAGCAATATTAAAACTACTGAAATGCAGAGGATGTGGGGAAAAGAAGCGCTGTAGATTGTATTGGAAAGAGGAGATGGCACTATCATCTATACTGCTATAGTCTACAGGCCTCCAACTCAAACCGAAGAAATAGATAGCCATGAAGGGGGAAGTGATCATTTTGGTAAATTTAAATCTACCCAATGTGGATTTGAGTACTCCTTCTGCAAATTTGTAAAGAAGTAAAAAAACTGTGGATGCCTTCCAACATGTGTTACTTAGACAAATTGGTGATGGAACCGACCAGGGAAAGTTTGATGCTGGATTTAGTGCTCACCAACGGAGATAGCATGTCGAATGTCCAGGTGGGTGCCCATGTGAGAAGCAGCAATCATCACGCGGTGTGGTTTGAGATAAAAGCCAAGGTGGAGTCCAATCACAGCAAGCTCAAAGTCCTAGACTTCAAAAACACTGACTTCAATAAAACGGCCAAGTACCTGAAGGAGGAGTTGGCAGGGTGGGAGGGGATAAGGGAAGTGGAATTGCAATGGGCTAAACTGAAAGAAGCAATAAAAGGGGCAACAGATACCCATGTAAAGAAAGTAAATAAAAACAAAAGGAAAAGGAAATCTATTTGGTTCTCCAAAGAAGTGGCTGCACTAATAAAGGTAAAAAATACAGCTTTCACAAAATTCAGAAGTTTGCAAACAGAGGAACACAGAAAGGAATACAGGATCAAACTAAAAGAGACAAGGATAGCAAAATCAAAGGCAGAAGAAAAAATGGCTAAAGATGTGAAGTGTGGAAACAAAGCTTTCTTCAGGTATATTCGGTAGAGGAGGAAAATCAGAGGTGGAATTGCAGGACTCAAAAGTGCTGGGAATGGATTTGTGGAAAGTGACACTGAAAAAGTGAAAATGCTAAACAAATAATTCTGCTCTGTTTTTACTAAAGAAAATCTGGAGAAGGACCACCTGTGATTAACAAATATACAAATGGGAATGGAGTAGATACCACACCATTCACAGAAGATGTGTTAGAACAGCCTGCAAAACTGAAAGTGGACAAGGCCACGGGACCGGATGGGATACATCATAGGATACTGAAACAGCTCAGAGAGGTTCTTGCAGAGATATTAAAGGATGTTTTTGTTTGTTTTTTTTAATGATGTTCATGTTTCAAACACGGTGTAAAGTATACAAGAAAAATGGTTAGCAATTTAGCCTATAGTAAACATAATAATATACAAACAATAATACATTGCAATCCTTAGCACACATATCAGGGAGAACAACAAATAGGAAAACAAAAGAATAAGGCAATAAGAACAAAATATTGCTCAAACATACAGCCTCAAAAAAATTTCCAACCCATTTTATCTCACCCAAAAATCAATCCTGCATTTCCCTAGCAGCCAAAACCACCTCCAACTGAGAAGATTCCACAAAGATAAACCTATCCCTATTTATTAGTATTACACATTTACAAGAGTATCAAAGAAAAAAAGTTGCTCCCAGGGCCAACTCTCTCGATTTTAAGGCCAAAAAGGCCCTCCTCCGAAGTTGTGTCACCCTGGAGACATCAGGAAACAATAGTAACTTAGCCCCACAAAACAAGGTATTCTTATTTTTGAAATAAGCCTTAAAGACAGAAACCTTATCCTGTTCAAAAACAAAACTAACCAGTAAAGTTGCCCTGGAAGTAATAGTATCCTGTGAGTCCTCCAGAAAATTAGTCAAACTTATATCAGAGAAAACTTGTAAAACATCAAAACCCTCTGGAGACTCAAAGGAAACTCCCCTCCCAGTTAAATAAAATAATTTTGAAAAAAAACATGGAGTCAGCCCCAGAGAGAGCTAGGACCTCATGCAAGTATTTTCGTAACAATATCTCAGGCGATAGTAATCGACATAGCGGAAAATTTAAAAAATGAATATTCTTCACCCTAAAGAAATTTTCATACAATTCTAACTTATGATGGACAGAATAGCTGTCTTTTAAGAGAAAAGGCATGAATCGCCTTCAGAGAAGTACAATGATTCTCACATTTAGAAACCTGACTAATCAAAGTTTCCACCCTCCCCTCCAACTTATTCAGATTTGTAGCTGTCACCTGAGAGAAAACACAAAGCTGAGACACCGTGGTGACCAAAGTCTTTTCAGTCCGAGTAACAACCCGCCATATATCTGCCAAGGACACCTCTGAATCAGGGATCTCCTTGGCTTCACACAGGGGGGGGACCAAATAACAGGCCTCAGCATTTCACCCTGATTTAAGGTGGTACTCTGCTGGAAAGGTCCTTCCACGGCCACTGAAGTGGATGGAATAGTTGCAGATGGGGGAGGAGGTGGGGTACGTTCCGAAGAACTAAGGGTGGCTCCCGGAAAGTGCAGTGAGAAAGTCTGCATCCAAAGACACATTATCCCCCACAGTTACCTTCACATGGCGGTCCATTGGTCCCACAACTAGCTCAGCAGGAATCAACTTCTTTTTCCGCTTACCCATAGCAGCCAGCAGTCAGTCACCTGAACACCTCCAGTGGTCCTCCAAGGGGCGTGATACAAGGGGCAGATAAGCCCCTTGTATCACGCCCATTAGGCGCCTTGTAGTGGACACGATCTACGGCTGTGCCTAAAGCTAAGTAAATTATATACACAAGCCTTCGATGACGTTGGGGCGTCCGAGACCTCAGCCTGCGTCCTCCAGCTGCTCTGGCTGCCCAATACTGCTCCCAGCTCCGGAAAAGAAACAGCAAAATTTTAAAGGCCCCCGGTGGTGTCAGGGACCTCAGCCTGCGTCCTCTAGCTGCTGTGGCTGCCCAATACTGCTCCCCATTAAAGGATGTTTTTAATAGATCCTTGGAGACAGGAGCAGTTCCACAGGACTGGAGAAGGGCTGATATGGTACCTCTTCACAAAAGTGGTAACAAGGAAGAAGTGACAAACTACAGGCCAGTAAGCCTTACCTTGGTGACGGGAAAAGTAATGGAGGTGCTCCTGAAAGAGCGAATAGTGGACTTTCTCGAAATCAACAGGTTGCATGATCCGAGGCAACATAGTTTTACCAAAGGATGATCTTGCCAAACAAATCTGATCGAGTTCTTTGACTGGGTGACCAGAGAACTAGATCAAGGGCATGCGATGGATGTCATCTATCTGGATTTCAGCAAAGCCTTTGATACTGTTCCTCATAGGAGGCCTATCAATAAACTCAACAGCTTGGGGATGGGCCCCAAGGTGGTAAACTGGATCAGAAATTGGTTGACTGACAGACGACAAAAGGTGATGGTAAACAGAACTCTCGGATGAAAGGAAAGTGATTAGCGGTGTGCCCCAGGGTTCCGTCCTGGGACCGGTACTGTTCAATGTATTTGTGAGTGATATTGCTGAAGGACTGAATGGAAAAGTCTTTTTGCAGATAACAAGAAAATTTGCAACAAAGTGGACTTCCCTGAGAGAGTGGAGAACATGAGGAAAGATCTACAAAACCTGGAAGAATGGTCTAATGCTTGGCAGTTAAGATTTAATGTCTAGAAGATAATAATAAGCTCCTCTCTAACACAAGGATATATGCTCCTTGCATTCAAGTAGGCAACCATCTGACCAATCCTCAAAAACAAAGCAGCAAACAATACAGACCCCACATCTTACTGCCCGATATCAAGCTTATCATTCTTAACAAAAATCATTGAAAAGACAGTACAGCATCAATTACAGGACCACATTGACTCTCACAGCCCGCTCAATCCCCACCAGCATGGATTTTGACCCAACCACAGCGTCAAAACCCTGCTCACGCAACTATTTGACAACTTAATCGGAGTGACTGACAATATAAAGAAAGGTGTACTCCTCAGCTTCATCAACATCGCCGCCACTTTTGATACAGTAGCTCACAGCATCCTTATAGACAGACTCAAAGCTACCAGGCTCCATGGCACAACTTTCAAATGGTTCCAGTCATACCTGAGTGACCGCCGCCAACAAGTCAAAGTAGGAACAAAAACCTCAACCCTATTCATTACAGAGCAAGGAGTCTCAAAGGTCCTCAATGTCCGCCTACTCTTCAACCTATATGTTCAACCCATCTGCAGAATCTTCAACAAGCATAACATCCAATATACCATTTATGCAGATGACATAATGGTATACACCCCAATCCACCTTGACCTACTAGACTATACTAACATGACAATATGCATACACGAAATGAACAACTGGCTATCAAATAACAACCTTAACATCAACTTCAAGAAGACTGTAGCCTTAATCATCACGAGGAAACTTCCTTTACACCCCCAGAATCAATCACCTTGGCAAATGTTTCCATACCTGTAAAAGTAGTGAGATACCTAGGAATCACCCTAGACACCAACATAAAACATGCACATCAACAAAATCACTAGAAATGCTTATTACAAAATAGCTACTATCCGCAGACTCAAACCTCTACTCAGCTAGGAACACTTCCACACAGTATTTCAAGCTATCATTTTTCCCTTACTTGACTACTGCAACTCTATCCTCAATGGTCTCCCGAAACAAACTATCAAGCCATTACAACTGGCACAAAATACGGCTGCCCGAATCATTGCTGTCTCTACAAAATCTAACCATATAACACCTATCTTACACCAGCTCCACTGGCTCGCAATCACCTCGTAGATCAGATTCAAAACAGTGATAACAATCTTCAAAATCAAACAAAACCTCTCAGCACTCACGCTCTAGGAACTAATCAGCACCCAACCCAACAACAGACCATGAAGACAATGAAACAGTGGCAGCATCCAAACATCCAGTGCATTCACCAAGGCAAACAACTCCACGACCAAGAGATTCTCATCGTTAGCAGCACCTGCCAACTGGAACTCCCTTCTTGAAGCACCGAGATCCACCATGGACTTAAAAGACTTCCAAAAAAAAAACCTGAAAACATTCCTCTTCATAGAACCCTTCAATGACTTAACACTGCAATCCACTCCCCAAAACACCCAAGAAGCCTAAACATCGCCCCCACCAATGCTCTGATCAATCAATGCAGAAATGTTAAAATGTATGTAAGTTATGCTTCCGAGCATGTCCCACATGCCATCCCTGCCTATTCCATGAGTTCTTTGTAAAACTGTTGTGTTCTACTGTAGACCGTTTTGATATTTTATAAGGCAATATAAAAACTTGTTAAATAAATAAATAATTTAAGACGCGCAGTGTCATGCACTTGGGAAGCAGAAATCCAAGGGAATTGTACGCGATAGGGAGCGAGAGGTTGCTGTGCACAGGCCAGGAGAAGGACCTCGGAGTAATTGTTTGTGAGGATCTCAAGGTGGCGAAACAGTGTGACAAGACAGTGGCAAACACCATAAGGATGCTGGGTTGCATACAGAGAGGAATTACCAGCAGAAAGGAAGAGATACTAATGCCACTGTACAAGTCGCTGGTGAGGCCTCACTTGGAATATTATATTATGTTTAATTTTGAAGACCATATCTCGCAAAGGATATAAAAAGACTGGAAACTGCTCAGAGAAAGGTGACCAAAATGATTTGGAGCCTGCATCAGAAGACTTATGAGAAGAGACTTGAAGACCTAAATATGTACACTCTGGAGGAGAGGAGGGACAGAGAAGATATGATTCAGACCTTTAAATACTTAAAGAGTATTAATGAACAAACAAACAAACCTCTTCCAAAGGCGGAGAGGCTGTACAACTAGAGGGCATAACATGAAGCTGCAAGGGGGTAAACTGAAAGGCAATGTCAGGAAATACTTTTTCACTGAAAGAGTGGTGGATGCTTGGAATGCCCTCCCGATGGAAGTGGTGGGGGCAAATACAGTGACAGAATTCAAAATGGCATGGGACACACAGTGGATCCCTTTATAGCAACAGGATAAAATCAAAACATACATAACTATCTCTTATATCTCAACAAATAGGTGTGACCTACACGGAGCGGTGGGTACACCCATAAACAAAGGCATGGGGAGGGGGAGACCTGCACAGAGCAGCAGGTGCACTTACTCTTGTCGCCTTGCTGGGCAGACTAGATGGACCATGCTGGTCTTTATCTGCTGTCATATATTATGTTACTATGAATCAGATTTCATCAAAAAGATTATTGCTGACGATGAATCATGGGTTTATGGTTATGACCCAGAAACTAAAGCTCAATCCTCACAAAAGAAGACTCCAAACTCTCACAGACCCAAGCAGAATCAGATACAAAATTCTCCTAACCATATTCAAGCTCCTGAACGACATCGCCCCCTCATATCTATCCACACTATTACACGCCCCATCTGAATCAAGAGCTCGCAGACTAAACGCAGCACACTCACTTGAAATACCAAAATCATTCAAGAAAACTAAAAAATCCACCAGCACCAGGGCCTTCACATTCACTGCCCCCATGCTCTGGAATGATCTCCCAATAAACCTTCGGATCATAAAAGACCTCACCCAATTTAGGAAGGAACTCAAAACATACCTTTTCTCCGAACACTTTGAAATCCCATACCCCCAAGTCCAACCACACAGCATCCCCAGACACACAAACACAAAACCCTAAAATCACACTCAACTAACCACACACAGACACCCACCACAGACACCCCAAAAAACTCACGAATAAAAAAATGGAAATAAATTCCACCACACACACATGACTAACGAATGCTTCACCCTGTAATTCATTGTATATAACCTTTTGGTAAATAACCATTGTAAATAGTTCGGCAGTTCCTCGCCTCACTACCTGTAAAAAGTTAGAAAATTCTGATCAATATTATGATACAGAAATTTATAAAAGTATACAAAATGTAAATAGTTCCGACAGTTTAATGCACTGTTATCTGTATAAAGTTATAAATCTCTGTTCCATGTAATATATTAACTATTATCAGTATAAAGTTAGAAATCTCTGTTCCATGTAATGTATACAGTAGTATACAAATTTGTTTACTTGTTCCATGTAAACCGCCCCTGATCTCTGGAAGGGGCGGTATAGAAGAAATAGATAAATAAAATAAATAAATAAATAAAATAAATAAATAAAGCCCGTCAAGTGAGGAGCAATGTCAAGGTCATGCTCACAGTTTTCTTTGATTGCCAGGGTATTACTCATCATGAGTATGCTCCAAAAGGCCAAACCATCAATAAGGATTATACTATGTCTAAGTTCGGACTCGTTTGAGAGATGCAATTCGTCATAATAGGCCAGCGTTGCACAAGAAATGATAATTACACTTACCTGGTAATTGTAGTTCCTTGAGTGACGACAGTGCAGTCCTCTACCTCTGGGTTGTCAACCTCCTCCTGCAGCTCGGAGACTGGCATGTCAGAATTATGACATCACTGGATATAGGCTGCTGCTCTCGCTCCACCTCCCCAGTGTGAACTATTAACAAAGCAGACTCAAAAGAGCAACAAATAAGTAGCTACCATAAACATTGTTAACTAAACTGGACTATTACCAACCTAGGTAAGGCTTTCTTAAACCTTCCCTGCGACACGCAGACGCAGGTACTCATACATGGAAAGCCAAGGAAAATGAAAGCGTATGACAGGCGACCTACCTGAAGTCCGTCTCCACCTGACGTGATGCTTGATCTGAACCTGAATAAAAAAAAATCCAGGGCGGGACTGAGGACTGCACTGTCATCACTCAAGGAACTACAATTACCAGGTAAGTGTAATTATCATTTCCTTATCATTCCTCCAGTGCAGTCCTCTACCTCTGGGATGTACCAGAGCAGTAATCATGGGGCGGGACCTTTCCAGCTGGCACGTAAGACTGCCGAACCGAAACAAGCATCGTTAGCAGCTGCCACGTCAAGACGGTAATGCCTACTGAAGGTATGCAAGGACGACCAAGTCGCCGCCCTACAAATCTCCCCTGGGGGCACCAAACCGTGCTCCGCCCAGGAAGCTGCCTGCGCTCTGGTAGAATGCGCTCGTAAACCGACAGGCACCGACCGCCCGTGAAGAAGGTAAGCGGACGCAATCGCCTCTCGAATCCATCTGGCAATGGAGGCCTTAGCAGCCGCCTCCCCTTTGCGGACACCTCCAAACAACACAAAGAGCCGATCCGACCTATGAAAAGGTTGAGTCACCTTCAGATATTGCCGTAACACTCTTTTGACATCCAACCGGTGCAAACGGCGATCCTGATCAGTACCTCCCAGCGAACCCAACACCGGTAAGGTAACCGCCTGATTCAAGTGGAATGCCAACACCACCTTGGGCAAAAAGGAAGGAACGGCCGCAATACAACTTTCTCTTTAGAGAAGGACAAAAAGGGATCTCTACAAGACAAGGCCTGCAGCTCCGAAATGCGCCGAGCAGAACAGATCGCCACCAGAAAAACCGCTTTCAAGGTCAAATCCTTCACCGACGCGTAACAACGGCTCAAAGGGGGAAGCGGATAATGCTTTCAGAACTAAATTGAGATCCCACGGCGGCACTACCACTCTGCACGACGGGCGCAACCTAGAGACCGCCCTGAGAAACTGCAAAACATCAGAGTGAGCCCCGAGAGCCACTCCCTGCACCTTGCCCCGATAACAAGAGAGCGCCGCCAGCTGAACACGCAGCGAGCTGGCTGCAAGCCCTTTATCAAAGCCATCCTGAAGAAAACTTAAGACCACCGGGACAGAGGCCGCAGCAGCTCAAATCTGCCGCCGCGAACACCAATCCTCAAACACACGCCAAACGCGCACATACGCTAAAGACGTAGACTGTTTTCTTGCTCGGAGCAATGTAGCCACAACTGAAGCCAAATAGCCCTTTTTCTTCAGCCGGGCCCTTTCAATGGCCAGACCGTAAGTGAGAACCGATCCACTTGCGGCATGAAGAGGGGGCCTTGTCTCAACAGATCCGCCCTCTCCGGCAACCGCCATGGCTCCCCGTCCAGAAGATGCACCAGGTCTGCATACCAAGGGCGCCGCGGCCAGTCGGGAGCTACCAGCAGCACCCTCCCTGGATGAGCTCCGACCCATTGGATGATGCGGCCTATCAAGGCCCACGGCGGGAACACATATAGGAGGCCTGAGACCGGCCAGTGCTGCAACAGGGCGTCTATGCCCTCCAACATTCTCTCTCGCCGTCTGCTGTAAAAACGAGGAGCATTCGCTGAGTTGCAAGTCGCCATCAAGTCCATTATGGGCCTCCCCCAACGAAGAACAATCTGATCGAATACGTCCGGATGCAGCTCCCACTCCCCCGCATCTACTTGCACCCTGCTGAGAAAAATTGGCCCTCACGTTGTCTCTCCCCGCGATGTGCGCCGCAGAAATTGCCGACAAGCGACCATCTATCCAAACGAAAAGCAGATCTGCTTCCTCTTCCATGGCCGCACTTCCCGTGCCACCCTGGCGATTGATGTAGGCGACCGTCGCCGAGTTGTCGGATAGAACCCGGACCGACCGACCCACCACGGACTTCTCGAACGCTAGTAGCGCTCGAGCTATTGCTCGAAGTTCCAGGCGATTGATTGACCATGAGGCCTAAAGAGGAGACCACAGACCTTGTGCAAACCTGCCCTCGCAGTGGGCCCCCCAGCCCATCAGGCTGGCATCCATCAAGAACGGGAGCCACTTCGGTTGTTCCAGCGGCATCCCGGCCTCCAGGGATTGCAGCTGCAACCACCACCGCAGGGACTGTTTGACTTTGGACGGGACAGGCAACCGTCTGTCCAGGGAATCCGACTGATGAGACCAGCGACGAAGCAGCGCCCTCTGCAGCGGACGCATATGGACCCTGGCCCAAGGAACCGCCTCCAGGGACGCTGCCATCGTCCCCAGCACCCGAAGGTAGTCCCACGCCGACGGCGCTGGAGAGACCCTGAACTTGCGCACCATACTCCGAAGAGCCTGAGCTCTCTGGACCGGCAAGAAGACCTGACCCTGCTTCGTGTCGAACCGGACCCCCAGATACTCGAGCACCTGAGAGGGCTCCAGACGGCTCTTGGTCGGGTTGACTACCCAACCGAGACTCTGCAGAAACTCAACAACCCTGCTTGTCACCTGCCTGCTTTCTGCTTCGGATTTGGCTCGGATCAACCAATCGTCAAGGTACGGGTGCACCAGAATTCCTTCTTTACGCAACGCCGCCGCCACCACCACCATAATTTTGGTGAACGTGCGTGGCGCCGTTGTGAGCCCAAATGGCAAGGCTTGGAATTGATAGTGACCCCAAGGAAGGGCGAACCGCAAAAAAACTTTTGATGTGTCGGGCGAATGGGAATGTGTAAGTACGCCTCGGTCAGGTCGAGCGACGTCAGGAACTCTCCCTGACGTACCGCCACAATGACGGAACGCAAGGTTTCCATACGGAAATGAGGAACCCGCAAACAGCGATTTACGCCTTTGAGATCCAAAATGCCCTTCTTTGGCACCACAAAATAAATGGAGTAACGACCCAGGCCGCGTTCCGCTTCCGGAACCTCCACGACCGCACCTAACCGCAGCAGGCGCTCCAAAGTGTTGCGGACCTCCAGGGTCTTTCTCTGTCCCCTGCAGGGGGACATGACGAAGGAATCCCCCACGGGCCGCACCAACTCCAGCGCGTAACCCTCTCGAAGGATTTCCAACACCCACTGGTCGGAGGTGATGTGGGCCCAAGCAGAGAGAAACCCCCGAAGCCTCCCGCCTATTGAAGGTTCCCCTGCCAGGACCCGCCTCATCTCATTGCGACTTGCGGGCTGCTGGAGAGGCAGTCGAGGAGAAACCCCTATTGGCTCCTCGAAACCCCCGAAACCCTTGGGCTCGGGACGAAAAACGGCCCCTCTGGTAACCGCTGAACCGAGAAGTATGAAACCTCCGAACGTCCCGAAACTGGCCACGAAAACCGTGCGGGGCCTTACCCTGTTTCGGTTTATCTTCTGGGAGCCTACCAGCTTTGGACTCCCCAAGGTCCTTTACCAATTTATCGAGATCCTCTCCAAAGAGCAATCTCCCCCAAAATGGGAGCTTACTTAACCGGGATTTGGAAGAACCGTCTGCCGCCCAGTTTCTCAACCAGACCGACCGGTGGGCGGCCACCACAGAAGCTGTACTATTAGCTAGAGCCCTTATCAAATCATAAATGTACATCCGCCAAGTATGCTGTACCAGACTCCAGCCTGCCAAGCTCTCGGAGTTCCTCAGGGTCCAAATGCGGAGACTGGCGCAAACACTGTATCCAGCGCAAACACGCCAGGGCTACCCAAGCTCCACAAATGGAAGCCTGCAAAGACATAGCATCCGCTTCAAACACCTGTTTCAGTAACCTGTCGATCTTACGGTCTTGAGTATCCTTTAAGGCAGCACTGCCCTCTACCGGAATAGTGGTCTTTTTAGTGACCGCTGATACCACCGTGTCCACCCGCGGGGCACGGAACCTATCCTTGTCCTTGTCAGCCAGCAGGTAGAGCCTGTTCATGGTCCAAATACCTCTAAGCCCCGCTTCCGGCTGATCCCATTCATCTTGTATCATTTTGTCAACCACTCTATGCACCGGAAACACCACCTGCGTATAGCGCACCGCCTGAATCACCGGATCCTCCACCTCCTCCTCAGCGGCGGCCGGCGTCGCTAGATTTAAGATCTGCAGAGACTCCGTAATCAGTGCCGTCAGCTCTTCCCTACGGAAGACCCGTATGATCTTGGCTTGATCTTGGGGCTCTGGGATCTCACCTTCCTCGAGATCCTCCAGCCCCTCCTCATGCTGCCAGTCAGCATTTTCGACGTCTAGCCGCTCATCTTCCGCCTCCAACGACGTCTTCACCTTTTTAGGTGCTGAGGGGCCCTCGCCCCCCATCTCCGCCCCTTCCAGCTGTGGGGATGGAAGGGAAGGCAGTAACGTAGACAGCAGTCTACCTTGACGGCGCAAACAAAAGGCTTGGTGCATCAACAAAACGAAATCTGGGGAAAAATCCCCGAGATCCGCCGGTTGAGTACTCGGGAGAGAATCCAACGTTGCCCCCGCATCCTCACCCGCCGGACTTTGCTCCGCGCGCTGCATCGACTCCATCCCTGCCAATAGCGGGGTCACCTGTAGCTCAGAGGGCTCTTTAAGGTCCATCTGCTGTTCCACTGTGGAAGAGAGGGATGCACAGCCGCGGCAGATCCCGGAGTCAGCCACCGTCCCCCTCCGGGTGCCGCAAACCACACACTGCGGTCGGGATGCCATAACTGCACCCACGTCACCCCGTTTTTTTTGTTTTTTTTCTCTTTTATATATATATAAATATAGATTTTTTTTTAACACAGACCAAAGCCCGGCAAGTAATCCGCAGAAAGGCAAAGGTCCTATGCTCCAAAACCCTGCCCTGCAATAGGGCCGACAAAGAAACAAACCCCCGTCACCCAGACCCAGAGGCTGTAACGCTAAAACTGAAACGTTCCCCTAAAAAAAGAAAAGAACCCCCAAATCAAAGCAGAAAAATAAGGGAAAGAAAGGAAAAAGAAAAATAAACGTTGCTGCGAAATCCGCTGTCCCCCGGATCAACAGCACTGAAACGGCAGCCAGCCACGCGGCCGCCCTGCACCGCTCAAAATGGCCATCGCAAGACCCGGAGGGAAAAAGAAAAGGGCGCGAAAGGAATCCAGCAGGCCGGCGCAGACTGCTGAAGAAAATCCCCGACGCTCACTCACCAGACGCAGCCTGAACCGATTACGGGCTTATCGGTCAGGTCTGCTCTGTTGCAAGGCTGCCTCCCGGCTCTCAAATTTGGCTCGGTTCAGCAACCGTGAGCCTGCACGAGGGCCGCAAAGCGCTGTCCCTCTCTGCCGGCACCGGACAAGCCGCGGCTAAGAGAATCCGCTGTCCGGGCAGCCCACTGACCTGATGGAGGGCTCTCCCCTGAAAAGTCCGGGGGGAGAGATCCGGCGGTCCCCGGGCAAGGCAGAAAGGTATCCAAGGCAGCCTGATCACTGACAGGGAAGGTGTAAGAGACGCCAGAACCTCTCCCACCTCCCCTGTGAGGTAAACTTTCTCCGGCTGTTTTATTATTATTATTATTTTTTTTTTTAAAGGGACAGTACCCAAACCAATGACCTAAAATTAAAGTAGCTACCCTAGCCTATATGCTCCTTATCTGCTCCTCTAGTGAGCCCCAGATGAGGCTCACAACATCCTCCTGCTGCAAGGAGACTGGTCACACTGGGGAGGTGGAGCGAGAGCAGCAGCCTATATCCAGTGATGTCATAATTCTGACATGCCAGTCTCCGAGCTGCAGGAGGAGGTTGACAACCCAGAGGTAGAGGACTGCACTGGAGGAACGATAAGGAATAGTGAATGGTTGCTTCATCATAATGCCCCAGCTCATGTATCACATCTTGCCCAGCAGTTCTTGGCTAAACATCAAATCACAGTCCAACTATCAAAAAATCGTTCATGTATCAATGGATGTCTACAAAATCTTCGAACTTTTATCAAAAAAATTACTACAAAAAACAATATCATGAATTTTTTCAATACCAACAGAGGTCTCAGACTAATTTGGCTATGCCATCTGGATTGTCGTCCGTTATCACGGCAGTATGCCCATTTGCATCAACGACCTCACAGGTAAGAGTAGGTTCTGTGCTATAATTGATAAACTAAGAGGTGATCTCTGGCGGAACGTGGGCAGCTTTAGAAGTTAAAAAGGACATTTGAAGTTGGATGAGAGTATTGGAGTGATCCCCTGATGAAAGTTAGCGTCGTGAAACGCATGACTGGTACCTGTGGGAGGCGTCGGGATCAGTGCTCAATCCATTAGAGTGGGCTGTTTTTATAACACAGATAAGAATAGAGTTTCCAGATTGTTTAATCATTCAGTTGGATTTTGTGACTGTGTTTTTCAACCTACTCTTAACCTGTGAGGTCGTTGATGCAAATGGGCATACTACCGTGATAACGGACGACAGTCCAGATGGCATAGCCAAATTAGTCTGAGACCTCTGTTGGTATTGAAAAAATTCATGATATTGTTTTTTGTAGTAATTTTTTTGATAAAAGTTTGAAGATTTTGTAGACATCCATTGATACATGAACGATTTTTTGATAGTTGGACTGTGAGTGTTTCGTTCGGTAACTGACCAGCGGATTGTGTAATAAACATCAAATCAAGCAAGTTCATCAGCCTCCATATGCACCTGATCTGGCACCCTGTGACTTTTTCTCATTTCCAAAACTGAAATTACCACTGAAAGGAAGGAGATTCAACGACTTGGAGACCATTAAGCACAATTCAACACAGCAGCTTCACAGCATAACAAAAGTAGCATTTCAAAATTGTTTCCAGCAGTGGCAGATATGCTGGAGGAAGTGTATTTTATCGGAAGGAGATCGAGTGCAATAACTGTCAGTGTTATATTTCTTGTGTTATTGTACAAGTCTTGATACTTTTTGATCGCAACTTGTTTAACAATTTGCCCTTAATTTTACCCTAGTCCCCTGTTTGTTTCATTTATCTGTCTTGCAGATTGTAAGCTGTATTGAGCAGGAGCTGTCTCTCGCGTGTATATGTACACCTTTGAGTGTGCTTGTAGCGCTATACAAATGAAAAAGTAGTAGTAGCAGCAACCCGCACCAAATATCATTGACTATTCATTGGAGGCACAAGCAGGGACAGTCAGGAACATTCTACAAAGTCTGATGGCAGATCAAATGGTTTTAATGCAAAGACTTAACACCAGGGGACCAAACTGCCTGGCCTCTATGTGCAAGAAATTCAGAGTGCTTGAGCTGATGAGGAGTCAAGCTATAATTGTGCTGTAATAGCTGGAGGGAGACTTGTGCTGCCAGAGATGAGCAGCCAATGTGTGTTGAAGATGCATGCAGACGAGACTGTCAATCTGCACGGACAAAACAGAAGGATAATAGTACTTGCAGATTGCTGCGCTACCATGAAAATGAGTGTCATTGTACAACAGCCTACAATGTTGACAAGCCAGGAAGGACACCATAGACTTTGACATAAAGAAGCATTGCTGAGATTAATACTGGTAGAAAAGCGGTATATTAGCCAAGTTAAATAAATAAATACACTTTGGCTTGGTACCTCCAAGTAGCTCTTCTGCCCTATAACTGGCAGATGGGCTTGCTATGACTGGACCCTGGGGACCATTATGTGGGGAGGGAGACAAGTTGTAAAAATAGTGAACTGATAAAAAGGCACAGTCAGACTTTCTGCACAAAGTTCTTCATTCCAAAGAATTAAGAGCACACTACCATTCCCTTGCTGATACCTCTGAGGCAGAGAGAGAAAACTGCTTCTTATTCAGGAAGACATGGAAAAAGGATGCTCACAGTGTTCATCATGCTCAACGATTATCTAGCAGGATAGGTGGGGATGAGACTTCTGGATACTTTTGACACACTGTGGACAGGTCTGGCTGGGACATGGTAGGAAGAAATAAATAGTAAGCTAAGAAAATAAAAGTTAACGTACAATGAAGGCAACCATATAAGGGAATACTGGTAAAAAGCCTCTCAAAATTCTGAAATCTGGAGAATTGTATTTTCACGTCCATTCGGCAGAGGATACAAATCAAAACTGAAGGTCTGACAAGACTGTTGCCGCTGCATAGGTGAACGGCTCAACATACTCTGAACTTTGCACCAGGTCCCGAGCTCTAGGAAAGCTTCTCCGCCCCTGTGCAATGACATTATTACCGCTTGAATTCCCGAATCAATCCTAATGTGCATGCCACACAAAGCCGGCCCCAGACTTGGTTCAAGCCTTACACCTTACAAGCCTTACACCTCCCCGGCTGTCAGAGTCTATTGTTAGCCCTATTCTAAGCGCCATACACACAAAATAGCGATCGCCTGGTTTGTCTAATGCTTGGGCCAGCCCTGATGCCGTAAACATACCACACCAGGATTAAAAGGATTATATTTTTAGTGCCTGTGTTAATATACACTGAAGATGAGCACGCAGTTCCAAGGCATCATAGCTCATCACATCTGCCCCGGTTCGTTCACTTGAGGCAGAAAGAAGTTAAACAGATAACCAGGTCCCTCAAAACCCTCCAGGACAGAAGGCTGAAAGCAGGCGATAGGCAGCAGAGAACCCCGCACTCCTCGCAATCAGTGCCGCGCGGCAAAGGACGAGAATCCCAGCACGCGCTCAGTGATCACCTGACACGGCGAGAGCCGGGCGGCGGGAAACGGAGGCGCAGCAGAATCTCAATCTCCCTCACCGGAAGCGACAGGCAGAAGTTCCAAATCGCGACGGTAAGCTCCTCCCCCATTCCTATCCTACCTGGAGGTAGAGGCAGGAGAGAGAGGAATCAGCTTTGCACGTGCCACAGAAAGACAAACACCTGAGGGTCACTTTAAAGTAAAGAAGCAAGCGAGTCGGGAAGATGAGGACGACGACGAGAGCAAACAATCAGCTGATTGGCTGAAGGACACAGGTTGTAGACTCGCTCGGGCTCACTTAATTGGCTACAGTCAGGAATAAGCACGCCTCTCCAGCCCTTGCATACATGCTGCGGGAGGCAGGTTCCAAAACTCATTTAGACACAGCTAATTGGCTGAAATCACCCGGAAGAGGAACTGGAAGACAGTAGGACAAGACGGGCTAGGTTGACGTGAACAATTCAAGTCTACTATAAAGTTTTCCAAAATTGAGCACATATTAAACAAGCATGATCTTTCATTTATGTAGTCGTTGGCTTTATCGAGCACATATATGATGGGTTTCATTACTGCATCCCTGCTATAATTATCGTCCGTCTGTAACCTGACTATCTTTTCTAAGTTCAAATACGGGATACTCAATGGAGTTCAAAGTTAAGCAAAATAAAAAATGTGTTCATAATTACAATTTTAATCAGTAGGCTAAGTTTATAACCTTACTTTACCAGTGTGCCAATCAGGCCTACTTGTACTTCTGGACAAAGTGAATTTTCTTCAAAATAGCAACATTTCCCCTAGGATAATTAAAACATTTTTAGGCCACTCAACTCAAAATTGTACTTTACGATTATTAGATATTTGAGAGTTGTTAAGTTTTAGAAGTTTAATTTGTTGTTTTTATAAAATATAGACAGATCAGAAAATTATTATAGAGGCTTCTAGATGTGTGCTGCAAAAACAACTGGCATGCAGATTCTTATCTCTCTCAATTGTTCTGCATCTAGAGATAGCAGAACCTAAGAGCTAAGTACACACTCCCCCCTCTCTCTCTCTCTCTCTCTCTCTCTCTCTCTCTCTCTCTCTCTCTCTCTCTCTCTCTCCCCCTCTCCCTTCCTGATCTTTGTGGTCCAAAGAATAAGGACTGGCAGACAGAACAGAAACCTAAAGTTAAAAGGCATACTGTATGGATCATGAGTCAAAAATGTTTAAAAAGTCAGGGAGTTAATCCTCTATATTTTATATGGAGTTATGTATTTGAAGTGCATCTATTTATTGCCATATTGTAAGAGACAAGATAACTATATGCAACAAAAATTTTTTGCAGAGGTCAGAGCTGATTTGAGTAATGTAATGAAGCTATGGTAAATAAAAGAGATCCTTGCTCTGTTGACCTTTTGCAACACAAAGGTCTTATGGAGCAAGCACAAAAGTAAATAAACCATTGACCATCAGTATGTACTACCATAAAAGGGTCAGAAGAACAAGAAAAACTGCATTCTAGCATATTATCTGTCATGTAAGAATATGGAAAAACCCACTTGTGCTGCTTGAGCACACTAGATAGGTCAAATAACACTGTATTAGTTAGCCAATAAGATACTGGGGGTAAGGGCCTATAGATTTGACAAAGGTATAAATGTCACTGAAATATGTAAAGGGGTGTGTCTGTATTTAGACACCCATTGCTATAGCAATGTACTGAAGAAGAAGAAAAGAGCTCTTAAAATGCATCACAATATTCCTCTCTGAGTCTCATTGGCCAGTTTGGCCACAGGTAAAGGTGTGGATAACAAGAGTCTTTACCTGAAGTTGGGATTTTTTTGTAGACCACACTTTGTTCATTATTGAAAAGCACCAGTCAGTTGGAGCATTGGCAAACATAAAAAGCATTCAACCAATTTGCATACATTTTTATATGGTACCTCATTACTTTTGAGGTGTCCAAATACCTCTTTTCATTTTTCGTCAACTGTGATGTCAGGTTTTATTTTCCCCATTCTTGAACTTTTTCTTCAGAAACAAATGACTTAAGACAAAAGAACTCAGCAACAGTTCAATATCATTTAGTACTGACTTTAGGCCAGGTCCTGTAGACAAAACCTATTCTAAAGATAACTCTAGTTCACAGCACTCTGGTTGTTTTTGAATGAGAGTCCACTATTGTTTACCATTCTCCTGGAAATGAGTAGTCCACTGCTCCAAGTAATCAATGCAGGTGGCATAGAAAGATGAGAGATTGCTTGAAATCTGCTTCAGCAATATTGCCCTCTTCAAGATCTTTTCCTGATCGTCCCTCCAGTCTAGTCCTGGAATTTTTGGGTTGTGATCCTCTTCCAGCAGCTTGGAGACTGAGAAACGTCACCCTTGTGATGTCACTGGTACATAAGTCCCAGATCTGCCTCCTCAAACCAGTTATCTCAGTCTCTAAGCAGCTGGAGGGTGGTGAGCCCAGGAGTTTGGGGCTCACTGGAGAGACAATTAAGGAGAGTTTAGTCTTAGTATAGCAAAGGGGCTTAAGTTAAAAAAAAAAAAAAACAAAAAAAACAAAAAAAGAGGCTTCAGTTTTCCCTTTGTCTGGGGCTGGGAGCGCAGATGCTCTTTCCCTCCTCTTGAGGGTCCTCTGTTATTCCCTCCCTCCCTTTCCCCCTTCGGCCACTCTTTGGGGGTAGCCTTGTGCTTCAGGGGGGGGACTTAGGCAGATTCAGGGGAGGACTATACCGACTGCCAATCCCACCAAGAAGGGGAGAGGAATCGGCAGCCTGCAGGGCTCATCACGTGCAGAAGATCTGCCTGCTAACGCAATTGAAGCCAGCGGCTTGATTGGCAGCGTTGAAAAAGGAGTTTACTCCGGCCCTCCATTTTCAGCCAGTGACTGCAGCTCCCAAAACAAGGTAGAGCGCAGTGGAAGAGGCACCAATCCTGTAGCAGCCAAGGTAGGACATCAGCAGAAGCCGGGGGAGCTTGGGTGCCGGCGATGCAGGCCGGACCACATGTCTCCTGCGCGGCAATCACTGTGTGCAGTTTCCGTTTTTAAAAACAGTGTAATTCAGCCAGGGAGCCTCGTTTTCATTTGATTTCTTCATAAAATTTGTCTTAGGGAGCATGTCTGAGAATAATACGCCAAAAAAAACCCAGCCCATCAACAACAGAGGCAGGGTTTTGTTCAGGGGCCTGGGTAGCCCTTGGAGGTGCTCTGGGTAGTCATGCCTTCTAGACCGCTCTGTCTGCTGTGCAGGGCTAGAAGGGATTCACTGTCACCAGGGGGTGTCTACAGAGGTTGCAGTCAGGAGACAGGAGCTATGGATCAGGGCTCAAAGACTGGAGCAGGGGTGCAGGAAGGGGCAACTCCGGGCCCTATAGAACCAGTCTTAGACATTTTGGCCGTGAGAGAGCCGGTGCCCAGTACTTCTGCGGTTCTGGAGCCTCCGATGGCACAGCCTCCTTTGCCGGGAGGCTTGGCAGTGATTTTTGTGCCAGATTTTGTAGCCTTGCTCCAGCAAGCCTTGGGCAGTTCCCTAAATAGGTCTGTGGCCAGTTCCTCAGCAGCATGGCTGGGGTCGCCTTTGACGGCGGCGGTGACTGGCATGGATGCGAAGAGGCCCAGAGGGGAGGTAGGCCGAGCAGACGAATCGGTCATATCAGAGGACCTTCGGTCAGAAGATCCGGAGCAGGATCTGGGCCAGGATGAAGATCTGGAAGAAGGTGAGATTGCGTAACAGGAGGATCAGGCGAGGGTGGTCCAGGTGTTTCGTAGAGAAGAGTTGCTGGCTCTCATTGCGGAATCTCTCAGAGCTCTTAATATGCCATCAGAGGGGTCAACAGAAGATTCTATGCTGGAGGACCCATTGTTGCAGGCCATTCGTAAGACTCAAAGCTTTCCTGGTACATAGTGTTTAAAGAGATGGTACAGGAAGAGTGGGACATGCCTGAATCCGCGCTTAAAGGATCGCGAGTGATGACGTGTCTTTACCCACTGTTAGACCAGGATAAGAACTTGTTTAAGTCTCCAAGGGTAGATGTGGCAGCGTCGGCGGTTACCAAAAACACAACAATTCCAGTAGAGGGAAGCGCAGTGCTCAAGGATGCTCAGGACCGTAGGTTAGAGGCCTTGTTAAAGCAAGTATTTGAAGTAAATGCGCTCTCTTTACAGGCTTCTATTTGTGGAGCCTGGGTGGCGTGGGCTGGGCGCAGCGGATTCAAGGGGACCCTTCCGAGAAGACAGCCAAGGAGGCGTCCAGACTGGAATCCGGAGCGGCTTATCTGGCCAACATTCATTATGACCTTATCAGGGGGTTATCAAAGAGTATGGCTTCAACAGTCGCGGGGCAGAGATGTCTTTGGCTGTGCAATTGGGCAGCAGACAGATCTTCCAAGGCGAGGTTAAATAAGCTTCCCTTCCAGGGAAAGCTACTGTTTGGGGACAATTTAGATAAATTGGTGAAGGATTTGGGAGAGTCCAAAGGAGGAAGGTTGCCGGAGGACAAGCAGAAGCAGGGTCGCTCCACTTCCATGACTCGCAGTCAGCAGCGGGAATTTCTGTGTTTTTGTACCCCAAGGTTTGGTCAAAGTCAGCGGGGGCGGTTTCCCGGTAGAAGTCAAGGGTTTCGAGGAGCGGGCAGGGAATTTGTGGTCTCCTCCCCTTCCTCGAATTTCAAAAAGTCGCAATGAAGTCAGGGGGGCCCAGTTGGGGGTGGTTCCCATAGGGGCGCGGTTATGGGAGTTTTACCCTGCCTGGGTCCGAGTCACCTCCGATCAGTGAGTGTTAGAGGTTATTCGAGAAGGTTATGCGTTGGAGTTTCAGCAGCCAGTAGCCGATTCTTTCGTACAGTCCCCATGCACAGCGAGCAAAAAGTGCAAGGCAGTGCGGGAGACGGTGCAGAGGCTGCTCTCCCTCAAGGCCATAGTACCTGTTTCCCCCCGCCCAGTTTGGTTGCGGTCGATACTCTATTTATTTCGTGGTTCCGAAAAAGGAAGGAACTTATCGGCTTATTTTGGATCTCAAAAGAGTAAATCGTTGTCTGCGAGTGTCTCATTTTCGGATGGAAACTCTCAGGTCCGTTATAGTGGCAGTGAGACGGGGCGAATTTCTCACATCTCTAGACCTGTCGGAGGCGTATCTGCACATTCCAATTCGGCAGGAGCATCAGAAATTTCTCAGGTTTGCAGTGCCTATGGGGCATTTCCAGTTTCAGGCGCTTCCGTTTGGCCTAGCTACGGCCCCACGCACGTTCACCAAGGTGATGGTGGTGGTGGTGGTGGTAGTAGTGGCCTTGCAAAAGGAAGGAGTATTGGTGCACCCTTATCTGGATGATTGGTTGATCAGAGCGAAGTCCCGAGCAGAGAGTGTGTCGGCTACGAACAAGGTGGTGACCTTTTTGCAGAGTCTTGGTTGGGTAGGCAACATGGCAAAGAGCAAGCTGGAGCATCACAGAGTCTGGAGTACCTGGGGGCGCGCTTTGATACGAGAGTGGGGCGAATTTTCCTGCCACTGCAGCGGGTGCTGGGGCTCAGAAGACTGGTCAGGCACTTTCTCGGGAAGCAGGGCCCCACGGCCTGGGACTACCTACGGTTACTGGGGACCATGGCTGCGACGCTCGAGTTGGTTCCGTGGGCGAGGGCCCTCATGAGACCGTTGCAGAGGGTGCTGTTGAGGAGGTGGTCACATCAAAGGGATCAGCTGTCTCAAAGGCTGCCTTGTCCACCGCTGACGTGCAAGGCGCTTTAGTGGTGGCTGCGTCTGGGGTGTCTGGAAAAAGGAATGCCCTTGGAGTTGCCTG
This sequence comes from Ichthyophis bannanicus, assembly GCA_033557465.1. NCBI lineage: Eukaryota > Metazoa > Chordata > Amphibia > Gymnophiona > Ichthyophiidae > Ichthyophis > Ichthyophis bannanicus. Next base: position 1,121,452,930 of record CM066031.1, on the reverse strand, counting down.
CCTGGATATCGCTGACAACAGATGCCAGTTTGCTAGGCTGGGGGGCTCACTTTCAGGGGCAATTTGCGCAGGGGCAATGGTCCGAGCTAGAGAAGAGTTGGGCGATCAACAGACTGGAGTTGAGAGCAGTAATGCGGGCATTGCAAGTGTTTCGGCCGGCTCTCCGCGGAAAGGCCATTCGAGTGTTCACAGACAATGCGACTGCGGTAGCTTACATCAACCGTCAAGGAGGCACCAGCAGCGTGGCACTGGAGGCCAAAGCCGAGAGTTTGTTAGAGTGGGCCGAGGACAATCTGGTGGGTTTGTCAGCAGCACATGTAGCGGGGGTAGACATTGTGGAGGCCGACTTCTTGAGTCGCATAAGGGTAGACCCGGGGGAGTGGGTTCTACACCCAGACGTGTTCGTGATGCTGGTACGTCGATGGGGGATGCTGGTAATGGATCTCATGGCAACTTCCCAGTCAGCGAAGGCCGATCACTTCTTCAGCAGAAGAAGGGAGAGAATGGCAGAAGGCCTGGATGCTCGTCTTCAAGCCTGGCCAGAAGAGCAGCTCCTCTACGTGTTTCCACCTTGGGTGCTGATCGGTCGGGTGCTACAGCGCATAGAGCTACACAAAGGTCAGGTGATCTTGATAGCGCCAGACTGGCCGAGAAGACTGTGGTACGCGGACTTGGTGCGTCTGTTGGTAGGGGAGCCCTGGAGGCTTCCAACGCAAAGGGATCTTCTAACTCAGGGGCCCCTCTACATGCCTCAGGTGGATCGATTCTCGCTTAAGGCTTGGCTCTTGAGAGGGCTAAGATGAGAGCAAAGGGTTATTCAGCGGGGGTGATTTTGACCTTGCTGAAAGCTCGGCGGCGGTCTACCTCGGCTTATGTTCGAGTGTGGTGCATCTTTGAAGGATGGTGTGCAGACAGGGGGTTCGTACCTTTAAAGGCATCGGTTCCGCAGGTGCTCTCGTTCTTGCAAGATGGCTTTCAGAAAGGCTTGGCAGCCGCTTCGTTAAGAGTTCAGTTGGCGGCGCTGTCCTGTTATAGGGGTAAGGTTCAGGGCGAGGCGCTCGGAGGACATGCGGATGTTAAGCGTTTTTTGCGGGCAGTAACCCTGTTGCAGCCGCTGCGTAAGCAAGTAGTTCCGACATGGGATCTCCCCTTGGTGTTGGAGGCGTTAGGGAGAGTGCCCTTTGAACCTTTGGCGAAAGCTTCTGTGAATGATCTCACTCTGAAGGTGGTTTTCTTGGTGGCGATTGCTTCGGCGAGGCGAATCTCAGAATTACAAGCGTTGTCCTGTAGAAAGCTGTTTCTGGCATTCTTTGATACTAAAGTAGTTTTGAAGCCGGTACCATCCTTTTTACCAAAGGTGGTTTCGGTTTTTCATATGAATCAAGTGGTATCATTGCCGGTGTTTGCGGCATGGACAGAGGATCAGGCGGCGTGGCAGTTACATCGGTTGGATATTAGGCGAGCATTAAAAAGATATATCAGCAGGACGGCCAGTTTCCGTAAGTCCGATAGACTGTTTGTGTTGTTTGAGGGAGCGAGAAAGGGTGAGGCGGCTTCTAAAGCTTCTATTGCCTGATGGTTGAAGGAGGTGATCGCATCAGTCTGTTAAAAGGCAGGGTGGTCCCGGATGGGCTAAGAGCTCATTCCACTAGGGCGCAAGCTGCCTCTTGGGCGGAGTGCAGTCTGGTGCCGGCGGTGGAAATCTGTAAGGCAGCGACCTGGTCTTCTTTGCACTCGTTTGTGAAGCATTACCGTCTGGACATTCAGGCGGAGAGGGATACCTGTTTTGGATCGGCGGTGCTTCAGGCTGGTCTAGCAGGGCCCTCCCGTTAAATCTATTCACTGCTCTGTTACATCCCCAGAGATTCCTGAACTAGACTGGAGGGACGATCAGGAAGATTAAATTAGACTTTCCTGCTAATTGTAGTTCCTGGAGGAACTCCAGTCTACTCCCTGGAGGAACTCCAGTCTAGTCCCATATCCCGCCCTGGTAGGTGAATGGACTGTGGCCTGAAGCAGGACTAATTTAACAGGTAAGAATCTCAATTGACTATGTGGCAGCATAGTTTTTTTTTTCCTAGCCTAGGGAGTAGTTTGGGGATGGTTGGGAGGTCAAGATCCTTAGCAGGGGAAGATGGACCTCAGCACATAGGACACGATGCAGAGCATATGTACATAGTTGGGTTTCTTTAGTGTTCAGTTAGTGGTTTAGAGTGGGGTTCTTTGGTATAGTTTACTACTTAATGGTTGCTCCGGTGAGTCTGCTTTGTTAATAGGTAACTGGTTTAAGGAGGCGGATCCAGGGTTTATGTACCAGTGACCTCACAAGAGTGACATTTCTCAGTCTCCAAGCTGCTGGAAGAGGATCACAACCCAGAGATTCCGGGACTAGACTGGAGTTCCTCCAGGAACTACAATTAGCAGGTAAGTCTAATTTAATCTTATCTTCTTTTTGATGGTCAGAGGCAGAAACACTGCATGCTTCCTAATTACAAACTTGTTGCTAAAGGTCACTGATTAAATCTCTAGCACCTCTATCATTGATAGTTTTTGAGACTCAATTCTTAAAGTCACATTTTGGAAACTCATTGCCTGACTGTGTAGAAAATACAGTCAAACTTTCTGCTGATTCATTCTCAAAAAAGGTTTGATAACTGGACATTTTTCCTAGCTCAGAAACTATGATTTTACTAGTTGGAGCATTTTAATTAATCTCTCTGTAGCTGGTAGTAAAGCCAGACACTTAGTGGAGCTTATCCAAGGTGTTTTTGATACTCTCAACAAAGTCACGCATCTATGTAAGTTGTTCAGTTCTCACTGTATAAATGTGAAGATGTCTGAATATCTTGTCAATAATAACTTTAATGTCAAATAGCAGGCATTCAGCAGCAGTACTGATACAGTTGTGAGCCATTGAGCTGCATAGTTTGCACCAATTAAATTACTTCCTAAATCTTTTTGCAGCTTGTAAAAATATTGTTACTACCCCTCCTAGCAGCCCCACCAAAATTTCAATTGGTATTGTCAGCACCCTGCCAAAACTTTGGATCTTAGCTTATTAGACTCAACTAAATCAAGAATGCACTTGCAAAGAATTTCTGAGGTATCACCTTTAACTTCATGGACATCAATAACTTTTACCTGGACCTCTTTCTCAGGAAGAAAGTACCTTATTAAAATAGGGCACACTTTAATGCTTCCATGGTTTGACCAATCACAAAAACATGTTAACAAAACTTGTCTCAGAAAGGCCTCTCTTAAGGGAATCAATAGTCAGGTTTGAAAATATTACAGACAATTGCTTCCATTTTGGTTCACACACAAGAGTAGTTTTCATCAAAACATTTTTTCAACAACTTTGAAGTACAATCTGACAACCGAAAAGAATGGTTGTGGACACCACAATAAGCCCATGTACCCTCAGTTGTAGCCAGTGACAGTTTTCTCATCAAAAGTTTGACTTTTAAAAAAGAAGGCACAGTTCTACTTGAAGAAGCACTTACATTTGTTATCTTGTGTTTGTCCATCCTTAAGTGCTGAACAATATCACCCTTTCCTGCTTGTGCGATTGAAAAGAAAGACCAGCATTTCTTACAAAACACCATGCTATCACCAGAATATTTCTTTAATGAACGGGTATTCATTTTGTAGTTGGTCATTAAAAACACTCTTTTCGGCATTTTAAAGTGAAAGTAAAGTCTAAAGATGAAATAGAAACACAAACCCTAGGCTAAAAGCCTACACAGACGACAGAATCAACAAAATCAGCTGACCACTAACCGTGATATTGATACTGATGTTGGCCCCACGATCATAGGCACCAGCTCTGTGGGTGCTTGAGCACCCCCAATATTTTACATAAGAACATAAGATATGCCATACTGAGTTAAACTAAGGCCCATCAAGCCCAGTATCCTGTTTCCAACAATGGACAATCTAGGTCACAAGTACCTAGCAGTTTCCTTAGAGGACAGGTTCCGCAATGCTTGTATTGGGGCAAGCAGTGGATTTCCCAGGTCCCCTTTAATAATGGTTTATGGACCTTGCCTCCAAGAACTCCAACCCCTTTTTTAAACCCAGCTACACTAACAGCTTTCATTACATCCTCCAGTAACTAATTCTAGAGTTTGATTACACGTTGATTAAAAAATATTTTCCTATTAGTCTTAAATAGGTTGCACTGTAGCTTCATTGCATGTCCCCTAGTCTTTCTATATTTTGATGGCGTAAACAATCAATCTACGTATACCCGTTCCACTCCATTAATTTATAGACCTCTATCATATCTCACCTCAGCCGTCTCTTTTCCAGGTTGAAGAGCCCTAACCTTTTTAGCCTCTCCTCATAGGGGTATCCTTCCATCCACTTTACCATTTTGGTGGTTCTTCTCTGTACCTTTTCTAATAACGCTATAATCCTTTTTAAGATACAGCAACCAGAATTGCACACAATATTCAAGGTGCAGTCGCACCATGGAACAATACAGAGGCATTATAATATCCTTTGTTTTATTCTCCATTCCTTTCTTTATGATTCCTAGAATTTTATTTGCTTTCTTGGCTGCTGCTGCACATTGGGCAGAGGGTTTCAACATGATCTCCAGGAACAAGCAGGAATGTAGTCTTCACATATGGGTATCGTCAGCACCAACGGAGCCTGTGCAGGAACGTTTTTGGGAGCATCCGTCAGCACATGGGCGCCGCCTTCCTGCCTTTCCAACTGTCCCTCTTCAGTTCTTCGTTTTCCACAGAGCCAACAGGTCATATACCCTGTCACCGCAGAAAACTTCTTCTTTAAACTTGTTTTCTAGTGGTCGCGCCTGCCTCCGCTCGATGCCTACCGGTATGGCAGGTTCCCTTTTCTTCTTTTCAAAAAAAAAAACAACTTTCTGAAGTGTTTCTCTTCAGAAACTTTTCTTTTTGGTGCTAGGCACCATTTTGGGCATTATGCCTCATTTTCCTTAATGGAAAAACCAGCTAGTCGTTTTAAAAAATGTACTAAGTGTGGCGGTACCATTTCCGTCACCGACACCCATGACTGGTGTCTCAAATGTTTAGGGCCTGACCATTCTCCATCGGAGTGTTCATCTTGTATGGGCATAACTAAAAGAGGAAGACGAAACCAGGCTGCAAAGCTCAGTACCCTCTTTTCTTCAGATGTGATGTCCGTTGCATCGACGTCTTCCAGAGCCTCGTCTTCCTCCCATGGATCTTAGGTAACTAAACATAAGAGCCGGTCCTCAAAGGGTAGATCTCCTTCTAAGCATCGAGAAGCCATTGGCATTGCCCTTGAGGAAATTACACCGGCAAAACAGCTCCAGCGGGAGGCTTCAGCCTCCAAAGCACCAACAGGGCTCCAGGATGTTCTCGAGGCTTCGACCTCGGCAGAACTACTGGTGCCATGCTCAGGGGTTCCAGCCGCTTTTACCGGTACCAACACCCAGGCATCGACAGATTGGTACCGGACCAACTCGGTACCGACTTCGATCAATACCGATAACGTGCTTTGCATGAACATCGGGATCAGAGATATTTTGAGTCTTCCGATTCCGAAGACTCGGATAACTCTGCCGGTACCAGAGTGCTTCTCCCGGAAGACTCCTCTTCTCCTCAACGCAGAATGTCTCCTCCGGAGGATATGTCTTTTCAGAATTTTATTCGTGATGTGGCCCGAGGCCTATCAATCACAGTAGCTCCTGAAAAAGAACCTAGAGCAAAGGAATTGGAATTCCTCCAATACCCTAAGGCTCCCAAGGAAGCAGCTACTCTGCCCATTCATGAAATTCTTCATGATTTGATGCTCAGAATGTGGGAAACACCTTTGACCACATCTCCTCATTCTAGGAGACTCGATACCATGTATCGAGTTCCACCATGTCCTGGTTTTCAAAAGACTCGGCTGCCACACCATTCAATGGTAGTGGAATCAGTCATGCGTAGGATGAAAAGTGCAAAAAGACATGCATCCAATCCTCCAAGTTGTGAATGCAGGACTCTTGATGCCTTTGGACGTCAAACATTTCAGGCTTCCATGCTTTCAGCTAGGATCAGCTCATATATTTTATATATTGGAATGTTCCTCAAGGAAGTCACAGGAGACTTGGAGCTTATGAGCCCCCTTCTCCCTGATGACAAACGACAAGACTTCCTTACTCTTGTCAAGCATGCTCAAGACGTTTCCAAGTTTGTAAATCGTGCAGCATTTGACTGCTATGAATGCATCAGCAGAACGTCTGCTATTGCCATTGGTGCACGTCGGATTGCCTGGCTTCAGGCATCAGACTTGGAAATTTGGGTGCAGGACAAATTAGGAAACATCCCTTGCACAGGAGAAAACCTCTTTGGCAAAAATTGGCAGGAAAGGGCTAATGAGATAGATGCTGACAATATCACTTTAGACAGATTGTCAAACTCTACCCCACTCCAGCCAAAAAGAAACCCTATAAAAAACCCTTTTTCAGTAAAAAGAGAAAGTTTTATCCGTCCTATACCCAGCAATGGCAAGATCAGGGTCAGGTTGCCCAAAAGGAACAGCAGCAACAATCCAGACAACAAAAGAAGCCAAAAGGCACGAGAGCTCAACCAGCTCCACAGGCTCAGCCCCCTCAAGGGCTTTGACTCCTTCCTAGAGAGCTTGCCTTTCCTGCCTCTGAAGGGTCCAGAACCCCTAAACATTCCAGGCAGGTTGTGTCATTTTGTCAACAGATGGCACCAAATAACAGCAGAAAATTGGACTCTGTCCATTGTAGGGGAGGGGTACAAGCTTCATTTTCACAGCATGCCCCCTCCTACAATCGTAAGACAGTTCAATTCCCAAACCTCTGCAGACAATCTTCTGGATCAAGAGGTCTCAACACTCCTTGCTTGGGAAGCAATAGAGGAAGTACCATTCTCCAACAGGGTACAGGGTTCTACTCCCCCTATTTTCTTATTCCAAAGAAAACAGGAGGACACAGACCCATTCTAGACCTCAGAGAATTGAACAAGTATCTGTTCCAAGAAAAGTTCAAAATTATTTCTCTGGGAACTCTTCTGCCATACCTTCAAAGTCAGGATTGGCTTTGCTCTCTAGATCTAAAAGATGCATATACTCACATTCTGTCCATCCAGATCACATTCTTACGATTCCTTTTCAAGGGAAAACACTTCCAATACAGGGTTCTTCCCTTTGGTCTGGCTTCGGCACCAAGAGTATTCACAAAATGCATGGCAGTAATAGCTGCATTCCTGCGAACCCTAGGGATATTCGTCTTCCCTTACTTAGATGACTGGCTCATTCGAGCCCCCACAGTTCCAGAGGCCAGCTCTGCACTGTCTCACACAATGCGAATCCTACAGTACTTGGGATTGGTCATAAACCTCTCAAAATCCCAACTTGCTCCGTCTCAGTCCCCGGAGTTCATAGGAGCTCGTTTAGATACCAGACAGTCAAGGGCTTTTCTCCCACAGTCCCGCTGTCTTCGAATAGTGCAACTAGCTTCTCAAGCAGCGGTTAAGTCCTCCCTAACTGCTCAAGAACTACTACAACTATTGGGACATATAGCATCCACGGTTCATGTGGTTTCATATGCGAGCAGCCCAGTGGACCCTATCCACACAGTGGACACAAGCCACAGGACATCTGTCAGACAAGATATCAAACTCACGACTGATCTTGTCCCTCCAATGGTGGCAATCGCTGGAAAATCTTCTAGTGGGGTCTCCTTTCCAGCAACCCCTATTCCAGGCCACCCTAACAACACATACATCACAGGTGGGATGGGGAGCACACCTGCACCATCTCTCTACCCAGGGTATCTGGACTCCACAGGAGGCTTGTCTTCACATAAACCTCCTGGAACTCAGAGCAATCTATCTAGCTCTTCGAGTATTCCATGCCCAGCTCAGCTACAAGACAGTCCTAGTCCAAACGGATAATCAAGTAGCCATGTTCTATGTGAACAAGCAGGGCAGAACAGGCTCTCTGTCGTTATGCAACGAAGCTTTACGACTATGGGCCCTCGCCAGAGAGCATCAAATTCACCTTCTTGTGGTATATCTTCCAGGCACTCAAAACCTTTGGGCAGATAAACTCAGCCGAGTATTGCTGCCTCACAAATGGTCTCTCCACCTAGACCAGGTGGCCAAGATATTTCAGATCTGGGGAACCCCAGACATAGACCTATTTGCAAGTCCACTGAATGCAAAACTTCCCCGGTTCTGTTCCAGAATTCCGGCTCCAAATTGCCAGGCAAGGGACGCTTTCCTCCTTCACTGGGGTCAGGACTTCCTCTATGCCTTCCCACCCATTCCCCTCATCCCCAAAACACTCTTCAAGCTTCAGAGAGACAGAGGTCATATGATCCTCATAGCGCCATGGTGGCCACAACAAACGTGGTATCCCCTGCTTCTACATCTCTCTCAATCTGCACCTCTTGAGTTAGGTTGTGCCTCGGACCTTCTCTCCCAAGAGAACGGGATGCTATATCACCCGAATCCCCAATCCCTGCATCTCAGGGCTTGGTTGCTGAAAGTCTAGAACTGCAGGATCTTAACCTTTCCCAACAGGTACAGGATATCCTTCAGGCTTCTAGAAAACCTTCCACAAGACGTTCTTATGCCTTTAAGTGGAAACATTTTACAATATGGTGTTCTCAAAAGGGCTTAAACCCCCTTGTGATAACCTTTGGAATCGGTACTGGAGTACCTATTTCATTTATCAAATTCTGGTCTAAAGACCAATTCAGTAAGAGTCCATCTTAGTGCAATTGCAGCTTCCTATAAGCCTCTAAATGGACAACCAATTTCCTCTCATCCACTCATAGCAAGATTTATGAGAGGTCTTCTATTAACAAAGCCTCTCATCAGGCCACCACCGGTGCCATGGGATTTAAATCTAGTTCTCGGACAGCTCATGAAAGCGCCCTTTGAACCTTTAGCCACAACACACCCAAAGTTTTTGTCTTGGAAGTTCATCTTCCTAATCGCAATCACCTCTGCACGTCGCATTAGTGAATTGCAAGCTTTAGTGGCTGATCCCCCTTATACAAGGTTTCACCATGATAAGGTTGTTCTCAGAACTCATCCACATTTTATGCCAAAGGTGGTTTCGCCTTTTCATTTAAATCAATCGATTTACCTTCCTGTATTCTTTCTGAGGCCTCATGCCTCTAATGCAGAAAAGAACCTTCATACTTTGGACTGTAAAAGAGCCTTGGCTTTTTACCTACAAAGAACACAGCAACACAGAAAGTCTTCTCAACTTTTTGTTGCTTTTGATTCTAGTCATTTGGGACTTCCAGTCTCCAAAAGAACTCTATCTAAATGGATTGCACAATGCATATCCTTTACTTAGGAGAGTACGGGTCTTCCTCTCCAAGGCCATGTCACAGCACATAATGTGAGAGCCATGGCAGCCTCTATGGCTAACCTTCACTCTGTGTCTATTGATGACATATGTCGAGCAGCCACCTGGGCTTCGGTGCATACCTTCACAGCCCATTACTGCCTAGATAAAGCCTCCCATCGGGATGCCTTCTTTGGCCAGGCTGTTCTTCAACATCTCTTTCAGACTTCATTAAACTCCTACCCACCAACCCTGGTAGGATGCCAGAGATCCATGGGAGGAAGCATGGCCCACCTCACTATAGGTGGCAGCTTCCTGGGACCATCTCCCAGGCATCTTCAGCTAGGGAGTCCCCATATGTGAAGACTACATTGCTGCTTGTTCCTGGAGATAGCGTAGTTACTCACCTGTAACAGGTGATCTCCGGGAACAGCAGGAATTTAGTCTTCACAACCCACCCACCTCCCCTAGATGTCTCTCTATCTCGGTCTCTTTCCTCTCTCCCTCTATCCTTTCACGCAGCTACAAACTTAACTGAAGAGGGACAGTTGGAAAGGCGGGAAGGCAGCACGCATGTGCTGAGAGATGCTCCCAAAAGCGTTCCTATTGGACGCTGGGGAGCGTTACCGCGCAGGCTCCGTCGGTGCCGACAATACCCATATGTGAATACTAAATTCCTGCTGTTCCTGGAGATCACCTGTTACAGGTGAGTAACTACGCTTTATCCATGATGACGCCTAAAACATTTTCCTGGGTGGTGGTTCCTAATGTGGAACCTTGCATCGTGTAACCATAATTTGGGTTATTCTTTCCTAGGTGCATAACTTTGCACTTCTCCACATTCAATTTCATCTGCCATTTGAACATCCAGTATTCCAGTTTATCAAGGTCCTCTTGCAATTTTTCTTACAATCTTCTTGGGTTTTAACATCTTTGAATAATTTTGTGTCCTCTGCAAATTTGATTACCTCACTCGTTATTCCCATTTCCAAGTCATTTACAAATATGTTAAAAAGCTGCAGACCCACCACAGATCCATGGGGTACTCCACTATTCACCTTTCTCCATTGGGAAAATTAGCCATTTAGCCCTATCCTCTAATTTCTATCTTTTAACCAGTTCCTGATCCACATAAGAACATAAGAACATAAGATATGCCATACTGGGTCAGACCAAAGTCCATCAAGCCCAGTATTCTGTTTCCAACAGTGGCCAATCTAGGTCATATGTACCTAGCAGTTTCCCCAAGAGACACAAGTTCCACAATGCTTGTACTGGGTCAAGCATTGATATCTTCGGTCACTTCTTAATAATGGTTTATGGACCTTTCCTCCAGGAACTTGTCCAAACCTTTTTTAAACCCAGCTATAACAGCCTTTACTACATCCTCCGGTAACAAATTCCAGAGTTTGATTACACGTTGAGTGAAAAAATATTTTCTTTTATTAGTCTTAAATAGTTTACCCTGTAGCTTCATTGCATGTCCCCTAGTCTTTCTATATTCTGATAAGGTAAACAATCGATCTACGTTTACCCGTTCCACTCCGTTCATTAATTTATAGACTTCTATCATATCTCCCCTCAGCCGTCTCTTTTCCAGGTTAAAGAGCCCTAACCTTTTTAGCCTTTCTTCATAGGAGTATCCTTCCATCCCCTTTACCATTTTGGTGGCTCTTCTCTGAACCTTTTCTAAAATCGCTATATCCTTTTTAAGATACAGCGACCAGAATTGCACACAATATTCAAGGTGCGGTCTCACCATGGAACGATATAGAGACATTATAATATCTTTTGTTTTATTTTCCATTCCTTTCCTTATCATACCTAGCATTCTATTTGCTCTCTTGGCCGCCGCTGCACACTGGGCCGAGGGTTTTAACATGGTATCCACAATGACGCCTAAATCTTTTTCCTGGGTGGTGGTTCCTAATGTGGAACCTTGCATCGTGTAACCGTAGTTTGGGTTGTTCTTCCCTAGGTGCATAACCTTGCACTTGTCCACATTAAATTTCATCTGCCATTTTGATGCCCAGTCTTCCAATTTATCAAGATCCTCTTGCAATTTTTCACAATCCTCTTGGGTTTTAACAACTTTAAATAGTTTTGTGTCATCTGCAAATTTGATAATCTCACTCGTTATTCCACTTTCCAGGTCATTTATGAATATGTCAAAAAGCAGCAGACCCAGCACAGATCCCTGGGATACACCACTATTCACCTTTCTCCATTGGGAAAATTGGCCATTTAGCCCTACCCTCTGCTTTCTATCTTTTAACCAGTTCCTGATCCACAATAGTACACTGCCTCCTATCCCATGACTCTTTAGTTTTGCCAAAAGTCTCTGATGAGGGACCTTGTCAAAGGCTTTCTGAAAGTCCAGATACACAATATCAACCGACTCACCTTTGTCCACCTGTTTATTCACTCCTTCAAAAAAACATAACAGATTAGTAAGACAAGATCTTCCTTGTCTAAAGCCATGTTGGCTGTCTCCCATTAGGTTGTGACTATCTATATGCTGAGTAATTTTATTCTTTATGATGGTTTCTACCATTTTTCCTGGTACTGACGTCAGGCTCACCGGTCTGTAGTTTCCCGGGGATCACCCCTGGAACCCTTTTTAAAAATTGGTGTTACATTGGCGATCCTCCAATCTTCAGGTATTAGAGATGATTTTAATGATAGTTCACAGATTACTGATAGCAGGTCTGCAATCTCATATTTCAGTTCTTTCAACACCCTTGGATGTATACCGTCCGGCCCAGGTGATTTGCTACTCTTCAGTTTATCTAATAGTTGTAAGACATCTTCCCGATGTATCGATATTTCCTTCAATTCTTCCACACCTTGAAATACCACTTCAGTCATGGGTAACATCCCTACATCTTCCTCAGTAAAGACCGAAGCAAAGAATTCATTCAGTCTCTCCGCTATTGCCTTGTCGCCTCTTAGTGCTCCTTTAACCCTTTTATCATCTAATGGACCAACTGACTCTCTCACAGGTTTTTTGTTACGAGTGCACTGCCTCCTATCCATGACTTTTTAATTTCACCAAGAGTCTCTCATGGGGGACCTTGTCAAAGGCTTTCTGAAATTCCAGATACATTATATATCAAGCAACTCACCTTTGTCTACCTGTTTATTCACACCTTCAAAAAACAGATTAATAAGACAAGATCTTCCTTGTCTAAAGCCATGTTGGCTGTCTCCCAATAAGCCATGACTATCTACATGTTCAGTAATTTTGTTCTTTATGATGGTTTCTACCATTTTTTCCCGGTACTGTCGTCAGGCTCACCGGTCTGTAGTTTCCCATATCACTCCTGGAACCCTTTTTAAAAATTGGCATTACCTTGGCCATCCTCCAATCTTCAGGCATTGCAAATGATTTTAATGATAGTTCACAGATTACTAATAGTAGGGCTGCAATCTCATACTTCAGTTCTTTCAACACTCTTGGATGTATACCATCCGGTCCAGGTGATTTGCTACTCTTCAGTTTATCAAATAGTTGTAATACATCTTCCTGATGTATTGATATTTCTTTCAATTTTTCTGCGGCATTACCTTTAAATACCATTTCGGTCGTAACATCCCTACATCTTCCTCAGTAAAGACTGAAGCAAAGAATTCATTCAGTCTCTCCGCTATGGCCTTGTCCCCTCTTAGTGCCCCTTTTACCCCTCTATCATCTAATGGTCCAACTGACTCTCTCACAGATGTTTTGCTACAAATGCATTTGAAAAAGTCTTTATTATGCATTTTTGCTTCCACAGCAAGTTTCTTCTCAAATTCTCTCTTTGCCTGCCTTATCAATGCCTTGCATCTAACTTGCCAGCGCTTATATTGTTTCCAGTTTGTCATTAAGCTCCTTTTTCCATTTCCTGAAAGATGCTTTTTTTGACAACAGCAGCTCTCTGACCTCACCTTTAAACCATGCTGGCAGTTTTTTGGACTTCCTTCCACTTTTCTTAAAGCATGGAATACTGCTGGTCTGGGCTTCCAAGATAGTATTTTTAAACACCCATGTTTAATGTAAATCTTTTATCTTTGCAAGTGCTCCTTTTAGTTTTTTCTTAACCAATTTTCCTCATTTTATCATAATCTCTTTTTTTGAAAGTTAAAAGGTAGTACTGCGGATTTCCTTGCCGTCCTTCCTCCATTTAGTAAATCAAACGTGATCATGCTATCATCACTATTGCCAAATGGCCCTAATGCCCTCATTTCTTATTTTCTCCTGTAGGAAAAAACACCATACTCCAGAGCTGCAGGACAAGGGACAAATGAAGGTTTCTGTATCCTAGCTACTGTTCCCACCTCCCCCTACTCCCTAGTGGCTGGCTTTGTCTGACTGATGGTTGCCAGGGCCCTGGGGCAGAAACTGAGCCAGATTTGTCAGATGTGCTGAGGACTCAGGAGTTTAGGATTGCCATCTAAATTATTTTAGGATTCTACAACTTTGTAAAGTAGCTGTCTTAGTCAGAATGAGATCTAAATTGTCTGGGGATTTTTAGAGTTTAGCTCTATAGCTCACCAGTACTCCTTCCTCACTGTGCAGACAGAGTAAGTGCTAAGTTCCAGCCAATGGAAATGCTGCACTAGTCACAGGAAGGGTGGGCTGATTTTCTGCATAAGGTCTGGGAGAAAGGCAGTAGAATAAGTGGGTTTCTTTATAGGGGTAGGTGGGGTTGCTGAGAAAGGGTAGAAATGTAAGAAGAATGGGGTAAAGTGTGAGGAGGCTATTGCAGGCTGAGAAAAAGAACTGGTAGCAAAAGCAAGAACTGAGGACATGGAAGTAGAGGAGTGCAGAAGTGGTACAGCACCAGTAGACAGACACAGAATCTGTCTGTCTGAAAAGTGCAGGTGTGTACCTGATTTGGGGGGTGGAGGGTGGATGAATGCATATGCATGTGTGCATGACTGAAGTACAACAGAGTGCATGCATGTGTATATGTTTCTGTGTCTCTGATGGAAATAGTCTTATATAAATAGAGTTTCCCTTTGAAAATTTCAGCTGGGGTGAAGAAGTCAGCTGTTACAAATGTGGAGGAGAGGGACACGTGTTTTAAAATAGGGGACATTTAGGCATCCTGACCAAAGTAATATGATTCCAGGGACAAAGCCTTAAAATACAGGACTGTCCCATATAATATGGGATGGTTGGTCACTTTACCTTCTGGCAATATATAGATCCATCACATGCTCATCGTCCATGCTCAGTATGGGAGCCCTGCAAATACAGCTAACTGAGCCCTCCTCCCACCAAGTGATCCACCTCCCGCAGTCATTGAGCAGGAGACAGTGCTCAGGCCCATGAACTACTAGCAACTGTAGTTTCCAAGCATAGTAATAGCCATGATATCAAGCAGGAAGTGTTTTTCTTTGTTTAAAAGAGGGGGAAGGGGTGGCAGCTGTTGAGCCCCGATTCCCTTATGCATCTGTTCACCACCTATGTGTTATCCTTCCTATTCTCCTAGATCAGGGGTTCTCAACCCAGTCCTCCGGCCACGCTTAACCAGTCAGGTTTTCAGGATGACCGCACTGAAGATGCATGAGAGAGATTTCCATACAGTTGCAATAGTGCAAATCTTTCTCATGCATATTCATAGGAGTTATCCTGAAAACATGACTGACTGGCTAGCTGGCTGGGTAGGTCCCAAGGTTGATAACCCCTGTCCTAGACATATCTTAGTCCCGAGTTGTTATGTCATCTGATTTTGCTTAGAGTGTAAGCTCTGATGAGCAGGAAATGGCCCATGGAGATGTACAGGACCTTGTAGCACCATACAAATGATTAGAAGTTGTAGTAGAGGCAATGGCAGCTCCCTAAACTCTTCTCCAATAAATACTCTCCTTATACCCCCATTCCCATTCCAAACCTGCTGCAGTCATTGCTTCTGGAGCAGCCGTTCTCGTTGGGTCCAGCACAGTGAAGATCTTAGTGAGTCTGAGCCATGCAGTGCCAACTTCAATGTTTTTCTTTTAAGAGCATGAGAACAGAGTCTGAACACCATGTAGCTCAAACACACAGAAAGTGGCCCAGTGCCAGAAGAAAACGGAAAAACTGGTTTGGAGGTAGCACTAGTTGTAAGCTTAAAGGAAAGGCTACCAGAGTTTTTGCAGGCAAATCTGGGACACTTACCAGAAGTTGGTAGTGGAGAAGGAAGGGACATGTTAGTCCAGATTAGAGCAACATAGTGTAAAGGGTTTTCAGCCTTCTGTCGGGGAGGGTTATGAGGACCTTGTTTTCTTTTTAACTCCATCCGCCATCCAACATCCATCCCATGACAGCAACAATAGCCGTTCTAACCACATAAATCAACAGCGAAATAGAAACAGTGATATAGTTCCCCCTACCTGTGCAAACTATAAAAGTAAGTGATGTTTTAAGATATAAACTGGAGGTGTTGGAAAACGCCTCCAGGGCAGTAAATCTTCGAGTTTTGAATTTCCCACGTCTCCCTGGTGTTGCAGCTGTTGACATGTTTAAGCGTTACATGTTGGAGATTCTGAAAATTCCAGCTGAATTAATTCCACCCTTAAGTAAGGTTTATTATCTACCTCGAGGAAAGAAGAGTTCTGAGGCCCCTGTGGCAGTGTCTACAGTGAACTTTAACGTTCTGGATGTGTCTGGCCTGCTCGCAGACTCTGGGGGTGAATGTTCTGTACCTACTCCTTCAACCTTAATGGTTCAATGTGCCCTTGTAACAGATAAATATTGGCTTCTCAAGGTTTTCTTTAAAAAAAAGATTGCAAACTTTTTTGGGCTGTAAAATATCAATGTTTCCTGACTTAGTTAAGGAAACTCAGAGGAGGAGAAAGCAATTTTTGCTATATAAGGAAGGGGTTTTGAAAATTGGTGGATCTTTCTTCCTTAGATTTCCATGCAGGTGCTTGGTCATTATTGAAGATCTTAAATATGTTTTCTCTGATCCTAGTGATCTGAATGTTTTCATTAATGCCAGACTTCCTGTTAATAATATGCCTATAACTGCACCAGAGTAATTTGTGACATCTTGTATATCCTCGTTTTTGGTCAAGTATCCTGGGTCTCCCGCAGTCACTGACATCTATGGGATTTTCTATATTGTACTTTTCCAAAGTCTCTGCTTTGGTTAGATGTTTTCTTTCTTCCCCCCCCCCCCCCCCCTCCTAAATCTGGATTATAATGGAGCATATTTTCTTGTTGTTCTTCTACTTGTTTCCTTATTTGAATTGATATTCATATATACTCTGTTTTTCTCTGTAAGGAATGTTGTAATTTCTTGCTGGATTTGTTAAAATTTCAATAAATAGATAATTAAAAAAAAAAAAAAGTAAGTGATGTAAGTTCTAAAAACTAACAGTCAAATCACTTAATTGGAAATATTTTTTTTTCTACACCCTCTGTCCCCATCAGTGGAATTGGGGACAGGAGGCTGTAAAAGCAGGTAGGAGCCAGACACAGCTCTGAAATCAGGAACCTCTGTAACCTTCCAGAAAGGTGATAGGTAGGGAAGAAGTATTATAGTTATTAGCAGTAGTAGTATACTGGATGAAGGGTAGGAGGTGGGAGTTGAGACAGTACGCATTTTGAAGGAAGCGCATGTGTAAAGGAGAGGAGCAAGCTAGGAAGAGAGGGTGTTGTGGGCAGTCTTGGAGCTGGACAGAGGGAGAGAGAGCAAGCGTATGGGGAAGAGATGGGCTAGAGAGGCAGCAGACTTCATTACAGAAGCACTCATTTGAAAAATACATAGTAGTCTAAGCCGGTGATTTTCGCTATCACTTCTGATATCAAGGTGGGGGCAGTACTGGGAGGAAGATACATGCAAGCAAGCAAGCAGAGAACTTGTTCATGTTTGCTTTTTTTCTTCTTCTTTTTTTTTTAAAGTACATCTTATGGAGGGGATCATCGCTGTAACATAGTATATAATGGCAGAAAAAGACCAAATTGTTCCACCTCATCTGCCCAACTGTGATTCTTCCACTTAGGTTAAATGAACATACAAATGTTCCCACAGTATAAGATACAGACCCTTAATCAACTTGTACTCTCATATAGCTTTAGAACTGTAGGCTGACCTTTTAAATATCTTGAAAACCTGAATGTGAGAGGAAGTGACATCATAAGTAAAGGGTGGCATCCTAAGTGTTAGGCTTCCATTCCAGTGCCACCATTTAAGCTATATTTAGCAACCCTCAGCAGCACAGCATGTGAAAAACCATCACCTGACGCATAAGATTTGTTGGGTGATGTCGGTACGGAAGCACCTTGAAAAATTCAAATTTCATATGCAAGTAAAACACCTATGAGTCGTAGAGAGGAGCGAGACAATATGGCATCTAATTCAGATATGGGAGAGGAGCCCAAACAAGCTGGGGAGCCCTGCATCCAGGGTGATATGTGGTGCTGATTTCAGGAGTTCTGCAGAGAAGTCATATGGAGGGAGGAGTGGTCTAGTGGTTGGGGCAAATTACCTCAGGCCAGAAGGTCAGGGGTTCAAATCCCACTAGACAGCAACCTTGGGCCAGAAGGACTGGGGTTTCTAGTCCCACAGGTGCGCCATGTGGCCTTGGGCAAGCCACTTAACCCTCCATTGCCCATGTTCCCTGTAAGTATTAGTGTATGTGTGTCATATCCCCTCATATTAAATGTATCCCCCAATTGTGTTGTGACCACTTTGATTGAAGGATAAGGTGGTATACAAAACTGTCTAAATAAAGCTCAGTGAAAACAGAGCTGAGAGATGCAATGTCCAAAATATGGTGGGACTTGCAGGAGCTGGGGCAGAGGAACACATGGAGCAGCAAGCTGATGTGGCAGGAAGGGTGCATGCAGCCACAGAAGAATTGCAGTAGGTCATAGGTTTTCAACCCTGTCCTTGGGGAATCCTAGGCCAGTCAGGTTTTCCAAATTCCCACAATGAATATGCATAAGATAGATTTGCATACCATGTAGGCAGAACATGCAAATCTATCTCATGCATATTCACTGTGGGAATCCTGAAAACCCGACTGGCTTGGGGTTCCCTGAGGACAGGGTTGGAAACCTATGCAGTAGATGATGCATAATAAGGTAGAGGATCTGGAGACTAGATCCCAGTGTAGCAGCAGATAAGCATGCAATAAATAAATCCAGGAGTCTTTTCAAGGATCCAAGTCAGTTTAATGTGCACATGGCTCAAGCAATAAGCAATTTCAAAATGGCTGAGCAATGGCTTCTAGTAAAACAACAACTTTTATAGCTTTCTTGTCCATTCTAAGCATAGGCAAACTTTTCATTGGTCCCAGTACCCCTCTCACCCATCTATTGGTCCCGGTACTGATATGGCTACCCAATCGGGACTCTGGTCTGGGCCCAGCACCTGGTTGCCCCCCTTCTAGTCCCAATTACAATGGTCAGTGTCTCCAACTTGTTACTTCTCTCCTCCAAGGTCGCTGAGCTTGTTAAAACATATGGGAAGCAGGGCACTGTAACCTTGCTTTTTGCAGAGTTAATTAATTCCATAGAAGCTGTGCTCTCTTATCAGTACCAATTAGAGCTGTTTTCTGTCTTTTATAAGTTTCGTTTCTGCTTAGCTATGTTCAGTTAAACTGAGTTAAGTTTCAATTCTATGGTGTCATCATTCAGGGGGGTTTTCATTCCTCTGGGCCTAACTACAGGCTTCAGTTACAGGTCAAGCTGCTCAGGCCTGTCTGCTTAGTTCAATTAGCATGGATCATAGGCCGTCGCCTACCACATTCCCCCCTTTGATTATTCTCACCCGCATGTTAATAAGGTGTGAGAATCAAATCACATAATACTAGGTAAAGGTATCACTCTGTGGTATAGGGTAGTAAGTTCACATAGCTAGCATCTTTGTAGCTGTCTTACGCTCTACAGTGTTATTAATAACTGAAGTTATCATTTGCAAGCAAAATGGCAAGAAACAAGGGAGCAACAGGCAGATAGTCAAAGTCCATAGTTTGGCAAGAGTGGGAAAAAGAACTAAAGGATTAGAAGGTTCGGTTGCATCTTTGTTGTGCTGTCGTAAAGCTTCTGATTTAGACAGACCAGCTGTCCATCCTTCGTAGTAGATTGTGGTCCAGTCCGAACAAAACACAAACTGTCAACAATGGGGTGGGCCAATACCCACTCACTAGTAGTATTATGTAAATCAGTCTGATTGTATAGGATAGAATAGTTCAGTTCTTGCGTCTCCCAGGGCCACTGATCTCCCATCTTAGTTCCTCCACAATAGAAACAGTCAGAAGTGTGGAGACTAGATGCTATTGCTCCAGTAAGTTCAAGAAACAAGTTCTGGTGGTGGTATGAGGAATTGCAACGGTGGCTTGCATAGCCTTGTAGAAAGTCAAGATCTAGAACAACTTTTGGATTGGAGAGTATACCAATGCAAGTATAGGAAGAATGATAAAACAAGGTCTGAGTGACCTTCGGTCCAGTTCATGTTGTACTTATACAGGCTGCCCAGGGAGATAAGGCAAAAGTCATTTCAAAGCACTCCAAGGCTGCTGCCAAAATAAAGCAATAATAATAATTCATAATGGGCATAGTCTCTGGAAAATTGGTGGAACTGTCGACTTCCACAACAGATAACAGATGTAGGGTTGATTGTAGATCCTCAAGCTTCTGCCGTACGTAGACCTACCAGCGTTTTGGCAGGAGTAGGGCTGTAGATTCCAAAGTATCACTGTCCTCTGGGATGTCTCAATTTCTTAAAATATCATAGCATAGTCTCTTAGGCTATTATTGCTTCCTTAGAGCAGTTCACTCTTTAGGAGATCAAAACAGTCTTTTCAGAGTATTTAAACACAGTCTCTTAGAAGATTCAATTTCTTAACACAACACAGTCTCTTTCTGATGATTGCAGGTTTTTTTCAGATGCGAGGCTTACCTTCAGATAAACAAACAGTCTTGAAATAGTGCAGTTTCTGAGGGACCAATAAGTCTTAGGGCCGTGGTTGTTGTCGTAGGGTGAGGTGCAATGGAGTCTCAGGATGCTGTACAGTAGTCCAGTGATCAGGTTCAAGAGCAGCTGCTGGCTTCACTTGATTATGATGGGTCCAAGGTTCAAATTCTGCGACTTTTACTGCAGTTGGAGTTGTTGACAGGATGACGACATAGGGTCCCCTCCAATGCAGGGCTAACAGTATCTTTCTCCACTCTTTGATCCACACCGAGACTCCAGGCTTGAAAGGATGCAGGGGTGCAGGCAAATTGATGAGTAATCGATTTTTGTACCCAGGTATGAAGACTTCTGCAAAACAGAACTTAAAACCAATAGTTCATGTCTAATAATTTCAGATCCTATCTGTCTCATATCTCCTTTTATTTCCTATACAATAGGCAGGGGTTGCGCATACAGAATTTCAAAAGGGAAAACTCCTAAAGACTTAGCAGGGGCTAAGTATATCCTAAGAAGGGCTATAGGAAGAACCTAGGGCCACTTCAGGTAAACCTCTTGGCAAAGTTTAGACAACTGAGATTTCAGGGTTCTATTCATACATTCTACTTTTCCTAAATTCTGAGATCTATAGGCAGTATGTATCTATTAATATCAATATCTTGGGGCTATACTTAATGGACTTGCTTCCTAAGGTTATCCACCCTCATTCTTTGTACAGGGGCCCATATGCATGCAAGGTTGTAAGGGTATACTTGAAATCTGGGTACACATTTAGACAGGGCTCTTTTCCTATTGTTAGTGCTCTAGTGAGGACTATCAGTTCAGCTTTCTGTGGTGAAGTTTCTGGGGCCAGGGCTGAGGACTCAACTACCAAATCAGGGGTCACCACTGCATATCTAGCACAACAATGTCCATTGATGATGAAACTGCCTTCAGCCACAAAGAAAGTCTGTTCAGGGTTCTCCAGAGGGACATCAGTCAAATCCAGGTGGCTTGAGAATACAGTGTCCATAATTTCTAAACAGTCATGATCAGGGGATCAAGACCAACTGATAACAACATAGCAGGATTGAAAGCTTGACTGACCCTTCAGTTGTATCTGGGGTTTTCACACAACATACTCTAATATTTCAACATTCATAGATTTGTTAGCTAGTAATTTCCTTTGTGAAGGGATTTTTCTTTTAGTTTTTGCTTACTAGGAAGGCTGTAGCTGTAACAGCTTCTCAAATAAGGTCCAAGAGATTGAGTCAACACTCCCAGAACATTTCCTTGCGACTCATGAACATAGAGACTGTAAGGTTTTCTGGACATCTGGTAGACCCAGAATTGGTGACAACATCAGAGTGTTTTTTTTCAAAGATCAAAAGACTGCATCCTGTTCAAGTCCCCATTCCTCTGGAGACTTTTCCATTCCTTTGATAGCTTGATACAATGGTTTTTTTTTTTTTTTCTCTAGCAGCGCAAAATTGGGGATCCATATACAACATACTCTGTGGCACCCAAGAAGGCTCTCACTTGCCTCCTGGTGGTTGGAGTAGGAATACTGCATACAGCTGCTTTGCGTTCTGGTAAGGGTTCCAGGCGTCGAATTCCGCTGGACAACTGGAATCCTAGGTATTTAACTTGTTTGACATAATTATGCTTTGGCTCTTGAGACTTTGTATCCAGCCTCATTAAAAAGGTGCAAGAGTTCACTGGTGGCTGGTGGACATTCACTTTCTGAGTTGGTGGTTATGAGCAAGTTGTCCACATATTGAAGTAGAATTTTTTCTTTTTTTTTCTTTTTTTTTCTGGAGTTTCTGGATAACTTGTCAAATCTTTTGCTGAGTGAGGCGAGTTCTTGAATTCTTGAGGTAATCTTGTCCAGATGAGTTGGCCCCGCCTCCTTGTAGTGGGGTCTTGGGCTAAGCGTATGCAGAAAAAAACATCTTTTTAAGTCCAGAATGATGAAATGTATAGCTTCAGCAGAGATCAGTTCCAAGAGAATATAAGGATTTTGGTACCACTGGTTGTATAGTTTCAGCTGCATCATTCATTCTTTCTTAGATCCTGCACTGGGCGGTAATCACCTGTCCCAGGCTTCTTGACTGGCTTGAGGGTGACAATGGCAGGGGCTATGTTCTTCGCTAGGCCAGGTGGATTATCTTCTGCCCATCCTCCAGGTGGGGCTATGAGGTTGGTAAGTGTACAGCTTGTTGCTTTGGATGCAGGTGAATAGAACCGCCATTCTTCTTCTTGGGGACAGTTAACACCATCAGGCCAGCAGATTTTGAGTTTCATTTTTTTCTTCCTTCAACAGAGGATATCTGTGCTTGAAGCTTTGCAAGCAGGTCTCGGCCCAAAAATGGAATAGGGCATTCAGGCATATACAGGAACTGGTACATTATTATTATTATTTTTTTTTCTAGTTCACACATGTGGTTCTGCAGAAAAGGCTTTGCGAGAAAAACACAGGGGCTACTGGCTTTAGTATTCTGCTCCTGTATCCCCCATAAAAGTCCATATATTGGTCCCCTATTTTTCAGACTGACTCCTGGGGACCCAGGGAAACTGGAGAGTCCGGTCTGGCCTAGTCTTCATCCATGCTGTAGCCCTCTTCGGCTGCCACTCACGCTATAGCTGCTTCACTCTCGTGCTGAAACACTGTGCTTGGTTTATTGTTTTATGACTTTGCAATCAAGTACTCCCTCGGGAGTCAAGATACGGGCATTCACTTCTCTAATGTCCTTCTTTTTCTATAATGGGCGTACTCACACCCAGTTTTTCACTTCCTCTGTTCCTTCGATTAGGATAATCTCCTCACATCATTCAACTAAAATATCATTCACTTTCTCTGTTACATTTATTTTCACAATTCACACACCCTCTGATTAACTTTCATTTAACCATTATGCCTGCAAATTCATCCAGTTCTTTGCAATTTCCGTTCATTAGTTCAATCAAGTCCTAAAACTTCTCAGTGTATAATGCAGTTTTTTTCAGTTCTAAACAAGTCTGGTCAGCTGACTTTCACTTCTAGTCCGGAGGGGGTGGACATTCCCCTGTTGCAGAGGTGGCTAGCAAACTACTTGGGAATCTGTAGTCCCCCCCTTAAGCACTCTGAACTGAACTACTTACAGAGAGAGAGAGAGAGACGAGACAGGATATCTAGAAATTCTGGGGCAAAATCCTGATTGGGACAGAGACATTTCATAATCTTCAGTAAATCCCTTACTGAAATTCTTGATCATACTTGAAAAGACACTTATTATTTCTGTAAACATAGGGCAGGCAGGAAACACTTAGATTGAGCACATACATCCATTATGCTTCTTATAGAGAGAACTATAGCTATCTGTCAGCATGTCTCTGCAAAAGAAATTATTTTTTTAGTTCAGGAAGCAAATATTTAAAAGACATTCCGGATATTTTTCATAAAATACAGTACACCTTTCCCTTTTTTTTTTTAAATACAGAAAAGCTAACTGATTTGTTCATTAGTAACCAGCACAGAGGGGAAGCATGCATTCAAATGACTTATACTCATTCATAAAAAGATAAACTTTGTTTTTAAAACTTTTGGTTAAACAGAGCTAGTGAAACCAGAGAAAAAACTAATTATAAATTCATCACGCTTCGATTAAATGAAGAGACTTTTCAAATCGGCAGTCCCTTTTCATTCCTAGGAGAAATTTCCTGCAGTCTCCAGCTGTCTCTCCAGAACCTTTTTTTTTTTTTTTTTTTTTTTTTAAGGATATGTGGAAGCCACACCCCTCTGCTCGCGGGGAAACAATTGAACTGTGCTCATAAAAAGAGACTTCTCATTCACATGGACAGAGATGCCAGAAAAAAACAATTTAAATCAATGTTAAGTCGTGATCTAATTACTTTGTAGATCAAAGGAAAAACAAAAACAGTTCTTTATCATTTCCTATTTAAACTGTTTCAGTGCTTACTGAAAATTTGAACATACAGCCGACAGAAATTCCTCTCACTTGGTCCGCAACCCATAAGGGATTAATACAAACTTAATCCTTTTCAGGCTAAACCCAAAAACTATCGGGACCCACAATCCTGACTAAACATTCTTATTAAATGATAAATAAATGATATATATTACATAACCACAGCAGAAGGAACAAAAACATATTAAATAAAACAGGTACAATTTGCCTGAAATAAGCACAAACTACCAGCATTGAGGTTTAAGCCTGCACAAGATTAGAAAGACGACACTAGACATTCTTTCCTTCAGACACGCCCCCTGTCAGTTTTTCACACTGCAGTAGAAAAACTAACTGGGTCAGACCAGCTTTTTGATTTCTAAAAATGACTGTAGATGTTTTGGGTCTTCATTCTGCTCTATTAATACAATTTCTTAATCAGTGAACTGTCACAAATTACTCAACAGAATAATCTCACATATATAACAAAAGGGAAACTCGCAGTTTCAACAGATAGCAAAAATCAAATACACAGGACGGACAATACACCAAACGCTTCATCCGTTTCGCGACCTAGACGCAGTCACCCGACTAGGAACTGCGCTAGTCCAGAGTCCACTCTGCTTGGTCCGTGCTGCCAGACCTCTCATTCACACTTCATTCACACAATCATGCTAGCAACGTATCTTAGAATGCATTCCTTTCTATCTATTCTGACTAGTCTTTTTCCCAATTACAAAAAGGATGAGGGTTTCACCCGGCGAATTCCCATGCGGGGTTACTCGGCCCTTCCTTGAGAGCTCTCTTACCAATTCCCAATATCTCGAGATTACAAATTCCAAGTTCCACTGGCAGTACTGCTCTTTCTATTTCTGTCTAGACATACCAAAAACCCAGTCCTGTCTGCTCTGACCAGGCTGAATCATGATTCTCTAAGTTTTCAAACTGCAGTTCTAACTCATCTGTCTAGACAGGTTTTCAAAACTATACTTACCAGATCTGGTTCCCAAGCTTCTGAGTTGGATCCTGGACTCCCCCGGGTCGGAAGTGTTAGCCAGCTGGACTCAGTGCCTGCCGAGGCCAGGCAGAACTCCCTCCGATACAAGAGGATCGGTGGGCCCAGGGAGATTCCCCTGCGTCGGATTGGCATGGTTCCAACTGGACCAAACCTCAAGGCGAATTACGTGGATTTATTCACTTGAACACTATCCACCACTCGCACTTCCCGGCCAACGCACCAAGAATGTAGCAGCAGATAAGCATGCAATAAATAAATCCAGGAGTCTTTTCAAGGATCCAAGCCAGTTTAATGTGCACATGGCTCAAGCAATAAGCAATTTCAAAATGGCTGAGCAATGGCTTCTAGTAAAACAACAACTTTTATAGCTTTCTTGTCCATTCTAAGCATAGGCAAACTTTTCATTGGTCCCAGTACCCCTCTCACCCATCTATTGGTCCCGGTACTGATATGGCTACCCAATCGGGACTCTGGTCTGGGCCCAGCACCTGGTTGCCCCCCTTCTAGTCCCAATTACAATGGTCAGTGTCTCCAACTTGTTACTTCTCTCCTCCAAGGTCGCTGAGCTTGTTAAAACATATGGGAAGCAGGGCACTGTAACCTTGCTTTTTGCAGAGTTAATTAATTCCATAGAAGCTGTGCTCTCTTATCAGTACCAATTAGAGCTGTTTTCTGTCTTTTATAAGTTTCGTTTCTGCTTAGCTATGTTCAGTTAAACTGAGTTAAGTTTCAATTCTATGGTGTCATCATTCAGGGGGGTTTTCATTCCTCTGGGCCTAACTACAGGCTTCAGTTACAGGTCAAGCTGCTCAGGCCTGTCTGCTTAGTTCAATTAGCATGGATCATAGGCCGTCGCCTACCACACCAGTGCTGTAATATTTGCATCAGGGGGAATCACAGAGACTGAAAAATATATCAGGCAGGGAAGGTGGTCTAGGATGTCTGCAAGTTTTTGCGTGACATGTAAGGAGGGAAACATGAGACTATGACAATTGGCCTGGAGAGAACACATTGAATGCTGGAGGCCTCCCTCAGGAAATAAGCCCTGGGACATAGCAGCCTGCCTTTCTCACTTTGCAGAGAAGGAATGGATTAAGAAAGACCTAATAAGAAAGGAGGTTTCAAGTGGGATAACTGAGATGAGATATTTCAAGACTTGACCCTGGTGACTGCAGCACAGACAGGCTTTAAAAGAAGTGACTGGTTACCTGAATAATGAACAAATACACTACAAATGGCTTGTTTCTTTTGGGTTGCAATTTAGAATTAAAGGCAACATTAAAAGAGTCCAGACAGTGAGCAAGACATAGGCACAAGTATGCAAGGATGGCACTAACAATCAGTACTGGTGCCTGGGAAAACCATATCAGTGCAACTGCAATTACAGCAGGTTCTGATTAAGGGAGAGATTACACTGTTTGTCCAAAACTGACAGCAGTGATGTGGAGCACGACCGAGGGCCTGTGCAGCTTAAGATAATGGTCTCCTAAGCTCCACATTCACCTATGGGGGCTTTAGATGATGTGCTCCATTTAGTGATGGATGCGATGGTCCATTAGCCTGGTTTGGTGGTTTTGGGGGATTTTAATCTTTCCAAGGTGGAAGGAGGAGTGAGCGATGCATCAGCTGTTTTGTTTTGTTTTTAATGTACTATGAGAGATATGGGGTTTGTACAAATTGTTTCTTCCCTACTCATAATAAAGATAATATTCTGGATTTTGTTTTTGTATTAGGGGGTTCTAGCGATGTGCAGCATATTTCTCACTGGGGATTAGAGGCAGTTCCCTGGTCCAATCATTCATTGGTTTTATTTGATCTGGATGTGGGAAATTATGTTCTTAAAACTGGACCAAAGATTGAGTCTAAGGGGTGAATGATATGGTCAACTTCGATGTTTTAAAATTGGAAATGGCTATTCATGATCTACAGGAAAGGTTCTGGTCATATAGATCAAGTTCAGCTGTGGAATCACCAGTTGCATGAGATCTTTCAGGGGGTTGTCCTTGTGAAGGTGATTAAAATTTGATGAGATAGGCAGGCACCATGGTATAAGAGCTTTTGTCAGGAGCTTAAGCGAGAGCTCCAGAGATTGGAGAGGCTGTGGCATAAGGTACAGAATAGTGGGACAAAGCAGGCATAGGTTGTTAAGACTGGAGAATGAAAAGCTGCATTAGTGGCAGCAAATACGGCTTATTGTACTAAACATCTTGAAAACCCTTTTCAACATAAAAAGGAAGTTCTTTAAGCTTTCTGGTGAACTGTTAGGTTCAGTACAGGAAAAGCAACATGGTGTTATCCCCCAGTTAAATCTAGATTATTTAGCCCACTACGTCTGCTAGAAAGTAAGGGTTCTTAGATGTAGGATAGATAGTTGGGTGGAGTCAGTAGGTTCAAAAGCCGGATTAAGTTCTTGGGGAGGTGGGGAAAACGTTTGGAGTCCCAGTTGCTATCCTTGGAAGAGGTGGAGCTGGTATTTAAGTCATTGCATCCAACATATTCACCACTTGAACCTTGTCCATGTGGTATGTTACAGTTGATACTGTAGCAGCAAAGCGCAGACAAACCAATGATACCAGGAGTCTGTTCAGAAGGTCCAAATCATTTATTTGTGCACAAGTCTCAAGCAAGACAATTTCAAAATGGCTGAGCAAAGTTTTCAAGCATTACAACAACTTTTATAGACTTCTGTTCCATTCTAGGTATAGAAAAACATTTCATTGGTCCCGGTACGCTCCCGTACCTCCCGTAGCCCCTCTATTGGTCCCGGTACTGATAAGTTTCTCCAATTATGTTCCCTCTGTGGGCTTCTGTAGGCATGACACCTGCCTGCCCCCCTTCTAGTCCCAATTACAATGGTCAGTTCATCAACTTGTTACTTTCACACTTTCAAGGCTATGGGACCATTTGTGCGTGCAGAAGAGCAAGGTTCTGTAACTCATCTGTCAGCACTCCTCAATATTTCTCTGCAAATGTACTTTTTCTTATCAGTAACTTTAAAACACATCTTTTCTGTATTTTTCCATTTCTTAATTCTGCAATTCTGCTTATCTAAGCTAATTCAATATTTCTACTGAGTTCTTTCTTACAATAGCAGCATATTGGGGGATGTGCAATCCTATATGCCTCTCCACAGGCCTCATTTACAGGTCAAGCTAGCCATGCTGGCCTGCCTATGTCAGACACCGTGGGTCACAGGCCTGCACCTGCCACATTCCCCCCTTTGATTAATCTCACCCTATTACTTAATAAGGTGTGAGAATTAAATCACTTTCCAGAGGATTCAAATCCTGATTAAAGGATTCTTACTAGTTCCACTAGGGCTAGCTTTATATAAAGCCATTATTCTAGTTGCGGTCTTCCGCTCTACTGTACTATCAATAGCACTATGAAGGGAGCGCATACAACATGGGATTAAACATGGTAAGCAGAGCACAACAGCAACAAGGATTAGTACTAAGATAACGAAAGTCTTAAATCCTCCCAGCCAAGAGAAAAGGTTAGCAAACCAATTAGGAAATTTCAAGGCGTGCCAAGTCTGTACTGGCACATAAGCATGTCTTTGCATATCTTTAGCAATTTCTTCAACTACTTGACCTTTATCATCTATTTTCAAACAGCAATTAGTTAAATTCAGTTTACCACATACTCCTCCTTCAGCTGCTAGCAAATAATCAAGTGCTAAACGATTTTGGTATATGGCAGTGCGCATCTGAGTACTTTGTCTAGCTAAGAGCGTGAGAGCATGACTAGTTTCATTAGTTATTATTTCAACTACTGCTTGTAAGCGAATAATACGATTAATCATATAAATTGGGGTACGATAACCATACATACCATCATCATTCCAAGTGGCAGGTCCATAATACTCAATAATTCTTTCTGGTGGCCAATCATCACCTTGCCACTTCTCCCACTTGCCTATCTGTAAGGCCTCTCTTTTCTGTCTAGATGCTCCTTTGTGTTTGTGTGGGTAGTATATACAGGGTATCCTAATTGTTCTCCATGTTCAGTGTTTAACAGGAAGAAAGAAGGTCTGATGGTTCCTAAGACACATGCTCCTCCCCATTGTGGTGGGAGTTGCGCATATGCTCGGTTTACCACAGATCCTATATAGGCCAGGTGGGGCTTGCCAGGCTTGGACTTTGGCAAGGTTAGTCCATAGACCTGCAAGTTCAGGAAATCTGGCTAATGGGTTAGGAGGTTCAGGATGTCTGATTCCTGACCACCATGCTACCTTCTTGGTCGTGGCATTATAGTATTTCTGGCTAAGACAGACCAGCTGTCCTACCTTTTGGGTGAACTGGGGTCCAGTTCTGGCAAAGCAAAGACGTCCAACGATTGAGTGCGCTAACACCCATTCACTGGTTGTCTTGTGTAATTCAGTCTGATTATAAATCATGGAATAATTCAATTCTTGGGCTTCCCAGGGCCATTGGTCTCCCATTTGGGTTCCGCCACAGAAATAACAATCATCTGTGATCTTAAGACTAGATACTGCTCCGGCTAATTCTAGAAACAAATTCTGTGAAGGGTGAGGGATCTCAAACTTATTTACATGCATAGCTTCATAAAAGGTATTATGAATATGATATTTAGATGACTTGTGGGCTTGGGTATTCAATCTAACATACACACAATGGTCCCTGGATCTGTTCCTCCTCCTGCAATACGTAAACCAAACTTATATCCTTGTT
Source organism: Ichthyophis bannanicus (assembly GCA_033557465.1). Classification (NCBI taxonomy): domain Eukaryota; kingdom Metazoa; phylum Chordata; class Amphibia; order Gymnophiona; family Ichthyophiidae; genus Ichthyophis; species Ichthyophis bannanicus. Next base: position 1,121,423,082 of record CM066031.1, on the reverse strand, counting down.
TCCATGCATGGGGTTATGTACACGCAAATGTAAGGGGTTGCAAGCATCTTTCTGACATTTATCATTTGTGGTTGGCTTGGTTAGAGTAGCCATCCGCTTATCTATCTTCTCATTAGTTATACCAGTGTTCCAGGTAGCATAGAAAACACATTCCCAATATGGGCAATAGTAATCTGCCGCTGTAGCAGTACTATACCCTGATCCTGTTTTACCTGTACACTTCCACCAATTCGTGGCACCTTCTGGACACATATACTTATGGTCATTTCGATACGCTTTCTCCCATGTACCACAGGTGGACTGACTATCTCTATTAATAGCATTACATGCATCAAAATTCAAAACAGCAGGTTTAGTAATGTCCTTAAGTGGTGGTGTAGCAGCTAATATAGGTCCATCTGCATCCTTCCATCTTATTTCCAACGTGTAATAGGATGGATTCTGATGCGGATTATAGCATGCTTTGATTTTGCCATGAGTGCAAACATTTAGTTCAGTGGTGTTATAAATACACCGAGTTATTGTTCCCTTGCAGGTATAGTAAGAATGGTAAAGCAAAGTCTGAGTTACTTTCAGTCCAGTTCTAGTAGAAGTAATGCAAGCTGTGCATGGAGGTAGAGCATAAGTCTGTTCAAAACCTCCAAAGAAGGCAACCAAGGCAAAGCAGAAGCAAAGATACATGTTGATGTTGATTGGAGTTCTTCTGAATCCTCAGCTTGCTGATCTTGATCACGACGGTCTATTATTCTTCGTCCCGTTTGCTAATGAAGCAATTTAACGGGTGCTGAGTGTTGATTGAAGATCCTCAAGGTGTCCAGCACACATTAACCAACTTAGCAATTCAGTTGGCTTGTGAAGTCTGGCTTAGTCAATGTGGTCTCAAAGTAGTGTGTCAAATCACACACAAATTGGGTTCGTTGAAACAAAACTGTTGCTGCATGGAAAACAGCAATCCTCTTCGAAAGACTTGGCTACTGCAAAGCACTTGTGATGAAGTGTCTATGCTGCTGGTTGCCGTCTCAGAGTAACTCGCAAGGGTACATCAGGGTGCTGCTCTGCTGTCCACCGTTCTGGTTCAGGATCGGCGGCGGGCTTGACTCGGCTGTGGTGGATCCAGGCGTCGATCTCGGCTACCTTTACTGCAGTTGGGGTAGACAGGATGACGGTGTACGGTCCCTTCCAATGGGGTTCCAACGGTATCTTCTTCCAATCTTTGATCCACACCGAAGTTCCAGGCTGGTAGGGATGCAAGGGTTCCGTCAAGTTGATAGGCAACTGGTCTTGGATCCACGTATGGAGAGTCTGCAGAACAAAACTAAGAGCTAGGAGTTCTTGTCTGGTTACTTCTGAACCAATCTGGGCTAGATTTCCTTTGACTCCCTGCACTATTGGTGGGGGTTTACCATACAAAACTTCAAAAGGGGAAAATCCTGTTGACTTTACAGGGGCTGAGCGTATTCTGAGTAAAGCTATGGGGAGCACTTGGGGCCATTTCAAGTGTGTCTCCTGACAAAGCTTAGACATTTGGGCTTTCAATGTACGATTCATTCGCTCAACTTTCCCTGAACTCTGGGGTCTGTATGCAGTGTGGAGCTTCCACTGTATCTGCAAAGCTTTTGCTAACTGCTGAGTAACTTGGGAGACAAATGAGGGTCCATTGTCTGACCCTATTACTGCTGGGATTCCAAATCTGGGGACAATCTCTCTCATTAAGGCTTTGGTAACTTCTCGGGCTTTCTCAGTTCTGGTTGGGAATGCTTCTACCCACCCAGAGAAAGTACAAACTAATACTAGTAGGTAATGGTATCCATTAGCTTTTGGCATTTCGGTGAAATCAACTTGGAGGTTGTGCATGGGGGTCACACCTCTTGACTGAACTCGGGGTGCTGTAATAAGGCCTTGCTTGGCATTATTCTTGGCACAGATTTGACATTGTCGGGCTACTGAGGCTGATATGGTTGTCATCAGAGGAATGTAGAAATGTGGTCTGAGTGCTTTCTCCATAGCACTCTTTCCATAATGGGTGGCTTCATGGAAAGCTTTAACAAAGGCTGGTCCTAACAATTCTGGAATTACTATTCTTCCCGGAGGTTGACTACCTTCTTCTGGTGGCAGCTCAATCCATCCATCTTTCAATACTCCCCCTTCTTTGTCACAATAGTAATCCAATTCTTTGGTGGTATATCGTGGGGTCCATAAATTCAAGGGTACTGGAAACAATGCTGCTTGCATTGGCATAGCCTGTGGGGCAATCTGTCCTGTCATAGCTGCTTGTCGTGCTGAGGCATCTGCGAATCTATTCCCTCGAGCAACTTCTCCTTTTCCTGCTTGATGTCCTCTACAATGCATGACAGCTACACGTGTTGGGGCCCAGACTGCATCAAGTAACATCAATATCTCGGGGCCATATTTGACTGATTTTCCTCCGGATGTGATGAGTCCTCTTTCTTTGTAGAGAGCTCCATGGGCATGCAAGGTAGTGAAAGCATATTTGGAATCTGTATATACATTCAGCACAAGTTTTTCTCCTAACAACAATGCTCTGGTGAGTGCTATCAATTCGGCTTTCTGGGCTGATGTGCCTGAGGCTAGGGCTGATGATTCAACTACTTCGTGTTGAGTGACGACTGCATATCCGGCACAGCGTCGTCCGTCAAGGATGAGACTGCTCCCATCAACATAATAGATCTGGTCAGGATTGTCTATGGGCACATCTGTTAGGTCAGGTCGACTTGAGAACACAGTTTCCATGACTTCGATACAGTCATGTTCTGGGAGTTCTTCACTGATGGGTATCAAGGTGGCTGGATTCAGGGCATGGCTCACTTCGAGTTGTATCTGTGGGTTTTCACATAACATGCTCTGGTACTTTAACATTCGGGAATTGGTGAGCCAATAATTTGCTTTCTGTTCCATAAGGGCAAGGACTGCATGTGGCACAGTGACTCGTATGTTCTGTCCTAATGTGAGTTTGTCTGCTTCACTCACTAATAGTGCTGTAGCTGCAACTGCTCTCAAGCAGGGTGGCCATCCTTTGGCCACAGGGTCCAATTGTTTCGATAGGTAGGCTACAGGTCGTTCCCAATTTCCTAATTTCTGAGTCAACATGCCTAAGGCATTTCCCTGTGCTTCATGTACAAACAAGTGGAAAGGTTTGTGGACATCTGGTAGTCCAAGTGCTGGTGATGACATCAATTCTTCTTTTAACTTCTGGAAGGCTGTATCCTGCTCAAGTCCCCACTCCAGTGGTGACTTCTCTTCTCCTTTTGTGGCTTCATACAGTGGTTTGGCAATTTGGGCAAAGTTGGGTATCCAGATTCGGCAATATCCTGCTGCTCCCAGAAAGGCTCTGACTTGCTTTCTGGTTGTTGGAGTTGGAATTCTACATACTGCTTCTTTTCTTTCTCTGCCTAATCTTCTGCTTCCTTGGGTAATACGAAAACCCAAGTATTTCACTTCTGTTTGGCATAGTTGTGCTTTGGCTCTGGAAACTTTATATCCAGCTTCATTTAGTAACTGCAAGAGATCTTGGGTGGCTCGTATACATTCTTTTTCTGATATGGCAGCTATCAACAGATCATCCACGTACTGGAGAAGTACTCTCCTCCCCGGGGCTACTGGATAGTTTGAAAGGTCTTGATTTAGTGCAGCACTAAAGATGGTAGGTGAATTCTTGAATCCTTGGGGTAATCTTGTCCAGGTGAGTTGACCCCCTCTTCCAGAGATGGGGTCTTGCCATTCGAATGCAAACAATATTTGGCTTACAGGGGCTAATCTTATGCAAAAGAATGCATCTTTTAAATCCAGTACAGTGAAATGGGTAGCTTCAGCAGGTATCAGTCCTAGAAGAGTGTAAGGATTGGGCACAACTGGATGTATAGTTTCAACTGCATCATTTACTCTTCTCAAATCTTGCACTGGGCGATAATCATCTGTCTCAGGTTTCTTTACTGGCAATAGTGGAGTGTTCCATGGGGATTGACATACTTTCAGTAGGCCATACTCAAGTAATCTCTGTAGGTGGCGATGAATGCCTTCAATTGCAGCTCTTGGGAGAGGGTACTGTTTGACGTGCACTGGTGTAGCGCTAGGCTTGAGGGTTACAATCACTGGTGCTATATGCTTGGCTAGGCCTGGGGGACTGCCTTCTGCCCATACTTCAAGTGGTGCATGAATGTTCTTTAAAGTTTGTTCAAAATAGGTATCTTGAATCGAATCATCAATGTAGTATCTCCACTCTTCTTCTCGGGGTACTGTCAGCAGCATTACTCCTGCTGGTTTGGCTTGCGAATTCACTGTCATTTGCATTTCTCCTTGCTCAGAGAAAGATATTTGGGCTTGAAGCTTGGCTAGCATGTCTCGTCCCAGTAATGGTACTGGACATTCGGGCATGTAAAGAAATTGATGCGTTACTTGCTGTCCTCCTAGACTGCATATTCGGTTTTGTAGAAAAGACTTTGTGGCTTTGGCACCAGTTGCTCCTATAATGGTGACTGCTTTCTTGGTGAATGGGGCTATCTTTTTGTCTATTACTGAATGTTCTGCTCCAGTATCAACCATAAAGTTCATAAATTGGTCTCCTATTTGTATTTCGACCATAGGCTCCTGGAGACCTAAAGCAAACTTGGAGCCCGGTCTGTCCTAATCCACGTCATCCTCTTCATGGGCCTGTGTGGCCAATGCTTGGATGGCTCCTCCTCCCCTCTCTCGCTGGAATTGTTCTCGATTGGCTCCTCCTCGGCCTCGGGGACGGCCTCGTCTTTCTTCTCGCCACTGATGATCGTTGTCGTCATCTTGCTGGGCGTCTTCGAGTTGCGGGCAAGTATCTCTCCAATGTCCTTCCTCTTTGCAGTAGGCGCATTGGTTCACGCCTAGTCTCTGGGTCCGGCCTCCGCCTTGACCCCGCCCTCTTCCTCTGCTCCTTCGATTAGGGACACCTCCCCTTTTCTTTTCAACTATGGCCGCAGCCAAAAAATCAGCTTTCTTCTTCATCTTTCTATCACATTCTCTCTGTCTTTCCGTATCACGATTCACATACACTTTATGAGCGACTTCCAATAACTGTGTTGCATTCATGCCCGCAAACCCTTCTAGTTTCTGTAATTTACGTCTAATGTCTGGTTGAGACTGGTTTACAAAAGCAGAATTCACCATGCATAAACTTCCTGGTGCCTCGGGATCATAGGGAGTATACATTCTATAAGCTTCAGTTAATCTTTCATAATAATCTGCTGGGCTCTCATCTATTCCTTGGATAATTCCTGCTACTTTGGAAAGGTTCATAGCTTTTTGGCCTCCTCTTCGCAGGCCTTGTAAAAAGCCTTGGCGAAAACGGGCTAGGGCGGTGGATCCTTCATCTGTATTTGGATCCCATTGGGGGTCTTCATTTGGGAATTCTCTCTGAGCTGCTTCTCTACGATCTATTATATTCTGCCCCTGCGCTGGAGCTGCAGGGTTTTCTGCCATCCATTCGATAGCTGCTTTTCTAATTCTCGCTCGTTCCTCTGTGGTAAATAGGGTGGTCAGGAGCTGACGGCAATCTGGCCAAGTGGGTTGGTGAGTTTCCATAATACTAGTTACTAATTCTGTCAGCTCCTGGGGCTTGCTAGTATAGGAGGCATAATGCGACCTCCAATTTAATAAATCAGTTGTAGAGAAAGGGATATACACATAAGTTAGGGGTCCCGCTACCACTTCATCATTATCATTCTTTACAGGCACCCCCGGGACTTGCCTTAAGGGAAACAGTTTGGCTGTCCTCGGCGTCATTTGAGTCTGGGATCTAAGGGCTATTGTCGTTGTCTTTGCAGGAGTTGCTGTCTTTTTCTCAACTGGTTTTGCTTTGGGTTTTTCTTTCACTGGCTTGCTAGTGCTAGCGCTGGCTTTCTCAATTATTTGTACACTTTCCTCTTCTTCTTCTTCTGGGGGATCCTCACTTCCCTCTTCTTCTAGCTCCGCTTCTGGCTCACTTTTTACATCCTCCTCTCTTCTCTCCGCTAATTCTCTCTCTTCCTCTTCTCCAGGAGGAGGGAGGTCAGGGATTGGGTCTGGCCTCGGCTCCGGCGGTCTCTGGGGTGCTGGGGCAGGACGCCGCCGGGCTATTCTTACTGGACCTGGGGTTCGGGGCTGCCTGAGGACTACTTCTGGGGAATCGGGATCTGCCAAGATGGGTTTCTTCTTGGCTTTCTTATCCTGCTCCTTCATTCTAGGCTGTTCCTTTCTCTGTCTAGAATCTGTTTTAGCTAACATTATTCTGCACTGTTCCTCATAACAGCGCTGCGCCCAGGAGGGCGGATCTTCACAAATACTTAACCAGGAATCTATATAGGGGTACTGATCTGGGTGCGCTACCCGCACTCTACGATGTATTGACTGGATAATCTCTACGGTGAACGTTCCCTCTCGGGGCCAGATGGGGTCTAGATCGGGCCACTCCCTAGTACACAAAATCTGCAAACGGGCTGCTGTCATTTTAATACCATAATCTCCTGAATATCCCTCTTTAAAATGTGCGATCATACATTCTAATGGAGTGTTTCTAGTAGACTCCGCCCCTCCCATTTCGATGTGTGCGCGCAACAACAGACAGAAGGGAAAAGGTGGGCGGACCGTGGGTAAGGGGTCCTCACGGCCCTGGAAACGTATAGGGAATACAGATAACAAGACAAGACGACAATCGCTTCCCCCTTTTCGCGACCTGAACGCGGTCGCCCCGGTCAGGAAATGCGCTAATCAGGGGTCAGCTCTCACTTGGTCCGTGCTGCCAGACCTCTCAATCACACTTCGTTCACACACTCATGCTAGCAACGTATTCCCAGAATGCATTCGTTTCTATCTATTCTGACTAGTCTTTTTCCAAGTACAATTACAAAAAGGATGAGGGTTTCACCTAGCGCATTCCCATGCCAGGCTACTCGGCTCTTCCTTGAGAGTTGATCAAGCTCTCTTACCAATTCCCAATATCTCGAGATTACAAATTCCAAGTTCCAAGTTTCAATGGCAGTACTGTTCTTTCTATTTCTGTCTAGACCCAAAATCAAAACTATACTCACCGGATCCGGTCCTCAAAACTTCCCAAGCAGGCGCATGAGTTGGACCTCGGACTCCCCTCACTCGGGTTCGAGGCGTTGACTCCAGCCGGGCTCGTCACCCGCCGAGGTCCGACCAGCTCCCTCCGATACAAGGGACCGGCGGCGCCAGGGAGCGGCCCTCGTCGGAAGGGCGCGATCCCGGCAGGACCAAGCCTATAGAGGCGGAAAGTCGTGGTATATTGCCCTATATACACTTTGATTCCACAACTTCCCGGCCAACGCACCAAGGAATATGTAGCAGCAAAGCGCAGACAAACCAATGATACCAGGAGTCTGTTCAGAAGGTCCAAATCATTTATTTGTGCACAAGTCTCAAGCAAGACAATTTCAAAATGGCTGAGCAAAGTTTTCAAGCATTACAACAACTTTTATAGACTTCTGTTCCATTCTAGGTATAGAAAAACATTTCATTGGTCCCGGTACGCTCCCGTACCTCCCGTAGCCCCTCTATTGGTCCCGGTACTGATAAGTTTCTCCAATTATGTTCCCTCTGTGGGCTTCTGTAGGCATGACACCTGCCTGCCCCCCTTCTAGTCCCAATTACAATGGTCAGTTCATCAACTTGTTACTTTCACACTTTCAAGGCTATGGGACCATTTGTGCGTGCAGAAGAGCAAGGTTCTGTAACTCATCTGTCAGCACTCCTCAATATTTCTCTGCAAATGTACTTTTTCTTATCAGTAACTTTAAAACACATCTTTTCTGTATTTTTCCATTTCTTAATTCTGCAATTCTGCTTATCTAAGCTAATTCAATATTTCTACTGAGTTCTTTCTTACAATAGCAGCATATTGGGGGATGTGCAATCCTATATGCCTCTCCACAGGCCTCATTTACAGGTCAAGCTAGCCATGCTGGCCTGCCTATGTCAGACACCGTGGGTCACAGGCCTGCACCTGCCACATGGTTCTTAGATGTAGGATAGATAGTTGGGTGGAGTCAGTAGGTTCAAAAGCCGGATTAAGTTCTTGGGGAGGTGGGGAAAACGTTTGGAGTCCCAGTTGCTATCCTTGGAAGAGGTGGAGCTGGTATTTAAGTCATTGCATCCAACATATTCACCACTTGAACCTTGTCCATGTGGTATGTTACAGTTGATACTAATGGAGATTTTTGTGTTCTTTCAGTCAGTGATAAACAATTTATTGAGTCAGGGGGTCGCACCTAGAGAGCTAAAAGTGCCTGCTGTTTGAACATAAGAACATAAGATATGCCATACTGGGTCAGACCAAGGTCCATCAAGCCCAGTATTCTGTTTCCAACAGTGGCCAATCTAGGTCATACGTACCTAGCAGTTTCCCCAGAAGACACAGGTTCTGCAATGCTTGTACTGGGTCAAGCACTGATATCCTGGGTCCCTTCTTAATAATGGTTTATGGACCTTTACTCCAGGAACTTGTCCAAACCTTTTTTAAACCCAGCTACACTAACAGCCTTTACTACATCCTCCGGTAACAAATTCTAGAGTTTGATTACACATTGAGTGAAAAAATATTTTCTTTTATTAGTCTTAAATAGTTTACCCTGTAGCTTCATTGCATGTCCCCTAGTCTTTCTATATTCTGATAAGGTAAACAATCGATCTACGTTTACCCGTTCCACTCCATTCATTAATTTATAGACTTCTATCATATCTCCCTGTTGGATCCTTCAAAGCCTGAAAGTTTTAGGCTAGTGTCAAACTTACCTTTTTTGTCAAAGATTATTGAGAAGGCAGTTTGGAATCAGTTGGCAGCTTATGTTGATCTTAAGAGGCTGCTTAATGATTACCAGTCAGGATTTCAGTGCTCTCATAGCACAAAAATGGCTTTATTGGCCATACATAAAGATTTGATATTTTATTTGGACAGAGGAGATGATGCACTGCTTTTGCTGCTTGGTCTATCCGCTGCCTTTGATACATTAGATCACTCTAATGAAGCATTTGGCTTAATTTGGAGTTGGAAGTATACCATTGTTGTAGATGAATTATTTTCCTGCTGAACAGAGCCAGTTTTGTCAGGTATACATTCAGTATGTTTTGTTGTTCCTCAGGGGGCTCTGTTGTCCCCTGTCTTTAATTTGTTCATCCAACCTTTGGCTTTGCTTATTCAAAGTCATGACATTCAGTTTAAGATTTTTGTGGATGATATACAGATGTAACTTCCGCTGGGTGAGGCTCAGGCTTTTCAGTTGCAGAGGCTTGATGCTTGTTTGATGGATATTGATCAGTGGATGAGAAGTTGGTTTTGAACTGTCAGAAGTACTTTGGGTGCATCCTATGCAATAGTTATTTAGTTCACCAAACTTGTCTTCGCAAGGCATAAAGTTGCAAGTGAAAGGACAGGTATGATGTATTGGAGCCATGTTTGATAGTGCATTAATGTTAGATTAATAGATTTCTCAGGGAGTGAAGGGGTGCTTTTATTATATCTGCCAACTGAGGAAGGTGCGTTAATTTTTTGACCATCAGGATATGGTGACCCTTATATAGTCATTGATTCTTGCAAGACTTGATTACTGTACCATTTTGTATTTCAATCTCACAGTGAGGGTCTTGAGGTGGTTACAGGGGGGGGGGGGTGTAAAATGCATCTGCAAAGTTGTTCCAAATCAAAAGCTTCATCCTACAACTAAACACAATTGGTGCTGTATGCCTACTTCCACAGGGAGAAAAAGGATCTCAGAACAAATGAGCACTTCAGATCCAGATCTAAAACACTAGCCTCGGACCAAGCTCAAGTACATCAAGGATCCAAAAAACTCCCTCTCATCAGGCTTCTGGAAAATACTCATTTAAAAAAACTATCACAAAAAATTATCAATATCCCATTCATTGCAACAATGTAATTCAGCAGAATCTATCAGTATAGACTTTGTTCACACAACCTTCAGCATTCATATATTCTTTAGCTACAGCTTTGTCAGAAATTCAGCATAACAGCGGATACTAATCAGCAACTATTATTTATCTTTCATTCTCCCCAATGTTGCTACAGATGCCTGTATGACATTTTGCATTAGCTTCATCAGGGGGCCAGAATGTAACCACAAAACTTCATCTATAGAAATCGAACAAGGGTTTTTAGGAGCAATGTACTTAGGACAAGATTAGGCTGCTATGGATTAATTGTATTCGATTTCTATAGATGAAGTCTTGTGGTTACTTTCTCAGATGGACACATCCAGGAATTATTAAAATAAACTAGTTGTTTTGAATTTTCCAAGGAAACTCCAGCTGTTGCTACATGGCCTACATTATTGACTCTTCAAAAGGAACTGAATGCCAGAATTACATAGATATCCTTTGATAGACTAGATCTCAAGGGGTCTAAGAATGTACAAAGACCCTAGGTTATTTTTGGATGATAATTTTATTTACAAATGGAACAAGGTGCTCAACAAGTGTTCTTTATACCTCCTGGTGTTAACCATGGACACAATTAAAGAGCTGAAGTCCTCCAGAGAGAAATCAATGAGACAATGACAAGATTAAAGACCAGTGAAACAGAGGTGGTGTTTGGATGACAGAAAAAAAGATATTTATCGTCAATTGGATGCATTCAGATCTGATGTTAAAAAATTAAAAATTAAAAATTAAAAATTAAAAAGAGATAAGTCCGATTACACTTCAGGATGCATCTACCTCTGGATGAATCCATTATGGAAGGAGGATGGGAGATTTAGGAGGAGGGTAGATTTTGAGGAGCTGCTGAATTACATTGTTGCAGTGAATGGAATATTGATAATTTTTGTGATCGTTTTTTGAATGAGTATGTTCCAGAAGCCTGATGAGAGAGAGTTTTTTTGTATCTTTGATACTTGAGCTTGGTCTGAAGCTAGTGATTTAGACCTGGATCTGAAGTGCTCATTTGTTCTGAGATCCTTTTTCTCCCTGTGGAAGTAGGCATACAGCACCAATTGTGTTTAGTTGTAGGATGAAGCTTTTGATTTGGATGATTTTCCATTCTTCATTCTGATATTGGGACAATTATATTTTGGATTTACCAATAGGTTTGCAAAGTTGTTGGCTGAAGCAGGATCTAGGGATCATTTTACACCTATCTTGGCCGATGGTTCATCAAATTAAGTTTAAGTTGTTGATTATTGTTTTTAAGATTTTTCATCAGCTATGACCTATTGTCAGGTTATCTGCAGAAGTACCATCTTAATGCGGGTTACCCATTCTCAAGATGCTCATTTGTTTCAACTTGCCAGGGCTAATTTGTTTTGTTCAGATAGGCTTCGGGCCAGGGCATTGGCTTGCTCTTTGCCTTTTATGTAGAATGGGCTACCTTTACTCATGCATTTTATTAATAGTCTCATAGGATTTAGGAGGGCAGTAAAAATGTTTATAATGCCCCAGAATTGTCAAGTGTATACATGGTGTGGAATCTTGTTTAGCCTCCTGGTGTTGCTGCTTTACATTATTTTGTTTATTTTGAATTTTATTATCTGTTATGTTGTATAGTATTGCATGTTTCTATGTGTATTTTATTATACCTTTCTCTGGGCTTTCTGTAAGGGGAGGTAAAGCATAGTTACCTGTAACAAGTGATCTCCAGGAACAGCAGGAATTAGTCTTCACATATGGTGACATCAGTACCCGACGGAACCCGTGCAGGAATGCACCCCAACATCCAATCAGAAAGCCTTTGGGAGCCCTCCATTGCACCTGCATGACTTCCTTACCACCTTTTCATCCCCTCTCCTCAGTCAAGTTTATAGCTGAGAAAGAAGAGAGAAAAGAAAAACCCTGCAACTCCTAGGGGAGAAGGGTGAGTTGTGAAGATTAATTCCTACTATTCCCAAAGATCACCTTTTACAAGTGAGTAACTATGTTATCTTCAGGAATATAGTCTTCACATTTGGGACTCCCCAGATGGCAGGAGCCAGGTTGTTGTGGGGGATCAGGAGGGTGCCCTAGCAATAGGGAGAAATGCCAGGAGCCAGGCCTGTGGATCTTACGGGCTCTGGATCCCCGCATGGCCAACTGGTATCAAAGAAGTTTGGTAGGAGTTGCATCTAAATCCCAAATAGATGCTGTAGGACAGCTTGTCTGAAAGCAGCATACTATCAGGAGTCCTTGTCCAGACAGTAGTGGGCTGCAAAAGTGTGAATGGAAGGCCTAGTTGCTGCTCTCCAGATCTCTTTAATGGCCACTGAGGTGGCCGTGGCCCTCCAAGGAGAGACCTGCTTGGTTATATGTGAAGGTGATGCAATCAGCTATCCATCTGGAGAGTGTGCATTTGGATACAGGGAGATCCAAGTGGCTGGGGGTCAAAGAGACAAAGAACTGTGATGATTTGTGATGTGCCTGTGTCCTTTGAAAGTAGAAAACTAAAGCAAGCTTGCAATCTAGGGTGTGCAGGGTCACTTCTGCATGGGAGGCATGCGATCTTGGAAAGAAGACTGGTAGTATGATAGACTGGTTTAAGTGGAAAGGAGATACCACTTTTGGGAGGAAGTGTGGGTGCGTCTGGAGGATGATTTTGTCATGATGGAACCTCGTGTAGGGAGGGTCCACTGCCAAAGCCTGTAACTCAATGATGCATCGAGCTGAAATGAGGGCAATGAAGAATTTAACTTTCCAATACAGAAATCATAGTGGGGTGGTGGCTAAAGGTTCAAAGGATGGCTTTAGAAGCTGAGCCAGCACCACATTGAGATCCCAAGCCAATAGTGGTGGTTTGATCAGTGGCTTAGAGAGCAAAAGACCCCTCATAAAGTGTGCTACAAGCAGATGTGAAGAGATTGGCCATCCTTCCACTTGTTTGTGGGAGGCTGCAATAGTGCTAAGGTGGACTCTTATCGAGTTTGTTTTGAGTCCCCTGGTAGATAAATGAAATAGATATTGGAGGAGGAAGTCCACCAATACGGGAAAATGATTGAAATCCCTTTCTGCACACCAGATAGAAAACCAGCGCCATTTGAAGGAGTATGCACACCTGGTAGACTTTTTTCTTGAAGCTAGAAGGATGTCCTTGACCTGTTGAGGAAGAGTCAGGTCTTGTAGGTCTAAGTCCTAAGTAGCCAGGCTGTCAGGCATAGGGACCACAGATTGGGATGTAGGATTGTGCAATTGTCCTGTGAAAGGAGGTTGGAGGCACAGCCCAAATCTGAGTGGTTGCATCTGGGCTAGACTGAGCAGAAGAGGAAACCAGGGTTGCCAGGGCTAGAATGGGACTATGAGAATCATGCTTGCCTTGTCGGCCTCTAACTTGAAAATTTTGAGAATCAAGGGGTTTGGAGGGAAGGCATACAGGAGCCCCTGTCCCAAGTTGAGCAGGAAGGCATCTGATGCCTGGCTGCAGGTGGATAATACTCTTGAGCAGAACCATGGAAGTTGCATGTTCTGCAGGGTGGCAAAGAAATCTATGGACGGGGTTCCCCACATCCAAAAGATCCAGGCTGCCATGCTTGGGTTCAGAGTCCACTCGTGTGGAAACAGGATGCAGCTCAGTCTGTCCACCTGGACATTGAGTTTTCCTGGGAGATACACTGCTCTTAGGTATATTCATTGAGCAATAATAAAAGACCAGAGACAGAGAGCTTTGTCGCAAAGGGGACTTGAGCCTGTTCTGCCCTGCTTGTTCACATAGAAAATGGCTACTTGATTGTCTGTCCTGACTAGGACCTGCTTCCCCGAGAGTTGGTCTTGGAAGACTCAGAGGGCATTGATCAGTGCTTGAAGCTCTAGCAGATTTGTATGTAAGGCTGATTCCTGAGCCGTCTGGAGGCCCTGAATTGAAAACTCATCTAGGTGGGTTCCCCAACCTAGCTTTGACACGTCTGTGTTTAGGGTGCACTGGCACAGGGGTGTCTGAAAATATGACCCTACGGACAAGTTTTCTGGGGCACACCACCATTGGAGTGAGCTGATGAGAGTATGTATGATCCATATCTGGTATTATAAGCTCCCTGTGGCTTGTGTCCACTGGGTAAGGAGAGTCCATTGTGCCTGACACATGTGCAGCTGAGCGTACGGGACTACATGGACTGTGGAGACCATGTGCCCTAAGAGGCACAGGAAATCCCACACCATTGCTTGGTTCCTCTGCTACATTTGTGTGGCTAGTTGGATCAGGCGGGTGACTCGATCGTGAGACAGAAAAGCTTTTGCCTCCCGAGTGTCTAGAAGTGCACCAATGAATTCCAGCCTCTGAGTCAGGAGTAGGTGTGACTTCTGAAAGTTTATTATGAAGCTGAGATGTTGTAGAACTCCTAAAGTGCACTGGAACACACAAGTGGCTTGCTGAGGAAAGTCTGCCTTGATAAGCCAATCGTCTAAATAGGGGAAGACAAATATCCCTAGTGTGCAAAGGTATGCTGTGACTACCTCCATGCACTTTGTGAAGACTCTCGGAGCAGAGGCAAGTCCAAATGGAAGGACTCTCTATTGATAATGAGTTCTTTGAAAGGTGAAGCAAAGGTACTGTCTGTATCCTGGATGTATGAGGATATGGGTGTATGCCTCTTTGAGGTCTAGAGAACAAATCCAGTCCTGACTGTGGAGGTAGGGTACAATAGTTCCCAACAAAATCATTTTGAATTTCTCTTTTATGAGGAATTTGATTAGATTCCTGAAGTCTAGAATGGGTCTGTGCACCACCCCCCCCCCAACTTCTTTGAGATGAGGAAGCATGGGGAGTAAAATCTCATTCTCTCTTTGTTTGGTGGAACTCTCTCGATTGTGTCCTGAGTTAGCAAAGTGGCTACCTCTTCTGAGAGAAGAGCAGTGTGTGGGGGGGGGGGGGGGGAAGGGGGTGGATGAGTTGGATGCACCCCTGTGAAGCTAAAGGGGGGCAGAGTTTGAAAATTTAGTTGGTACCACTTGTGGACGATTTGTAAGGTCCACTGCTCTGATGTGATGAGGTGCCAGTAATGAGCATAGTGGCAGATCGTCCTGCTATGGGAAGGGGCTGAGGTGTCTCCAAAGGCAAGGTGGTGATGTTCTCTAGCAAAGAGTCAAAAATTAGGCACAGGCTAGGTCTGCGGGGCAGGTTGGCGTGGCTTAGCAGCCTTGAATTTCCTAGGTTGTCTAGGCCCTTGCTGCAGCTGGTATGAGGCTGCTTGGGGATAAGAGGGATAATATCTTTTCTTCTTGAAGCTGAAAGGCTTTTTAAATTGTGCCTTTTTTTCTGGAAGCATCTGCTGTCTTCCTGGAAAGCCTCCTGAGAATGGTGTCATCATTCTCTAGCTCACCAGCCTTTTCCCCTCCAGTTTTGACCAAAGAGGTTATCTCCATTGCAGGGAATGTTCCTAGCTTGCCCTACATCCATTGTTCTAAGTCTGAAGCTTGTAGCCATGCCATCCTTCGTGCTCCAATAGCCACAGCGGAAGCTTTGCTGGAGGACTCAAATGCATTGAAGGCAGCTCTGTTGACAAATTTTGAATCATTTTGGTGGTGCTTCAGAAGACTTTGGAAAGAGCCTTGTTTTTCTTCAGGGAGCAGGGGGGAGAATGCGTCAAGATCCTTGTTGAGCTCTTTCGTTCTTTTTTTTAATATTTTATATTTATTTGATTATTCAATTTATTCAAGAATCTACATGAATGAAAGGTACATGGCAGAAATGCAACAGCATTGATAAATACAAAGTAAAATATATTAATCATCCTTTAGACCAGGCATGTCCAACAGGTAGATCGCAGAGGGGTCAGAGGTAGATCGCCAGCCCCACTTGGCTCCATCTCTCCAGCAGCTCACCTCATCGCTAGGAGAGAGCTCGTGTCGGCAGGTTGTCTGCCAAGGGCTTGCTGCCACTGCCGATTCTTTGCCTGTCTTTTTTCCTTGCTTGCAGGAATCTTGCCTGCGGGTGTATTGGGGGCACTTGTTGTTTTCGTGCCAATAGTTTGTGGGTACCCCAGGGGGCTGCCGCCTGCACCCCACGACGAGATGCCACAGGCCTGGCATCATACCTGTTCTCCTGCCTCTCAGAATCACCCATTCCTGCCCCCGCCCCAACACCCCTTAGAAGTGTGCTATATACCGGGCAATATCCATTCGCCCGGGCTTTATCTGAACACACTTACCGTATTAGTTGTGTCATGTGCTGGTCGTTGGTCGCTTCATAGTTCGCTTTCATTAAACGTTTTCAGGCAGACACAACAAAGTGTCAAGAATTTGGTAATTTTGGCAGGCTTTTCCAATTTTGTTCTAACTTACCTATGCTTTGCCTTCAAATTGGTTCAAACCACTGTGACCTTTGCTTGCCTCTGCAATTTTATTTTGCCTTTTGCGTTGATTCTACACTGTGTGCAGAATTTATTAAATGGCGTGTAGTGGTATTTGATTTTATCTGGTTTGCGGGACAGGTGTTTGAGTTTTTTTGATGATTGTTTGGTGGTATTTGATTGGTGCCAGTATGATGAATTCTTATTTTTACTTTTAGAACTGCATGTGTGGTTTTGGCATCTCCAGTCCTTGTATTGCACATCATCCAGAGTTCCTGTTGATCTTTAATACTTTGGGACAGTGACAGTTTTGGACCAGATTCAGCCAGTGTTTATACTAACTTAGCAGATTTGGCCTTCTTACATCCAGCCATCCCAGTATAACGAAGATGAGTGTTCCAAAGAAGAGCAAAACCTACCACTTTCATGATGAATGGGAAATGGACTACTTCCTCATGGTGAAAGACAAGTGTTGTTGTCTAATTTGGAACGCCCCAGTATCCTTGCCCAAAAAGGGTAATCTGGAACATCATTATAAGGCTCTGCATAGCAATAAGTTTGATGCTGATTTTCCACCCAAAAGTAAAATTCGTAAACTGAAGCTCAAAGAACTTAAATCGAAATTGGCTACTCAGCAACAGTTGATGGCAAAGCCAAGGTCACATTCGGTCAATGCAACCATAGCATCCTTCAAGGTCAGCAACCTGATTGCAACGAAATGCAAACCTTTCACTGAAGGGGAATTTGTAAAAGATTGTTTTCTTGAAGCAGCTGACAATCTTTTTGAAGGATTTAAAAATAAGAAAGAGATCATAGCTGCTATTCAAGATGTACAATTGTCAAGAAACACTGTTGTGCGGCGAATAGAAAAGATGTGTGGAGACGCAACTGAACAATTGTTGGAGGATGTTTCAAATTGTGTTGCTTTCTCACTCCAACTGGATGAATCTACAGACATAAGAAATATAGCCCAGTTACTAGTCTTTATCCGGATGGTTTTTGAAGACTTCAGTGTTAAAGAAGAACTACTTGGAATGATTTCTTTAAAAGGGAGAACTACTGCTCAGGAAATATTAAGTTCTTTCCATTCTTTTGTGACAAAGTATAAGCTTCCATTGCATAGACTTGTTTCCATCACTACTGATGGAGCAAGAGCAATGACAGGTGAGGTTAACAGTTTCATAGCCCTCTGTAGACAGCATGACGACTTCCCAGATTTCCTTTCTTACCACTGCATCATTCACCAGCAAGTTTTGGCAAGCAAGAGACTCAATACAAAGACTGTCATGGACATCATTTTCAAAATTGTAAATTCAGTTCATGGAAGATCACTCCAAAGACTGCTTTTCAATCTTATTCTTTATGAAGGGGCAGCAGAAATCATTTTGTACACAGATTAAGGTGGCTAAGTAGGCACAATTTTCTGCAAAGATTTCATGATTTGCTGAATGAAATAAGAAGTTTTTAGAAGGAGAGGGGAGATGACCAAGCAGAGTTGGAAGATGAGGAGTGGTTATGTGATCTGGCATTTCTCACTAACGTTACAGGCTAAGTGATATGAACCTTGAACTACAAGGTAAAAACAAATGCATTGGCAAGATGAGTACGGTTTCATCCTACAAGAGCAAATTTGAGCTAATGATGACTGTCCTTGCAAACACCACTTTTGATCATTTTCCTAATACGCAGGACCAGCTGGAACAATATCCAAATTTTGTTTTTCAGAATGAGAAGTATGTGACAGAAATCTGTTCTGTTATCCAGGAATTCGAAAATAGATTCTGTGACTTCCAAAAAATTGGAACAGTTGTAGAGTATTTGTCATACCCATTCAAAGTAGATGTGGACATTAAAGAAACTGCAGCTGCTATCAGTAAAAATTACTCATTGAACAAGCCATCTCTTGAAAATGAAATATTAACCCTTAAAAATGACATTTTTCTCAAGACCCGTGCTGAGCAAGAATAGTTTTGAAAGCTAGTGCCTAGAGACAAATTTCCCAACTTGAGAAGATGCAGTGAAGCTGTACACTCCTGTTTCGGTTCAACTTATTTGTGTGAATTTGCGTTTTCCCATCTGAAAATGACAAAGAGTACACAACGTTCCAATATGACAGATGAACATCACCAGGATTCCCTGAGACTGGCCCTCACGCAATATTCACCCAACTTCAAAAAGCTGGCGGATGAAATGCAGGCTCAGACGTCTCACTAATGAGCAAGAGTGAAATATTAAAGATTGTCCAAGATCAGCCTGGATCCATACTCAAGCTAAATTTAACACAAATTACTCAATAAAAGTTAAAGAAAGTTATTAAGACAGTTAAAGAAAGTTATTACTCAATAAAACTTTAAGAAAAAATGTACTTTTCATTTCCCCTCGCAGTTCTTACTGAATCTTCGTCTCTGTTTTGTTTTTGCTTAACAGCTGATCACATCCAAGTAAATGACAGAATGTTCATTAAAAATGGGGGGGGGGGAGGAATCCTCCAACTTTATTGGGTTAAAATTTAATTTGAAACTAATTTGAAAATTAATTTTCATGGTGGTAGATCACCGGCACTTTTGGCCAGAAAATGTAGATCACGACCTATTCGAAGTTGGACATGCCTGCTTTAGACCACTAAGGAAATGTAGGAGGCTCCAAGAAATCCCAAAGGAGTAGATACTCCTTATTTAAGAAAAAGACCAAATAAGGCAGTGCGAGACTTATACATTAGCCGTATGAGAAGCTGGCGTAACCACGACTTCTTCCCTAGCTACCAAAACTTCCAGCAGCTGGCGGGGCTCAAAAAATAAACATCTTCTCTTTATAGGTAACATGACAAGCAGCAGGAAATTTCAACAAAAAAGACCCAAAGGAAAGAACCCTAGGTTTAAGTCCCAGGAATTCCCTCCACCTCAGCTGAGTATCCCTAGCAAGATCTGGAAAAATATGAACATGAGAGCCCATAAACCTGTCACTGAAATTTCTGAAATAAGATCTCAGAATTAACGATTTATCAGATTCCAGGGCCAAGGTAACAAGAGTAAAACAAGCCGTGATCACCTCCAGAGAGCTTTTCAGAAAACCTGTTAGGTCTCCAGCCTCCGAGGGATTCTCAGGGCTAACTCCCTGGTTACCCGGCCCCACCGAAACATACTCAACCCTAGTCAAAGGTGATAGATCTTCACGGGAGATCTTCAGGACCTTCTGGAAGTATCTACAAACCATCTCCATAGGTGACTGCAACAGAGATTTAGGAAAATTAAGAAGTCTCAAATTGTTCTTCCGGACTTGGTTCTCAAGATATTCCATTTTCCTAAAAGTCATAGTCCTATCCTTCAGCTGGACACATCGCAAACCCTGAAGTTGTCCATGATCTTCCTCCAAAAGGGCCATTTTCCCCTTCTGTTCCTTTTGCACTGTAAAGACCTCTTGAAAACTATATGTCTAAAATAATTATTCTCAGTACTTACAGTTGCAACAGCTGATACAAGGGAAGCATTCATGGTCGCAATTGCCTCTCACAGCACTTCCAATGTAACTTTAGTAGGTTTCACCAACATACCACTACTTGGAGTGAGCACAGCTCCAGGACCAACAGGGAGCATGTTAGTACACAAAGCTGATGTACCCGCTATTTCTCCCACCTCACCAGTTGACCAAAGGCACAGCTGGTAAGCCCGCATCACTTCCCTGCAATGGCATGCTCATCGGCAGACTGAAGGGAAACACTTCACCAGTCAAAGCAGCACTTGCGGGGCAAGGAGGAGGAACCCGCAGCTCAGGAGAAAGCCAGACCCCCGTCATGCTCAGGTCCGCAACTTGGAAGTCCTGCCGACCTGCCAAAGATGCCATTCCTGCTCCCGGTATAGCAAAGCCACAGATATCCAGAGTTCTCTGTCCGGCAAGAATAGAACCAGCCTCACCCGAGGGTAGGTAGGCTTGCTTGCGCTTCCTCTGCCCCATTTCTCCTCAGGAAACCACAAATAAACACCAAAATAAAAGTTCAGCATATGAGAGCTAGCTTCACGGATACAACACACTGCCGTCATCCTGCCTCCTAGACTAAATTTGAGCTCTTTCAAAAACATCCCTATGTATAGGATGTAGGAGCTTATCCTGCAGGACAGCATGGAGGCCTAGAAACCTTTGTGGGCAAAAGCATCCAGGATTCTTTGTTCCATACCAGGTGGTATGGAGGAATGTTTTTTTGCACTTTTAATTCTGCGCTTCACTGACCCCACCACCATGGAATGGTGGAGGAACTGAGGCTTCTGAAACCCCTGCTGGAAGCTATTTGCAAGACTGTTGAGTCTTTTGCAAATAGGTGACACCATGAGTGGGGCTTTCCATATGTGAAGTATGAGGGAATGGAGAATCCCGTGTACTGGTAGTATGGCAGCCTCTTTAGGAGCAGTAGGGTACTGTACGATTTCCAGTTCCTCTGTTCGGGGGTCCTTCTCCGATGAAGCAGTGATAAGAGGCCTGCTGCCATATCCCTGATGAAGTCCTGTAAGGATATATCCTCAGGGAGAGATCTTCTCTTTTCATTAGGCTCTGACGGCATATCCTGGAGCTCTCGGGAATTGAGGGATCAATGATCATAATCCGATATATCGGAATTGGATGTGTCGAAGTACCAACAATGTTGATGCTTATGGGATTGGCGGTACCAGTATTTACACCCCGAGGAATCTGAGTTGAGGTCCCTTTGCGCTGGGACTGATGTCTTTGCTGACGGACCTTAACATCAGCATGGATATTGTTGATGTTGATACCAGCACAGATACTAGTGGTGGTACCGGTGGCAGTATGGGATCGGGACCTGGTGCCAGGGCCTCGAGGGCAACCAGTCTCACTGGTACCAGTGCTGCCAGGAGTGCTGTCAAGATTCTCTCAATAGACTGCATACGCTGATCTAAGGAGACTGACGATGTCTGGGTCGAAGTTTGTAATGGGGCTGGCTGCCACCGTCGCAGAACATGGCACCAGTAGCTCTCCAGAGGCCAAAGCCGCGGGAGTATCCCAAGACCCATCTACCACTTTGGAGGACAATTCCTCCTGCTGGGGTTGGTTGGCTGGACGGTCAGAGTCAGAAAGTACTCTCGGCGAGTCTTGATGACAGGACTGGGATCGTTGTCTTGGTCCGACGTCGAACCTTGCAGGGAACATTGATGTTTGATGCTTCTGCAGCTTGGTTGCACTGTTGTGCTTGGACTTCTTCGGTACCTATGAGCCCTGCAAGGATGAGGATGCTCTCAATGATGTGGATGCCACTGAGAGTGTCCAATGAAAACAGATCTAAACTTTTCAGCCCTGTTCTTGAGACCTCTCCTTGTCTTCTGTTAGCACAGGGAACAAGAATCTGGGCGGTGCTTTGGGCCGAGGCACTTTAAGCACCAGTCATGCTCATTGGTGACTGAAATAGTTCTGGAACATTTTGAACATTTTTTGAAGCAACTAGTTGGCTTTTCCATGTTTGGACAGAAAGGCCTGAGGTATAATGGGGCGGATGGACGCCCACAAGTAAAACTGAAGTAGTATAAAGTAATGAAAATTAGAAGAAAATATAAAGAATTCTGATAGAGAAATGGTAACCTGAGTCGGGTAAACGATACAGGTTTCGACAGGAAGGCGGAAATCGCTATCCACAAAAACTAACTATTCTTTTCTGCGGTGACAGGAATTTTATCCTGCTGGCTCCGTGAAAAATGAAAGACTAAGGAGAGGAGTTAGGAAGGCAGTCACGCAGGCGCAGTGGAGTGCTCCCAAAGGCTTTCTGATAGGATGTTGGGGAGCATTCCTGCATGGGTTCCGTCGGTACTGACATCACCCTTATGTGAAGACTATATTCCTGTTTGTTCCTGGAGATAATAGCTAATAGATTAAATAAAATTAAAAGAAATGGGATTCCTTTGGCATTCAGAGACCATGACTAAAATGTGAAATATTTTTGGACAGTAAGGGGCTTGTTTACAAAGCTGCGGTAGCGGTTTCCGATCGTTATCGGAGCCACAGCCCCATTGAAATCAATGGGGCCACGGCTCCGAGAACAATCAGAAACCACTAACGCGGCTTTGTAAACAAGCCCCTAAGACAATGAAATGAACGGGGAAGGGGGGGGGGTCAGACTTTGAGTTTGAAGGGGGAAAGGGATGTTAATGGAGTAGTTGAGTGTACTAGAATGAGAGCAGAGTGCAAGTGATGTGAAGCTATATTGAGTGCAAGCTGGGTTTATTTATTTACTTATTTACATTCTCTTATATACCGCGCTATTCTGCATCAGTGCGGTTTACATTGAACAAACTGAAATTACATTGAACAGGGCACTATAACTTGGAGATAGCTATTTTACAGGGAACATGGGCTATGGAGGGTTAAGTGGCTTGCCCAAGACCACAAGGAGCACCTGTGGGACTAGAAACCCCAGTCCTTCCGGCCCAAGGTTGCTGTCCTCTAGTGGGATTTGAACCTTCGACCTTCCGGCCTGAAGTACCTTGCCCCAACCACTAGGCCACTCCTCCACTCCTGAATTCGTTACTGAATTCGTTGAGAGGGCTGTAAAGGCACTTGCTCAAGGTCCTTCCTCAATGAAGAGGAAGCACAGGAATGATCTTCTGAGTTTGAGGGGAGGGGGTGGGGAATAGGTTTTGAAAACAGGATGGGAGAATGCTGATAATTGGCTTCCGGGATCAGAGTGGTATTTTTAACCTTTAATCTTTTTTTATTAGGCCACACTTTTTCTGTGTCCATCAACGGTAACTCTTCAGATTCACAACCACTTTCTTGTGGCACACCCCAGGGCTCCATCCTTGGCCCCATTCTCTAACATTTTCTTAAGTCCACTGCTTATTTTAAATCCAGAGCATTGGAATTTCAGCCTTTGTATATGCTTATAACATATTACTTATGACCTATCGATGATGTTAACCTTGATCTTCGTTGCATTAATCAATGTTTCTTTTTGGTTGAAGATTGGCTCTATGAAAATCACCTGCTTTTAAATCCTAACAAATCTACAGCAACCTGGCTAATGGGTGTTCACCATCTCCCCTATATCTTCCCGGTGAACCCATTAAATTAACCACTTCCTTTAAATACTTGGGCATATTCCTTGACTCTGATTTCTGCTTTACTAAACAAATCAGTTCTATAGTAAAGCCACCAGGGGCAGTTCTATCATTAGGCAAAGTGAGGCGATCGCCTTACGCAGCTAAATTTTGGGGGCAGCAAAAATGCCCCACAAATCCCCCAATGACAGCTGCCTCAGTCTGTCTTTTCTTTAAAAAAACATTAAAAAGGATTAGTTGAGGCAGCGACGACATTACTCCCCCTCCCACTGCAGCTTCTTCAGACCAGACATGGGATCTTCACGCGCTTGAAAGGCTCTGCAGGTCCCGCCCTTTCTGATGCATCTTTGTGTCAGAGGGGAAGGGATGGCGTGGTCTTTCTAGCACACGGCACAGCTGAAGATCTTGCGCTTTTGTTTCTTCTTGGCTGCAGCAGCGGCCAAGGCAGCTTTAAAAAAACAAACAGAAAGAGGTGGCAGCAGGCAGGGAGAGGGGCAGGTGTTTGAGGACCTCGACAGGTACTGGATACAGGGAAGAGACAGAGGGGAATGGAGGGCAAAAATACAAGGGGATGGGGGGGGCAGAAGACAGATGCTGGACAAGGGGTGAGTGGGAGTTAGAGGGTAGATGGTGGCTACAGGGAAGTAGAAGATAGATGTTGATCATAGGTGAGGGGGCAGAGGGCAGATGCTTGGCATGGAGAGGGGAAAAAGGAGATAAGGGAGAAAAGGCAGATGAAGATCAGATGCTGGACATGGGGGGGGCAAGATGGAAAGAAAGGAAGATAGGGCAGATGCTGGACATGGGGGGTGGGAGAGAAGAGATGCAGGGAACAGGGTGATGGAGAGTGAGTAAGAGGAGGGATGCTGGGCACAAAGGAAGGGAGAGAAAGAAGAGGAATGCTGGGCACAGGAGGGGGGAGAGAGAAGAGATGGTGGAGAGGGAGAGGGAAGATGCTGGGTATGGGATGGAGAGCTAGGAGGAAATGCAAGAAAGGAGGGAAGGGAGGAGAGGAAGATGTGAAATGCTGGACACATGGGTTGTGGGGAGGAGCAGAGGGGAGATGCTGGACACAGGAAGGGAGAGGAACAAGGGATGTAGATGAGGAGAGGAATAAGGAGAGAGAAGGAATAGTGTACACAGGGGCATGGGGTGAGTAAAAGGGAGCGAGGTGCAGGATGGAAAAGAGAGAGAGAGAGAGAGG
Source organism: Ichthyophis bannanicus (assembly GCA_033557465.1). Classification (NCBI taxonomy): domain Eukaryota; kingdom Metazoa; phylum Chordata; class Amphibia; order Gymnophiona; family Ichthyophiidae; genus Ichthyophis; species Ichthyophis bannanicus. Next base: position 1,121,398,582 of record CM066031.1, on the reverse strand, counting down.
GGAGAGACAATGGACAGGGGAAGGGAAAAGGGGAGAGATGATGGACACGGAATGAGGAAGAGAGAAAGGGAAGGGTCAGGGCTGGCCCAACCAGGCAATTTCTTGGGGGGGGGGGGGGCAGCAAAGAACAGGGTATTTAAAGCTAAACAATAGAGTTTGATGGCCAGGATGGGTGTAAAGCTTAAGGTTTGCCCAGGGTGCCAACACCTTGAACCAGCTCTGGGCCAATCCTGGAAAGAGTTGGAAGATGTAGGGATGTTACCCATGACTGAAGTGGTATTTAAAGGTGCGGAAGAATTGAAGGAAATATCGATACATCGGGAAGATGTATTACAACTATTAGATAAACTAAAGAGTAGCAAATCACCTGGGCTGGATGGTATACATCCAAGGGTGTTGAAAGAACTGAAATACGAGATTGCAGACCTGCTATTAGTAATCTGTGAACTATGTCATAGTCCATCACATCATCATCAAGCCTAGGCCCCGCCCAGAGCCTTGCTTGGCCCTCTGGGATATGTAGTCAAAGAATCAGATGTGGCACCGAGGTAAGGCTCAAAAGGTTTTATTCCCCTTCCAAGAGGTTTCTTTTGGGTGAGCAAAACAAAAGCATACACAGCCCCACTTGGGCAAAACAAAGTAAAAATGAGAACAGAAATTGCTTATTTTCAGCTTTAAACAGGTAAAGGAAAAAGTATTCAAAACAGTTCTTTCCAGCATACAAAGATCATTTCCTTTGTGGCTTTCAAGCTTGGCAATTCAACTCGTTTATCTCAGAGACAATATATTATCAGAGACCGTGAGCGTGCAGTCCATGTAATCACTACTTACATTATCTCCCTGCACCTCACATTGCATCTCTTCGGGCTCTTCCGTTAAGGACTCATCCCTTGCAGCATATGGTACGTTACTGAACAGTCTCCCCCCTACTATTCAGGAAGTCTCTTTCCTTCTGGGTGAGAATGCTGGCTAAGCTGCTACCGTATTCCTTGGAGTGTCTACCCTGGGAGCCTCTCAAATGCGGTGGGAGATAGAGGAATTTATTAGTTTCACTTTTCCCTCTACTAGAAACAGTAGGGCTAGCTTTAAACAGTCTTTGACTCAGGCTGTGCTCAGCTGCTACAGACACCGGAGTAAAATCCCGTAAAAACTTCTCCTGGCTCCTGTCTTTGAAACTTTTTCTGGACACAGGCTTATGCTCAGGTATAAAAGCTTTACTCTTTTTATGCCAGTTGTTTGTATAAAAACTTTCTTCTGGCTTCCTCCAGCTAACTTCACAATTATATGTTTGGTTACCTTTCTGATAGCTTCTGCTGGGCTTTGACGCTTTCATAGCTCTGCCCTCAGCTCCCTTCCAATTAGAGTTTCTCCCCTTATGTCTCTGGCTTTCAGCCTCACAGCTGCTTGCTCCCGTGCTCCAACCGGGTTCTATTCCATTCCTGCTGTGTCCTGCGTGTGTCTTCTCTCTCTCACCTTCACTCCTGCTCCCACGCTCACTCCATCTCTTGCTTGGATTCTCAAGCTGGCTCTGTCTCTCAAACAGGCTCTGCTTCTCACACGGGCTCCTTTGCACACGCCGGCTCTCTTCCTCACACTGGCTCTGTCTAACTCCACGTGCACTGAGCTTTTCTACGTGCGTGTCAGCTCCACCCACTCCCAGCTGGCTTTCATTAGTTTCTAATTTCCTAGCCTTTCTGCTGCTTGGGCGTGTTTCCTTTGCACTTGAGCTGTTTTGTTTAGGTTGCCTATGGCAACATCCTACCCTGTGTTCCTCTGAACTGTCATAATCTGTCTCACTGCCTGCATTTTCACTTGTTCCCATGGGCTCTGCTGCATCTACCCTGTGACAACTACCATTAAAATCATCTCTAATACCTGAAGATTGGAGGATCGCCAATGTAACACCAATTTTTAAAAAGGGTTCCAGGGGTGATCCGGGAAACTACAGACCGGTGAGCCTGACATCAGTACTGGGGAAAATGGTAGAAACCATCATAAAGAATAAAATTACTCAGCATGTAGATAGTCATGACCTAATGGGAGACAGCCAACATGGCTTTAGACAAGGAAGATCTTGTCTTACTAATCTGTTATGTTTTTTGAAGGAGTGAATAATCAGGTGGACAAAGGTGAGTCAGTTGATATTGTGTATCTGGACTTTCAGAAAGCCTTTGACAAGGTTCCTCATGAGAGACTTTTGGCAAAACTAAAGAGTCATGGGATAGGAGGCAGTGTACTATTGTGGATCAGGAACTGGTTAAAAGATAGAAAGCAGAGGGTAGGGCTAAATGGCCAATTTTCCCAATGGAGAAGGGTAAATAGTGGTGTACCCCAAGGATCTGTGCTGGGTCCGCTGCTTTTTGACATATTCATAAATGACCTGGAAAGTGGAATAACGAGTGAAGTTATCAAATTTGCAGATGACACAAAACTATTTAAAGTTGTTAAAACCCAAGAGGATTGTGGAAAATTGCAAGAGGATCTTGATAAATTGGAAGACTGGGCATCAAAATGGCAGATGAAATTTAATGTGGACAAGTGCTAGGTTATGCACCTAGGGAAGAACAACCCAAACTATGGTTACACGATGCAAGGTTCCACATTAGGAACCACCACCCAGGAAAAAGATTTAGGCGTCATTGTGGATACCATGTTAAAACCCTCGGCCCAGTGTGCAGCGGCGGCCAAGAGAGCAAATAGAATGCTAGGTATGATAAGGAAAGGAATGGAAAATAAAACAAAAGATATTATAATGCCTCTATATCGTTCCATGGTGAGACCGCACCTTGAATATTGTGTGCAATTCTGGTCGCCGTATCTTAAAAAGGATATAGCGATTTTAGAAAAGGTTCAGAGAAGAGCCACCAAAATGGTAAAGGGGATGGAAGGATACTCCTATGAAGAAAGGCTAAAAAGGTTAGGGCTCTTTAACCTGGAAAAGAGACGACTGAGGGGAGATATGATAGAAGTCTATAAATTAATGAACGGAGTAGAACGGGTAAACGTAGATCGATTGTTTACCTTATCATAATATAGAAAGACTAGGGGACATGCAATGAAGCTGCAGGGTAAACTATTTAAGACTAATAAAAGAAAATATTTTTTCACTCAACGTGTAATCAAACTCTGGAATTTGTTACCGGAGGATGTAGTAAAGGCTGTTAGTGTAGCTGGGTTTAAAAAAGGTTTGGACAAGTTCCTGGAGGAAAGGTCCATAAACCATTATTAAGAAGGGACCCAGGATATCAATGCTTGAACCAGTACAAGCATTGTGGAACCTGTGTCCCTTGGGGAAACTGCTAGGTACATATGACCTAGATTGGCCACTGTTGGAAACAGGATACTGGGCTTGATGGACCTTGGTCTGACCCAGTATGGCATATCTTATGTTCTTATGTTCTAAGACTGGGGAATAAGAGGCTGTGGAAGGATAGAGAGATGAGGAATGAGAGGACTGTGTTAAGGGTTGAAAAGTAGTAGATGCAGTAACGAGTGAGGGTTGAGGGGAGGAGGTGTAAAATCTGAGTTGATAGAGAGAAAGAGAAAATAAATGGAAAAAAAGCTGAAAGGAAAACAAATGCCAGAGATATAAGGAACATGACGACGACAGGAGGTGAGAGAAATGGCAGATGGTCCGGAGACCCTAGAAAATGTGTTACGAGAAGACAGAAGAAAGCAGAAACCAGAGACCGAGAACAACAAATTAGAGAATAAAATGGCCAGTCATCAAAAGTAGAAAAATTAATTTTATTTTCAATTTAGTGCTTAGAATGTGTCAGTTTTGTAATTTACATGTTCTATGTTCATATTGTGCACCATACAGGAGCAAATGCATCTCTTTTTTCCCCTGATGTTGTCCTATATGCAAGGGTATAGCCAAGGACTGACCTGGGTGGGTGATGGCCTCTCCACTTTGGCATAAAACCCACCCAGTCAGTGGCAGAAAAACAGTTGACTGAGAGGATAACTGAAGACAGTGTCAACATTCGCACTGTTTTATGCCCACGCAAGTTAATCCCAGGCCTTGGCAAAAAAATCAGTCCTGGCTACACCATTGATGCAAGGGCTGTCTTGGGGTTTCAGTTTAATTTTTGTCTATGTACAACTGTTTTTAGTTTGTGGTAATTTGTTCCCTACTCGGTGAGGCTCTATCTATATTCCGAGTGTGTGACCAGGGCCAGATATTCCGTTAGCATGGAGTTTCTATGTAGGAACTGGTAGTAATCCAGTTTGTTCAGTTTTCTGAATAGGTGTAGGGATGTTTAAGGACGTATTGCAATATTTATGTTGCTGTTTTTTTCTAGATGGGCCTCCTGTGTAAGTTTTGGAAGTTGATGCTATTATGATGTGATAGATTTTTCTCTATAGGTCTTAAGTAATTTTTGTAAAATTTTGTATTACTTCACAATATGCCCAGTATTGGTGAGGGTTTATAATTGCTGTTACTGAAATGACAACAGAATCAGACATACATTTTTGGTATGTTGAGTTCTGTGAGAAATTTCCTAGTTTTGCCCTGCACCCATTATTGGAAGAGAAATTTCTTTGGATGTAAAATATATGTTCAAGAAGAAAAAGCGAGAAGCACAACACAGTTTAAAGTACCAAAATAAAATTAGTTATAATAATTTTATTTTAGTGTTATAAACTGTGCTGTGGTTCTTTTTGTTTTTGATCCTTTGATGTGTGATCAGCTTGTATCTCCTTTGTCTTTTGCAGAATATATATTTACATTTAATACCATAGCTGTGCAGTGTCAATATATTTTATATTAGACTCCCAGGCTACATAGTTAAACTGCTACAATTTTTGCTGCATGTGATCACCATTGCAAAGTTGTTGGGTATTTATTTATTTAAATTATTTAGGCTCAGAATATTTTGTTTTCTTTATTCTTGGGGCAACCAACTAACTGGTGTTCTGAGTAAAGGGACCCCCTATTCCCTGGCTAGAACTCTGAGGATGCCCCTCTATTTTGACTGGGGGGGGGGGCAGCTCATCTCTCACCTGAGGCAGATTGTCTTGAGCCGCCTCTGAAAGTCATTGTTCAACGTTATGAAGCATTTTCAAGTAATGCTTCAAGTTTTCTCGATCCCGTGGCCCCGACTACTGTTATTCTTAGTTTGGTTATTAGCCATATTGTCTATTACAATGTTGTTTACATAGGATTACCCAGTTTTGAGCTAACAAGACTACAATCCATCCAGGTGGATGATGGCTTGCTCCCTTGTGGACCTTCGCTGTGGTGCAAGGCATACACTCAATACTATTTTAATGCATGTGGGGACGAAAGGAAAAAGGCGGGAGTGCCAGTTTTGATAAGGGGTGATGGGTCTTTTCAGATTCAAGAGATGGAGAGGGTTGGGGAGGGGAGCGTGCTACTAGGGTAGGGGGAATTAAAGGAGGAAAATGTTACTTTTTAAAATGCTTATGGGCCAAATATAGATCAGCGATCCTTTTGGGCTAGGCTGAAGCAATGGTTGATGGGCAAGTTGGGGAGGGGCAATTTTAATATAGCTTTGAATCCACATATAGATTGATCAAAGGGGAGGATATAGGGTAAAATGAGGAAGTTGTGATTAAAGCGGTAAAAAGAATGGACGAAGGCTTATTCTTTGCTGGATCTCTGGAGACTTAACCCACATGGAGAGTTTACATATTATTCCCCACTCCACGACACTTATAGTCAGATTGATGTTTTGATGAGTGACCTGGACTGGGTTCAAAGAGTGGTAACATCTACAATTGAAACAATAACGTACTCGGATCAAGCTCCACTATGAGCAGATTTCTCAGGAGATTTTCCAGGAAGAGGACACACATATTGGAGGCAGATTGATAGTCTGCTAAAGGATGTGGGGCTGGTAAAAGCAATTGAGGAAGCAATCAATTACTATTTTTCTCATAATGATAATGGGACGGTGGGGGAGGGGGAGGGGATATTGTGAGATGAATTAATGGTGGTCTTGCAGGGAAGATTTCCACAGTGGGCAGCTAGGAAAAAATACAAGAGGCTGGAAAAAGTTATTCAACTCTTGCAAAAGGTGGAGGACCTGGAACAGGGTCATAAGAAGGGAGAGAGTCTAGGATAAGAGCCCGATTAGAAAAAAACTAGAACTGATCTCTCAGACACAATTGGAATGGATTCATTTCCAGTTACAGTGAGTGGAGCAACAATATTTAGAGTTTAATAAGAAAGCAGGGACATTAGCAGCTAGGAAACTCAAGGAGAGGGAACAATAGCACTAATAAAAATAAAGTGCCTAATATTTAAAGGAATTCACACAGTTAGCAGACGTCAATGGCACTAATACAGTGTCACCGAATATCGTGGGTGGCACCTGGAGATCACCAGGCAGCGGTGATAACGCTAAGCAGCAAATGTTAGGCACTTGAAAAGCTGGCCTAATATTCACTGTGGAAGCTAACCGGGCAGCAGCTGAATATCACTATCTGGCTGACCCAGATATTCAAGTCCGATGGCCAGATACGATCCCGGCACCGAATATCCAGGTCTAAAGTTCAGCGATGGCAGCTGGCCGCTTTCATGGTGCTAGCCGCCACAGCTGAATACCGGGCCCAAAGGGACAAAAACAAGGAGATAAGGGAACAGTTTGGAAAAAATTTTCAAATCCTTTATGCAGCAGAGAAGGGGAGACCTACCTGAGCTCTCCGAGGAGGATCAGGAGCGATCAAGACCATGGTGTTGGATCGCTTACTGGGAAATTTTATAAGACTTTTGGACATAAGTTGATCTCTTTGATGGAGCAGGTATTTACTATAGCAGTTCAGGGAGGGGCATTAGCTTCATCTATGAAGCAGGCAGGAATGTAGATGAAAGTTAAGCCAGGCTGTTGTGGATCCTACAGCTTTATTGAATAATGATGTAAAGATCTTGGCTAAGATTTTGACAAATATGTAGAATAGGGTGGGGCTGCTGCCCAGTTTGATACACCCTGACTAAACTGGATTTATTTACAGTTAGCAAATGGCAGATTGTGTCCATGGGGTGGCCCACCTGGTTTAGACAGCCAGGCGGGAGCAACACTACTGGTGACTGATGCCAAAAAGATGGTTGACCACGTCCACTGGGAGTTTTTATTTGCAGTTTTGGACAAGATTGGTCTAGGACTCAATTACAAGGGATGGATCAAGGCTCTATATACACTAACTTCGAGGCTTCAGTTAAAATAAATGGGGGATACACAGACTTTTCAGCAAGGTCGGGGACAAGGCAGGACTGCCCCCTTTCATCCTTACTATTTGTATTAATGATGGAACCTTGGCACAGTGAAGCAATTCGATATTGCAGACCTCTCCAAATTGAAATTAGATAAAGATAGTGGCATCTCTAGCTAATTGGTAGCATTTAAATATATAGGTTTGCAAATGGCCAACATACACAGGGAAGTTGCTGCATTTCCCTGTTGATTTCTCTCGTTTGTAGATTTGTAAATTGGGTTTTCCAGCTCCACATATTGGCAAATACATGGGCATTCCTGCACTGCTTTAGAACAGATTCCACATTTACAGAGCCTTTTATAAAATACTGCTGAAATTGTGTTAGGTGTGACCCAGACATCTCAATTCTGGTCTCCATGTACTATTTAAAATATGCCTTTATGTCACATTAGCCACAAATTTTCACTCTATAGTTACACTGCATTCTAAATAACCAGCATAAAAGATTGAATTAGACACAAATATAAGGCTTGGCTATCTGAACAAAGAGGGGCTAGATTGATTTATCTGTATTTAGCTCATACCTTTTCAGTAGTAGCTCAAGGCAAGTTACATCCAGATACAGTTGGAGGGCTTAGAATCTAACAGGTCGATGCAGAAACCCTGCACTAGAGCCTAGTGCTTAAAGCTTTAGCACAGGGTTTCAGAGCGTGACTTTAACGCCAACTCCTTGTGCAGAGAAAGTCAGCATTAAACTAGAAGAGCAAGCCAAACACGTATGCAGAAGTCGGTGTAAGTTTAGCATGCTGTCTTAGAGAACAGGGTCATTCTAAGGTGAAGTTTGACACTTCACCTCAGATGATCCAGGCATCAGGGAAAGCCCTCAATACCATCAACACATTTTTGGGGACAATGCCGCCCGCCCTCCAACAGAAACAAAATCCCCAGTGGCCCAGAGGCCCCTGATTCCCCCCACCCACCCACCCTCCCAATAAAAAAAATCCCAGTGACTCCAAACCCCCCAAACAAATAAAAAAAAAACAAAAACAAACTAGTGGCCCCCAAACCCAGCAACCCCTCTCAGTACCTTTACTCTGGAGCAGGAGCATTGCCCACACGCTCCCACCCCTGCCCCGCCATCTTGAAAAATGGCAGTGCCTGGCCCTGAGTGGTGGATCCTGTGTTGCACAGAGTGGGGTCAAACTGCCATATAAGGCAAAAAATGCAGAGTGACATGCCTGTTTTGCATCCTGGGATGCATGAGCTGTCCCAGGATGCAACAGGGGGTCACTTTGCCATATAAGGCATTTCTTTTACTTTATATGGCAGTCTGATCCCCGCTTGCTGCATCCTAGGATGCACTGCATGGGGCCAGATGCTGCTATTTTTCAAGATGGCGGCAACACTCCAGTCCCAGAGTAAAGATCCTGGAAGGGAGAGTGGTGGGGTTTGGGAGCCACTGGGCTACTAGGGATTTCTTTATGTTTGGTGGGTTCAGGGCCACTGGGGATTTTTTTTTTTTATTGGGTATGGGGGGAAATCAGGGTCACTGGGGATTTTGTTTCTGTCAGAGGGTTGGTGTCCAGGGGAAGCACCCTCACCCCCCAACAGTGTGTCAGTGCCATCGGGGGCTTTCCTCGATGCCTGGATCATCTGAGTTGAAGTATCAAACCACCCCAGATGATATTTTTGCTCCCGGCTGGATGTTTATACCTGCCCAAAGCTGGTGTGAAGATCCAGCATAAAAAAAATAGTGTGAAAAACTGCACTAAATCTCAGTGCAGTTTTTTACATCAGGCACGATTACCTATACAGCGATTTGCATTCCAAGTGCACTGCAATTTAGCTTGGGTTTTTTTTTGGGGGGGAGGGGACATTTTCCTGGCGCTAGCTTGCCTTCTGTATCGGAGAGCAAGCCTAGCGTGGGAAAAGTGCCAGAAAACTGCCACACTCAGCTTTTCTGCATCAGCCTGTAACTTTGTACCTGAGACAATGGAGGGTTTAACTTGCCCAAGGCCACAAGGAGTGCCAATAGGATTTTGGTTTCTAGACTACTCCTCCACTCCAGCTTTCCAAGGTCTGATCCTCAGTCTGTTACTAGGAAGGCAGCCAAGCAGCTCAAACAACTCTGGCAGGAGGTGGATCCAGGCCTCCCATAATTCCGGCAGAATCTCACCACAGTCCAGGAGGAATATGCAGAGGGGAGCTCCCCCATTTTCCTCTTATCACTTCCTTCAGACAAATATGTAGAATCCAAAACCACACAATACAGTGAATGCATATTCTATCAATTACAGAGTATAGGCTTGACAACTAGAAGCCATACTTAGCAAGGAAAGGCACCACAGGAGTGCAATGGTCTCCTGCAGGCTTTATATATGGGAGACAATTATCTAACGTTTCAAAGAAAGGTTAATGTGTTGTTTTTTTTAAGCAACTATCTGTAGGAATGATTCCGAGAGCTGTCTTGAGGGGATAAAGATGTCAGGGGGACTATCATTGTAATATTGCATTAACATTTTGTATTGTTCTGCAATTGCTGGGAGGATTTGTTTTCTGATTTATATTCTACTTTTCTATACAAAGTTTGATGTCAATTACAAGTATCATTTTAAAGTAAATGAAATATGATTGGCTGTACCACAGTAAACAAGTATAGGACTGGCAAGTTAGAAATTGTTTTCATCTTGCCAAGCTTATTCACAGCAAAGCAAGGAGGATGCAAGACAGATGCTGTCAGAAATAGTTTTCAACTAGCTTGGGCCTCTTGGTTAGATACAATCAGGTTGATGCAGAAAACTAGCGCAGTCTTAAGCACACAATGTTCACTCCCTCTGCTATCTTGGGGTCATTCTAGCTTCCTCTCTGTCATTTCACAGCCACATTTCATCCCTTGGCCACGGTCTTTCTTCCTCCTCCATCGGATCCATGCTCTTCATTCTTCTCTCGACCAGCACTCCCATACTACCCTCCTTCCATCACTAGTAATTTCTAGAATAGATCATTGCACAGTGACAATAAAGATATGGACAAATGCAGAAAAGAGATGGAAATGTGTGTAAACAGCAAAGGAAAAACTAGCGCACAATTAATGCCAAGAGTATTTAAATATACTTAAATTGCAGGCAAATGAGCAACACATAATGAAATGATATGCAAATATTGGCTGCACCCGATGCAGAGAAACGCATAGATGATTTTGTAACCAGCCATAGCACCATTATCTCTACGCCTGGTCTACACCCCCTGACAGTATTTTGATGGCATCGGGTGCTTTCCCCGATGCCTGGATCATCTCAGAAGAAATGTCAAAGATGATCCAGACATCGGGGAAAGCACCCGCTACCATCAAAATACTGTCAGGGGCTGGTGCCCCCAACAGAAAGCAAATCCCCACTCACCCAAGTAGAAGTAATCCCTGGCAGCCCAGCAGTCCTGAAACTCCCCCCCCCCCTCCTTCACTAAAAATAATTCTGGTGGCCTTGCAGCCCCAAACCCCCCCACCCAACCAACAATTATTCTAGTGGCCCACCAACCCTGAACTCCCCACCCCCCCTCCTGGTGCCTTCAGAAATGAGCAGGCACACTGCCCATGCACTCCTGCTCTTGCCCTGCCATTTTGAAAAATGGTGGCACCTGGGATGCACCAGGCAAGGTCAGACTGCCATATAAGGTAGAATATGCCTTATATCTCAGTCTGACCCCACCTGGTGCATCCCAGGTTGCACAGCATAGGGCTAGGCATTTTTCAAGATGGCAGGAAAAAAGCAGGAGCGTGTGGGCAGCGCTCCCACTCATTTCTGAAGGTACTGCGAGGGGCGGGGTTTGGGGCTGTTGGCCACAAGGGTTTATTTTTACTTGGGCGGTGGTGGGGAGGGGGGGGGGAATTGGGGCCGCTAGGCCACCAGGGATTTGCTTTCTGTCGAGGGCAATGGCCCCCAACAGTATTTTGATGGCATCGAGGGCTTTCCCTGATGCCTGTTTCACTCATATGAGCCAGGCATCAGATAAAGTCCTGATGCCATCAAAATACTGTTGGGGCTCACACGGTGCCTGTTTCCCTGGGAGAACTTGACAAGTTCTCATGCGCATGTGTTTGGCTTGCTCTCCCAGTTTAACGCTGCCATTTATGCGCAGTTTAATGTGCATGCGCACAGTATAACGTGTGACTCACTTGCACACGACCCCTTTCTGCATGCCTTTGTTGAAGTCGTGAACCATTAGTGTGCAGCAAATAGGCATAAAAAGTTGATAGAGCGCGACTTTAGTGCCAGCTTTCTGCATCGGCCTAAATGTTCATCAGCTGTGCCTGCTAATTGCAGTTGCTCAGAACAATGTGGTCTTTAATGAGCAATAAGTGCAGTGCAGCAATATTCATGATGCTTTGCTCTGTCTTGCGTTGGACAGAATACAGCTTCTTTAAAGGTGACCTAGGTTCTGGTTTCTACACTCTTCCCCTTTAAAGATGGGGTATGCTAGAAAGGAGCGCATCACCTCTTAGATCTTATTATGAGGATATAATTGTTCAAGTTAAAAGCAGACGTGATAAATGAGTAAAAATAAAAAGGCAATGCAAGACTTGATATGACATATAAACACAATCAGTTGACATAGGTGTCCTTGGACATTAGTATCATAAGTCAAGTCAAGTCATAAGTAATATTTATTTATGTATTTAACATTTATTATATACCGCCTTTCAGGATATCAAGGTGGTTTACATTGAACAAACTGAAATTACATCAAACAGGGCATTATAACTTGGAGATAACTATTTTACAGGGAACATACTACTGATGATTATAATCTTAACACATCATGTGACGTTATCAGAAATGATATTTAAAGGTGTTAGGGAATAGAAGAACAGTTCACAATGTAGCCTAAGTGTCTGTGTAAAGTTATGTGCAGATGACTGAGAATGGAGTTAAATGAATATGTAAATTGGGCAGGGGTCTATGCAAAAATATCATTACCTCAGACGTTTTTATACAACTGCCTGAAGCTGGCAGAAAGCAATCGTCCTCTAGATTGAGACCCCTCGGATGAACTCTTTCTGAACTCATGGCCCGGTGAATGTAAATGTGCATGGTTTGACATTTTTTTTTATAATATGCGCAGTCTCTGATAAGAAGTGTATTTAGTACTAGCTCCCGCCATAGGGGATAATGTTGCCGATTCTAGCATTTTCTTCTGGGCAACTGCAACACTCTTGGCCTTGTATGTCTTGCATTAAGAAAATGTAGAGGCGTGTTTAGAATAATGTGTACCTCAGTGCTATATTTAGCAAACTGCCAGAGATGTGTAGGGTGGGCAGAAAAAGTGTAGTTACTCACCTGTTACAGGTGTTCTCTAGGGACAGCAGGAATCAGTCCTCACATATGGGTGATGTCAGCATGCATGGTCTTCTTCACACCCAAGGGTGCCATCTTGCTCAGTCAAATGACATAGCTAAGACAGCAAAATGCAAATTGGCATAGTTAAGGCAACCCTACGGGGAGGGAGGGAGGTTGTGAGGACTGATTCCTGCTGTCCCTAGAGAACACCTGTTACAGGTGAATAACTACACTTTCTCCAGAACAAGCAGGAAGTCAGTTCTCACATATGGGACTCCCTAGCTATAGGCTACCAAGAACCTGTAGAAAAAACATGGTCAAACTAAATAGCAGTTAGTGAGTCCGAAGGACAAATTCTGAAAGGTTCCTAGTGTTCAGGGAGAACCATCACTCTGGTAGCCTGAACACAAAAGGGTCAGAGTTGCCTAAATTCTGAAAAGATTACGACCTGGTCAAAGGCGCTGTCCCATCGAGACTCTCTCTCCAGTCAGTAGTGAGCTGTGAAGGTATGGACTGAAGACCAGGTGGCGGCCCGGCAGATGTCTATAATCAGGACATAGCGCAAGTTTGCAACCGAGGTCGCCATGGCCACAATGCTGTGAACCATGACCCAGCACTCCAGCGGAAGCTCAGCCTGTTCGTAGGCAAGGACAATGCAGTCTGTGACCCAGGTGGACAGGGTCTGCTTGGTCACCGCCTACCCCAGTCGGCTGGGGTCATAGGAGACGGAAAGCTGGGAGGCTTTGCGGTGGCCCTGGGTATGCTGCAGGTAGAAGGACAGAGCCCTTTTACAGTCCAGAGTATGAAGTATAGCCTCCGCATTGCTGGCGTGAGGCTGTGGGGAGCCCCACCTCCTGACTGAGGTGAGAGGAGGAGAACACCTTCGGAAGAGATTTGGGATGCATGCAAAGCACAACCCTGTTCTTATAGAACCTTGTATATGGTGGCTCCACCACCAGTGCCTAGAGCTCCCTGACCCTGCAGGTGGAGGTGAGCGCGACCAGGAAGGTGACCTTCCAGGAGAGGTACCGCAGGTGGCTAGGGGCTCAAATGGCAATCAGGTGAGCTGCATCAGCACTATGTTAAGGTCCCATTCTGTCTGCCGCAGGTGGATTGGGGGCTTGGAGAGAAGTAGGCCCTGCAGGAAGCGGTTGACGAGGGGCTGAGCCGAGAGAGGCTTTCCCTCGATAGGGTGGTGGTATGCTGAAATAGCATACAGGTGCACCCTGAGTTGGACTTCAGTCCGGCATGGGAGAGGTGCAGCAGGTATTGCAGGACTAGCTGCACCATGCAGAAGGGGTCTGCCTGTTTCTCTGAGCACCACACAGAGAATCTCCGCCACTTGAAGGCATAAGCTCATCTTGTGGAAGGCTTGCTGGAGGTCAGCAGGACCTCCTCCACCCCAGCAGCCCTCCTACCCATTCAGCAGCCACACAGTTAATGTCAGAGACCCCAGGTTGGGGTGAAGGAGGGAGCCCTCTTCCTGAGTCAGCAGCCCTGGGGTGTTCTCAAAAGGGACTAGGGGTTCCGTCACTAGGCGTAGCAGCAGAGGGAACCCATGGCTGCCTGGCCACCAGGGGGCTACCAGAATTAGTGACAGCCTGTCCCGAATGGCCTTGAATAGGGTCTTGGTGACAAGTGGCGTGGGTGGGAAGGCGGTACAGAAAAAGCAGGATAAAAGATCATCGTGGAAGGCACAATTTATTGCATATGTGAAGGTAACATACAGAGAGGTCAGCCTGACACGTGTTTCAGCCAGGGGCCTTCTTCAGGAGTCAAAGACCTCTAAAAAATAATATGAATAAATAAATACAGGAATAAAAAGATAAAATCATACATATACATATAATAAAACAGTATTAAGAGCCAATACGTGTGATGCAAACATATACAGACACATGTAAGTTAAAATTAAAATTAAACCAGAACAGTGCTCCATCCAATCACAAATAAAGACATCATACAAGGTAAGAAAAATAAAATATTAATAATACAAATGTGTGTGTAGAAGATCATACAGTAATTTGTCCAAACACATTAAAATCATTAATACACTGTAGCAAGCAAAGTAAAAATGTTAAAAATAAAATCCTAACCCGTGAAAAGCAACTAGAAATGAAAATTATATAGACTAATGTTGCACTGAGCTAGGTGTATATAATATTGGGATCTTGTGAAGGCATATAGGTAACATATAACCCAAGAAAGTGTAAAGAAAAAGAAACCAAAGGGAATAACTACACATTGAATAACTCACCAGCTGATGCATTTGAACAAATATTGATGCGGAACCTAGAACACAATGGCATATTAAAAATACAGTACCAAAGTCTAAAGTCATCATAATTAGCCACCAGAGTACATTAAATACAAAAGTACAGAAAAGGTAGTCACCACGTTAACAGAAGCCACACTGAGACCCCATATCAAGCGCTAACAGGATCCCCTGGTGCATTTAAAGTAACGATGCCTCATTTAGGAGATACAAATCATAAAACTACGAGCAATCATTGAACCATGCCATTGGGAGAAGTTTTGTTTAAATTACCTTGATCGTTTAAAAAAGGTTCTTGCCACCAAACATCCAACTTGTGCTTAGTGAGGAAAAGATGCTGAAATAAAACGCCAAATGAAAACGAGGCGCAGATGACGTGAGCCTTTTGTAGGTACCCCCGTGTAGCTGTGTTCATAATAATGATAGATATTATACTCAGTGGAATATGTGTATTCTGCTCTTGTCGTGATTACCTTAGCAAGGTGGTCAATTCCCCAAAAAAAAGAGAATTATAAACACCGTGCTTTGTTAATCGTATGACAATATTTATGTGGATTATGATCGTCCCTGATGGACACGACCAACTAAAAGAAAACAGTTAACATTCAAAAGTGGACATGCTACTGTTCATATGCCATATATGCAAACCAGCAGAGAAGGGGGAGAGTGTGCGGATAGACCACTTAACTGATTATAATCCAAAGACAATAATGCATATTAATGATGAAAAGCTAAGTCCAAATCTCTGAACTTGATCGAATATTCCTTGAAAACCTGACAAGCATCATAAAAAACATAACCAAGCTACGCGCATTACAAAAATGCAATACCAGATATAAAAGACTTTTGGCTGACTATAATAAGAACTTGAAAGATTACAAGAAGGAGATTAAGGACAAAGTCTTTCCAAGTTAAACGTGACGAAGACTACTATAAATTTGGATACATCTATCCATGGTGCAAAAAGGGCAGTTTGGATGATAATTATAGGAGGTACAAAAATAATTATAAAAAAGAGACCTCCGGTTGATAGGGAAGTAGCAGCTGAGGAACTAGTGGCACCAGTTAAAATACGTAGTAGAAGCCACTCTGAAGACCCCATTGACCCCTCAGCCCCCCTGGGTTAAACTCTGATAGGCAAACAAACCAAATGGATTTTTCCATGGGCAAACTCTGGAAAGATGGAGGAAGGCCCCCCTCCCACCCCCTGTCAACCACCCAAGAAGGTGGACCAAGAGCACAAAACAGATCACCACAGGTTTCAATACAAGGGGAGGGGCAGGAGGGGAGATGGCAGACACCCGGAAGGCATCCTATCAGGAATAGAAAGTTGTGTGATTAATTTATCAGATGTTACATTAACAGAAGCACAGTTGGAAATATTAGGTAAAGGTCTGTCTTATGTTCCTTCAGTGCGATATGATCCCTTTACCACTAGGGTTGACCTCTAAGCTTTTTATGAAATTTAGGATTAGGGATTTTTTTTTTTAATATCAAAGGTGAATCCTCTGGTCACCAATCCATTATACATAGACATTCCACTTGGATTCCACCTACTGGGTGTAATCCAGCTATTGACATCTTTGAAAAAAACGTTAAGCGGGTTAGTGCGCTTGAAGCAGACGACCACCATATATATCATAATACTACACGTGAGCAAAGTTAGCCTTGGATTCCCTCAGAACTAATTATAAAGCACAGTTACTTACCTGTAACAGGTGATCTCTGGGAACAGCAGGAATTAGTCCTCACATATGGGTATGTCGGAACCGACGGAGCCTGCGCGGGAAAGCTCCCCAGCTTCCCAGAAAGGAAGCTTTTGGGGCCTCCCACAGCGCATGCGCGCTGCCTTCCCGCCTTCCTGACCAACTCTCCTCAGTTCGAGTTTAAAGCTAAGACAATAGAGAGAGGAAAGGAAAGAGAGAGAGAGAGATACAACTCCTAGGAGAGGTGGGTGGGTTGTGAGGACTAATTCCTGCTGTTCCCAGAGATCACCTGTTACAGGTAAGTAACTGTGCTATCTCCAGGAACAAGCAGGAATGAGTCCTCACATATGGGGACTCCCTAGCTAAGATGCCGGGGAGATCCCCCTCCAAGGGTTCCTCATCTTCCTATGGATCTCAGGCATCCATTCAGGGAAGGTGGGCAGGAGTTGTTTAAGAATGGAACAGGTGTCTGAGGACAGCCTGACCAAACAAGGCATCCCGGCGGGAGTCCTTGTCCAAGCAGTAATGGGCTGTGAAGGTATGAACCGAGGCCCAGGTGGCTGCTTGACAGATCTGATCGATGGATACAGAATGAAGATGAGCCATAGATGTGGCCATGGCTCTCACATTGTGAGCTGTGACATGGCCTTCCAGAGAAAGGTACTTACTCTGGTAAGCAAAAGAAATACACTGAGCAATCCAATTGGACAGTGTTCTTTTTGAGACTGGAAGTCCTAAATGAGAAGGATCAAAAGCAACAAAAAGTTGAGAAGACTTTCGATGTTGCTGTGTCCTGTGGAGGTAAAAGGCAAGAGCTCTTTTACAGTCTAGAGTATGAAGGTTCCTCTCTGCATTGGATGCATGAGGAGCTGGAAAAAAGACAGGTAAATATACCTCTTGATTAAGATGAAAAGGTGAGACCACTTTAGGCATAAAGTGAGGATTTGTCCTAAGGATTACCTTATCATAATGGAACCTTGTATAAGGTGGATTAGCCACTAAAGCCTGCAGTTCACTGATGCGGCGAGCATAAGTGATTGCAATAAGGAAAATGACTTTCCAGGAAAGGAATTTCAAGGAGGTAGTGGCTAAGGGTTCAAAGGGTGGCTTCATAAGCTGACCAAGAACCACATTTAAGTCCCATGCCACCGGAGGAGGCCTAATGGGAGGCTTAGTTAAAGTTAGACCTCTCATGAATCTTGCAATAAGAGGATGAGAGGAAACAGATTGTCCATTGATAGGCTGAAGAGATGCTGCAATAGCACTCAAATGGACCCTTACAGAATTGGTTTTAAGTCCTGCATTGGAAAGATGCAGGAGATATTCGAGTAAAGAATTCAGAGGTAGTGCTAGAGGGTTAAGACCATTTTCAGCACACCAAATGGAAAATCTTTTCCATTTAAAAGCATAAGAACGCCTGGTGGAAGGTTTCCTAGATGCATGGAGGATATCCTTCACCTGTTGAGAAAGATTGAAGTCTTGAAGGTCTAGGCCTTCAGTAACCAAGCTCTGAGGTGAAGGGACTTGGGGTTTGGGTGCCACAAAGTCCCCTTCTCTTGAGACAGGTGGTCTGGAGCAGCTCCCAGATCCAGGGAGGGTGCCTGGGAGAGATGCAGAAGTAGAGGATACCACACTTGGCGTGGCCAGCGTGGAGCTATGAGGATCATAGATCCTTGATCCCTCTGAAGTTTGAATAGAGTCTTGGGAATCAAAGGAATGGGTGGAAAGGCATATAGGAAGGCCTGGCCCCAATGAAGGAGGAAGGCATTCTTGGCCTGAGCTCCCTGACACGGAATTCTGGAACAGAACTGGGGAAGTTTGGCATTGCACGGACTTGCAAACAGGTCTATGTCCGGGGTTCCCCATTTCTGAAAGATTCTGAGTACCTGATCCATGTGCAGGGACCATTCGTGTGGAAGCAAAACTCAACTGAGTCTGTCTGCCCAAGAGTTTTGGATTCCTGGGAGGTATACTGCCAGGAGATGGATTTGATGCTCTCTGGTGAAGGCCCACAATTTTAGAGCTTCGTTGCAAAGTGACAGAGAGCCAGTCCCTCCTTGTTTGTTTATGTAGAACATGGCTACTGGATTGTCGGTATGAACAAGGACTGTCATGTTGATGAGGAGGGTATGAAAGACCTTGAGAGCAAGGAAAATTGCTCGGAGCTCCAAAAGGTTGATATGAAGGGTGGTCTCCTGTGGCGACCAAGTGCCCTGAGTGGAGAGGTCTTGGAGATGAGCTCCCCAACCTGTTTGGGAGGCATCTGTAGTGAGAGTTGCTTGGGGTAACAAAGGTTGGCAGGGGGCCCCCAACAACAGATTTTGAGTGGATAACCACCATTGGAGAGACCAAAAAAGACATTTTGAGGTTGCTATTTGGTCTGAGAGAGCTCCTGATGCTTGGGTCCACTGGGTGGACAAAGTCCATTGAGTTGCTCTCATATGTAGGCGAGCATAAGGCACCACATGAACTGTGGATGCCATGTGGCCTAGCAGTTGTAGCATCTCCCTGGCAGTCAAGTGGCTTCTGGACTGAATTTGAGAGGCCAACTGCACTAGACGGTGGCAACGGGCCTGAGGAAGATAGGACCTTGCAGTGGTGGTATCTAGCCAGGCCCCTATGAATTCTAGGGACTGAGTAGGGGTGAGTTGAGACTTTGGCAGATTGATGACAAGTCCCAGATACTGCAGTATGCGTCTGGTGTGGTCCAGGGAAGTTTGAGCCTCGGACTGAGATGGAGCTCGGATGAGCCAGTCGTCCAGGTATGAGAAGACAAAGATTCCCAGAGTGCGTAGAAATGCAGCTACTATTGCCATGCATTTGGTAAATACCCTTGGAGCAGAGGCTAGACCGAAGGGAAGTACTCTGTATTGGAAATGTTTTCCCTGAAACAGAAACCGTAGGAATTTTCTGTGGGATGGATGGATGAGTATATGTGTGTATGCATCCTTGAGATCTAGAGAACAAAGCCAGTCCTGACTCTGTAGGTATGGAAGGAGAGTGCCTAGAAAAAGCATCTTGAATTTCTCCTTGTATAGAAATTTGTTCAATTCTCTGAGATCCAGAATGGGTCTGTACCCCCCTGTTTTCTTGAGGATGAGAAAATAAGGGGAGTAAAAACCTGACCCTTGTTGAGGAAGAGGAACCTCTTCTATTGCCTTTTGGGCGAGAAGAGTGGTCACCTCCTGGCCCAACAGGTACAGGAGAGATGGGGGAGAATTGAATTGTCTCACCATGGTATGGGGAGGAAGGCTGGAGAAATGTAATTTGTAGCCCTCTCTGATGATAGAGAGGGTCCACTGTTCTGATGTGATTTGTTCCCATCTGGGAGCAAAGTGAGTTAACCTTCCTGGAATGGTGAGAGGCTCTGGTTGTTGCAGAGCCAGAAAGGTTAATTCTCTAGAATCAAGTCAAAAACTCTGAGGAGGTTGGGACTGCTGGACCGTAGCAGCCCCTGTAGACTTTGTTCTGGCCTGTTTAGATTGCTGACACTTAGGAGCAAAGCGAACTTGGGAAGATTGCTGGCCAGTATTTGTGGAAAATCTGGTCTTTTTATAGAAAGGCTTCTTAAAAGGTTTTTTCTTGGCAGGGGTAGAGGTAGACTTAGAAAGTCTATCTAAAGCAGCATTCTCTGCATCCATTTGAGTGGCTTTGATTTGCCACTCCTTGCCAAACAGATTTTCACCTGTACAGGGCAGATTGCCCAAGCCTTCTTGTACCCAGGGTTCCAAATCAGAGGCCTGGAGCCAAGCAAGTCTGCGAGCAGCTATGGCAATGCCGGAGGCTCTGCTAGCTCCCTCAAAAGAGTCAAAGGCTGCTCTGTTGGAGAACTTTGAAACATCCTTAGTTTGCTTTAGCAAAAGAAGGAACTCCTCCTTTTTATCCTCTGGGATAAAGGGGAGAAAATGACGTATCTTCAGTGCAATCTCTTTCAAAAACATGCCCATATATAGGCTGTATGAATTGATTCTGGCAATAAGCATGCTAGCTTGGAAGATTTTTCTACCAAAAGCATCCAGAGTCCTACATTCTCTTCCTGGAGGAGTAGAAGAGTGCCTTTTGGTACTTTTTATCTTTTTCAAAGCAGACTTCACCACAATAGAGTGGTGAGGGAGCTGTGTTTTTTGAAAACCAGGAGAAGGAGGAACCCGATACATGGTGTCCAAACGTCGAGAATGTGGAGATAGGGTGAGAGGAGCCTCCCACAAGTCCATCATGTGTTCTTGAAGAATTTCATGTATGGGTAAGGTGGCTGCCTCTTTGGGAACCTTAGAGTATCCTAAAATATCCAATTTTTTTGCTCTAGGTTCCTTTTCAGAGGTTACAGATATGGAGAGTCCTTTAGCTACTTCAATAATGAAGTCTTGAAAGGACAAATCCTCTGGAGGAGACATTCTCCTTTTTGGAGAAGAGGGCTCCTCAGGAAGAGTAAAAGAGACATCAACAGAATCATCTGAGGTATCAGAATCTTCAGATGATTCAAAGTACCGCCTATTAGCTTCCAGAGATCGATACGCGTACCGACCGGTATCGACATCGGGCGTACCGGGAATCGGAGCGGTATCGAGAAAATCTTTGGAACCGGAGACCGGAACCGGCATACTACTGGAAGTAGATGCTCTGGGTACCGGTATCGGTTGCGGTACCGGAACCGGAGTCGGAACCGATTGTCGCGGTACCGAGGGCGTTGCAGCGTTAATGAAAGCCAGTATGGCCTGCTGCATGGATTGTACCGTAGTACCCATAGACGCCACAACTGCCTGGATGTCGGTACTGGTGTTAGCCGGTACCCCAGAGCAGTCTAACAGGAGATCGGTCGAGGCCGTGCCATCGATGTCTACCTGTAACCCCATAGGAGGAGCTTTGGAAGCCGGAGCTTCCCGCCGGGGTTGTTTGGCTGGGGCAGGGTCCTCAGGGTCAAACCCAAGGGCCTCTCGCTGCTTAGAGGGAGATTTGCCCTTTGAGGACCTGCCTGAAGAATGTTTGGTTACCTGAGATCCATCAGGAGAGGAAGACCTGGAGGATGTTGATGCTGGAGTATCCGCAGAAAACAGCATATGAAACTTGGCTGCTCTGTTCTGTAAGCCCCGTTTGGACATCAGAGAGCAGGATGGACAATCTGGAATGGAATGGTCAGGCCCCAAACATTTAAGACACCACTCATGGGTATCTGTGACTGAAATAGTACTGGTACACTTGGTGAATTTTTTAAAACCAGAGGCTGGTTTCTCCATGAGGGAGAATCTGAGAAGGCCTAGAGGCCTCACAGAAAAAACACACCAAGTGAGGAAAAAGTAATTAATTTTTTTTTTTTTTTTTAAGAAATAAATGAAAAAAGACCGGCGGTACCGGTCCGGAATCGGGGAAGGCAGACACGCGGTCAAAGAAACAAATTAAAATAACAATTTCTTCAGCGGTGACAGGAACACGACCTGCTGGCTCCACGGAAAAAGAAGAACTGAGGAGAGTTGGTCAGGAAGGCGGGAAGGCAGCGCGCATGCGCTGTGGGAGGCCCCAAAAGCTTCCTTTCTGGGAAGCTGGGGAGCTTTCCCGCGCAGGCTCCGTCGGTTCCGATGTACCCATATATGAGGACTCATTCCTGCTTGTTCCTGGAGATAATAGTAATCAAACCGGCAGATAATGGTGGAGCTATTGTGGGGATGAACCACACGGATTATATCACTGAAGTGAAGAAGCAATTGAGAGATAGTCAATTTTACCACCAATTGGACCAAGATCCAACAGCAGTATTAAAAAGGAAGGTTGATTCTTTTGTTGCATTGGGACGTGAAGCTGGCTCTCTTACCAATAAAGAAGTAGAATTCCTCAGTTTCCCATCCAGTGGTACACACACTATTTACATTTTACCCAAAATACACAAAATACATGGTGAACCTACCCAGGCGGCCGATATTATCTGCTATACGCTCACTTTTCGAACTGATCTCTCAATTTGTAGATGTTTTATTGCATCCATTTGTTAGGGAAATTCCTTTTTTCATCAGAGGCTCAACACACATGATCCAGGTTTTACAAAATTTCCGAGGATATCATAATGGGTTAATTTTGGTGACTCTTGACATTGAGTCATTATATACCAATAAACCTCAGAAGGAAGCCATTCATATAGTATAGCAAACATTACTTTTACGCACAAAACATAGGCGGATTTCTACATTTTTTCTTACTCAATTGGCCAGTTTAGCACTTAAAGAGAATTATTTTTGGTTTGATGGTTTGTTTTATAAACAGATATAAATGGGGTTGCAATGGGGTTGTCAATGGCACCTGATATAGCCAACTTATATGTGGCACACTTTGAGAGGGATTTTTTTTTTCACACAATATGTATTCAAACCGCATGTGAAGCTATGGATGCACAATATTGACAATATCCTTGTGATTTGGGATGGAGAAGAACATCTTTTGGAAGAATTCTTGACATGGGTGAATACTCTAGATATCAATTTGAGGTTCACAGCATATTTCGATAACAGACAAACTGCATTTCTGAACATTAACATCATTAAGTTTGAGGATGGATTTTGCACTGATCTTTTTAGAAAATCGACAGACCACAATCATTTTTTGGAATATTGCAGCTTTCATAACTGCTCCCTAAAAAATAATCTCCCTGTTAGTTTTTGCGAATCAGACGGATTTGTTCTAACCCGAGTACTTTGAAAGGAATGCCTGTGTACTTGCCTCTAGGTTTAGTCAGAAGGGTTACCCTGATAGATTTATTCAAAGAGCATACCAGAGAGCAAAAGACACAGACCAGAATCCGCTCCTCCTTTGCTCATTTCTTTTTTTCCCCACACACTCTAAGAAGATTACAGACGTTCTGAAACAAGAATGGCATATTATTCAAACCATCCCTGGCTTTGAGTCTCAAGAACTGACAATTGCCTATAAGAGGAACCCAAACTTGTCTAATATCATGGTGCCCTCTGCATTACCTGTCCCTCAGAGAAAACCAGCAACTGTTGGCCATTATAAGAGTGGGTCATGTTCTGTTTGTCAGCTAGTTATCACCACATTCCTTTATTCATCCTGGTACACAGAAACATATTCCTTTAACAAGTTTTACCAATTGCAATACTGAAAATGCAATTTATCTGATCAAATGCCCATGTGACTTTTTGTATATTGGCAAGACAACATGTAGCATTAAGACTAGGATTGTTGAGCACCGCAGCGCTATCCATTGCTCTTCATTCCAGAAACTCCTGGTGAGCCATTGGGTAGTGGCCTCTCTCACCCTTAGGAATCTTAAGTTTGTACTGCTGAAACATGTATGCCCACATTGGCAGGGTGGGAATGTCGATCAGAGACACTCCTATGACTCGAACAGAGAGTGATTTTTGAGATGGCCCAATGGCCTTAATCAGGAAACTGATCTTTCTGTTTTTCTATGATTATCGACTACAGAAGGCTTTTGACTGTGTAAACCATGAGAAACTCTGGGCCACAGTAAGAAGCATGGGTATACCAGAACACCTCATCATTCTCTTGCACAATCTGTACATTGATCAAGAAGCAACAGTTCGAATGGAACAAGGAGAAACAGAATGGTTTAAAATCAGCAAAAGTGTACGACAAGGCTGAATACTCCCCCCCCCCCCTAATTGATATGCAGAACAAATCATCAGAGAAGCAGGATTGTATGAAGACAACAGAGGTGTGAAGATTGGTGGAAGACTCATCAACAGACTTCGCTATGCTGATACCACATTACTGGCTGAAAGTGAAGATGATCTGAAACATTTCCTTCTCGTGATCAAGGAACAGTCTTAAAATGGGCCTGCATCTTAATGTAAAAAAAACAAAGATCATGACAACTGGCAAATCATTAAGTTCATCGTTGAAGGAGAAGAAATTGAAATCGTGGACCATTTTAACCTACTTCGATCAATTATCAATAAAGAAGCAACAAGCAGTCAAGAAATCAGATAACACATTGCTCTTGGCAGAAGGGCTATGAAAGACCTAGACAAGATTCTCAAGAGCAGAGATGTTGCTCTCCATACAAAGATTCAACTCGTTCAAGCCATAGTATTTTCAATATCATATGGCTGCGAAAACTGGACAGTGAAAAAGATAGGAAGAAAATTGGCTTTTACATTAAAAAAAACACTTACAGGCAAGGGGTTACCATATACAACTATACACCACACACCCTTACAAGCCTTATATGCCAACCATGATCTTTTGCTGCAGGATACAACCAAAATACCGTCAGATAGGAAAGTCTGTGTCTTACATTATTCAAACTTAGCTCAGCAACTATTAAAAAATACTGGCATTTGGTAGCAATGCATGAATTTGTTTCAGAAATTCCCTGCAAAGCCTATAAACGAGGACCCAATATTCGAAACAAAGTATTCCACACTCGATATACTAAGATATAGTGAGTGATATCTGTGGACATCAATCGTGTAATTAATTTATTTTTTGTGACCAGACATTAGCCTAGTGGTTAGAGTAACAGCCTACTACCCAGGAGATCTGGGTTTGATTCCCACTGGCACTCCTTGTAGCCTTGGGCATGTCACTTTACTCTCTATTGCCTTGGAGGAAAAGGCCTTGCATTCTACTTCTGGTCATACCTTGCCAAGAATACTCAGGGGCTGTTGGATCGCCAGAAGACAGCATGGACTTGAAAACATTAAAAAAAAAAGACATTAACTGGTGCATCATGGACTGCTGTGCTAATAGACACAGTATATCATGTAAAGGATAATATAGCTTGTAATTCATCTTTTGCAATATACCTTATTCAGTGTCCATATCCAAGGATTTATGTAGGCAAAACCACCCAGAAATGCAAAACATGTTTGTCAGAACATAAATGTCTGCAGAATTAATTCAGGTTCCCAAAAGTATATAGATTACATGCAGTTTATCTCAGGGGTAAGCAGAGGATTTCTCTGGTTCTCTTTAATAATAGTTAATGGACGTTTTCTCCAGGAACTTGGCCAAACCTCTTTTAAATCCAGCTACACTAGCAGATTTTACTACAGCCTACAGCAGTGATTACTCATTGAGTGAAAAAATATTTTCTCCGGGAACAAGCAGGAATTCAGTCCTCACATATGGGTGATGTCGGCACCAACAGAACCA
This sequence comes from Ichthyophis bannanicus, assembly GCA_033557465.1. Lineage (NCBI taxonomy): Eukaryota > Metazoa > Chordata > Amphibia > Gymnophiona > Ichthyophiidae > Ichthyophis > Ichthyophis bannanicus. The sequence goes on along the minus strand of CM066031.1, from coordinate 1,121,372,960 downwards.
GCACGGAAGTATTTCCCCAGCTTTCAGTGGTCCCCTTCTCACTAAGAGTGCCATCTTGCCTCAGTCTCCTTTTTTCCCGTGGAGCCCATCAGACGTCTGTCCATTTCCCTGGAAAAAGTGTCTCTTTTTTGTCTTAAAATTATCTTTTCCGGTAAACATACCTGTTCCTCTTTCCACCCCCAAGCCAGCTTGCCTTGCATTACTCCTTGGGTTCATTTTCTTGTTTTTTCTTGAGGTGTAGCAGGAAAACGAGTGAAGAAAGAAACAGCCAGGAGTCTCGGTAGGAAGCAAGCCGTTTTAATGTGCACAGACCCAGAGAAAAATAGTTTTCAAATTCTGAGCCCCGCCCAGAGAAATAATCCAGACTATATAGACATGTTATCAATTTATCACTGCATTTCTTCATGATTGGTCCCACTTTATTACAGTGTAGTCTGTGGTGAGCAGCGCCCTCCTGTGCCTATGGAGACAGAGGGAAATCCTGAGGTTCAGCAGGATTTACACCAAAATGACAGGGCAAGGAAAAAAGAGAGACTCTATTACACAGAGCTGAGCATGGAGACCAGCCCAGGGGAGGAGTCCTGCAGTTCCGATTGGGCACACCCAGCCCTGAGAAGGGGCGTGCCTAAGAGAGAACGTACTTTTAAACCAGAGCATGGCTCTGAGAAGGAGATTTGAGAGGGGAAGCAGTACGAGTATGGGAATGAATTGAAGAAGAAGCAGCCCAGGAAGGAATACAGGAGGAAGAAACAAGAGGATGGTTGGAAAGCCAGAGGAGAGTTTAATGATACTTGGGAACCTGGCATAAGAAGAAAACCTGCACAATTCTGTTCAAGGGAAGTAAGCAGAAGTCCCACGGAGAGAGGACTTAACCTTGAATTGGATAGCCGTTGGAAGGCAACGCCTTGGGAGAGAAAGCCTTCAAGGCAAGCACAGGTGAAAGAGCAATCATTCTCTGAAGTGTCGTTTGTGCCAGAGAGCAACAAACAGAACAGCTGGAGAACCTTGGAGCCATCTGAAGACAGAAGGGCTCTGCAAAAAGTGAGTAATTGGCCACACGCTTGCCAAGCTGAATATAAAGATAATTCTCCTATCTATGAAACAATTGCCAAAGAGACTAGCAATTATTCTGATGCCTTTAACTTACAAGATGAGAAGACAAACAGCCTTGAGCAGAGGGGAAGTTCTATAGCAGACAACAGTACCCTATCTCACAAGGAACAGGCTGAATTGCTTCTACAAAGCTTTAAACAATTCTTAGAGTTACAAGCTAGACAACAGCTAATTTCTCAAGAAGCTAGTAATGCCTAGAAGGTGTAACAGAGAGTAATACAGACTTACCAGGCTGTGAACAAATGGACTGTACGATTTGTTGTATAGATGGGTCAGGCTGAAGGAAATGCTTTTGCTGTCTGTGTTCTGAGAGTTACCAAAGCTGCTGTTTGCATTGATGAAAGAAGCTCTGATTACCTGCACATGTTTTCCCAAACACTGTGAGAGTAACGGTGATCGTAAGGGGCTGCAGTGAGCCTAACTGGCCTCTGGAGGCAAAAGAGAGTAATTGGCTGGAAAGTGAAAAGCAGCAATATACTTTTGAGTTGCATTTATCCTGAGTTTCTGTTAGCCTTTTGAAGCACCTTTGTTTTGCATTATTACATGCCATGTGATGGAACATTTATCTTTTGCTTTAAAAATACTTATTATCAAGAAACCCCACAACTACAGTTTCTTTAATTCGGAGTGAGAAGAACTGGAACTACAACTCCCAGCATTCCTGGGGTAAACGTTTTACTCTTCCCTCACGAAGCACCAGCAGCTGCTCCTGCCTTTAATCCCTTGAGCCGGGCAGGGTCGCCGCAAGTCCCGATTGGAGAAAGTCTACTGTACTCTTATCTCTAGCGAAACAGAGGAAGAGAAGTTATCTCTAGCAAGCAGAGAGAGCAGCAGGACAAAGGAATAGGGGAGGGACAAGCATGTACCAGGGTATGACTTCACCAAGAAGGGTATATATCCTTTTCACTTAACCCTTCCATCTTCTCAGCCCTGCCTGGATTTCTACCTCATTCCCCCCTTTTTAAGGGGAAAATTTGCCTTGTAATGAAGGAGGCCAATTTTCTTCATGTGAGTTGATCTGACTGTGGAAGAGATTTGTATTTGCATACTGCCATCACATGGGCAGCAGTTTTCTGCTCCACCATGGTCTCAATGGTGGAGGTAATAAAGCGGATAAGGATAGGGATACAGCATGGCAGGATAAAACATAGCAGGAGAATAAGGAGAACTCCTACCACTAGGGTTTTAAGTCCACCCAACCAATTGAACCATCCCTCAAACCAACCGGCGCCTATAGAAGGGGCAGCAATATGAATGGCCAGGTCACGTAAGTCCTGAATAGAGCTTTCAATGGAAACTCTTTCATCAGTGAGATTAAACCACCACATACCCTCAAACTCCTCACAGCCATGATTTAAACATAGGAGCAGAAAATCAATGGTCATCCTATTCTGCAGAATCGCCGTCCACAGACCAGACATCTTATGATTCATAGTGGCTAGGATGGTTGAGGTAAGATTAATGGATTTGGCCAAGGAACAAGCAATACGGCTTACTTCCATAGCATTGTGTAAAGCTAATGCAGGTGCTCCTACAATGGATATTGCCAGTCCCAGTGCTGTCTGATCACTATAAGGTTCCACATTAGAGTTACAGGTAGGGGGCATAGGTTTTGATCGAGGATAGCGCGAGTGGGAACTAACCTTACTGGGGGTACGAGAGAAAGCAGCAATAGTAAGTCTGCCAATAGTGCAAGGACCTCCAGTAGCGTTTATGGGAACATAAGTGTAAGCAGTTTTACCACATAACAAAAACCATCCTAAGGGAAGATACATTTCTGAGTAAGCATAAGATACCTTCATAATAGACTTGCATGATAATACTGTGTTAGACACATTAAAAACCCCTTTAGTTGCATTTACAAAAATAAAGCAATCTGTAGTTTTAAGCGTGGAGACAACCTCCAAGGAGAAAGGGGCCTTGTTAAAATAGGCTGAGGAAGGACGAGTAACACCAATGAAGAAAATGTTAGCTTTGGCTGTTTGCAGTTCAGATTATGCATGATAGTAAACGTTTGCATTTCACACAAAGTAGTGGGTACTGCAATAAGGCATGTTGATAAAAAAAACTCCAGGCTGCGATGAGCTGCATACACAAAAGTCCGAAGTATTCAAAGCAGTCCCGGCAAGTAGTGTTACTACATTTATAGTTCCTGAGGCCAACAAGGGAAGGCCCCACACAAATGCCAGAACAAAAGTCAGCATAGGCAGATGCATATTGACCATGGAGCTAATGTCCCACTAACAGTATCTGAAGATGACTCCTCAAGCTTCCGCCATGCGTAGACTAGCCAGCTTCCGGTATGCAGCTAGCGCAGGGCTCCGTCGTCTGCCGATTCCCTGGTTCTCCACAGTGTGAGGCGTAAGGGATCCTGAGAATGTTCGTGCGCTGTCAACTTATCATCCAAGTCAGGAGCAGCTTTCTTGAGATGCGTATGATGAATCCACGAGGTAACCTCTGCGACCTTGACTGCGGTTGGTGTGGCCAGGAGAACTGTGTAAGGACCTCTCCAGGTAGGGCACAGTGGTTCATGTTTCCATTCCTTAATCCACACACGATCTCCTGGGCTGGTGAGGGTGGAGCGGCTCTGACAAGGAGATAGGCAGTCGCTCTTGTATCCACCTGTTCAAAGACTGAAAAACAGATCCCAATGCCAGTAGGTGTTGTCTCGTAAGTTCATTACCTATCTGCTCTAGGTCCCCCTTAAGGCCCTGAACAATGGGTGGTGGTCGACCATACAGTACTTCATAAGGGGATATTCCCAAGGTCCAAGTTGGAGAGGACCAGACCCGGAGAAGGGCTATTGGCAAGGCCTGATCCCAATTAAGATGAGCTTCCTGACAGAGTTTAGACAACTGGAGCTTCAGGGTTCAGTTCATCCTTTCCACTTTTCCCGAACTCTGTGGGCGTTAAGCAGTATGAAGTTTCCAGGTGATCTGGAGGGCCTTAGAAAGGTCCTGAAGGCATTTAGCAACAAACGCAGGGCCATTATCTGACCCTATAGTAAGAGGTAGGCCAAATCTGGGAATGATCTCTTTCAACAGGGCCTTAGTAACCTCTCGGGCTGTCTCTGTTTTACAGGGGTAGGCCTCAACCCATCCTGAAAATGTACATACTATCACCAGCAGATATCGATAACCCCTTACTCGGGATAACTCAGTGAAATCCACTACAATATTCTCCATAGGGGCAGCCCCAACTGCCTGTATAGAAACGGGGGGGTGGGGGGTAGAGGCCCTTGGCGGGGGTTATTCTTGGCACATTGGAGACAGCGATGCGCTGCAGCTGCCGTCAAGGCAGACAGATGTGGGACATAGAAGTAAGACTGTAGAATGGTTTGCATGGAGGTCTTGCCTAAGTGGGTGGTCTCATGAAATCGGCAGACAAAAGCAGGTGCTAGACTCTCAGGGATAACATATTGGGGTGGATCTCCCAGTAACCGCAACCACCCAGCAGTAGTGAGAGTAGCCCCTTCCTGAGTGAAGAAATCCATCTCTTTCCTGGTATAACGTGGGTTCCACTCTGACATAAGAAATGGAAACAGGGGAGCTTGAACACTTACTGGGACTGTTCCTCGCTGGGCTGCTAGCTTGGCCTTCCTATCTGCCCTGCGGTTACCCTGGATAACCAGTGTGTCTCCTCGCTGGTGTGCCTTGCAGTGAACAGCAGCCACCGCTTCTGGTGCCCACACAGACTCTAGTAACGCCAAAATCTCCCTCCCATACCTTATAGATTTCCCGCTTTAATTTATGAGTCCCTTCTCTCTATAGAGGGCCCCATGGGCATGGAGTGTAGTGAATGCATACTTAGAATCAGTGAAAATGTTTGCCTTCAGACCTGCAGCTAACTGGAGGGCTCGAGTAAGGGCAATGAGTTCAGCTTTCTGGGCAGAAGTCCCCAGGGGTAAGGGCTCAGCCTCCACAACAACCTCAGGAGTGACCACAGCATATCCGGCCCTCCGCTGTCCATCTTCTACAAAACTGCTGCCATCGGTAAAGTACTGAACATCAGGAGAGGCCAGCGGTACAACCTTCAAATCTGGGCGGCTGGAATACACTTCATCCATAACCTGGATACAATCATGTTCAGGTAGCCCAGGTGCTACAGGGAGTAGAGTAGCAGGATTGAGTGTTTTCATTATCTCCAAGTGAACCCGAGGATCTGCACACAGCATGCTTTGGTACTTTGTCATCCGCTTGTACGTAAACCAGTAATTGCCTTTGTACTCCATCAGTGTCAGTACTGCATGTGGCATTTTAACATACAGTTCTTGTCCAAGGGTCAACTTATCAGCCTCTGTTGCCAGGACAGCTATTGCTGCTACTGCGCAGAGACAAGGCGGCCACCCCCTCGCTACTGGATCCAGCTGTTTGGACAGATAAGCCACCAGTCATTGCCAGGAACCTAGGCTCTGAGTGAGGACACCAACTGCCATCCCCCTTTCTTCATGGACGTACAGATAGAATGGTTTTTCCACGTCGGGCAGTCCTAGACTGGGGGCTGATAGCAAAGCCTTCTTCATATTCTGAAAGGCCTCCTTTTGGTCTGGGCCCCAGTTGAAAGGATCTCATTCTCCCCCTGTTGTAGCTGCATACAGGGGCTTTGCCAACACTGCATAGTTGGGTATCCAGATTTGACAAAAACCGGCAGCCCCTAAGAAGCCTCTTAACTGCCTGTAATTTTTTTGCGCAGGAATAGAATAGCCTCCCTCCGCTTAGAGCCCAGTCTTTGAAGGCCATGGGCAGCATGGAATCCCAAGTACTTGACTTCCGTCTGGCACAACTGGGCTTTACTTCGAGACACCCGATAGCCAGACATCCAAAGTAAGTGTAGAAATTCTGAAGTGGCGGTAATACATTCTTCTAGGGAAACAGCGGCGATGAGTAGATCATCCAAGTATTGTGGCAATACACGTTGAGAGTAGGGCAGGACTGGAACTGACGCAAATCTTGACTAAGTGCATCCCCAAACAGCGTAGGGGAGTTCTTGAATCCTTGGGGTAATCGTGTCCATGTCAATTGTCCCTTACTGCCAGGAATAGGGTCTTCCCATTCAAATGCAAACAGTGGCTGGCTGGGAGCAGCCAATCTCAAACAGAAGAAGGCATCCTTTAAGTCCAAAACGGTAAAACAGGAAGCTTGAGCAGGAATCAAGTTCAGTAAATTGTAAGGGTTTGGCACAACCGGATGAATGGTAACAGCTTCATTAACCCTCCACAGGTCCTGTACAGGTCAGTAATCATTAGTACCTGGCTTTTGAACAGGCAGCAAAGGGGTATTCCAAGGTGATTGGCATGGTTTCAGGAGTCCAAACTTGAGTAATCGCTGGAGATGTTTATGAATGCCCTCAACAGCTCTTCGGGGTAGGGAATATTGCTTGACACGGATGGGACAGGCGTTTGGTTTTAGTTCCACTATAATAGGCGGGATATTCCGGGCAAGGCCGGGAGGATTACCTTCTGCCCATACCCCAGGGAAGTTTTGCAGTTCTGATGGGAGAGGTTGTTGCCGATCAGCTTGGGAGTACAGCCGCCACTCTTCTTCCCTTGGAATTTGTAGAGAAAATAATCCCAATACTGGCGGCCCCAAAACCATCTGAGCCTCTCCTGTGGGGGTAAATGAGATCCGGGCATGTAGCTTTGATAGGAGATCCCGGCTCAGAAGTGGTACCGGACACTCAGGCATGTACAGAAATTGATGGGCGAGTTTCTGTCCGCCTACTTCGCAGACTCAGGTATGGAGAAAGGGACGGACTGTTGGGTTTCCAGTTGCCCCCACCACTGTGAGTGTCTTTCTGGAAGCACTTGCTAGCGGTTGGGACACAACAGAATGCTCTGCCCCAGTATCAACCATAAATGGTTATTTGCTGGTCCCCGATTTTGATTGTGACCATGGGCTCATGGGGACCAAGAAGAATCTGCAAGCCCAGTCTGTCCTATTCATGATCATCCTGGTCCATAACGGTCAATCCAATGAACCCTGCTAGACCCTCACGCTCCTTGCCGACGTCCTCAGCTGGTCTCCGAGTATATCTTCCTCCTTCAACTCGCCCTCGGAATGCTGGTCGGCCACGGCTTCCTCTTCCTGCATCACTTCGGCCGCCTTTGTTGGGACAATCGTTTTTCCAGTGGCCCATTTCTCTACAATAGGCACATTGATCTCATTCCAATGGTCTTCGCTCCAACAATTTGTGCCGGGTTCCCTCTACCCCAGCCTCGGCCCCTCGGTTCCCACGTTGACTTTTCTTGTCCTTTCTCAACTAGCGCCGCTGCTAACATATCAGCTTTCTTTTTCATCTTCTGTTCACACTCACGCTTCATCTCCTGATCTCTGTTCACAAATACTTTCATAGCAACTTCCATCAGCTGGGTTATATTCATTCCAGCAAAGCCCTCAAGCTTTTGAAGTTTCCTTCGAATGTCCCCCTATGATTGTCCCACAAACGCTGTATTCACCTTCCGCTGGTTTTCAATCAAGTGCTTTGGGGTCGAATGGAGTGTAAACACAGAAAGATTCACAGAGTCTTTCATAAAACTGGCCAGGGCTCTCATCCGGGGTTTGCAAGACCTCATATATTTTCCCAATATTCATCGCTTTCTGGCCCCCTCCTTTTAAGGCCTTCCAGGAGAGCCCGATAGCAGCAATCCAGGGCAAGGCAGCCTGTATCACTGTTTGCAGCCCAGTGGGGTTCTAGGTCAGAAAAGTCTCCTAGTGCTGCTTGCTGGGGATTCTGTTCACCTGGAGGGTTCTCTTCCAACCATTTCATGGCTGACCAAGTCACCCGGTATCTCTCTTCGGTACCGAGTAAGGTTAAAAGGAGCTGACAGCAGTCTGCCCAAGTTGGACGATGGGTTTGAATAATAGACGAAAACAAATCTATCATAGCTTGAGGTTTATCAGTATAGGATGGATAATGAGTTTTCCAGTTCAACAAATCGGTGGTAGAAAAAGGTACATTCACAAAAGTTGGAGGGCCCTTGACGAGCTCTCCTTGGGCATTAAAGGCAGATGGTCCTCGAGCCTCTTGGAGGGGTAAGCTGGAGGGCTAACTTCTGGAGTCTGTTTGCTAGCACGTATTGTGCGGTGGTCTCTCCTGAGGTCGTAATGATCCAGTACAGGGGGGGGGGAGGGAAGGTGTACTAAACTGGGACTGACCTCCTTCAGATCTGGGACTCAGGGAACTTTCTGAAGTGCTGGGCAGTTCTGTATCTGAAATTGTCATTTGCATGTTTGCCTCACTGCTCTTTTGACTATCAGAGAAAGTAGTATCTGTTGAGAGGGGCGGGGGAGAAGTGGTATCCGTTCTAGCCGGAGTCCCTGCTGAGCCTGCTGACCTAGCTGGAGTCATGGGAATCTGTCTGAGAACACAGGGAGGGGGGAATTCTTCTGTCTCTGGCTCCTGTACTAAAACTGGCAGGTTTATTTTTAATTTAGGCTGCATTCCCTGTGGACTACGAGACAGAAGTATGCAACAGTGTTCCTCATGGCATCTACTGAGCCATTTAGGTCTCTGCCAACAAATATCCAGCCAGGAATCAATATAAGGGAATTGATCCAGATGGTTAGCTACTACAACGTTGTGCACTCTGCTAACCAAGTCATAATCAAAGGTTCCTTCCCGGGGCCAACCAGTATTAAAACTCAGCCACTCATTCTGACAATATTTCTGTAACAGGGATGGGGTCATACGAACTCCATAATCTGCAGAGAATCCTTTGTGAAAATGTTTTAGCATACACTCTAGAGAACTGAGTTTTGAATCAGACGCACCCATATCTACCAGTCTCTGAAAACACAGAACAAAGGAACGGCAAGGGAAAGGAATGCAGGCAACCGGTGAGGAATCCTGCTGCTCTAGACACAAGAAGGGTAACAAAATTGCGCTTCCTCCTTTTCGCAACATGGGCGTGGTCACCTGGGCAGGAACTGCGCTAATCAGGAGCTCACTTCCATTGCACAAGCCTCTGCTTGTGCCAAACACATAACTCAAGCACACACCAACACAGACACCCTCCCAATTCCCTAGAAAACAGTCTGACTATGAGGAATGCAGTTTCACCCAACTCTTAGAGGACTACTAAGGCGTTCCCTCGAGAGTTGATCAGGATCTCCAGCTTCCTGCAGGAAGGACAGATTTTCCCTGAACTGCAGACACAGAAACAGATCCCGTTTTGTCACTTACCCCACTCAGAAGTCTTCCGGAGACAATGGGTTGTTTCCTGAACTCTGCAAGGGTCCGTAGGTGTCTTTCAGAAAAAGCCAGCAGTCGTGGTGAATCAGGAAGCAATACTCTCCAGAACAATTGGTCTGGGGGCGCCTGGTATTTCTCTTGCATTCTCCACCCCCCCGCGGCTCAAACTGAGCGAACCTAGAGGCTGCAAGATAAACCGTTACTTTTCTATCTAATTTTCTCAGCCGGATCAGGGAACCAAAAATGTAGCAGGAAAACAAGTGAAGAAACACCCAGGAGTCTCGGTAGGAAGCAAGCCGTTTTAATGTGCACAGACCCAGAGAAAAATAGTTTTCAAATTCTGGGCCCCGCCCAGAGAAATAATCCAGACTATATAGACATGTTATCAATTCATCACTGCATTTCTTCATGATTGGTCCTACTTTAATACAGTGTAATCCCGACTGGAGAAAGTCTACTGTACTCTTATCTCTAGCGAAGCAGAGGAAGAAAAGTTATCTCTAGCAAGCAGAGAGAGCAGCAGGACAAAGGAATAGGGGAGGGACAAGCATGTACCAGGTATTGACTTCACCAAGAGGGGTGTATCCTTTTCACTTAACCCTTCCAGCTCTCATCCCTGCCTGGATTTTTACCTCAGAGGTGTCCCCTCAACCAGAGCTTTGCACCCTTTTTTGGCCAGTAGGCCTCAGACTCTTGTCCAGGTTCAAGGACCCATTTTTCCCATGGCCTCCAGTGGCTTCAAAAAATGTGATCGGTGCAGTAAGATGTCCCTCACCGACCCACATGACTGCTGCTTCCTTTGCCTCAGGCCAGACCACAACAACTCGGGCTGCGACCTTTGTAAGTGTTGTCCGCAAAGGCCATCAAGAGCCGTCAGTTGCAGCAGAAGTTGTTGTTCCATAGATCAGACTGTGCGTGGGAGTCCCTGGTGACACCATGCTCCAGGACCCCCTCCAGTGCCTCAGTGCCCTGCGATGCTCGGGCCACTTTGGAGTCCCGTGGCCACAGCTTCTCTGAGAGGAACTCCCCAGAGGTGGAATGCAAGAAAAACTCGAAAACCTCGAAGGCTGCCTCAGAGGATGGGTCTGGAAAAGTGGGTAAATCCCATACCAGGACCTGCAGTCCCCAGTGTGAGTTGAAGAGGCCGGAGCAGGAGCGTTTTTACAAGCTGCCCCAGGAGTTATCAGTATCGGGCAACCAGCCTTGAACCCCAGAGGCAATCCTAGTCGAGGACTCCCCCTCGACAGAATAGACACCGGGCCCGAAGTCATTGGTGCCTGCGTCAAAGGCTGTGGAGCCATCTGGCAGGGAGACCAGAATGGCGGCCTTGGAGCGCAGTATCACCACCCAGGAAATTGGTTACAGATTACCTTAGAAGCACAGGCATAAATATTTCAACCAGAGCTCTGTGATTCTCAGTCTTGAAGGACTACAAAAAGGGACTGCTACTTCTGGAGAGAGATCTGCAATTGTAAGTATTTACTTCTGGGAATTTTTCTAAATCTTGGGGAAAAAGGAGTCTGTGTATTTGTTAAATCAGTCAGAGCCTAGTATCAGCAAAGAGCTTTTAGTATAAATTAAAAACTCAGCAGATATCTTTCAGTTTAAATTTAAAACCCAGGAGAGAGCTTTCAGTTTTAATTCAGAACCCAGCAGAGGACTTTCCATTTAAATTTAAAACCCAGCAGAGAGCTTTCTGGTTAAGTTTAAAACCCAGCAGAGAGCTTCTAGTTTAAATTTAATACTCAGTCAGGGCTCTGTCTCATCAAAGCTTTAATTTAAATCAAATCAAAGTATAACTTAGCATGAAAGGAAAAACAGGGTCAGTATTCTTTGAGCAATAAATTGATTCTAGAGACCTTTACAAAGAGGCCTTCTAGATAGGGGGCAAGGACCTGTGAAATTGTTTTAAATAAGTGTTAAAATCAACTGAAAGATCAAAGAGGCATTTTGAAAGACTGCCTCTATCAGAGCAAGGGCTGTGTGAATTACCCAGGAAATTGGTCACAGATTAACTTAGAAGCACAGGTCTGGGACATGTAGCAAGCCAGCATTTACTAATTGTTAGTTCCTTCCCACCCACCCCAGGCATAATCCTAGCTTTATAGGGTCTTACACCTATTAAAGGGGGCGTGGTATTCACATTCCCTTCTAGGTTCAGCTGATTCTCCTAACCAGGAATATATGAATTAAGGCCTTAAAAGTAATTAATCTTCAGGTGACCAAGTCCCTTAAACGTATTTGGTATAGTTATATTAGTAGAAATATCCCTAGCAACTAAAAACAAATAATTAAACAAAACTTTAAAACTAAGATGCAGACAGCAGTCCAGCAGCAAGATGGGGGTTATCTAGTCTTTGAATTGAGTGTCACATGTACAATTTTCTCCCAGTTGGTTAGAGGTCTTATGTGTGCACTAGGTGCAAAGAGCTCTTTGCCCTCAGGGAACAAGGGCGATCTCTGGAGGCTAGAGTAGCAGACTTGGAAGGCATAAGGAAGTCAGAGAGATACATAGACGGGACCTACAGGGACATAGTAATGAAGCCTCACTCCAGTCTGGCAGCCTCTCAGCTTCCATGGAGGAGAGAGGTCTCGTGAAAGGACAGCATCACCTTGGTGAGGCAAGAAGTGATCCTATAGCTAGGACCTGTCTACCAGGAGATGTAACATCCTCTTGCACCGAGGAGGTTTCTCCAGGGCCATGTGCCCATGAGAGAAAGGTTAGGACGGCCGTTATAGTGGGTGATTCAATCATTAGGCATGTAGATATCTGGCTGGCTGATGGACCTGAGGATTGCCTGGTAACATGCCTGCCTGGTGCAAAGGTAGCAGACCTCACGGGCCACATAGACAAGGTTTTAGATAGCGTTAGGGAGGAGTCTGCTGACTTGGTACATGTTGGTACCAATGACATAGGAAAATGTAGAAGGGAAGTTCTGGAGGCCAAATTTAGACTTTTAGGTAGGAAGTAGGAATCCAGAACTTCCAAGGTGGCATTCTCTGAAATGCTTCCCGTGCCACGTACAGGACCCAAAAGGCAGGCAGAGCTCCAGAGTCTCAATGCGTGGATGAGGCAATAGTGCAAAGAAGAGGGTTTTGGATTTGTTAGGAACTGGGCAACTTTCTGGGGAAGGGAGGAGCTCTTCCGAAGGGATGGGTTCCACCTTAACCGGGATGGAGCCAGGCTGCTGGCATTAACATTTAAAAAGGAAACAGAGCATCTTTTAAATTAAATAAGGGAAAGCAGACAGTTGCCCAAGAGCACATGGTTCGGAAGAATGTATGCTTGAAGGATACTAACAAAACAGGGAAGTTAGGACTTCCAGGGAAGTTCCAATAAAGATAAAAGTTACTCAGACACCCTTAAGTACAGAGCTGAAAGATTCCAAATTACCCTTATCAACTGATAACCAGATTAACATGATTGAAATACAACCTCTAAAATGCATGTATGCAAATGCTAGAAGTCTAAAAAATAAGATGGGAGAGTTAGAATATATAGCTCTAAATGACTGATATCTCAGAGACATGGTGGAAGGAGGACAACCAAAGGGACACTGATACCTGGGTACAAACTATATCGCAATGATAGAGCGCAAACCCTCCACCAATTTGTCACATAGGAATAAAGTTTTGCAAGAAGCAAAATACACTGCAATGGCAGTGGGGTTGTACTACTGACCGCCTGGAACCAGTCAGGAACCGTGGCAGGGGGTTCAAATTAACCTTTATTGATCCACGGATAAGGTGCGCCAACCCAACACAGGCCGTGTTTCGTACACCACTTCCTCAGGGGTTATAGGCTCACTATAAAATATATACATACATGTAAAAACAACAGCAAACAGAAAATGTTGTATAAACATGAATGCAACAGGACAAATAATACTATACCAAAATAATGAAATAAATCTTTAAATAATTAATTGAGAAATAATAAAAAATAAAAAAATAAAAAAAGTATATATAAAAAAAACTTTAATAATAATAATAATAATAAATGATGAATAAATAAATTAAAAGGAATTAAAAACATGTAAACTCACATAATGCGATAACTCACTTACTAAAATTATAGCATATTACATTACAATAAAATTGTACATAATAGTAATGATGACAATAATAAGTTTTAATGCGAAAATGTTTTAAAAAAATGAAATATATCAATTATGTATGTATGTTTTTTACTTCTTCAAAATCATGAGAGTTGTGGAAAAAAGGAGAAACAAACGGAGAAAACGAGGAGGAGGAGGAGGACTTAAAACCACAAAAAATAATAGATATTTAAAATTATATTAAAAAATATTAAAAATTATATTAAAAAATGTGCAAATTGAAACTAAATGCAAAATAAAAGTAAAAGATTAAAACTTAAAAATGTATAAAAAATAATTAAAATAAAAAATAAAAAAATAAAATAAATACAAATATTAAAATAATAAATATGTTAAAAACCGTAATATAATATAATAATATAAATTTTTTTTATTTGTATGTATATATGCACTTACATATATAGAATAATAATAAATAAATAAAAAAATATAAATAAAATAATTAAAAATATATAAATAAATAATTGAAAGTAAATAATAAATATATAATAAAATAAAATAAATAAATATAAAATAATCGAAAAATAATGTGAACATAAAATCAATAGTGTTTGAATTTTACTAAAAAATGAAATAAATAATAATAAATTTAAAAAAACATTTTTTACTAAGAAATTAAAAACAATTAGCCATAAAAAATAAATAATAATAAGAAGAAATAAATAAATAATAGAGATACAACCTACCACTGCACCAAGCCAAATTCAGAAAAGACCTTTCGCTGAACAGAGGCACAATTCTCACCTGCCTCAGGTGCGCGATGCAAGTCTGATTGTATGTGAAAAAAACTAAACAAAACAATGAACAAGTAATATCAATAAAAGGGTTAAAACATTGGCAAAGACAATTTGAAGTGAGATCTTTATCTTCCAAGGGAATCATAAGCGTGAGGGGCATCATAGAATGAGAAGAATCAGAAGATGAGAGGAGCCCAATAATCCACCAGCGCAAACCCTCCACCAATTTGTCACATAGGAATAAAGTTTTGCAAGAAGCAAAATACACTGCAATGGCAGTGGGGTTGTACTACTGACCGCCTGGCCAGAAGGAACAGGCGGATAATGAAATGCTGAAAGAAATCAGGGAAGCTAACAAAAGTTACAACGGTAATAATGGGGGATTTCAATTACCCGGGTATCAACTGGGTCAGTGTCACAGCAGGACATGCTAGGGAGATAAAGTTTCTAGAAATAAATGACTGCTTCTTGGAGCAGCTGGTTCATGAACCGACCAGAGGAGAAGCTATTTTGGACCTAGTCCTTAGTGGCATGCAGAATCTGGTGCAAGATATAAGGATGTTGGGGCCACTCGGCAGTAGTGATCATAGCATGATCGCATTTGATTTAATAAATGAAAGAAGGTCAAACAAGGAAATCCAGAGTACTCCCATTTAACTTTCAAAAGGGAGACTATGATAAAATGAGGAAAATAGTTAACAAAAGACTAAAAGGAGCACCTGCAAAGGTTAAAGATTTGCATCAAGCATGAACATTGTTTAAAATACTATCTTGGAAGTCCAGAACAGATGTATTCCATGCTTTAAGAAAAGTGGAAGGAAGGCCAAAAAATTGACAGCATGGTTTAAAGGTGAGGTCAAAGAGGCTGTTGTGGCCAAAAAAGCATCTTTCAGGAAATGGCAAAAGGAGCCAAATGACGAAACAACATAAGCATTGCCAAGTTAGAAGCAAGGCATTGATAATGCAAGCAAAGAGAATTTGAAAAGAAGCTTGCAGTGGAAGTAAAAATGCATAATAAAAGCTTTTTCAAGTACATTCATAGCAAAAAACCTGTGAGACAGTCAGTTGGACCACTGGATGAGTAAAAGGAGTAAAAGGGACGCTAAGTGAAGACAAAGCCATAGTGGAGAGACTGAATGAATTCTTTACTGAAGATGTAGGTAATTTACCCATTCCTGAAATGGTATATAAAGGTGATATATCAGAAAAATTGAAAGAAATATCTATAAACTGGAAAGATGTATAACAACTATTTGATAAACTGAAGAGTAACAAATCACCTGGACTGGATGGTATACATCCAAGGGTATTCAAAGAACTGAAATATTAGATTGCAGACCTACTATTGATAATAATCTGTAAAGTATCATTAAAATCAACTGTAGTACTTGAATGGAAAATGGCCAATATAAAGCCAATATTTAAAAAGGGTTCCGGGGTGATCCGGGAAACTACAGACCTGTGAGTCTAATATCAGTACCGGGCAAAATAGTAGAAACCATTAGAAAGAATAAAATTACATATCATGTATATAGTCATGGTTTAATGGGAAAAAGCCAACATGGATTTAGCCAAGGAAAGTCTGGTCATACTAATCTGTTATATTTTTTGGAAGGTATGAATAAACAATTGGACAGAGGTGAACCAGTTGATATAGTGTATCTGGATTTTCAGAAGGCCTTTGACAAGGTCTCTCATAAGAGGCTCTTGGTGAAATTTAAAAAAGTAATTGGATTGGAGGCAGTGTAGTATTGTGGATCAGAAACTGGTTAAAAGATAGAAGGCAGAGAGAAGACTAAATGGCCCATTTCTCAATGGAGAAAAGTAAATAGTGGAGTACCCCAAGGATCTGTGCTGGGCCCGCTGCTTTTTAACATATTCATAAATGATCTGAAAATGGGAATAACGAGTGAGGTGATGAAATTTGCAGATGATACAAAATTATTCAAAGTTGTTAAAACCCAAGAGGATTGTGAAAAATTACCAGAGGACCTTGATAAATTGGAAGACTGGGCGTCCAAATGGCAGATGAAATTTAATGTGGACAAGTGCAAAGTTATGCACCTAGAAAAGAACAACCCAAACTTTGGTTACACGATGCAAGGTACCACCTTAGAAACCACCACACAGGAAAAAGATTTAGGCGTCTTCGTAGATAATACATTGAAACCCTCCACTCAGTGTGCAGCGGCGGCCAATAAAGCAAATAGAATGCTAGGAATCATAAGGAAAGAAATGGAGAATAAAACAAAGGATATTATAATGCCTCTGTATTGTTCCATGGTTCAACCACACCTTGAATATGGTGTGCAATTCTGGTCGCCGTATCTTAAAAAGGATATAGCGGAATTAGAAAAGGTACAGAGAAGATCCAGAAAATGGTAAAAGGGAATGGAAGGATACCCCTATGAGGAAAGGCTTAAAAAGGTTAGGACTTTTCAACTTGGAAAAGAGAAGGCTGAGGGGAGATATGATAGAAGTCTATAAATTAATGAATGTAGGGGAACAAGTTAACGTAGATCGGTTGTTTACGCCATCAAAAAGTAGAAAGACTAGAGGACATGCAATGAAGCTACAATGTAACCCATTTAAGACTAACAAGAGAAAAGTTTTTTTCACTCAACGTGTAATCAAACTCTGGAATTCGTTACCAGAGGATGTAGCAAAAGCTGTTAGTGTAGCTGGGTTTAAAAAAGGTTTGGACAAGTTCCGGGAGGAAAGGTCCATAAACCGTTATTAAAGAGGACCCGGGAAATCCACTGCTTACCCCAGGATGAGCATTGTGGAAGCTGTGGACTTTGAGTACCTGTGACCTGGAAACAGGATACTGGGCTTGATGAACTTTGGTCTGACCCAGTATGGCATTTCTTATGTTCTTATGATCTTCTGGCCCAGCAGCCGGCATTGATGTTTGGTTCATCTGCCCCAACGAGTGGACCCTCAACCTAGAGGATTTCTCCAGTTGTTGATCTGATCCTCGAGAGCCACTCACCTTGAGAGACCCAGCTGTTTCGGACGAGGTCCCGGTCCCGTTCCTCTGGTCAATGGTCCTCTCCGGCAAAATCATGTGGCTCAGACCATAGGTCCGCCGTGTGTTGCGGGACTTCGGGCTCAGGGCCAGCCACAGGAGCCATGGGACATTGGATTCTTCCTCTGACTTTGAGTCAGACTGAGGACGAGGAGTCCCTAGACACCTGGTGAGACAGAGACATGCCCTCGGACCCATCTCCACCGGTGCCCTGGTGCTCGTGTTTGAGACCGAAGTGTATGAGGACCCCTGCATGGAGGAACTTGAGATACTTCAGTACAAAGCCCTTCCGAAGGAGGCCCTCCCTGTGCCCACTCCTTTGATCCTTGAGTGCTGCCTCCTCCAAATGTGGGAAACACCGATGTCTTTGCCTATTGTGAGCAGATGGCTCAAATCCATGTACGGAGTCCGCTGAAGCCCCGGGTACCAAAAGTCCCAGCTCCCTCACAATTCTATGTTCATTGAGTCAGCCATGCGGCGACTCAAGAGCCAAAAGACTCATTCTTCGGTACCCCTGGGTAGGGAGGCCCGGCCCTTGGATGCCCTCAGCCAAAAATGCTACCAGGGCTCAATACTGGTTTGCAGAGTCCAGGCCTAACATTTGTATATTGGCATGTACCTAAAAGAACTGGAGAACTCGCTCGCCAGTTTCTCTGCAGGCCTCAATGGGAAACCTCTTCAGCGATTCAAGTTACTGGCCTCGGCAGTCAATGAGTGCTCAAAGTTCCTGTCTCAAGCAGCATACAATGCCTTCTAATGCTCAGCCAGAGTGGCCGCCACAGGTATCAGGGCCTGAAGCCAGGCACGGCTGCAATCATCTGGCCTTGAGTAATGGATCCAGGACAAACTCATTGATGTCTCTTGCACCAAGAGAACCTCTTCGGAAACCCCATGTCAGACAAGACTGCTGGGATAGGGATTGAGTTCCTGACCAGGACCAAACTCTTGAAGACCACCTCGGTGCACCCCCGTAAGAAGGCCCGAGGGAAGAAACCTTTCTTCTCAAGAAAGAAGGGGGTGTTTGGTAATGCCCCACAGTACTAGGCCTTCTCTGCCCCACAGCAGAAGCAACAGTCCAAAGGGCTAGGACACAGCCCCTGCAAGCCTAAGAGCCAGGCATCAGCCCGGCCCATCCCAGCGTGAAGGGAGCTTTTGACTCCTCGGCATCTGGCCCTGTTTGCCCAAAGGTAGTCCTCCATCACCAACAATCTCCTGGGTGCTGCAAGTAATCAAGGAGGGATACCTCCTCCACCTGGAACAGACGCCACCCTTGTTCTTCCCAAGAGAACCTGTAAGGCCTCTCCTTCACCAAATTCTGCTCCTCCCTGAGCTCACAGGCCTCCTCACAGACAGGGTGGTGGAGCCACTGCCCAAACATCTTTAGGGCAAAAGGATTCTACTCCAGATATTTCCTCATTCCCAAGCGGACAGGGGGCCTCAGGCCCATCCTGGACCTATGGACTTAAACAGATTTCTGGTGAGGAAGAAGTTCAAGATACTTTCCCTTGGAACACTGCTGCCTTACCTCCAGCAGGGAGACTGGCTATGCTCCCTAGACCTGAAGGATGCTCATACATACATCCTGATCCATCCCAACCACAGACAATACCTCCGGTTCGTGGTCGGAGGTGGTCACTACCAATACAGAGTGCCACCCTTCAGGCTGGTGTCATCCCCAAGGGTCTTCACCAAGTGCCTAGTGGTAATCGCAGCCCACCTTTATCTCCAAGGGGCCTTCGCCTTTCCCCACCTGGACAACTGGCTCATAAGGGGAGGCACAGCTGCAAAGGTGAACCACGCCATTGAATGCGCCACCCACATCCTGCAGCTTTAGGGGTTCATCATCAACCACCCCAAGTCCCACCTCTCTTCGGCCCAGTGCCTGGAGTTCATGGGGCTCAGCTGGACACCCTCCAGGCCAAGGTCTTCCTACCTTTGGAAAAGACAGAGCACCTCAGGGCACTAGCTGCAGAAGTGCAACCGTGCTGATTGGTGCTTGCTCACCTTCTCCTCTGCCTGCTGGGACACACAGCCTCCACAGGCCACGTAACACCGTACACCCACCTGCATATGAGGGTGGCTCAGTGGTGCCTCCACTCCCAGTGGACACAAACCTCGGGCAGACTTCGGGACAGAGTAAAAGTGACCCACCAACTGGATGACTCCCTCGACTGGTGGTCCTTCCAGGCACCCTCCCCCCAGAGGGTCCTCACTGCGGACGCCTCACTGTGAAGATGAGGGAGCTCATTGCGAGGACCTCTGTACCCAATGCACGTGGTCCCAGACAGAGTGCCAGTTGCAGATCAACCTCCTGAAGCTCTGGGCAATATTTCTGGCCCTCCAAGCCTTTCACCACTGGTTGCTAGTCCAGACGGACAATCAAGTCGCAATGTTCTATGGCAACAAACAAGGAGCATGGAGTCGTACTCTCTCTGCCAGGAGGCAGTAGCCCTCTCCCCATATGCAACATGAAATGGGATGCTCCTGCTGGCTGTCTACCTCCCAGGCCTGGAGCAGAGTCCTCTAGCCGCATGAGTGGCGCCTGGACCCAGAGTGGCCTCCCAGCTTTTCCAACTGTGGGGCGTCCCCCTAGTAAACCTGTTTGCCAACCCTGACAACATGCAGTTGTTGCCCTGTTTCTGCTCCCACCAGTTGCACCCATCCTGGATGGCAGCAGATGCATCCCTCATCCCAATGATGGAAGGACTCTCTTACACCTTCCCGCTGACACCGCTGGTCATCAAGACCCTCCTTCAAGGTCCAGTGTAACAGGATATCACTGATTCTGGTAACCCTCTGGTGGCCCAGGCAACCCTGGTTCCCGCTGCTTCTCTTTTGGCGAAGCCTCCAATTCCTCTGGGCTGCACCCCAGGACTACTCTCACAGGAGGGGGGCTCTCTCCTGCACCCCAACCTGGGGTTCCTGTTGCTCACGGCAGTATCTGAATTCAAAGAAGCATGGACAAACACAGAGGATCTCTAAAGGAAAAAAGGGGAATGTTATAGTGGTTGATATGGAAGGACAGACTAGATAGGCCAAGTGGTCTTTTTCTGTCGCCATGTTTCTATGTTTCTTGGTAGCCTGTAGCTGGCTGAGGAGTTCATTATATGAGGACTGACTTCCTTCTTGTTCCCAGAGAAAGTATAGTTACTAACCTCTAACAGATGTTTTCTGGGGACAGCAGGAATCAGTCCTCACAACCCTCCCTCCTCCCCTTGGAGTTGCTTTCTTACCATATTTTAATTTTCGCCATCTTAGCTATGTCATTAGACTGAGGCAAGATGGCACCCTTGGGTGGGACGGGGACTGCACACATGCATGGTGCATCTCCCAAAGACTTTCTTTGAAAGCTGGGGAGATGCTTCCGTGCGGACTCCGTTGGCACCAGCGTCACCCATACGTGAGGACTGATTCTTGCTGTCCCTGGAGAACAGCTGTTACAGGTAAGTAATTGCACTTTCTACGATTAGTCTTAAATGTGCTACATTGTAGCATCATTGCATGTCCCATGGTCTTTCTACTTCTAGAAGAAGTAAACAACCAAGCTACCTTTACCTGTTCCACCACATTCCTTATTTTATAGACCTCTATCATATCTCCCCCCTCAGCAAGTTGAAAAGCGTTCACTTACAGTGTATAGTGTTTCCTTCATTTGCAGAATCAGGCATATGGAGGGTATATGTTTGTGTGTGCGAATGTATGTCATGGGGAGTGTTGGGGCATGCATGTATGTGTGTGCTGGTGTCTTTGTTCTTGTGTTTCTTACTGGCTCCATGCATGAATGTGCATCTGAGGATTGTCCGGGCTACCTGCAAGCAACTTCAAAGAAACTCATCTTTTTAAGGTAACCAAATTAAAAAAAAAGTGTGTATGCTTGTACCGCTGAATGACAACTCACCCGATGCTGCCAATGCACTCAGTACTTCAATCAATCCTACTCTGTCTCGTAGCATTGAATGACTTACCAGTGCATTGACAGCATTGGGCGAGGATTTGATTCCTTCTTCCATTAAGTCTACTGCTGTGCTGCCCCTAAAATTCTGCTGCAATAGGCGGCTGCCTAGTGCTAGGGCCAGGCCTGCCCTGCCCTAGGCAGACCTCAAGCTTTACACCCCCCTCTAGCAGTCAAGATCTATTTAGCTTTGAATGGCCTGCTTTTGTGGGCCCTCCAGAAGTTGTTGCCCTAGGCTACCACCTAGTTTGCCTCGTGATTGGCCCAGCCCTGGGTTATTTAAATTGGGCCGCAGCATTCAAGGAGTCACATATGCTGAACATCTGCTGTTTTTCAAAGGTGAATGAATTGTATGCTAAAAATGAGGAGTGAGTGATGTTTTTTTCTACCTTGTGAGTTCATATTCTTGGTTTAAAACACCATTTGGGTAGCTGTGTTATTTTTATTTGTATTTTCATCTAGAGAAATACTAACCCACAGAAATAGTAAACGAAACCTGCAAGCAAGTCAGGATAAAAGTTGGCGCTCTTTTGACCATTAACCTGATTTGAAACTACTGCCCTATCTCCCTATTGACCAGATATCAAGCATTCCCCCCTTTGTCTGTCCCCGTCCCCCTCTTATGTTCATTATCCCCTGTGTTGTTACACCCCCCCCAGTCCAGCATCTTCTGCCTTCCTACTACCTCCCCCCCCCCCATTTCCACTGTCACTCAACTCCCTCACTCCCCATAACCCCGTGTCTTTATCTGTTGCCCCACGTCCAGGGAATCAGACGCAGCAGAGAGGAGAATACCCGATCTGTGCAAGGGCAGGCAAGAGGAGATGCTCGATCGAGTGAGAACAGAAACTTGCTCAAAGGAAAAAGGAGGGGATACTGGACACTGTGAAAAGCGAAATTCTGGATTAGCATGGGGGGCCAAAACAAGAGATACTTGAGGAAAAGACTAGGGAGGAGGGAAGGAAGTGGAGGTGCTGGATTAGAAGAAGGCAGTGGTGGATAGGGGAGGGGATAGACACTCAAAGAACAGATAAAGACACAGGGTTACTGAGAGGGAGGGAGTTGAGCAACAGTGGAAAGGAGGGCGAGGTAACAAGACTGGGGATAATGAACATAAAAGGAGGACAGGGATAGACAAAGGAATGCTGGACATCAGAGCAAAGGTAAATGCTGAGCATTGGGGGAGAAGTATGAAGAGAAGGGATGGAGCATAGAGAGGAGAGATGACAGGGCCGTACCGAGGTTGAATCGCGCCCTGTGTGTCTTGCACAACGGGTACACGCCCCCCCTCCCCCTGCTTCCATGCCGGCTCCACAACAAGGGCATGCCAAAGGGACAGCCGCCGTGTCTTCGTTCTCCTTCTCTTTCGCAAGAGGAGAGGGACATTCAGATCTTCGGGAAGACTGTTGCAGCAAAAATCGCATCAACTTTGGCACATTCTTTTTAAACAACATTAGCTAGATCCGCAGGTACTTGGGTGTGCAGCCTGCTGCTCAGCCAGATCCACAGTATCCATGGGAAGATTTGCTTTACAAAAATTGTGCTCAGGCTTGGAGACTATGATCTCAGGTGGGCGCACTAAGCAGATCTGTCCCTCCCTTCTCTGACGTTGCGTCGGAGCAGGGAGGGACAGATGTGCTTAGCATGCTGCAAGAAAGCTTAAGGGGCGCATTTCAGATGTCTGCCGTTGCCTGCTGCCACTGAGAGAAGAAAAAGTGGCAGCAGCAGGCAACGGCAGACAGCCGAAATGCGCCCCTTAAGCCGTTGCGCCCTGTGCGGCCACACTGCTCGCACAGGGCTAGGTACAGTCCTGAGAAATGATGCTGGACAAAAGCTGGGAGAGGAAGAGAGAAGATGCTACTTGAAGAGTAGGAGAGAGGAGAGAGTTAGCAAAGGACTGGGGAAGGAGGAGAATGGGTGGACTGAGGTAAGGGAAAGCTGAAAAGCTGTAGGTAGCTGCAATAAAAAAAGGAGATTTGAGAAGTGATATCTGAGAGGATCAAGCCAGAAAAATAAATGGAAGAAAGCTGAAAGGAAAAGATCAATGTCAAAGATAGATGTACGGGAAGAAATGAAGACGACAGAAGATGAGAGAAGTAGTAGAAGATAGACTGGAGACTCTAGAAAGGCAGAAGACAGATGAAAGCAGAAGGAAGAGACTGGTACCCACACAACTAGAAAAATAAAATTGGCAGATAAAGGTAGGCAAAATAATTTCATTTTTAATGTAACGATTAGAATGTGTCAAATTTGAGAATTCATATCTGCTGTGTTTATAGTTTATCTCAGGGCAGTTCCTCCAAATAGGTTAGTTTTGCCCATGACAGTCATGAACCTCACTTCTAAGCCAGGGCATGGAGAGTATGATCTCAGTCTCTCAAATTTACTGCTAATGCTCGGCGTAGTACTTGCATCGTGCCAAAGAGCTTCCTTCCGGAGTTCATAAGATGTATCATATGTATGGGTAGTTTGTCCAGATGTGCTTGGAAATTCTTCTTTATCAAGCCTGTGTCTCCCATTAAAATGGGAAATATTTCTGTATCCTTCTGCCACATTTTCTTGGTCTCTGACTTCATTTCCTGGTATTTCAGGATCTTCTGCCTCTCTACACGATTCACAGAGTAGTCACTTGGAACTGACAGCTCTATTATCAATGCCGTTCTGGTGTTTTTCTCCTTTACCACTATATATCCAGCTTCCTCGCATCCAGCTTTTTATTGGTTGGAATGGGAAGATCCCAGGAGATCATAATCTCCTCATTCTCTAACTCTTAGGGTCATGATCCCAGTGCTTTACAGTGTGCAGGGAGATCTTCTTTATTCTTCTCTATTTCTCTGGTGCTGCGCTGCATACAGAATGTAATTTCTTGGGATTTCAATTTAATTTTTACATATTTCTATTTTAAGATTGCGATTACTATTTCTGTGCTTAGTGAAGGTCTATCTGTGTGTCTGAGCAAGGCCAAATGTTCTATTACATGATATTTCTAATCTAGGGATCTGTAGTAATTCGGCTTGTTCAATTTTTCATTAGGTGCATTGATGTAATAGGACCACGGCAATATTGATGCTGATGCCTTTTCCTTGTGTAAATTAGTGCTGTTATAGTAGGGCTGATTTGTTGTATGGACATAGAGTGACTGTTTGTAGATTTTTATATTACTTCACAATATGCCCTTGTATTAGAGAAGATTTATGTTCCTCTTACTGAGGTTATATCAAAATCAGATTGATTTTTATTTATTTAGTATGATGAGCTCTCAGGAAACGTTCTATTTCTGCTTGGTAAATAAAAATTAAAATTAAAATAAGACTATACCTTTTTAGTAGACTAACTTCATACATTTGTTGACTAGCTTTCAAAGGTTAAAACCTTCTTCCTCAGATCAGGATCATATGAGCAGCAGATGCTCATACCGTATCTGTTGCTCATACTGTCCTGACCTAAGGAAAAAGGTTTAAACTTTGAAAGCTAGTCTACAATTGTATTAAGTTAGTCTAATAAAAAGGTATTGCCTTATTTTCCTTTTTGTTTTTCTTTTTATTTGACTACCACTATATAATGGTCTATCACACTACTTTATCCTACTTCTGCCCTGCACCCATTGCTGGTGACGGTCCATGGGGATTTCTGTGGATATACAAGGTGCGATCAAAAATTACCGAGACTTGAACAATAACACAAGTATAACACTGACAGTTATTACACTCATTCTCCTTCAAAATAGTCCCCTTCCAATAAAACACACTTCCTCCAGCGTTCCTGCCACTGCTGGAAACAATTTTGAAATGCCTCTTTTGTTATGCGGTGAAGCTTAATGGTCTCAGAGTCATGGAATCGCCTTCCTTTCAATAGTTATTTCAGTTTTGGAAACAAGAAAAAGTCACAGGGTGTGAGGTCAGGTGAGAACAGAGGGCTTGCTCAATATGGTGTTTGGCCAAGAATTGCTGGACAAGAGGTGGTGTGAGTTGGGACGTTATCGTGATGAAGCAACCATTCAGGGAGTTGGACCGAGGGAGAGCCCTAGATGTGGTGTATTTAGATTTCAGTAAAGCCTTTGACACTATTCCTCACAGGCGACTTATAAACAAACTGAACACCTTAGGGATGGACCCTAAAGTTACTGCTTGGGTTAGAAATTGGTTGGGTGGGAGGCAACAAAGAGTACAAGTAAATGGAGCTCACTCTGAGGAGAAGGATGTTATCAGTGGTGTGCCCCAGGAATCTGTCCTTGGTCTGATTCTTTTTAACATCTTTGTTAGTGATATAGTGGAAGGGCTTTCAGGTAAGGTTTGCCTCCTTGCGGATGATACCAAAATCTGCAATAGAGTAGACACCCAGGAAGGGGTAGATAACATGAGGAGGGATCTAGCTAAGCTTGAAGAATGGTCTAGAACAGCGATGGCGAACCTATGGCACGCGTGCCAGCTGTGGCACGCGAAGGCCTTGCAGCTGGCACGCGGGAAGGTCGCACATTAAAAAAAAAAAAAAAGCTGCCCACTGCCGCCGCGGCGGCATGGAGTGTCCCGCGGGGCTCCCTCTGCCCGGCGGGACTCTCCCGGCGCTGCTCAGCCCCTCTCTGCCGGCTTGCAGAGACGCGAAGGGAGAGAGAGTCTCCCTCGCGTCTCTGTTAAGCCCGCAGGGGCTGATGGGACCCATCTGCCCCTGCGGGCTTAAGAGAGACGCGAGGGAGACTCTCTCTCCCTTCGCGTCTCTGCAAGCCGGCAGAGAGGGGCTGAGCAGCGCCGGGAGAGTCCCGCCGGGCAGAGGGAGCCCCGCGGGACACTCCATGCCGCCGCGGCGGCAGCGGGCAGCTTTTTTTTTTTTTTATTGCCATGAGCCGAGGGAGGGGGGTTAAGACTGGCAATGGGCTAGGGAGGGAGAGAGGGGGGTTAAGACTGGCAATGGGCTAGGGAGGGAGGGAGGGGGGTTAAGACTGGCAATGGGCTAGGGAGGGAGGGGGGTTGAGACTGGCAATGGGCTAGGGAGGGAGGGAGGGAGGGAGGGGTTGAGACTGGCAATGGGCTAGGGAGGGAGGGGGGTTGAGACTGGCAATGGGCTAGGGAGGGAGGGAGGGGGTTGAGACTGGCAATGGGCTAGGGAGGGAGGTTAAGACTGGCAATGGGCTAGGGAGGGAGGGAGGGAGGTTGAGACTGGCAATGGGCTAGGGAGGGAGGGGGGTTGAGACTGGCAATGGGCTAAGGGAGGGAGGGAGGAGGGGGGGTTGAGACTGGCAATGGGCTAGGGAGGGGGGGTTAAGATTGGCAGTGGGCTGGGGAGGGGGGTTAAGACGCAGTGGGCTATGGGGGGGAGTTAAGACTAGCAATGGGCTGTGGGCTGATGAGGGCTGGCAATGGGCTATGAGCTGATGAGGGCTGTCTGGAAATGGGGTGATGGGGGGGTTAGGACTGGTAATGGGCTATGGGGGGGGGTTAAGACTGGTAGTGGGCTGATGCGGGGGGTTAGGACTGGTAATGGGCTATGGGGGGGTTAAGACTGGTAATGGGCTATGGGGGGGTTAAGACTGGTAGTGGGCTGATGGGGGTGTAGGACTGATAATGGTGTATGGGGGTGCTAGGACAGGAAATGGGCTGATGGGGAGGGGTTAGGACTTGAGGTGGGCTGCTGTGGTTAGGACTGGTACTGGGCTGTGGGCTGATGGGGGGGTTAGGACTGGTAATGGGCTATGGGGGGCTGACTGGAAATGGGCTGATGGGGGGTTAGGACTGGTAAAGGGTTATAGGGGGGGGGCTTAAACTGAAAATGGGGTGATGGGGGTTAGGACTGGAAGTTGATTGACGGGGGGCTAGGACTGGTAATGGGTTGGGGTGTTGCTAGGACTGGAAATGGGCTGAGTGGAAGGGAAGGCTTGAACTGCAAATAGCTGATGGGGAGGGGGCTTGGAATGGAAATGGGCTGTGAGGGAAGGGAGCTAGGACTGAAAATGGGCTGATGGAACAGCTAGGATAGGACTGGAAATGGGCTGTTGGGGGGAGCTAAGATTGGAAATGGGCTGTGGTGGGGGCTTGAATTGAAATGGACTCATGGAGGGGCTAGAACTGGAAGTAGGCTCATGGGGGGGCTTGGACTGGAATTGGGCTGAGTGGAGGGGAGCTATGATTTGACATGGGCTGATGGGGGGGCTAGGATTGAAAATGAGCTGATGAAGGGACTTGGACTGGAAATGGGCTGATGCAGGGACTAGAAGGGAATGGATGCTGGGTGAGACTGGAACTAGAAGGGAGCTGATGTTGGGGGAGGATTAGAATGGGATGGGGCTGGGAGAGTAACATGGAGAGGGGAAAAATATTTTCTGTAGGAGGGATGAAAAATCTACAATTGGCCAGGTATTGGGAGAGTAATTGGGGATTGAGGATGGAGGGGTAAAATTTGTGTGGATGAAATAGGAATGAGGAAAGAGCAAAAGGAGAAAGATTAGTATGTTAAAGCAGATGTAGAGAGAGAGAGAGAGAGAATGGAAAAAAAACTAGAAGAGAGAAGAAAGGACAAATGGACAGCAGACGATGGAGAGTTAGCAGAAAACATGAAGAAACCAGAAGAAGGTGGCTGGACCAATTGCAACTGAAAAAAAATGCACAAAAGGTAGAAAGATATCTCTTTATTTGAATTTATTAACTGGAATATGTCAGCTCTGGGAAATGTGCATCATTAACATCTGCGCTTTGTTTGGTACAAGAGGAAATTCCTATTTGACGTTGCCACTTGTTCTCTTTCCCCAGTATTCTCTGAAATGTATTGGTTTAATATTTGCAGTGTTGCCTTTTGATAGGTAGGGTATGGTGCTTTGTGAGTCCTGGTAATGCTGTCAGGATACGGCGGGTTTGCTATGGGTTCTAAATGGGCAGCGTTTGTAGTAGTTACTAATGTGCCTGGCGGTTGGCACTGGATTATAGTAATGTAGAAATCTTTTAGTCTTTCTTTATCCATATACTCATTAAGAGACATGTTTACTAAAAGTTAGTGTATGGTAACATTATGCAAATATTTATGCAAATAAGACCACTTATGCAAATGACGTGCTGGCACTTTGAGGAAATTCTTTGGTTTTGTGCGGCAGTTTGGGCACTCGGGCTCAAAAAGGTTAGCCATCATTGGTCTAGAATTTGGCAGCTGGGATTTAATGTTAAAAAATGTAAGGTCATGCATTTGGGCTGCAGCAATCCAAGGGGGCAATATAGTATAGGGGGTGAAGTACTTTTGTCCACTAAAGAAGAGCTGGACCTAGGCGTGGTTGTGTCTGATGATCTTAAAGTAGATAAACAGGTAGAAAAGGCAACAGCAAAAGCTAGAAGGATGCTTCGGTGCATACGGAGAGGAATGGCTAGCAGAAAAAAGGAGGTGATAATGCCTCTGTATAAGTCTTTGGTGCAACCTCATTTGGAGTATAGTGTGCAATTCTGGAGACTGCACCTTCAAAAGGATGTGAGAACAGGATGGAGTCGGTGCAGAGGTTGGCTACTAAAATGATTAGTGGTCTTCATTATAAAGCATATGAGGACAGACTGAAGGATCTTAATATGTACACCTTAGAGGAAAGGCAGGATAGAGGTGATATGATTGAGATGTTTAAATACCTCCGTGGCATAAATGTTCAGGGAGAGAGCCTCTTTCAATTGAAAGCAAGTTCTGCTACAAGGGGACATGGGATAAGGGTGAAGGGAGATAGATTCAGGAGTGATATGCGGAAATATTTCTTTACGGAAAGAGTAGTGGATCCGTGGAATAGTCTCCCAGTGGAGGTGGTAGAGATGAGGACAGTAACTGAATTCAAAAAAGCATGGGACAAACACAGAGGATCTCTAAAGGTAAAAAGGGGACTGTTGTAGTTGTTATGGAAGGACCAACTAGATAGGCCATGTGGTCTTTTTCTGTCTTCATGTTTCTATGTTTCTATTCATCATTCCTGTGCAACTCTGGCCTCTTACGACAAACTGCATCTCTCAAATGAGTCAGAACTTGGACATAGTACTCATTATTGATGGTTTGGCCTTTTGGAGCATACTCATGATTACCCTGTAATCCAAGAAAACTGTGAGCATGACCTTGACATTGCTCCTCATCTGACAGGCTTTCTTGGGTCTGGGTGAGTTTGGAGTCTTCCATTGTGAGCCTTAGTTTCTGTGTCATAATCATAAACCCATGATTCATCACCAGTAATAATCGGTCAATCATCTTTTTGGTTAGGGGACAGGAGTTTTGGCACTAATTTTGCAGACACACGTCTCATCCCCAAATCAATAGTAAGAATGAACTGTACCGACCTGAAATGGATGTCCATGTCCTCAGCAGGCCCCTGATAGCCAAATGATGATTTGAGCGTACTGCGGCATGCACTGCTTCAACTTTGTTTTCATTCCTGTTCATGGATGGCCATCCAAGATTTTCATCACGGTCAACACTTTGGCAACCCGCTTGGAAATATTTGTACCAGTCAAACTCAAACATGACTCATGCATTCATTGCCATACATTTGTTATAACTTATAAGTCTCTCTGCATGAACCTCCGTGTTTCTGGCAGAATTTAATGCAAATTCGCTGTTCAATTTTTTCACTCATCGTAAATCTGATGGACTGCTTTTACACAATACCAAACATCACATGATTTAAAAAAGGTACAGATTGCTGTAGCCACACTACACTCTGCACCTGCAGAGCACATAGCTAGGTCACTGCATGCTTAATAGCATTGTGGTGTAACGCATTGTTATATAGCTACACAAAAAGCCTCGATACTATTTGATCACACCTCATATGCATGTTGTTTCTGATTCATTGTTTATATTTCTAAGGTATTTGAACGCCTCTTCATTCCCCATCACCATGTCTCAGAATGATCATGCTGCAGAGTGGGGGGATGTGTGTTGGATGTGATGTCATTTCCGGCCCTGGCTCCGCCCACAGCCCCTCCTTCACAATTCCATTTCTTTTTCATCTACAAATTAACAGGCCAATGCAGAAAATTAGCATGGCCTTTAAGCACCAAACATGACATTTAAACACACTTTAAGCACATTTAAGCTAATGTCAAATGCGGAAAAGAGATGGGCGCATACATAAATAGCGACAGAAAAACAAGTACCCAATTAACACCACCAGTATTTAAAGTGCAGGAAATGAACTGCACTTAATAATCTGGTATGCAAATGTTGCTGCACCTGATGCAGGAGCAGGTGTAGAGGATTTTACAACCAGTTTTAGCATCACTCTCTCTACACCTGAGTCTGAGGTGGCTTAAAGCTCTAGCACATGCTCCAACAGGATTTTGATGGCATCAAGGGTGATCGCATCATCAGGACAAGCCTCTGATTCCATCAAAATCCTGTTGGGGCCAATGCCTTGACAGAAACTCACTTCCTGGTGTCTAGCAACCCCAGAACCCCCACCCCACTTAAAAAAAATAACCTGGTGTAGCAGCCCCAAAACCCTCTCCCAGTATCTTTCAAAGGGGGCATGCCACCTATGTGCTCCCGCTCTCAGTCCACCATCTTGGAAAATGGCAGCACCTGGCCCCACGCAGTGCATCCTGGCAGTCTAACCTCACCTGGCACATTCCAGGGTGCACCATGTGGAGCCAGGTGCTGCCATTTTCCAAGATGGTGGACAAGAGCAGAAGCATATAGGTGGTGCTCCCACTATGAAAAATACTGGGAGGGGGTTCTGGGGCCACTAGACCCCCAGGTTAGGTTTTTTTTTAAAAATCGGGTGGGGTGCTGGGGCCACTAGACCACCACAGAGTGACTATCAGAGCACCAGCCCCCGACAGTATTTTGATGGCATCGGGGGCTTTTCCCGATGTTGCGATCACCCCAATGCCATTAAAATCTTGTCAGGGCTGATATACAAATTAGCCATGCGGTGCTTGTTTCTCGCATGAGCCCCTTTCTGCATAGCTGCGCTGAAGTCATGTGCTATCGGTGCACTGCAAGTAGGCGTAAAAAGCAGATAGCATGCAACTTCAGTGCCCACTTTCTGCATCGGCCTGTTAGCCCTGGTCAGAAGAGTCAGAGCTGGCTGACCCGCTTAGTGATGAGACCTAGTGCAATAAAGTTGTATTCCTAGCTGACATTTTCCAAGCCTTGAACACTCAACAAGAGGATGTAGAGAAAGAATGAAAACTTTGTCAGTACAAGAAAGAAATTATCTCCTTTAAGGAAAAACTAACAGTGCAGGGAGTCAGAATAAAAAAAAAATAAGTTGTTGAAATATTTGAACTGACAAAAAGTTGCAGACTGGACAAAAATCTTGTTTTAATTCTACAAAGTTTGTCACTGCTGCGTGAAAACATTGAAAAGTGTTTCCCGTCAATTGTTGTATCTTCCTTGGACTAGGTGAGAGATCTGTTTATGTTTAAAGTTTAAAAAACTGGCGTGCCTTGACAATTTTAGTACCTAATCTGTGCCGTAAGATGAAAAAGGTTGCAAATCGCTGGGCTATGAGGAACACCAGGAATGGCTTGAGAAACACTGAGCTAGAATAAAGCCCAGAGGCATCAGCAGTGTAAACTATCAAAATCCAAATAAGGAATATCTAGCTAACCAGTCTTTAAAGATCAAGCACATTTCAAGATGGGCAGCAAAGCAGAGCGGCAAGCTCCATGCTCTCTACCCACATGGCTGTTTTGACTACGCAGGCTTGATGCTTTGCTTTATGGCCACATGGTGCAGAGTTAGCTTTGGGGTTTTTTTAAACTCTGCAGGCAGCCACAATCTTATTTGAGAACCACTACTCCAGTGGTTTTATTATTTGTATAGTATACGCTTAATATAGCTAAAAAAAGTCACTCTAAAATATTCAAAAGAAAACCTTCATAAACATGACACATTTTAGAACAACATGCTTTGGACTAATGAAATAAAAATTCAACTGTTTGGCCATAATCGCACAAAGTATGTTTGAAGAAAAAATTGTTGAAGCCTTAAGAAAAGAAGAATACCTTGCTAATCATGATCCTGCTTGATGAACCTGTATGCCCCTTCGATGCAAGATAAGTGGGCAATTTTCATCCAAGGAATGAATTGTATGAGAAATGAATGAAAACAAATGAATTTTAAAAGCATTGTATACAAACCTTAAACAAATTGTTCATAAAGTATTTTCCAAACTTCACGAGCATTTTTTTTTTTTTTAGTGCCGTCTAGTCAATATTGACTCATGGCAACCCAGCTACCTATGGGTTTTCTTGGCAATGTATCATCGGAAGTAGATTGCCAGGCCTTTTCTTCTGAGGCAATGGAGAGTAAAATGACTTGCCCAAGGTCACAAGAATCTTCTGGGCACAAGGCAGTTGCTTTAACCACTAGGCCACTCCACTCCCTTCATGTGCATAGATATGTGCGAAAGAGAACGTATATGGGATTGACGATGAAATCACTTTGAGCATGGTTTGTCTGTGAAAAACTGGCTCTCTATATGAGATTTGATAGTCCCTACATTTTTTATTCTTATATGCATGATCATTGTGTGATAGAATTATTATTTATTTCTTGTGATATTGAGAACTGTAAAGTTTAAAACTTGACATGACTCCCGAACATGTGGGGTTACTCACCTGTAACAGGGTCCACTGTTGACAAATCAGACACACTAGTGGGGTGATGTCATCCAACATAGACCTGAAGCTCAGAGAAACTGTACAACTACAACCTCATTGAGTCCATCAGTCTATTTTAGTGCTTAAGAAACATTTCAAGTCCAAGGCAACCTACTGTACATTAGCCAAAATTGTGTGTGGTACAACAGCCTCCACAAATTGAGCAGTGTCCACATGAATAGGCTTCATATGGTCAACAGAAAGCTAGGGAAGCAATGAAACCCTGCCAGTTTCTCTTCGAATTTTTCAACCTAAGGGAGATAGGGCAGAGATACACATGAACCTAACCCAATGGAACGACTTTCTTAATAAAGAAGTACTGGAGAAGGGAAAGGTCAGTGGGGTCAGTTACATGGCTGCCAGTGCGCCTCCACTGCTGCTACTCACTACATACTGTCATATCTAGTGCTCAGTGCACACTTTCCTCATATCACTCAGCCTGAGGAAAAGACACACATTGGAAGGACTCAAAGGAGGCGACTCAGGAAGAGAATGAGGAGTTGCTGCTACGTACAGCATGCACATGTGCACTGTACAGAGGGAGGCCCGGCTATCCATGTCCTATATGTTGCCCATGGTCAGTAAAGAGTTTTTGGGCATTTAAGAACAACTGCTGGTGTCTGCTGTTGCTGCAAGCTGCTAAAAGCAGAACCCAAGTACAGGTGTGGATCATCAAGTTGTGGTGACTTTTCCATAGCACATTGATAGGAAACACTGATCTATTTCACAGGAAGGCAGAAGGGCTTGTGTTTATAACTGTATCCTAAATGTCTACAGATGACAAGCAGGGTGAAATCAGCCACAACAATGTGAACTCCAAAAGCAATGGGGCAAACAAACTGGAGGGGGGGGACTTGACAATTGAATAGGTTTTGGAGAACTGCTTGACCAAATGAGTAATAGAGGCATGTTGGGACGCAAGCAAGATATAAAGGTATGAATAAAACATCTTGCTGTAGTCCTACATACCTTTCTAACTGCAAGAGAATACAGGACAGGTGATGTTGCTATAGCTTTAAACTGATGTACCTTTACAGCATCTGTAATTTGTAAACCTAGACTGTAGCAGTATATCATGCAGTCTGTTAGCAGGTTTAAGATGGTTTTCTTGGCAACTGGAATACCCTACCTATTGGGATTGCAGTATAGGAAGAGCTAATTAGTCTGGTAATGTGGACATATTGCCTTCATACAGTAAAGCAGCATCCTTTCTCGGTCTAGAATATGTAAGCTCCATTCACCCTTGTGAGCATGAGTCTTCAGGGGGGAAAAAAGTGTTGGGGTGGGGGGGGGGGAGAAGTACAACTGATTTATGTGAAATGCCAAAAGCACCTTCAGCAGGGTGCATTCAGAAAATGACCCTATTGTGGAAGAATTACAAATAAATTGAATAATGAGATGAGAGCTTGCAGCCGACTTGCTGTTCAGGATGAATTAATGCAAATATGCATAATAAAAACATTTTCAAGTACATTCAATAGCAAAAACACTATGAGAGAGTCAGATGGACCATTAGATCATAGAGGGGTAAAAGGGGAACTAAGAGGGACAGCCATAGCAGACAGACTGAATGAATTCCTTGCTTCAGTCTTTACTAAAGATGATGTAGGGAAGTTAACCACAACTGAAATGGTATTTAAAAGTGATGCATCAGAAAAATTGAAAAAAATATCAATAAACCGGGAAGATGTATTACAACTATTTGGTAAGCTAAAGAGTAGCAAATCACCTGGACCGGATGGTATATATACATCTGAGGGTGTTGAAAGAACTGAAATATGAGATTGCCGATCTAGCAAAATGTGAACTATCATTAAAATCAACTGTAATACCTGAAGACTGGCGAATGACCAACGTAACACCAATTTTTAAAAAGGGTTTTGGGGTGATTCGGGAAACTACAGACCACTGAGCTAGACATCAGTACCGGACAAAATGGTAGAAACCATTATAAAGAACAAACTTACTGAACATGTAGATAGTCATGGCTTAATGGGAGAAAGCCAACATGGCTTTAGCCAAGGAAGGCCTTGTTTTACTAATCTGTTATATTTTTTTGAATGTGTGACATTTAAAAAGTCACGGGATAGGAGGCAGTGTACTATTGTGGATCAGGAACTGGTTAAAAGATAGAAAGCAAAGGATAGGACTAAATGGCCAATTTTCCCAGTGGAGAAAGGTGAATAGTGGAGTACCCCAGGAATCT
The DNA here is from genome assembly GCA_033557465.1 of Ichthyophis bannanicus. Classification (NCBI taxonomy): domain Eukaryota; kingdom Metazoa; phylum Chordata; class Amphibia; order Gymnophiona; family Ichthyophiidae; genus Ichthyophis; species Ichthyophis bannanicus. The sequence goes on along the minus strand of CM066031.1, from coordinate 1,121,338,004 downwards.
GTGCTGGGTCCGCTGCTTTCTAACATTCATAAATGACCTGGAAATGGGAACAACAAGTGAGGTAATCAAATTTGTAGATGATACAAAATTATTCAAAGCTGTTAAAACCCAAGAGGCTTGTGAAAAATTGCAAGAGAACCTTGATAAATTGGAAGACTGGATGTTCAAATGGCAGACAAATTTTAATGTGGACAAGAGCAAAATTATGCATCTAGGAAAGAACAACCCAAACTATGGTTACACGATGCAAGGTTCCACATTAGGAACCACCACCCAGGAAAAAGATTTAGACGTCATTGTGGATAACACAATGAAACCCTCCACCTAGTGTGCAGCAGTGGCCAAAAAAGCAAATAGAATGCTAGGAATTACAAGGAAAGTAATGGAGAATAAAACCAAGATTATTATAACGCCTATCGTTCCATGGTGAGACCGCACCTTGAATATTGTGTGCAATTCTTGTCCCCATATCTTAAAAAGGATATAGCGTTATTAGAAAAGGTACAGAGAAGAGCCACCAAAATGGTAAAGAGGATGGAAGGATACTCCTATGAAGAAAGGCTAAAAAGGTTAGGGCTCTTTAACCTGGAAAAGAGACGGCTGAGGGGAGATATGATAGAAGTCTATAAATTAATCAATGGAGTGGAACGGGTAAACGTAGATCGATTATTTACATCATCAAAAAGTAGAAAGACCAGGGGACGTGCAATGAAGCTATAGTGTAACCCATTTAAGACTAGTAAGAAAAATACTTTTTCACTCAATGCGTAATCAAACTCTGGAATTCATTACCGGAGGATGTAGTAAAAGCTGTTAGTGTAGCTGGGTTTAAAAAAAGGTTTGGACAAGTTCCTGGAGGAAAGGTCCATAAACCATTATTAAAGAGGACCCTGGAAATCCACTGCTTGTCCCAATACAAGCATTGTGGAACCTGTGTGTCTTTTTGGGAAACTGCCAGGTACTTGTGACCTGGATTGGCCACTGTTGGAAACAGGATATCGGGCTTGATGGATTTTGGTCTGACCCAGTATGACATTTCTTAAATTCTTATGTTCTTACTAAAAAACAGAACTTTCCAGGTTAGTTATTTCAGATCTGCTGAATCCATGTGTTAGGAGAGTGGTTTCATAAATTGGGCTGCCCTACATTGAAGTGCCATGGCAAATGGCTGTTAGGATAGATGATCCTTCCTTGGTTCTGCATTATCAATGCAGGAGAAAGAATGAGGCAAACCAGGGTTTTATTCAAGAGCTGATGTAAGCAAGGAAATCATATTTGATAAGGCTGGAATAGTGCTACTGTATTTTGGAAGCCTCAGCCTGTATTATCTTCTGAAGAGTCTTGGATATGAGCAGAATGGGGGGGGGGGGGGGGAGATAGACATAGGAGAAGCCCTGTTTTCCAATGTATGTGAAAGCAACCATCGCCAGCCTGTATTGGAAAAATAGCAAACGTTTATTCTCTGATGCAAAGCAAACTATTAATAGGATTCCCTTCTAGTGTAAGAATCATTCATGAGCAATGAGCACAAATGCTCATGGATGGCTCTTTCACTAGGAGGAACCCTGCAAGCACTAAATGTGGAAGCAGATAGTGAACCTATCCCTGTAACAGCAATAGTACCTGAGTCACATGAATAGGACATAGCCACACAAGGATATAGTCTCTTTAGGAGGGATAGAGATGGCAGGAGGGATAGAGAAGCCATCCTTTACCCTTCAAAGCTATTACAACAAAGGCGGGAGAGGGAGTGGGGGGACCTTGAGGAAAGGAAAAAGCAATATGGATCATCCACACAGCTGTTGTCCAAAAACAGAGCTGGTACTGCTGTTTTTGCTGCCTTGTGTAAATGATTACTGTGCTCCTCCCCTCTCAGCCCAGCCTACCATCGTTCCCCCTTCTTCCCTTCTCAACCCACCTGGAAGATTCCAGTGGCGCCCTTGACAAGCGTCTCTTTTGTTTCACAAAACCTCCTTAAGCGTTTGAACACCATTAACAAGCACGGTGGTGTTACAGGAAGGTTTCTATGTCTACACAGCTTCCCTCTAGTGCAAACTACCATATTTATTATGAAGTATTACAAAAAACCTTGCTTATTCTGATCCTATAGCAAATCTTCTATATCATAAGAGCACTCAGACTTGCACAATACTTATACTGTACTGGGAAAGCAGAACAAGCCGGATTGCTACAGACCACTATAGAGAAAGATGACACTGGTAGAATATTGCATCACAGTCCCAAATGCAAAACATAAACATCCCCTCATCAAATAGAGAATAAGGGGCTGCAAATTGGAAATAAAAATATGCAGAAAAAATTAAACTGCAGAAATAAACATATTTCATCTCCAAGAACAAGCAGGAATGCAGTCTTCACATATGGGTGACATTGGCATCAACAGAGCCCGCACAGGAATGCTCCGCAGTGTCCAATAGGAAAGCCTCTAGGAGCACTCACTGTGCCTGCGTGTCTGCCTTCACACCTCTCCTCTCCTCTTTCCAGTTCTTTGTTTTCCACAGAGCCAGCAGGTTGTACAATTCTGTCACTGCCAAAAGACTTCTCTTTTTTGGTGAAAGACCAGGCTCTGCCTTTCCGTCGATGCTGGTTCTGTCAAATTTGACACCGGCCCAAAAAAGCTTTCTTTTTATTTATAAAATGTTCTATTTCTTTTCTTTTCCTGTGGGTTTCACCGCTAACTAGACCTTTAGGCCTCTATATCCTCTTCAATTCTAAAGAGCATTTTAAAAATGGAAAAAAATTTCCAGTGGTTTTAAGGAATGTACTGGTACCATATTAGTCACAAACATGACTGGTGTCTAAAATGTTTGGGCCTTGACCATTAACTAAATTCTTGTCCTTTGTGTCAACAAATGAAAAAGAAAGGCCAAAAGAACAGAACCAGACAGTACAGATTGCTGTTCGCCCTGGACTCGATTTCGCTGGCTTCAACATTATCGAGAACATAGACCTTATCATGGGTCTCAGGTCTTTTCCAAACCCAAACATAAAAGTAAGCCTTTGATTTCTACTAAGTCATCAGCATCAAAGACCGATACAGAGACTAGAGGAAAATCCCAGCATAAGCATCGAGACTCCCCCTAGGGGTGCTAACGATGTAGACTGGCCAGCCAAGCAACCCCGGTGGGAGGACCTGTTCTCCAAAGCCCAAGAGGGGCTCTGGGAAACTCCAGAGGAATCAACCTCTGGAGAGGTACTGGTTCCATGCTCTGGGACTGTGGCTGAAAGCCCCGTCAGCGATTCCACCCAGACATCGGCCATCTTCCTGGACCAGCACATGCTGGATCTTGAGAGGAGTTTGGCTGCACTCCTGGCAGCCTCGGTACAGACAGTATCAACAGTTCCAGCAGTGCAAGCTTCAGCATCCTGTCCACAGCCAAGTGTATTGGCACCGACGACGGCCCTTGAACCCACTTCGATGGAGATCCTGGGGCTGAAGTTTCCAATGGAACAGACCTATACCACCGGTACCCAACAGATGAAAAACGCCAGGATTCCAGATTCCGATACCTCTCAACATTGGTACTGGCATCGAACCTTGACATCAACAAAGCATCGAGGTTATTTATAAGACTGCCAATACTTTGACTTTCTGTCAGACTCTGAATCCAGTTCTTCTGATTCTGATGAGGGATCACTGGATTCGCAGGAACTTCCAAACATCCCTTCAGACCCTTCCCCTCCACAGGAGCAGTGCATAAGAACATAAGAATATAAGATATGCCATACTGGGTCAGACCAAGATCCATCAAGCCTAGTATCCTGTTTCCAACAGTGGCCAATCTAGGTCATACGTACCTAGCAGTTTCCCCAAAAGACACAGGTTCCACAATGCTTGTATTGGGTGAAGCATTGATATCCTGGGTCGCTTTTCATAATGGTTTATGGACCTTTCCTCCAGGAACTTGTCGAAACCTTTTTTAAACCCATCTACACTAACAGCCTTTACTACATCCTTCGGTAACAAATTCCAGAGTTTGATTACATGTTGAATGAAAAAATATTTTCTCTTATTTGTCTTAAATAGTTTACCCTGTAGCTTCATTGCATGTCCCCTAGTCTTTCTATATTCTGATAATGTAAACAAATGATCTACGTTTACCCATTCCACTCCATTAATTTATAGACGTCTATCATCTCCCCTCAGCCGTCTCTTTTCCAGGTTAAAGAGCCCTAACATTTTTAGCCTTTCTTCATAGAGGTATCCTTCCATCGCCTTTACCATTTTGGTGGCTCTTCTCTGAACCTTTTATAATAACGCTATATCCTTTTTAAGATACGGCGACCAGAATTGCACACAATATTCAAGGTGCGGTCGCACCATGGAAAGATACAGAGGCATTATAATATCCTTTGTTTTATTTTCCATTCCTTTCCTTATGATACTTAGCATTCTATTTGCTCTCTTGGCTGCCACTGCACACTGGGCAGAGGGTTTTAACATGTTATCCACCATGACACCTAAATCTTTTTCCTGGGTGGTGGTTCCTAATGTGGAATCTTGCATCAAGTAACCATAGTTTGGGTTGTTCTTCCCTAGGTGCATAACTTTGCACTTGTCCACATTAAATTTCATCTGTCATTTTGATGCCCAGTCTTCCAATTTATCAAGAACCTCTTGCAATTTTCCACAATCCTCATGGGTTTTAACAACTTTAAAAAGTTTTGTGTCATCTGCAAATTTGATAACCTCATTCATTATTCCCTTTTCCAGGTCAGTTATGAATATGTCAAAAAGCAGCGGACCCAGCACAGATCCCTGGCGTACACCACTATTCACCTTTCTCCATTGGGAAAATTGGCCATTTATCCCTACCCTCTGCTTTCTATCTTTTAACCAGTTCTTGATCCACAGTAGTACACTGCCTCCTATCCCATGACTCTTTAGTCTTGCCAAAAGTCTCCGATGAGGGACCTTGTCAAAGGCTTTCTGAAAGTCCAAATACACTATATTAACTGACTCACCTTTGTCTACTGTTTATTCACACCTTCAAAAAAACATAACAGATTAGTAAGACAAGATCTTCCTTGTCTAAAGCCATGTTGGCTGTCCCCATTAAGCCATGACTATCTACATGTTCAGCAATTTTGTTCTTTATGATGGTTTCTATCATTTTTCCTGGTACTGTCAGGCTCACCGGTCTGTAGTTTCCCGGATCACCCCTGGAACCATTTTTAAAAATTGGCGTTACTTTGGCCATCCTCCAATCTTCAGGTATAATAGGTAATTTTAATGATAGTTCACAGATTACTAATAGCAGGTCTGCAATCTCATATTTCAGTTCTTTCAACACCCTTGGATGTATATCATCCGGTCCAGGTGATTTGCTACTTTTCTTCCCGATGTATCGATATTTCCTTCAATTCTTCCGCACTTTTAAATACCACTTCAGTCATGGATAACATCCCTACATCTTCCTCAGTAAAGACCAAAGCAAAGAATTCATTCAGTCTCTCCGCTATTGCCTTGTCGCCTCTTAGTGTACTTTAACCCCTTTATCATCTAATGGACGAAGTGACTCTCTCACAGGTTTTTTTGCTATGAATGTACTTGAAAAAGTCTTTATTACGCGTTTTTGCTTCCGCAGCAAGCTTCTCAAATTCTCCCTTTGCCTACCTTATCAATGCTTTGCATTTAACTTGCCAGTGCTTGTGCTGTTTCCAGTTGTTGTATTTTGGCTCTTTTTTCCATTTCTTGAAAGATGCTTTTTTGGCAACAGCCGTCTCTCTGACCTCACCTTTAAACCATTCTGGCAGCTTTTTGGACTTATTTTCCACTTTTCTTAAAGCATGGAATACAGCTGGTCTGGGCTTCCAAGATAGTATTTTTCAACAACACCCAAGCTTGATGTAAGTCTTTAACCTTTGCAACTGCTCCTTTTAGTTTTTTCTTAACTATTTTCCTCATTTTATCATAGTCTCCCTTTCGAAAGTTAAAAGGTAGTACTGTGGAGTTCCTTACCATCCCTCCTCCATTAATTAAATCAAACGCAATCATGCTATGATCACTATTGCCAAGTGGCCCCGTCACCCTTATCTCTTGCACCAGACCTGGTGTTCCACTAAGGACTAGGTCCAGTATGGCTTCCCCTCTGGTCGGTTCATGAACCAGCTGCTCCAAGGAGCAGTCATTTATTTCATCTAGGAACTTTATCTCCCTAGCATGTCCTGCCGTGACACTGACCCAGTTGATACCGGGGTAACTGAAATCACCCATTATTACTGTGCTGTAACCTTGATTTCTTTGAGCATTTCATCATCAATCTCTTCATTCTGGCCAGGCGGTCGATAGTACACCCCCACTGCCATCGCCTTCCCCTTTTTACATGGAAGTTCAATCCATAGAGATTCTACAGTAAATTTTGTTTCCTGCAAAAAGTTAATCCTTTCTGACTCAATGCCCTCTCTAACAGAGCGCAACCCCTCCACCAATTTGATCAGCTCTATCATTACAATATAGTTTGTATCCAGGTATCACAGTGTCCCACTGGTTATCCTCCTTCCACCATGTCTCTGATATTCCAATCATATCTAACCTCTCATTTAGTGCTATATATTCTAACTCTCCCATCTTACTTTTTAGACTTCTAGCATTTGCATACAAGCATTTTAGAGACTGTATTTTATTCATAGTAATCTGGCTATTGGTAGGCATGGGTAATTTGGAATCTTTAAGCTCTGTCTTCTCCAAACTCAAGGGCATTTGGGCTACTTTACTGTTTTCTGGAACCTCTCTGCTTTTGATAGTATCCTTCACGGATACATTGTTCCGAACCATGCTCTCTTGGGCGACTGTCAGCTTTCCCCTATTATCTAGTTTAAAAGCTGCTCTCTCTCTTTTTTAAAGGTTAATGCCAGCAGTCTGGTTCCATTCCGGTTAAGGTGAAGCCCATCCCTTCGGAAAAGCCCCTCCTTTCCCCAGAATGTTCCCCAGTTCCTAACAAATCCAAAACCCTCATCCTTGCACCATCGTCTCATCCACGCATTGAGACTCTGGAGCTCTACCTGCCTTTTGGGTCCTGCGCGTGGAACAGGAAGCATTTCAGAGAACGCTAGCCTGGAAGTTCTGGATCTCAACTTCCTACCTAAAAGCCTAAATTTAGCCTCCAGAACCTCCCTACCACATTTTTCTATGTCATTGGTACCGACATGTACCAAGACAGCAGACTCCTCCCCAGCACTATCTAAGACTTTGTCTAGGTGGCGCGTGAGATCCACTACCTTCGCACCAGGCAGGCATGTTACCAGGCGATCCTCACGTCCACCAGCCACCCAGTTATCTACATGTCTAATGATTAAATTACCAACTATAATGGCTGTCCTAACCCTTCCCTCATGGGCATATGGCCCTGGAGAAACTTCATTGGTGCAAGAGGGTTTTACATCACCTGGAGGACAGGTCCTAGTTACAGGATCACTTCCTGCCACACTAGGGTGGTGCTCTCCTGTCAGGTGGCCTCTCCTCCTTGGCAACAGGGATGCAGGTCCCCACCAGAAGATATGTCTTTCCAGGACTTCACACAGGACATGGCATCAGGACTAGCCATCACAGTAGCCTCTGAGAAGCAACAGAGGGCAGAGAAATTGGAGATACTCCAATACCCTCCCATGCCCAAGGAAGCAGCTTCTTTACCAATGCATTGCATCTTACAAGATCTTATGCTCTACATATGGAAGGTTCCTCTCACAGTTCTGCCTGTCAGCAAGAGGCTCAATACCATGTACCAAGTTCCAGAGTGCCCAGGCTTCCAGAAGTCTCAGTTCCCCCACCACTCAATGGTGGTGGAAGAGACGAAGCACCGAATAAAGAATTTAAAAAAATCACTCATCCATGCCTCTAGATAGGGACTCAAGGACACACTATGCCTTTGGGTGTCGATGCTTTCAGGCATGCATGTTGGCCTCCAGGATAAACTTCTACATACATGGGAATGTTCCTAAAAATGTCACCAGGGCTCTGGAGACATTTGCCCCCATGCTTCCTGAGGATAAACGGTGTGCATTCCAGACACTCATCAAGCAAGGCCAAAGTACTTCAAAATTTATTATCAGGTGTCAGACGGCTGCCTGGGTGAGAATGTTCACAGTCTTGGCAAGTGCATATGTCAATATGATTTGCAAGGGATTGTGGGCAATGCAGTCCATTCACACCCGACACAGCTGCTCACAATAATTTAGTTGTGCTCAAGTGTAAGACCAATAAAATATTTATTTATGGGGTTATTTCTCCCAACACAGATATGCTTGGTAGCACATAAATCAGGTTACTTGCTTTCAGTGTTAAACTTGGAAAAACAAAATCAAGAAAACAACATTTGAACTTGTCAGGCAATCAAAGCAAAAGAAATAAGACCTGGTTGGCAACAAACTGGTCTTTTCTGTAGGCATTAGCTAATGTTTTCTTAGCATATATCAAACAAACCAAAAGCCACAAAGAAGAGAAAAACTGTTCTTTTCAGGTTAACTTCTTATATCTTCCCACATAGATTCAGAAGTGATTCTCTCAGAGCTCACAAGCAATTAGGTAAGGCTCAATTGCTAGCAGTTATCCAGCTGAAACCCCTCAGCTGGCTTGCTTTCTACTGCGTGGCTAAAAATCTTACTCAGGAGCTTTTCTGAGTAGATTAAAGAACAAGTTTGTATTTCTTTGTGATGGTTGCTGTACTTTATAACAGAAAATCACCAAAGGAGTTTAGACAGAGAGCAGTCCATGTAAACAGATTCTTCATCTGCTATCATTCCCTCTTCTTCAACAAGCATGGGTTCAATATCATGGATTGGCACAGATGAATTTCCCAATGGAGCACTTTCAGGAGAATACTTGTTTCCCTGCTGTCTTTCAAGGTTATAGCTAGGGCATAGTTCAGTGTTCATACCTGAGCTTCCATTGCTGTTAGAGTTCCTCTCTATATAGCCTGGCCAGTATGTAGTCCAGTTCTTATGTCCAGCCTTCCAATCCAGATCCCTGGACACTGGATCTCTCTTCACATACCTTCTGGCACGGGTCTTAGGGTCCCTTCCACGTGCAGCCGTCTCCCTCACAGGTACCGTCTGGAGATTCCTAGCTCTGCAGCACCATTCCTCTGGCTTTCCCCAGTCCAATGGTGTATGCTGGCCCTTGGAATGCCTCCCAGTATACATACTGCTCTGGACTCATCTAGACCTCTCAAAGGCTTTTCTCCTCTTTCTTCCAAAGGGTTTCTTTCCCTCTCTGTTCGTCCGGTTTGGCTTCTGCTTCTGATGATCCTTCAGATGAAACTGAGGATATCCAAGCTGATCATGAAGATGATGATGATCCTGGGGATAATTCTCTGTAGAATAAACTCTACCTTTATTCTGCTTAGATGAGTGCTCCTCTCTAACACAGCGCAGCTGTGCTGAATCAGGCCCTGCCCTTTGAGATGAGTGCTTAGGGATTACCTCATAGCCCTCCTGATTGAACACACGTTTCCCCACTTCAGCTCCTCTAATGGCTGGTGGAAACCTGGTGCATTCTGGGACTGGTAGTCTTTTATGGGAAAATTCTGTTTTCTTATTTCTACCAGAACTGACAGGTTGCTTGTTCAGAGTCACTTCACCTTTCCTATAGCTCCTTCCTGAGCTATGATAAGCTTCCTTATCACACAGGGCTTCTTTTGATGCCTTTGAGTCAACAAGCAGAGCTTCAGCAGTCTGCATTGGGGCTTGCAGGATGGCCTGGTTACAGGCATCAGATCTTGAACAGGACAAACTGGCCAATATCAAATGTACGGGAGAAAACCTTTTTGGAAAAGGTTGTTGTGAAAGAGCCAGGGAGATTGCGACAAATGGTCTCACCCTCAAACGCCTTTCCAGAAAAACGACTGACCTCTCCAAAAGGAAGGCTCTTCCCAAGAAACCTTTCTATTCTAAGAGATATTATCCTGCCTACCTACCTTCAGCTGCCTACCAGCCTCAGCATCCTCAACAGTGGCAGCAGAGCCCTTGCCAACCCAAAAAGCCCAATGCTCCTAAGCCTCAACCACTGGCTCAGGCACAACCTGTACCTGGCTTTTGACTTCTTCCTAGAGAGCATTGCCACTCTGCCTCTGGAAGGTCCCTAGCCCTTCCACATAGCAGGCAGACTCTGTTCCTATGCCCACAGGTGACACCTCATAACTTCAGAACAGTGACCTCTCATCATCCAGAGGGGGTATCTGCTTCACTTCAAAACTTTATTCCCCACCAGCTTCGCAGCGGACTATCCCACCCATCCCCTTTCAAAGCACCCTCTTAAGAGAAGAGGTGTCCAACCTATTGTCCCACAGCGCCATAGAAAGAGTTCTTCCTTCTCAAGAAAGGACGGGCTTCTACTTTCCATATTTTCTCATCCCAAAGAAAACAGGAGGATTCAGGCCCATCTTGGATCTCAGAGACATAAACAAGTTCCTGGTCTGAGAAAAATTCAAAATTATTTCCCTGGGAACTCTTCTCCCATACCTCCAGAGGCACAATTGGTTATGTTCTCTAGACCTAAAGGAGACATACACGCATGTATTGATCCATCCTTTGCAAAGACAGTATCTGTGCTTCATGTTTCAGGAAAACCACTACCAATGCCAGGTGGTGCTGCCCTTTGGCCTAACCTCTGCACCATGAGTATTCACAAAATGCATGGCAGTAGTCGCTGCCTATCTCTGCACTTGGGGGTCTTCGTCTTCCCTTACTTAGATGACTGGCTAATCAGGGCAGGCTCCCCTCAGGAGGTAAAACTCTCCCTTCATCGCACAGTGCTTCAACTTCTCAAAGTCTCACCTCGCTCCAACTCAACATCTGGAGTTCATCAGAGTGTTCTTAGACACTCAACAGGCCCAAGCTTTTCTTCCACAAGATCGCTGTGCCCACCTCATCGAGCTGGCGAAGGGAATGCAACAGCAAAGCCACATAACAGCTCAGATGCTGCATCTGTTGGGACACATGGCCTCTACAGTCCATGTCATCCCCTATGCTCGCTTACACATGCAACAAGACCAGTGGACTCTGCCTTCTCAATGGATGCAAGCAACGCGAGGCATCTCAGAGACAAGATCCACATCACCCCTCAACTGACCAAATCTCTTCAGTGGTGGTGTTCCCCACAGAACCTATTTGGCAGATCACCTTTTCAGATGCCTCCACCTCAATGCACCCTGACAACAGATGCCTCCAAGCTGGGTTGGGAAGCTCATCTGAACAACCTAACCACACAGGGATTGTGGACAACAGGAATCTGCTCTGCAGATCAACCTCCTAGAACTACAGGCACTAACAAATGCCCTTCGGATTTTTCAACCCCAATTTTTGGGGCAACATGTCTCAGTCAGACACAACCAAGCTGCCAAGTTCTACATGAACAAACGGGGGGGGGGGGGGGGGGGGACAGGATCCTATTTCCTATGCGAGAAAGTGCTTTCCCTATGGTTCTTTGCTATAGCACACCGTATTCATCTCAGAATGGTGTACCTCCCGGGCAAGCTCAATGTCCTTGTGGACAGGCTAAGCCGTATCCTTCATCCACACAAGTGGGCCCTACATCAGGAGACGGCTGCTTGGATCTTCCAAACAAGGGAAACCCCACTCGTAGATCTTTTTGCCATTCCACAGAACACATAGGGGGTTATTCTGAGACATGAATAGCGGGGATGGATGTCCCAATGGGATGTCCATCCCCGCTATTCAAGTCAGCAGCAGCCCCCAACTAACTATGATGGAACCCATGATGGAAGGGGTGATGCTGGATCTAGAGAGTTATCTAACATCGGGTGGGTGATCATTTGGGCAAGCAGTGATCTCACATAATATGGGTTCATAGGAGAGTTAAAGTAGAATCCAGACACACACAACTCAAAGTTTGTGATAAGGAAGCTTATCATAGCTCAGGTAGGAGCTATAGAAAAGATGATGTGACTCTGAACAAGCAACCTGTCAGTTCTGGTAGAAGCAAGAAAACAGAGTTTTCACATAAAAGACTACCAGTCCCAGAATGCACCAGCTTTCCAGCAGCCATGAGAGGGGCTGAAGTGAGAAAATGTGTGTGCAATCAAGAGAGCTATGAGGTAATCCCTAAGCACTCATCTCAAAGGGCAGGGCCTGATTCAACACAGCTGCGCTGTGTTAGGGAGCAGCACACATTAGGAAAGAATAAGAATAGAGATTATTCTTCAGATAACAGCTACAGAGGGAGGAAGAGATACAGAGACAGCAACGGCTACAAGCTCAAGCACCAGTATCACCTGGAGAAACAGAAGCCAAGCCAAGCAGATAGAGAGAGAAGGAAACTCTCTGGAAGGAAGAGAAGAAAGGCCATTGGAAGGTCTGGGAGATTCCAAGGCAGTACTCATACTGGGAGGTATTCCAAAAGCCAGCAGAGTCCATTGGACTGGATTCAGCCAGAGGAATGGAGTGGCAGAGATAGGAATCACCAGTGGCTACCTGGAAGAGAGAAGACTGCATGTGGAAGGGACTTTCAGACCAAGGCCAGAAGGTATGTGAGAGGAGATCCAGTGTCCAGGGATCAAGATTGGAAGGCTGGACATCAGAATTGGATTACATACTGGCCAGGCAATGCAGAGAGGAATTATGATGGCAGGAGAGGCTCAGGTATGAACACTGATCCAGACCCTATCTATAATAGTGAATGGCAGCAAGAGAATAGGCATTCCCATGATAGTGCCTTATTGAAAGACTCATCTGTGCCAATGTATGATAATGACCATATGCTTATTGATGAAGAGGGAGATACTACAGCAGATGAAATTATTAATTACATGGACTGTTCTTTATCCCAATGCTATTGCTAGCTTTCTGTGAGCAAACACATCAGCCATCACAAAGAAACCTAACTTTGTTCTTTATTTCCACTGCAAACAGCTCTTAAAGCAGGATTTGGGTTCACACAGTAGCAGCCAGCCAGCTAAAGGCTTTCAGCTGGTCAATTGATGGTAATTGGAGCTGCACCTGATAGAGTGTGTGAGCAAGGGAAAATCACTGCTGGATCTGCGTGAAAAATAAGCAGAAGTTAACCTAACCAGCAAAGTTTATTTATTTCTTTGTGCCTTTGTATTTGGTTATTATTGGCTAAGAAAACATTAGCTAATTGCCTGAGAAGCTGAAGGTTGTTTTCTGGTTTACTTTGTGACTTTTTGTTATCCATTTAAACACTGCAAGCAAGTAACCTCATTTATAGTGCTATCAAGCATACATGTGCTGGGTGAATTAAACCCCATCAATAAAAGAAGTATTTTATTGATCTTACCACTTGGTTTCACAACTCAAATTATTGTCATCAGCTGTGTTTGGGAGTGAATGAACTACAATACCCACAATACCTTGCAAGAATCATATGAATATATGCATCGTCAAGATTGTGTAAGTTCTCACCCTAGGCAGCCGTCTGACAAGTTATGGATTTCAAACATAAGTGACTTCAGTAAAATTGGGAAGTACCAGGAGGAGGAATTGGCAGGGTGGGAGGGCATAAGGGAAGTGAAAAGATAGTGGGCCAAACTGAAAGGAGCCATAAAGCAAGCAACAGACCTTTGTATATGGAAAATAAATAAAAGCAGGAGGAAAAAGAAACCAATATGCTTCTCCAAGGGAGTTCCTAAAAAGACATATAAAAGCATTTACAAAATACAAAAAAAATCACAAGAGAATCAAAGTAAAGAGATAAAAAGATCAGGATGGCTAAAGCACAGTCAGAATTAAAAAATGGCTAAGATGCGACAAGAGTTTTTTTTTTCAGGAAAGCAGGAGAGAGAAGGAAGGTCAGAGGTGGGATTGTAAAACGTAAAGATGCTGAGCACCACAGTGGGAGAATGATGAGGAGGAAGCAGACATACGCGTAACATATACTGTTGTTCACAGAAGAAAATCCTGGAGAAGAACCACCACAAATGGCCAACAGAAATGCATATGGGAATGAAGTGGATACCATGCCATTCATAGAAGAAAGTGTTTATAAACAATTTGGAAAAAAAACTGACAGTGGACAAAGCCATGGGGACTAGATGAGATATATCCCAGGAAGCTCAGAGAGGTTCTGGTGGGCCCTCTTCAGGGTGTATTTAAAGGATTCTTGTAGATGGGAGAGGTTCCACAACATTTATTAAGTGGGACATCAACCCTGTTCCAAAGTGGTAATAGAAAGGAGGAAGGGAATGAAAAACTAGTAAGCCTTACCTCAGGGATTGAAATAGTGACAGAAATAGTGAACTTTTTACAATCCAATGGTTATGAGATCTGAAGCAAGAAGTAATTAGACCTTACCTGCTAATTAGTGTTCCTGAAGGATCTCCAGTCTAGTCCCTTTCTTCTGGGTTGTGCTCCTCTTCTAGCAGCTTGGAGACCGAGTATGTCATTCTTTGATCCCTCAGGATATATAATCACTGGCACCACCCACCAGCTTCAGTATCCTGTTAACAAAGCAGACCTAACGGAGAGACAACTAAGCAAAACACGATCAACTATAAACTTTTTAACCAAAAAACTCCCCTCCCCCTCCCAGGAAGGGAATGTCCCCACCCTTCCTTCAAAGAGAAGGCTTACCTGACACAAGGCCTTGCCCTACCGCCAGCCAAATCAATTTCAATGGTGATATCAGTGCCCCGCAACTGCCTCTTCCACCTCAGCACCGAAACCTGAAGGGAAACTTCTGCCAAAACGACCATCCATCCAACTTCTTCGGACTGGAAAAACGTATCATTCCGGGTGGGATCAGGGACTAGACTGGAGATCCTTCAAGAACACTAATTAGCGGGTAAGGTCTAATTACTTCTTCCTAAGCGTCTCTCCAGTCTAGTCCCTTTCTTCTGGGATGTAACAGAGCAGTTCAAGCATGGGTGGGGCCTGCCAAACCGGACCGAAGCACTGCTCTCCCAAAACCAGCATCTGCTGCCGCCTGAACATCCAATCGGTAGTGCTTGGCAAAAGTATGCAAGGAGGACCAAGTAGCCGCTCTACAGATCTTTGAAGGATGGACCAAACTATATTCCACCCAAGAGGCTGCCTGAGCTCGTGTGGAATGAGCCCGGAAACCCAGCGGAAGCTGTCGCCCCCTCAAGAGATAAGCAGAAGCAATGGCCTCCCTGATCCATCTAGAAATTGAAGCTTTAGCTGCCGCTTATCCTCTGCGCGGCCCTCCAAAAAGCACAAACAACCTCTCAGACTTACGGAACGCCTTCGTACGCTTCAGGTAACGCCTCAATATCCTTCGCACATCCAACTTCCGTAAACGTGCGTCACTCTCCTCTCACCCTAACCCTTTAAAGGACGAGAGAAAAACTGCTTGATTCACATGGAACGGGGAAACTACCTTGGGCAAGAACAAAGGAACCATTCTCAAAACCACCTTATCTTTGAAGAAAATGAGAAAGGGCGGGGAACAGGACAATGCTTGCAACTCAGACACCCGCCTGGCCAAACAAATAGCCACCAGAAAAAAACGTCTTGAGAGTCAAAGCCTTTAAGGAGGCAAGGTCCACCGGCTTATAAGGATCTCCCGCCAGAGATTCCAAAGACCAGGTTAAGATCCCAAGGCGGGACGGTCACCCTTCTTTGCGGTCTCAAACGTCTCACTGCCTTAAGAAAACGGACCACATCAGAATGCTCGCCTATCAGCTTTCCCAAAACCTTACCTCTGTAACAGGAAATAGCTGCAAGCTGAACTCGTAAGGAACTGGCTGCCAGACCTTTCTGAAAGCCATCCTGCAAAAACTCCAATACCTCAGGGACGGAAGCTCTTAACGGCATCTTCTGCTGCCCCTCACACCAATTCTCAAATATTCGCCAAACTCTCACATACGCCAGGCAGGTAGAGCGCTTGCGCACCTTCAGCAAGGTTGAAATCACTGCCCCGGAATATCCCCTCTTGAGCAGTCTTGCCCTCTCAATAGCCAGGCCGTAAGCGAGAACCGATCCACCTGTGGCATTCTCACCGGACCCTGAGAGAGAAGATCCTCCCTTACTGGTAGACGCCACGGCCTGTCCGCCAGCAGATGCATCAGATCGGCATACGATGGTCTTCTTGGCCAATCTTGCGCTATCAGGACCACTAAAGCCCTGATGCGCCTCTATCCTTGGCAGAACTCTGCCTATGAGCGCCCACAGCGGAAATACATATAGTAACCCCTCTGTGGGCCACTCAAACTAGGGCGTCCAGCCCCTCCAACATTCTCTCTTTTCGCCTGCTGAAGAATCGGCTGGCTTTGGCCGACTCTCAGCGCACCATCAGATCCATGACCGACGGACCCCACCTGCGTACCACCTGATGGAAGACTTCCTGGCTGAGCACCCACTTGCCGTGATTCACCTTGTACCAGCTGAGATAGTCGGCTGTAACATTCTCCACTCCGGCCACGTGCTGAGCTGACAAGGCCAACAGATGAACCTCAGCCCACTCTAGGAAGGTTTCCGCTTCTTCTTCCAACAACTGGCTGCTGGTGCCTCCCTGCCTGTTGATGTAAACTACCGCTGTCACGTTGTCTGAAAGAACTCTGACTGCCCTTCTGCTCACCCAAAACCGGAATGCTTTTAGAGCTAGGGTCACCGCCCTCAACTCTAACCTGTTGATGGGCCACTGGGATTCTTTGGGCACACCAGAGGCCCTGGGCAAATCTCCCCTGGCAGTGGGCCCCCCAGCCGGCAAAACTCGCATCCGTCGTCACCTGCACCCACTGCGAAGGTTTGAGGGGCATCCCGTTCTCTAGAGCCCCTGGAGAGAGCCACCACTGAAGGGCCTCCTTGGTTGCTACGGAACATGGAAGCATCACTGACAAAGGCTGATGCTGATGAGACCATCGCCACAGAAGCGACCTTTGCAAGGGACGCATATGGGCCCTGGCCCAGGGCACCAGATCCAATGTCGCCGCCATAGTTTCCAGCACCTGCAGATAGTGCCACGCCGAAGGAGCCTTCCGATCCAAAAACTCTCGTACTAGCTGACGCAGCCCTTCCGCTCTCTGGGCTGGCAAGAAGACCTTGCCCACAACCGTGTCGAATCTTGCTCCTAAATATTTGAGGTCCTGAGAAGGAACCAACCTGCTCTTTGCCAGATTGATTACCCACCCCAAGCTTCGGAGGAAGGAAACCACTCTGGCAGTCGCCGTCACACTCTCATCCTTGGCTTGGCCCTGATCAACCAATCGTCCAGGTAAGGATGGACCAGGATACCTTCTTTGCGCAATGCCGCTGTGAGCACCACCATCACCTTGGGGAAAGTACATGGAGCTGTTGCCAGACCGAATGGAAGCGCTTGGAACTGAAAATGTCCCCCTGGTACCACGAAACGCAGAAACTGCTGATGAGATTCCCTGATGGGAATATGCAAATATGCCTCGGTGAGGTCGAGAGATGTTAAGAATTCTCCCAGCCGGACCACCACTATCACCAACTTCGGAGTTTCCATCCTGAAATGGGGGACCCGCAGGCACCGATTGACTCTTTTTAGGTCCAGAATTGGTCTTAGAGATCCCTCCTCCTTTGGAACTATGAAATAGATGGAGTATCGACCTAAACCGCATTGGTCTTTCAGGACCAGGACCACCGCTTTCAAGGCCAACAGCATCGATAAGGTTTCTTGCACTGCCGCTCTCTTGGCCTGAGACTTGCCCAGTGACTGGACAAAGGAAGGGCGAACTGGTCTTGCAAACTCTAAAGCATAACCGGCCCTCACTACCCTCCAAGACCCACTGGTCGGATGTAACCCGGGGCCCAGGCAGGAAGGAACAGCCGCAACCGAACTCTTATCGGCAGCATTTCCCCCCGAGCCCCCGCAGCTTCATTGGGCCTTTCTTTGGGCAGCAGAGGAAGACGAGGCTCCAAACCCTCTCCCCACTCCCCAAAACCCCAGGAAACCTTGGCCCCTTGAGGCAAAATGACCCCTCTGAAAGGAGGTCTGCCGAGCCGGATGAAATTTGCAGGAGTCCCGCTGCTGAGAACGTCCCGAGCCCGTAAAGTGCCCCTGCTTAGGCCTTTCCTCAGGCAGTCTGCCTCCTTTTGACTCTCCTAACTCCTTCACCAACTTGTCCAAATCCTCCCCGAAAAGAAGCTTACTCCTAAAGGGGAGTCTACTAAGCCGGGCTTTGGATGAACTGTCCGCCCAATTGCGAAGCCAAAGGTACTATTAAAATCATCTCTAATACCTGAAGATTGGAGGATCGCCAATGTAACACCAATTTTTAAAAAGGGTTCCAGGGGTGATACGGGAAACTACAGACCGGTGAGCCTGACGTCAGTACCGGGAAAAATGGTAGAAACCATCATAAAGAATAAAATTACTCAGCATGTAGATAGTCATGACATAATGGGAGACAGCCAACATGGCTTTAGACAAGGAAGATCTTGTCTTACTAATCTGTTATGTTTTTTTGAAGGAGTGAATAATCAGGTGGACAAAGGTGAGTCGGTTGATATTGTGTATCTGGACTTTCAGAAAGCCTTTGAAAAGGTCCCTCATGAGAGACTTTTGGCAAAACTAAAGAGTCATGGGATAGGAGGCAGTGTACTATTGTGGATCAGGAACTTGTTAAAAGATAGAAAGCAGTGGGTAGGGCTAAATGGCCAATTTTCCCAATGGAGAAAGGTGAATAGTGGTGTACCCCAGGGATCTGTGCTGGGTCCGCTGCTTTTTGACATATTCATAAATGACCTGGAAAGTGGAATAACGAGTGAGGTTATCAAATTTGCGGATGACACAAAACTATTTAAAGTTGTTAAAACCCAAGAGGATTGTGGAAAATTGCAAGAGGATCTTGATAAATTGGAAGACTGGGCATCAAAATGGAAGATGAAATTTAATGTGGACAAGTGCAAGGTTATGCACCTAGGGAAGAACAACCCAAACTATGGTTACACGATGCAAGGTTGCACATTAGGAACCACCACCCAGGAAAAAGATTTAGGCGTCATTGTGGATACCATGTTAAAACCCTCGGCCCAGTGTGCAGCAGCGGCCAAGAGAGCAAATATAATGCTAGGTATGATAAGGAAAGGAATGGAAAATAAAACAAAAGATATTAAAATGCCTCTATATCGTTCCATGGTGATATTGAATATTGTGTGCAATTCTGGTCGCCGTATCTTAAAAAGGATATAGCGATTTTAGAAAAGGTTCAGAGAAGAGCCACCAAATTTGTAAAGGGGGTGGAAGGATACTCCTATGAAGAAAGGCTAAAAAAGTTAGGGCTCTTTAACCCGGAAAAGAGACGGCTGAGGGGAGATATGATAGAAGTTTATATATTAATGAACGGAGTGGAACGGGTAAACGTAGATCGATTGTTTACCTTATCAGAATATAGAAAGACTAGGGGACATGCAATGAAGCTACAGGGTAAACTATTTAAGACTAATAAAAGAAAACATTTTTTCACTCAACGTGTAATCAAACTCTGGAATTTGTTACCGGAGGATGTAGTAAAGGCCGTTATTGTAGCTGGGTTTAAAAAAGGTTTGGACAAGTTCCTGGAGGAAAGGTCCATAAACCATTATTAAGAAGGGACCCAGGATATCAATGCTTGAACCAATACAAGCATTGTGGAACCTGTGTCCCTTGGGGAAACTGCTAGGTACTTATGACCTAGAATGGTCACTGTTGGAAACAGCATACTGGGCTTGATGGACCTTGGTCTGACCCAGTATGGCATATCTTATGTTCTTATGTACCTCCAGGCCGCCACCACAGAGGACACATTTTTGGACTCCTAATAAGATCGTACTGACTGTCTGCCAGATAGGCCGCTCCGGACTCTATTTTAACTGCCTCTCCCTGCGATCCATTCGAAGACTCCTCAGCCATCTTCAACTGTTGCGACCACCGCAGGCAAGCTCGGGCCACCCAGGCCCTGCATACTGACGCTTGCAGAGCCAACGCACTAATGTCAAAGGCTTGCTTTAACAGAGCATCCAGCTTCTTGTCCTGGGCATCTTTTAAGGCGGTACTGCCTTCCACTGGGATCGTAGCCTTCTTAGTTACTGTAGATACTGCCGCGTCTACCCTTGGTGATTTCAACAACTCTTTCTCCGCTTCGGGCAGAGGGTACAAGCGCGTCATCGATTGCACGCCCCTCAAATCTGCCTCTGGCTGGTCCCACTCCTCCTGGATCTTTTGCCGCAGCACCTTGTGGACCGGAAAAGCCCTCTGGGATTTCCTCGCCACCTGGATTAACGGATCTTCCAACTCCTCGTCCTGCTCCGGCACCCCTGCCATGTTAAGCACCTTCAGGGACTCTCCAATTAAGGCCGGCAGCTCTTCTCGCCGCAAGGCCCTTACAATCCGCGCCTGCTCCTCCGGGATCTCTCCCTCCTCGAGCTCCTCTTCCTCCCAGCTCTTGCTCGGAAGTCCCCCTCTCCAGAGTTTCCCAATCAGGGGAACGAGGGGCCTCCTCCTCCATGGTTCTGATTCGCTTGGGTGGAACCACTGTCTCCCCCAGCGGCTTGGCCTGTGCTTCACGCTTTAGAGTGCGTCCTTGACCTCCCTGCTGACGCAAACAAAAGGCTTTATGCAACAACACAAATTCTGGGGAAAAACCTTACCCCAGGCCTACCTCCCCCAAGGAGGTCCCTGGTTGTGGCTGAGACTCCACCTGCTGCTCCAAATTCAAAGCGAGAGCAGAGCCTTCCCCCAGGAGTCCTTCCAAGGGTTCCACAAACTCCTGAGAGACCACCGCCAGCAGATCTTGAGAGCCGCCCGCCTGCAGCCTCATCTCAACTGAGGCTGCCTCCATGGCGCAGCCCTTACAGACCTCTGCTTCAGAAACCGAACTTCTACGGGCTCCACAAAGCAGGCACTGAGGCCTGGCTGGCATCCTGGCTCTCCTTTTTCTTTTTCTTTCTTTCTTTCGTTATTTTTTTTTATATCCTCTATTGAAGCAGCCCTAACCAAGTATTTCTATAAATGTATCTAACTTATCATCTATATCTATCTATCTATCTATATATATATATCTATATACACACACACCTACCAACTGTGCATATCTATATATACATATCTCAGAAGTCCACACTGGAGCCCCAGCGATCTTAATTATATACCCACGGAGGAAATAAAAATTCCTGCACCGGGAACACAGCCCCAGCAGCCGTTGCACTCCTTCTGAGCTGCCCGGCACTCATCCCCCGCCCCCCCCCCCCCCGGCAACCCAAGCGCGTGAAAACCAGCGGCCTAGCTGACTCACTTATCAAGAGCCTCACCGCTGCGTCCGCGGTCTATGCACGAGGCTCCTCCTGTCCTGACTGCCTCAGAATGGGCTCTCCTTACCTCGCGGCCTTTTCCGCTTTGACTCCCCACCGCTCCGGGGGTCCTGGTAGAGATGGAGGCCTAACACCTTCCCACCCTCATGCGCAGCCGTCTCCCAGGCTTCTGCAACGAGGCGGGAGGCAGCTCGGGGGGGTCTGAACACAGCGAGACACGTCAGAATAAACTTCAGTCTCCTCTTTGCTCTTTTTTTTTTTTTTTTTTTTTAACGGGTGCCCTGGGCCAAGGCAAACCTCCTCTGGAACGAATCCTCCGCTGGAAAGGGAGAGGGGGGGGGGGGACAAACACTCCAACCAACCGCAAAAAAGAAAAAGAACAGAAACTAAGGGCAAACAAACACCCCACAAAACAACTAATAGGGCAACTAATCAAAAAACCCATGCTCTAAGTCTCTCCAGTAAGCCTTCCCTGGCTTAATGCTCCTTCTAGATGCTTGGAGACTGAGTATACTGAAGCTGGTGGGTGGTGCCAGTGATTATATATCCTGAGGGATCAAAGAATGACGTACTCAGTCTCCAAGCTGCTAGAAGAGGAGCACAATCCATTAGAAAGGGACTAGACTGGAGAGACGCTTAGGAACATGGCTTTACCAAATGCAAATCATGTCAAAGCAACCAGATTTCTTCGACTGGGTGATCAGAGAAATAGATCAAAGGCACGTGTTGGATATGGCATGCTTGGATATCTACAAAGCCTTTGACATTGTTTCTCATAGGAAGCTGATGAATAAAACTGAGTAGTGAACTAGGTAAGAAACTGGTAGACCAACAGATGACAGAGTGTGGTGGTAAATGGAATTCACTCAAAAAAAAAGGAAGATGAGTAGTGAAGTGCCTCAAAGTCTGATCTGGGGCCAATTCTGTTAAGTATCTTTGTGAGCAATACTACTAAAGGGTGAGGAGGAATTTGCAACAGAGTGGACACCGCAAAAGGAGCAGACAACATAAGTGATTTACAAAAATGAGAACAGTCTATACGTGGCAGTTTAGATTTAATGTGAAGAACTGCAGGGTGATGCTCTTGGGCTGCAGAAATACAAAGGAAATATATGTGATGGGGACAAGTTGCTGATGAAGGGGGTAACACAGCTTAAAATAATAAAATGAATAATACAATTAGAGCCATTAAAAAAAGGAGGTGGGCACAATACCTTACAGTACCCACAGAAGTCCCCTGTATATTGCAAGTACAGATTGAAGGAGTACTGTCAGTCGAATGTTCCACCACGAGGGAGGGGGAGAGGCAGGGGACAAACATACAGGAGAATGTCAGAGCCAGATGCATAGGAGGCATTTTTAACCTGTCCAGTTACCGTTTAAATAAATTAAAGATTCAGGTTTTAGAAAAAGAACTCTCATATGTTCCCGCTACAAAACATGACAAATTTGCCACTCATGTAGAATTATATAAATTTTTTCGTAAGCTCAAAATCAGATTTTTTTGACAAAAATAGCCATTCTGAGGATTGCTCTTCTATTGTTAAAAAATCATCCACATGGATTCCACCTAATAATCCTAATGTTTTGGTGAATGTGTATGAAAAAGTAGTTATGGCTAAGACTGAACAACTATATAACAAGAAACATCGTACATTTCATAACTTGTCTTCTCAACAGCGGTCTGCCTTGCAGGGTTTAAAGGATAATCAGTCCATTATTATTAAACCAGCACATAAAGGAGGAGCTTTGGTTTTACAAGATAGGGCGGCCTATATCACTGAGGTTTTACAGCAAATCAATAATACTGAATTCTATATTAAGATCTATGATGATCCAACACCCTTATTGAAAAATAGAGTTGAAACCCTTTTGTACATTGGATGGGAAGCAGGATATTTGACACCTAAAGAGATTGATTTTTTTTTTATAATTTTGGTTTTTATTTGGTACAGTACAAAGTATCACATCATTTTTCTTCTCCTTTACAAAACAATGGCATAACATGCATCCGGCTGTATCCATCAGCTCAACATTTACCTAATTACCATTCTATCCTTACTTTACATTATATACTTCTCTCCATTTACCTGTACATTTTTATTTTACTGTTCCCTTCAACTCCCCTGGATGCTGCGATGCACCCATCCTTTTTTCCCCCATTCCCTTCTGTGAGTTTGGTTAGCTTCAGTCCACTAATTCAATATCCACCCTTTGTAACCACACAATGTACTTTTCCCTTCTCCTTTGAAAGATCTCAATCCTGTGCGTTTTATATGCAGTGATCTCACTCATCCTATAAATATATGCTAATCTACTTAATATCCTCTCAGGTGCTGGTGCACTCTCAGACGCTATTTCCATCCGCACTCCAATAGCAAGCATCTTCAACATATATACCAGGTCACAGTTCGGATCCCCCCCCCCCCCCCATTCATTCATTAACACTCCAGCTGGTGTGATATCTCCCACCCAGTCCACCATCTCCCATGTAAGATCCGTCATCCACTGCCACGTTAGCTATAGCACTGGGCAGCTCCAGCGCATGTGCATATACTCCCCCCGCTCTCCACACCCCTTCCAACACAGCGAATCATTATATCTCCCCATCCTACACAATTGGACTGGGGTTCAGAACAGCATCTTATAACAATGTTCTTGGATTGCCGCCGAGACCACAGGTATTTACACCCCATCATATATTTTTTCCCATCTCTGAGAGTCCCAGTGACCCCCCCCCCAAGTCTGCCTCCCAGGCCCGCATATGTGTTGCGTGGTCCATGGGTCTACTCAGTGCTTTGTATAGCCTAGAAATCACACCTCTTGATAAGTCCCCCACCCTAAACATCTTCTCAAATAGTGTCACTTTGCTGCTCAGGCATTCTTTTATATGTTCCCCCCCCAAAAGCGTGCCAGTTGAAAATAACCATACCAATCACTCTTTTCTATTTGGAACTCTCGCTAAAGCTCCTCAAACGGCCTTAAATGGCCCTCCTCAGATAGTACCTGTCCCATACATTGTAACCGTTTCCCATGCCATTTTTGAAATATCCCAGAACTTTCTCCCACCAAAAACTCCTCACATTGTATAATCCGCTGTGCCCCAATATTTCCTCCCACATGTTAGCACCTTATGTTTCCTGTCCCAGGCTCGAAATGTACTTGTCATGTATGGGTTCATAACTAGGCCTCTTTCTCTCTCCTCCCTTCTCTTCCACATCAGATCTATAATGTAGTTGGGTCTTACCATCTCCTGTTCTATTCTACTCCATTGAGACCCCTCTTTCTCCAACCTCCACCCCATTAGCACTCGTAGCTGTGCCGCCTCATAATACCTTGCAATTTCAGGGACCGTCAGACCTCCTTCCTTTTTCTCTCTATACATTATTTTCCTTTGCACCCTAGGGGGCCTGCGTCTCCAAATAAAGGAAAAGATTCTTCTCTGCACCAAATTTAACAGTGTAGTAGGACCTTCTATAGGCAAAGTCATAAACAGAAAAAGTAACCTGGGTAATATATTCATCTTCACTATGGCTATCCTTCCCATCCAGGAGAAAATGGGTTTATCCCATCTTACCAAATCTGTTAGCACTTTCTTTACAGTTGGCTCATAATTCAACTTGTATAGCTCAGAGCTCTCTGCACTGATCTGGAACCCCAGGTATCTCACACTTTTATTAGCCTCATTTAAACAGAAATGTATTTCGAACCCTTCCCTCTTCCTGTGAATCCAACCTTAATTTTAGCTCTTCTGTTTTCCCCATATTCATTTTGTATCCTGACACTGCACTATATTTCATGATCTCCTATACTAGCACTGGTATAGATTTCTCAGGTTGTCCTAATATATACATCACATCATCCGCAAATAATGAAATTCTATGCTCATCCTCACCCACCTTTATTCCATCTGACACTTTCGGCCAGAGGTTCTATAACCATTGCAAACAGCAAAGGAGAAATCAGGCATCCCTGCCTTGTACCTCTGCCTAGCTTAAATTGCTCTGAGTATGCCCCATTTATCAGTATTCGTGCCTTAGGGTCTTTATAGAGCGCCTCTATCCATTTCTGGAAGTTCTCCCCCAGTCCCATCTTCTTCATAACTTGTGATAAGGAAGCTTATCATAGTTCAGGAGGGAGCTATAAAAGAGGTGAATTGGCTCTGAACAAGCAGCCTGTCTTTGCTGGTAGAAATACTAAAACAGAATGTTTTCATAAAAGACTACCAGTCCCAGAATGCACCAGGTTACAAACAGCCTCTAGGAGGGCTGAAGTGGGGAAACGTGTGTTCAATCAGGAGAGCTATGAGGTAATCCCCAATCACTCATCTCCAAGGGCAGGGCTTGATTCAGCACACCTGGGCTGTGCTAGGGTGGAGTGTCCCTCTAAGCACTTTAAAAGTAAAAGATATTCTACACAGAGTCAGATCAAGAATAAGGAGATCCAGAAACAGGAGCCATTGGAGAAAGAACAGAGAGGACTACAACAGCAGAAGCAACGCAGAAGGAAGAGAAAGACATCTTGGAGGTCTAAAGAAGGAGCCCACAGCAGTACGTGTGTTAGGAGAGATTCCAGAGGCAAGCATACTCCATTGGACTGGAGGAAGCCAGAGGAGTGGGGTTATAGAGCCAGGAATTCCCAGACGGCACCTTTAAAGGAGACGGCTGCATTTGGACGGGGCCCTAAGACCGGTGCAAGAAGGTATGTGAAGAGAGATCCAGTGTCCAGGGATCTTGATTGGAAGGCTGGACATAAAAGCTGGATTACTTACTGGCCAGGATACCTGGAGAGGAAACCTAACAGCAAGGGGATCAAAGGTATGAACTTTGATCTATGCCCTAGCTCTTCATCAGGAAGACAGCAGGGAAACAAATATTATCCTGAGAGTGATCAATTAAGGAATTCCTCTGAGCCAGACCATGATATTGATTCCATGATATTTGAGGAAGGAGGAGATATAGCAAGTGACCCGTTGGAATACATGGATTGCTCTCTGTCTAGGCTGCTGTTTTAAAGTAGTTTCTCACTAATACAACAACCACCAAAAGGAACTGTAACTTGTTCTTTTATCTACCCAGAAAAATCTCTGCAAGAAGGCTTTAGGGTAGGATTGAGCCACGTAGAGAGAGTGAACCAGCAAAGGGGTTTGCAGCTGGCTAATTATTTGTAATTGAGCCAGGCACAAGTGCACGTGAGCTCTAGAAGGAAACTTCTTTCTTGTATGTGTGAATAGAAGAAAGTTATCTTTGGTAAAGAACAGTTTTTTTGTTACTTTTTGGGTTTGTTTTTGCCTTTTGGAGCACTGCTAAGAAGGTCATTAGCAGGAGCCATCAAAAAGACCTTTTCTGTTTCCCATCAAGGTCTTTATTGATTTATTGCTTAAGAAGTTCAGTTACCTTATAACATGTTTTGTTTTTCCTGAGTACAATACTTGAAGCAAGTGTCCTTTTGTGTTACCAAGTAAATCTGTGTGGGAGAATTAACCCCATGAATAAAATCTGTTTTTCTTTGCTTACACTCGAGCATCACAACTCATTATTTTGTGAACGGCTGATTCTGGTATGAATGAACTACAACCCCCACACTCCTTTGCAAGTCATAATAATATTTTGCCTTTGCCAAGACTGTGGACATTCACGACCAGCGCCCCCGTTTACAAACTGCAAACATGAAAGCCCATTCTACTCTATCAAAGGCTTTCTCCGCATCCACTGCCATCATTATAGATGCTGTCTGCTCCTTACGGACTTGCCATATTAAATTCAACAGTTTATGTACATTATCACTTGCTTGCCTACCCGGAATAAACCCTGCTTGATCCTCCTTTATTAACCTTGGAATATATTTCTGCAATCTAGCCACCAGTATTTTAGCTAATATCTTAGCATCCAAATTTATAAGTGAGATGGGTCTATATGATTCACCCTTCCCATGGTCCTTCCCGGGTTTGGGTATTACTACAACACCAGCTACTTCCATAGAACTTGGTAACTTTTCCCCTTTTAGTACTTCATTAAAGACATCACACAATATCGGACTAACATCCTCACTTACATTTTTATAAAATCTGGCTGTACATCCATCCAATCCTGGCGCTTTACCCTCCTTTAAACTCTTTATAGCCTCTACTACTTCTTCTCTAGCAATCTCTCTGTTCATCCCCTTCTGTTGCTCTAAGTCCAATTGCTTCAATGTGATCTCTGCCAGGTACTGTTCTATATCCACCCCCTCTCCTTCTTGCTCTGATTCATAAAGCTTACAATAGTATTCTCGAAATACTTTTTGTATTTGTTACATACCTCTAATCCACCTTCCCTGCTCATCTTTTATTTTCAGGATCTGCTGTTGCACCCTTCTTTCCCCGAAGTTTTCTTGCAAGATATCTGCCTGATCTATTCCCCTGTACATAAAATTAGTGTTTAAGTTGATTTAACCTAAAGGCCTCTTCAGCTTCATGTAATCCTCCTCATTCTTCCCGTGATTCTCTAATCTGTTGCAGACGCTTTTTACCCCCTCTCTGCTTATGCAGTAACTCTTCTGATCTCAACTCTTAACAACTTCCGCTCTTTCTGTTCTTTTCCTCTCTTCCGTCTCACCGCCAGCGCTATACACTATCCCCTTACCACCGCCTTCAACCCATCCCATACACCGGCTGGCCTCATTTCATCCCCCTCATTATGATGCACGTAATCCCTTATAGTATTCTGAATACTTTTTTGCCCTTCCATCTCATCTATAAGGGACTCATTCAACCTCCAAAAACACAGACCTCCTCCTTTTTGTAACCTCAAAGAAGCCTCCACCGGTGCATGGTCTGACCAACTTATGGGTCCTATATCCACCCTCTTAACCTTTTCTATTATCCTTCCATCTACCCATATATCATGTCTATTCTGCTGTAACTCTTATGTGGCTGGGAATAGTATGTATATTCTATTCTCTCTTGTTGACATGTATGTCTCCAAACATCCACTGTTTCCAATTTATATAACAGCTTTCCCAGCTTCTTGCTTACCCCCTTAGGCCCATACTTATTGACCCCTGTATCATCTATTCTAGGGTTCAGGGTTGCATTGAAATCCCCTCCTATCATCACCGGGCTTTGCATGTGTGGTTCCACCACCTCATAGAGCTTCCCAAAAAACCTCCCTTGCTGTGTGTTCGGTGCATATATACTCCCTACTACTATAGGCCTCTCTTCTATTTTCCCTTTTCACATAATAAAACGCCCTCCTGGGTCTCTCTCCACATGCTCTTCTTCCACACTCAACCCTCTTGCAAACAGTATTCCCACTCCCCCCCTCTTTGGCGATTCCCGGTTATGGGCCAGATACACTTTATCATATTCTTTACACATCAACCATCTTTCTTGTACTTTTTTTAGATGCGTTTCTTGTATAAGCACAACATCCGCTCTTATTCTGCTGCTCTTTTAGTAGGGCCTGCCTTTTATACCAGGAATTGAGGCCTTTCACATTTATGGTTACAATCTTACATTCATCAAGCTGCTTTTGCTTACTACCCATAACTTCAATTCTCTCTACCTCCTCTTCTTGCAAACACAGGATCCAGGTACCCTCCCTCTTCCCGCCCCTTCCTCCCCACTCTTAGTTCCCTTCCTCCCCCCCCCCCCCCTTTTTCCTTCTTTTTCCGTTTAGTAGCTTCCACTTCCTCTGTGGCATCATTTCCCCCTCCCCCTCATGATACACATTTCACATCACACTCTTCTCATCTTAATCTCCACCCTAATTTTATCCTTGCTCATTTAACCCTACCCCCCTCTCCCCCTTCATATCATATACTCGGTCCATCTTTGCGGCTTCTTCATCCTTGCTGTTGTCTTCCATTCTTTCTTCATTTCTCTCCCATCTGTTTATTTGCTCAGTCCCATGTCCTTTCTCTTTTGCATTACACATTTACTTTTCCTCTTTGCTCTCCACTCTCTGCCACCTTGTTGTCTGTCCATTCACTGGTTTTCTAATTTCTCCCACCTCTGGTAAATATGTGCGACTCCTGCTTCCTTCATCTCTGCCACCAACTGAGTTGCTATTAACACTCGCCTTGTAATGCCTTGGCTGGTAAATGCAAGTCCTGCTGGGTACAGCCATTTATATTTCATATTCTCTTCCCTTAGCCTCGCTGTAAATCCTCTTCATTCTCTTCTGCATTGTAATGTGGCCGCAGCCAAGTCCACAAAAATTGCCACCTTGTTTCCTTTCCACTCAAGGAGGCCTGCTCCCCTCACCTTATTAATTATTTTTTCTTTAGTTTTAAAGTCCTTGAGGCATATAAAAATGTCCCTTGGTGCCTCCCCTCTCCTTGGGCCAAGCGTATGGTGTGCTCTGTCTATTTTCACTTCCAATGCCTCCCCCCTCTGTCCTCAGGCTCCTCCAACACTGCCATGCATATATCTTGTGCCGTCTGTTCACAGTCTCTATATTCTTCACTTTCCAGCTCCCCCTTTATTCTTAAATTTTGCCTTCTAGCCCGGTTTTCCAAGTCCTCAAGCTTCAGCTCAATCTGTTCCTTCGCAACTTCCAAACTGTTCACTGCTTTATTTATTGCACTCACATTGCTTCGCACCTCCTCTACTTGCCCTTCCACCTCCTCCACTTTTTTCCCCAGTTCCTGCACATCAGCGCGAAACTCCATTATGGCCGCCTCCATGTCCGTTCTGAATCCCGCCATTTCTGATCTCAGCTCACCGAACCATCACTGGAGTTCTTCCTTAGAAATCTGCACCACAGCGCTTTTACTCTGCACCTCTTCCAAGGTACCCAGCTGCTCTTCAGACTCTGCCTCTATGTTTGCTTCACCTCCCATTTTTCCCTCATTCTCTCTGCTCACCTCTTACAGCTGAGAACGTGTACTCTCTTATGTCTGCCATCTTTTTCCTTGCTGTCGTCATTCCACCAGCCTCTGCACCCTCTAACCAATCCAATCCTCTTTGGGGTATTTGGGTCACTTTGTTTTTAGGGGAGATTAATTACTTTTGCAGGGATGAACGGTGGAGCTCTTTTCAAGCCGTCCATGCGGTTCGGTGACATCACCGGAAGCCCAAAGAGATCGATTTTTTAACCGTCATTCATACAGTGACGTCAACTATATACATGCTACCTTCGATTCACAAATCTTTAGAGAACCCACCTGGACGTCCAACTGTGTCTGCAATTGGTTCTTTATTTGAACCTCTATTAAAATTTTTTAGATGTTTTTCTCAGGCCATTTGTATCCAAGGTCAAATCATATGTACGGGATTCAGCCCACATCATTAATATATTGCAAGATTTCACTGGATATCATGATTGACTTCTTCTAGTTACCCTTGATATCAATTCTCTTTACACAAATATTCCTCAGAAAGCAGCCCTTGATGTTATATCGGACATTCTTATTCAAAGGACCAGGCCTGTTCACACGCCCACCTTCTTTTTAACTCAGTTGGCTTTGCTTGCTATGACAGAAAACTATTTTTGCTTTAGAGGCATTTTTTTTATAAGCAGATCAAGGGAGTCACTATGGGCTCATCCACGGCCCCAGATGGCTTCCCCAAGAATAGACTAAACCCACTTCAATTAGCTATGAATGCCGCGGCCCGTGTCTTGTGTGGAGCATCAAGGAGAGACCACATAACCCCCATTCTAAGGGATCTACACTGGCTCCCGATAAGTTGCAGGATCTCATATAAAGCCCTCCTCATTACCTTCAAGTCCATCAATAAAATAGCCCCCTCTTCAATTTCACCCCAAACAATAGATCCAGGAGATCATTAGCTGCAAATACGCTAGTTATTCCAAGTGAATCCACAAAATGTACTCAATCAACTAATAGAGCATTTGCGTCCTATGCCCCCAGATGCTGGAACAAACTCCCTCCCAGCATCAGATCAATCAAGGACCTTATGCAATTCAGAAAAGCCCTCAAGCATCATCTATTCCTTATGCACTTCTCACAACTTAACGCCTCCCCTCCTCCCCTCTCACAATTCAACCCCCTATGATTAACCAAATATACCATTTATGGAACATGTAACACAGACCAGATAGAATTTGAATTCAATTGTAGAGCTGCAAGAAGTACTTTACTGTAAATAGACTACCACCATGGTATCTGCCTAAGATGTAAATAGTCTCCCCAGTTCAAATCCATGTTATGTTCCCTGTTATATGTAAACTTAGGTCAGTTCTTGACTGTCTGAATGTTATATTGTTGAATGTAAACCGCACTGATAACAAAGAGCGCGGTATATAAGAGCTGTTAAATAAATAAATAAAGATGTAGCTAACCTCTGTGTTGCTGATTTTGAAAAAAAAGATACCTTACACATCATCCTTTTACAGTCCACATGAAACTATAGAAATGTTATATAGATGACGTTTTTTTATGATTTGGGACGGCCCAGAGCCACAGCTATAGGAGTTCTTTGCATGGCTTAATTCCCTTCATGGAAACCTACAGTTCGAAGGTACATATGGTTCTGATCAAATTTCTTATTTTGATATTGTGATCAGTTAAAGGTCAATGTGGATTCATTACGGGTCTATACCGTAAAACTACTGATAGGAACTCTCTGCTTAGATTCAATAGTTTCCATAATACCTCTTTAAAACAACTTACCAGTAAGCCAGTTTTTGAGAATTGGAAGATTGTGCACATCCATGGAAGACTTTGAACGCAGTGCTGCAGATATGGGCCTTAGATTTAAGGATTGTGGATATCCTCAAGATTGCATCCCAAAGGCCCATTCACAGGCTAGATCCACAGATCGGGCCTCCCTTCTTGCAGTTTCAGATAGCACAAACAACCCTATCCTGTTTTAGCCTATCACTTTTTCCAGCCTTTCAAAGGATATTGTTCAGATCCTTAAACAAGAATGGCATCTTCTGGCCACCTTATCAACATTTGCCTCTAAACAGTTGACCATTGCTTATAAGTGCAATCGTAACCTGGCTAACATTCTTGTACCATCAGCGTTATCAAAACAAAGACCCACTGGTAAGATAAAAGGTCATTTCAAATGTGGTCAGTGTTCTGTATGTAATCATACTCTGGTTACCAAAGACTTTTTTGAACACCCAATTACACATAAAAAGATCTGGAGTGGAGGAGTAGCCTAGTGGTTGGGGCAAGGTACTTCAGGCCGGAAGGTCGGGGGTTCAAATCCCACTAGAGGACAGCAACCTTGGGCCGGAAGGACTGGGGTTTCTAGTCCCACAGGTGCTCCTTGTGGTCTTGGGCAAGCCACTTAACCCTCCATAGCCCATGTTCCCTGTAAAATAGTTATCTCCAAGTTATAATACCCTGTTTAATGTAATTTCAGTTTGTTCAATGTAAACCGCACTGATGCAGAATAGCGCGGTATATAAGAGAATGTAAATAAATAAAATAAATAAATATGAGTCACGTGATGTGGTGAGCTTGGAGAGGACGTGTCTTTCTGAGCTCCGGGCCCCACAGCTCTAAACCGGCTATTTCAGGCCTCTATTGAGGGGTCGTACCGGCATACTCGCCACCCCACTAATCTCGGGGACGGACAAGAACTACCGGCAGTGTCCCGGGGAGGATGGCCTCCACGCTGCGAGGTGCGAGGAAGGAGAAAGACCGGGTGGCAGGCGGCTCAAAAATGGCGGAAACAGCATCGCCGCCACACTCTGCGGCATCGCAGACTCCGGCCGCGACGGTCTCCCCGGAGGTCATATCGGCGGCAGTTACCGGGGTGCTATCCGCGCAGTTTGACACACTGCGGAGTAAGCTCGACACCCTGCAAATGTCGGTGGATGCATTCAGCACTCGGATGCAGGAGGCGGAAGGGCGTATTGCCCATACCGAAGGGGAGGTGGAGAATCTGTCCCGCGAGCTGCAACACGTGCGAGCGACGCTGAAGGCCCATGATGAAAAGCTGGAGGACCTCGAGAACCGCTCGAGGCGCAACAACTTGAGGTTTCTGGGCATCCCAGACTCGGTGGGGGACCGGGACCTGAGGCAATATGTTGCGGCCCTGTCGGTATCCCTCTTAGGAGGGCCTGGAGAAATCCCTCTGGCAGTTCTAATTGAGCGGGCTCACCGAGTAGGCCCGAGAACTTCCACTGACACAAGACCCAGAGTAGTGCTGGCAAAGTACTTGTATTTTCAACAGAAAGAATCTGTGCTGAGAGAGGCTCGGAAGAGAGGCATGGTGGAGCACGATAATGCTAAGATTCGAATTGCCCAAGACTTTTCAGCAGTGGTCAGTAGGAGCCGCAGGGCATATGCGCCGCTGTGTCAAAAGCTTCTTGGGGCCAACATAAAGTTTTCCGTCCAATATCCTGCCCGGCTGCACGTGCTGAGGGAGAACGGACGCCGGGTCTTCGAGTCGGCGGAGGAGGCAGCGCCGTACATTGACCAGCTGGTGCAACAACCATCTCCTTCACGGCAGGAGCGTACCTGAGAACGGGAGGGTGCTGAGAGGTACCTTGTTTTTACTGGGCGCTGGCCGGTGTCCAGACAGAGGGGAGCTGCGCTGGTGAAAAATGGCCGGGCCGGCCATGTGCCCCTATCCGGTACCCTACCATACTACCGACCGAAGAGATGGGACTTTAGGCCTGCCTGCCCTGAGTGCAAGTTTTTGTTTTAAGACGTCTGTTGTTAAAAATGCCAGTTTGTTGGGGATGGATGACTGTATAAATATGTTTAATTATTGATGGGAGCCTAATTTCTTACTGTTCCTTGGGGGGGTAGAGCACAGGTGGACTATAAGGGGGGCAGTGGGGCCTGGTCACATCTATAGTGACTATGAGAGGGGGGGGAATATCGAGTTGGGAAGGTCTTGGATGGGGGGGAGGGGATGGGGGGCCGAGGGGGGGAGGGGATGGGGGGCCGAGGGGGGGGAGGGGGAGGTACAGGGGGGGGAAGGGGGGGAGGGGGGGGAAGGGGGTAGTACTGTAAATTTGGGGAAGAATAGTTCTATGAGGGGGGGGGGATTGTACTCCTGTAATCCCGAAGGGACCGAGACGGGCTGGTGGGGAAGATTCATGGGGGGGCTCTAGGCTGGGGGGGCCCTACCCATTGCTACAGCAGACCTTACTACTGAAGCTTAATTACATTATTGTAGCTTTAGTCTGAAGGTCATATCCTGGAACGTTTGTGGGCTGGGGAGTCCAGTGAAAAGATATAAAATCTTAAAGGCTTTGGCCAGGCAACAATGTGATATTGCACTCTTGCAAGAGACGCATCAAACTGCTGAGGAACATAATAAATTATGTAGAGACTGGGTGGGCCAGGTGTGGGGAGCCCCTGCAGTAGGCAAAAAGGGTGGAGTGGCTATTCTGATAAATAAGCGAGTGCGGTTCACGTTGGGAAAAGTGGCTGCTGATTCCAACGGGCGCTTTGTGCTGACACAAGGAGAATTAGAGGGTAAAGCGGTCATCCTAGGTAATATATATAGTCCTAATACCCTGGACCAGGACCTGTATCATCGCCTGGCGGCGAAAGTGGAGCAATTAGCCGAGCTACCGCTGATCCTGGGTGGGGACTTTAATGGGGTACTAGATGTGGACTTGGATACCTCTAGGGGGTCGGGGTCGCGGGCGAGGAAGCTGACGGCTCAAGTGCTACAAAGTTTCCGTGACCGACTTGGGTTGGTAGACCCTTGGAGGTTGCTTCACCCAGCTGAACGGGACTTTACCCATCTTTCACGGGCACATGGGACTAGTGCTAGGATAGATTACTTGCTGGTCTCAGAGACGCTTTTCACTTATGTAGAAGAGGCGCATATTGGACCTACAGAAATCTCAGATCATGCCCCGATCTGGTTAGATATGCGCTGGCTGGGGGGCGGGGACGGTCCCTACTCCCGCATTTGGCGGTTTCCCATGGAGCTCTATAAGGATACTCAATTCATTGGCTTTCTTCGCCAACGTTGGCATGATTTTGAGGTGAACCACCAAGGTCATTTGGCTGATCCGGACCTGATGTGGGAGACCGCCAAAGTGGTTTTGAGAGGGGACATTATTGGTTATGTAGCGCGGCGGAAGAGATTACTCACAGAACAAATTATTAAACTTGAAAGAGCTGTGACAAAGGCGAGGCAAGTCAATGCCCAATACCCCACTGCTCAGAATAGGAAGAGGCTCTGGGAAGAGCAAACGGCGCTTAATGAACTTCTTCATAGTAGAGCGAAAAAGTCGCTGATGTACTATCGTTATAAATTACATTGCTACGGGGACAAACCAGGTAAAATCTTGGGACGGTGTCTGAAGGGCCCCCGGGCTGGGAGAACGGTGGCGGCCCTACGGGATGCTCAAGGTACCCTCCAGAAGGATAAGGGCGCAATACTGGCGGTGTTCCAAGAATTTTTTCAGAACCTTTATACTGCTGATGAGGGGTCCACTAGCCGGATGGAGGAGTACCTGGGGAGCCTTGACTTGCCTCAGCTGACTGCAGCGCAGAGGGAGCAATTGGAACGCCCGATATCTCTCCAGGAGGTCTGCCTGGTTATCTCGAAAGCTAGCTGTTATAAGTCCCCGGGACCAGACGGGTTTGGGGCTGAATATTATAAACTTTTATCAGAGTCATTGGCCCCCCTATTGGTTGCAACTTTTGCCCAACGCCAGCAGCAGGGATATGCGAGGAGAGGGTCTAACCAAGCCCATATTGTCTTGATCCCAAAGCCGGGGAAAGATCTTACTCAAGCGGCCTCCTACAGACCTATTTCTCTGTTGAATTTCGATTCCAAGATACTGGCTAAAATACTCGCGGAACGCCTAGCAGAGGTGCTGGGGGATCTTGTACACGACTCTCAGGTAGGCTTTGTCCGGGGGAGGTATGCGGTACGTAATGTGAGAAAGGTTGTGGCCTCTTTGGAGTGGGTTCAGCAGCGCCACATGCAGTCATTACTTGTTAGCTTTGACGCCGAAAAGGCATTTGATCGGGTTAACTGGACGTATCTGCAGTATCTGCTACCCATGTATGGGCTTGGTCCCTTCTTCTGTGAAATGGTGCAAACAATGTATTTGGACCCGACGGCTCGGGTGCTGTGTAACGGGGCGTTATCGGAGCCCATCTATTTGGGGAGGGGTACGAGGCAGGGCTGCCCCCTATCCCCCCTGCTGTTTGTCCTTTCCTTGGATCCCTTACTCCGGCGGATGGAGTTGGACGCTAGTATTAGGGGAGTGACGATCGGCTCTCAGGGCTTCAAGGTCTCGGCTTTCGCGGATGACCTCTTGGTCCACTTGCTAGAACCCCGGCATTCTCTTCCCCGGTTGCTGGCAGAATTTACACGATTTGGTAGTTTTGCCGGGTTCCGTATTAACCGTGAAAAGTCCGAGGCCTTGGACGTCTCTGGACAACTTCAAGAGAACTGGGGCGGGGTGTTCCCGTTGAAATGGGCAGTGAACCAGTTTGTTTACCTGGGCGTAGTGATTACTCGGAATCCACAAGAGCTTTACGCCCGTAACCTCGACCGAGTCGTCTCTAGAATGCGTGCTCAACTGAGTGCCTGGCATTCGTTGCCGTTAACGCTCTTGGGTCGTGTAGCAGCGGTGAAGATGGTGATACTCCCACGGCTATTATACTGGTTCCAAACCTTACCGGTTTGGCTGTTGAATAGGGATCTCCAAGGGATTGAAAGGGACATACAACGTTTTCTTTGGAAAGGGGCCAGAGCCCTTATTCCTATAAGTCGCTTGATGGGCAATTGGAAGCAGGGAGGGGTTGGCATCCCGGATTTGCGGCGCTATGCGTTGGCCTGTCAGGCCCGACACTTGGCAGACTGGTTGGGGGAGACGGAGCTCCATACCCCTAGGGCGATGGAGGAGGCCTTGGCGGCCCCCCACGCTATCCTGGCGGTTTTACATTTGGAGAGTGCAAGTCTCCCAGTGCATGTTAAGCGCAGTGGACTGCTGAGTTCCGTGCGTCGAGTCTGGAGACAGATCAACCTTTACTGGAAACGGAATTGGAGGGTTTCTAGCTGGCTGCCGATCCGGGGGAATGTGAATTTCCCCCCAGGGTCGGAGTCCAGCCACTTCCGCGCTTGGACAGCGCAGGGTATCCGACACATAGGTCATGTAGTTGACTTGACTGGCAAATGCAAAAAATTCTTGCAGATTCAGGGGGAATATGACGTGCAGCCTAAATTTCAATTTGCTTATTTGCAATTGGCTCATTACGTAGCTACATTGCCGGCAGAGGAGCTTGCTGTTGAACGTTCTGCACAGATTTTGGAGTTTTTTGAGATTGGCGGGGATAGCCGTCCGACCATAGCTACTCTGAGGGCACGATTGGAGATATATGGACATCGACCGGACTATGGCGTGGTAGAGCGGGCCTGGGCTGTGGAATTACGACGGAATATTCCCCTGGGGTCGGTTAGGGCCGCGCTCCGACGAATACCGGAGCTGGCGGAGGGGGCCCGCTGGAGAGAGGTCCAGCTCAAATGTATTACACGGGCATATTTCTCCCCTAGAAGAGCACTGCGCAGTCACCTGGCCACAGCGGATGGGACCTGTCCTAGGTGTGCCGAACCATTGGCCACTTTGTTGCACATGTGGTGGGAGTGTAAATATATTCGACCATATTGGACACGAATAGGCTCCTGGGTGGCCAACTGTATTCAGCAGAGGGTTCCGTGGTCTGGCCCCTTGGTGGTATTAGATCAGCTAAACTCCCTCTTACCCCAGGGCAGGTGGGTGCGGCTTTGGGTTCGAAAGGCATGCTTGGTGGGGAAGGGGCCTATACTCAGGAGGTGGAGAGACCAGCAACCCCCATCCTTTTGGGAGTGGCGGAATAGTCTCCACCAACTGATGTTGGCAGAACGATGGAGAGCTCAGGGGAATGTGCGGAGGTGGTCCCAGTTTTTGTTAATTTGGGAATCTTATATCCAAAACCTGAGCCCACGTAGCCGTAATGAAGTCTTGCGGGTTGGAAATTAAGCTGCTGGGAGGATGTGGGTGATACTTTCCCTGGGTACAGCCTGGCTTGCGCTATTGGGAGAGGTTACGATTACAGGAAGGGAGTTAGGGGGAGGGGGGGGAGTGGGTTGGGGAAGGGGGGGAAGGGGTGTAGATGGGGTCTTCCAACCTATATAAAGA
Organism: Ichthyophis bannanicus; assembly: GCA_033557465.1. Taxonomy (NCBI): domain Eukaryota; kingdom Metazoa; phylum Chordata; class Amphibia; order Gymnophiona; family Ichthyophiidae; genus Ichthyophis; species Ichthyophis bannanicus. Next base: position 1,121,299,731 of record CM066031.1, on the reverse strand, counting down.
AAAGTACCTGTGTTAGTAAGACTTACTGTTTCTCTATGCCTTTGTTGTCTGCTGTAATGTCCCCGGGGGGATAAGAGTCTACCCCCTGGAGGCTTGCCGTTTCTTTTTTGTTGGCATGTACTTTATATGATTAAATAAAAGATACAAAAAAATAAATAAATAAATAAATAAATATATACAACATTATTCAAACTGTAAAACTGAAAATGTTATCTCCTTAGTTCTTTGCCCGTGCAATTTGATTTATGTAGGCAAAACCAAGAGACTAGACTCGTATTACAGAATACAAAAGTTGTTTACAGAGGCATATACCTGACAAACCTCTTGACACACATTGGGTAGAAAAGGGTCATGTCTCCAATTTGAAGTTTTTGGTACTCAAAGCTGTTATACCCCATTGGAGAGGTGGCGACGTTGATAAGGTCCTACTCAAACTAGAACAACGTTACATTTATGAATTGCAAACCTTGGAACCCTGTGGCTTGAATCAAGAAGTTAATTTAGCAGTATTTCTTTGAGACAATGCCCTGTTCTGTGTCTTTTTGTGTTTATCAGTTATTATGGCTTTTACTATCTATTTATCATTCATTTTTATTTCATTATTTTTGTCGTTATGCATTTAGAGGTTTTTCATTTTTTATGTTCGGCTGTGGGTGGGCCCTTTTGACTCCTTTTAGCACATTATTTTTGCTCTGCATTTGCTCCTCTCTCCCTCTTCCTTTCCCTCTCCCCTCCCCCCTTCTCTCTTTCTCCTTCCCTCTCCCTTTCCCCGCCCCCTTCCTCCCTCTCCCTCTCCCCACCCCCTTCCTCCCTCTCCCCTCCCCACCCCCTTCCTCCCTCTCCCCTTTCTACCTCCCTTCCCCCCTTTCCCCTCTCTTGCCTCTCCCTTCCCCTTCCCACCTCCCTGTTGCCTCTCCCTTCCCTTCTCTTCCCTTTCCCTCCTCCTCCCCCCTCCTTCCTTCTCTCCCTCTTCCCTTCCCCTCCTCCCTACCTCCTCTCTCCCCCTCTCCCTTTCCTCTTCCCCCCTTTTTCCCTTTCCCTCCTTCCCCTTTCCTTCTTTCCCCCCTTTCCCTCCCTCCGCTACCCCCTCCTCTGCTTTTTTACCTTTTTTTTCTCCCCAATGGATACAATCTTTAAGTTTAGTGCAATTATATAGGGTTTTATTGCTTGAGCAATGTTTTTTTGATAATGTTTTATTAGCTTTTTACCAGTTTAATTTTAAGGTGTATTAGGAACAATGTTTTTTTAGCCTCTCATGTGACCTTATGAGCGTTTTTTTTTTATTGTTGGAAGGAGTATTTATTGCACTCGGTGGTGCCCTTTATTTTGGCCCTTTGAACAGTGACTTCTGACCTCCTTTTGGCACGTTTTTGAATGCTTCAAATGTCCTTACAACATGGCATGCCGGCATAGAACTCACTGTATTCACAGGTTGCTCCGCCTGAAGGAAGTGAGAATAACTTCTCTTTTTGGATACGATATGCTATAAAACGTATGCTTTACATAAACATAATAGGAAATTAACTTATTTTTAAAAAGATCCTCTTCTAACAAGTCCGTTACAGCTTTTGTTCATATCTGCTGAAGCGTTCGTTGCTTTTGATTACAACAATTGGACTTTCCCATTCTCACATTTTGCGTTTAAGTTTCAGGGGTGGTACAGCCCTTAATCTATTCAATTTTGATAAATGTTTCTTTTGTTTTAAATGCACTTTATTGGCCAATCTGTAATTATTTCAGTTTTGCACTTTTTTCTTGAAGAATTGATCTGGCTCCGATATCAGTTGACAAAGGAACACTATCAACCCACTTTAGCACTTATAGATACAATTGCAAACAGGAAGATTTTCACATTTGATAAAGCCCCCCTTTTTTCATTATTAAAGCTGGTTAATATACCTCCTTTTTAAATTTTTATTTATATGGCCTATGGAGCTATGACCTCTGACCTCCCTTTTCATGCGGTGTTGAACGCTTTAAATGACTTCAAAAATGGCATGCCGGCACAGAGCCTACTGTATTTATAGATTTGCATCGCATGATAAAAATAAGAATAATCCTTTCTAAGTTGGGTATGTTACAATTTTTTTTTTTTATTTATGCAAATTTACAATATACCAACAAGTAACAACTTGTACAGAAAAGGACTTTTCAGACCACAAGTCCACAACAAAGAGGCAAGTATAGGTCACGAAACACAGGAAAATTGTCACCTAGCAAATAGAAAGAAAAAAGACGGACAAGAGTACAACACTCTAACCGTAAGTAGACCTCCTAATCCGGAGGACTACCGGGGGATAAAGGAGAGGAGGGAGCCAACAAATTCCCCTGTTTAGAATTAATAAAAGAGGCTAGTTGAGAAGGTTCAAAGAAAATATATGTGTTTCCAGATAATTTCACCAAACATTTACACGGAAATCGCAGAAAAAACAAACCCCCCAACTGAAGAACCCCTGACCGGTACAGAAGAAACTGCTTCCTTATTTATTTATTTACATTCTCTTATATACTGCGCTATTCTGCATCAGTGCGGTTTACATTGAACAGGGCATTATAACTTGGAGATAACTATTTTACAGGGAACATGGGCTATGGAGGGTTAAGTGGCTTGCCCAAGACCACAAGGAGCACCTAGAGGACTAGAAACCCCAGTCCTTCCGGCCCAAGGTTGCTGTCCTCTAGTGGGATTTGAACCCACGACCTTTCGGCCTGAAGTACCTTGCCCCAACCACTAGGCCACTCCTCCACTCCTTCTCTTCTGAGTTGCTCTCGAGACATCTGGAAACATTCTAATACATGATTCCAAAAATTCTTTTCCAGTAGTCCTGAAAAAAAGCCTCAGAAGCCAGTCTCTATCCACCTCTAGGGCGAAGGTCACCAACAGCGTAACAGTCATCCCAACCGCAGTGGGGGACCGCTCCAAGAAAGTACAAAGGTCCAAACTGTCTGCAGACATCACCCGGTGATCTCCTTCACCCTTATTTCCAATCTTAGAGGTCGGAAGATAGAAAGCTTTAGATATTGGAGGAATTGAATCTGCCGATACCTTAAGTACTGTAATAAGAAACTGCTTGAATAGTTCCAAGGCCAAAACCGATGGAACTTTAGGAAAGTTCAAAACATGGAGGTTACGGCTTTTTGCAGTATTTTCAAGAAACTCCAGCCTCCTATGTACCACCGCCGAATCTCTTATCAAATTATGGGAAACATCCTTAATCTGCCCAAGGGATTCCTCTAAGGAGGCCACTTTAGCATTCATCTCAGTCTGAGTAGATTGATAAACTTGTAACCTTTGCCCAAAAAGCTTAAACTGTTGATGAATAGATTGGAGCTGTGCTGTTATATCAAGGTGAATGGCTGTAAAAGCTTCCCATAAAGAGTCAATAGTAACAACTTTAGGTTTTTCCAGAACACTTTGGGCACTCACCATTTGTGGGGTAACTAGCTCCAGACCCGAGAGAAATTTCTCAGAGGAGAAACGAGGGAAAGAGACCCGATCCTCAACTGCCCCCTCCATGCCAGACAGCACTTCCGGAGTTACCTGCCCGACCGGACTATCTTCCATGCCGGCAGATTGTTGTCGAGGTTGTTCAGTAGGGCAAGATGACCCTCCACCAATCCCTCCTGAGTCCTCTGGCAGAATCGCACCTTCTGGTTGCACTGGCGGAACACGGCACTCCGAGCTCAAAGATGCCTCAAGTCTCCCGGCGTCCCAGGACCCTCCGTCTGCCCCAAGAACACCTAGTGAGGGCTCCGAAGTCACTGCACTCTTCTCCGCGGTCACCATGAAAGAATCCGTGGGACCGCAAGATGTTGGCTTTCCAGCCCCCGCGTCCTCTGTTGTCGCCAGCTTAGCCTTACGTTTTCTGCCCTTATGCGGCATCAAACTCCTAAAAATCCCGAACGCACGTGGCAAACTTCAAAAGTCACGGAGCTCACCGATGTACATCCGTTATCGTCGCCATCTTGCCAAAAACATTTTACAAAATTTATGTTTTACATGTGCACAGATTTCTCTCTATAAGCCTGTTTCTGTTTTTTACATTGCATGAGTCTTACACATCGCTTACTACTTTTGATTCCGACATTTTCTGTACTAAGTTTTATGTATTTCACTTCAATAGATATTTTCCCATTTTTATGCATTTTTACCAATTTGGCTGTGACTATTTACATTAAATATCATCTGGCTCAGACATGACTAGACAAGATAATACTATTTAGTCACGTTATTCCACCCCCCCCCCTTTTTTTTTTACACATTTATAAACAGGAGGATTCTGATTTCTAACAAAATCTCCCCTGTTTATATAATTAAAGTTGCACAATACACCTCTCTTACTCATATTGGTCTGTGTATATTGGGTTACTGTTTCTTTATATTTTTTAACACGCTACACATTTAGCTTTGTTTAATATGGTTTGATTTTAATAGAATAGCATCCATTCCTGTTGTCTTCCTACAAAATGCTTGTATATAAATTATAGTTTGACATAATTTTATCTTTTATTATTTTAGAATAGGAGTACGTTCATGTAATACGAGCTCTCAAAAGGACAATCACAGAGTGCAAGAGTGAGTATGGCTCATAATTAGGTTCCTATTGCACCTCCTCATCTCTCTTCTCACATATGGGCTTCGTATAAGTTGTTAGGTTTGTCACTTCCTCCTGCCCTTTGTTGTTTATGACTAATTATTTATGCTTTTTGTGTGTTTGGCTATATGTTTTTACTTGGTTATTCATATATGATTTTTAATTATTTATCTATTTATGTATTTAACTTATGTTGGCTGCTATTTTTGTTTTTAATGGTTCTAATTGTATTATTCATTTTATTATTTTTAAGCTGGGTACCCCCCTGAGAAAGGCAACAGCCAAAACGCGTAGGGGTTTTACAATAAAGGCACCTGTGACTTCCATATACCACTCGCCCTTTGTTTCTCTTTCCTACATACTGCGAGGACTTTGCTCTCCTTTGTAGTTTCCCAACAAGTTGCTGATATGCATAAATGAGAAGAGACCTCAGCGAGAGAGAGTCTGAGGACCCCAAAGGGGTGACACAATGTGATAAGGTGGCTGCCAATGACATAAGAATGTTCGGATGCATAGAGAGGAGCATAGCCAGCAAAAGGAGACTTTATAATTACCCTGTACACGTTCATTTGGTGAGGCCTCACACTTGGTGTACACCTGTGTTCAATTTGGCCATATCTCACTAAAAATATAAAAAAGCAATTCAGAGGAAAGCAACCAAAATGGTATGGAGTCTGCATGAGAAGTATGAGAAGAGATGTGAAGACCTGACTATGTATTATCCTAGAGCAGTGGTTCTCAACCTTTTTTATGTTGTGAACACTTGGTAGACCATATTCATGTGCATGACACACTAAATGTTACAATCTGCATTTGAACAAAATTAGAGCCCAAATATTTTATTGTACATAAGAACATAAGATATGCCATACTGGGTCAGACCAAGGTCCATCAAGCCCAGTATCCTGTTTCCAACAGTGGCCAATCTAGGTCATACGTACCTAGCAGTTTCCCCAAAAGACACAGGTTCCGCAATGCTTGTACTGGGTCAAGCATTGATATCCTGGGTCCCTTCTTAATACTGGTTTATGGACCTTTCCTCCAGGAACTTGTTCAAACCTTTTTTAAACCCAGCTACACTAACAGCCTTTACTACATCCTTCGGTAACAAATTCCAGAGTTTAATTACACGTTGAGTGAAAAAATATTTTCTTTTATTAGTCTTAGTTTACCCTGTAGCTTCATTGCATGTCCCCTAGTCTTTCTATATTCTGATAATGTAAACAATTGATCTACGTTTACCCGTTCCACTCCGTTCATTAATTTATAGACTTCTATCATATCTCCCCTCAGCCGTCTCTTTTCCAGGTTAAAGAGCCCTAACCTCTTTAGCCTTTCTTCATAGGAGTATCCTTCCATCCCCTTTACCATTTTGGTGGCTCTTCTCTGAACCTTTTCTAATAACTCTATATCCTTTTTAAGATACGGTGACCAGAATTGCACACAATATTCAAGGTGCGGTCTCACCATGGAACGATATAGAGGCATTATAATATCTTTTGTTTTATTTTCCATTCCTTTCCTTATGATACTTAGCATTCTATTTGCTCTCTTGGCTGCCGCTGCACAGTGGGCCGAGGGGTTTTAACATGTTATCCACAATGACGCCTAAATCTTTTTCCTGGGTGGTGGTTCCTAATGTGGAACCTTGCATCGTGTAACCATAGTTTGGGTTGTTCTTCCCTAGATGCATAACTTTGCACTTGTCCATATTAAATTTCATCTGCCATTTTGATGCCCAGTCTTCTAATTTATTAAGATCCTCTTGCAATTTTCCACAATCCTCTTGGGTTTTAACAACTTTAAATAGTTTTGTGTCATCTGCAAATTTGATAATCTTACTCGTTATTCCACTTTCCAGGTTATTTATGAATATGTCAAAAAGCAGCGGACCCAGCACAGATCCCTGGGGTACACCACTATTCACCTTTCTCCATTGGGAAAATTGACCATTTAGCCCAACCCTCTGCTTTCTATCTTTTAACCAGTTCTTGATCCACAGTAGTACACTACCTCCTATCCCATGACTCTCTAGTTTTGCCAAAAGTCTCAGATGAGGGACCTTGTCAAAGGCTTTCTGAAAGTCCAGATACACTATATCAACTGACTCACCTTTGTCCACCTGTTTATTCATACTTTCAAAAAAACATAAATTAGTAAGACAAGATCTTCCTTGTCTAAAGCCATGTTGGCTGTCTCCCATTAGGCCATGACTATCTACATGCTGAGTAATTTTATTCTTTATGATCGTTTCTACCATTTTTCCCGGTACTGACGTGGGGCTCACCGGTCTGCAGTTTCCCTGATCACCCCTGGAACCCTTTTTAAAAATTGGTGTTACATTGGCGATCCTCCAATCTTCAGGTATTAGAGATGATTTTAATGATAGTTCACAGATTACTAATAGCAGGTCTGCAATCTCATATTTCAGTTCTTTCAACACCCTTGGATGTATACCATCCGGCCCAGGTGATTTGCTACTCTTCAGTTTATCTAATAGTTGTAATACATCTTCCCGATGTATCGATATTTCCTTCAATTCTTCTGCACCTTTAAATACCACTTCAGTCATGGGTAACATCCCTACATCTTCCTCAGTAAAGACCGAAGCAAAGAATTCATTCAGTCTCTCCACTATCGCCTTGTTGCCTCTTAATGCCCCTTTAACTCCTCTATCATCTAATGGACCAACTGACTCTCACACAGATTTTTTGCTACGAATATATTTGAAAAAAATCTTTATTTTGCATTTTTGCTTCCACAGCAAGCTTCTTCTCAAATTCTCCCTTTCCTGCTTTATCAATGCCTTGTATTTGATTTGCCAGTACTTGTGCTGTTTCCAGGTTTTGTCGTTTGGCTCTTTTTTCCATTTCCTGAAAGATGCTTTTTTTGGCAACAACAGCCTCTCTGACCTCACCTTTAAACCATGCTGGCAGTTTTTTGGACTTCCTTCCACTTTTCTTAAAGCGTGGAATACAGCTGGCCTGGGCTGCCAAGATAGTATTTTTCAACAACACCCAAGCTTGATGTAAGTCTTTAACCTTTGAAACTGCTCCTTTTAGTTTTTTCTTAACTATTTTCCTCATTTTATCACAGTCTCCCTTTCGAAAGTTAAAAGGTAGTACTGTGAATTTCTGTACTATCCCTCCTCCACTAATTAAATCAAAGGCGATCATGCTATGATCACTATTGCCAAGTGGCCCCAACACCCTTATCTCTTGCACTAGATCTGGTGTTCCACTAAGGACTAGGTCTAATATGGCTTCCCCTCTGGTCGGTTCATGAACCAGCTGCTCCAAGAAGCAGTCATTTATGTCATCTAGGAACTTTATCTCCCTAGCATGTCCTGCCGTGACACTGACCCAGTCGATACCGGGGTAATTGAAATCACCCATTATTATTACCGAGCTGTAACTTGTTAGCTTCCTTGATTTCTTTGAGCATTTCATCATCCATTTGTTCATTCTGGCCCGGTGGTCGATAGTACACCCCCACTGCCATCGCCTTCCCCTTTTTACATGGAATTTCAATCCATAGAGATTCTACAGCAAATTTTGTTTCCTGCAAAACTTTATTCCTTTCTGACTCAATGCCCTCTCTAACAGAGTGCAACCCCTCCACCAATTTGATCAGCTCTATCATTACGATATAGTTTATACCCAGGTATCACAGTGTCCCACTGGTTGTCCTCCTTCCACCATGTCTCTGATATTCCAATCATATCTAACCTCTCATTTAGTGCTATATATTCTAACTCTCCCATCTTATTTTTTTAGACTTCTAGCATTTGCATACAAGCATTTTAGAGATTGTATTTTATTCATATGAATTTGGCTATTGGTAGACATGGGTAATTTGGGATCTTTAAGCTCTGTCTGCTCCATACTCGAGGGCATTTGGGCTACTTTACTCTTTTTTGGAACCTCTCTGCTTTTGGTAGTATCCTTCAAGGATACATTCTTCCGAACAATCCGCTCTTGGGTGACTGTGGGCTTTCCCCTATTATCTAGTTTAAAATCTGCTCTATCTCCTTTTTAATAGTTAATGCCAGCAGCCTGGTTCCATCCCGGTTAAGGTGAAGCCCGTCCCTTCGGAAGAGCCCCTCCTTTCCCCAGAATGTTCCCCAGTTCCTAACAAATCCAAAACCTTCATCTCTGCACCATTGTCTCATCCACGCATTGAGACTCCGGAGCTCTGCCTGCCTTTTGGGTCCTGCGCGTGGAACGGAAGCATTTTGGAGAACGCTACCCTGGAAGTTCTGGATTTCAACTTCCTACCTAAAAGCCTAAATTTAGCCTCCAGAACCTCCCTACCACATTTTCCTATGTCATTGGTACTGACATGTACCAAGACAGCAGACTCCTCCCCAGCACTATCTAAGACCTTATCTAGGTGGCGCGTGAGGTCCGCTACCTTCGCACCAGGCAGGCATGTTACCAGGTGATCCTCATGTCCACCAGCCACCCAGCTATCTACATGCCTAATGATCGAATCACCAACTATAACGGCTGTCCTAACCCTTCCCTCATGGGCACATGGCCCTGGAGAAACTTCCTCGGTGCAAGAGGGTTTTACATCACCTGGAGGACAGGTCCTAGTTACAGGATTACTTCCTGCCACACCAGGGTGATGCTCTCCTGTCACATGACCTCTCTCCTCCATAGCAACAGGGATGCTGCCAGACTGGAGGTGGGACTTCAGGACTATATCCCTGTAGGTCTCGTCTATGTACCTCTCTGTCTGTTTTATGTTTTCCAAGTCTGCTACTCTAGCCTCTAGAGAATGGACTTGTTCCCTGAGAGCAAAGAGCTCCTTGCACCTAGTCCACACGTAAGACCTCTCACCAACTGGGAGAAAATCATACATGTGACACTCAATGCAAAAGACTGGAAAGCCCCCATCTCACTGCTGTACTGCTGTCTGCATCTTAGTTTTAAGTTTTTGTTTAGATCTTTAAGTTCTTTACTTACTAAGGGTTGCCAATAAAACTGTACCTATTACGTTTAATATACCTTGTTCACCTGAAGCTTAATTAATCTCAGGTCCTTAGTGTATGACTAATTTGGGTAATGAGCTTCACCTGAGAGCACCTCCTGTCTGTTAAAATGTGTAAGTACCTATAAAGCTACGATTATCTCAGGGGTGGGTGGGTGTGGGGAGGGAGGGAGGGAAATAACACTTATTAAAAGAGGGCTGCTACACAGTACCCTGTCCTGTGCTGCTGAGGTAAGCTATATTCTTATTTGATTTAAATTATAGCTCTTTGCTGCTGCTAGGCTCTAACTTATTATGAAATTTCAACTAAAAGCTCTCTGCTGGGTTCTAAATTTAACCAGAAAGCTCTTCTGTGTTTTAAATTTAAACTAAAAGTAGTTTGCTGATGCTAGACTTTGAATGACTATTAAATTTAAACTACAAGCTCTCTGCTGGGTATAAAATTTAACCAGAAAGCTCTCTTCTGTGTTTTAAATGTAAACTTAAACTGCTGCTACTAGGCCCTGACTGATTTAACAAAAAATAGTGGGTTCACAGATTAATTAGCTTTAATAAAAAGAATTCCTTTCAGAAAATTCCCAGAAGTATATACTCACAATTGCAGATCTCGCTCCAGAAGTAACAGTCCCTTTTCTAGTCTTTCAACAGTCCCCTTTTCTAGTAGTTAAAAATACTGCTTGGGTTGGCAGCAACAGTGATCATTGGGGGAGGGGAGTAATTATAGGAATTTAAAGTACCTGCCTCCTTGCTTTGCACGTTCCCTGGCCTGCAGGATCATGTTATTGCTAGGGAAGGCATGAGTTTGCCATCTGTCAGATTTTTGGTGGCACACTTCCCAGTTCCTGGTGAGACACCAGTGTGTCCTGACACAATGGTTGAGAACCACTGCCCTAGAGGAAAGGAAGGAAAGGGAAGTTATAATACAGACTTGGAACACTTGAAAGGTATTAATGAAAAAAACCCAAACCTTTTTCAAAAAAGGGGAGGGGGCGGTGAAGTGGGGAAGCTATAGGACTAGAGTACATGAAATGAAGCTGCAAGGAGGTAAATTTAAAAGCAAAATCAGGAAATATATTTTCACTGAAGAAGTGGAGGATGCCTGGAATGCACTCCCTGTGGAAGTGGTGGTGGTGGCAAAAACAATCATGGAATTTAAAAAGGCATGGGATAAACAAAGAATCCCTTTATAGCAAGATGATTGAATCAAGGTAAAGGACATCTCTGCTCAAGTCAAAAAAGGCATAGAGGGGTAACCTACATGGAACAGCAGTTACAACCGTAATCATCTTACTCATCAGGTTAGATGGGCCATGCTGGTCTTTATCTGCCATCATTTACTATGTTACTGTGAGAATTCAGGCACCAGCTGAGTTTGTCTATGATCATATTAAGTTTTCCTGGCAGATATGATAACAAAAGGGACATCCAATGAGAGATTGCTCAGATCTGTATTTTTAGAGTTACCTTATAAAATACATAACCACCAGCTTCTTCTTATTTGTATATATAGATGGCGACTTGATTGCCCATTTGGTGAAGGCTCGGAATATTGAAAATAGCTTAGTTTTAGGTAGCCGATTCAATATGAACTCTCCTCTGACCAAACTACTTGAATATGAACTCCCCAGCAATCCTGTCAAGTTAAAGTTACTCAACGCAACTTCTGCCGCCTTACCCCCTTTTCTTGATCTTGCAGTACAATGTACAAAGCCCTAGTCAGGGCAGGGGCAGATATTCCTTGGATATTCCTTGGATATCAGTGTGTCTCCAAAATATTTCTTCACCATCTTCAATGGCAACAATGATGGATACTTCAAATTAATGCAAATATAGATTCGGTAGATTCAACTGTCTATTTGTATGGGGAGGGGAGAGGTTGGAGGGGGGTGTTCATGTTTTTAATGAATCACAGTCCTGTAATTAAAAGCAGAAAAATTGTAGATTCTAAGCAAGCTTCCACCACCTCAAACCCACCCCCATGTTGCACCAAACTTCAAATTTTATTTATACATAACAACAAAGATTGTTCCAAGTCTCTAAAGGCATTCCAAAGCATTTTAAATTTCAAATGGCCCAAGAGATATCCTCTTCTGCCACGTACCAATAAAACAGATGCTTCCTCTTAACTTACTCAATTCAATCAAAACCTATTTTTCAAGAAACACATGTATCAAATATACCAATTCATGTCACAATTTCCCTTTCATCTAAACCAGTTGTGACTAATTTCAAAGGACTTCAAATACAAGTAAACCAAATCCCGAAACACTGGGCTATCAGGCCAGACTCTCTCTATATATATATATATACAAAGATCAAACTGTTTCATACATCTCAGAGAAATAAATGATCAGTTTAAACTTTAAAGCAAACATCCAACGCAATATTGCATTTTGAAACACTTATTTGCATTAGGGAAGATGACATGCTTCCATATCATCCTGCTAGACCAGTCCAGACAAGTGAGTTGTGTTTCTCTACTAGCAAATTGGTGGAGACAAAGATTAATGAAAAGCCCTGGTTTCAAAAACATTTCCATGCCTCTGTGCAGTTCAGCCACAAGGGGTCCCCTAAAGTATTTCTTGGTCTCCAGCAGATGGTGGATGGATTTTCTCCTCTGTAGAAAATCTGGAGATTGAGAGGAAAAGAGATTGATTAAATGCTCGTGAATGACCATTTTGAGGATGATTCTCACTTGAGCATGATGTGGGAGACTCCATTAGACTGCAGTCATTTTAGCAGCCACAGATGAAAGGAAAATTGGTTCAGCTCCATGCCTTGATAAGGGCCTGTTGAGCAGCCACAATTGGAAGGATTTGGAAGTCTACAGCTGCCTTATTCAACCCTCAGTGCCTCCTCCCCCCGCTCTCTCCTAAAGATTGCAGAAGGCTCTCAGAGGAATCTGCCTGCCAACCACTTTTCACATAGTGCTACTGAAATCTCAACCCAGTCAGTGAAGCAGTTTCAGGGGAGCAGAGCTGAGCACAGCATGGATCCTCTGCCCAAGGCTCTCAGGAAGCGAGTACCAAGGCTTGACTTTGTCATTGTCCTTTTTGGGGGTCCCAGGTTTAATCTCTGAGGGATGCAATTTGAGGTAGACTGCTAGTGACTGTCGGCACTGGGTGGGGGTTTCTGCCGTTTTCTGCTTGCGTTAGTAACATTTTTGCCTATTGTGCATTCTGCCCAAGCAGCTCTAACATCCATTCCTTCCCTAGCGCCTTATCAGAGACTTTTGGCAAAACTAAGGAGTCATGGATAGGAGGCAGTGTACTATTGTGGATCAGGAACTGGTTAAAAGATAGAAAGCAGAGGGTAGGGCTAAATGGCCAATTTTCCCAATGGAGAAAGGTGAATAGTGGTGTACCCCAGGGATCTGTGCTGGGTCTGCTGCTTTTTGACATATTCATAAATGACCTGGAAAAGGGAATAATGAGTGAGGTTATCAAATTTGCAGATGACACAAAACTATTTAAAGTTGTTAAAACCCATGAGGATTGTGGAAAATTGCAAGAGGATCTTGATAAATTGGAAGACTGGGCATCAAAATGGCAGATGAAATTTAATGTGGATAAGTGCAAAGTTATGCACCTAGGGAAGAACAACCCAAACTATGGTTACACGATGCAAGGTTCCACATTAGGAACCACCACCCAGGAAAAAGATTTAGGTGTCATTGTGGATAACATGTTAAAACCCTCCGCCCAGTGTGCAGCGGTGGCCAAGAGAGAAAATAGAATGCCAGGTATTATAAGGAAAGGAATGGAAAATAAAACAAAGGATATTATAATGCCTCTATATCGTTCCATGGTGAGACCGCACCTTGAATATTGTGTGCAATTCTGTTCGCCGTATCTTAAAAAGGATATAACGTTATTAGAAAAGGTTCAGAGAAGAGCCACCAAAATGGTAAAGGGGATGTAAGGATACCCCTATGAAGAAAGGCTAAAAAGGTTAGGACTCTTTAACCTGGAAAAGAGATGGCTGAGGAGAGATATGATAGAAAGTCTATAAATTAATGAACGGAGTGGAACGGGTAAACGTAGATTGATTGTTTACATTATCAGAATATAGAAAGACTAGGGGACATACAATGAAGCTACAGGGTAAACTATTTAAGATAAGTCAGAGAAAATATTTTTTCACTCAACGTGTAATAAAACTCTGGAATTTGTTGCCGGAGGATGTAGTCAAGGCTGTTAGTGTAGCTGGGTTTAAAAAAGGTTTGGACAAGTTCCTGGAGGAAAGGTCCATAAAACATTATTAAAAAGGGACCCAGGATATCAATGTGTGACCCATTACAAGCATTGTGGAACCTGTGTCTTTTGGGGAAACTGCTAGGTACGTATGACCTAGATTGGCCACTGTTGGAAACAGGATACTGGGCTTGATGAACCTTGGTCTGATCCAGTATGGCATTTCTTATGTTCATTCTGTAAAAGTGTGAGACTCTTCATCCTTTAAGGGATCTGTGGCGGCTATGCTCCCTAGTGTCAAGGTTCCTTTCCGAGAGGAGAGCTTTTGGAGTCCGGGTTGTCCTCCCTGGAATTCTTTTCCTTTTTGCAACAGGCCTGGTCTTTCTGGCATGGAAATTCAGATCCTCTGATCTCTGGATGCTCCCAGACAGTGTCTCATACCAGGCAGGCTGGATGCAGAAGCCCTGCTGAATTGCCTTTGGCTAAACGTTCCTGGTGCGGGGACACTCCCTGAAGATCAGGAACACTTGAGAGCTGGCCGAGATGCTGACTATGCCTCGGACTCTGATGAATCAATGTTGGGCTCTGATGTGGAAGACGACTTCCTATCTCCTTCAGAAAACTATGACGAGGCTGGCGTGATCTGCCTGTTTTGGAAGGAGGAGCTGGCAGCATGGATTTCCAGGATCTCATCCGCCTTGATCTTGGCAAATGCTTCCAGCACGGAGCTGGAGCCGAAAGTAATCAAAGATATGATCCGGTCTGAGCAGGAATCACCTGTCTCCCTGCCTAAAGAGTTAAAGGTCTATAAAAAGCTCTATGCTCTCCCGGAGAAGTGCAGGAAGTGGTGTAGCATTCCCAAGGTGGATGCACAGGTCACAGCAGTTACCAGATGGACCACCATTCCCGGGGAAGGCATTGGCCTTAAAAGATGTCCTGGACCACAAAGTTGATTCTTTGCTAAAGATCCAATTTGCCATGTCAGTGGCTATTCTGCAGCTGGAGGTATGCATCAGCTTGACTTCTCATGTCCTTCTCTTCTGCCTGATGATGCTACTTTTCTCTTGGAGTCTGCTAAGGCCTTCCTTTCTGATGCCATGTATGACCTGGTGCACACCTGACAGCCAGGGATGGTGCCCTGACTACTTTGTCACGGCACTGGATTTGGCTCCATCACTGAGCAGCAGACACATCCTCCAAAGCCCAGTTGGTTCAACTGGCCTTTAAGGGGAAACGCCTGTTTGGAACAGATGTGGAGAAACTGGTAAAGGACTTAGGTGAGACAAAATCTTACCACCTCCCAGAAGACAGGTCTGGGGGGCCATGCCGTGGGTAAGTACCTATTTCTTGTCAGCCTCCGCCCAGCTGCCAAGGGCACGCTGGCCGGAATCCCAGGGGTCTCTGGACTATCGTCACTACTGACCCAGAAAGCCTTCTTCCCCTCTGCTTCAGAGTCTCTGGCTTGTTCTCAGTCCTTTCATGAAGAACATGGTCCCAGTGCATTCTACTCCACCACACACACAGAGCTGTATATAGTTCCTTTCAATTCTCCCTCACACTGTAATATTTTCTAACATGTTCATGTATATAGTTAAATGAATCTTATACCACTGTACATAGTTTTACATTGTTTCATGTGACCAAGTTTGTTTCTGTTTTGTACTACTCAAATTGTTATTTGTACACCACGTTTGATCTTTTCGAAAGCGCGGTATAGAAATTGTTATTAAATAAATGGCCCCCTCCAGAGGCCACACAATGAAGGTTTGGGGGCCCTTTCCCTGGTACCTCCAGTGGGTGGCAGGCTTCGCCTTTCCTTTCAGGAATGGGCCAGGGTTACTAAGGATCACTGAGTGCTAGACACCATTCAATTCAGCTATATCCTGGAATGCAGGGAGCCAATTTCTGATGCCTTCATCATCTCTATCTCCCTCTGTAGGTCTGCAATCAAAGGTGCCACAGTGTGGACCACCTTGGACAAGTTGCCTCGCCTGAAAATGGTGGTGCCCGTTCCCCCCTCCCCCCCCCCAGGAGAATTTGGCAAGTGCAGATACTCCATCTACTTTGTGGCGCCAAAGGAGGATGGTTCTTTTCGGTCCATCCTGGACTTCAAAGGAGTCAACAGGCACTTGTGTGTCCTGTGCTTTTGAATGGAAACCTTGCGCTCCATGATTCAAGCAGTGCGCTGAGAATTCTTGACTTCTCTGGATCTAGCCAAGGCATATTTTCATATCCCGATGTGGGCAAATTGGCAAAAGTGCCTGCGTTTTGCTGTGCTTGGCTCTCACTATCAGTTCACCACCCTTCCTTTCAGGCACTCTACCACCCCAAGGATATTCTCGAAGGTCATGGGGGTGGCGGCTCTCAGCACTGCAGTGCTAAGGGATCAGTGTCCATCCCTATCTGGACGACTGGCTCATCCTGGCCTGTTCTCCATCAGAAGAGTCTCTTGGTGTTGTCCAGAATAGTGTTCTGCTTGGAAAGCCTCAGCTGGGTGATCAGGAAAAGAGCCAGCTTTTGCCTTCCCAGTCTTTGGACTTTCTGGGAGCATGTTTCAACACTCAAGTGGGCAGAGTTTTCCTGCTAGAGGACAAGTCAAAAGACTGTTGAATTGCCTGGCGATGCTCTGTGCGCAGCAGGCTTCCAGAATCTGGGATTATCTTCAGCTCCACGGATTGATGGCAGTGACTATAGAGATGGTCCTGTGGGTGCCTGCTCACATGCAGCTGCTCCAACTGTTTTTGTTGACTTGATGTCCCCGAGTTCTCAAGAGTCTGAGCACAGGCTCCCGCTCCCATTGATGGTGAAGTCCAGTCTGCAGTGGTGGTGGTGGCAGCAGCCCTGTCATCTGAGGAAAGGCATTCTGCTGGATGATTTCTCCTGGATCCTGCCGACAACAGATGCCAGTCTCTTGGGCTGGGGAGCCCATTGCAGAAACTGTACAGTATAGCGCAGGGCCATTGGAACTGTAAAGAAGCAGTGTGGTCCATCAACCGCCTTGAGGCGAGGACCATCAGGTTGGCTCTTCTGCATTTCTGGTTCCTGGTTGATGACCAGGGGGTCAGAAATTTTTCCGACGCCACAGCGGTGGCTTACATCAATCAGCAGGGTGGCACAAGAAGTGCTAGAATGGCCCAGGAGATGGATCGCCTAGTTGCCTGGGCGGAGAAGAACCTCTTAGCCTTGTTGGTTCAACACATTGCTGGAGTGGACAGCGAGGAAGCAGACTTCCTCAGCCGGCACTCCCTGAATCCCAGCAAGTGGGAGTTAAGAAGCCTTTCATTTGATTTTGCACCATTAGGGTCACCCCAAAATGGATCCGATGGCAACCCACTCCAATGCCAAGTGTGCTGCTTCTTCAGCCCTTGCATGGAAATGGGGTCCAAGGGTCCCAATGCCCTGACCCAGCCTTAGCCCAGTCAGCAGCTGTCGTACATGTTTCCTCCATGGCCTTGGTGGGGCATGTGTTTTGGCATATAAAATGCCATCCAGGCAGGATTGATCTGGTAGCGCTGGATTGGCCACGGACAACAGGGTTCAGAGACTTGATGCGGTTCCACCATACGCCTTCCTGTTTGGCTGCCTCTGCCTCAGGAGCTATTGCGGTGGGACAATTGTCCTGGAGGACCCAGCCCCCTTCTCACTTATGGCATGGCTCTTGCAAGGAGAATGCTAGCGCATATGGGCTACTCCAGCAGTATCATCTACTATACTTGGTGCCCAGAGGTGGTCTACCCAAGCTAGCATACGTACGGATATGGTACCTCTAAGTGCTGGTTGGCTCCTGAGTTGGCCAAGGTATCCTCCCTGTTGGCCTTTCTGCAGGATGGCCTAGAGAAGAGCCTCTCACTTAGCTCCCTGAAGGTTCAGGTGGCAGCTTTGTCCTGTTCCCATGGTCCAGTGGTGGGCAAGTCCTTGGCCCTGCACCTGGACGCTTCATGTTTTCTCCAAGGGGTTGACTTCTGTGATCACTTCCTGGGATCTGTCTCTGGTACTCAGGGCCCTGATGATGGCCCCCTTTTAGCCATTGAAGCGCACCACCTTGAAGGATTTGATGCTCAAGACTGTCTTCTTGTTTGCGATTTGTTCTGCAAGGCAAATCTCAGAACTACAGGCTCTGTCTTGCTGAGATCCTTCTGTCCTTTTCAACTGAGACCATTTCCATTTCAGCCTGTGCATTCCTTCTTGCCTAAAATGCTGTCTCCCTTTCATGTGAACCAGGTGGTTTGTCTGCCCTCCTTCTCTAAGGAGCAATGTTGGGGGAAGGATAAGGATCTTCACCTTGTGGATGTCTGGAGGATGCTTCTCTGGTACTTGGAGGTTATGAATTCCTTTTGTACGTCAGACCACCTTTTTGTGCTGTTTGCTGGCCTGCACAAGGGTGAAGCTGCGGCCAAGCAGACTTTGGGGTGCTGGATTAAGGAGGCTATTGCCTCAGTATATCTATTGCACAACTGGCTGGATCTGGAGTATTTGCATGCCCATTCTACCCGAGCACAAGCATTCTCGTAGGCAGAGCAGAGCTCAGTAGCCCCTGCAGACATTGGTCGGGCAGCAACGTGGGCATCATTTTTCACTTTTATCAAGCATTACTGCTTGGATGTCCACATGTGGGCAGACATGACCTTGGTTCAAGAGTTTTGTGAGCTGCTGTGTCTTCTTCCTGCCCAATGGTATTGTGGCTTTAGTACATCACACTGGTCTAAGCAGGATGATATGGAAGGTGACATTTTACTTACCAGTTCATGTCCTTTCCTTGAGTCCTGCTAAACCAGTCCAGGGCCAGCCCCTGAAACCGTATTGCTCTGTTGTTCTGCTGTGGTACCTTTGGGTCCACCATGAGTTTTATACTTGACTCTGCAGGCTCATCATTTATTGTCAGCCTTATGTTTCAACCTTCCTATACATAGTTCTCTACTGTTGATAACTCATTGTTGCCAATATTTGAAGTTGTGTGAGGCTTGCTCTGTATCTCCCATATGCTTTGGTATGAATACTGAAGGGACCTCTGGTGACTGAGCCAGATAGAGGCATGGGAGTGATGTCATTGAAACATGGCCTTTCATTGGTCTTTGTCTCCACTAATCTGCTGGTAGGGGACCACAACCCACTTGTCTGGACTGGTCTAGCAGGACGCAAGGAAAAGACATTAACTTGTAAGTAACATGTCACCTTTCAAAGGTCTCTACATAATTCATAATGCAGAGCGCAACCAGCTTCCAGATTTATTTACAGTATCTACAGAAGCCTGATAGCAGGTCCTTATACCCTATTAATAGCACCTTCACCAACTGATAAGAAGTTAGGACATCAGTACCTTCCCACCTTCATCTGAGCTCCCTGTGATTCCAGCAGCACCATACTATATACAGGGCCAGCCCAACCACTAGGCAAGCTTGGTAGTTGCCAAGGATGGAAACTTCTGGAGGGTGGCAAAAACAGGGCATTCAAAGCTAAATAATAGATTTTGACAGTCAGAGGGGGTGTAAAGCTTGAGGTTCGCTAGGGCACCAAAACATTGGACCAATTCTAGGGCCAGTCCTGACTATATGGTCTCGGGGGAGTCTCATGATAGTCAAGGCACAGTGACATAAGAACATAACATAAGATATGCGATACTGGGTCAGACCTAGGTCCATCAAGCCCAGTATTCTGTTTCCAACAGTGGCCAAACTAGGTCATATGTACCTAGCAGTTTCCCCAAGAGACACAAGTTCCACAATGCTTGTACTGGGTCAAGCATTGATATCTTCGGTCACTTCTTAATAATGGTTTATGGACCTTTCCTCCAGGAACTTGTCCAAACCTTTTTTAAACCCAGCTACACTAACAGCCTTTACTACATCCTCCGGTAACAAATTCCAGAGTTTGATTACACGTTGAGTGACAAAATATTTTCTGTTATTGGTCTTAAATAGTTTACCCTGTAGCTTCATTGCATGTCCCCTAGTCTTTCTATATTCTGATAACGTAAACAATCGATCTACGTTTACCCGTTCCATTCCATTCATTAATTTATAGACTTCTATCATATCTCCCCTCAGCCGTCTCTTTTCCAGTTTAAAGAGCCCTAACCTTTTTAGCCTTTCTTCATAGGAGTATCCTTCCATCCCCTTTACCATTTTGGTGGCTCTTCTCTGAACCTTTTCTAAAATCGCTATATCCTTTTTAAGATACGGCGACCAGAATTGCACACAATATTCAAGGTGCGGTCTCACCATGGAACGATATAGAGGCATTATAATATCTTTTGTTTTATTTTCCATTCCTTTCCTTATCATACCTAGCATTCTATTTGCTCTCTTGGCCGCCGCTGCACACTGGGCCGAGGGTTTTAACATGGTATCCACAATGACACCTAAATCTTTTTCCTGGGTGGTGGTTCCTAATGTGGAACCTTGCATCGTGTAACCATAGTTTGGGTTGTTCTTCCCTAGGTGCATAACCTTGCACTTGTCCACATTAAATTTCATCTGCCATTTTGATGCCCAGTCTTCCAATTTATCAAGATCCTCTTGCAATTTTTCACAATCCTCTTCGGTTTTAACAACTTTAAATAGTTTTGTGTCATCTGCAAATTTGATAACCTCACTCGTTATTCCACTTTCCAGGTCATTTATGAATATGTCAAAAAGCAGCGGACCCAGCACAGATCCCTGGGGTACACCACTATTCACCTTTCTCCATTGGGAAAATTGGCCATTTAGCCCTACCCTCTGCTTTCTATCTTTTAACCAGTTCCTGATCCACAATAGTACACTGCCTCCTATCCCATGACTCTTTAGTTTTGCCAAAAGTCTCTGATGAGGGACCTTGTCAAAGGCTTGGGACCTTGTCAAAGGATTGAAGTGAGCCTTAGAAACATAGAAACATGATGACAGAAAAAGACCACATGGCCTATCTAGTCTGTCCTTCCATATCAACAACTACAACAGTCCACTTTTTACCTTTAGAGATCCTCTGTGTTGGTCCCATGCTTTTTTAAATTCAGTTACTGTCCTCATCTCTACCACCTCCACTGGGAGACTATTCCACGGATCCACTACTCTTTCCGTAAAGAAATATTTCCGCAAATCACTCCTGAATCTATCTCCCTTCACCCTCATCCCATGTCCCCTCGTAGCAGAACTTGCTTTCAATTGAAAGAGGCTCTCTCCCTGAACATTTATGCCACGGAGGTATTTAAACATCTCAATCATATCACCTCTATCCCGCCTTTCATCTAAGGTGTACATATTAAGATCCTTAAGTCTGTCCTCATATGCTTTATAATGAAGCCCACTAATCATTTTAGTAGCCACCCTCTGCACCGACTCCATCCTGTTCACATCCTTTTGAAGGTGCGGTCTCCAGAATTGCACACTATACTCCAAATGAGGTCGCACCAAAGACTTATACAGAGGCATTATCACCTCCTTTTTTTCTGCTAGCCATTCCTCTCCGTATGCACCCAAGCATCCTTCTAGCTTTTGCCGTTGCCTTTTCTACCTGTTTAGCTACTTTAAGATCATCAGACACAACCACTCCTAGGTCCCGCTCTTCTTTAGTGGACAAAAGTACTTCACCTCCTATACTGTATTGCTCCCTTGGATTGCTGCAGCCCAAATGCATGACCTTACATTTTTTAACATTAAATCCCAGCTGTCAAATTCTAGACCATTCTTCAAGCTTAGCTAGATCCCTCCTCATGTTATCTACACCTTCCTGGGTATCTACTCTATTGCAGATTTTGGTATGATCCGCAAAGAGGCAAACCTTACCCGACAGCCCTTCCGCTATATCACTAACAAAGATGTTAAAAAGAATCAGACCAAGGACAGATCCATGGGGCACACCACTGGTAACATCCTTCTCCTCAGAGTGAGCTCCATTTACTTGTACTCTTTGTCGCCTCCCACCCAACCAATTTCTAACCCAAGCAGTAACTTTAGGGTCCATCCCTAGGGTGCTCAGTTTGTTTATAAGTCGCCTGTGAGGAACAGTGTCAAAGGCTTTACTGAAATCTAAATACACCACATCTAGAGCTCTCCCTCGGTCAAACTCCCTGGTCACCCAGTCAAAGAAATCAATCAGATTTGTCTGACAAGACCTGCCTCTGGTGAATCCATGCTGCCTCGGATCCTGTACTCCGCTGGACTCCAGAAACCTCACTATTTTCTCTTTCAGCAGCGTTTCCAATAATTTACTCACCACCAAAGTTAAACTAACCGGCCTGTAGTTTTCAACCACATCCTTACTTCCGCTTTTGTGTAAAGGCACCACATGAGCCTCTCTCCAGTCCTTTGGCACCACTCCCGACTCCAACGAGGTATTGAAAAGGTCAGTGGAGCTGCTAGAACGTCCCCAAGTTCCCTCAGTATTCTAGGGTGTATCCCATCCGGTCCCATCGCTTTGTCTACTTTAAGTTGAGCTAGTTTCTCACGAACACAGTCTTCTGAAAATTGTTCAAGATGTCCCTCGCTTCTGTTCCTATTTGTGGGTGTTTTCTGAGGTCCTGCTCCTGGTCCTTCATCTGTGAAGACAGAACAAAAATATTTGTTAAGCAATTCCGCTTTATCCTTATCAGCTTCTACATATTCCCCCCCTGCACCCTTGAGTCTGACAATACCACTCTTGCCCTTCCTCTTCTCACTAATATATCTGAAAAATGTCTTATCCCCCCATTTTATTGCATTGGCTATTTCCTCCTCCTTTTGAATCTTTGCCTTCTTGACTACTTTGCTAGCTTCTCTAAGTTTTTCCAAATACAGATGCCTGTCTGCCTCTCTCTGTGATCTCTTGTATTTCATGAAGGCCTCCCTCTTTTTCTTCACATTTTCAGCTACTTCCTTCGAAAACCATAGCGGTCTCCTGTTCCTTTTGCCTTTATTTACCATTTTAACAAAAAGGTTGGTTGCCCTTAAAATAACCCCTTTCAGTTTTGCCCACTGTTTGTCTACATCCCCCAGCTGTTCCCATCCCACTAACAACTCCCTGAGGTATTGGCCCATCTTCGCAAAGTTAGTCTTCCTAAAGTCTAAGATCCTCACCTTGGAATGGATTATAACAGCCCTAGTCCTAATACTGAACCACACCATCTGGTGATCACTGGATGCAAAATGATCTCCCACTACAACATCAGAAACACTTTCACCATTGGTAAGCACCAAGTCCAGTATGGTCCCTTCACGTGTGGGGTCTGTTACCAATTGCCTGAATAGTTCTCCCTGTAGAGAATCCAGGATCTCCTTACTTCTAGATGATACTGCAGCAGGAATGTGCCAATCAACATCTGGCATATTGAAATCTCCTATCAGTAGCACTTCCCCTTTCCTAGCAATGCTGCGTATGTCTTCAATTAACTCTGTCCACCACTTCCTCTTGTGAGGGAGAGGTCTGTATATCACACCAATGCAAATAGATTTCTCTTTCCCTCTTTCTAGTTTAACCCACAATGCCTCCTCTCTCCCTTTTAAGCTCTGTAATTCCAAAGCTTTAATAGTAGTTTTTACACATAGTGCCACTCCTCCTCCCCTTCTTCCTACCCTGTCCTTTCTGAATAAAGTATAGCCAGGTATAGTTACATCCCAGTCATGGTTTTCTGTGAACCGTGTTTCTGTAACTGCCACTAAATCCAAGTCAGCCACTCCCACCAAAGCTTCAACATCAGGGATCTTATTTCCCATACTACGGGCATTTATACACACTGCTTTCCATATGTTAACCCTGTTACATTAAATACCTTTATGGAAATGGGTATCACCTACCTGGGGACTTTCACTTACCTGGGGGCTTTCTTCACCTATCCCCAATGAATCTAGTTTAAAGCCCTCTTCAGTAGATTAGCCAGTCTACTACCGAAGATGCGTTGACCTTTCTTGGACAGATGGATGCCATCTCTGCTCTGTAACCCTTGGAACAGCATCCCGTGGTCTAGGAAACCAAAACGCTCTCGATGACACCATCCACGCAGCCATGCATTCATCTCCAGGATGCGAGCCTCTCTGCCTTGGCCTTTACCCTCAACAGGGAGGATTGAAGAGAACACCACCTGTGCACCTAACTGCTTCACCCTCTGTCCCAGAGCCATGAAGTCACTTTTGATATGTTCCGAGGTATACCTGGCAGTATCATTTGTTCCAACATGGATTAGCAACATTGGGTAATAGTCAGTGGGCTTGATGAGTCTCGGCAAACTCTCCGTAACATCTTGGATTTTGGCACCAGGCAGACAGCATACCTCTCTGGACATCAAGTCTGGTCGGCAGATGGACGCCTCAGTACCCCTCAGAAGAGAGTCTCCAACCACCACTACCCTTCATTTCCTTCTGGTCACTGATTCTGCAACTTTGGGGTACTTGAACTCTGGTTCTTCCCTTTCCAGGGATGCTTTCACCTCCTCCACTTCCAGGGCTGCATAATGGTTCTTCAATTCAAGGGCTAGAGAAGTTGGATTGGTGATTTTGCAGGCCCTGGTGACTTGTGTCCAACCATCGACATTCTGTTGGCACCCATCTTCTCCTGTGCTGGAGAGCTTGGTTGCTGCAAGAAGCATCTCATCAATGTACTTCTCACTGTCTTGAATGCTCCTCAGCCTCGCCACTTCCTCTCTGAGTTCCATAAACCATTATTAAGAAGGGACCCAGGATATCAATGCTTGAACCAATACAAGCATTGTGGAACCTGTGTCCCTTGGGGAAACTGCTAGGTACATATGACCTAGATTGGCCACTGTTAGAAACAGAATACTGGGCTCGATGGACCTTGGTCTGACCCAGTATGGCAGATCATATGTTCTTATGTTCTCCACTTGTTTCCTCAGAGCTTCAGCATGCAGGCACCCTGCACATGGAACTGGTCCTTCAACTGGCATTAGGACCTCTGTCTGGACCGAGGCAGAAGCTGTAACGGGGGCAACAGCTTTAGCAATACGATTTTTCCCAGACATTGTTTCATTCGTGGAGCTTAGGTATCTGTTAAAGCAAAAGAGAGATCTACCAAGTACCAGCCGGTTTTGCAGCTGTCCTTTAAGAGAAAAAGCAGTTAAATCTCTTTAATTACATTCAAAATGTGCTGGTCCAATTCTCTGTGATTTGTTAAAGGGGGAGGTGCCCTATAAAGCAAGACTGCTCACTAGGGGTGGGTGGGAGTCGGGGTGGGTAGGAAGGGAACTAACACCTGATTAGGTGTTAGCAGTTTCTAAACCTGAGGAGGTTACTAGAGTTCAGCAACCTATTGTGCTCAAGGAAAGGTCCCCTAAAGCACCAAAAAGAAAGTAACCTTGCTTTAAAAAATATACAAAAAACCCTTTTAAGAGCTCCCAGTCAGAGAGCTAGCAATGTAATATAATAAAAACAAACAAACAAACAAGCCCTCAAATCCTTACTGTTTGTTGATCTGTAGAGCCCTGGTTAGGAAAGCCTCAACAGGGCAAGGCACTGGAGCCTTTTATGCAGGCCTCAGCTGCACTAAGGAAATCAAGCCCACTAACTCTTGATTAGGTGTTAGCAGTTTCTAAACCTGAGGAGATTACTAGAGTTCAGCAACCTATTGTGCTGAAGGAAAGGTCCCCTAAAGCACCAAAAAGAAAGTAACCTTGCTTTAAAAAATATACAAAAAACCCTTTTAAGAGCTCCCAGTCAGAGAGCTAGTAATGTAATATAATAAAAACAAACAAACAAACAAGCCCTCAAATCCTTACTGTTTGTTGATCTGTAGAGCCCTGGTTAGCCCTTCTACAAAACCAGAAGTAAGCCCTTCAACACCAAGCTCCACATCCTAAATACTCAAACCAATTGCAGGTTCCATCATAAAGTCTGATAGCATCTGCTGTATGAAGACCATGGATGTAGCAAACACATGGGTAAGCCCTCAATTTCAGCTTACAGAAACATAAAAACATAATGACAGAAAAAGACCACATGGCCTATCTATAGTCTGTCCTTCCATAACCACTACAACAGTCCCCTTTTTTCCTTTAGAGATCCTCTGTGTTTGTCCCATGCTTCTTTGAATTCAGATACTGTCCTCATCTCTACCACCTCCATTGGGAGACTATTCCACGCATCCACCATGCTTGCCCATTTCTTGCTGTCCCTACAAGCAACTTCAACTGCCCAGATTGCTACAGCCATGGAGCTCTTCACACTGCAACTGCTCTGTATGCCATCTTGAGACGCTATCACCCCAATTTTCATGCCTGATTTCTTCCTTTTTGACACAAAAATGAGCTCAGTAGAATCACTAAGTCAGTTTAAGATGCTATATTTGCAAAAATATTTTAAAACAGACTGAAAGCTAATCTCTACATGAAAACTAAGCCTCCTGAAATAATCACTTCTACAAAGATAAAAAAATATCTGTCATATATCTGTAATTTCTATTTAATAAATGAATTCTACACGTACATTGCTTATGTACTTTTATACAATATTATATCACAGTGCACAAACAAGCATCTTTATCGTCCAGTACTAGACTGTTATGTAATTTTTCAGGAAACTCTTTAAATAGCTGTTCTAATATCCCTTTAAGCCTTCCACAAACAGCACTGAACACATTTCATTTGGTCCATACTGATAATACTGTCATTAGTGATGATAGAACCAATCAGGTCTCATATGGAATAGTAACTTATGTTTAGTATTTTCATTGCTTGTATATTAACAATTTACATCTTATTCAGTAACAATAAAATAATTAACTGAAGAACCAATCGGGTCTTATTCTATGCAAAGCAATCTGTGACAATGTTCTGATCATGGTTGCATGAAGGCCTTCAAGAGTGTTACCCATAGACACCTTAAAGAAATTTTTAAACTAAAATTTCTAATTTGATAGAATATTAGAGCAGGTGCTGTGTGCTTTTGAAATACTGCACATCATGGGAAGTATATCTTATACTCCTGGGGGAATTCTGCACAACGCAACATTTGTGCAGAATTCCCCACCTACAGTGGTCTAGCAGGATGATATGACCGGCCAGACATTGAGCCAGGATTAGGCATACAAGCTTTAAGAGCGCCCAATCCTGCTTCACTGTTAGCAGTAACACAGCCTGATGCTGGTGTGTATTTGAAAGGTACACTTCCTGTGTACCTTTGAAAATGCTCAGACAATGGACTCTAGCACATCTGCAGGACAAAGTGCTCCCCATGGTTGTGGCTGCTGCAATCGGGCTGCTAGTGAGTTGGGGGGGGGGGGAGGGAATCTGGTTGGGTGCAGGAAAGGGCTGCTGGTGGCAGGAAAAGGGCTGCTGGTGAGCAGGTGGGGATGGGGGGTTTGCTGAGGGCAGAATATGGGCTACTGGTGAATCGGGGATTTGCTGGGAGCTGAAGATGGGCTGATGGTGAGTTAGGGTGGCTGGGGGCTAGAGGGAGAGAAAACAAGGGGAACAAGGATGGGTTGAGGACAGAACTGTGATTGGAGCGAGAGAGCTAAGGATGAAAAAGGCAAGAGAAATTTGAGGTCTAAAGTTTTATGATGGGGAAATTCTGTGCAAAAATTTACTAATAAAACTTGCAAAATGTTAATACTGCACACAGAATTTTCAATTTTTTTGCACAGACCCCCAGGTGTAATCTTATAAGGGTTTCCATGATCAACTACTTGCATCACTGAACTGGATTTCATTATGTTGATTGTATTATTCCTCATTGTCTTTACCAGACTAGACAAGTGGTCATGCCCTTTGCCAATAAATGGAGACAAAGAAAAGAAAGACATCTCCCCAATAAGACTTCAACAAATCTCCTTAGTCAGTATTCCTCGTCTTTAGAGGATGGTACAGATGTTTAGAATGGGCAAGTGTAGCTGAAGAGGATTTAAGCTAAGAAGAGTGAAACCTCTAATTTCCTCACTGAGTCAGGAAAAGGCTTCAAGGCTTCTGGAAACTGTCCTTGGGATGTTATTTTTCCTAGTCCCAGTGGAGGGAGATCCTTTGCAGTTGACCTCTTTCCAAAAGATTTTGCTCCCAGAGCAGCATTTTATCTTCTGGCTCAATACTGTTGAACCTTCTGGTCTGAACAGAGACATTGAGTATCAGGGTTTTTTGTAATTTTTTTTGCAGATTTAGTTTATTTCTTCTTTTTAAGTTCTCTGTTTTTTTTCTTTAGCCTTTTGGTCTTATTGTCTTTAACCCTTGTTGGTTTTATTGCTTTTTGTGTGAAGTGTTGCACAGTTTTATATATCTCATTATTGTCATACACAATCTCTTTCCAAAGATGGTTCTGCTATCACGTTTCTCACTGTTTTTGACCATTGACTTAAGTTTTTCTTTATATTTTCTGGAAGCCACTACTGCCTATTAGAAACATTGCTTAGTTTACAGTATGCAGATTATATATATATGTATATAAATATTTTTTTTCTGAGTAAACTATCTGGTTGCTACATGTCTGACAGTTTTTCTAGTACATTTTTCCAAAGTTCTTTCACACAAACATTTTTCTAGTACATTTTTCCAAAGTTCTTTCACACAAACGTATTCATTTCATCCATTCTTGCCACGTCCAGTAACAATGGGGCATGTCTCTTCAGCGCGGCAGTAATAATTCCCTTGCCGCATGCACATTTTTTTTTTCACTTTTGGCAGAACAACCCACTCAAAGATATGTGTCAATCTTCCTGTAATCAAGTATCACCTCTGCCTTTAACCTTTTATTCCTACAGTTCTGTCTTTGAAAATTGCCTTTTGGCTTCCAGCAGCAACGTATCAGCAAGTTCTACTGTTCTTTTTGCTGTATTCCTCAGTTTTTGAAACCTTTTTAAGCTGGCATAATCACCAAAAGTAGTTATCCCCAAGTGTTATTTTAGCACTGCCTTTTGGGCCAATGCAGAAAGACCAGCATGCTCTTTGCACACAGATAATGTAACTTATATACACAAGTTCCACCATGCCAAATGCAGAAAAAAGATTGACACGTGTGTAAACAACAAAAGAAAAGTATGCGCACATAGCAATGCCAAGCGTATTTAAATATGCTTCTAGTTGGTCTGCATCGCAAGCAGGGTAATATTGTGGAGCCCCTGACTACAAATTCTCTGCCAGAGAACTCTTAAAAGGGGGATTTTTTTTAGCAATTTTAATAGCTAATTGTATTTGTTTTTCTGCTGTATTGCAAAAGGGGAATTTTTGTGTGTTCTGAAACAAAGCTTTTTTTTCTGCAGCTAGAACTTTTTTCCCTCTCCTCTAGCCTTCAAGTTCAAAGGGGCAGGGCAGGCTCTCTGAAGTCACTGACCTTCCCACTCCAGCTCCCATCCACCACATATAAAAATTCTTGCTATTTAGGACAACTCCACAATTAGCTTCTTGAATTAGGGAACAGATTTTTAGTGGTTGGTAGGGAAAATTTAGGAAGCAAATAGTTCCACATTTACATAGATATCTACTATAAACAATTTGCCATTTGTCAAGGAGCTTTGAAAAGGTAATCTTACAAAGGGAACCCATTAATCTATATACTTTAGACACATATCATCAAATTTACTAGTGTAAGGTAATAACTGTTTAACAAGGAACACACATAAAAGAGGTTAGCTGTTTTTTTGGCTTAAATGATCTTGAAGTGGCTAAACAGGTAGAAAAGGTGATGGCAAAAGTCAGAAGGATGCTTGGGTGCATAGGGAGAGGAATGGCCTGCAGAAAAAAAGAAGATGATAGTGCCTCTAAGTCTCTGGTGCAACCTCATTTGGAGTACTGTGTGCAATTCTGGAGACCATACCTTTAAAAGGATATAAACAGGATGGAGTGTCGGCGCAGAGTGTGGCTACTAAAATGGCTAGTGGTCTTTGTGGGACAGACTTAAAAGATCTTAATATATATATATAGATGTTATAGGAAAAGCAGGAAAGAGGAGATACGATAGACGTTTAAATACCCCCATGACAAATGCATAAGAGGAAAGTAAGCTCTACTACAAGATAACAGGATAAGGGTGAAAGGGGATAGACTGAGGAGTAATATGTGTAAATGCTTCTTTATGGAAAGAGTGGTAGATGCGTGGAATAATCTTCCAATGGAGGTAGTAGAGATGAGGACAGTATCTGACTTTGAGAAAGCATGAGACAAACACAGAAGATCTAAGGAAAAAAGGGGACTACTGTAGTAGGTATGGAAGGGCAGGCCAGGCAGGCCATATGGTCTTTTTCTGCCGTCATGTTTCTATATGAGCTGCACGTATTAAAATAAGATGTTTAGGTCTGTGTCTGATGCAGAGAAACACGTACAGGATTACATAGTCAGGCATCAAGTTGAAGAGCGCCATTATCTCTACGTCTGGTCTGAGGTGATGTAAATTTCTTGCATATGTTGAGACAGACTGTTTTCAGTGTGAGTGCTATAAATTGTTACTACAGGCGTGGACATCTTTGGCGTGTATCTTTCAGGGTATAAGTGAAAGTTCAGTGTTCAAGAAGAAATGGCTTTGCTGCTTGCAAGAGTTAGCTAAAGAAATGGGGAGAACAGAGACCCGAGCATGAGAGGATGATGAAGAGGTACAGGCTCAACCTCTCATGAAGCCCTGCAGACGTCTTCTATTCTGAACAAGGGCAGTACTGGATGGACTCCCAGAGAGGCATGTCATGCATGTCTATGCACACAAACCATCTTGTCTATGAGGAAATTAAAGATGGTATAGATCCAGCCACTGTTCGTGGACATTGCAAAGTTACTCGCTACGTTAAAATTTTGGGTCACTGGATCATTCCAAATTGTCAGGGTGGCCTGCAGAATGGACCAGTCATCATTTTTCAGGCATTTGAAACAGGTGTTGAAGGGGATCGGGGGTCATATTTGGTACCCAGAGCAGCAGGCAGAGTGACAGGTGTTGAAGGCAGATTTTAATATTGCTGGACTGACAAACATGATTGGAGCAACAGACTGCACCAATGTAGCTCTAACACCCACCTCAGACAGAGAAATGGCATTCTGGAACAGGAAAAGCTTCCGTAACTGTTCAAGTGGTGTGTGGCATGCACATGAAGATCTTGAACATGGTCTCAAAGTTCCCAGTCAGCTATCATGATTTCCATATCCTCTTCAACTCAGCACTTGGCCATAACTTTGCAGAGGGAAAATACTGTGAAGGTTGGCTCCTGATTAAGTGTATTGAAACTTTAGGGAGGGAGGGGGACAACTATACATTTCTGCATATTATATAAGCTATTTTATTTCTTTATTTTTTTTCTATTTATCAAATTTTACAAATATACACCAAGCAAAACTTGGACAAGAAATACACGCAGTGGTCTTACCAAAAATAAAATCATCAAGCAATCTCAATAAACACGGCAAAATTAAATCCCCGAAGGGAATTAAAGACCAACTACGAAATAGTCCACAAAAAGGAGGAATCCAAGAATCACAATTCCAGAGGAGTGGGGAAAAAAAAGAAATAAAGTACAAAATTAAGGATATCTTTGGTTACCCTGAGGCTGGTTTTCCTCCTACGCAGAATATCTTCTATTTACCATCTGGCGGTGCTGCTGACGCTACTGCTACAGTTCCTGCTCCTCAAGTTGATGTTTCCTTGGACTCTCTTGATTTGGAAAATCTTTCCGTATTATTGGAACAGTCATCTGAAACAGTAGGGTCTAGAGCGACATTATTAGTTTCTTTTGTTTTTCTTTGGGGGTGTACTATCGACCGCCTGGCCAGAATGAACAAATGGATGATGAAATGCTCAAAGAAATCAAGGAAGCTAACAAAAGTCACAGCAGAGTAGTAATAATGGGTGATTTCAATTACCCCGGTATCGACTGGGTCAGTGTCACGGCAGGACATGCTAGAGAGATAAAGTTTCTAGATGAAATAAATGACTGCTTCTTGGAGCAGCTGGTTCATGAATCAACCAGAGGGGAAGCCATACTGGACCTAGTCCTTAGTGGAACACCAGATCTGGTGTAAGAAATAAGGGTGTTGGGACTACTTGGCAATAGTGATCATAGCATGATCGTGTTTGATTTAATTAGTGGAGGAGGGATAGTAAAGAAATCCACAGTACTACCTTTTAACTTTCGAAAGGGAGACTATGATAAAATCAGGAATATAGTTAAAAAACTAAAAGGAGCAGTTGCAAAGGTTAAAGACTCACATCAAGCTTGGGTATTGTTTAAAAATACTATCCTGGAAGCCCAGACCAGCAGTATTCCACGCATTAAGAAAAGTGGAAGAAAGTCCAAAAAACTGCCAGCATGGTTTAAAGGTGAGGTCAGAGAGGCTGTTGCTGTCAAAAAAGCATCTTTCATGAAATGGAAAAAAGAGCCAAACGACGAAAACTGGAAATAGCACAAGCACTGGCAAGTTAAATGCAAAGCATTGATAAGCCAGGCAAAGCGAGAATTTGAGAAGGAACTTGCTACGGAAGCAAAAACACACAAAAAAAGACTTTTTCAAGTACATTCGTAGCAAAAGGCCTGTGAGTCAATTGGACCATTAGATGATAGAGGGGTAAAAGGGGCAGTAAGAGGAGACAAGGCTATAGCGGAGAGACTGAATGAATTCTTTGCTTCGGTCTTTACTGAGGAAGATGTAGGGATGTTACCCAAGACTGAAGTGGTATTTAAAGGTGATGCTGCAGAGGAATTGAGAGAAATATCGCTACACTGGGAAGATGTATTACAACTATTTGATAAACTGAATAGTAGCAAATCACCTGGACCGGATGGTATACATCCAAGAGTGTTGAAAGAACTGAAATATGAGATTGCAGACCTGCTATTAGTAATCTGTGAACTTTCATTAAAATCATCTGTAATACCTGAAGATTGGAGGATTGCCAAAGTAACGCCAATTTTTAAAAAGGGTTCCAGGGGTGATCCGTGAAATTACAGACCGGTGAGCCTGACGTCAGTACTGGGGAAAATGGTAGAAACCATCATAAAGAACAAAATTACACAGCATGTAGATAGTCATGGCCTAATGGGAGACAGCCAACATGGCTTTAGACAAGGAAGATCTTGTCTTACTAATTTGATATGTTTTTTTGAAGGTGTGAATAAACAGGTAGACAAAGGTGAGTCGGTTGATATAGTGTATCTGGACTTTCAGAAAGCCTTTGACATGGTCCCTCATCAGAGACTTTTGGCAAAACTAAAGAGTCATGGGATAGGAGGCAGTGTACTATTGTGGAACAGGAACTGGTTAAAAGATAGAAAGCAGAGGGTAGGGTTAATGGCCAATTTTCCCAATGGAAAAAGGTGAATAGTGGATCTGTACTGGGTCCGCTCATTTTGACATTCATAAATGACCTGGAAAAGGGAATAACTAGTGAGGTTATCAAATTTGCAGATGACACAAAACTGTTTAAAGTTGTTAAAACCCAAGAGGACTATGGAAAACTGCAGGAGGATCTGGATAAATTGGAAGATTGGGCATCCAAATGGCAGATGAAATGTAATGTGGACAAGTGCAAAGTTATGCACCTAGGAAAGAACAACCCACACTATGGTTACACAATGCAAGGTTCCACATTGGGAACCACCACCCAGGAAAAAGATTTAGGAGTCATCATGGATGACATGTTAAAACCCTCCGCCCAGTGTGCAGCGGCGGCCAAGAAAGCAAATAGAATGCTAGGTATCATAAGGAAAGGAATGGAAAATAAAACAAAGAATATTATAATGCCTCTGTATCGTTCCATGCTACGACCGCACGTTGAATATTGTGTGCAATTCTGGTCGCCGTATCTTAAAAAGGATATAGCACGCCTACGTGCATCCCAACGATTGCAGGGCAAGAGTGGCGCGCCGGCTAGTCCCACCAATAAACCTCTCTCGGAGGGTTCCGATGATGAGACTGAGTGAAAATGACCTGGAACCCAACAGGCTGTCCTCCCATGCCCTACTTCAGCAAGAGCTTCGTAGAGGTTTTGCAAAGCTGGCCGGCGAATTTCACTCCATGCGCGAAGAGGTGATGAGCACCATTGCGGAACTCCGGGGTGAAGTGAAAGACCTGGGAACGCGTGTGGAGGAGGTTGAGACAAAAGTTGAAGATCATGATGGTGCTGTGGTGGATTTACAATGTGCCCTCGATAGACAGCGTGTGCAAGTAATGGAGCTGACTTATAAAATTGATGACATTGAAAACCGCTCCCGTCGCAACAATGTGCGTTTCCGGGGAATCCCGGAAGCTACAGGGGGCAGTGAAGACCTGCAGGTGGTGCTCAAAAACTTGATTGCTGAACTGCTCCCGGTGGAGGAGCTGGCGGCCCATGGGTCTGGCATGGAAATTGAGCGCGTGCACCGGGCTCTGGGCAAGCCTCCTAATAACCAGCCCCGGGATGTCATTGCGTGATTTTTGCGCTATACTAATGCTGAGCTACTCATTCGCCGGGGCCGGGAGAAAAAAGAAATTCAATTTCAGGATGCAGCAGTAACTGTATATCAGGACCTTTCGGCGTTTACATTGGCCCGCCGGAGGGAGATGAAACCAGTCACGCTGGTTCTGAATAACAAAGGGATTCGCTATTCCTGGGCCTTTCCGTTCCGGATTAACTTCCTCTTGGGTAACAAAAGGATTTCAGCAAAAGATCATACAGAGGCCTGGAGAGCTCTGCGCCAGGCGGGTCTGGTCGAAGATAATGCACAGCCTCAACTCCCGACCCCTAAACCTCAACACTCGAAGTGGACTCGGGTGGGAAAGCCTACTTGATGTTCCCTGGAGCAGGAGTGTTTACTTCCCTGTCTAAGGGACCATGCTCAGAGGTTCTTTGCTTTCATGACCTGTCCTGAATGGCTAGTTTTGAGAATTTTGCTGCTCTCCGTGCCCTCCCTTGCTGACCTACCGACTCTTGGTCTGAGAGGGACCTGGGTATATGCCCAATGACACATGGGGGTGGTGGGGGGTATGTGGCCGCTATGTAAGGAAGATAATAAAAGAGGGGGAGGGAAGGGGAGGAGGGAAAAAAAAAAAGGGATAAGCAAAAGATTTTCTCTTTTTCAGTTAAAGGGGCATACAGGGCATGATACTGTATTGATAGAATGTGAACGGGGGGAAATGACTTTACATGTTATGCTGCTTGTTTGGCTATATGGGGAGCTGGACGGAGTTTAGTTTGGGGTCAGTTTACCGTGTCCTGTTTTTTCCTTAACAGGCGGGAGGTACTGATGGGCCCCATGGGGGGTGGGCTTGGGTGGGAGATTTCTGCCGCTAGGGGTGGGTGGGAAGTCGGGTGTGTGTGGGGGGGGGGGGGGGTTTTGGTAGTTTTGTTCAGGAGAAAGAACAGGAGGGTGGGGGAGGTGAATCTCTACAGTCAACCTGTGTTTTTTAAGGGGATGGGTTTAGGCGCTGGTTGGCGATACATCTGTCCCAAGAGTGATGGGGGAGGTATGTTGGGGGCCGGAGGGGGGGGGGTAAAAGGCGGGGGGGGGGGGGTATGGTGGCTGAATATCAATGGTGCGCCTGATTTCTTTGAATTCCCCTCGAAAACGATCTTTGCTGTTCTCGGAGCTACGGACCCTGAGAGGGGACATTGTCTTTTTGCAGGAGACCCATCTCCGAGCTAGCAAACAGGGATGGTTAAAGCGTAACCCTTATACTGAGGTGTGGGTGGCTTCGGATGTGAATGGGCGGAAGAAACGCGGGGTGGCCTTTTTATTTCAAAGCTTATCTCTCCATGTGGTGGAGGTTAAAAGGGATACCCTGGGAAGGTGGCTTTTTGCGAATATACGCTTGGAGGGTCACTTGTTAACCTTAGCTAACATTTACGCGCCAAATGAGGGGCAGGGATCCTTCTTTACACGGTTGAAGGCCTTGCTAGCTGACTTCGCGAAAGGCCCCATCATACTCGGCGGGGATTGTAATGCCCATCTGGTGCCCCATTTGGACTCTACCGGTAGTGGTGGAAGGGTGGCGGCCGGACCCGGTAAAGCCTTGCAGAACCTTCTGACGGAGCTGGGCTTGCGCGATGTGTGGAGGGATACCCACGAGGGGGAGCGAAGCTACACATATTATTCTCCCGTCCATCAGGTGCATACCCGCATAGATTATTTTTTGTTGGACCAGCGCCTGATGGATGGGAGGGTGAAGGCTGGTCACGGGGCGTTGACCTGGTCGGATCATGCCTCGTGCTGGCTCACCCTTCCGGTGGACATCTATAGTGACCGCCAGTGGCAATGGAGACTTGATGTGCGATTTCTTCGACGGCAGTGTGCTGTGCAGGATCATGGCCGTTTCATAACTGATTTTTTTTGAGTTAAACGATACTGGGGAAGTTTCGCTTCCTATGGTTTGGGACGCTTTCAAGGCCGCGGCTCGGGGCCAGCTTATGGCAAAAGCGGCTTGTACGCGGAGGGCTTGGAGACGGGAATATAATCAATTAGTGGGAGACTCTTCCCGGCTGCGCTTAGAACATGCCCAGACTGGTTTGAAGCGGGTCTTGCGTCAATGGCGGGCTGTCCGGGCTAACCTAGATGCCTGTTTACAAAGAGAATTAGATAATAAACGTCGGAAACTGTGCCAAACATTTTATGAGCAGGGGAATAAGTCTGGTCGTTACCTTGCTTTACGGCTCCGGCAAC
This sequence comes from Ichthyophis bannanicus, assembly GCA_033557465.1. Classification (NCBI taxonomy): domain Eukaryota; kingdom Metazoa; phylum Chordata; class Amphibia; order Gymnophiona; family Ichthyophiidae; genus Ichthyophis; species Ichthyophis bannanicus. The sequence goes on along the minus strand of CM066031.1, from coordinate 1,121,263,451 downwards.
AGCATTCTGGGTGGGTGGTCCGCGAGCTTCATGATTCTGGGGGGCAGAAGGTGGTGATCTCTCGAGAGATACGTGATGTCTTTGCTACTTTTATGGAGCGGTTATATAAAGCCGAACCTTTTGATTCGGCTCGTGTGCAGGGTTTCTTGCGGAAGATCACCTTGCCCCAGCTGACTGATTCTGATCGGGAGCACTTAGACTCTGAACTCACAGTGGAGGAGGTAGAACTCGCAATCCGACGGCTGAAAACCGGGGGTGCGCCGGGTAATGATGGCTTCCCCGCGGAGTACTATAAAAAGTTCCGTGTGCAACTAGCGCCGACGCTGGTAGTACTCTTTAATGAGGTCTTGAGGGGGGCGGCCTCTGCCTCCATCTCAGCGAGAGGCTTTGATAGTTATGATTCCTAAGCCCCTGCAAGACGCGGCCTCCTATCACCCCATTTCCCTATTAAACATGGATGTCAAAATACTTGCTTCTGTGCTGGCTGCGCGATTGAACCGGGTTCTCCCATCTTTGGTACACCCCGACCAGGTTGGGTTTGTGCCGGGCCGCCAGGCTGCAGATAACATTCAGCGAATGCTGCAGGTTATGTACGTAGCGCAGCAGGAGTCGCAGCCGACGCTAGTGGTGGGGGTGGATGCCGAAAAGGCCTTTGACCGTGTTAGCTGGGGTTATCTCTGGTGTGTGCTGGATAAGTTGGGCTTTGGTCCTAATTTCATACGCTGGGTTCATAGCTTGTATCAAGACCCTAAGGCATGTGTTCGGGCTAATGGAGGTCAATCTAGAACTTTTTCGCTGGAACGGGGCACTCGCCAGGGTTGCCCTCTGTCGCCGCTGTTGTTCGCGCTGGTGATGGAACCCTTGGCGCAGAGCTTCCGTGAACATTCGGGCATATGGGGCGTCCGTGTGGGCTCCGCGGATTACCGGATTGCACTCTTTGCAGATGATATCATTTTATCTCTGGTGAAGCCTACTGCGTCTCTATCTGTCGCTATGCAGCTTTTTGATACCTTTTCCCAAGTGTCGGGATTCAAAATCAATTATACTAAATCTGAAGTTCTAAATGTGGGGGTTTCGGATGCGGTCTGCGCGGAGCTTCGTGCTGCCTACCCCTTCCGATGGGTGTCGGGTGCTTTGCGATATTTAGGGGTGACTCTGACAGCAGAACGAGCGTCCCTTTTTAAGGCTAATTATGAGCCCTTACTTCGGCAGGTTCAGCGCGATTTGGAGGCCTGGAATAGGTTATTATTATCATGGTTTGGGCATATTGCGGTGGTTAAGATGGTTGTCGTTCCTCTTTCAGGTTCTCCCTATCTCGTTAACCCGGGGAATATTGGCCGCTTGGCAAACCATGCTTATGAAATTTATCTGGCAGTACCATCGGCCGCGTCTGGCGCGACAACTTCTTTATGCCCGTTCGCGCACTGGGGGTATGGGGGTGCCAAATCTTCGCTGGTATTACGCGGTGGCTCATTGCCGCGCCGGGGTGGAGTGGATGATCACGGATAGCTCCAAGCGATGGGTGCAACTGGAAATGACTATTGGGGGGGGGGGGCGGGACTGGGGGACCGGCTGTGGCTTGGTTCCATACTGCGAAGTGGTAAGCGTTTATGTAATCCATATATCCTGCATACCCTCCGCTGTTGGGATCAATTCTTTTGGCCTCGTGGGATGAACCTGACCCCTTTGGCGCCTATAGTGGATAATGCCTCCTTTCCCCCGGGGCTGACTGATCCAGCGTTTCGAATGTGGGGCCATTAGGACCTTAGCCGTGCAGGACAAATGTTTGATGAGGGTAAGTTACAAACGTTCCAAATGCTCCAGGAGGAATTTGCTCTTCCCGATACCCACCTCTTCCAATATACGCAGGTGGCTCACTGGGTTCAGTCTAGAACCGTTCGGCCTCATGTGGCCCGAGAGTTGACTGATTTGGAACATTTTTGTGAGGGGTGCACTACCACAAAAGGTCTTATAGCCGCTCTGTATGCCCACCTGCAAGGGCAGCAACCACACTATGTCAAGCACAGAGAAACGTGGAATACTGATTTGAATCTTCTTTACTCTGAGCAACAGTGGGAACAGGTGGAGAGTAGGTTGTGTAAGAGCTCGGTGGCAGTTAATGTCCATGAAACCAATTACAAATTATTATACAGGTGGTACATGACTCCTGTGTGGATTGCTCGCGCTTATCCGGGGGTTTCGGATCTGTGTTGGCGGCGATGTGGGCAGAAAGGGGTGTTGGAGCACATCTGGTGATCTTGCCCCCGCGTTCAAACCTTTTGGAGGGGGATTCAAGCTCGCCTACAGCAGCTTATTGGGTTGAACATACCCTGGGACCCGGGCATCTTTCTCTTTGGGGTTGCTGTTCCTGGGGCACGTAGCCCCCAGCTGGCATTGCTTCGCCATGGTTTGAATGTGGCTCGCTTGTTGATAGCTTCTGTTTGGAAACAAACCCTTCCGCCGACCTTTTCTACCTGGCTGGACCAGATGTGGGACACGTATACAATGGAGCGTGGGGTAGCTGCTGGGAGGATGCGTTTGCCACGCTTTGAGCAGGTGTGGGGGCCCTTTGTCCTTCGTTATGGCTCCTGATTGCTCACGGCTGTGGGCTGTCCTAGAAGGTGGTGGGTTTTATGCTGCGCAGTGAGATGCTTGTTGGCGGTGCCACCTTTATCTCTCTGTGCGTAGATTGGTTGGCGTCCTTTCCCTTTTCTGGGTTGGTGTTGAGATTCGTGGGGGGGGGGGTGGGAGATAGGATAGGGGGGCTTAGGGGGGGGTGGGGACGTGGGAGGCTGGGGGGGTAGATGTTTTCTTTTGGGGGGTGTTATTTGTGGCCTGATGCAGGGTGGGGGGGGGGGTTGCGGGGTACAGGAAGGGGGAAGAATACATAGGGGGGACAAACAACAAAAGTTTATTATAAAAACAAAAGAAGGCGTACTGTTAGCTAGCCTTGTGTTCCTTGTTAGTGCCTTTGGCTCTGTTCTTTTTTGATATTGTATTATGCTTACGAGTTCTGTTCCTATGTATTTAATGGCTGCCTTTCAATAAAAAAAAAAAAGGATATAGCGCTATTAGAAAAGGTACAGAGAAGAGCCACCAAAATGGTAAAGGGGATGGAAGGATACTCCTATGAAGAGAGGCTACAAAGGTTAGGGCTCTTCAACCTAGAAAAGAGATGGGTGAGGGATGATATGATAGAGGTCTATAAATTAATGAATGGAGTGGAACGGGTAAACGTAGATCGATTGTTTACGCTATCAGAATATAGAAAGACTAGGGGACATGTAATGAAGCTACAGGGTAAACTATTTAAGACAAATAAGAGAAAATATTTTTTCACTCAACGTGTAATCAAACTCTGGAATTTGTTACCGGAGGATGCAGTAAGAGCTGTTAGTGTAGCTGGGTTTAAAAAAGGTTTGGACAAGTTCCTGGAGGAAAGGTCCGTAAACCATTATTAAAAAGGGACCCAGGATATCAATGCTTGACCCAATACAAGCATTGTGGAACCTGTGTCTTTTGGGGATACTGCTAGGTACGTATGACCTAGATTGGCCACTGTTGAAAACAGGATACTGGGCTTGATGGACCTTGGTCTGACCCAGTATGGCATATCTTATGTTCTTATGTTCAAGATAAAAATGCATTGTTATGTCTTTTTCTTAATAAAACAACTATTTCTTTTCGGGGGGGGGGGGGTAAGATTCAGATTTTTCCCGACCGTGTCCTGTTGGACACATTTCCTAGGAAGAAATTTTTGGAACTGTGCTCTGAGGTGGTAACACTAGGTGCAAAGTTCCAATTACGATTTCCTTGTAAATGTATTGTTCATTACCAGAATTCTGTATATCATTTCTTTGAACCTTCTTAATTACGCTTCTTTTTGGATGCAAAGAAGTTGCAGGGCTGATTGGGGTTGGTTGGAGTGGGGGGTAATTTGGTTGGGCCTTTTTGTATTACGTGCTTTGCTGTTTTAGTTCTGATATAAGCTATTTTATATTATACAAATATATATTGTACCATTATATACACTTTTGTTTCATTTTTATGCATAGGGGATACTGTGTGTCATATAGGTGTATTGAAACTTTGCGGAGGGAGGACACTGGGACAGCTGTACATTTCTGCATATTATGATATTGTTGTTGTTAAGTGCCGTTGATTCGATGTCCACTCATGGCAACCCTCTGGATAGCTGTTTTAAACTATGTTCAGTCAGGGTGCTAATTGTTGATAGAAAAGGAATCTATAACTGCTGTTATTGTATCAATCCAGCTCATTGCTGGCCTTCGTCTTTTGTGTTGATTTTCAACCTTGCTAAGCATGATGTCTCTCTCTAATGATCTCTCTCTTCACATGATGTGTTGAAAGAATGAAAGTCAAAGTCTTGTCATTTGAGCTTCTAAAGAAAGCTTGATTTGATCTCCTCTAGTACCGACTGGTTTGTTCATTGGGCAGTCCATGGTAAACACAGTATTTTTTGACAGCACCATAATTCAAAGGCATCAATTTTCTTCCTGTCTTATCTTTTTCATTGTCCAAATTTCGCATCCATAAGATATTATTGAAAATACCATGGCTTTGACAAGTCGAATATTTGTACGGAAAGAGACATTTCTACTCTTGAGAATCTCGTCTAGGTCCTTCATAGCCATTCTGCCAAGAGCAATGTGTTGTCTGATTTCTTGACTGCTTGTCATTTCTTTATTGATTATTGAAATTTTCTAAGTGGCAAAGTGTGTTGCATCAGTCCTCCCTCCCTGCATCTGTTCCCTCTTGCGCTGGCTTTCAGAGCCACGAAGGGAGAGTTTCCCTTTCGTGGCTCTGTTAAACCTGCTGGGGCCCGGGGCTGATGGGAAACAGGAAATGCCTGGTTCCCATCAGCCCCAGTGGCCTTAACAGAGCCGTGAGGGAGAAACTCTCCCCTTCGCGGCTCTGAAAGCCAGCACGAGAGGGAACGGATGCAGGGAGAGAGGACTCTGCCGGGCAGGGGGGGCCCCACGGACACTCAATCCTGCCGCTGCCATGGCGGCAGCGGCCAGCTTTTTTTTTTTTTTTTTTTTTTTTTTAGTTTTGCTGATGGGGGAGGGGGTTAGGACTGGCTATGGACTGATGGGGGGGTTAGGACTGGTAATGGGCTATGGGGGGGCTAAAACTGAAAATGGATTGATGGGGGTTAAGACTGGTAATGGGCTATAGGGGGGCTAATACTGAAAATGGAGTGATGGGGGTTAGGACTGGTAATGGGCTATGAGGGCGTTAGGACTTGTAATGGGCTATGGGGAGCTAGGACTGGAAGTGGGCTAGGATGGGGGTTAGGACGCGAAATGGGCTATGGGAGGGGCTAGGACTGGAAATGGGCTGATGGGGGGGGTTAGGACTTGAGATGGGCTGATGGGGTTAGGACTGGTAATGGGCTGTGGGCTGATGGGGGTTAGGACTGGTAATGGGCTATGGGGGGGGGCTAAAACTGGAAATGGGGCAATAGGGGGATTAGGACGGGAAGTGGGCTGATGGGGGCTTAGGACTGGTAATGGGTTGGGGGGGGTTGCTAGAACTGGAAAAGGCCTGAGTGGAAGGGGTGGCTTGAACTGCAAATAGCTGATGGGGACAGGGGCTTGGAATGGAAATGGGCTGAGTGGAGGGGAGCTAGGATTTGACATGGGCTGATGGTGGGGCTAGGAAAGGACTAGAAATGGGCTGATGGGGGGCTGGGATTGGAAATCAGCTGATGGAGGGACTCGGATAGGACTGGAAATGGATGGGGGAGCTAGGACTGGAAATGGGCTGATGGAGGGGGGGGCTAGGACTAGAAATGGGCTGATGGGGGCCTAGAAGGGAGCGGATGAGGGGTGGGGCTGGAACTAGAAGGGAGCTGATGTTGGGGGAGGATTAGAATGGGATGGGGCTGGGAGAGTGAAATGGAGAGGGGAAAAATATTTTGTGTGGGAGGGAAGAAAAATCTACAATTAGCCGGGTATTGGGAGAGTAAGTGGGGATTGAGGATGGAGGGGTAAAATTTGAGTGGATGAAATAGGAATGAGGAAAGAGCAAAAGAAGAAAGATTAGTACGTTAAAGCAGATGTAGAGAGAGAATGGAAAAAAACTAGAAGAGAGAAGAAAGGACAAATGGACAGCAGATGATGGAGAGTTAGCAAAAGACACGAAGAAACCAGAAGAAAGTGGCTGGAGCAATTGCAACTGAAAAAAATGCACAAAAGGTAGAAAGATATCTCTTTATTTTGAATTTATTAACTGGAACATGTCAGCTCTGGGAAATGTGCATCATTAACGTCTGCGCTTTGTTTAGTACAAGAGGAAATTAATTTATACTTTTATTCCTACAGTGTTGTTGTACATTCCAAGTTTGGCTTTTGTGGTTCCCAGTTTAATTATTGTCTTCCTGTTTCTAAATTGTGATTCCTTGTTTGGTGATGGTCTATGTTCTGCATGTGTAACTGAGCTGAGGTATTCTGTTTATGTAATTCCTATTTGACAGTGTCACTTTTTCTCTTTCCCCAGTAGGTCATGTATTGTTATTCTCTGAAAGGTATTGGTTTAATATTTGCAGTGTTGCCTTTTGACAGGTAGGGTCTGGGGTCTGGTGCTTTGTGAGTCCTGGTAGTGCTGTTACGATACGGCGGGTTTGCTATGGGTTCTAAATGGACAGTGTTTGTAGTAGTTCCTAATGTGCCTGGGGGTTGGCACTGGATTATAGTAATGTAGAAATCTTTTAGTCTTTCTTTATCCATACACTCATTAAGAGGCATGTTTACTAAACGTTAGTGTATGGTAACATTATGCAAATATTTAAGCAAATGAGGTCCCTTATGCAATGAGGCCCTGCACCCCCCCCCCCCTTGGGCTGCCCCTGCCTGCATCCTTTGGAGGGCTTTTGCTGTAGGCTGTTTAGTTATCATGAGTTGTAATGTTTAATTGCTATGCATTAGAGGAGGAGAGAGGGTTTTGATGACTCATGGGGGGGGGGGGGCTTGGGCCTAGTGGAAAAGGAAGTGGGGAAAGAGTGATTGCATTATGTGGGGGAGGAAGTGGGGAATGAGTGATTGCATTAAATGGGGGAAGAAGGGGGTGGGGGGTAGGGTTTCCAGTAAGTTGTAACTTGTGGGTCCTGGTGTGGTTAACCAGGCAGTTATTGTTGTATCGTGTTCTTTATTTGGAAAATCTTAATAAACTAAATTACAAGGATGGTTGCTGCGGGGGATTGCCCATATACCTCATTTGGTCCAGAGTTCCCGCCTATGGGAGATTCTTTAAAGTGTTCTTGTGGGGATATATAGCTCCTGTGAGGTCATATAAGGCAGGATTTGCTGATAAGGGAGATTGCCCTCATTGTGCGGAAGACTTGGCCCAGATGTCTTGGGGATATGTGGGGGTTCGTATATTCAAGCAATAAATTCAGGAATATCTGGGGAGTGTTTTGTCTCAGGTGGTGGTGGTGGTGTTGAATGATGTGTCTGATTTGAAGGTGAAGGGGATAGCAGTGAGCTTATTGGTGCAGAAAGCTTGCTTGGTGTGTAAATCTTGTATCCTGAGATAATGGCAAGATGAGCGACCCCCATCTTACTGGACTTGGCAAAATGGTTTTCACAACTTAATGTTGCTGGAGGGCCTAGCCTCCAGGGGACAGGGGAAACAGCAGGATGCATCTTTGGCCCTGTGGGGTAGAGGGGAATATATTGACACCCTTAACCCTTGGGCTCGCAATAAAGTACTGACCTTGTAGTGACTGTGGCACTGGATGGTGAGCTGGTTGGAATGGGAAAGGTGGGAGATGAACAGTCATTATGGGACTATTTGTTGTTAGAATGGGTTGGATGAGGGAGATCGAAGTGAGTAGAGAGGAGATGGAGTTGAGTAGTGGTTTGGGGGCACTTTGGGTGGTAAGGGGGTAGGGGACTAAGTTGGGGGTATAGAAGGGGTAGTAGAGGGAGTTGGGGGTGGGGGTGCTGTTATTGCAAAAGTGTCCCTAAGACTGTGCAAGCTTACCCGCAATCTGGGATTAGGTAGTTGGTTGGTATTATACAGGGACTGGGTTTGAGGAGAAGGGATGGCAGGGAGGGGAGTGAGGGAGAAAATGAAAAACTTATGTAAATGGTAGTGAGTGATTTAATGTGGTGTTTCTTTTGAGAGATGCAAGATTGTTCATATACTGAAGTGTTATTGTTTGCGTCAATAAAAATCATTTTGACTAAACCTTAAGGGCCCAATATTCAAGTAGGCAGGCTATACGCCGCTACGGCGCATAGCCCTGCCCGCTCACCCCTAACCCTGTATATTCAATGCCACTGCGACAGCATTGAATCTCCGGTTTTGGTACCCAGAGAAAACTGCAGAGCCTAACCGGGTAGCGGCAATATTGGACTGATATCCGGTTAGCATCCGCAGCTAAAAATAGGTGAGCCATAAAACTGGCCTAGTTTTAGCCACAGATTGCTAACTGGGTAGCAGTCCAATATCGCCGCTACCTGGTTAGCGGTACTCCCCGCCTCCGCTCCAGAATGCCCCCAATACTAACCAGATAGCATCAGGGACATGTAGGGATCAGACTGGGATATTCAATAACACTAATCGTTTAGGTGCCATTGACTATCCCAGTTTACGGCAGTTACATGGTTTACTGAGCTATAAACTGTGCAAATGCCTTTCAAATATCAGGCCCTAAGTTACAAAAAAAAAAAAGAGGGATGAATTTCTGATTTTTTTTTAAGTAACCTCCAACAGAAATAAGACTTTCCAGGTCAAGAATTTCAGAGTACAGGAATTGAGAAGCTTGAAAGAAGCATTAATCAGCTGCATGAGAACCAAACATGAACATGAGAACAAACATGAAACAATACCATACCGACACTCTCTAAAGATCACTAAACAAACCACGTGACCTTTTCGAACTAGTTAAATCATTCTCTAAGGAACCATCCCCATGTCAACCTAAAGAGATCCACCCACAAGAGTATGCCAACCATTTACAATCCAAGCTACTTCAAACTGATAAAATTACCACGTTCATAGCACAAGACATCCCTAGTCCAACTTCCCTTTCTAAGTTCTTCACACCATCCAAGAAACTTGTGGAAGATACTATTGCAGCCCTCAATACCACGACTGCACAAACTGACCCCTGCCCCGCATATTGGATTAAAAATTTACGAACAGAACTCAGCCCACTGATCACAAAAATGATGAAATTATCATTCACAACTGGATCCTTCCCTGCAGCACTCAAGCAAACATCCATCAGACCGCTCCTGAAGAACCCTAAACTTGACCCAAGCAAAGTTGAATCCTACAGACCCATAGCCAGTATACCTCTCTTAGCCAAAATAATCGAAAAGGAAGCACAAAGGCAACTTCAAGACCACATAGATTCAACCTCCCCACTAGACCATCGTCAACATGGATTCAGGGAATACCATGGCGTCGAAACACTACTTACCTCCCTCTTCAATAAAATCGTCACAGGTATCGACAACATCCGTCAAGGTTTCGCTCTCATCTTCATAGACATCGCTGCAGCCTTTGACTCTGTACACCATGGTCTGCTAGTAGAACGACTAAAAGAAAAGGGCATAAATGGCATCGCCCTCGATTGGTGCAGGTCATACCTTGAAGACAGATGGCAACATGTAAAATCAGGATCAGGATCTTCCGAACCCTTCCATCAACAACAGGGCGTCCCACAAGGATCTTCCCTATCTTCTCTTTTATTTAACATTTACATGCAACCCATTTTCAACATAATCGGATCATTCAAGGTCGACTGTCTAATTTACGCTGATGACATCCTCCTCTTCATGCCATTCTTCACAGAGCAAATGGACCTTTCACCACTGATTGAATGTTTCAACGCAGTCTCCGAATGGCTTCTGTCCCAAAATCTTAGGATACAACACAAAAAGACTGAGGTGCTATTCATCACCAGAGACCAGAGTTTCTGCCCTCCACCTCATATAAAGGTCAATGAGGCTGAGCTCCAAACCAAATCAACAATTCGGTACTTAGGAGTCACCCTCGATCAACATTTAGATATGAAAACCCATATATCCAACATAGTCAGAGCCATTTATTTCAAAATCCGGTCCCTTAGACACCTGCAATCCCTTCTAAACCCTGAAGACTTCCGGACAATAAACCAATCCCTGATCTTACCACACTTTGACTTCGCCAACGCTATTCTTCAAGGTCTCCCTCAATCAACACTCAACCCGTTGCAACTTGCCATGAATGCCGCAGCCAGAGTCTTAGTGGGAGCAGCAAGATGCAACCATATAACGCCTATCCTAATACAGCTGCATTGGCTCCCCATTCAAGGAAGGCTTATATTCAAATCTTTGTTACTCACTTTCAAATCCATCCATGGCATCACCTCCCCTTCATTAACCGATATCATCCAACCCATTCCTCCCAACAGAACAAGGAGATCCCTATCTACAAATGCACTACTAATCCCAAAGGCTTCAACAAAGTACACAACCGCAACATCTAACAGGGCATTCAGTATCTATGCCCCAAAATGTTGGAACGCATTACCACCAGGCATCCGTGCAATTACTGACCTAACACAATTCAGAAAGGCTCTCAAATTCCATTTATTTACACAGTACTACCAGATTAACCTAACCCCTACCTAATTGCCTCTCCTCTTACCTCCTCAAGATAACATCTCAACCCTACTGTACACATGTAACACCCTAAATTCTCAGCAATCAATCTCATTGTACATATGTAAGTAGTTCAGTTTGCATCCCCCGCGTTATCCAAGTTGTTACTCCTGTTCTCTGTAAAGCAAAACATGTTATCCAAGTTGTTACTCCTGTTCTATGTGAAGCCAAACAGTTTGTTATGGTCATTTTGTTGTATGTAAACCGCGCTGACAATAGTGCGGTATATAAGAAATTGTAATAAATAAATAAATAAATTGAGGTCCCAAGATACTGCAGGTGGGTTTGAGGATAAGCAAGCCCGCATGAAGTGAACAACTAAGGGCTATAAAAGGAAGGGTTTACCTTCCACACCACAATAGTAAGCTCCAATTACATTGAGGTGAACCCTTACAGAGTTGGACTTGAGTCCAGACTCAGACAGGTGTAGAAGGTATTCAAGCAGTGTATGTGGGACAGGCGAAAGGATCTATGGACCGTTCTCCAAACCTCTTCCACTTGAAAGCATAAGACCTTCTCTCATAGAGGCCCTCCTGGATGCCAAAAGGACATTGGTGACACCAACAGGCAGACTGAGCCTGGAAAAAAGTTAGCTTCTCAACATCCAAGTTGTGAGGACTAGGGATCTGATGCTGGGATGCAACACTGCACCACCCTCCTGCAAAATTAGATATGGTACTTGCCCTAAGACAACTGGTTCTTTACCCAGTCCTCAGGACACAACTAGCCAATCAAATTTTCAAGATAACTTTAATGAATATGCATAAAAACATGACAGTAGCAAAAAAGACTACAAAGCCTCTTTAGTCTGCTCTTCCATACCAACTATTATAGACCCTTTTTTCACGTTAGAGATCTTCCATATTGGTCCCATGCTTTCTTGAATTCAGAAACTGTCCTGGTCTCTACTACCAGTCCGACAACCTAGCAAGCAAACCATGTAAGAAGGTGGCCACAAACCAGTCTAGAGCATGGTATTGGTACAATGGATGTTTGCCGGATAGAGGAAACTTATACAATGATACATAGAGGTTTATCAGAATAGGACTGGAAAAATATTACATGGTTACGAGTATCTATTGAACCCCTGATGAAGGCAGTGCCAAAACACGGCCCTTTCAAGTTAGGTGTCGTGCATGCTAGGACCAATATATAATTAATAAAGGACTCCTATTTTGTACCAATACCATGCTCTAGACTGGTTTCTGGTCTCTACTACCTCCACTGGGAGGCTGTTCCACGCATCAAACACTCTTCCCATTAAGAAATATTTATGCATATTACTCCCCAGTCTATCTCCCTTTCACCTTCATCCTATGCCCCCTCATTGCAGAGTATTCTTTCCATTGAAAGAGGCTCTCCCCTCCTGTGAATTTATGTCACGGAGGTATTTAAACACCTTCATCATATCTCCTCTCTCCCGCCTTTCCTCTAAAGCATATATATTGAGATCTTTAAATCTGTTCCCATATGCATTATGATGAAATCCACTAATCATTTTGGTAGCCACCATCTGCACAGACTCCATCCTGTTTATACGTTTTGAAAGTGTGGTCTCTAGAATTGCACACAATACTCCAAATGAGGGACGAGTAGCCTAGTGGTTGGGGCAAGGTACTTCAGGCCGGAAGGTTGGGGGTTCAAATCCCACTAGAGGACAGCAACCTTGGGCCAGAAGGACTGGGGTTTCTAGTTCCACAGATGCTCCTTGTGGTCTTGGGCAAGCCACTTAACCCTCCATTGCCCATGTTCCCTGTAAGTATTAGTGTATGTGTCTCATATCCCCACGTGTTAAATGTATCCCCCAATTGTGTTGTGACCGCTTTGATTGAAGGATAAGGCGGTATACAAAACTGTCTAAATAAATAAATAAATGAGGTCTCATCAAAGACTTATACAGAGGCACTATCATCACCTTCCTTCTGGTCATTCCTCTATGAATGCACCCAAGCATCCTTCTGGCTTTTGCCATTGCTTTTTCTATCTATTTAGCCACTTTAAGATCAGAAACAATCACCCCCAGGTCCTGCTCTTCTTTTGTGGACAGAAGTACTTCACCCCATATATTGTACCACTCCCTTGGATTTTTGCAGCCCAAATGCATGACCCTGTATTTTTTAGCTTTAAATCTTAGCTGCCAAATTCTCGACCACTCTTCAAGCTTAGCTAGATCTCTCATCAACTCCTGTCTGGGCATCTACTCTATTGCAGATTTTGATATCCTCAATATCACTTACAGAAATGTTAAAAAGAATCCGACCAAGGACAGATTCCTGCGGCACACCACTGGTTACATCCTTCTCCTCAGAGTAAATTCCATTTACCTATACCCTTTGTCGCCTCCCCCTTAACCAATTTCTAACCCAGTCACTTTAGGGTCTACTCCTAGGATGCTCAATTTATTTATAAAAGTCGGTCTGTGCAGAATGGTGTCAAAGGCTTTACTGAAATCTAAGTACACCACATCTAAGGCTTTCCTTCAGTCCAGCTCTCTGGTCGCCCAAAGTAGTTAATTAAATTTGTCTGACAAGACCTGCCCCTAGTAAAACCATGCTGCCTCGGATCCTGCAAGCCACTGGACTCCAGAAACCTCACTATCCTCTGTTTTAGCAGCGTTTATATTAATTTACTCACCAGAGAGGTCAGACTAACCGGCCTGTAGTTCTCAATCTTATTGTTACTTCCACTTTTGTGAAAAGGAACCACATAAGCTTTTCTCTAGTCCTCTGGGACCATTCCTGACTCTAAAGCAGCACGGAAAAGGTTAGACAGTGGAGCTGATAAAACTTCCCCAGGTTCTTCCAATACTCTCAAATGTATCCCATCTGGCCCCATTGCTTTGTCTACTTCTAGTTTAGCTAGTTCCTCACAAACACAGTCTTCTGAAAATTGTTCAAGATCCCCTTTGTTACTGTTCTTATTTGTGAATGTTTTCAGAGGTCCTGCTCCTGACCCGTCATCTGTGAACACAGTTGTTGAACTATTCCACTTTATCCTCAGCAGCTTTTACATATTCCTCCCCTTCACCTTGGAGTATGACAATACCACTTTTGCACTTCCTCCTCACACTAACATATCTGAAAAATGTTGTCCCCCATTTTACTGTATTGGCTATTTTTTCTTCTATTTGTATCTTTGCTCTCCTGACTACTTTCCTAGCTTCTCTAGGTTTTCCCCCACAATATATTGATGCATGTCTTCCTCATTCTGTGATCTGTTGTATTTCATGAAGGCCTCCCTCTTCTTTTTTACCTTTTCAGCTACTTCTTTTAAGAACCATAGTGACCTCCTTTTCCATTTACATTTATTTACTTTCCTAACAAAATGATTTATTGCCCTTAAAATACCCCCTTTCAGTTTTACCCATTGTTTTTCTACATCCCCCAGCTGTTCCCATCCCGCTAATGACTCCTTGAGGTTTTGTCCTATCTTGGCAAAAGTAGTTTTCCTAAAGTCTAGGACCCTCACATTTGAGTGAACTTTATCAGCCCTAGTCCTAATACTGAACCACACCATCTGGTCATCACTGGATGTGAGATGAATCCCACACCATAACAGAAACACTTTCCCCATTGGTAAGCATCAGGCCCAGTATGCCCCCCCTCCCCTCACGCATGGATTCCGTTACCAGTTGCTGGAATAATTCTCTCTGCAGAGAATCCAAGATCTCCTTACTTCTAGATGACACCACAGCAGAGATGCGCCAATCAACAGCCAGCATATTGAAATCACGAATCAGTAGCACTTCTCCTTTCATCGCAATACTGTGAATGCCTTCAATTAAATCTGTTTACTTCTTCTGTTTGTGAAGGAGATCTGTATCTCATACCAATGCAAATGGATTTCTCATTCTCTTTCTATTTTAACCCACAGTGCCTCCTCCTTCCTTTGCAAGTCCTTTAATTCTTGAGCACTAATATGTTGTTTTTTTTTTTACATATGCCACTTCTCCTCCCCTTCTTCCTACTCAGTCCTTCCTGAATAAAGTATAGCCCAGTATAATTAAGTCAGCCTCTTCCATTAGAGCAATAACATCTGGGATCTTATTTGCCATACTACAGGCATTATTGCACACTGCTTTCCAGATATTGACCCTTTTACACATTTCTACAGAGGTATTAAATGTTTCATGTAACTGAGGGCTTCTACTTACCTGTGAGCTTTCTTCACCCATCCCTAATGGATCTAGTTTAAAGACCTCTTTAGTATGTTGGCCAGTCTGCTGAGGAAGACACTTTGACCCTTCTTGGATAGGTGGACACATCTCTGCTCAGAGGTCCTTGGAAAATAATCTTATGGTCCAGGAAACCAAAACACTCAATGACACCATCCACGCAGCCATGCATTCATCTTCAGGATGCAAACTTCTCTGTCTTGGTCTTTACTCTCAACAGGAAGGACTGAGGAGACCACCACCTGTGCACCTAGCTGCTTCACCCTCTCTCCCAGAACCATGAAGTCTCACTTGATATGCTTGGAGGGATACCTGGCAGTATCATTTGTGCAGACATGGATGAGCATCATTGGATAATGGCCAGTATTTATTTATTTAACAAACATTTCTATACCGCGCTTTCCACATGATCAAGCGTGGTTTACATGGAACAGAAATACTGAATAGAACAATGAACGCATTTTTATTCAGTTACAGTAGGCTTGATGAGTCCGGGCAAACTCTGCCTAACATCTCTGATTTTGGCCCCTGGCAAACAGCACACCTCTGACATCAAATCTGATTGGCAGATGGATGCCTCAGTATCCCTAAGAAGCAAGTCACCAACCACCACTACCCTTCGCTTCCTTGTTGTCACTGATTCTGCAACTTTGGAGTGCCTGAGCTCTGGTTCTTCCCGTTCCTAGGATGTTTTCACCTCCTCCACTTCCAGGGCTACATACTGGTTCTTCAATTTGAGAGCTGGAGGAGGAATTGCCGATTCTGCAGTCTGGTGACTGGTGTCCAACTCTCTTCATTTCTGTAGCATACCATCTTCATCTCTGTCAGAGAGTTTGGATGCCTCAAGAACCATCTCAACAATGTATTTCTTGCTGTCATGGATGCTTCTCAGCCTTGCCACCTCCTTCTGCAAGTTCTTCCACTTGTTTCATGAGGGCTTCAAGCTTGCAGGAATCATTCACATGGAACTCGTCCCTTGACTGGGATTGGGCTATCCATCCGGACAGAGGCAGAAACTAACTGGGGCAACAGCTTTGGCAACATTATACTTCCCAGCCATAGTTAGTTGTTTGAGCAGTGGTACCTGTTGAAGGAACTGAGAAAGGCCTACCATGCACTGCTTCCATTCAGAAGCGGCCCAAGGGGGGTGGGTGCGGAGACTCGGTGCGGGGGCTCATTTGCATAAGGGGCCTCATTTGTATAAATATTTGCATAATGTTAACATGCACTAATGTTTAGTAAACATGCCTCTTAATGAGTGTATGGATAAAGAAAGCCTACCAGATTTCTACATTACTATACTCCAGTGCCAACTGCCAGGCACATTAGGAAGTACTACAAACACTGTCCATTTAGAACCCATAGCAAACCTGCTGTATTATAAGAGTACTACCAGGACTCAAAGCACCATATCCTACCTCTCAAAAAGCAACATTGCGAATATTAAACCAATACACCTCAGAGAAAGAGTAGTTACTCACCTGTAACAGGTGTTCTCCAGGAGCAGCAGGAATCAGTCCTCACATATGGGTGACATCGACGTCAATGGAGCCCTTGCGGAGCATTTCCCCAGCTTTCCAAGAAAGCCTTTGGGAATGCAGGCATGCATGCGCGGTTCCCTTCCCGCCTAAAGGTGCCATCTTGCTCAGTCAAATGACATTGCTAACAGCACACAAAAATGTAAAAATAAACTATGTACAACTGCAACTCCCAGGGGAGGAGGGAGGGTTGTGAGGACTGATTCCTGCTGCTCCTGGAGAACACCTGTTACAGGTGAGTAACTACTCTTTCTCCAGGACCAAGCAGGAAGTCAGTCCTCACATATGGGTGACTCCCTAGCTCTGGGCTACCAAGGAAACCAGGCTGAACAAGAAAACTCCCTCTAGTCCCAGCATCAAAGAAAGGCTTTTCACTGACAGAACCTCCACCGGTAGCCCAACGGAGGGCTGGAGGGCAGGAGTTGCCTAAACCTCAAAGAGATTCCGGAGTACTGCCTGGCCAAAAGCACTGTCCCTACGGGACTCCCTTTCCGCAAAGGTCTGGCTTGAGGACCAAGTTGCAGCCCTGCAGATGTCCACCAACGGTACAGAGCGGAGGTGAGCCACTGAGGCAGCCATTGCCCTGACACGATGGGCCGTGACCCGACCCTGCAAAGGAAGGTCAGCCGCCCTGTAAGCCCAGGGTGGACAAGGTATGCTTGGACACAGCTAACCCCAAATTATTAGGGTCAAAAGATATGAAGAGCTGAGTAGCCCTTCTATGCCCCTGCGTACGGTCAAGGTAGAAGGATAAGGCCCTCCTACAGTCCAGGGTATGCAGAACTGCTTCAGCCTGGCTTGCATGAGGCCTAGGGAAGAATGTTGGAAGAACCACCTCTTGGTTAAGGTGGAAGGAGGAGACAACTTTTCGGAGGAACTTTGGATGAGTCCTAAGGACTACCCTGTTCCTATAAAAGCGGGTGTAAGGCCTGTCACAGACCAGGGCCTGAAGCTCACTCACTCGCCTGGCTGAGGTTAGGGCTATCAAGAAGAGTGTCTTCCAGGACAGGAAGCGTAGAGGGCAATAGCCATCGGCTCAAAAGGTGGGCGAGTCAGTTGCTGCAAGACCACATTCAACTCCCACTCAGGAGCAGGACGACGGATTGGAGGCTTGAGCAAGAGCAAGCCTCTGAGAAACCGGGACACGAAGAGGTGAACCGACAGAGAATGTCCTTCCACCAGTGAGTGGTGAGCTGCTAGAGCTGAGGTGTGACCCCTTACAGAGTTGGACTTAAGTCCCTGATTTGATAAGTGCAGTAAGTACTGAAGCACTACTGGTACAGTACAGGAGAAGGGATCTTCTGTATGTAGCTGACACCACACAGAAAACCTTTTCCATTTCAGAGCATAGGTTTTCCTAGTGGAGTTTCCTAGAGGCTAGGACAACCTCCTCAACTTCCTGAGGTAGGCCCCAGGGAGCCAAAACTACCCTTGCAGCCTCCAGGCCATCAAATTGAGAGCTTTGAGATTGGGGTGCAGAAGGGAACCATGATCCTGAGAGAGAAGGTCGGGTTGCAACCCCAGAGGCAGTGGGGGATCCACTGCCAGCTGAAGCAGAAGTGGAAACCAAGGCTGTCTCGGCCACCTGGGAGCCACCAGCAGAACAGAGGCCTTGTCCTGAAGAATTTTGAAGAGGTTTCGGGCCACCAAGGGTGTGGGAGGAAACGCATACAGGAGGCCCTGAGACCTGGGAATCAGAAAAGCATCTGCTGCTATCCGCAGAGGATGCGGTTGCCTGAAGCAGAACTTTGGGAGCTGTTTGTTCAGTGGACTGGCAAACAGATCTATGGATGGAAGTCCCCATTGCAGGAAAATCTTCTGAACCACCAAAGGATGGAGCTGCCACTCGTGGGGCTACAGAATCCTGCTCAACCTGTCGGCCAGGTAGTTTTCCTGGCCAGGTAGATACACAGCCTTGAGGAGCATTTTGTGTCTGAGGGCAAACAAGCAAAGGTCCTGTGCTTCCTGACAAAGGAGCCTGGACCCAGTTCCACCCTGCTTGTTCACATAAAACATGGCTACCTGGTTGTCTGTTTGAACTAGGACAGAATGATGAGCCAGGGTTGGAGAGAAAGTTTTGAGGGCTAACCGAATAGCCCTGAGTTCCAGTAGATTGACTTGCTGTGCGGCCTCCCAGGGAGACCACAGGCCCTGGGTACACTTGCCGAGACAATGAGCCCCCCAGCCCTGCAGGGAGGCATCCATGGTTAACACCACTGTGAACCCAGGAATCTGAAAAGGCACCCCTTGCAGTAGATTGGGTGGGTGCAGCCACCAGCAGAGGGAGTTCAGGAATTGTCTGGACACCCTTATCCTGTCTCTGAGGCTGCCTGTGGCTTGTGACCACTGAGTCCGAAGGCACCACTGTGCAGGCCTCATATGGAGCCTGACAATGGGGGTCACATGCACTGTCGAAGCCATGTGCCCAAGAAGCCTCAGGCAGAGTCTGGCGGAGACCAGTGACCTGCTGAGAAACTGGTTTGTTAAGTTTAGCAGTCTTTGAGCTCTGTCTTCTAGCAAGAACGCCTTTGCCAGCAGAGAGTCTAGCCTTGCCCCTATGAACTCCAAGTTCTGGGAGGGGAGCAAAGTGGACTTTGCGAAGTTTACTACAAACCCCAGGTCTTGAAGAAGAGCAATAGTTCTGAGGGTGGCCTGCCGGGCCTCCTGGCACGTCTGACCCCAGATGAGCCAGTCGTCCAGATAGAGGAAGACAAAGATTCCCTGATTCCTCAGGTAGGCTGCCACCACTGCCAGGCATTTAGTAAAGACCCTGGGAGCGGAGGTGAGGCCAAAAGGCAGTACTCTGTACTGATAATGGTTTCCTCCCACCATGAACCTGAGGTACTTTCTGTGGTCTGGATGAATGAGGATGAGAGTGTATGCATCCTTTAGATCTAAGGAGCATAGCAAATCTCCCTGCTGGAGGTAGGGCAGAAGTGTTCCAAGAGTAATCATCTTGAACTTTTCCTTCTCTAGGAATTTGTTGAGATTTCTGAGGTCCAGAATAGGCCGAAGGCCAATGGTTCTTTTGGGTACCAGGAAATACCTGGAGTAGACCCTGTAAGCAGGGAGGCACAGGCTCCACTGCCCTGTCCACTAACAGACCTTGGAGCTCCTGAAGGAGAAGATGTGTGTGCAGGGGAGGCCTTGGAGGTTCCCCTGGAAAGTATGGAGGAGGCAGCTGGTGGAAGTGTAGCAGGTAGCCCTTGTGGACTATGCTTAACACCCAACTGTCTCCAGTGATGAGTGGCCACTTGTGGGCAAACAGGGCAAGGCGACCTCCTGTGCAGGGTTGAGAGAGCAGGGACGGAGAGGCTATGCCTAAAGAGTCAAAAAAACCCACCCTGCTGAGTGGGAGTAGGGGCCGGAGGCTTGGGAGTCCTCTGCCTACGGGGCCCATTACCCTGACCCTTGGCCTGCTGACCCTGAGGGGCAGCTTGGGCAGCCTGGTACTGTGGGTACTGTTTGTAGGCAGGGCCCTTCCTCGGGTAAAAGGGCTTTTTACCCGAGCCCTTCTTTTTGTGAGACGGGGCAGAAGTCTTTCTAGACAGCCTTGTCCTCGTGAGGTGCTCGGTTTCGAGCTGTGTGGCCTTCTCGGTCTGGGCTTGCCAAAAAGGTTCTCACCTTGGCAAGGGACATCGACCAACTTGTCCTGAACCCATGGCTCGAGGTCCGATGACTGCAGCCATGCCTGGCGTCGAGCCACGATGCCGGCTGCCGCAACACGGGCCGAAGCCTCGAAGCCATCGTAGGCAGCGCGGAACAAACTTGGAGCTTTCCCGGATCCCCGAGGACAAGGACTTGAACCTCTGCAAGGGTTCCCCAGAGAGACCACCAGAGAACCTGGCCAGCTCCTTGGCCAGGCCTCGCAAGTACATGCCCATGTACAGCTGGTAAGACTGGACAAGGCAAGCAAGCATCGAGCCCTGGAAGCACTTTCTACCAAAACCATCAAGGTTCCAGGCCTCCCTGCCAGGGGGCACCGCTGAGTGCATCTTCTGACTTCTCAGGCGATGCATGGTTGATTCCACCACCATGGAATGGTGTGGTAGCTGCGCCTTCTGAAAGCCAGGGCTCTTCCAGAGTCGATAGATAGAATCAACCCACTTGCTTAGAACCGGAGCCGAGGCCAGTGCCTCCCACATCCGGAAGATGAGCCGTTCCAGCATCGGAGGAACCGGAACAGTAAAGGCCTCCTTCGGAGGAAAGTCATACTGTAGGGCCTCGAGCTCCTCTGGGTCCGCAGGGATAGCCAACGCAATGGCCATATCCCGGACGAACTCCGAGAACCGGGTATCCTCCGGGGGGGGGATCTACTCCGGGGCTCAGACTGCGGTGAGTCCGATGGGACGCACAGAGTCCTGAAGGTGTCGGGGGACTCCTCGTCCTCTGTCTCCCAGGCGGACTCATCCGATGAGGAATCGGGGTCTGACCGCGCAGGGCCTGTGAGCACCCACCCCGACGCCGAAGGCACCGGCGTCGACGCCCTCGGTCCCGAACGGGAGGTCGAGGGAGACCGCGACCGAGGTCGACCTCGAGCCTTCATGGTCTCGAGTATCGGCTCGGTCTCCAGGGTCGACTTCGACATCGATGTCCCGGCGGTCGGGGCAGATGCGCCAGACAAGCTGGCCATCAGTGCCCACTGCTGTTCCATGAAGGCAGATAGTCTGCTCTCCAAGGCTGTCAGCTTGAGACCCAGCTCAGGAGACTCAGCAGCCACCGACTTGGGCCCCGGTGGCGCCGGGCCCGACGTCCGCTCTCTGGGAGGAGAGTCCATGAGGACTACAGGACTTACGTGTCCAGCAGACTCCGGCTCCACTCGAGGTACTTTGGGAGGCTTCTCCTGTTCCACGGGCCCGGGGCGACGGTCGGGGGTCTGAGACCTAGCTCTCGAGGAGCCAGGGACCTCTTCCGACGACGCTCTCGCGAGCCGCTTCTTCCTCTTTCGTTCCCGGTCAGGGGACCCCCTGTCCGAGGAGCCCCGACAGTGCTCGGGAACCGATTCCCGAGATGTCGAGGCCTCAGACGAGGTCCGGGCCCGGCCGGTGGCTGAGTCAGAGAAAAGCCTTTCCTTTTGGTGCTGACGACTTCGAAGCGCCTTGGAAGACATTTTTCCACATGGTCCACAGGTCTTAGGATCGTGGTCAGGACCGAGGCACCGAAGGCAGCAGTCGTGTGTGTCGGTGAGAGACATTAGCTTCTTGCACCGATCACACTTTTTGAACCCACTGGAAGCCATCGGGGAAAAAAGAGTCTCCGCGAGGTCAAAGGACCGGCCTTCCAGGGAAAAAGAAAAAAAGGGTGCGAACGCCAGCCACGAAGGGCAAAAACCGAAAAAATAAGATCGGGCTCGATACCAGTGTACCGAACCCGGCGGTAGGGGAACCGGCGTCGAACCCGAGAAAAAAGAGCGAAGGAATCGCGAAAAAATCTAACTATTTTCCGGGAGGACTAGGACACACGTCCGATGGGCTTCACGGAAAAAAAGAGACTGAGCAAGATGGCACCTTTAGGCGGGAAGGAAACCGCGCATGCGTGTCTGCATTCCCAAAGGCTTTCTTGGAAAGCTGGGGAAATGCTCCGCAAGGGCTCTATCGACGTCGATGTCACCCATATGTGAGGACTGACTTCCTGCTTGGTCCTGGAGAATACCAATGAATCTTCTACTAGGGAAAGAGAACAAGTGACACTGTCAAACAAACTACATTAACAGAATACCTCAGCTCTGTTGCACATGCACAACATAGACCATCACCAAACACAGAACAAGGTATCACAATTTAGAAATAGGAAGACAATAATTAAACTGGGAACCCCAAAAGCCAAACTTGGAATGTACAACACCACTGCAGAAATAAAACTATAAATTAACTTCCAATTGTACTAAACAAAATACAGACGTTAAAGACGCACAATTCCCAGAGCTGACATATTCCAATTAATAAATTCAAAATAAAGTATTTTTCTACCTTTTGTTGTCTGGGCATTTTATTTTTCAGTTGCAATTGCTCCAGTCACTTTCTTCTGGTTTCTTCGTGTCTTCAGCTAACTCTCCATTGTCCGCTGTCCATTTGTCCTTTCTTCTCTCCTAGTTTTTTCCATTCTCTCTACATCTGCTTTAACATACTGATTTTTCTCCTTTTGCTCTTTCCTCCATCTCTTTCTTTATTCTTTTCATCTACTCAAATTTTAAACCTCCATCCTTAATCCCCACTTACTCTCCCCAATACCCAGCCAATCGTAGATTTTTCTGCCCTCCCACACAAAATATTTTTTCCCCTCTCCATTTCACTCTCCAGCGCCATCCCATTCTAGTCCTCCCCCAACAAAAGCTCCCTTCTAGTCCCCGCATCAGCCCATTTCAAGTCCTAGCACCCCCCCCACTAAGCCCATTTCCAGTCCAAGCCCCCACCCCATCAATTATTTCCAGTTCAAGCCCCCCCTCCAACTCAGCCCATTTCCAGTCCTAGCTCCCTCCCCAGCCCATTACCAGTCCAAGCCCCCCCCTCCCCTCTCGAAGAGCCCCGCGGCTATCTAAAATACTTCAGAAGGAGCCAGAGAGGCCCTGTCTGACCTCTAACAGCTGCCAAAGTGAAGCGTGTCTTTTTCCTTCACTTCAGCAGCTGTACTGAAGTTTAGAACGCTGCCGTGCTGAGCACCGGGAAACAGGGAGTCCCCTTTGACTTCAGCGCGGCAGCATCCTAAACTTCAGTACAGCTGCCGAAGTGAAGGAAAAAGACGTGCTTCACTTCGGCAGCTGTTAGAGGTAAGCTGGGGCCTCTCCGGCTCCCTCTAAAGCTGCACTGCCTGCCATCAATGTGGGATGTTGTTGGCTTGGGCCCCCCTGAAGCGCAGGGCCCTGGGTGAACAACATTCTCGCACAATAGACGGGCAGGACCTGCTTCCATTGTATGTAAATCTCTCATGCATATTCACTGAAGGACTACAAAAGGGGACTGCTACTTCTGGAGAGAGATCTGCAATTGTAAGTATTTACTTCAGGGAATTTTTCTAAATCTTGGGGAAAAAGGAATTATTTAGATTAAAGCTGATTAATCTGTGAACCCAATGTATTTGTTAAATCAGTCAGGGCCTAGTAGCAGCAAATAGCTTTCAGTTTAAATTTAAAACACAGAAGAGAGCTTTCTGGTTAAATTTAGAACCCAAGACTCCCTCTTATCCAAGTAAGTGCTGTGGGACTCCCCCTGGAGATTGGTCACAGATTACCTTAGAAGCACAGGACAGGGTACTGTGTAAGAGCCAGCTTTTAATAAGTCTTCTTTCCCTCCCTCTCTCCCCGACACCCATCTGTCCCTGGGATAATCGTAGCTTTATAGGTGCTTAAACCTCTTATAGAAAAGGAGGTGCCATATTCACTCTCAGGTGCAGCTGTTTATTCTCATCAGCATACATTAAGGACCTGAGATTAAACAAACGTCAGTTGAACCAAGTACATTAAACGTATTAGATATAGTTTTATTAGTATAAGTATCCCCAGCAACCAATGTTCCCTCTAATTTTCTGTAGACCGTGTGCGCATAAAATATCAGCTGTGCAGCTTTTGAAGGAAGGTTAAATTTTTGTGCGCCACATAACGACACTCGGAGTTATATACTTTAAAATTTGACTACACGTCAGAATACAGTATGTACACCACATTGATTTTAATCAAATTAAATGAAAATAGACGATTACTAAATGAAGCAGAAAATTTCTAGTAATTACAAACACAACTTTTAAATTTTAAGACATCTGTGTTGTTTCTATCAGAATCAGAACCGTAATTTTTGTGCGCTCTGTTGTAAAGTATGTGCGCTCGCTCGGTGAGGTGTGTGCGTGCGCACACGCGCACAGCTTAGAGGGAACAGTGCCAGTAACCCTTAGTAAGTAAAGAACTTAAACATCTAAACACAACCTTAAAACTAAGATGCAGACAGCAGTCCAGCAGTGAGATGGGGGATTTCCAGTCTTTTGTATTGAGTGTCACATGTATGGTTTTCTCCCAGTTGGTGAGGGGTCTTACGTGTGCACAAGGTGCAAGGAGCTCTTTGCTCTCAGGGAACGAGTCCAATCTCAGGAGGCAAGAGTAGCAGACTTGGAAGACATAAGGAAGACAGAGAGGTACATGGATAAGACCTACAGGGATATAGTCCTGAAGTCCCACCTCCAGTCTGGCAGCATCGCTATTGCCATGGAGGAAAGAGGTCACGTGACAGGAGAATATTACCCTGGTGCAGCAGGAAGTGATCCTATAGCTAGGGCATGTCCTCCAGGTGTTGTAAAATCCTCTTGCACCAAGGAAGTTTCTCCAGGGCCATGTGTCCATGAGGGAAGGGTTAGGACAGCCATTATAGCTGGTGATTTGATCATTAAGCATGTAGCTAGCTGAGTGGCTGGTGGACGTGAGGATCACCTGGTAACATGCCTGCCTGGTGTGAAGGTAGCAGACCTCACGCGCCACCTAGTCAAGGTCTTAGATAGTGCTGGGGAGGAGTCTGCTGTCTTGGTACATGTCGGTACCAATGATATAGGAAAACATGGTAGGGAGGTTCTGGAGGCTACATTTAGGCTTTTAGATAGGAAGTTGAAATCCAGAACTTCCAGGGTAGCATTCTCCAATGCTTCACGTGCCATGTGCAGGACCCAAAAGGCAGGCAGAGCTCTGGAGTCTCAATGTGTGGATGAGACAATGGTGCAAGGATGAGGGTTTTGGATTTGTTAGGAACTGGGGAACATTCTGGGGAAAGAAGGGGCTCTTCCGAAGGGATGGGCTTCACCTTAACCGGGATGGAACCAGGCTGCTGGCCTTAACCTTTAAAAAGGAGATAGAGCAGTTTTTAAACTAGATAATAGGGGAAAGCCAACAGTCGCCAAAAAGCGCATGGTTCGGAACAATGTATCCTTGAAGGATACTACCAAAAAAATGAAGTTAGGGCACATCAGCAGAAGGGTTCCAATAAAGATAAAGGTAACCCAAATGCCCCTGAGTACAGAGCAGACAGAGCTTAAAGATTCCAAATTACCCCTGTCTACCAATAACCAGATTAATATGAATAAAATAGTGCACTAAAATGCTTGTATGCAAATGCTAGAAGTCTAAAAAATAAGATGGGAGAGTTAGAATATATAGCACTAAATGAGAAGTTAGGTATGATTAGTATCCCAGACATGGTAAAAGGAGGACAACCAGTGGGACACTGATACCTGGGTACAAACTACAGTATATCATAATGATAAAGCTGATCAAATTAGTGGAGGGGTTGCCCTCTATGTTGGAGAGGGCATTCAGTCACAAAGGATTCAAGTTTTGCAGGAAACAAAATTTGCTGTAGAATCTCTATGGATTGAAATTCCATGTAAAAAGGAGAAGGCGATGGCAGTGGGGTTGTACTATTGACCACCTGGCCAGAATGAACAAATGGATGATGAAATGCTCAAAGAAATCAGGGAAGCTAACAAAAGTTACAGAACAGTAATAACAATGGGTGATTTCAATTACAGGACATGCTAGGGAGAATGATGAAATAAATGACTGCTTCTTGGAGCAGCTGGTTCATGAACCAACCAGAGGGGAAGCCATTTTGGACTTAGTCCTTAGTGGAACACCAGATCTGGTACAAGAGATAAGGGTGTTGGTGCCACTTGGCAATAGTGATCATAGCATGATCGCGTTTGATTTAATTAATGGAGGAGGAAAGGTAATGAAATCCACAGTACTACCTCTTAACTTTCAAAAGAGAGACTATAATAAAATGAGGAAAATAGTTAAGAAAAAACTAAAAGGAGCAGTTGCAAAGGTTAAAGACTTACATCAAGCTTGGGTGTTGTTTAAAAATACTATCTTGGAAGCCCAAACCAGCTGTATTCCATGCTTTAAGAAAAGTGGAAGGAAGTCCAAAAAACTGCCAGCATGGTTTAAAGGTGAGGTCAGAGAGGCTGCTGTTGCCAAAACAGTATTTTTAAGGAAATGAAAAAAAGAGCCAAATGACAAAAACGGGAAACAGCACAAGCACGGGCAAGTTAAATGCAAGGCATTGATAAGGCAGGCAAAGAGAGAATTTGAGAAGAAACTTGCTGTGGAAGCAAAAACACGTAATAAAGACTCTTTCAAGTACATTTGTAACAAAAAACCTGTGAGAGAGTCAGTTGGACTATTAGATGATAGAAGGGTAAAAGTAGCAGTAAGAGGGAACAAGGCTATAGTGGAGAGACTGAATGAATTCTTTGCTTCGGTCTTTACTGAGGAAGATGTAGGGATGTTACCCATGACTGAAGTGGTATTTAAAGGTAATACTGTGGAAGAATTGAAAGAAATATTGTTATACTGGGAAGATGTATTACAACTATTTGATAAACTATAGAGTAACAAATCACCTGGACTGGATGGTATACATCCAAGGGTGTTGAAAGAACTGAAATATGAGATTGCAGACCTGCTATTAGTAATCTGTGAACTATCATTAAAATCATCTAATACCTGAAGAATGGAGGATCGCCAATATAACGCCAATTTTTAAAAGGGTTCCAGGGATGGTCCGGGAAACTACAAAACGGTGAGCCTGACATCAATACTGGGAAAAATGGTAGAAACTATCATAAATAACAAAAATAGTGAACATGTAGATAGTCATGGCTTAAAGGGAGACAGCCAACATGGCTTTAGACAAGGAAGATCTTGTCTTACTAATCTGTTATGTTTTTTTGAAGGCGTAAATAAACAGGTAGACAAAGGTGCGTCGGTTGATATAATATATCTGGACTTTCAGAAAGCCTTTGACAAGGTCCCTCATCAGAGACTTTTGGCAAAAGCAAAAAGTTATGGTATAGGAGGCAGTGTACTATTGTGGATCAGGAACTGGTTAAAAGATAGAAAGCAGAGGGTAGGGCTAAATGGCTAATTTTCCCAATGGAGAAAGGTGAATAGTGTACCCCAGGGATCTGTGCTGGGTCCGCTGCTTTTTGACATTTATTTATTTATTTATCTGTATTTATATCCCGCTTTTCACCGGGTCAAAGCGGTGGGACATATAACAGGGGGGTGGGGAGTCAAAAGTGTGGGGGGGGGCCATCACCGGGGGCTCAACATTAATGATTTAGGATGGACATAGAGACTGACAAGATAGACAGTTATTGGTCTGAGGATCTTGAAGAGAATAGGGGTTCCTATTCAGAGATGTTCTTGGAATAGGATGGTTTTTAGCTGCTTTTTGAATGAAGGGAGATCATCGTTGTTCTTGATGTGGTTTGGTAGAGAGTTCCAGAGGGATGGGGCATAGAGTTCAAAGGCTCTGTTGCAGGTCCGTTGTGTTGCTTTGGTTCTTTTGTGGGGGACGGCAATGGAGCTGTTGGAGGATTGTCTGGTTGTTCTGCTGTGGGTTGGGCGAGGTAGTAGGGTGTGGAGTGGGGTGCCTTGTGTTTGGTGGATGGTTTTGTGGGTGAGTAGAAGAGCTTTGTACTTGATTCTTGCTTCGATGGGGAGAATATAAAGGTCTCTTAGAATTGGGGTGATATGGTCCCGTTTCTTTGCGTTGTGAATTATTCTTGCCGTGGTGTTTAAGGCAGTTCGGAGGGGATTGGTTTGTGTGGCAGGTAGGCCATGGTAGATTATGTTGCAGTAGTCCAGATGAGGGAGTGTCAGAGCCTGCATTACTGTCCTGAAGTCCTGTAGTTCGAGGAGAGGTCGGAGACGTTGTACTGTTTTTGCCTTGTGGAATACAGTTCCGGTGGTCTTGTTGATTTGCTGTTTAAGGGTTAGGGCTTGGTCAATGATAATTCTGAGATATCTTATGTGTGGTTGTATTTGAATTTGCGTGGTTCCCATGGTGAGGTGAGTGGGTGGTTTGAAGTCTGGGTCTTTTGTCACTATAAGAGCTTCGGTCTTCTTTATGTTAATGGATAAGTTGTAGCCAGTTGGATACGTCGGTGAAGCAGGCTGATAGCTGGTCGTTTTTTGGGTCTGTGGTTGTAATTGGGGCGAAGAGCATTATGTCGTCGGCGTATATGTGGAAGTTGATGTTGTATGTGCGTATGACTGAACAGAGTGGACGGAGGTAGATGTTGAAAAGCATGGCTGATAATGTGGATCCTTGAGGTACACCTTGATGTTGCTGGAATGGGGGTGAGGTTGAGGTTTTGGTGTGGATCAGTTGCTGTTGGTTGGTTAGATAGGACCTGAACCATCGGAGTACAGTATCTTTGATCCCAATTGCTTGAAGTCTGTGGAGAAGGGTGTTATGGGAGATGGTGTCAAAGGCTGCTGATATATCCAGGAAAATTAGGATGTATCCGGAGTGTTTCTCTTGGGTTCCTATGATGAGGGTGTTCATCAGTGTGGTCATGAGTGTCTCGACCCCATGTAATGGTCGGAATCAGTGTTGCTGCGGGTCCAGTATATTGTTGACGTCCAGGTGTTCTTGAAGCTGACGGACTATCTTCTCGATTATCTTTGCGGTGAGTGTGAGGCTCGCTACTGGTCTGTAAGAGGCAGGGTCTAGGGGATCTAGGTTGTGCTTTTTTAGGGTTGGTCGAATGACTGTGGTCTTAAGGGCGTCTGGCATGTGTCCTTGGGTAAAGGATTCGTTTACAATATGGGTTAATGGTGTGCTCAGGTCTTCTTTGGTTTTCTTTATCCAGTCGGCAGGACAGGGGTCCAACGGGGAGGTGGTGGTGTTCAAGCAGGAGATGGTGGAAGATATTTCTTCTTTCAAGGTTTTGTCAAATGTATTCCAGTCGCTTTTCAGGGTGGGGTATGAATTTGTGTTGGTTGTTTCAGCATAGTGATGTAAGCTTTGTGGTTGCTGAAGCTGTTTGTATTGTCTGGCTAGAAGATCAGGGGGGATATCTGGCAGCTGGTCAGAGTTACTGAGTGCCCTTGTCAGTTTTTTGATAATTTGGAAGAGTTCTCGAGGTTTGTTTATGGCTGTTGTGATAATTTTGGTGTGGTAGGTTTTTTTGGCGTTGTCAATTTCTGAGTGGTACGCATTGAGTTCGTGGAGGTATTTTGCTTTGTCTTTGTCGCTTTTGGTTTTTCTCCATTTCCTTTCGGTTCTTCTAAGTTTGGTTTTCAGTTTTCGGAGGGTGGGGGTGAACCATCGGGCTTTTGAGGAGATGGGTCTGGTATTAGTCTCGTTTCTAGTTGTGCTGGCAGCTGAGGAGATTGTGGTATTAATAAATGACCTGGAAAAGGGAACAAGTGAGGTTATCAAATTTGCAGATAACACAAAACTATTTAAAGTTGTTAAAACCCATGAGGATTGTGGAAAATTGCAAGAGGATCTTGATAAATTGGAAGACTGAGCATCCAAATGGCAGATGAAGTTTAATGTGGACAAGTGCAAAGTTATGCACCTAGGAAAGAAAAACCCAAACTATGGTTACACGGATGCAAGGTACACATTAGGAACCACCACACAGAAAAAAGGTTTAGGTGTCATCGTGGATAACAGGTTAAAACTCTCTGCCCAGTGTGCAGTGGCGGCCAAGAGAGCAAATAGAATGCTAGGTATCATAAGAAAAGGAATGGAAAATAAAACAAAGGATATTATACTTTGAGTATTGTGTACAATTCTGGTCGCCGTATCTTAAAAAGGATATAGCGTTATTAGAAAAGGTACAGAGAAGAGCCCCCAAAATGGTAAAGGGGATGGAAGGATACCCCTATTAAGAAAGGCTAAAAAGGGTAGGGCTCTTCAACCTGGAAAAGAGACAGCTGAGGGGAGATATGATAGAGGTCTATAAATTAATGGAGTGGAACGGGTAAATGTAGATCGTTTGTTTACATCAGAATATAGAAAGACTAGGGGACATGCAATGAAGCTACAGGGTAAACTATTTAAGACTAATAAGAGGAAATATTTTTTCACTCAACGTGTAATCAAACTCTGGAATTTGTTACCGGAGGATGTAGTAAAAGCTGTTAGTGTAGCTGGGTTTAAAAAAGGTTTTGGACAAGTTCCTAGAGGAAAGGTCCATAAACCATTATTAAAAGGGACCTGGGATATCACTGCTTGACCCAGTACAAGCATTGTGGAACCTGTGTCTTATGGGGAAACTGCTAGGTACTTATGACCTAGATTGGCCGCTGTTGGAAACAGGATACTGGGCTTGATGGACCTTGGTCTGACCCAGTATGGCATATCTTATGTTCTTATGGTTATTCATTGTGGTTATTGTGAAAACCTAACGGAGTAGGTATGTCCCGAGGACTGGGTTGAGAACCCCTGTGCACTAGACGTATTGGATCCCAGAGAGTTCTAGCAGCCTATCATCCAAGTAGAGAAAAAGCTTTCCAAGCATCTTAGATTGCTTCTCAACGAGGTTAGCAGTTTCTTCAACTTTATCTCCGTAGAGATTTTCTCCATGGCATGGCACATTGGCAAGCTTATCCTGCACAGAAGGTTGCAAATCTGAAACCTGGAGACATGAGCATCTCCAGGCACAAATACTGTTGGCAGAAACTCTGTAAACTGTATTGAAAATATCAAAGCTTGCAAGGACCATGTATTTAGAGTAGTCTTTGCCATGGTTCACTAGGGAATGACAATTCTTGAGCTTCTCTGAAGGAAGAAACCCAGACATATCATCTAGGCTGCAAATGATGTCCCATAACAGCATGCCCATGTAGAGCTGGGAAAGAGGCCACGTAGGATGCAAGCATAGCATTCTGAAAAACCTTCCTCACAAAAGAATCCAGAGTCTGAGCCTCCTTCCTTGGGGCCCTGCAGTGCAAGATTAAGAGCTTCTGGACCTCTTGATAGCATATTAAATGTTGTGAGAAAGCTGGAAATTCTCAAATCCGGGAGCCTTCTGAACTCTGTATATGGCATCTATCTTTGTACTAACTGAAGATATAAGGGGAGGGAGGGTCGTCTCCCACATTCTCATCTGTAACCTCTGAAGTATGCAGTGCACGGGCACGGTCATTGCTTCCTTTGAGGGCTGTGGAGTATTGGAGGATTTCCAATTCTTCCGCCTTGGGTTCCTCCTCGGTCTTCAATGAAAATGGTATGGCCTTAGTCATATCCCTCACAAAATCTTGAATGGTCATATCCTCAGGAGGGGATCTGCATCTCTCATGAGGTGGAGAGGGATCAGAGGGGAGGGCTCTGGAGACCTATCCTCTGACAGGATTTCAGATTCACCTGTGAACCAGCCTTCTGAGTCTGACTCAGAAAGGTCATCAAAGTTTCTGAGTCTCTGCCTGGTTGACCCTCTTTTCCTTTTGGGATCCGGAGCTCCTTCAGAAGAGTTGATGCACCGATGACCTTTTAGGCATCTGAGGTGCAACTATCCCTAATGCACTGGAGTGTGATATCGGCCGGTCAGGAATCAATATGGGCCCTTTGATGCCCTGATATTGCTGCCTCTACCGCAGGCACTGTTAAGGATCATCAAGGCTTGATCAGACTCATGGCAAAGAGCACCATGATTCATTCCTTCTTTTGACAGCCTTCAGAAGGTGATTCTCCAAGTCTGCCATCTCCACAGGCAGAGGAGGACAGCAGAATCGGCCAATGTTCCCGGAATCTGACCGGGGGGGGGGGGGTTATCAGCTGACTAGTCTCAGTTATCAATAGGGCTGTTGCTGCCCCTCTGAATGTACTGAGGATAAACTTCCCCTCTCTTTGGGGCAGCTTGGAGGGGAGGCTTCTGTGAACCCTCAGTGCTCTCAGCACCATGCCTCGGAGAGCTCCAGCGTCAATGAACCTCAGCTTCTGCTCGATGTTAGACATCTTTACTCTTCAATGCCAACAGAGACAAAGCTGAATCCCTTCCTCATCATCGGGGAAATGTCAATGGATGACCAATGTTCAGGTGGTCTATGAGCACTCTTTTCCGAGTGGGCTCGAGAATTCCTGAATAGTGACACACTACCAGAGTCCAGTGCAGCCTGGGAATCCATCAAGACTGATGCTGTTGGACTGCATTTAGAAGTGCCAGAAATCCTTTTGCACTGCTTTTCTCAAACCTTAAGACCTCATGTTGTCATTTGGAGACACAAATTACAACAAAAAAGCTTATGGTCAGGTCCAAGCACTGGAGGCACCATTTATCATTCCCTCTTCTTCAACAAGCATGGGTTCAATATCATGGATTGGCACAGATGAATTTCCCAATGGAGCACTTTCAGGAGAATACTTGTTTCCCTGCTGTCTTTCAAGGTTATAGCTAGGGCATAGTTCAGTGTTCATACCTGAGCTTCCATTGCTGTTAGAGTTCCTCTCTATATAGCCTGGCCAGTATGTAGTCCAGTTCTTATGTCCAGCCTTCCAATCCAGATCCCTGGACACTGGATCTCTCTTCACATACCTTCTGGCACGGGTCTTAGGGTCCCTTCCACGTGCAGCCGTCTCCCTCACAGGTACCGTCTGGAGATTCCTAGCTCTGCAGCACCATTCCTCTGGCTTTCCCCAGTCCAATGGTGTAAGCTTGCCTTTGGAATGCCTTCCAGTATATGTACTGCTCTGGACTCCTTTAGACCTCCCAAAAGCTCTTCTCTTCTTTCTTCCAAAGGGTTTCTTGCCCTCTCTGTCCGTCCGCTCTGGCTTGTGCTTCTGATGATCCTCCAGATGATGAAGCTGTCCAAGATCATGAAGATTCTGAGGATCTCCCAGATGAAACTGAGGATAATTCTCTGTAGAATAAACTCTACCTTTATTCTGCTTAGATGAGTGCTCCACCTTAGCACAGCGCAGCTGTGCTGAATCAGGCCCTGCCCTTTGAGATGAGTGCTTGGGGATTACCTCATAGCCCTCCTGATTGAACACACGTTTCCTCACTTCAGCTCCTCTAATGGCTGTTGGAAACCTGGTGCATTCTGGGACTGGTAGTCTTTTATGGAAATATTCTGTTTTCTTATTTCTACCAGAACTGACAGGTTGCTTGTTCAGAGTCACTTCACCTTTACTATAGCTCCTTCCTAAGCTATGATAAGCTTCCTTATCACAGTGGACAGTTCCAATTGAGATTTCCTTGTAAATAGTGTAATGGTCTTGTCTGCTACTTGTTATATCTTATGAGCCAGACCAGTTAAAATTCTTCATAGATTTTAAAAAAAATCTGAGTTTCCAATTTCTACATAAGGGCCTTATGTTGAAAGGGAAATGTATAGTTATATTTGGTTGCATCATCTCCCTTTTTTGCCTTTGTTTCCAGTGCTGATGAAAATGCCTAGCTTTAGGGCTTACTCCTTGGTTCCCCAATACTGTGGCCTCTATATACTACTGATTTTCCTGTTTCTATGTAATTTTATTTTACTTTACTACAGTATTTTTCTTTGTCAAGAGTTAATGCTTAAAATTACTGTAATTTAATAATCAAAGTAAAAAAAAGTGAGCAAGCCTAAAATGCCAGGAATATCTTTGTTAGGTGGGCATACAGTGAGCTTTGCTCAGATATTTTAAGGTCACAAACACCTTTCAAATGTGTGGCTGTGGGAGCGGAGCCAGGCAGCACACGCCGGACAAAAGGAAGCCCGCTGCAGCAGCCAACTCTCTCCAGCTCACCTCGGGCTCTGTGCTCCCCGATCGGGGTCGAGCACACCTTAGCGGGACAACCATCCCTCCTGCTCAGGAGCCTCCAGCCCAATCGGGGCTGTGGGAGGCAGAGCCAGGCAGCACATGCCGGACAAAAGGAAGCCCGCCGCAGCAGACACCTCTCTCCAGCTCACCTCGGGCTCTGTGCTCCCCGATCGGGGTCGAGCACGCCTGAGCGGGACAACCATCCCTCCTGCTCAGGAGCCTCCAGCCCAATCGGGGCTGTGGGAGGCGGAGCCAGGCAGCACACGCCGGACAAAAGGAAGCCCGCCGTCAGGCGGGCCCGCGCCTGTCGGGCCCGCACCTGAGGGCCTCGCCAGAGGGCCCTTTGGTGTGGCCCTTAGGTGGAGGCACCCATGCAACACACCCACCCAGCAGAACCAGCTCGACCAGAAGAAGAAACATCTACACCTGCCGACTGAAAAGACACTATCCCGAGAAGTAAGAACCCACAAGAAAAGAGGTAACCCCGCCAGGGACCCCTCGACTAACTCACAACCACCTGCATCTGTTGCAACATTTGGAACACTTACAGTACCCAGTATTCATGTCCAGACTATCTCAGCCCCCAACCAGGCTGAACCATCCCACACTCATTAATTACTGCTCTGTTACATTCTTGAATCTGTTACCAACCTCTACAACTGTATAATACTGTCTGTCCCACGTTGCTTCCCCTGTGTTGAAATACTCCAGCCCTGCTCAGTGAACAACCGTCCCAGCCAGGACACATCACAATCACGATGCTCCCTATCTTCTCCCTAGCCCTCATCCTCCTCACTGCCCTGACCCCTAACCTTTCACTAGCACTCACGCCCCTCACCAATCACATTCCAATTCTCTACATCCACCATAGGAGACCATCTGGAAACCCCCACCACACCTCCGCAAGAACCAATTCCTTCCACCCACACCTTCTACACATCCCATTACAGCGCCTGAAGAATATCCAACAGGAGAAGATCAACAACCAACGCTTACTTAAGTGCGCCCTAATAAATGCGAGATCAATCCGCTCAAAATGGCCAGTAATCACCGACCTGATAACCCTCCATAACCTGGACATCATAATAACCGAATCATGGTTATCTGACAGTGACAATGTGCTAATCAACCAGATGTCGCCCCCCGGATTCTCGATCTTCGCCTGTCACCGAACCCACCAGAGAGGCGGAGGCACACTCATCCTCGCCAGATCCGAACTCCACTTTACCCTGAATTACTCAGCTAGCTCTACATATCTGGACACAGTCTCCATCTCAAATGAACAATGCTCAATCAACCTCATATACCGAGCCCCTTCCCCGCAACCGGATGACTTATCAATAATTGACCTAGCCTGCAACCCCCATAACCCACGATCCCTAAACTGGCTGCTGGGAGACTTCAACCTGCCCTCCCTACAGGATATATACTCATCAGCCTTTCTTGATGCAATGAACGAGCTGGGATATACCCAACTCATTAACGCCCCCACTCATGACAAGGGTGGCAAACTCGACCTGATATTCGCCCCCCAGACTGACGTCAATTCATCCCAGGACCTGCTGCATTCCATAACGCCCGTACCTTGGTCTGACCATCAACTAATTCTACTCAATTCCCACCTCGGTAATAACAAATCATGCACCCCCCCCCAGACCTAGCACAACACGTTTTCGACCCCTCGACAAGGATGAGGCCCTCAAGAAGATCCTACCTCTCCTTGCCACCGAATACCACGACCCTGATGAGTTAGTAGCCAACTGGAACGACGCCATCAGAACTGCTGCCCACATCCCACCCACCAACAAGAGCACAGTAAGACACGAACATGCACCATGGTACTCCCACGATCTTCGAGCATCACTCCTTCAGCTACGCAAACTAGAGAGGCAGTGGTGCCACGGCCGGACCCCAGAAGCACTCTGTATGTATTCCACTCACCTACAAATTCACTGAGAAAAAAACATGGAAAATAGAAAACAGTACCACTCAGAGCTATTGAAGCGATCACTAAACAGACCACACGATCTATTCAACATTGTGAAGTCCCTAACAGGTGATCCAGCTCCAGTTCACCCAACACCCCAAGCCACAAGACTATTCCAATTACCTTCAATTGAAGATGATACAATGCAACATGAGCACAACCACCATACCCACCTTCACCCCACATGCAGTCCCCCAAACCACCCCCCTGCACGGCTTCGCTAAAGTATCCAACAAGGAGATCATTGACACCATCTCGTCCATCAACCTTACCACCGCCCCCAATGATCCCTGCCCCGCAAGCTGGATCAAAGAGCTACGCCATGACCTCAGCCCAACCATCTGCAAAATCCTGAACCAGTCCCTCTCAACAGGATCCTTCCCCCAAAGCCTGAAACTCACATCCATCCGCCCACTGCTAAAGAATAACAAGCTCGACCCAGCTAAAGTCGAATCTTACAGGCCAATCTCAAGCATCCCGCTGCTCGCAAAAATTATCGAGAAGGTCGTCCTGCGACAACTACAACACCACATCGACAATGAGGCACCTCTAGACCCCGCCCAGCACGGCTTTAGGGAAGCCCATGGCATCGACACCATCCTCACAATCCTCTTCAACAATCTAGTCACTGGTCTCGATAACATTCACCAAGGATTTGTCCTCATCTTCCTGGACATAGCTGCCGCCTTCGACTCGGTGAATCACGAAACACTTCTACATCGTCTCAAAGAAAAAGGATACAAGGCAAAGCACTAGCCTGGTGCAAAACCTACCTATACAACTGATGGCAACAAGTCAGAGCTGGCTCCACGACTTCTGAACCTTTTCCTCTGAAGCAAGGCGTACCACAAGGCTCATCCCTCTCCGCGCTGCTATTCAACGTCTACATGCAGCCTATCTGTACATTAATCCGCTCCTTCAACGTTCAATGCCTTGCCTACGCCGACGATATCCTCATCTACACTCCGTTCAGGACTGAGCAACCAGACTTCTCCCCAATACAAAAATGTTTTGCAGCTATATCTGATTGACTCCTAGCTCAAAATCTCCGAATCAACCACAATAAAACAGACGTCCTATTCATCACAAGGAACCGGAAATTCACACCTCCTTCCTCACTGCAAGTCAATGACATGGAACTAAAAGCAAAATCCACAATTCAATACCTAGGCATTACCCTGGATCAACACCTAGATATGTCAGCCCACGTCGCAAACACCACAAAAGCTATCTATTACAAGATCCGGTCACTACGCCATCTCCGCCCATTACTCGACTTCTCCTACCAAACCATCTTTCAAGCCTTGGTCATCCCACACCTTGACTTTGCGATCATCATCCTCCATGGACTACCACAATCAACCCTGAATCCACTCCGACTTGCCATGAACTCGGCAGCAAGGGTTTTAGTCGGATCCTCAAGGTCCGACCACAACACCAGTCCTGAAAAACCTACACTGGCTACCGCTACCTGCTAGAATTACCTACAAGACGCTAGTTCTGGCATTTAAAGCCATCAGGAAATTACCACCCACGCCTATCAGCACTCTTCTCCATCACACACCAGCAAACAGGGCCAGGAGATCCACACAGTCGAATACACTTGAAGTCCCTAAATCTTTGACAAAATGTACAAAGTTAACAGCAAGTAGAGCCTTCTCCATTTTTGCACCCATGGCCTGGAACGCCCGCCATGCAGAAATCCGTGCCATCCCGAACTTAATGTTGTTCAGAAAAGCCCTCAAACACCACCTGTTCCTTCAGCACTACCCCGATACCAAGCCTGAAAAACACACAACCTCCACATCGACCCCCCGCCTACCACATCCCATTGAACAGCCCCCATAAGAACATAAGAACATAAGAAATGCCATACTGGGTCAGACCGAGGTCCATCAAGCCCAGTATCCTGTTTCCAACAGTGGCCAATCTAGGTCATACGTACCTAGCAGTTTCCCCAAAAGACACAGGTTCTGCAGTGCTTGTACTAGGTCAAGCATTGATATCCTGGGTCCCTTTTTAATAGTGGTTTATGGACCTTTCCTCCAGGAACTTGTCCAAACCTTTTTTAAACCCAGCAATACTAACAGCCCTTACTACATCCTCCGGTAACAGATTCCAGAGTTTGATTACACGTTGAGTGAAGAAATATTTTCTCTTATTTGTCTTAAATAGTTTACCCTGTAGCTTCATTACATGTCCCCTAGTCCTTCTATATTCTGATAGCGTAAACAATTGATCCACGTTTATCCGTTCCACTCCATTCATTAATTTATACACCTCTATCATATCTCCCCTCAGCCGTCTCTTTTCCAGGTTAAAGAGCCCTAACCTTTTTAGCCTCTCTTCATAGGAGTAGCCTTCCATCCCCTTCACCAATTTGGTGGCTCTTCTCTGTACTTTTTCTAATAACTCTATGTCCTTTTTAAGATACGGTGACCAGAATTGCACACAATATTCAAGGTGCGGTCGTACCATGGAGCGATACAGAGGCATTATAATATCCTTTGTTTTATTCTCCATCCCTTTCCTTATGATACCTAGCATTCTATTTGCTTTCTTGGCCGCCGCTGCACACTGGGCGGAGGGTTTTAACATGTTATCCACGATGACTCCTAAATCTTTTTCCTGGGTGGTGGTTTCTAATGTGGAGCCTTGCATCGTGTAACTATAGTGTGGGTTGTTCTTTCCTAGGTGCATAACTTTGCACTTGTCCACATTAAATTTCATCTGCCATTTGGATGCCCAGTCTTCCAATTTATCCAGATCCTCCTGCAGTTTTCCACAATCCTCTTGGGTTTTAACAACTTTAAACAGTTTTGTGTCATCTGCAAATTTGATAACCTCACTAGTTATTCCCTTTTCCAGGTCATTTATGAATATGTCAAAAAGTAGCGGACCCAGTACAGATCCCTGGGGTACTCCACTATTCACCTTTTTCCATTGGGAATATTGGCCATTTAGCCCTACCCTCTGCTTTCTATCTTTTAACCAGTTCCCGATCCACAATAGTACACTGCCTCCTATCCCATGACTTTTTAGCTTTGCCAAAAGTCTCTGATGGGGGACCTTGTCAAAAGCTTTCTGAAAGTCCAGATACACTATATCAACCGACTCACCTTTGTCTACCTGTTTATGCACACCTTCAAAAAAACAGATCAGATTAGTAAGGCAAGATCTTCCTTGTCTAAAGCCATGTTGGCTGTCTCCCATTAGGCCATGACTATCTACATGCTGTGTAATTTTGTTCTTTATGATGGTTTCTACCATTTTCCCTGGTACTGACGTCAGGCTCACCGGTCTGTAATTTCCCGGGTCACCCCTGGAACCCTTTTTAAAAATTGGTGTTACGTTGGCGACCCTCCAATCTTCAGGTATTACAGATGATTTTAATGAAAGTTCACAGATTACCAATAGCAGGTCTGCAATCTCATTTCAGTTCTTTCAACACTCTGGGATGTATACCATCCGGTCCAGGTGATTTGCTACTATTCAGTTTATCAAATAGTTGTAATATATCTTCCCGGTGTAGCGATATTTCTCTCAATTCCTCTGCAGTATCACCTTTAAATACCACTTCAGTCTTGGGTAACATCCCTACATCTTCCTCAGTAAAGACCGAAGCAAAGAATTCATTCAGTCTCTCTGCTATAGCCTTGTCTCCTCTTACTGCCCCTTTTACCCCTCTATCATCTAACGGTCCAATTGACTCTCTCACAGGCCTTTTGCTACGAATGTACTTGAAAAAGTCTTTATTTCGTGTTTTTGCTTCTGTAGCAAGTTTCTTCTCAAATTCCCGCTTTGCCTGCCTTATCAATGCTTTGCATTTAACTTGCCAGTGCTTGTGCTGTTTTCCAGTTTTCATCATTTGGCTCTTTTTTCCATTACCTGAAGGTTGCTCTTTTGGCAGCAACAGCCTCTCTGACCTCACCTTTAAACCATGCTGGCAGTTTTTTGGACTTTCTTCCACTTTTCTTAATGCGTGGAATACAGCTGGTCTGGGCTTCGAGGATAGTATTTTAAAATAACACCCAAGCTTGCTGTAAGTCTTTAACCTTTGGAACCTCTCCTTTTATTTTTTTCCGAACTATATTCCTCATTCTATCATAGTCTCCCTTTTGAAAGTTAAAAGGTAGTACTGTGGATTCCTTTACTATCTGTCCTCCACTGATTAAATCAAACATGATCATACTATGATCACTATTGCCAAGTGGTTCCAACACCCTTATTTCTTGCACCAGATCTGGCGTTCCACTAAGGACTAGGTCCAGTATGGCTTCCCCTCTGGTTGGTTCATGAATCAGCTGCTCCAAGAAGCAGTCATTTATTTCATCTAGAAACTTTATCTCTTTAGCTTGTCCTGCTGTGACACTGTCCCAGTCGATACCAGGGTAATTGAAATCACCCATTATTACTACTCTGTTGTGGCTTTTGTTAGCTTCCTTGATTTCTTTGAGCATTTCATCATCCATTTGTTCATTCTGGCCAGGTGGTCGATAGTATACTCCCACTGCCATCACCTTCCCCTTCATAAATGGAATTTCAATCCATAGAGATTCTACAGCAAATTGTGTTCCCTGCAAAACTTTAATCCTTTCTGACTCAATGCCCTCTCTAACATAGAGCGCAACCCCTCCACCAATTTGTTCAGCTCTATCATTACGATATAGTTTGTATCCAGGTATCACAGTGTCCCACTGGTTATCCTCCTTCCACCATGTCTCTGAGAGTGCAATCATATCCAACCTCTCATTTAGTGCTATATATTCTAATTCTCCCATCTTATTGTTTAGACTTCTAGCATTGGCATACAAGCATTTTAGAGAATGTATTTTATTAATATTAATTTGGCTATTGTTAGACATGGGTAAATTGGGATCTTTAAGCTCTGTCTGCTCCATACTTGAGGGCATTTGGGCTACTTTACTCTTTTGTGGAACCTCTCTGCTTTTGGTAGTATCCTTCAAGGATACCTTTGTCCGAACCATGCGCTCCTGGGTGACTGTCGGCTTTCCCCTATTTTCTAGTTTAAAAGCTGCTCTATCTCCTTTTTAAAGGTTAATGCCAGCAGCCTGGTTCCATCCCGGTTAAGGTGAAGCCCATCCCTTCGGAAGAGCCCCCCCTTTCCCCAGAATGTTCCCCAGTTCCTAACAAATCCAAAACCCTCATCCTTGCACCATTGTCTCATCCACGCATTGAGACTCCGGAGCTCTGCCTGTCTTTTGGGTCCTGCACGTGGAACAGGAAGCATTTCGGAGAACGCTATCCTGGAAGTTCTGGATTTCAGCTTCCTACCTAAAAGCTTAAATTTAGCCTCCAGAACTTCCCTACCACATTTTCCTATGTCATTGGTACCAACATGTACCAAGACAGCAGACTCCCCCCCAGCACTATCTATGATCCTATCTAGGCGGTGCGTGAGATCTGCTACCTTCGCACCAGGCAGGCATGTTACCAGGCGATCCTCACGTCCACCAGCCACCCAGCTATCTACATTCCTAATGATTGAATCACCAACTATAACAGCTGTCCTGACCCTCCCCTCATGGGGATATGGCCCTGGAGAAACGTCCTCGTTGCGAGAGGGTTTTACATCACCTGGAGGACAGGTCCTAGTTACAGGATCACTTCCTGCCACACCAGGGTGATGCTCTCCTGTCACGTGACCTCTCTCCTCCATGGCAACAGGGATGCTGCCAGACTGGAGGTGGCACTTCAGGACTATATCCCTGTAGGTCTCGTCCATGTACTTCTCTGTCTTTCTTATGTCTTCCAGGTCTGCTACTCTAGCCTCTAGAGAACGGACTCGTTCCCTGAGAGCAAAGAGCTCCCTGCACTTAGTGCATATGTAGGACCTCTCACCAACTGGGAGAAAATCATACATGTGACACTTAATGCAAAAGACCGGAGAACCCCCATCTCGTTGCTGGACCTCTGTCTGCATCTTAGTTTAAAGCTTGTGTTTAGGTTTTTTAAATTCGGTATATAATAAGGATTGGTGTAGATGCTTATACTAATAAAAGTGTATCTAATACCCCTAATACACCCTGTGTACCTGAAGCTCAATTAATCTCAGGTCCTCTGTGTATGACTGATTTGGATTAAGAGCTGCACCTGAGAGCAGCCCCTTTCCTCTAAGATGTGCAAGTACCTATAAAACTACAATTACCCCAGGGGTGGGTGGGTGTTGGGGAGGGAGGGAGGGAGATAAGTCCTATTAAAGAGGGCAGTTACAAGGTACCCTGTCCTGAACCCTCAGCAGGGGGATGGGGGTACCACACAAAGCCCAGTTAGTTGAGAGAGGCAAGGTAAGTACAGCTGAGAAGGCTGAACTAGCACACCACTAAGACAAACAATAAATAATTAAACAGTTAGACAAACAGTAAATAATTAAATAAACAGCTAAAACTCACAGTAAGATGTCCCAGGAGGCAAATATCCACTCACTAGCAGAGCTCTGTAAATGTACAGCCCTTCTCTGATCAGAGAAAAGCAAACTAAAACAGACTATGCACACGTGGAGAAAACAGGAAGAAGGCTACACAATACCTCAGGGGAGGGGGGGGAGGGGGGGGAGGGGGAGGATTCACTCAGGCAGGCAAGGACAGGAAAAAAGCTTAACAAACAGCAGGTTCTGGGGAGAGAGATTTAATTCAAAATGGCTACCACACAAAGCCCAGTTAGTTGAGAGAGGCAAGGTAAGTACAGCTGAGAAGGCTGAACTAGCACACCACTAAGACAAACAATAAATAATTAAACAGTTAGACAAACAGTAAATAATTAAATAAACAGCTAAAACTCACAGTAAGATGTCCCAGGAGGCAAATATCCACTCACTAGCAGAGCTCTGTAAAAGTACAGCCCCCGGTCGACAATGGATAACCAACTGCCACCTCCGTCCCCCCGTCCCCCCATCCCAAGAGCTCTCGCATTCACTACGAATCCTACATGCCCCATGTGAATACTTACTACTGTATAATTGGTATATAATTTGTATATAGTTCTCCCCAGTTCATCCAAGTTTTTGACCACCTGTTCCATGTAAACTCAATGTACCATACTGCATTGTAGTGTGTTTCTGTTCTTCTGTGAACCGCAGATTATAATAGCGTGGTATATAAGAAATGTTAATAAATAAATAAATAGGCTCTTTATCCTTTTTAGGGGTACTATGAAAGGTGAGGCAGCCTCAAATGCATCCATTGTGCACTGGTTCAGAAATGTGATTGCTTCAGCCTATATCAGAATGTGGAAGCAGATTCAGGAATGGCTTTGTTCTCACTCTACCAGGTCACAGGCATCATCCTCTGTGAAATGGGTGATTTCTCTGACAGACATTTGCAGAGCACCAACATGATTGACACTGCACTCTTCCTCAAAGCACTATCAACTTTGTCATTGCAAGGACTGGGGCTGGTTTTGGAAGAGTCAGCTGTCCCCCTCCCCATACATCCCATTTGCCTGGACTAGTCTGGTAAAGAGGAGGAGAAAGGTAAAATTTAAAGTCGTCTGTTAATTTCCTCTCTTTGAATCTTACAAGAGCAGTCCAGGGCCCTCCCTTTCTGGCAGTGGCTCTAAGACGCATCTGGCATAGGAGGAGGAAGTTTCTGCATGATGTAATGAGCATTTAGGTCTGAGGAATCAGTGTATTGTGGGGTGTTTCATTTTTGTTTGCTTGGTCCTCAGAGTCTCCTAGCCAGCTGGGTGTTGGGCTCAGGGAGGGCTAAATAGAATTATGACTTGCCTGTTAATTTCCTTCCCTTGAGTCTTACCAGACTAGTGGGCTATGATCTTCTACCAGCAGATGGAGACAGGGAAAAACTGAAAAGCAGACTCTCAACCCCTATAAGGCTAGTGCCAATGCTCATCCAATGCAGTATAAAAGTAACCAAGCCCTTACTAAGACATGAACTGCAGACTTTTGAGCAAGAGTTTCAATGACAGAGACAAAATGAACTGCTGCCTAAGGAGTTCCCCAAGGATCCCAGTGACCCAAAAGACTGGAAAAGTAAACTGGTTCCCCCCACCAAAAATTACAAGTGCCAATTCTACAGCATCATACAGAAGCTTTTTCACTCACCACCTGATGTTAACTAGAGCCACCACTAGACCAGGAGGATCCTGAATTGATTTGGTAAGACTCAAGGGAAGAAAATTATAAGGTAAGTCGTAGTTTGTCCATCATCTATAACAGACTAGCCCAGACCACAGGGATGTACCCACACTATCAAATATTTGGGAGGGGGAGTAGACATCCCCAGCTCTGATAACCCATTCTCTAAAATCGCCATCTGACTGAGCAGCAACATCCAGCCAATAATGTTTTGAGGAGTGCAGTGTTGACCAAGTCGCCACTCTGCAGATATCCACCAGACACCGGTATATTACCAGTGGCTCCATTTGAAAAGATAAGATGTAAAGGTAAGTTTTCAAATTGTTTTTGATATATTGCTAATAGATATTTTAATAAAATAAAATAAAAATTAAAGGGGTTTTTAATAACCTGTGAGGATTAGTGCCCTAGACCCAAATGAGGGATCC
The DNA here is from genome assembly GCA_033557465.1 of Ichthyophis bannanicus. Classification (NCBI taxonomy): domain Eukaryota; kingdom Metazoa; phylum Chordata; class Amphibia; order Gymnophiona; family Ichthyophiidae; genus Ichthyophis; species Ichthyophis bannanicus. Next base: position 1,121,219,013 of record CM066031.1, on the reverse strand, counting down.
AATTTGGATTCAAGGGACAAAGCAGAGGTCTTTTACCCTTCTAATTTAGATGGTTTTTCAATCTTTTTGAGAATGTATTTGGTGTTATCATCCATGTAAAAGAAATTTTGAAGGAAAACTATTTTGGGAAGTACTATTCACAGATGATTTGTATTGATATATTGGATTAAGAGTAGTTACTCACCTGTAACAGGTGTTCTCCAGGAGCAGCAGGAATCAGTCCTCACAAATGGGTGACATCGACGTCAATGGAGCCCTTGCGGAGCATTTCCCCAGCTTTCCATGAAAGCCTTTGGGAATGCAGGCACGCATGCATGGTTCCCTTCCCGCCTAAAGGTGCCATCTTGCTCAGTCCAATGACATAGCTAAAAACAGCACACAAAAATGTAAAAATAAACTATGTACAACTGCAACTCCCAGGGGAGGCGGGAGGGTTGTGAGGACTGATTCCTGCTGCTCCTGGAGAACATCTGTTACAGGTGAGTAACTACTCTTTCTCCAGGACCAAGCAGGAAGTCAGTCCTCACATATGGGTGACTCCCTAGCTCTGGGCTACCAGGGAACCCAAGCTGAACAAGAGAACTCCCTCTAGTCCCAGCATCAAAGAAAGGCTTTTCACTGACAGAACCTCCACCGGTAGCCCAACTGAGGGCAGGAGTTGCCTAAACCTCAAAGAGATTCCGGAGTACTGCCTGGCCAAAAGCACTGTCCCTACGGGACTCCCTCTCCAGATAGTAATGGTACGCAAAGGACTGGCTTGAGGACCAAGTTGCAGCCCTGCAGATGTCCACCAACGGTACAGAGCGGAGGTGAGCCACTGAGGCAGCCATTGCCCTGACACGATGGGCCGTGACCCGACCCTGCAAAGGAAGGTCAGCCGCCCTGTAAGCCCAGGAGATACAGTCAGCTACCCAGGTGGACAAGGTACGCTTGGACACGGCTAACCCCAGATTATTAGGGTCAAAAGATATGAAGAGCTGAGTAGCTCTTCTATGTCCCTGCGTACGGTCAAGGTAGAAGGATAAGGCCCTCCTACAGTCCAGGGTATGCAGAACTGCTTCAGCCTGGCTTGCATGAGGCCTAGGGAAGAATGTTGGAAGAACCACCTCTTGGTTAAGGTGGAAGGAGGAGACAACCTTTGGGAGGGACTTTGGATGAGTCCTAAGGACTACCCTGTTCCTATAGAAGCGGGTGTAAGGCCTGTCACAGACCAGAGCCTGAAGTTCACTCACTCGCCTGGCCGAGGTTAGGGCTACCAAGAAGAGTGTCTTCCAGGACAGGAAGCAGAGAGGACAAGTAGCCATCAGCTCAAAAGGTGGGAGAGTCAGTTGCTGCAAGACCACATTCAACTCCCACTCAGGAGCAGGAGGACGGATTGGAGGCTTGAGCAAGAGCAAGCCTCTGAGAAACCGGGACACCAAGGGGTGAACCGACAGAGAATGTCCTTCCACCAGTGAGTGGTGAGCTGCTAGATCTGAGAGGTGGACCCGAACAGAATTGGACATAAGTCCCTGATTTGATAAGTGCAGTAGGTACTGAAGCACTACTGGTACAGCACAGGAGAAAGGATCTTCTGTACGTAGCTGACACCACACAGAAAACCTTTTCCATTTCAGGGCATAGGTTTTCCTAGTGGACTGCTTCCTAGAGGCTAGGACAACCTCCTCAACTTCCTGAGGTAGGCCCCATGGAGCCAAAACTACCCTTGCAGCCTCCAGGCCATCAAATTGAGAGCTTTGAGATTGGGGCGCAGAAGGGAACCCTGATCCTGAGAGAAGAGGTCGGGTTGCAACCCCAGAGGCAGTGGGGGATCCACTGCCAGCTGAAGCAGAAGTGGAAACCAAGGCTGTCTCGGCCACCTGGGAGCCACCAGCAGAACAGAGGCCTTGTCCTGAAGAATTTTGAACAGGGTTCGGGCCACCAAGGGCGTGGGAGGAAACACATACAGGAGGCCCTGGGACCAGGAAATCAGAAAAGCATCTGATGCCAGCCGCAGAGGATGCAGTTGCCTGGAGCAGAACCTTCGCAGTTGTTTGTTCGATGGACTGGCAAACAGATCTATGGTTGGAAGTCCCCATTTCAGGAAAATCTTCTGAACCACTAAGGAATGGAGCTGCCATTCGTGGGGCTGCAGAAACCTGCTCAACCTGTCGGCCAGGTAATTGTCCTGGCCAGGTAGATATACTGCCTTGAGGAGCATGTTGTGCCTGAGAGCAAACAAGCAAAGGTACTGTGCCTCCTGACAAAGGAGCCTGGACCCAGTTCCGCCCTGCTTGTTCACATAAAACATGGCTACTTGGTTGTCCCTTTGAACTAGGACAGACTGATGAGCCAGTGTTTGAGAGAAAGTCTTGAGGGCTAACCGAATAGCCCTGAGTTCCAGTAGATTGATCTGCTGTGCAGCCTCCCAGGGAGACCACAGGCCCTGGGTGCACTTGCCTAGACAATGAGCCCCCCAGCCCTGCAGGGAGGCATCCGTGGTCAACACCACTGTGAACCCAGGGATCTGAAAAGGCACCCCTTGCAGTAGATTGGGTGGGTGCAGCCACCAGCGGAGGGAGTTCGGAAATTGTCTGGACACCCTTATTCTGTCTCTGAGGCTGCCTGTGGCCTGTGACCACTGAGTTCGAAGGCACTACTGTGCAGGCCTCATATGGAGCCTGGCATTGGGGGTCACATGTACTGTCGAAGCCATGTGGCCAAGAAGCCTCAGGCAGAGTCTGGCGGAGACCAGTGACCTGCTGAGAAACTGGTTTGCCAAGTTTATCAGTCTTTGGGCTCTGTCTTCTGGCAAGAACACCTTTGTCAGCAGAGAGTCTAACCTTGCCACTATGAACTCCAAGTTCTGGGAGGGGAGCAAAGTGGACTTTGCGAAGTTTATGACAAACCCCAGGTTTTAAAGAAGAGCAATAGTTCGGAGGGTGGCTTGTCTGGCCTCCTGGCACGTCTGACCCCTGATGAGCCAGTCGTCCAGATAGGGGAAGACAAAGATTCCCTGATTTCTCAGATAGGCCGCCACCACTGCCAGGCATTTGGTAAAGACCCTGGGAGCGGAGGTGAGGCCAAAAGGCAGTACCCTGTACTGATAATGGTTTCCTCCCACAATGAACCTGAGGTACTTTCTGTGGTCTGGATGAATGAGGATGTGAGTGTACGCATCCTTTAGATCTAAGGAGCATAGCCCATCTCCCTGCTGGAGGTAGAGCAGAAGTGTTCCAAGAGTAAGCATCTTGAACTTTTCCTTCTCCAGGAACTTGTTGAGATTTCTGAGGTCTAGAATAGGCCGGAGGCCACCGGTTCTTTTGGGTACAAGAAAGTACCTGGAGTAGAACCCTTGACCTTGGAGGTGGGGAGGCACAGGCTCCACTGCCTTGTCCCGCAACAGACCTTGGAGCTCCTGAAGGAGAAGATCTGTGTGCAGGGGAGGCCTTGGAGGCTACCCTGGAAAGTATGGAGGAGGCAGCTGGTGGAAGTGTAGCATATAGCCCTTGTGGACGATGCTTAGCACCCAACTGTCGAATGAAACAAAACGAGGAGTGCTGCTCTTGCAGCTGACTGAGGGGTACACAAGAAGCAAGAGTCGAGGATCGTCAGGATAGATGCAAAAGTTCTTTATTAGGGTCGTCCCCAACGCGTTTCGGCATGCAATGCCTTCCTCAGGGGGTACCAACTAAAACACCAAGCATAAAAATTGTATCACAATAATAAATACTGAACAAGATCGTTGTGTGCAAACATGAATAAATATATAAATAATAAATTAAAAACAATCCATGTAAATAATTGAATTTGATATGAGACTGGTAAAATTTGAAATATCATGTAGGACGAGGTACATCAAAGACGTGTAAAAAGACATAGACATTCTTAATGAATAACATTAAAAATTACCTAAAAATTATCTAAAAATTGTGTATAAAAGATAAAATTAACAATAACTTAATGTATAGGAGACAGACAACCAAAGTGATAAAATAAAGTGATAAAACAACAGACAAGATAATAAATTTACAAGAATACTCACAGTAGATCAAGGTAAAACTGCCTAGTATATCATAGGTATAGATGATATCAGGCTACAAAATGAAACAGAACCAACAAACTTATACTTTAGATTATAATCCTAACGTGAGTACTGTGGCTACTTGATTATACAAACTAGGTAAAAAAGTCATATACGAAAAACAGGTGTACCATCAAAAACAATTGATTATCTTTAAAAACCATGTTAATGAATTGTACGATGTATATAATATAGATGGGCAAGGAACATGCATATAATGATATTACAACTTATGAAAAAGACTCAATAAAAGTGCTCAAAGAAGCAACGTTAATATAGCGTTGCTATTGTGATGTGGATGTAACTTTAAACCCACATCAAGGAAAACATTCTAATAATAGAGTAAGACAAATTAAACGAGAAACTATGTTTTTAAAAAAGGGGGAATTTGCAAGTTGTAAAGGTTCTATAATTGTATAGTAATATCTACTGTTATTCTGTACTGTGAAACTTAGATGATGCAGATAGAAAACTGATGCCGCGATGATCTACCATTTATAAAACTAGTAATGCACTATTTGTCTATATACTTATGAGAATCTAGGTAAACGGTCTGCTCACACTATCTATTGACATTACCTTCTAGGTACGGTCTGCGCCAAAGTAATGTGTAAATTAAACTACAACCTATATCAGTTAAAACGCTTAAACCATATACTTATTGGCCGCGTTGGTATATTTAACAAGAATATGTCCGTCACAAATGATTTGTGCGTCGTAATGGCTGTATAAGACTGTGAACTGATGTTAGATTGAGAGAGGTTGGCCTCTTAGCATCATGCTGGACTCGTATACTTACTAAATTTTGAATGAATGTCGATATTTTTGAGGTACCTTTGGTGTTGTATGAGCTAGTAAGAACGGTGGTTTTCTATTTACATTTTACAAATTATTATTGTGAATTCAACATGTTGTGATTTCTCTTAGATGATCTGAAGCCGTAGGTTCACTAATGCCTACCATTGAAACACTCAATGCCATTTTTAAAGCTTGGATGATCTACAGCAACACCCCCTGAGGAAACGTCTCTGTGAAACGCACCAGCGGACCGAGAATTTGCGTTGGGGTCGTCAACATTTCATTGAGATAAGCTTTGGCATTATCATTTACTATATCTGAAGTTATTATAAACTGCCGTATATACCACCACAGTTTCCAGTTTACTACTGAAGGGTATTCATACAAGTGAGTCGTTGATGCAATCTGGCAGTTTGGCTAAGGACCTTGGTCTGTTCAGCCATTGCTACAAGAAGTCTGAGACTCATATACCCTTTAGTTTCTTTACGATAAATATAGAAAAATAAAAATAAAAAAAATAAATAAATAATAAAAAAAAAAATACAAAGAGTACGCTACACGTGGTGGTGTATACAGATTAAGGCACGATTGAAACGCACAACTATACTTACGTGGAGGGAATTCTTAATGTGTACAGCTTATTAACCCTCTGAGAACTGACGATGTACTCTAGGACTCGTATACTGGCATTTTACTGGAGGGAATAACTATGACATTGTGGTAGAGACGTTTATTATGTAACTATACTCCGTCTGTAAAAGGGATGAAACTGAGATATTGCAGACTGGAGCTAATGGTATACTGTCCCACTGGCAATTAAAGCTGGTGACATATGAACTGTCAGCACAGTTACTTACCTGTAACAGGTGATCTCCGGAACAGCAGGAATTAGTCTTCACCCGTGGGAGACGTTGCCGACGGAGCCCGCACGGGAATGCTCCCCAGCATCCAATCAGAAAGCCTTTGGGAGCATACCCCGCGCCTGCGCGGTGGCTTTCCGCCCTTCCTACTGCCTCTCCCCAGTTGAGTTTCATAGCTGAGCCGGAAGGAGAGGAGAGGAAGGAATAGAGAGAAAAGATACAACTCCTAGGGGAGGTGGGCGGGTTGTGAAGACTAATTCCTGCTGTTCCGGAGATCACCTGTTACAGGTAAGTAACTGTGCTATCTCCAGGAACAAGCAGGAATGAGTCTTCACACGTGGGGACTCCCTAGCTAAGGATGCCCGGGGAGATCCCATAAGCGCAGCCCAGGACGGGATGGCATTTGCCCAGCCTGAATCCCCGGCATCCCCTGAGGGATGGAGGGCAGGAGTTGAATAGAGGAACAGCGAATCTAAAGACTGCAGAGGGAAGTCCTTAGAGTGCAGAACAGGTATCATTAAGATACAGCAAAAAAAAAACCAGGCTACAGGAAGAGTAGTCAGAGGGATGCATAAATAGTATCAGTAAGCATTTAATGAGTAAATGACCTAGTACCATATAGAGCTTACCGGCCATTAAGGTTTAATGAATTAATGGTTTAGAACCCTGTAGAGCTTACCTACCGGGTTGTCGGAAGCAGACCTGTGATGAAGGCACCGTAGACGCAGTAGCGAAGTCGTCAAGGAAACTTCGCCGTAGCGAGGAGGAAGTTCCAAATCCGGAAGGCTAGGAGATCCAGGCGTCAGCTGGGTCAGGAGAAGGACGGCAGGTCTTCCAGGAGGCTTAGTGCAAAGCTGAGCACTCCCTTGGGAGTAGAGTCCAGAACTCAGTAGAAGACTGGCCGAACCAGAGAGCCCATTCTGGAGAAGAGTAGGGGTGTACCCCGGAGCAGAAGGGGTACACAGGCTACCCTAGCGAGAGATAGGGAGACAAGGGTCCGAACCCCCGGGAGAAGGAACAAACTGAAAGGGAGCTGTAGACTTCACAGCAGTAGAGTACCACCAGTCCGCGGCCCGATCGAGGAATAGGGAGGCGGACTGGCCGGACCCCGGGGGGGGGGGGCGTGAGTACCGGCCATAGGGAAATTAGGTGGTAGAACACAGGTACTGTGGGTATCCCCCCAAGATGCGCCTATCGCGCAGGTGATATCTAGTATATCTAAGCCGGTGGGCATGAGGACGCCCACTCCGGTACTAACGCAGGTATGCCGAGGGGCCTACCTCCCTGAGCATCACCCTGGTAAGGCGGATCTGCCATTGATCCACAGAACGTCCACCTGGGAAGGTGGCAGCAAGATCCGTCAGTAGAGGGATCCATCCCGGAGGACAAGGGCAGATCGGCGAACCAACAGCGCGGTAGCGTGGGGGACGGAGAATAGCATCAGTCCAGTAGAACGCCACAGGGGCTGGAGGCCCTATATGTGTCCCCAGGACCTGCACGCAGAAAACTCGCCCCCCGCACAAACGGGGGACAGGAGGGTATAGTCCTGGCAAGCATTGGGGGACTATTCCGGTACGGAAGCAATCAGCAGGGGGATACTGGCTGAGAAGGGTTCGGAGACGTACCGAAGGGTAAGTAGGTTGGCCGTGGGCCATAGCTATCACGGAGTAGAGGTGGTCTCCCTTCCAAACGGAAGGAGAATACCTGAACCCCTAGATAAGCCTCCGAACCATTTGTCGACTGAACGAGCCCCAGAGTAGAGCTCAATTTTTAAACTTCCGATAAGAGGGTTACGTGCAGGCAGCCGCCCGCCTGAGCCTAAAAATGCTTAGTATGAGAGTCCTGGCGCGGGTCCGGGGGCATCAACCCGGGGTGAGAGATCCCCTGCTTGGGCGCGCCTGGAGGGTGGGCGGAGGGCTAATATTTCCTCTTCCTAGGGAAGGGGAGTCTGGAGAGGCATTTACCACCGCCGGGGGGCCGGGCCCTAGGCTGGCTGCTAGCTCTGGGAAGGTTAGCGAAGCACTGTGTGACCTGACGCAAGGCTTCGCTATTGAAGAGGTGATCTCCGTCGCAGGGAGAATTACCCAGGTTGTGCTGTGCCCGTCTACACAACTCGGACGCCTGCAACAATGCTGTATGGCATGCTCTAATGGCAACAGCAGAGGCTCTGCTGACCGACTGGAAGGAGTCCAGCGAAGCACGAGAAAGGAACCCGGAGATATTCCTGCAGTGATAAAGAAGCAGGGAATATTCAAAGGCCTTGGTTGCAGATACGAAGAGGGATAACCGAGACAACCTCTCGGTGACCTCCCGGAGCGACAGGCTCATATAAAATATATATGAAATAATTCTGGCCGTCAGCATAGACGTCTGGAAGGCTTGACGTCCTAGAGTATCTAGCGTCTTTGAGGCGCGGCCTGGAGGGCGAGAAGCATGCTTCTCCTTGCTTCCGGCCTTCCTCAGCGCCGATTCCACCACAATGGACCGATGTGGAAGCTGGTGCTGCCGAAAACCCGGGGACGGAGGCACCCGGTACAGAGCCTGCATCGCAGTCGACGGTGCCGGAACCCTCAAAGGCGACCGCCAAGCCCCCAGCAGGAGATCCTGCAGGGAGGGATGCAGAGGAAGCATCACAGCTGCCTGTTCCGCAGGGCCCGGGCTCGGGTCCGGGGTAGGGATGGCGAGCAAGTCCGCCATGTCAAGGAGGAAATCCTGAAAAAGGTGGCTCTGCCGGAGGAGTTATGGTGGGAGGGGCTGCCAGGGCACACAGAGGCCGCTCGGGCCGATGCCCGCTGGGCAGAGGAGGGGACCAACCGACCCGGATCGGGGCAGTCCACATGGTGTCGTTGGCTCCTGGAATTGATTCCAAGCTAGGCATCGAAGGGGTCGATGGCACCGACGGCGCCGCAGGAATCGGCCTCGGCCCCAAACCCGGGGGCGGCACTGCTCCCGGCGATCGAAGCGGTTCTGCGGCCGCCGGAGGGCAGGGGCCAGCGGTCTCCGCTCTGCGTCGCGGGAGGGGACAGGTGCCGATCCCGAGACGTGTAGTGTCCAGGCTTTCAAGGCTGGACACCGACTTCAGGCTGGGCATCGAACCGAGCGAGGAGATCGACTCCCTTCTAGAGGGCCCCGGCGGGGGTGACCGCGCCGGTGGTGGAGATCCCGGAGCGCGGATCGGAACCGCGCAGATCGGTGCCGCGAGCCTCAGGGGTCCCCGAGGGCGGACCTCGGTGGAGAGGGGGTCATCTGACGCCAGCGCCGATGTCGATCGGCGGGCACTGCCCGATGCCGGGCTCCCTCTCGAACCCGTCCGACCCGGAGAGAAGTCCTTCCAGGGCATATGGCCTGTCCCCAAGGGGACCCAGGTCACCCGATGACGAGCCCCTGCGGGGGGGGGGGGGGGGGGGTGCAAAGCCCCTGCACCGACGTCGGTGTACCGTTGCGGGGCGGCGCAGATCCAGATTGGGACGAAGCGGTCGAAGACCCCGAGGCCCCTTCTCTAGGAAAGGGCGGGGCCCTCGACTGCCACATCGATGCCGGGGAGTCACCCGTGTGCTGGTCGACATACCCTGAGGTCCCCGGGGAAGGTCGATGGCGGTCCCTCGTGCTCGACGCCCCTGCCATCGCCGGCGGAGCGGCGCCGCTCGAACCCGGTACCACCCTTGCACAGGGCTGGGATACCGGCGACCCGGCGCGGGTCGAAGCGAGCGGCCCCGAGGGGAGGGAGGCCAGATGACCATCCCCAGCGCGGGGCAGAACCACCGACGCCCGCGCGCTTGAAGCGGGTACTACCTCCGCGCATGACCTGAACGTAGGGCCGTCAGACAGTGTCAAGTCGATCGGCCCCTGAGGCGCTGAGGGCAGCGGCTGGCGATCCCCGGTGGGGAGCGGGTCACTCGACACCAACAGGTCGGCACCGCCCAAAGCGGATACCACCCTCGTAGAAACGCCATACTGGCGCAAGTCGGTCGGCCCCGGAGGTGCCGAGGACCGCAGCTGCCAATCTCCGGTGAGGAGCGGAACGCTCGACACCGACGCCGAGGGGTCGGTACCGCCCGAAGCGGGTACCGCCCACGCGCATGGCCGGGATGGAGGAACGCCAGACTGGACTGAGTCGATCGGCCCCGGAGGCGCCGAGGACAGCAGCCAATGATCCTCGGTGAGGAGCGGAGTGCTCAACACCGACGCCGATGCCGGGGGCTCAGTACCGCCCGGAGCGGCTACCACGCCCGAGCATGGCTTGGATGTAGGGAGGTCAGACCCGGTCAAGTCAATCGGCCCCGAAGGCGCCGAGGACACCGGCTGACGATCCCTGGAGAAGAGTGGAACACTCAACGCTGATGCTGATGCCGGGGAATCGGCACCGCTCAAAGCGGGCACCTCCCTCGGGCATGGCTCGGGAATGTTCTGTGAGGAGCGAACCTCAGGAACATCCCGAAACCCCGTAAATGCTTTGGAGCCCGAGGACTCCTGCTGGGGTATATCAGCCAAGGAGGACTTGAGGGGTTGGCCGGAGCCGTCGCCATGCCGCGCATGAGACTCGCCCCTCAAGACTCGGCTAGTCTTAACAGACTGTTGTGTGGTTACCTGATCCTGGAGAGAAGAACAACCCGATGACCGCGCCTTGGGCGCGAAGACGTCGTCGAGGGATACCCGAAAGAGGGAGGGTCTTCTCCCGACACTGTAGCCCGGGGAATCCGGGAAAAAAGGGTCAGGCCCCAAACAGGAGAGGCACCCGGCATTGGAGTCCAAGTGGAAAATTAAGTCCCCGCAGTGAGGCTGGGGGGAAGAAGGCTCCATGTTGCAAGCCCGGTAAGCCTCAGCGCCCGGAGGGGGCGATGAAAATTAAACGAAAGTAATTAAAAGAAAGAAAGAAAAGGGGCACGGAGGTGCCACCGTCGGCGGGAAGGCTGCGACTACAGAAAAAGGAAAAAATTTCTCCGGTGGCAGGAGGGATGTCCTGCCTGCTCCGAGGAAAACGAAAAACCGGGGAGAGGCAGTAGGAAGGGCGGGAAGCCACCGCGCAGGCGCGGGGTATGCTCCCAAAGGCTTTCTGATTGGATGCTGGGGAGCATTCCCGTGCGGGCTCCGTCGGCGACGTCTCCCACGTGTGAAGACTCATTCCTGCTTGTTCCTGGAGATAGTATAGATCTACTGTATTAGATACTGGGGATACAATAGGTCGGTCCTCTCACTCTATCTAATAACGCTACAGACTGGGTGGGATTCGCTCCAAAATGGTGTGTAAAGAGACTTACATACATACTACAACAATGAAACCTTTGAAACTGTGTTATAAATGTACATACTGCTACTATTGAAACCTTTAAAACTGTGTTTTAAATGGCAGCCAAAGTGTATTAGCAACGAATATAAAACGTGAAACTATCACAAGTAGTATTACCTATCTAAAGCTGTACATTAATGCTAGACTAAAGGCGGATGAATTCTTAACATAATGTTGGACTCCGATGTTGGCAAATTACTGTTGAAAGTACAGGCAGACGTGGCGTAAGGTTAAAACACTTGTTATGAGACTATACTTTGTCTATAAACAAAGGGAGATTACCTTTAAATTACAGGAAACGCTTATACTCGTGCTGCTTTCAACAATGTGGAATCGGGCTGGTCTTAGAAGTCACATTATAACTTTTGCTGTTCGCACCAAAATGGAAGGAGCTGAAAGGGGGCGGAGTTAACCAGAAGCGTGTGCCATCCGAAGTAAAAATGAAATCCAAACAGAGATACCAACTTAATGCACAACTCATAAATGAAAGGATGTGATTATGAAACAAAAACTTATTTATATCTTGTTATAAAGAGGCTATTCAGAGAAAAACTGAGATGTAAAAAACACTTGTTGAGAGACTATGCTCCGTGTGTAAAAAGAGGGAGGTTACCTTTAAATTGCAGAAAATGTGTTTGCTCGTGCCGCTGTCTACAATATAAAACCTGGCTGACCTTAGAGTGTTCATTATAGCCTTTGTTATTCGCGCTAAAATGGGAGGAACTGAAGGGGGCTGAGTTAACCATAAGCATGCACTTTTTGAAGTAAGGATGTGATAAAACCGAAATACCAACTTGAAGCAAAACTCATAAAGGGCAGAAACAAATTAACATAAGAAGAATGTGTGATGAAACTGAAGTATTGCAGACTGGAGCTGATCTCATGCTGTCCCACTGGCAATGAAAGCTAGTGACATATGGACTGTCAGTATACATCTACTGTATTAGATTGCTGGGGATACAATAGATCGATCCTCTCACTCTATCTAATAAAGCACAGTAACTTACCTGTAACAGGTGATCTCTGGGAACAGCAGGAATAAGTCTTCACATATGGGTACGTCGGTACCGACGGAGCCTGCGCGGGAACGCTCCCCAGCTTCCCAAAAAAGGAAAGCTTTTGGGAGCATCCCACAGCGCCTGCGTGCTGCCTTCCCGCCTTTCCAACCGCCTCTCTCCAGTTCGAGTTTCAGAGCTGAGACAAAGAGAGAGAGAGAGGAAAGGAAAGAGAGATAGAAGATACAACTCCTTGGGGAGGTGGGTGGGTTGTGAAGACTTATTCCTGCTGTTCCCAGAGATCACCTGTTACAGGTAAGTAACTGTGCTATCTCCAGGAACAAGCAGTTATGAGTCTTCACATATGGGGACTCCCCAGCTAGAGATGCCGGGGAGATCCCCAGGGTTGTAGACCCTGAGAAGGGCCCTACCTCCCCCTTGAATCTCAGGCATCTAAACAGGGATGGAGGGTAGGAGTTGCTCAAGTATGGAACAGGTGTTTTAGGACAGCCTGACCAAACAAGGCATCCCGGCGGGAGTCCTTGTCCAAACAATAATGGGCCGTGAAGGTATGAACCGAGGCCCATGTGGCTGCTTGACAGATCTGGTCGATGGACACAGAATTTAGATGAGCCATAGAAGTTGCCATGGCCCTCACACTGTGAGCTGTGACATGGCCCTCCAGAGAAAGGTTCTTACTCTGGTAGGCGAAAGAAATACACTGAGCAATCCAAGTGGACAGTGTCCTCTTAGAGACTGGAAGTCCTAAATGAGAAGGATCAAAAGCAACAAAGAGTTGGGAAGACCTTCTATGTTGCTGAGTCCTTTGTAAGTAAAAGGCAAGAGCCCTTTTACAATCCAGGGTATGACGATTCCTTTCTGCACTTGATGCATGAGGACCTGGAAAGAAGACAGGTAAATATACCTCTTGGTTCAGATGAAAAGGTGAGACCACTTTAGGCAAAGTGTGGATTGGTCCTGAGGACTACCTTATCATGATGAAACCTTGTATAAGGTGGATTAGCCACCAAGGCCTGTAGCTCACTGATGCGGCGAGCTGATGTGACTGCAATGAGGAAAATAACCTTCCAGGAAAGAAATTTCAAGGAGGTGGTGGCTAAGGGTTCAAAAGGTGGCTTCATAAGCTGACCAAGAACCAGATTTAAGTCCCATGCCACCGGAGGAGGCCTAATGGGAGGTTTGGTTAAAGTTAGGCCTCTCATGAATCTTGCAATGAGAGGATGAGAGGAAATAGGCTGTCCATTGAGAGGCTTAAGGAATGCTGCAATAGCACTCAAATGGACTCTTACTGAATTCGTCTTAAGGCCTGCATTGGAGAGATGCAGGAGATATTCCAATAGAGAATTCAAAGGTAGTGCTAGAGGGTCAAGACCCTTCTCAGCACACCAAATAGAAAACCTTTTCCATTTAAAAACATAGGAACGTCTAGTAGAAGGTTTTCTGGAAGCATGGAGGATATCCTTCACCTGCTGAGAAAGATTCCAACCTTGAAGGTCTAAGCCTTCAGCAACCAAGCCCTGAGGTGAAGGGACTTGGGGTTTGGGTGCCACAAAGTTCCCTCCTCCTGGGACAGGAGGTCTGGAGCAGCTCCCAAGTCTAGGGAGGGAGCTTGAGAGAGATGCAGTAGAGGGTACCATACTTGGCGTGGCCAGCATGGAGCTATGAGGATCATAGATCCTTGATCCCTCTGGAGCTTGAACAGAGTCTTGGGAATTAAGGGAATGGGTGGAAAGGCATACCGGAAGTCTTGACCCCAGTGAAGGAGGAAGGCATCCTTGGCCTGAACTCCCTGACACAGAATTCTGGAACAGAACCGGGGAAGTTTGGCATTCCACGGACTTGCAAAGAGGTCTATGTCCGGGGTTCCCCACTCTTGAAAGATTCTGAGTACCTGGTCCATGTGCAGGGACCATTCGTGTGGAAGCAGAACTCGACTGAGTCTGTCTGTCCAAGAGTTTTGGATTCCTGGAAGGTATACGGCCAGGAGATGGATTTGATGCTCTCTGGCGAAGGCCCACAATCTTAAAGCTTCGTTGCAAAGCGACAGAGAGCCAGTTCCTCCTTGCTTGTTTATGTAAAACATGGCTACCTGATTGTCTGTATGAATGAGGACTGTCTTGTAGCTGAGCAGGGTATGGAAGACCTTGAGAGCTAGAAAAACTGCTCAGAGCTCCAAGTGGTTGATATGTAGAGAGGTCTCCTGTGGAGACCAAGTGCCCTGAGTGGAGAGGTCTTGTAGATGAGCTCCCCAACCTGTTGGGGAGGCATCTGTTGTGAGGGTTGCTTGGGGCAACAACTGTTGGAAGGGGGACCCAGCAACAGATTTTGGGTGGACTTCCACCACTGGAGAGACCAAAAGAGGCGCCTGGAGGTTGCTATTTTGTCTGACAGACCCCCTGATGCTTGAGTCCACTGGGTGGACAAAGTCCATTGAGCTGCTTTCATGTGATAATATCAAAAGTACATTCACATCAACATATAACTCCAATACTTGCATCCCTTCACTGGCTCCCAATTCAAAGCAGAATAGTATATAAAACTTTAATAACTTCATTTAAAGCTCTAAATGATATGGCCCCAGTCACGCTAAGTAACTTAATCAGTAAAGAACATGCAAAATCTACTAAACGGAAAGGGCAATTAAACAAACTAAAAACTCCCAAAGACTTCATAAAAGCAAACAAATTAACAAACAACAGAGCGTTCTCACACGCAGCCCCAACAATCTGGAACTCCCTTCCCAGATGACCTAAGAATGATAACTGAGATCATCGAGTTTCGTAAAAAATTGAAAACCTACCTATTTACAATGCATTACAACAATACAGATCATCCTTCATTTGACTTAGATAAAGGCTAACTAGTATTTCAGAGGTGATCCAACGATCTAAAAAGACAATGCCATCCAGCAGAAACTACTATCCACAATACCAAAACCCTAAATCTGTATATAATGTATATAGTTTTTACTGTTTGATCTGTTTAAGCCTACCATTTGCTGTTTAGTTATAATATCCTTGGTTATATGATGTTACATGTAAAACAAACGCTGCTTTGTTAATTTGTTGTTTATTGTGAACCGCAACTGATCTCAGGAAGATGCGGTATATAAATGTTTGTTAAATAAATAAAATAAAATAAATGTGAAGGCGAGCATAGGGGACCACATGCACTGTGGATGCCATGTGGCCTAGCAGTTGTAGCATCTCCCGGGCAGTTAAATGGCTCTTTGACTGAATCTGGGAGGCTAACTGCACTAGGCGTAGGCAACGGGCCTGAGGAAGATAGGCCCTTGCAGTGGTAGTATCTAGCCAGGCCCCTATGAATTCTAGGGACTGAGAAGGGGTGAGCTGGGACTTTGGGAGGTTTACCACAAGTCCCAGATACTGCAGAATGCGCCTTGTGCAGTCCAGGGAAGTCTGGGCCTCTGACTGAGATGGAGCTCGGATGAGCCAGTCGTCCAGGTATGGGAATACAAATATTCCCAGAGTGCGTAGAAATGCAGCTACTACTGCCATGCATTTGGTGAACACTCTTGGAGCAGAGGCCAGACCGAAAGGAAGCACCCTGTATTGGTAATGCTTCCCTTGGAAAAGGAAACGGAGGAACCTTCTGTGAGATGGATGGTTGAGGACATGGGTGTACGCATCCTTGAGATCTAGAGAACAAAGCCAATCCTGACTCTGAAAGTATGGAAGGAGAGTGCCCAGAGAAAGCATCTTGAATTTCTCCTTACATAGAAATTTGTTCAATTCTCTGAGATCTAATATGGGTCTGTAGCCCCCTGTTTTCTTTGGAATCAGAAAGTAGGGGGAGTAAAACCCTGACCCTTGTTGAAGAAGAGGTACTTCTTCTATTGCCCCTTGGGCAAGAAGGGCAGTCACCTCCTGACCTAGAAGGTCGAGGAGAGATGTTGGAGAATTGAAATGTCTCACCATGATGTGAGGAGGAAGGTTTGAGAAATGAAGTTTGTATCCCTCCCTTATGATGGAGAGGGTCCACTGCTCTGTTGTAATTTGCTCCCATCTGGGAGCAAAGTGAACTAACCTTCCTGGAATGGTGAGAGGCTCTGGCTGTTTCAGAGCCAGAAAGGCCAAGTTCTCTAGCATCAAGTCAAAAGCCCTGTGGAGGCTGGGTCTGCTGAGTTGCAGCAGCCCCTGTAGGCTTAGGCCTGGTTTGCTTAGGTTGCTGACGCTTAGCATCAAAACGACCTGTAGATGATTGCTGGCCAGAAGCAGGATGGAATCTGCCTTTCTTGAAGAAAAAAGACTTCTTGAAAGGTTTTTTCTTGGCAGGAATGGAGGTTGAGACTTTGAAAGTCTATCCAAAGCAGAATTTTCTGCATCCATTTGAGTGGCTTTTATTTGCCAATCTTTGCCAAACAGGTTTTCCCCTGTACAAGGAAGATTTCCCAAGCCATCCTGGACCCAAGATTCTAGATCAGAAGCTTGGAGCCAAGCAATTCTGCGTGCAGCTATGGCAATGGCCGAAGCTCTGCTGGCACCCTCAAAGGAGTCAAAAGTTGCACAGTTGGAGAACTTTGAAATATCTTGAGTATGCTTAAGCCAAATAAGAAATTCTTCCCTTTTATCCTCTGGAAGAAAAGGGAGGAAAGAGTGCAGCTTATCTGCAAATTCTTTCAGAAACATCCCCATATAAAGACTATAGGAGTTGATTCTGGCAATGAGCATACTGGCTTGGAACATTTTTCTACCAAAAGCATCCAAGGTCCTGCATTCTCTTCCTGGAGGAGCAGAGGAGTGTCTTTTTGCACTCTTTATCTTTTTCATAGCTGACTCCACCACAATAGAATGGTGAGGAAGCTGTGTTTTATGAAAACCAGGACAAGGAGGGACACGGTACATGGTGTCCAACCTACGAGAATGAGGAGAGATAGTGAGAGGAGTCTCCCATAAGTCAATCATGTGATCATAAAGAATCTCATGAATTGGCAAGGTGACTGCCTCCTTAGGAGCCTTGGGATAACCTAAAATATCTAATTTTTTAGCTCTAGGCTCTGATTCAGAAGTTACTGAAATAGAAAGCCCTTTAGCTACTTCTCTTATGAAGTCTTGAAAGGACAAGTCTTCTGGAGGAGACATTCTTCTTTTTGGAGAAGGCGGCTCTTCAGGAAGGGCTATGGATACTTCAGCAGACGCCTCCGATGCATCAGAATCTTCGGAGGAATCAAAGTATCGACTGTCAGGGTGCTCTTTCAAAGCTCGATACGCGTACCGAGCGGTATCAACATCGGGCGTTATCGGTACCGGTTCGGTACCGATGGGCATCCCTAGGCAGGGAACCGCTGCAGTCGACACCATAGCCGATGTCGATGCAGTCGGTACCGGTACCGGCATTGGTGCCGGTACCTGGGCCGATACCGACAACGGAGTTTGTTGTGGTATCAGCGGCGTCGCAGCTTGAATGAAGGCCGTGATAGCCTGCTGCATGGATAGAACATTCTGATCCATCGACACCATGAATGCCTGGAAATCGGTACCGGAAGGTTGTGCCGGTACCCCAGAGCATTCTAACAGGTGATCGGTCGAGGCCGTGCCATCGATGTCAACCTGTAACCCCATAGGTGGAGCTTTGGAAGCCGGAGCTTCCCGCCGGGGTAGTTTTGCCGGTGCAGGATCCTCGAGGGCAAGCCCTGAGGCATCTCGATGCTTGGAAGGAGATCTACCCTTCGAGGACCGGCTGGTTTTATGTTTGGTTACCTGAGATCCATGGGAGGAAGAAGCAGCCCTGGAAGACGTCGATGCCACTGAAGCTGCATCAGAGGGAAACAGAACATGGAGCTTGGCTGCTTGGTTCTGTAAACCTCGTTTGGACATCAAGGAGCAGGACGAACAATCCAAAATGAAGTGGTCAGGACCCAAACATTTGAGATACCATTCATGGGTGTCGGTAACAGAAATAGTACCGCTGCACTTAGTGCATTTTTTAAACCCGGAGGCTGGTTTTTCCATAAGGAAAATTTTTTGTGAGGCCTAAGGCCCAAAAAGGAAAAAAACACTAAGTGAGGGAAAAATATGTTTGTTTGTTTTTTTTTTTTAAGAAAAGAAAGAAAGATCGGCAGTACCGGTCCGACGTCGGAGAAGGCAGACGCGCGACCAAAGAAATAAAATAAAGAACTTCTTCAGCGGTGACAGGAACATGACCTGCTGGCTCCGCGGAAAAGAAGAACTGGAGAGAGGCGGTTGGAAAGGCGGGAAGGCAGCGCGCAGGCGCTGTGGGATGCTCCCAAAAGCTTTCCTTTTTTGGGAAGCTGGGGAGCGTTACCGCGCAGGCTCCATCGGTACCGACGTACCCATATGTGAAGAATCATTCCTGCTTGTTCCTGGAGATCGCTACAGACTGGGTGAGATTCGCGCCAAAATGGTGTGTAAAGAGACTTACATACTACAACAATTGAAATCTTTGAAACTGTGTTTTAAATGTACATACTGCAACTATTGAAACCTTTAAAACTGTGTTTTAAATGGCAGCCAAAGTGTGTTAGCAGAGAATATAAAACATGAAACTATCACAAATGGTATTACCTATCTAAAACTGTACACTAATGCTAAATTAAGGGCAGATGAATTCTTAACAAATGTTGGACTCCGATATTGTCAAATTACTGTTAAATGTACAGGCAGACGTAGCGTAAGGTTAAAACGCTTGTTATGAGACTATACTTTGTCTGTAAACAGAGGGAGATTACCTTTAAATTGCAGGAAACGCTTATACTCGTGCTATTTTCAACAATGTGGAATCGGACTGGTCTTAGAAGTCACATTATAACTTTTGCTGTTCGCGCCAAAATGGGAGGAGCTGAAAGGGGGCAGAGTTAACCAGAAGCGTGTGCCATTTGAAGTAAAGATGAAATCCAAACAGAAATAACAACTTAAAGCACAACTCATGAATGAGAGGATGTGATTATGAAACAAAAACTTGTTTATATCTTGTTATGAAGAGGCTAAACTGAGATGTGAAAAACGCTTGTTAAGAGACTGTGCTCCGTGTGTAAAAAGAGGGAGGTTACCTTTAAATTGCAGAAAATGCTTTTACTCCTACCGCTTACTACGATATGAAACCTGTCTGGCCTTAGAGTGCTCATTATAGCCTTTGTTATTCGCGCTAAAATGGGAGGAACTAAAGGGGGCGGAGTTAAACAGAAGCATGCACTTTTTGAAGTAAGGATGTAATAAAAACAGAAATACCAACTTAAAGCAAAACTCATAAAGGGCAGAAACAAATTAGCATAAGAAGATTGTGATGGTAAATCAAAAATTTGCTTATATCTTGTTGTAGAAAAGCTATTTAGAGAAAGACAGAGAGGTCAATTTCTTGATTTAAACCCACTGGTTCTTTACTTTTAAATTCATAGATGTACCTCTGTTCAAGCCTTAACAAAGCTTTGTTAGTGTCTCCTCCTCTCCAGTGCGGTCTCACCATTTTAATTACCAAATATTTTAAATCACTGACTATGATTCGCTGAAATCCAGTGTGCCACCAGGGGTTTGTCAGGGATTTTCCGCTGAATACAGCTTTTGTGTTCTATAATCAAATGTTATATATCTAATACAGTGTCCGTGTAATTCAGTATATATAGGTAAAACCACCAGAGAGGTCCGCACGCGGATTATAGAACACAGAAGCTGTATTCAGTGGAAAATCCCTGACAAACCCCTGGTGGCACATTGGATTTCAGCGAATCATACAGTCAGTCATCTATGAATTTAAAAGTAAAGAACCAGCGGGTTTAAATCAAGAAATTGACCTCTATTTTAGCGCTAACAACAAAGGCTATAATGAGCACTCTAAGGCCAGTCAGGTTTCATATTGTAGTAAACGGTAGGAGTAAAAGCATTTTCTGCAATTTAAAGGTACTACTTGTGATAGTTTCACGTTTTATATTCGTTGCTAATACACTTTGGCTGCCATTTATAACACAGTTTCAAAGGTTTCATTGTTGTAGTATGTAAGTCTCTTTACACACCATTTTGGAGCGAATCCCACCCAGTCTGTAGCGTTATTAGATAGAGTGAGAGGACCGACCTATTGTATCCCCAGTATCTAATACAGTAGATCTATACTGACAGTTCATATGTCACCAGCTTTAATTGCCAGTGGGACAGTATACCATTAGCTCCAGTCTGCAATATCTCAGTTTCATCCCTTTTACAGACGGAGTATAGTTACATAATAAACGTCTCTACCACAATGTCATAGTTATTCCCTCCAGTAAAATGCCAGTATACGAGTCCAGCATGATGCTAAGAGGCCAACCTCTCTCAATCTAACATCAGTTCACAGTCTTATACAGCCATTACGACGCACAAATCATTTGTGACGGACATATGCTTGTTAAATATACCAACGCGGCCAATAAGTATATGGTTTAAGCGTTTTAACTGATATAGGTTGTAGTTTAATTTACACATTACTTTGGCGCAGACCGTACCTAGAAGGTAATGTCAATAGATAGTGTGAGCAGACCGTTTACCTAGATTCTCATAAGTATATAGACAAATAGTGCATTACTAGTTTTATAAATGGTAGATCATCGCGGCATCAGTTTTCTATCTGCATCATCTAAGTTTCACAGTACAGAATAACAGTAGATATTACTATACAATTTTAGAACCTTTACAACTTGCAAATTCCCCCTTTTTTAAAAACATAGTTTCTCGTTTAATTTGTCTTACTCTATTATTAGAATGTTTTCCTTGATGTGGGTTTAAAGTTACATCCACATCACAATAGCAACGCTACATTAACGTTGCTTCTTTGAGCACTTTTATTGAGTCTTTTTCATAAGTTGTAATATCATTATATATGCATGTTCCTTGCCCATCTATATTATATACATCGTACAATTCATTAACATGGTTTTTAAAGATAATCAATTGTTTTTTGATGGTACCCCTGTTTTTCGTATATGACTTTTTTACCTAGTTTGTATAATCAAGTAGCCACAGTACTCACGTTAGGATTATAATCTAAAGTATAAGTTTGTTGGTTCTGTTTCATTTTGTAGCCTGATATCATCTATACCTATGATATACTAGGCAGTTTTACCTTGATCTACTGTGAGTATTCTTGTAAATTTATTATCTTGTCTGTTATTTTATCACGTTATTTTATCACTTTGGTTGTCTTTCTCCTATACATTAAGTTATTGTTAATTTTATCTTTTATACACAATTTTTAGATAATTTTTAGGTAATTTTTAATGTTATTCATTAAGAATGTCTATGTCTTTTTACACGTCTTTGATGTACCTCGTCCTACATGATATTTCAAATTTTACCAGTCTCATATCAAATTCATTCATTTATTTATATGGATTGTTTTTAATTTATTATTTATATATTTATTCATGTTTGCACACAACGATCTTGTTCAGTATTTATTATTGTGATAAAATTTTTATGCTTGGTGTTTTAGTTGGTACCCCCTGAGGAAGGCATTGCATGCCGAAACACGTTGGGGACGACCCTAAAAAAGAACTTTTGCATCTATCCTGACAATCCTCGACTCTTAGCACCCAACTGTCTCCAGTGATGAGTGGCCACTTGTGGGCAAACAGGGCAAGTCAACCTCCTGTGCAGGGTTGGGAGAGCAGGGACGGAGAGGCTATGCCTAAAGAGTCAAAAACCCCCACCCTGCTGAGTGGGAGCAGGGGCCGGAGGCTCGGGAGTCCTCTGCCTACGGGGCCCATTACCCTGACCCTTGGCCTGCTGACCCTGAGGGGCAGCTTGGGCGGCCTGGTACTGTGGGTACTGTTTGTAGGCAGTGCCCTTCCTACGGTAAAAGGGCTTTTTACCCGAGCCCTTCTTTTTGTGAGAAGGGGCAGAAGTCTTTCTAGACAGCCTTGTCCTCGTGAGGTGCTCGGTTTCGAGCTGTGCGGCCTTCTCGGTCATGGGCTTGCCAAAATGGTTCTCACCTTGGCAAGGGACATCAACCAACTTGTCCTGAACCCAGGGCTCGAGGTCCGATGACTGCAGCCATGCCTGGTGTCGAGCCACGATGCCGGCTGCCACAACACGGGCTGAAGCCTCGAAGCCATCGTAGGCAGCGCGGGACATAAACTTGGAGCATTCCCGTATCCCCGAGGACAAGGACTTGAACCTCTGCAAGGGTTCCTCGGAGAGACCAGCAGAGAACCCAGCCAGCTCCTTGGCCAGGTCCTGCAAGTACATGCCCATATACAGCTGGTAAGACTGGACACGGCAAACAAGCATCGAGCCCTGGAAGCACTTTCTACCAAAACCATCCAGGTTCCGGGCCTCCCTGCCAGGGGGCACCGCGGAGTGCATCTTCTGACTTTTCAGGCGATGCATGGTCGATTCCACCACCATGGAATGGTGTGGTAGCTGCGCCTTCTGAAAGTCAGGGCTCTTCCGGAGTCAATATATAGAATCGACCCGCTTGCTTAGAACCGGCGCCGAGGCCGGTGCCTCCCACATCCGGAAGAGGAGCCGTTCCAGCATCGGAGGAACCATAACAGTAAAGGCCTCCTTCGGAGGAGAGTCATACTGTAGGGCCTCAAGCTCCTCGGCTCGAGGCTCCTCCTCGGGGTCCGCAGGGATAGCTAACGCAGTGGCCATATCCTGGACGAACTCCGAGAACCGGGTATCCTCCAGAGGGGATCTACTCTGGGGCTCAGACTGCGGTGAGTCCAACAGGACGCACCGAGTCCTGAAGGTGTCGGGGGACTCCTCGTCCTCCGTCTCCTAGGTGGACTCGTCCGATGAGGAATCGGGGTCCGACCGCGCGGGGCCTGTGAGCACCCACCCCTACACCAAAGGCACCGGCGTCGACGCCCTCAGTCCCGAACGGGAGGTCGAGGGAGACCGTGACCGAGGTCGACCTCGAGCCTTCATGGTCTCGAGTATCAGCTCGGTCTCCAGGGTCGACTTCGATATCGATGTCCCAGTGGTCGGGGCAGATGCGCCAGACAGGCTTGGCCATCAGTGCCCACTGCTGTTCCATGAAGGCAGACAATCTGCACTCCAAGGCTGTCAGCCTGAGACCCAGCTCAGGAGACTCAGCAGCCACCGACTCGGGCCCCGGTGGCGCCGGGCCCGACGTCGTCTCTCTGGGAGGAGAGTCCATGAGGACTACAGGACTTACGTGTCCAGCAGACTCCGGCTCCACACGAGGTACTTTTGGAGGCTTCTCCTGTTCCACGGGCTCGGGGCGACGGTCGGGGGTCTGAGACCTGGCTCTCGAGGAGCCAGGGACCTCCGACGACGACGCCCTTGCGAGCTGCTTCTTCCTCTTTCATTCCCGGTCGGGGGACCCCCTGTCCGAGGAGCCCCGACGGTGCTCAGGACCCGTTTCCCGAGATGTCGAGGCCTCAGACGAGGTCCGGGCCCGGCCGGAGGCCGAGTCGGAGAAAAGCCTTTCCTTTTGGTGCTGACGACTTCGAAGCGCCTTGGAAGACATCTTTCCACATGGTCTACAGATCTTAGGATCATGGTCAGGACCCAGGCACCCAAGGCAGCAGTCGTGTGTGTCGGTGAGAGACCCACCCTGTATATAGCTCAAACAAATCAAGCACCCAACACATCCCTCACACAACTAAGTTTTATCCTCACTGCATGTACAACACACACACTTTACCTGATTGCTTGCTGTGATACCACCTTGATTATTAAGATAAGGCGGTTTAGAAATACTGTTAAATAAATAAATAAATAAAATTAGTTTCTTGCACCGATCACACTTTTTGAAACCACTGGAAGCCATCGGGGAAAAAAAAGAGTCCCCGCGAGGTCAAAGGATCGGCCTTCCAGGGAAAAAGAAAAAAAGGGCGCGAACGCCAACCACGAAGGGCAAAAACCGAATAAATAAGATCGGGCTCGATACCGGTGTACCGAACCCGGCGGTAGGGGAACCGGCGTCGAACCAGAGAAAAAATAGCGAAGGAATCGCGAAAAAATCCAACTATTTTCCGGGAGGACTAGGACACACATCCGACGGCTTCACGGAAAAAGAGAGACTGAACAAGATGGCACATTTAGGCGGGAAGGGAACCGCGCATGCGTGCCTGCATTCCCAAAGGCTTTCGTGAAAAGCTGGGGAAATGCTCCGCAAGGGCTCCATCGACATCAATGTCACCCATATGTGAGGACTGACTTCCTGCTTGGTCCTGGAGAACATCTGTTATAGCCTTTTTTTATATTGGTTATCAAGACAAATTCAAGTACTATTCACAGATGATTTGTATTGATACATTATTGGATTACATCTGTTATAACCTTTTTTATATTGGTTATCAAGACAAATTCATCCATTGTCTGGCAGCACTCTGCCTCTGCTGTTTTGATGCAACTAAAGGAAGACATTCAGGAAAAAAAAGGAGGCGGCCAGTCCCTGCACTGCCAGTCAGTTCCCTGAAGACATCTGCCCTCCATCAGCCCCAGCTGAATCAATGCAGCCTACCCAGGAGCACAGGCACAGCCATGTGGTCTCCTAAAATGACAGCAGTTCCCACACTTACAGCATCTGCTGCGGCCATATTCTGTCGCATCCCAGCTCAAATGTGACCCTAGGGCATAAACAGTGCTAGCCTTTGCCCTGAACATTGTGTGGGAATCCCAGGACTGAGAAGCTGCCCTATTGCTCCCAGTGTTCTGCCCAGCCACAGCACACTTCGCACAGCATGTTGCCGATGTATCCCTGGGCCAACAGAATTGGCCCATGCTACCACACCTCTTACCCATGCCAGGTCCCCTAAGGCAGGCTGTGGCGTGAGGACCAGCGAAGACTGTTCCATAGGATTATAGGATGGCCGGTGCAGGTCTTGCTGTGCTCCATTTAGCTTTTTTTTTTTTTTCAATCTTTATTGCTTGCCTGTAACAGCTAATGTATCAACAAATCCGCTTAACCAGGTCAACTGCCAAGGCCTATTGTGGTTCTCCAGAAAACTCAAAGACACTAGCCTGTCAGCAGGACACAGCTGCTGGCCACACTGCTCCCACCCCAGAGATATGAATCACTGACCTGCCACAGCCTTGTGCAGAAGGTAAGATCTAAAACCCTCACAGCTTAATGGGAATAATCCTCCAAAAGGGGGTCTTCCCCCCAGGTAAATCAAACTCCCAAGAAACTGTTGCACCAAAACCCCACAGCTTCAATCTGACCCAGGTGGAGAAGTAGAGTAGGCACCTTCTGCCCAATTTCTTCTCATCGGCTACACCAGCACAGCCCAGAACTGCACCATCTGTTGAAGACAAAGAAATACCAAATAGAGCAGCATGGGCACCAGCCTTATAAGGCAATAGAAGGAGACTCGACTTCTACCTGCAATTCTCAAACTACCGAGGATGGAGATGGCCGACTGATGGGAAGCATGAGAAAATGCAATGAACTCTAGAAACACACTCTGTCCATCCAC
Organism: Ichthyophis bannanicus; assembly: GCA_033557465.1. Taxonomy (NCBI): domain Eukaryota; kingdom Metazoa; phylum Chordata; class Amphibia; order Gymnophiona; family Ichthyophiidae; genus Ichthyophis; species Ichthyophis bannanicus. The sequence goes on along the minus strand of CM066031.1, from coordinate 1,121,193,593 downwards.
CAGATGCAGCGAGGAGTCCATTTGAAAACCCTTCTTTATCAAGGAAGGCAGGCCCACAATCCAATCAGAATGAGAAAAGGAGGGGGGGGGGAACCTCCTTGAGAAGGGAGGGGGAAACGCTTCACCACAGAAAAGGAGCGGTCTAAAGAGCCAGAAAGGCACACTGGAAGCCAGGGGCCTCCGCACAGACACCCTTCAACAGATGACAGAGACACTGGGAATGGATCATAGAAGAACCACCTCCTAATTTGGAGGCTTTACACATGAACCCTCTGAAGGGTCCCAGGGCCCTCTATCACAAGAGCCTACCAAGACCCAACAGAACAGTCAGGTGGGCAGAAGTTTCACTCCTGCTGAAAGAAGCCTCATCAATACCCCCCTCCCCCCCAGGCATCCCTTTGAAGCAAGACCTGTAGGAGAACAGAGCAGTGTCAGACGGCTGCCTGGGTGAGAATGTTCACAGTCTTGGCAAGTGCATATATCAATATGATTTGCAAGGGATTGTGGGAAATGCAGTCCATTCACACCAGACACAGCTGCTCACAATAATTAGTTGTGCTTGAGTGTAAAGCCAATAAGATATTTATTTATGGGGTTATTTCTCCCAACACAGATATGCTTGGTAGCACATAAAACAGGATACTTGCTTTCAGTGTTAAACTTGGAAAAACAAAATCAGGAAAACAACATTTGAACTTGTCAGGCAATCAAAGCAAAAGAATAAAGACCTGGTTGGTAACAAACTGGTCTTTTCTGTAGGCTTTAGCTAATATTTTCTTAGCAGTGTTTCAAACAACAAGCAAAACCCACAAAGAAGGGAAAAACTGTTCTTTTCAGGTTAACTTCTTATATCTTCACACATAGACTCAGAAGTGATTCCCTCAGAGCTCACAAGCAATTAGGTAAGGCTCAATTGCTAGCAGTTATCCAGCTGAAACCCCTTAGCTGGCTTGCTTTCTACTGCGTGGCCCAAAATCCTACTCAGGAGCTTTTCTGAGTAGATTAAAGAACAAGTTTGTATTTCTTTGTGATGGTTGCTGTACTTTGTAACAGAAAATTACCAAAGGAGTTTAGACAGAGAGCAATCCATATATTCACAGCCTGTATCTAAGACCGCTCCTTCCCCTTCTTCAACAATCATGGGTTCAATATCAGGGATTGGCACAGAGGAATTTCTCAATGGAGCACTTTCAGGAGAATACTTGTTTCCCTGCTGTCTTTCAAGGTTATAGCTAGGGCATAGATCAGTGTTCATACCTGAGCTTCCATTGCTGTTAGAGTTCCTCTCTAAATAGCCTGGCCAGTATGTAGTCCAGTTCTTATGTCCAGCCTTCCAATCCAGATCCCTGGACACTGGATCTCTCTTCACATACCTTCTGGCACAGGTCTTAGGGTCCCTTCCACGTGCAGCCGTCTCCCTCACAGGTACCGTCTGGAGATTCCTAGCTCTGCAGCACCATTCCTCTGGCTTTCCCCAGTCCAATGGTGTAAGCTTGCCTTTTGAATGTCTCCCAGTATACATACTGCTCTGGACTCCTTTAGACCTCCCAAATGCTTTTCTCTTCTTTCTTCCAAAGGGTTTCTTGCCCTCTCTGTCCGTCCGCTCTGGCTTCTGCTTCTGATGATCCTCCAGATGATGAAGACGTCCAAGCTGAGGATATCCAAGCTGATTCTGAGGATCTCCCAGATGAAACTGAGGATTTATTTTTTTTATTTATTTACATTTCTTATATACCGCACTATTTGCGATCAGCGCGGTTTACATAGAACAAACAGTATCCGACAATAAACAAGAGTCAGGTCATTACAATGAACAGGAGCAGTGAACTTGGATAACAGGGGAAACTATCTACATGTGTGGAACATTGAAATAGGTAACTGTATATATGTGAGATGGAGTTATTGTGTGTTGCTCATACATGGTGGCTGGGGTTCGGGGGAGGCTGTGAGGTATTTAATGAAGAGGAAGTGTTTTAAGGCCTTCCTAAACTGGCTCAAGTTGGGGATAGCTCTGATGTGTGGTGGTAGGGAGTTCCAGAAGGTGCGAAGGAGGGAGTTCCAGAAGGTTGATAAAATGCTCGATTTGGCGCGCTTAAAAAACACAACAAAATTTGCATATATACATATGTATGAGACAACCAGGAAGGTAACAGAACGCACCTAATATTATGTGTGGTGGTAGGGAGTTCCAGAAGGTGCGAAGGTAGGGAGTTCCAGAAGGATGAGGATAATTCTCTGTAGAATAAACTCTACCTTTATTCTGCTTTGATGAGTGCTCCACCTTAGCACAGCACAGCTGTGCTGAATCAGGCCCTGCCCTTTGAGATGAGTGCTTAGGGATTACCTCATAGCCCTCCTGATTGAACACACGTTTCCCCACTTCAGCTCCTCTAATGGCTGTTGGAAACCTGGTGCATTCTGGGACTGGTAGTCTTTTATGGAAATATTCTGTTTTCTTGTTTCTACCAGAACTGACAGGTTGCTTGTTCAGAGTCACTTCACCTTTACTATAGCTCCTTCCTGAGCTATGATAAGCTTCCTTATCACAGCAGCCACACAAACCCAAAGGGTTTCAGGTCAATCCACAGTCCAGGTGGAACTGCTAAAAGTCTCTAACATCTGCCAAAGGCACCAAGACTTGCCAGGTCCTAAGCAGGGAGGCATCACGTGGCTTAAACACACCAGCATGCGTCTGCCATGGCCAGGCCCTATGTGAGAAGGCACCAGGAAACTGCCTTGCCCAGAGCACCTGCCATGCTTCTTCTGTAGGCCCATACTTGACAAGAGAAAAGAAACCACACTGCATGGCCCCAGTGTTGGCGAAACAGTGCTCAAGTTCAAGTCAGGGGGCCCTAGGAACACAGGATCAAATGGGCAGCTAATTGTGCAGAAAACGGCTTACCCACAATCAGAGAGGAGGCCACACAGCATTTCTCCCATAGGCCATTCAAGAGGCAGAACCTCCCAGGCTGTCATCTGTGGAATCCTCCTGTGCCTGAAACCGTTCCACAACCAGCATCCGGAGAGGTGGACACATGGGGTACTAGAACATAAGATATGCCATACTGAGTCAGACTAAAGGTTCATTAAGCCCAGTATCCTGTTTCCAACTGTGGCCAATCCAAGTTACAGGTACCTGTCAGGTTCCCAAAAGGTAGAAAGATTTCATGCTGCTTGTCCCAGGAGTAAGCAATGGATTTCCCCAGTCCACTTTAATAATGTTTTATGGACGTTTCCTCCAGGAACCTGTCCAAACCTCATAGCTCCACTAATAGCTTTTACTACATCCTCCAGCAATGAATTCCAGAGTTTGACTAAATGCTGAGTGAAAAAATATTTTCTCTGATTAATCTTAAATGTTCTACATTTAGCTTCATTGCATGTCTCCTAGTCTTTCTACTTCTTGAAGGAGTGAACCAACAATCTAAAGCTACCTGTTTCACTCCACTTATAATTTTATAGATCTCTATCATCGCTCCCCAGTCTTTTCCAAGTTGAAGAGCCCTAATCTTTTAAGCCTTTCCTTGTAGGGGTATCCTTCCATCCCCTTTATCATTTTGGTTGCTCTTCTCTGTACCTTTTCAAATTCCGCTATATCCTTTATAAGATATGGTGGCCAGAATTGCACACAATATTTGAGGTACAGTTGCACTATAGAGTAATACAGAGGCATTATATCATCCTTTGTTTTATTCTCCATTTCTTTTCCTATGATTCCTAGCATTCTATTTGCTTTCTTGGCCACCGCTGCATACTGGGCAGAGGGTTTCAACTTATTATCAACATGTACATATGTTAATTAATTTGTATATAGTTACCCTGTTTGAATCCTGTACAAACCCCCCTGTTATACTGTAAGTTCAGTGCAGGTCTCCTGCACTGCACAAATATGTAGGCAGAGTTGAGGTCACTTGCGCCTTATTAATTATGCAAACCCCGACGCGTTTTGGCAGATGTCTTCATCAGGGGGCTAGAGGATTGCAAACAAATAAAATAAATAACGTAAATCATTACACCTTAATAACTTAAAACAAAAAATTAAAAGCAATAATAAAAACATAAATTTAAAAGCATAATAATAAATAATCATAAACGTTATAAAAGGACCAACATGAATAAATAGGATGCAAAATCAACCATATTGTACTCACAAATTGCATTAATACAATAGATGAAGCGCATGGAAGTGTATAGACATATGGCACAGACCAGTAATACAGTTGGTAATGCTGAAAAACAATAATACCATTAATAGACAGAAATAAAAATGCACATGAACAAAGAAACAAAAAGCAATGGGGAACCCAGACCAAAGATAAGGATGGAGACTGATCATACATGTTGAATATCTAGTCCAAAAATGAGAAACTTTTCTATACAGGAAACATTACTATACTAGTCTTACAATAAACCAAGCATAGACATTGTACAAACCCTAATTTCAGCAAATAGTGTTTAAAGGACATAAAGTGTATGAAGTTAAATCTAAATCTATTAAAATTAAAACGGAACAAACAGCGCTATAAAAAGGTGATGCCCTTTTTAAGAAACATGTATTAATATTATTTGTACGGCCCATAACTTAAAAGCTAATACCTAATAAATAAAACCAAATCTGCTTTATAAAAAAGAAAACTAGTATTTAAAGATGGCCATAAATTGTCATAATATGCAAAAATGTAGTTACAAAACAAAACCAAAAACTACTGCGATGCCAGTATTGTAAATAATATTGCAAACGCTAGGACTGGCACATTCAAAACAAGTAGAACGACCATAAAAGACGAAGTAAAAAAGTATTCTGTTGTGTACCCCACATTATGCAAATCGCAAAAAAATACTATTTGAAGAACAAAGCTATGATTTAAAAACCGGCAAGAAGCCAATGATGCTATTTATAAACCGCTGCTGTTATGGGAAAAAAAACCTATAGAGTCATAGAATCAAGAACCAGGACTACTGTGCACGTAAAACAAATAAGTAGCGAATTGCACAGAAAGGAATAAACACCGGTTGTCTTAACCTCTTTACAGAGAACTGGAAAAATTAAAAACACTAAAACCGCACATATATTTAAAAAGAACATAATACCAATGTTGAATTGACCATCAAGAAGTCGAATGTCAAATTAAAGGTAGAGATCAGGCTAAACACGCACCTTCAGCACTACCGGTAAAATAAACCACCTTTGATAAAACGCTCGATTTGGCGTGCTTAAAAAACACAACAAAATTTGCATATATACATATGTATGAGACAACCAGGAAGGTAACAGAACGCACCTAATAGTATGTAAACATAGTATCTCGGTAATATTATTGTTCTAAAAAAATGTGGAAGACTGGACAAGAAGGGAACTGTGATTGCCGATTCTAAAGACGAGCAGAAAACTGACGAGGCCGCGGGCAGGGTCCCGGCGGCCGACTCTAACCGGGCGCGCAGCCGGTGTGAGGATCCTGTGCGCGGCCACGGCCGGTTTAAACTCATTGGCTCCCGGTGGTGGCAGCTGCGCGGGAGCCAATCAGGGAGGATCTTGGCGGCGTGGTGGGTGGTTTGGGCCCGGTGAGCAGCCTCCGCGTGGTCATTCACGGTGGAGGCTGCTCGGGGGTGCCGGCTTCCCGCCCTTCTCCGTGGCGCGCGAGCTCTCCCCTGCTGGGGTCTACCTTGCGCCCCCGGCTCATTCTCCTGAAGGGCCGTGTCCGGCTCTTCTGGCGAGAGAGGGATGCCGCCGCTTCCTGGAGCTGTTCCGGGACGAGTTTTCACGGCCCCTTCGGAGGGGAAGCCCCGTTGCCGCGGCGGTCGGTTCTGAGCTCCTCACTGAGGAGGAGATGGAGGGTGAGTGCGTGGCCTGTGTCTGCAGAGGCTCTGCACTTGGTGAGTGATGCTCAGCGTACGCTGGCTCCGGTTCCTGGTAGGTGCACGCGGGGCTCGGGGAGGGGGAGGGGGGCTGACCGACAGCCTGCCTGTGGTGTTTCTGGTGGGACTGCACAGGGCATCGCCTGGTCTGCGGGAGATCATCCCCCCGTGCCGCTGTCGGGTGGGGCAGGGCATTGGGGGCCCCTAGCATTGCTGTCATTGGTTTGGGGAGGGGCCGGCATGGGGGGGTGGGGTGCGCTGGAGCCCCTTCCTCAGTGGGCCCAGCGGGCTAGGGGTGCCCAACTCCGGGTTGGGTGGTTGGGGGGGCGACTATGGGGGTGGAGGGTGCGGGTGGAGTCGTGGTGCATGGTGGGTGCTTGGGTGGGAGCAGAGGGGGGATCCCGGGGAGCTCGGGAAGGGGGGTGGTTGGCAGCCGGGCTGGGGGCAGTAGGGAGGGGGACACCTTGCTCCAGCTGCCTGGTCTCTGGTTCATGGTGTTTTGGTGGTGGCTGGTGGGCCTTTGTCAGGGAGCACTGGCGTGGGGGCGGGCGGGGTATGGCTGGGTCGGTGTGGGATGGGCACTGGCCAGATACAGGGTTTCCGGCGGTTCCCCCCCGTCCTCCCCCTCTCTGTTTTTGCTTGTGTTTTCACAGGGGCCGGCGCAGAGGGCGGTGGAGCGGACACAGGGCAAGGTGCTGCCGCGGTGGCGTCCGGTGTGGGGCGCGGGAGACGACGCAGTCCAGCGATGAGATCCACCAGCTGGATGCCGGGACTGCGGCTGCTGTGGCTGCAGAGGTTCGCGAGACAGGTGAGTGGGGCCGTGGAGCGGATATGACGACAGGTGCTGCCGCGTAGGCATCCAGTGAGGCACGGGGGACGGCGCAGGCCAGCGCGGAGATCAACCAGCTGGATGCCAGGGCTGCTCCTGCTGTGGCCGCAGAGGGCGCGAGACGGGTGAGTGGTCGGGCCCACCGGGCGAGGGATTGCCAGGTTGGAAGGAGCTGGGGGGGGGGGTCGGGTGAGAAAGAGCAGGAGGCGTCATGGCTCGGTGTCGGCCTCCCCCTCACGTGATTCGTCACTGGCGTCTGTAGGTGAGCTGCTGAGGAGGGGGTCGGGTAGCGCGGGGTGGCGGGGCCTGGGGGGGAGGGGCTCTGTCAGTGGAGAGCTGCTGGGGAGGGGGTCGGGTAGCGCAGGGGTGGCAGGGCCGGGGGGGAGGGGCCCTGTCCGTGGTTCCGTTCTCGGAGTTGTGGGAAGGGGTGCCTGATCGACTTTGACGCCTGTTGGACGGCGGAAACCGCTCATGGGAGAGCCGTGAACAGAGGGCGGAGGATGCGGAGGTGGGGTGGGTTCTGCAGGTTGTGCGCTAGGTAGTGAATTGGGCTCGAACCTTTCGGCGCCTCGCCATCTGGGTTGGCATAAGTGGATTCTGTTTTGGCGGCGTCCTGGCCGCTCGGAGTTAGGGCGTGGTGGACCTATGTTAGACTGTTCAGGGACAGGATGGAGGGGGACAGAAGGTTATCTTGGGGCACTCAAGATATATTCACCTCTGGCTGACCCAAATGTCCGCTAGGGTGGGTGTAGGCTGAGGGGCGGTGGGGTGGGGTGGGGTGGGAGGGGGCGGGGTGATGCGGACAGTGGGGGCCGTTTGTTCCTTTTCGCTCACAGTCGGCCTGTTTCCAGCGGTAAGCTGGGGCGGGGGGGGGGGGGGGTCGGTGTGCCCTGTGGAGGTTCCATAGGTCTACCTCCCCATTTCCGGATGGCAGGTTCTGGCACTTCAGCACGGTTGGTGGCGGAGGGCATTCCCCTACGAGGCATGGTTCAAAAGGGGTCACCGGCACCTGGGGATCGGCCCCCCAGCCACGCGGTGCTGAGCAGTCGGGCTCCGACTCTGATACGTGGGTACGTTTTGTAATGGTGGCTTCCTTACTGGGGTGTTCGGTTTTCCATTTGAATTGGTTTTTACAGGGCCGGGCACGGTGGTGGTGCCTAGTACTCGGACTTCACCTTCCCTATGGCGTTTTGGCGGTTGGTACCGAATGAGGAGCCTGGGGGGTTCCGGTTACTTTGTAATTTGTCCCTGTCCTATGGGGGGGGGGTCGGTCACTGACCGCATTCCGCGCGGGTTGTGTCCCGGGAGGTCTGCGTCATTTGATCGGGCGGTGGAGATGGTGAAGGAAGCAGGTTGGGCCGCATTGCGGGACGAGGTTGGGATTGCCTTGGTCTTTCGCCTGTTGTCGGGCATTCATCTCCGTTTCCTTGCGGGGCTTCCATTTTCCAAGGGCGTCTTATGTTGACAACTGTTGGCCAAGATGCTGCTCAGTCTCCGGTGCGTTCTTTTCAATGTTCAGTACCCTCCTGTAGTGGTTGCGAAGGTGGGGCATTAGTGGTTGTTTGGGCTGTTTGTGGGGCGGCTTAGTCGGGGGAGCGCCTGGGGATGTTCAACGGGTTTGCAGAGCTATCGCGGAACTTCGGTGAGCATTGGCGGAGGGCAAGACAGAGGGTCCGGCGATGTGATTACCTTTAGGGAGGGGAATCAGACTCGGCGGATCTGGCGATTCGCCTGCGGCAGTAAGAGGTTGCTGGTTTGGGGGCTTTGGTGGCTAATGTGTTGGCATCCTTCAGGGTGACCTTGCGGGGGATGCGAGCGTTACTGGGATCGTTGGGTTTTGCAGGCTGTGCCTTAACGATGGGAAGGGTGTTTTGCGGCAGTTGGCTGATTCCACGGGGGAGGGGTGTACCTTCCGCACCACCGGATTGGGGTCGCGGAATCGTGAGGGCGGATTTGCGGCTCTTGAGTCGATTCTTGGCCAATTTCGTCGGGACCTCGGTTTTGATGGAAGGGGAGGTGTCCTGTGCAGGGTTGCAGCTTTACACGGTTGCGGCGGGGGGACCCGGGTGGGGGGGGTGGACGGCGGCGGGGCCTGGTATGCGGTCGGCTGGCCGCTGTCTTGGACGGTATTGGGTTTGACTGCCAATATCTCCTTCCTGAAGCAGTTGCCGCTCAGGGTGGTTTTTGGAGTGAGGGCCGGGTTGGCTCCGCGACCGTTAGGTGGTATGGTGGTGCGGCAATGCGGCAGTGGGCAGTGTGGTCCATCGTTACTCCCGCGGGAGTTTGCCGGTAGCAGGTTTAATGAGGGAGGTGATGTTGGCGTCTCTGCAGTTGCCAGTGTCGGAGATGGCTTGGCATGTCCCTGGCTGTATTGCCGAGATTGCCGATGCTCTTTCTTGGTTCCGGTGGAGCGGTTTCGGGCTTTGGCTAAGAAGCGGGCAAGGAGGGATCTGGGGTTCCGGGAAACTTAGGGAGCACTGGCCTTGGAGACCGGCCGGGTTTACTGCAGTGTTCTGTGTCATTGGGGCCATGGTATGGGTATCAGCGGGATGGTGCCTAAGTGGTCCCATTTTGGTCATGCACGGGTGGTGGCCGGCAGCATTGCTTGGTGGATATATAGTGTTTGCTAAGGGTGTGGGGTTTTTTTTCCAGACCGGTGGTGTGTTCGCAGTTTGGACGGTTTCAATTTGCGAAGGGGGTGGGATGGGGATCGCTGGTCGGGGGATTTGGCGGCCCCTCACCCGTGATGTGCCGGTCTGGCTCCTTGCGGCGGGACTGCGTATGGCTGCATCGGGGTATGAAGCTGCTCTGGTTGGGCAGTCGTTTGTCTTGCCGATTTTCGGGGCCTTTCGAGTGGGGGGAGTTGGCGGTGGATTTGGTTGGGGACGGGGGGGGCGGGGGTGGGCTTCAACGGCCCCGCGTTTGGGTTTCGGGGCGGTTCGAGATGTTTGGCACGTTCCCTACCGGTCAGCGGGGTAATCAATGGAGGGTGCGTTTCGGTGGAATGAAGGCTTGGTGACGTGCCCTGTTGCTGCCGTGCGGCGATACCTGCGGGTGCTACCCGGGTAGGCTGGGGTTTTCTTACTGAGTGGGGGGAGTGTTGACCTGTTTCAGGTGCCCGGGGTGTTCCGGTGCCCGAGGTGGTCAGGATGGCGCTGCGTTTGGTGGGTGTAGAGCCGTCGCAGTTTTTGCGCTGCACTCTTTTCGCTTCGGGGTGGCTGCACAGGTCATATAGAGCACTGGCAGATGGCGCTCTTGGGCGTATGGGGGTTATGTGCGGCTGTGCGGCTAAGGGGGGTCGTGGGGTGGGGAGTTTCATTGTTCATTTATTTTGCAGGTGGGGTCTGTAGCCTGCTTAATGTTGGGGATTCGTCACTCCTTTGTCCACTGTGCAGGACGGTGAGTTGTCGCGAGGCGGGTGAACGCCAATTTGGGGATCGTCCCGTTTTTTTGGTGGCTGTATCATGGCTGGGTGAGCGCGGACACCGTGGGTCGCAGCGGCTTCCTTTGCTACAGCGCCAAGGACGGTTATCGCGACAGCCTGCAGTGTTGGAGGCAATGACCTGGTTCCGGGTCATGCCGGCATCTCATCAGAGCGGCGCGGGAGGATTTGGGGGTTTTGCAGATGTTTCTAGGTCTACTTCTGCTGGGGTCTGCCATTGTTCCAAGGCCGGCATGATGGAGCCGGCGGCGTTGGTCGCGGGGGCTGGCTAACGGCTGGGTTTGCCGACATGGGGGTACCTGTGGATGCATTCTTGGGTGGCGGTTGCGTCCGGGGCTGTATAGGGGTGATGGGGTAGTTATCGCCAGTCGTGATAGATCTGCTCCTTTCTGACTGGCGGGGGGGCCTTGGAATGTGTGTTGGTTGGGATGCTCACTGGTCGCAGCTTGGCTTTGGGGGGGGGGCAGCACAGGAACAAGGTTGTCACCTGTGCCGGTGGCGGGATCCCGGAGGTTTCCGGGGTCCGGAGCCTCAGGCTACACTTGGGCGGGGGCGGGGTGCCCCTGACCCGGTCAAACCCTGGTCAACTTTTGCTAATAGCATGGCGGTCGGGGGAAGGGTTAGGTAACTTGCCGGGGGGGCAAGTTATGGCGTTAGCGGTGGCAAGGCACTTTGCTAAGGTATGGCTGGTGCGGGCCGGGTGCCGCTAATCGATTGAGAAGGTGTAGCATGTTGGCATATTGTGAAATTGTTAAAAGGTTAATAAAGCTGCGACCAGTTGTGTTCCATGAATTGTTGGTGTGGTGTCTTTTATGGGGTTGGGAGATTGGGGGCGATGGGGGGGGGGGTGGAGGAAGTGGACCCGAAGCACCAGGTCCGCCTGCCTCGGTTACTGAATATAAAGCGAGGAATGTTACTGGAAATAATGATGGTTCTAAAAAATGTGGAGAATTGTTGTATAAAAGAACAGACTGTAACAGAATATACTTTGAAAAAAACATTCAAATACCGTTAAAATTAGTCACCAGAAAGTCGGAGGTGCGATTGAAAGTGAGGAAACACAAAATCCAAGCCAGACAAGTACCTTCAGCACTGCCAGTAAAATCGAAAAAGGATTGGGCAGAACGCTGAATTTGCCGCGCTTTAAAGGTCAAGACCCAAATTATGCACATATGCATATGTATGAGAAGAACCGGTGCACATCATAGACATTAGAAAATACTAATGGTAATGCCAAATAGAACGTCAAGTTAAGATTAAATCAACTCTAAATAAATACTAAATCAAGATACTTTTTAAATGAATCATCACTAGCATAGCACACAGAATTGAAAAAGGGTTTAAAAGGAATCTTAGGGGCCAATACTAAATGGAGAAAAAAGGAGAACCACAAAGAACAAGCATTCATAGGACCAAGTTGTCAAAAAGGTATGATAATGCAGAACATATGCACCATAAAACAACAGGATGAAACAAAAATATGGAGAACTAAAATGCTTATAAAAAAACAGACAAATTCAGGTCCTGATTAAGACCATGAGGCTCACTTGATTGTAGCTCATAAATAAAAAGCTGTTCTAACCTAAGAAGGATGAGATCCAGGTTTCCCCCTCGCCAATGCGGATGCACAACTTTCAAAACAAAAAATTTTAAATCAGAAACAAGATGACTTTTCTCAATCCAATGATTTACCATTGGTTTATCTGGAACCCGTCTGCTTAAACAACTTTTATGCTCTATAATTTGTGTCTTAATGGGGCGAGTGGTTTTACCAACATATAAAAACTTGCACGGACATACTACTACATATATGACATTACTAGTGGTGCAATTAGAATAATGGTTAAGGAAAAACTTCTTGCCAGTAACCGGATGTACAAAAACATCTTTCATTGCAATGGCGCTTAAACAGACTGAGCAATGTCCACATTGAAAATGACCTTTAACTTTAACAACTGGTGTTGGCTTAGCAAGGGCTGAGGGAACTAAAATATTTTTAATATTGCGATTTCTTTTATGGGCAACAATGAGGGATTTTTGTGCCATGGCAGGAAGAGAGGAAAGGAGATGCCACTCTCGTCTAAGAATATTTGAAATATCCTTGGAAAAAGCTGAAAAGGTTAAGGCACAAACTATTTGGTTCTCTTTGATTGCTTTCTTTTTGAGAAGCATGTTTCTATCTGAGGATTTGGCTTTATCATACGCTGTTCTAATAACATGCGTAGGATAGCCTCTTTCTTTAAATCTTTCACTCATATTGACTGCATGTTTCTCAAAATCATTGTGCAAGGTGCACAACCGCCTAATCCTCAAAAACTGGCCATATGGTAAATTATCTTTCAAAGATTTATTGTGGAAACTATCATAACGCAATATGGTATTGCGATCAGTGGGTTTCTGATATAAATCCGTGAGAAATCCGTCTGTACCCTTTCTAATGTTAATATCCAAATACGAAATTTGATCGGAACTAAAAAAACTTTCAAATTGTAAATGTTCATCCTGAGAGTTGAGCCAAAGGAAAAAAGCTTGTAAATCTTCTTCTGTACCGTCCCAAATCAAGAAAACATTGACTATGTACCGTAACCATAATTTAATAAACTGCTTAAATGGATGGTATTGCAAAAAATGATGTTCAAAATTAGCCACGTAGAGATTAGCAACATCCGGGGCCATGGAGGACCCCATGGCCACTCCTTTGACCTGTTTATAAAAAATACCTTGAAAACAGAAAAAAGTCTCGCACATCGCTAAGGCTGCCATCTGAGTTAAATAACAAGTGGGAATGCGTATTGGTGGATTCCTTCTGATCAGGGTGTTAGCAATAACCTCTAGAGCAGCAGCTTGTGGGATGTTTGTATAAAGGGAATTTATATCCAATGTTGCCAAAATCAACGGCTCATGGTATCCAGTGAAATCACTCAAAATATTAATAACATGCGTAGAATCACGGACATAAGAGGGAACCAATGGGACAAAGGGATGGAGGAAATCATCCAAAAATTTGGATAAAGGCTCCAAAAGTGAACCTGTTACAGTCTATGTTCTTTTATACAACAATTCTCCACATTTTTTAGAACCGTCATTATTTCCAGTAACATTCCTCGCTTTATATTCAGTTTTCTGCTCGTCTTTAGAATCGGCAATCACAGTTACCTTCTTGTCCAGTCTTCCACATTTTTTTAAAACAATAACATTACCAAGATACTATTTTTACATAGTATTAGGTGCGTTCTGTTACCTTCCTGGTTGTCTCATACATATGTATATATGCAAATTTTGTTGTGTTTTTTAAGCGCGCCAAATCGAGCGTTTTATCAAAGGTGGTTTATTTTACCGGTAGTGCTGAAGGTGCGTGTTTAGCCTGATCTCTACCTTTAATTTGACATTCGGCTTTTTGATGGTCAATTCAACATTGGTATTATGTTCTTTTTAAATATATGTGCGGTTTTAGTGTTTTTAATTTTTCCAGTTCTCTGTAAAGAGGTTAAGACAACCGGTGTTTATTCCTTTCTGTGCAATTCGCTACTTATTTGTTTTACGTGCACAGTAGTCCTGGTTCTTGATTCTATGACTATATAGGTTTTTTTCCCATAACAGCAGCGGTTTATAAATAGCATCACTGGCTTCTTGCCGGTTTTTAAATCATAGCTTTGTTCTTCAAATAGTATTTTTTTGCGATTTGCATAATGTGGGGTACACAACAGAATACTTTTTTACTTCGTCTTTTATGGTCGTTCTACTTGTTTTGAATGTGCCAGTCCTAGCGTTTGCAATATTATTTACAATACTGGCATCGCAGTAGTTTTTGGTTTTGTTTTGTAACTACATTTTTGCATTATGGCCATCTTTAAATACTAGTTTTCTTTTTTATAAAGCAGATTTGGTTTTATTTATTAGGTACTAGCTTTTAAGTTATGGGCCGTACAAATATTATTAATACATGTTTCTTAAAAAGGGCATCACCTTTTTATAGCACTGTTTGTTCCGTTTTAATTTTAATAGATTTAGATTTAACTTCATACACTTTATGTCCTTTAAACACTATTTGCTGAAATTAGGGTTTGTACAATGTCTATGCTTGGTTTATTGTAAGACTAATATAGTAATGTTTCCTGTATAGAAAAGTTTCTCATTTTTGGACTAGATATTCAACATGTATGATCAGTCTCCATCCTTATCTTTGGTCTGGGTTCCCCATTGCTTTTTGTTTCTTTGTTCATGTGCATTTTTATTTCTGTCTATTAATGGTATTATTGTTTTTCAGCATTACCAACTGTATTACTGGTCTGTGCCATATGTCTATACACTTCCATGTGCTTCATCTATTGTATTAATGCAATTCGTGAGTACAATATGGTTGATTTTGCATCCTATTTATTCATGTTTGTCCTTTTATAACGTTTATGATTTATTATTATTATGCTTTTAAATTTATGTTTTTATTATTATTGCTTTTAATTTTTTGTTTTAAGTTATTAAGGTGTAATGATTTATGTTATTTATTTTATTTGTTTGCAGTCCTCTAGCCCCCTGATGAAGGCATCCGCCGAAATGTGTCGGGGTTTGCACAATTAATAAAGCGCAAGTGACCTCAACTCTGCCTGCTGTTTGTGTTTTCTGAGCCATCTCTGCGAGCAGGAGCTCTTGTTTGTGTCAGTCTGCACAAATATGTTACATGTAAACCGCACTGATATTAAAGAGCGCGGTATATAAGAAAGTTAAATAAAATAATAAATAAATAAAAAATAAATTATCCACGACACCACCCAGATCCTGTTCCTGGGTGGAGATTCCTAATGTGAAACCTTGCATCGTCTAGCTGTAGTTCCCGAAGTGTATAACTTTAGACTTGATCACATTAAATTTCATCTGCCATTTGGATATCCAGTCACCCAGTTTCTCAAGGTCCTCTTGCAATTTTTCATAATCTTCTTGTGATTTAACAACTGTGAATAATTTTGTATCATCTACAAATCTGATCACCTCACTCTTTGTTCCCATTTTCAGGTCATTTATTAATATGTTAAAAAGTAGCAGGCCCAGCACAGATCCCTCAGGTACTCTACTATTCATTTTTCACCATTGAGAATTTACAAACTTTTTGACATGACAACAGATTCTGTATTTTACTATATGCAGTTCTATTTAGCTGGTTGTCATCTTTTTTTTTTATAAGATGCTTTTCCCAGGGCACCTCACAATTAAGAACATGTTGGGGGGAAGGGAGGGAGAAAGAGGTCAGCAAATCCAAGTGGCTGTTCCACCATCCAGTTAGGTAAAATCCTCAAATCCCCTCCCCACCCAGAGACCTCACTGCATTGACAGTGACATTATAAAAAGCATGAAGGGCACACAGAGGTCTATGTGATGTTCCATGACTACTTCATGCATTGAAACACCAGTCACTATTGTAGATAGGAATATATGGAGACATTTCCCATACCTGTTATTTTTCTTTCCTTGAATCCTGCTAGACCAATCCAGATGAGTGGGTTATTCTCTCCAGCCAGCAGATAGCAGCAGTCCAGAACAACCTCAGTGATGCCATCACCAGCACACCCGCAAGTGCAGCACCAAGAAAAGCCAGTATGACATGTCCCAAGCAGAAAGCAAGACAAACTCAGAAAAGTACTGAGCAACAAAACAACTTTATACAAACTAATGGCTTTTTTACTATTCTTAATTCTGCATCAGAACAGATACAGCATAGGTATTCACCTGTAACAGGTCATCTCCAGGAATTTAGTCTTCACATATGGGCTCCATCGATACCGATGGAGCCCATGCGGGAATGCTCCCCAGTGTCCAATAGAAAAGCTTTTGGGAGCATCCCACTGTGCCTGCGTTGATGCCTTCCGGTCCTTGGAACTCTCCCTCCTCAGTTGAGTTTGTAGCTGAGATAAAAGGAGAGAAAAGAGAAACCCTACAACTCCTGCTGTTCCCGGAGATCACCTGTTACAGGTGAGTAACTACACTATTTCCAGGAACAAGCAGGAATGTAGTCTTCACATATGGGACTCCCTTGCTGCGAGATGCCAGAAAAATGACCTCAGAATCAGTAGATTTGTCTCAGAGTAGACATCAAGAGGTCATAGATCCTCCATGGATGTCTGGTATTGTTAAATTCCGGGACGGAGGGTAGGAGAAGTCTGAAAGAGATGCTGGAGTACAGCCTGACCAAACATGGCATCCCAGTGGGAGTCCTTGTCAAGACAATATTGAGCAGCAAAGGTATGTACTGAAGACCAGGTAGCTGCTTTGCAAATTTTGTCAATGGCCACAGACCATAGGTTTGCCATCGAGGTAGTCATGGCACAAACATTATGAGCAGTGACGTGCCCTTCAAGGGATAGTCCTGCCTTAGCATAAGCAAATGAGATGCAATCTGCTATCCAAATGGACAGAATACTCTTAGAAACTGGGAGATCCCAAGTGACTAGGGTCAAAGGAAATAACTGTGAAGCTCTGCATTGCTGTCTAGTCCTTTGAAGATAAAATGCTAAGGCATGCTTGCAGTCAAGGGTGTGCAAGGTTACCTCTGCCCTAGAGGAATGTGGTCTAGGGAAAAAGACAGGAAGGTAAACTGATTAAGATGGAAGGGGGACACCACCTTTGGCATGAAATGGGGGAGGAGTCCTGAGGACAACCTTATCATGGTGAAACTGGGTATAAGGTGGATCGGCCACCAAAGCCTGAAGCTCACTAATGCTTCTAGCTGAAGTGAGGGCAATTAGGAAGATAACCTTCCATGACAGAAACTTTATCGGGATTGTGGTTAAAGGTTCAAAAGGTGGCTCGAGGAGCTTCCCTAAGACTGCCACCGATGGTGGCTTGTTGGTCAATAGGAGCCCTCTCATGAAACACGCTATTAGCAGTTGTGAGGAGATAGGCTGTCCATCCAAGGGATGGTGAGAAGCAGCAATTGCACTGAGGTGAACCATCACCAAGTTTGTCTTGAGACCATATGAGGAAAGATGTAGGAGATACTGAAGGAGAGCCTCCACAGGAGTTGAGAAGGGATTAAGCTCCTTTGGGAACACCAGGTGGAGAACCTATGCCACTTGAATTCATAACATCTGGTGGCTGGTTTCCTGGAGGCTAGCAGGATCTCTCTTACTTCCTGAGTCAGGTTAAGATTTTGTAAGACCACGCTTTCAGTAGCCAAGCCATGAGATTTAGACTGCAGATTGGGATGAAGTAGCGCCCCTTCCTCCTGGGAGAGGCGATCAGGAGCAGATCCGAGACTCAGGGGGCAGGTGAGTCTGGGACAGACTTAGCAGAAGAGGAAACCATGGTTGATGTGACCAGCGCGGGGCTATGAGAATCATTTTGCCCCTGTCTGCTTGAAGCACATTTTGGGAATCAGGGATATGAGAGGAAAGGCATATAGGAAATCCTGACCCCAGTGAAAGTGGAAAGCATCCACCTATGGTAAGTGGACATTGGGTTCTGGTACAGAAACAAGGAAGTTTTACATTTTGCGGAGTGGCAAAAAGGTCTATCTCCGGAGTTCCCCAGGTTTGAAAGATGGAGATTGAGTCAGATCCTTCTTTCACACGAATATTCTCTCCATCTGGAGACAATCTGTCTGCTAGGACTTTTTGCTGTCCTGGCAGATTTACTGCTTGGAGATGTATCTGATGAGCAGTGGCAAAAAAAACAAAGCTGGAGAGCCTCCTTGCAGAGGGGCCAGGAGCCCGTTCCTCCCTGCTTGTTCACAAAGAACATGGCTACCTGATTGTCTGTCTGGACTAGAACTCTGTGGCCCTGTGGTAGTTGTTGAAATGCCTTGAGGGCATTGAAGATAGCACGAAGCTCCAGTAGATTTATCTGGAGCTGTGACTCCTGCACCGTCCAGAGGCCTTGAGTGGAGAGAGGGCCTAAGTGTGCTCCTCAGCCCAGTTTGGAGGCATCCGTTGGCAGGATGCATTGATGTGGAGGCATCTGAAAAGGTGACCCTGCAAGGAGATTTGTTGGGGTACACCACCATAGAAGGGACTTGGTGAGCAGGTCTGTGACTTTGATCCAGTCCTTGAGGACCCCAGAGACCTGCTTCCACTGTGATGCAAGAGTCCATTCAGCTGTTTGCATGTGCAACTGGGCAAATGGAACCACATGTACTGTAGAGGCCATACGGCCTACAAATTGTAGCATCTCTCTGGCCGAGAGATGGTCCCTGAGCTGCACTTGAGATGCGAGCTGCACTAGTCGAGTACAATGGTCCTGGGATAGGAATACCCTTGACCATCAAATGTCTAGAAGAGCTCCTATGAATTCTAGTGTTTGAGCAGGAACTAGATGGGATTTTGGAAGATTTATCACAAATCCCAGATCTTGCAGTACCTGCATTGTATGAAGGAGGGATAGATGAACCTCCTGTGAGTTGGCTGCACTTATCAGCCAGTCATCTAAGTAAGGGAAGACAAATATGCTGATATGCGGCTACGACCACCATGCACTTTGTGAAGACTCTTGAGGCAGAGGCAAGTCCGAAGGGAAGGACTCTGTGTTGGTAGTGATTTCCCTGGAAGATGAAGCATCGATACTTCCTGTGTTCTGGATGAATGAGGATCAGAGTATACGCTTCTTTTAGATCTAGAGAACAGGCTGCACAGCAGTTAAAGAAGATCCAATGGGAGAAAGCAACTATTGAAATTTATGCATATCTCTTGGCTAGAACCATCAGAAAAAGGTGAGATTTCTGTGAAATTACTAAGTGGTTGCAGAAGGAAAATGTGTGACTATTCTGCTTATTCACTGTATACTCCAGGATCTTATGCTCTGGATGTGGGAAATACCCCTCACCATTTCTCCCCATACTCGGCGACTCGATACCATGTATCGGGTAATGGAAAGTCCCGGTTTCCAGAAAATACAGCTTCCACACCACTCAATGGTAGTGGAATCAGCTATGCATCAAATCAAGAGTTCTAAAACGCACTCCTACAATCCTCCAGGTAGGGAATCGAGAACCCTCGATGTCTTTGGGCAGCGGTGCTTTCAGGCCTCCATGCTTTCAGCCCACATAAGTCCATACATACTCTACATGGATATGTTTCTTAAGGAAGTAACTAGGGATCTGGGAATCAATGGCTCCTCTTCTCCCGGATGATAAGAGAGCCAATTATCTTACATTAGTCAAACATGCCCAGAATGTTTTGAAGTTTGTCAATAGGGCAACCTTTGATTGTTTTGAGTGCACTAGCAGAGCAACATCCATCTGCATGTGCACATAGGATTGCATGGCTTCAAGCATCAGACCTTGAACAATGGGTTCAAGTCAAGCTGGGTAATATTCCTTGTACAGGTGAGAACCTGTTTGGGAAGGATTGGCAAGATAAGGCTTTTCAGTTAGAATCTGATAATACCACCCTCAATAGTCTTTCCAAAACTATTGGCAACCCTGCCAAGAAGAAAACAGCTGCAAAGAAAGCTTTCTATGGTAAGAAGAAATAATTTTACCCTTCTTACTCCCCAGCTTCTCAACAACCACCTCAGGGTACCCAGAAGAGGCAACAGTCTCCCAAGCAACAGGTTCCTAAATCTCAACCAGCTGTGCAGACCCAATCTGCACTTGGTTTTTGACTTCTTCATAGAGAACATAGCCGCCCCCTCCACATAGCAGGCAGACTTTCGCCACTGTGCCCACAGGTGGCATCTCATCACCTCAGAGCAGTAGACACTAACCATAGTGTGAGAGGGGTACAGGCTTCATTTACAAAGCATACCCCCCTCCACCCTAGTGGGGGTATATCATTCTCAACCCCCACTCACTGCTCTCCTGCAGCAAGAGGTCACCTCTCTTCTGTCACAGCGTGCCATAGAAGAGGTTCTAACATCCCAACAAGGGATGGGGTTCTATTCTCCCTACTTTCTTATATCAAAGAAAAATGGAGGGTACAGACCCATCTTAGACCTCAGAAACCTAAACAGGTTTCTAGCCTGGGAGAAAGTCAAGATGGTCTCACTAGGAACCCTTCTACCTTATCTCCAGAGTTCCTAGTGAGATCACCTTGACTTTCTCCCAGGCTTTTTTGTTCAAAATCTTTTATTGATTAACAACTTAACCAGCCTCAAACCAAACAAAGTGCATCAGTACATCTATCAAGTATGCATGCCACAACTAATTCGGATAATTGATGCAAAAAACAATTTACAATGTTTTCTGTAACTCCGCCAACAAGGCTGATCTTCTCACCCCACACAGCCTTCCCCCTGGTCTAGAATCATTTTGGCATAAATGATCCACACCCACTTCACCCTCCAAAGAAAAGCACATAGCGTATTTTTAAGGAAGTTTTCATCTTCTCGTCACACTCACAAGGGCAACATCTGCAGCTGGCATAAAGGTTTTGGCGGTATTGCCATACAGATGAACACCATCCTCCCATAAAGGGACAGTGCAGGTCAGCCCATTTTCACACAAAGGTTTTTTATCTGGCAAATTTTGTCCTGTATGTTTAGTTGGTATACATTTTTTAGGTCTTGGTGGATATATATGCCTAGATATTTGAGTAGACCCTCCAACCACTGGAAAGCAGCACTTGCCCCCACTACCGTGTCCCAAGTCCACCAAGAGTCGGTCTCTGATTTTTCAATATTAATTTTTAGCCCGGAGAAACTCCCATAGAGGAGCAGTTGCTTGTTCAAAGCGTTCCATCCCTTCTCTGTATGATACATGCTGATCAGTATGTCATCCGCAAACATGCTGATTTTGCATGTATGTGGGCCTATCTTGGCTCTCTGGATTTCTGTGGCAGCTCTCAACTTAACGGCCAGGGGTTCGAATGAGAGAATAAAAAGAAGCAGGGAGAGGACATCCCTGCCGTGTCCCACAGCCAAGCTCAAAGGGCTCTGTGAGGCACCCATTGACCAGGATCTGGGCACTGGGTCAGTTGTATAAGGTTCTAATTCATTGTAAGAAATATTCACCCACCCCAAATCTTTCCAATTACCCAAAATAGATAGTACCAAGACACCCTATCAAAAGCTTCTTCGGCATCCAAGCTCACCACTGCTGCAGCCATTTCAGTTGTCTGGCTGTCCCAAAACATTGTCAGCATTTTCAACAGATGCCCAGTGGCACTTCTCCCCTTTACAAAGCCCATTTTGTCAAGATTAAGTAGGGTAGGAGATAATGTTACTCAGCCTGCAAGCCAAGATTTTTACATCCTGATTTAGCAAGATGGCAGCCTATATGAACCAACCCCCTCCAGGTCCCTGCGGGTTCTGACAGCAGTACTACCAGTATTCTGTTCGCAAAGTCCCCAAGGCAGCTGTTGCTTCTCTCATCTCTCTCAACAGACACCATGAGCTCCCCAGAATCTGCTAAAACTCCAGTCCTAGTCCATCTGGTCCCGGGATCTTTGCCAGCTGTAACCTCTTTATGGCAGCTAGGATCTTCCCTTCCGTCTGTGACCTGTTAAGGGAAGCCCTTTGCTCCTCGCTGACCATAGGCAATTGAAGGCTACTGAAAAAATTCTCCTGTTGCACCACTTCCCCTGGCTTAGCCTGATAGAACAGTGTAAAGCACTGGCTGAAATCTCTCTTCTCTGGTGCAACAATGCCATCTTCTCATCGAAAAATTATGGTGCGTTTCACTTTGGTTAGCCTAATTAGGGTGACCAGTAACTTCCCCACTTTATCCTCCCCCCCCAAACGTATGCAGCTTGTATTTATAAATGCGGATGCTCTGCAAAGCCCGTTGCTGCAGAAGTGCATGAACTTTATTTTTACATTCTTGGAGTTGCAGACATGACTGCTCTGTTCCTGTGGCCATAAATTCTAGCCTCTTTGCATGCAATTCCTGCAGTCCCATTTGGAAAGCTCCATTTTGTCAGGTTTGCTGCTTTTTAATATATCCCAATGATTCATCCCAAGCACAGCTTTAGCTGCCTCCCACATCCCTTGTTCTATTTTCCGTCTCATATTCAAGTCAGGCTTTCCGCAAAAACTGTTGGAAATAAGGGTTTTGGATCCAAACCGGATTTAACTGCCACACAAATTGCCGGGTTTATCTGCAATATGCAGCTGTACCTGTACTGCAGCATGGTTTGAGATCCCCTGCAGATGTATGTCGGCCCCTGCCAATTTGGCAAACAGCCATTCCGGTATTAGTAGGTAGTCAATACATCTGGGCAGTTTGTGAGATCCAGAGTAGTGTGTGAATTCTGCATCATTGAGGTGTAAAGTGCATCACCCATTGATCAACTCGAGTTCCTTACACAGTATTTTGATATCTTTATGGTTGGTAGTCTACAGACGTATCTGTCATCATGTTAACATCTCCCCCCAAGATCAGCTGGTAATCCATCTGGTCAGCTAACTCCGCTACCAGGTCCAGAAAAAAAGCATGTTATGTGTTGGGGGCATAAGTTTCTCAACATGTTTTTCCCTTGCAGTGTGCCCCATGTAACATTATTGCTATTGCTACTACTACTGCTTGACTTCTTTCTGCCCTTGCCAGTATTCCACAGCCCCAGTTGCACAAACTACAACGTATCCAAAATACAGCAGCGCGCATTATTACCCATTTCACTCATCAGCAGCACATAACCCCCCTTGTCATTCACCTTCACTGGCTTCCCATAGACTATCGTATCCGCTTTAAACTCCTTACCATTGTTCATCAGGTTATTTACACCCATACCCCACAATATTTGGCGGATCTCATTCAGTTTCACATCCCGTGTCGTAATCTTCGGTCAGAAGACATAAATTGCCTCTACCTTCCCTCTCCTTTCTGTGCTCATATGCAATCAACCCGCACCTCTGCCTTTTTCTTTGTTGGACCTGCACTTTGGAATTCACTGCCCACCTCCCTCAGACTGGAGCAAAACCACCATACTTTTAAAATATGCTTAAAAACCCATCCATTCTCCTCTGCGTTTGACCTTCCTATTCCCCCTATGTGATCTCAATCCTTGTGTCCTTTAGTGCTGTCCATTCCTCCCGACTAGTATGCTTGGTTACACTATCCTCTTTCCTCTCATGCATTGTAACTTCTTTGCACTTTCTCGGCCATTGGCCATGCTTGTATTTTGGCAAATGTACACCGCTTTGTTTTTAAACAAAGGATAGTATATCAAATATAATAAACATAAACTGAGCATTTGTATAGCGCTACAAGACATACGCAGCGCTGCACTGACATGTAAGAGACAGTCCCGGCTCAACAGAGCTTACAATCTAGTCAAGAAAGACAACACAGTAGGTGTAGAGACATGGGATACATCTAGGGGGAATGATAAGGAAACACAAAGGAGATCAGGTGAGTCAAGATCCAAAAGCAGCGGTGAAGAGGTGAGTTTTTAGCTTAGATTTGAAAAGGGCCAGAGAAGGTGCCTCACGTACAGACTCGGGTAGTTTGTTCTAGGCATAAGGAGCAGCAAGGTGAAAGGAGTGAAGTCTGGAGTTAGCAGTAGAAGAGAAGGGCACAGATAGAAGTGATTTGCTAGAAAAGCGGAGTTCCTGAGGAGTTTAGGGAGAGAGAAGAGAGGAAAGGTAGGGAGGAGCTGCAGAGTGAATGCACTTATAGGTCAGCAAGAGAAGTTTGAACTGGATGCAGAAATGGATAGGCAGCCAATGAAAAGACTTGAGAAGAGGGGTGATATGAGCATGACGAGGCTGACAGAATATGAGTCGCACAGCAGTGTGTTGAACAGACTGAAGGGGAGAGAGATGATTCAGCAGGAGACCAGCAAGGAGTAGGTCACAATAGTCAAGACTGGAGGTGATTAATGAGTGGATAAGTGTCTTATTAGTGTGTTCAGAAAGGAATGAGCAGATTTTGTTGATGTTATAAAGAAACGGCAGGTCTTAGCTATCAGGTGAACATGTGTGGAGAAGGAGAGAGAGGAGTCAAAGACGACCCCAAGGATGCGAGCTGAGGAAACAGGGAGGAATAGAGAGTTATCCACAAAGATTGAGAAAGGAGGAAGATGAGAGGAGATTTTAGGGGGAAATTGGATAACTCTATGGGCTTCTAAGGACATCCGCTTCCCAAAAAGGATGGCCACCCCCCTCTGGCAAAAGTTGTATTGGGCAGAAAACACCTCCCATACCCACCCTTTCATGTGGATTATCCAGTTCACCACTCTTCCCATTCACTAATACATCCCAACTACTCTCTCATGAACATCAGTCTACCTTCCCACCCCTTCTCCCATGCGAGCCCCAAGGCCACTGCCCCCATCAACTAATATCTAGTTGAGAAGTGTATCGACATGCTGTAACCAGTAACACCACTGTAAATACTCTGTAAATAGCTTCAGCGGTCCAGCTTTGTACTGCTTCATGTAAATAGTTTGAGGGTTCCCCTCAATTCAACTGTTCTATGTACAAAGTTCTAAACCTGTTAGATGTAACTGTTACTGTTAAAGTTCATTGTTATAATGTAAACCGCTCCTGATCTCTGGAAGAAGCGGTATAAAAATGTAATCAAATAAAAAAGAATATGATCTCATTACATAGTGCCAAAAATAGCTTGTACAACAGCTAATACAGACAATATTGTTGTCCTCCACCCCAATGTGAACTACCTGAATCTGTGCATCGGGCTCCTTCTCTGGCCATATTCAAATCCAAAACAAAAATAGAGTAGAAACATAATTTTTTTCACCTCTAAGAGCACACTAAAACATTAGCCTATTAAATGTCAAAAGATACGCCGTGAGGATACAAAAACCTCTCGAGGCTTACTCTTCCATTTTAATCAAATATAAAGCCAAAACAAGCTTCTTTTTTTTTATTAACGTAGGCAAAAACACCATGAAAAAGTGACACTTACACCCAATTTAAAAAGAGTTTTTTAAAATGTTTTGAAAAACTTATAATAGCATATGAGATAATCTTCTCAAACACCAATCCTGGAATCCAACAGAAAACATCCCAAGGCTACTTATCGTATCCGTCGTCCCAATCGTGCCAGATCCGAATGATCTTCCACCCGGACTATACCCTCCAGAGTCGGCCACATTTAAACCCAAACATCCAGAGCAAACAGCAGCAGTTCATAGAAGACACAGCACTGCATTTTGGGCAAACAAATCAGTAATGCCCTGTTTCAACGCTCATATTCCACTGCGGTCAAACAGTCGGCCTCCCCAGCTCGCAGAGACGCCCACGCATGCTCATTGAGTATACAATGCCACCGAAGGGATCCCCAAAATAAATGACAAAACCTAGCCAATCACAGCCAGTGACCTCACGAAATTAAAAAAGAGAGAGTAGAACCTAACAAATGTGATGATTAGGGTAACTCAAAGAACGCTAAGCCAGTCCAGTTCTTTATTAAGCCCTGTTGGTTCAACCGTAGAAAGTCTAAAAATCCATGTTTGTTCTAGTGTCTGAAGACGCTGTTCCCGATTACCTCCCCGAGGATTCTCAGGTACATAATCCAGAGCTCTCCAAAGAAAATGCTGAAAGGAATGCTGATGGTCTAAGCAATGCTGGACAATAGGCACTGATACAGTCTTATTTCTAAGCCGAGAAGCATGTTCTCCCAATCTAATTCGCAAAGGACGGATCATCCGCCCTATATACAGAAGGTTACAAGGGCAGACCAAAACATACACTACAAAAGGAGTAGAACAGGTAGTGTACCACTTAGCTGTATGGACAAAATCCAAATTAGGCACCTTCCAAACTGCCCCTTCAATGGACTGGGAACAGTAATTACAAGTTGTGCATCCAAAATGACCCACACCAGAGGGTTGTTGAAAAAGAAACCTGTCCAAGGGGGAAGTCGTAACTCCCACAAAGTCACGAAGGTGGGAACCTCTAGTATGGGCTATTTGCAGCCTTTTCCGAAAACATGAATGTAATTGCAAAATGTGCCTATGCATAAAAAGAATCTTCCTAACATTGTCCACATGTGACATATACTGCAAAATGCCAACAAAAACGTCATTTTCTGAAGATAATTGATCACTTTTCACTTGTGCATCATTAGATGGGGGAAACAGCCATTCCCGATGAGTATACTTTGCTCTCAAACGCTTGCTTGATAATCTTCTTAGGATACCCTCTTTGTACCAGACGACACGATAGTTCATGTGGATGACCCAAAAAATCTTCAAAATTTGAACAAATCCGCCGCAACCTCAGGAATTGCCCAAAAGGAAGACCTCTCTTCAAAGACCCAGGATGAAAGCTGGAAAAAGCTAACAAAGTGTTTCGTTGAACAGGTTTTCGGAATAAAGTGGTATGTAGTATATTATCCTGCTTAAAAACAAGCACATCCAAAAATTCCAACTGAGTAAAATGATGATGCATTGTGAAGGATAAATTAGGTCATAAACTGTTTAGCCACTGTACAAACAGATGTAAATTTTCCTCTGAACTACTCCATAGGAAGAAAATATCATCCAAAAATCGAACCCACAAATTGACTTCCTTAAACCATGGGGATGAATACACTTGAGACGATTCAAACTCCGCCATATACAACGTTGCCACTGACGGAGCCACTGTTGCCCCCATGGCAATACCCTGAACTGCCATATTCAAATCCAGGCTAAAAATTCACCTCTCTGAAGCTGCTTTTGGATCCTGATACCCCTCACTCTCTAGTTCACTACTTGTGTGTATCTTATGGTCCCCAGTTTTGTGATGTTTTTTCACCTTGATAGACTAAGTTCTGCTGAGAAGGGACTGTCTTGCATCTTTATGTACAGTGCTGTGTATGCCTTGTAGCGCTATACAAATGATAAGTAGCAGTAGTAGCATAGAGTTCCACAAGCAACCATACTTGCACACTCACCCCTTAAATCCCCCTTCCCAGTGCCTATCCTCCTTGGGGTAAATAAGCTGGGTCATGATACAGCCAGTTTCCAGGGTGTCCAGGTCAATTATAGTAAGGCTCACGCCAGCCACCTGGGCAGTCTGTCTCCAATGTGAGATTGCCCTGCTCTGGCTTATGTGGTCTGGTCCCAAAGCGCTGCGCCCCAGCCTCATTGTCCCCCAGAAATATCTAGTTGGCACAGCTGAGGCCCTGCTTCAGGGGGGCACGGGGTGTTAAGTCCAACAGAAGGGGACAGCTAAAAGATGGCAAAAATTAAAAAATGGCAAAGAAGCAACTCCAAGGGGAGGAGGGAGGGTTGTGAGGACTGATTCCTGCTGTCCCCAGAGAACACCTGTTACAGGTGAGTAACTATGCTTTCTCTGGGAACAAGCAGGAAGGCAGTTCTCACATATGGGACTCCCTATCTACAGGCTACTGAAAGCCCATAGAGAAAAAACACGGTCACCTTCAAGGGGAGCCGTGAGCAGCAGCAATTGAATCTGCAGATACAGACTGCAGTAGGACTCTTGTATCCGATGGAACCTGCACTCTGGTAGCCTGAACACAGAAGGGTCGGAGGGAAGGAGTTGTCTAGACCCCAAAAAAAGATTACGGAGCACGGCCTGGCCAAAGGCGCTGTCCCGATGGGACTCCCTTTCCGGGCAGTAATGAGCTGCAAAGGTGTGAACTGAAGACCAGGTGGCGGCCCGGCAGATGTCCACCGCAGGTTTGCCACAGAGGCTGCCATGGCCCTGACACAGTGTGCCATGACCGACCCGGCCATCTAGCATGAGTCCCACCTGCTCATAGGTGAGGGCGATGCAGTTTGCCACCCAGGTGGACAGTGTCCGTTTGGTCACCGCTTCCCCCAGCCGACTGGGATCATAGAAAACAAAAAGCTGAGAAGCTTTCCAGTGGCGCTGGATACGCTGAATGTAGAAAGACAGGGTCCTCTTACAGTTCAAGATGTGAAGGAAAATCTCTGCCCTACTGGACTGAGGCCTTGGGAAGAAGGTGGGCAGTACCACCTCCTGGTTGAGGTAGAAGGAAGATACCACCTTCAGGAGGAATTTGGGTTGTGTGAGCATCATGACCCTGCTCTTGTAGAACCTGGTATATGGTGCCTCTGCCACTAGGGCTTGGAACTTGCTGACCCTGTGAGTGGATGTGAGCATCACCAGGAATATGACCTTCCACAAGAGGTATCTCAGGTGGCAGGTAGCCAGAGGCTCAAGTGGTGGGTGAGCGAGCTGTTCTAATACTACGTTGAGGTCCCATTCGGTCACCGGAGGATGGACAGGGGGTTTTGACAGCAGAAGCCCTCTCAAGAAGCGGTCACCAGGGGCTGGACCAAGGGGGGTTTGCCTTGCACCAGGTGGTGATGCGGCACTGAGGTGCACTCTGACAGTCAGTACCAGCTGCACAGAGCAGGAGAACGGGTTCACCCCTTGCTCCGTGCACCACACTGAGAATCTGTGCCATTTGAAGGCATAAGCTCTCCTGGTGGAAGCCTTACGGGAGGCCAGCAGGATCTCTTTCACTTCACCCTTTCAGCAGCCATGCCATCAGTGATAGGGACCCCAGGTTGAGGTGCAAGAGAGAGCCCTCCTCCTCAGACAGGAGCCCTGGGGAGCTCCCCAGTGGGATCGGAGTCTCTGACAGCTGGAGGAGCAATGGGAACCACGGCTGCCTGGGCCACCCAGGGACCACCAGATCAATGAGACTTTGTCGTGGAGAGCCTTGAACAATGTTTTGGCAATCAACGGCATGGGTGGAAAGGCATACATGAGACCTTCTGACCATGGAATGAGAAATGCATCTGTGGCCACCCGGGAGGAGTGGAGGTGCCGGGAGCAGAAGCAGGGCAACTGGTAGTTGTCTGGGTTGGCAAAGAGGTCTACCCATGGGGTTCCCCAGAGCCGGAAGAGCTGGTTGGCTACCCTGGGGTCCAGCTGCCACTCATGCAGCTGGAGGAACCTGCTCAGTTTGTCCACCAGGGTGTTGTCTTGGCCTGGTAGGTATACCACCCGCAAGAGCATGCCCTGTTGAATTGCTTAAGAGCAGAGTGTCATTGCTTCGCGGCAGAGGGTGCAAGATCCTGTGCCCCCCTGCTTGTTCATAAAGAACATTGCCACCTGATTGTCTGTTGTGGATTAGCACCGGCTGATGCCTCAGGCGGTGGCAGAACACTCGGAGGGCTGGATATATCGCCCAAAGCTCCAGGAGGTTCATCTGCTGGCTGCTCTCGTCCTGTGATCAGCTGCCCTGGGTGTGGAGTTTTTCGCAGTGGGCTCCCCATCCCAGCAGGGAGATGTCCATAGTGAGGACCCTCAGAGGGCTGGGGGTTTGGAAGGGCATCCCTGCCTGGAGATGATGGGGATTTTGTCAGAAGCGTGGAGGCAAGGAAGGAACTATTTTATTTACCACTCTTGTATCATAAAGTCAGGCCCGACACAGGCCGTGTTTCGCTTATGTCTTCATCAGGGGCATTTGGCTACAACAACATGTAAAAGCAACGTTAAAAACATTCATAATCCGTAAAAACAAATTATAAACGTAAACATAATAAAATATCACAATTAAAGCACCTACAAACTCACCTAAAAGATACTGACATTTCATAATCACACAAATACTAAATCATATGTGCCTAAAAAGTTAAAGATAATAAATAAAATAAAATGTAACTGTATAATGATAAACCATAGAATGACAACTCAATTGAAAACCAATATAACCTATATCTGTTATTTTTTACCTGTGCAATTTTACACCTTGCCACACCGTAATTGCTTAACTTTTTAGGCACATATGATTTAATATTTGTGTGATTATGAAATGTCAGTATCTTTTAGGTATGTACAATACATTATTTATGTTTTTAGGAAACTATATGTTGCTGTACTTTACTAATTATTTATTTATTTATATTTATTTCATGATGTTTTAGTTATTTATTGATGTACTAGTGAGTTTGTAGGTGCTTTGTGATATTTTATTATGTTTACGTTTATAATTTGTTTTTACGGATTATGAATGTTTTTAACGTTGCTTTTACATGTTGTTGTAGCCAAATGCCCCTGATGAAGACATAAGCGAAACACGGCCTGTGTCGGGCCTGGCTTTGTGATACAAGAGTGGTAAATAAAATAGTCCCTTCCTTGCCTCCATGCTTCTGACTGGGTCTGTTGTGTGGAGCGTGGATCGTGCTCGTTTGTTGGGATGATGGGGATTTTGCCACCAAGTCAGAAATTCCGCCAGCTGGTGGGGTCACTGAGATTGTCCTCGAGATGGTCTGTGGCTTGTGTCCACTGGTCTCGAAGTCACCACTGAGTGGCCCTCATGTGCAGATGGGCATCCGGGGCGACATGGACTGTGGAGGCCACGTGCCTAAATAGGCATAGCAGAAACTGAGTTGACACCGAGGGACGGTGTTATATGTCTATGGCCAGTGCCCTGAGACTGTCGGCTCGGTCCAAGGAGAGTAAGACCTTTGCCTGGAGAAAGTCTAGCCTTGCTCCTATGAACTCCAGACATTGTGTCGGGAGAAGGTGGGATTTGGGGTAGTTTATCACAAACCCCAGATGTTGCAGAACCTGGATGGTGGTGCAGTGGCCTGCTATACTTCTGCAACTGTGCTTCCTTTTATGAGTCAGTCGTCCAGGTAGGGGAAGACAAATGGAGGAAGGTGGCCAGACATTTGGTGGAGGCTAGGCCGAAGGGTAGTACCCTGTACTGGTAGTGGCTGCCCCCCTCCACGAAGCGCAGGTACTGCCTATGGTTGAGGTGGATGAGGATGTGGGTATAAGCATCCTTCACATCCAAGGAGCATAGCCAATCACTCTGCTTGAGGTAGGGCAGCAATGTCCTAAGGGAGAGCATCTTGAACTTCTCCCTCACCAGGAACCTGTTCAAGTTGCGCAGGTCTAAGATGGGCCTTAGTTCCCCTGTTCTTTTTGGTACAAGGAAATATCTGGAGTAGAACCCTTTGCCCCTGAGATGTTGGGGTATTGGTTCTACGTGCCCTGTCCTTGAGAATACCTGCAGGTTTCTCCAATAGGAGGTCCTAGTGAAGGGGAGACCTGGGGGGCTCTCCTGGGAAGAAAGGAGGTGGTGTCTGAGCCAGATGGAGGAGGTAGACTTCCTTGACCATCTGGAGTGTCCAGGAATCGGTGGTGATGGCTGGCCACCTTTGGGAATAGTGGATTAGACGTCTCCCTGTGGGCTGCTCACCTCCTTGGGGTAGAGAAACTATGTCTAAGGAGTTAAAAAGCTCCCCCCTGGCTGGGCCGGCGTTGACACCTGGCCTTGGGAGTCTTCTGCTTACGAGAGCCTTCCCTACCTTCCTTGGCCTGCTGATCCTGCTGGGGAGGCCTGAAAATGTGGGTAGCTTTTGTAAGCAGTCCCTTTCTTTGGGTAGAAGGGCTTTTTACCCCAGCCCTTCAGTCGGGGAGGGACAGCAGTCCTAGTCCTCATCATGAACTCTGTCTCCAGCTCTGCAGTCTTTTCGGTCATGGGTTTGCCAAAGAGGTTCTCTCCTTAGCATGGGACATTGACCAATTTGTTCTGAACCCATTGCTTGAGGTTGGACATCTGTAGCCAAGCCTGGCATCGGGTACCAATGCCCACCGCAGCTACTCGAGTTGCTGACTCGAAGCAGTCATAGGCTGCCCAAGACACAAATTTGGAGCATTCACAGACGGGTCTTGGAGAGACCAGCCAAGAACCCGGCAAACTCCTTAATGAGGTCTCTCAGGTTCACACCCATGTATAGCTGGTAGGCCTAGATCCGGCCGATGAGCATTGAGTCCTGGTAGCACTTTCTGCCGAGGGGCACCGAGGAGTGCGTCATCTGGCTCTTCAGCCGACGGATGGCCGACTCCACCACCATGGAGTTGTGCAGCAGCTGTGCTTTCTGGAATCCCGGGCTCCGGCAGACCCAGTACATCCAGTTGAGCCGCTTGCTCACTACCAGCACCGATGCCAGTGTCTCCCACATACGAAGCATTAGCCATTCCAGGATTGGTGGAAGGGGTATCGTGAGCAATTCCCTCGGAGGGACCTTGTATTGGACGATTTCTAGCTCCTCCATCTGAGGATCCTCCTCAGACTCTGTTGAGAAAGCTAGGGCCTTGGACATGTCCCTCATGAAGTCGAGGAATGCCATGTCCTCGGGCAGGGACAGACGCCAGGGCTCCGAAGGAGGGGAGTCCGAGGGGACATCCCGGTGGCGACAGGTGTCTGGTGACTCATCCTCAGCCTCCCACTCTGAGTAATTGGTCAAGGACTCGAGGGAAGGGGGACCCATGGTCTCTGGGCCTCAGCCTCACCCGTGTCCCTCAGAGGACCCACAGTTGCTGCGATGTGCACTAGCCAGGGAGGACCTCAGTCCTGTGGAACGGGAACCAGATCGAGACCTCAGCTGAGGATTGGCTTGGCCTCCGGGGACATCTTTGTCATCGATGGCCCAGTGGTCTGGGCAGAGGAACCGGTGGTACCAGACAACAGTGCCCGCTGCTGGTCCATGAAGGCAGACAGACTGTGCTCCAGGGCCGCCAATCTGGTTTCGAGTCCAGAAGGCGCCACAGCTCGGTGCCAGTTCCCCCGAGGGGGAATCCTCAATGAAGATAGGTTCTGGTGACCAAGGCCGATCTGCAGTCGAGTCCTTCTGGGGGACCTTGGTAGGCTGCTCCTGCTCCGATCCCTTGGACGAGTGTCTAGGACTGCTGGACCTCACACTCAGAGCTTACTTGACCTGTCAGAGCCATCCAGGGATGCTGCCTTCGAAGTTTTCTTCTTCTTGTCTTCCCTCGAGGGAGACCCCCTTTCTGAGCAGCCATGGTGTCGATTGTGGTCCGTAAGGGTGCCCTGAGATTCCGTGGCTTCAGAGATCTTGGCCTTCAGAGGTACCATGGACTCCAGGAAGAACTTATTGTGCTGCTGGCAGCTCTTGAAGGCCTTGGTAGGCATCTTTTTACAAAGACTGCATGCCTTAGGGTCGTGGTCCAGCCTAGGCAGCACAGGCAGCAGTTGTGTGTGTCTGTAAGGGATATGATTTTGGCACGCCAATCACACTTCTTGAACCCACTGGTAGCCAAGAGGGAAAAAATTACCCCAGTGAGGTCGAAGACCCGCAGTGCTGTCAGTTGGAAAAAAGGGCGCAAAGGCACCAAAAGGAAAAAAGGTAGGAACCTGAGACTCTGTGCCAGACACAGCAAGCACGGGTGGCGGGAAGAGTACTGGTGCACTACCAGAGAGAGTATGAAACTCAGGTCGAGAAATATCAACTTTTTCCGGGGGAAGATCAGACATACATCTGAAGGGTTCCGTGGAAAAAAGGAGACTGAACGAGATGGAGGTGGCATCTCCCAAAGGCTTTCTTTGAAAGCTGGGGGGATGCTTCTGCGAGGACTCCATTGGCACCATCACCCATACGTGAGGGCTGACTTCCTGCTTCTTTCCGTAGAAAGGGAGGATAAGATTTTGGGGCAAGGATGGAGATGGGGATAGAGGTCCAATTATGCTGGGGGTGGAGTCAATTGGGTGCCTTCTCACATAGGGAAGCATTGAAAATTGGCACTCAATGTCTGTGGATTAAACATGCTGATTAAGAGGCAACTGATGTTCAAAGAGCTAGTCCACCTACAATTGCAGTTTGCTTATATACAAGAAACTAATTTGTTAACTAAGGATGAAGGGAGGGTCTCACATAAAAAGATGTAACACTGCATTGTTTGACTCTAATAAAAAGAAAGCTGGGGGAGTGGGAATACTAATATCCGAGGTTTCCTTTCATGTGATTGATGTTTGGAGGGATGCCTCTGGGCGTTTTCCTTTTGTTAAAGCATTGCTAGGAGAGATTAAATTCACCTTGAGATTATATATGCATATAAAGCAGATCAGGGTGATTTTTCTGATATGTTAGTGGATAAACTGAGTGGGTTTCCAGAGGGGCAGTTGGTGATTGGTGAGGGGGGTATTTCAATTTAGTAATCCTAAAGAAGATACTTCGTGAGAGTGGGGAATAGGTAGTCATAAAAATTATCAAAAATTTTCAGCTTTTACACAGTTGATATGTGGCAGGAGAAAAACTTGAGGTGTCAGAATTATGCCTTTTATTCTAAGGTGCACGATTTGTACTCTCAAATTTGTGAGTATAAAGAATTTATTTATTTATTCATTTAACTGTATTTATATCCCGCTTTTCACCGGGTCAAAGCATGATCTTCTGAATTGTGATATTGAGTATTACATTGTTTGAACATGTCCCCGTCTAGGAGAGAATTAAAATTAACGAGGCAGAAAATAGGAGAGATGTGGAGACTCAATGATGGTCTTAGATCAGAGGTTCCCAACTCCAGTCCTGGAGGGCCAAACACCATTCAGGTTTTCAGGCTGTCCCTTATAAATATGCATGAGATGCATTTGCATGCACTGCCCCCATTGTATTCAAATGTATCTCATGCATATTCATTAGGGACAGCCTGAAAACCTGAATGGTATTTGGCCCTCCAGGACTGGAGTTGGGAACCTCTGTCTTAGATAATGCAGATTATTGTGCAAACTTACTATTACTGAGTATATGAGTTTGGATGATGATGGGGAACACTCACCTGCAGTGTTATGGGACTGTCTAAAGGCTGTCCTAAGGGGTCACAATTTTGATGGGGGTTCATAAAAAGAATACGAAAGAGAGCTGACTGAACTTAGGAATATATTGGCATATCTGGAGGAAAGGCAGGGAGAGTGGACGGGGAGAGATCAACTCGTGGATCAGATATAGGCATTTTAGCTTAAGGACATTAAGCAATATTTAACAGGTTTTATATTGCGCTTTTGCAACCAAAGTGGTTTACAGAGAATATAAAAAATTCAAATGAATTAAAAATAGGATAAAGTTACATAAAACTTACAGGAATGGACAAATTGGAGAAGTAAACTTAGTCAAACATGAGTAGAGTTGACATACTTATGAAGTTAGGTGATTTCATCAGACCCGTATTCTATGACAAGGTGAGTCTTTAGCTTCTTTTTCAGGTCTTGCATTGCTTGTACTGATCTTACAGGTTCTGGGAGCGAATTCCAAATTGAAGGAACAATTATTAGAGCAATTACATCAAGCTCATTTTGAATTTGGCAATAAGGCTAGCCACCTCCCTGGTCAATAATTAAAGGCAATCTAAAAAAAGAACTCTATGATCTACCAAATATATTCCCAATAACAAAAAGTAGACCCCACAATGTCCAACAAGTGAAAACTATTTTTTGTTGGAATATTTGTCTTGAGGAGCAATACCTCTTGTAACAAAATTTTTCTTTTTAATCGTTTTAAGGTTTACCAGAAAACTAGTGAACCACAACTAAAAGTGTATTTAAACATAATAATGTGTGAAACACCTCACACTTTCAACAATCGCTTTAAAATCCCTGATAGCAGATATATCCAGAACCTCTATGCAGAGAAATCAAGAGTACTTAGCTTTCTGCAATATCCAGAGTTATCATTCCTCCAACAAACTCAATGCATTCCAACAAAAATTAGTTTTCACTAATTGGATATTGTGGGGTCTACTTTGTTATTGTGGATAATTAAAGGCAGATAAGGAATTGGATAACATATGCAAACAAAAATGGTCAGGAACTCAGGAATTAGAGAGTATCAGAAAGATATGTTGAATACTATCAGGAGCTCTACACCCCCTTAGAACTTGAAGAATGGTCTAGAATTTGGCAGCTGAAATTTAATGCTAAAAAATACAGGTTCATGTATTTGGGCTGCAAAAATCCAAAGGAGCAGTACAATGTAGGGGGTGAGGTACTTCTGTCCACGAAAGAAGAGCAGGACCTGGGCGTAGTTGTATCAGAGGATCTTAAAGTAGCTAAACAGGTAGAAAAGGAGACTGCGAAAGCCAGAAGGATGCTTGGGTATATAGGGAGAGGAATGGCCAGCAGAAGACAAGGAAGTGATAATGCCTCTGTATAAGTCTCTGGTGCGCCCTCACTTGGACATAAGCAGGTTGGAGTCAGTGCAAAGGGTGGCTACTAAAATGGTTAGTGGTCAGACTTAAAGATCTTAATATGTACACTTTAGAGGAAAGGTGCGATAGGGGAGATATGATAGAGACGCTTGAATACCTCCGTGGCATAAATGCACAGGACAGACTCTTTCGATTAAAGGCAAGCTCTGCTACGAGGGGACAAAGGATGAAGGTGAAAGGGGATAGACTCAGGAGTAATATGCAGAAATATTTCTTTACAGAAAGAGTGGTAGATATGTGGAATAATCTCCCAGTGAGGTGGTAGAGGAGAGGACAGTATCTGAATTTAAAAAGCATGGGACAAACACAGAGGATCTCTAAGGAAAAAAGGGCACTATTGTAGTTGATATGGAAGGGCAGACTAGATAGAAACATGACTGCAGAAAAGAACAGCTGGCCTAACTTATTAGTGACAGTGCTATTGATCAATATCTGGAGGGTTGTGCACTAGGCTTCCAAAGAAGAAAGTCATTTGCTGAATAGACCAATAGGCTATAACTCCAAAACCCAACCACTCAATACTTCTAATAATCCACACATCTTGAGTGTCTAAATAGTGACTGAAACCCAATGATTCTAACTATAAGTATATTGTTTTTTTGTCGGAAGTTTTTGCCATGAGTGATTTCTCCCTCTCGAAGCGTAACTTCCCCGAGGTCATATGGGTTCAGCTAAACCCTCCTCTTTTCAAGAGCAGGTTTTTCACCGGGGCCGGAGAGGCAGAGGTCGTCGGCGGGATTATCAGCCCACGGAGGAATTTCCGGACCCGCAGATAGATCAAACACAAGGCCCGATTACCAGAACGCGGGCGAAACCACAGTCATAAATATTTCGGGTTTTCCTTTAACTTCGGTTCAGGAGGTGGTATTGAACAAGGGACTTTCCTTCGTACCGCGAGTTGGTTATCATCCATTTCAAGTAAGAATTGCTTTACAAAGATTTTTTAGGAAATTACGTGTCATACAATTTTGTGCTACACATTCTTTAATGGAAGATTTATCAGTGATCAAATTACCTTCTAAATGGATTCCAGCAGGAGCAATAGATCCCTTTATTCTAACCTATCAGCAGTCAGTTTTACAAGAATTACAGCAGTTGGAAGTCAAGAGGAAAATCCAGTTTTGTCATAATAATTTGTCTAAAATACAATGGAATGCAATATTGGAATTACGGAATTTGCCTAACATAGTTATTAAGAGAGCTGATAAAGGGGGTGCGACGGTTGTTCAATCCATAGAACAATATCGGATGTCAGTCGATGAGCAGTTATCTGATACTAAATTTTATCGGCAACTGTCTTATAATCCTACTCAGGAAGTGAAACAATTGATAATAGATCTATTACAACACAGGTTAGACCAGGGATGGTTGACAAAAAAAGAATTTAAGTTTTTAACACCAAAGCATCCATTAATACCAAATTTTTATTTGGTGCCGAAGATTCACAAATCTCTTGTGAATCCTCCCGGTCGCGCGATTGTTTCTTGTAGAGGCTCTTTATTAGAGCCTCTTTCTCAGTTTTGTGATGTGTTTTTAAAACCTTGTGCACAATCAGTGACCTCCTATATACGAGATACAGCACATTTTTTGGAAAAAATTGCCTATCCATCCATACCTGTTCATGATTTATGGTTAGTATCTCTCGATGTTACGCCATTGTACACTAACATAGCACAAGCAGAAGCTCTGGCGGTAGTTGAACAACTGGATATACCCTTGCCTTCCAGGATTCCAAAAGGTTTTTTCCCATCAAATTTTATCTTTAGTGCTTACAAAACTATTTTTTCAATTTGAGGAAAAATGTTTTCATCAGATTCATGGGGTGGCAATGGGTGCAATGGTAGCCCCATCAATTGCCACTCTGTTCTTAGCACATTTTGAATCTACGGTTATTTTTCCATCCACCTGGTATGCAGACATCTCTTTATGGGTTAGATTTTTAGATGACATCTTTTTTCTTTGGAAGGGATCTGAGATGGCTTTAAAATCTTTTATTGTCTCGTTAAATTCACGTAAAGAAAATTTAAAATTCACATTACGTTATCATTTTCAAGAGTTGGAATTTTTAGATGTAAAAATATATAAGGAAGGTATTCGATTGCAATCTACTCTTTTTCGGAAACAAGTACAAAGGAAC
Source organism: Ichthyophis bannanicus (assembly GCA_033557465.1). NCBI lineage: Eukaryota > Metazoa > Chordata > Amphibia > Gymnophiona > Ichthyophiidae > Ichthyophis > Ichthyophis bannanicus. Next base: position 1,121,155,505 of record CM066031.1, on the reverse strand, counting down.
ACTTTGTTAGATTTTTCCAGTTTTCATCCGCCAGCACTTAAGAAAGGGTTACCTTATGGACAATTCTTAAGACTCCGTCGTATTTGCAGTTCGACCCGCGATTTTGATCGACATGCGGCTGACCTTAAACAGCGGTTGTTACATCAGGGGTATCCTCTAGCATTAATTAAACAAGCCTGGACACGAGCTAGATTTACCCATAGAGAATGGTTGAGGGGTGCTAGTTCTCCACCAGAGTCACAAACAGATCGCATGCATATTACCCTATATGTCTAATGTTTCTGAAATAGTTCGCATTTTACGGAAACATTGGCATTTATTAACATTACATCCTTGTTTCCAAAAACCACTTAGAATAGCTTTTACGAGGGGCCCCAACATTGCTAATTTATTAGCTAAAACCAGTAAGAATCCTCCACAGGATTTGGTAGAGGGTTCTGTGGGACATTACTCTTGCTCAATATGTGACCTCTGTCGACAAACCATTGAGGGAAAAGAATGGGATATCCCGAATACAACTATTCAACAAAGAGCACATTGGGTGACCACATGTTCCTCCTCTTATGTAGTTTATGTGTTGGTATACCCATGTGAGAAAATTTACATAGGTCGAACAACACGTCGGATCAGAACACGGTTACAGGAACATGCCTCTAGAATCCGGAATGTATTTCAGTCTGCCCCTTTGGTTCAACATTGCATTGATTTCCATCATCAGTTTACAGATTTTCGTTGGAGAATTTTAGATCATGTTCCAGATAACCCAAGAGGGGGTGACCGAGAACAACGTTTGCAATGGTTAGAACAAGCTTGGATTTTTCGCACAGCATCATTGGAGCCTCAAGGTCTGAATTTAGAATTGGATTGGTTGAGTCTACTATGACGTGTCAGCTTTTGATTGGATTGGACTTGGGATTTAATTCTCTCTGTTTTTCCATTGATGGTCAGTAAGTTGGACTGTGTTCCTGAATCGTCTCTACAGACTAGTACCTCCGGAAATTGCCATAGGATGAAAGATTTTTCATATTAATTCTATTGGCGGGAGGACCATTGAAGATGAGTAATCCTCTTTTTGAAGTATTCTAAGCGTTGAAACAGGGCCAGAATGGATTGAGGCTCTAAACGCAGTACTGTGTTCGTGGTTATCTGCATGACTAAAGTTGAACCGTTTTTTTCGGCACATCAAATCGTGAGTGGTTGTGTTATAGCACTGAAATTTTGTGCAATTATTTCACAATACATATTTATTATAGTGGTTGTTATACCATATTATTAATTAAAAGGGAAGTTACGCTTCGAGAGGGAAAAATCACTCATGGCAAAAACGTCCGACAAAAAAAACAATATACTTATAGTTAGAATCATTGGGTTTCAGTCACTATTTAGACACTCAAGGTGTGTGGATTATTAGGAATAGACCAATAGGGGCAGTAGAAGTTTTGGCTGTTATAAAAGCCTTGCCTCATGCAAAATCTCCAGGACTTGATGTGTTAACCTACAAGCTTTACAAGTATTTCAGCTGCAGCTGATGGATTTGCTAACGCAAGTGTATAAGGGTTCCCTTGCTGACTTGAAAATGCCATTGTCCATGCATGTGGCGAGGTTAACTACTTTACACAAGGAGGGCAAAGACCCCTCAGTGTATGACTCCTACCAGCTCATTTCCCTTTTAGGTATTGACCAAATTTTTTTTCCAGAATATTAGCTAATCATTTACTGCCTCTCTTACTGAAATTGATTCATCCCAACCAGTCAAGCTTTATCCCTGGGAGACAGGGTCTGACAATATCTGCAAAATGTTGAATCTTATATGGCATGACCGTTGTAAACAGACACCAAATTCTGCAGTATTACTGGTCATAGATGCGGAAAAAGCTTTCAATTGGGTATCTTGGCCTTATCTATTTAGTGTCCTAGAAAAAATGGGGATGGGATAATTTCCTAAGTGGGTAAAAGTTCTCTACGTGGAACCTTTGGCTCAGTTGAAAGTTAATGCGAATGATACTACTGTACCTTATTTGAGCTAAAATGGGGAACACAACAAAGCTGTTCTTTATCGCCTCTATTGTTCGCCCTGTCTATGGAACCCTTGGCATCCAGGATTCAGCATCATCCTGACACAGGGATCCGAGGCTGATAATGAACAGTTTAAAATCAATTGTGTTTGCTGATGACATTCTGTATTCTATCACAGAGTCAGAAGTTTTGGTGGTCTCTTAATGGATAAGGTGTTTAATTTTGGGAAGGTCTCTAAGTTCATGCTCTTATTTTTTTTTTTTTTTGTTCAACAGCACTGAACACCATGTTTTTGACTTTTCCACCATGTCCAGCTCCCTGTATGCCAGAGCCATGCAGCAGACAAAGTTCAGGCTGATCCCACAGCCCCAAGCCTCATGAGACTTGAAACCATGAGAACAGCCTGAACTTCTTCCATCCTGCAGCCAAGCTTGCAGAGTGCCGACACAGCAGCAAAATTGGAAAAGCAGTGTTTTTCAGCAGCTCAAAACAGCAAGGCAAAGAATCAGTGAATATGAGAGAGACTGGGTGAAGGCTGAGGGTATAAGAGTGTCTCTCTTTGCTTCATATTTAACCAGGCCATGGTAATACATGAAGCAAAAAATGGAAGTTGTCCGAGGTGCAGCAAGCTATAAAGGGTCATGGATGGGAGTAGTGGGAGGAGGAGGGGGGGGAGGGGCCACTACTTTCTCTTGACACTGCAATGACATGTGAAGGAACCTGACTTATTAGGTTCTCTTTTTAATAGAAAATGGGAAAACAGTCTGAATAAATCAGGCCTTACAAAAAGGACTGCATATACTTTGGGGGGGGGGGGGGGAGGGAGACACACTAGGTCTCACAGTAGTACGCTCCTGGACACCAAAGAAATTTATTAAGCCTTGGCTTAAACCCATAGGAAGAATAGGCCCCAAGCTCCCTGTTGAGCCTTACAAGAGGAATCCCTGGAACCACCAAGTCTTCATGCTAAGATATTCCATGTGGAAAGGCCGAATTCTCCCTTTGCCCAGACTCATGGAATTCTGATACAGACACACTGCATGCTACCAGACTGCATGCTAATGAAGCTTGCGATATGCGCTGCAGCTAGGACAATCAGATGCTCCTCCGCTAAACAATATTGCTGAATGGCTGCAAGAACCACTCCGGACCTGCAGTAGAAGGCATGCGTGACCATCAAGGTCATGTTAGAGAACATTCAACCCATTGCTTCCCATAAAGGATATGCAAACCCCTGGAGGGTCAATGAGACTGCTGTGGAGTCTACATGGAAGATCTTCCACTAGGGCTCTGGGAGGGGGCAGGTCTCATACCTGCAGCCCTTCTAGCTGGAAACCAGGCTGAGAAATCTCTCCTCAGGTGCTTCCCACAGCACACAGGTCAGTAGGTAGAACTGCATCTGCTACTTCACCTACTCTTTGACCCCTCAGAAGGAGGAGGATCATCCTGGTCAATTGACTGGGAACACTGGAGACCAGAGTAGGCGGGTTAATCTCAATTGAGTGTCTGTGCTCCCTAATGCAAGAATCTGCTATAAACTGAAACTACATGCTCAAGAGTCAGAGGAAAATCATACCCATTTGACAGTAAACTCCGCACAGGAGAGTAAATAACCAACCCTCAGGATCTCATCCTCCTGGGAGATAATCAGGCTGCTTCTAGAACAGCTGTCTCTTGACTCCAGACTTTCCAACCTGAGCTCAGCAGCCTTGTGCCTTTTGCACCCTTTGCCAAGGATACTAAACCAGGTCAACTCAACACAAGCAATTGAGCCCTCTCTGTCTGCAGAAAGGTACTGCTAGCATCATTACTATTTTCAGAAATGTACTTTAGATATCCCATATGCCATTCTGGGTCAGACAAAGGGTCCATCAAGTCCACTATCCCCTTTACAACACTGGCCAATCCAGGTCACAAGTACCTATCAGGTTCCCAAAAGGTATACAGATTCCATGCTGCTTGCTTTATGGGTAAGAAGTGGATTTCCATGGTCCTCTCTAACAGACTGAAGGATCTTAATATGTATACCTTAGAGGAAAGGCGGGATAGAGGTGATATGATTGAGATGTTTAAATACCTCCGTGGCAAATGTTCAGGGAGAGAGCCTCTTTCAATTGAAAGCAAGTTCTGCTACGAGGGGACATGGGATGAGGGTGAAGGGAGATAGATTCAGGAGTGATATGCGGAAATATTTCTTTACGGAAAGAGTAGTGGATCCGTGGAATAGTCTCCCAGTGGAGGTGGTAGAGATGAGGACAGTAACTGAATTTTAAAAAGCATGGGACAAACACAGAGGATCTCTAAAGGTAAAAAGGGGACTGTTGTAGTTGCTATGGAAGGACTAGATAGGCCATGTGGTCTTTTTCTGTCGTCATATTTCTATGTTTCTAATAATGGTTTATGGACTTTTCTTCCAGGAACTTGACCAAATCTCTTAAATCCAGCTAAACAGATTTTACTGAATCCTCCGGTAACAAATTCCAGAGTTTGACAAATTCCAGAGTTTGATTACACGTTGAGTGAAAAAATATTTTCTCCTATTAGTCTTAAATGTGCTACATTGTAGCTTCATTGCATGCCCCTTAGTCCTTCTAGTTTTTGAAGCAGTAAACAACAAATCTATATTTACCCGTTCCACTCCATTATTTCATAAACTTCTATCATATCTCTCTTTAGCTGTTTCTTTTCAAAGTTGGAGAACCCTAACCTTTTAAGCCTTTCTTTGTAGGGATATCCTTCCATCCCTTTTACTATTTTGGTCGCTCTTCTCTGTATATTTTCTAATTCTGCTATATCCTTTGTAAAATATGGCGACCAGAATTGCACACAATATTCAAGGTGTGGTTGCACCATGGAACAATACAGCAGCATTATATCATCCTTGGATTTATTCTCCATTCCTTTACTTATGATTCCTGGCATTCTATTTGCTTTCTTGGCTGCTGCTGCACACTGGGCAGGGGGTTTCAACTTATCCACGATGATGCCCAGATTCTTTTCCTGGGTGGTGGTTCCATCATGCAACTATAGTTTGGGTTCTTCTTCTTTAGCTGCATAACTTTGCACTTGTCCACATTAAATTTCATCACCATTTGGATGTCCAGTCTTCTAATTTTTCAAGGTCCTCTTGCAATTTTTCCACAGTCCTCGTGCGTTTTTAACAACTTTGAATAAATTTGTGTTATCTGCAGATTTGATCACCTAACTCAATCCCATTTCCAGGTCATTTATAAATAATGCTAAAAGGCAGCGGGGCCCAGCACAGATCCCTGGGGTACTCCATTAGTCACCTTTCTCCATTGAGAAAATTGGCTATTTAGCTCTACTTTGTTTTCTTTTAATCAGTTCCTAATAGCTAGTAGGAGTGTAGTAGTAGCAGTCTAGTGTTTAAAGCAACTGCCTAGTAGCTGATTCTCACTGGTGCTCCTTGTGACCTGGGGCAAGTCGCTTTACCCTCCATTGCCTCATAAGAAAAGACCTGGCAATTTACTTCTAGTGATACACTGCCAAGAAAACCCAGAGGCTGCTGGGTTGCCAGGAGTCAGCACTGACTTGTTGGCACTTAAAAAAAACAACACAACAAAAACCCCCAGTTCCTAATCCACAAAAGCACATTGCCTCCTATCCCATGACTTTTTAATTTCTGCAAGTGTCTCATGAGAGACCTTTTCAAAGGCTTTCTGAAAATCCAGATACACTATATCACCTTTATCTACCTATTTATTTGCACCTTCAAAAATATGAGAGATTAGTAAGACAAGACTTTCCTTGGCTAAGTCCATGTTGGCTTTCTGCCATTAAACCATGGCTACCTACATGTTCAGTAATTTTGTGCTCACCAGTCTTTAGCTTCCCGGATCATCCTGGAACCTTTTTAAAAAATGGCATTATATTGGCCAGGTACTACAGATGCTTTTAATGATAGTTCACAGATTATTAAAAATAGGACTGCAATCTCATATTTCAGTTCTTCCAGCACCCTGGGATGTATGCCATTTGGCCCAGGTGATTTTCTGCTCTTTAGTTTACCAAATAGCTGTATTACTTCTTCCAGATTTATCAAGATTTGTTTCAATTCCTCTGATACATCACTTTTAAATATCATTTCTGGCATAAGTAAGTTTCCTACATCCTCTTCAGTAAAGACTGAAGCAAAATATTCAGTCTCTTTATGGCCTTGTCCTCTCAATGCACTTTTTACACCCCATCATCATCTAATGGCCCAATTGACTCTCTCAGAATGTACTTAAAAAAGGCTATTATGCACTTTTGCTTCCATAGCAAACTTCTTTTCTCTTTGCCTGCCTTATCAATGCTTTGCCTTTAACTTGCCAGTACTTATGCAGTTTCCTGTTTTTGCCATTTGGCTCTTTTTTCCATTTCCTGAAATATTCTCTCTTAGCTATAACAGCCCCTTTGGCCTCACCTTTAAGCCATGCTGGCTGTCATTTGGCCTTCCTTCCACCTTTATAAAAAAATGGAATGCATTTGGGGCTGGGCTTCTAAGATAGTATTTCTAAATAATGCTCAGTCCGGATGTAAACTCAATCTTTGCAGTTGCTCCTTTTAGTTTTTTCTTAACCATTTTCTTCATTTTATCATAGTCTTCTTTTTGAAAGTTAAATGCTAGTACAGTCAATTTCCTTGCTAGCCTCCCTCCATTTATTAAATCAAATATGATCATGTTATGATCGCTATTGCCAAGCAGCCCCAAAACAGTCACCTCTCACACTGGATCCTGTGTTCCACTGAGGCCTAAGTCTAAAATTGTTTCCTCTGGTGTCTGTTCCTGAACCAGCTGTTTCATGAAGCAGTCATTTATTTCATCTAGAAACTTTATCTCCCTAGCATGTCCTAATGCGATGTTGACCCAGTCAATACTGGAGTAATTGAAATCTCACATTATTACTGGGATGTAAACTTTGCTAACTTCCCGAATTTCTGTTAGCATTTCATCATGTCTGTTCATTCTGGCTAGGCAGGCTAGTAGGTCAACCCCAATTGCCATTCCCTTCCCCTTTTTACATAGAATTTCTATCTGTACTGATTCTACAGTGTATTTTATTTCCTGCAAAACCATTATCCTGTTTGACTCATTGCCCTCTTTAATATACAGAGCTGCCATACAGGGCACCACAAAGCAAGAGATGCCATGGTGAAGTCCAGGAGATAGGAGCACCCTCCACTGGACAAATGCAACAGACCCAAAGGTGCAATATGAAAATGAGAGACTCAGAGTCCAAAGACAACCAAACTCTAGGACCAGAAAATGCTGGAACTTCCCCACCAGAATCTGCATGTATCCAGTATAATATCCCTAGTCCTGCTGCAGAGGGGATGGGAGAGAACAATTTGTCACTGTTGGAGATGGTGAATATCCATAACCATCCCCTACCTGAGCATAGAGCCTAAGGAAGCTTCTTCTGGGAAGATTTTGCAACCACTACTGCCACCAAAATAGTGTACTGTAGGGCTAGTATGCTTGCAGATCAGAGGCTGCAGATCTCTGGCTTGCTCAGATGCTAAAGCTTGAACCAAAGTGACCAAACAAGATGGTCTCCTCCACAAGACATTTTTGCTGCATTTCCAGTCTCAGACCTGACCTTCAAGCAACTGCTTGCCAAGTGTTCATATATGTGCATACTGAAAATGATTGTTCCTGGCTAATTCACTGCCCACATGCAACAACAGCTGCTTCTCTGGCCCTTATCTACAGACGATTCTTGGGCACCTGTAAATATGTCCAGAAAGCATAGTTACTCACCTGTAACAGGTGTTCTCCAGGGACAGCAGAAATCAGTCCTCACTTATGGGTGATGTCGACACTGACAGAGCAATTCCCCAGCTTTCAAAGAAAGCCTTTGGGATTGCTGCCACGCATGCGTGGTCCTCTTCCTGCCCAAAGGTGCCACCTTGCTCAGTCAGGTCCCATAGCTACAGCCCTACTAAGCAGATGGCAAGGGAAGGATAAAAAAACTGCAACTCTTCAGGGGAGGTGGGAGGGTAGTGAGGACTGATTCCTGCTGTCCTTGGAGAACACCTGTTACAGGTGAGTAACTATGCTTTCTCCAGGAACAAGCAGGCAGTCCTCACTTATGGGATTCCCCAGCTAAAGGTTACTGAACCCGTAAGTTCAAAAACGTCTCTGCGAGGCCATGAGCAGAAGCCGATGCCCGAAGGAGCCAGAGTCCTCGGGGGCGAGCTCTCGGTAGCTGCAGAAGGGTTGGAGGGCAGAAGTTGCTTATACCTTGAACAGATTACGGAGTACAGCCTGGCCGAAGGCGCTGTCTCTTTGGGACTCCCTATCCAGTAAGTAGTGAGAAGCGAAAGTATTCGCTGAAGATCAGGTCGCAGCCCAGCAGATGTCCATCAGAGGCACTGAGCGCAGCAAAGCCACCGAAGCTGCCTTGGCCTGGATGCCGTGTGTGGTGATTCACCGATCCAGCGGGGTGCCCGCCTTTGCTTCGGCGTAGGCGATGTAGTCCGCCACCCAGATGGAGAGGGTGCGCTTGGTGACTGCCTGTCCCAGGCAGTTGGGATCGTAGGCAACAAAGAGCTGATCGGACTTCCGATGAACCTGGGTGGCGCTGCAGGCAGAAGGCGAGAGCCCTCTTGCAGTCAAGTGTATGTAAGACTGCTGATGCCCGGTCGGCATGAGGTCTCGGGAAGAAGGTCGGTAAGACTATCTCCTGATTGATATGGAAATCCGAGACAACCTTCGGTAAGAACTTGGGGTGGGTACGGAGGACCACCCTGTTCCCATACAATCTGGTGAAGGGAGCCTCAGCTATGAGGGCTTGGAGTTCACTGACTCATCGAGCCGAGGTCAGAGCCACCAGGAAGGCCACATTTCAGGAGAGGTGCCGAAGCGAGCATGTCGCCATCGGTTCGAAGGGTGATCACATAAGCTGCATGAGCACGATGTTCAGGACCCACTCCGCTGCTGGAGGCCGGATGGGAGGCTTGGAAAGTAAGAGGCCCTGCATGAAGCGGGAGACCAGGGGCTGCCCCGAGAGGAGTTTACCCTCAATGGGGAGGTGGTTAGCCAAGATGGTGTTCAGGTGTACCCTGACAGAATTGGACTTCAGCCCCTCTTTCGCGAGGTGGAGGAGGTATTGGAGAACACACCGGACAGAGCTGGAGAACAGGTCGATCTGGAGCTCGGAGCACCTGATCGAGAAACGCTGCCACAAAGGCATAGGCTCATCTCGAGTCCTTCCTCAACACGAGGACTTCCTCGACATCCCTTGGGAGGTGCAGCGGGGCTAAGGAGACCTGTTCAGCTGCCAGGCTGTAAGGGATGAGGCCAGGTTCGGGTGAAGCACCTGTTCCTCCTCCTGCATTAGCAGGCACGGGGCGCAGCCTAGGGAGAATGGAGGCTCGGACAAGAGCTGGAGCAGAAGCGGGAACCAAGGCTGTCGAGGCCACGAAGGAGCCACGAGAATCATTGAAGCTCGCTCCCGCTGGACCTTGTGGAGGGTCCTTACAATGAGAGGAGTGGGGGGGGGAGGTGTAAAGAAGCCCAGAGGTCCAGTTCAAGAGGAATGCATCCGGGGCCACCCTGCTCAGGTGTGGAACCGGTCCACAGAAGCGGGGAAGCTGCGCATTCACCAGGGTGAACAGGTCAATGGATGGAGTCCCCCACCAATGGAACAAGAGGCTGGCCACCTCCAGATACAGGTGCCACTCGTGTGGGCGGAGGATTCTGCTGAGTTTGTCCACAAGGACATTCTCCTGGCGCGGGAGATAGACTGTTCTGAGGGTCACACCCCGGCAAATGGCAAAGGAGCAAAGCCTCCCTGCAGAGGGGGCAGGAACCTGTTTCCCCCTCATTTATGTAGAACATTGCTACCTTGTTGTTGGTCTGCACGAGCACACTTTCCCCTCAGATGGTACTCTAAGGCCCTCAGGGCCCACCGGACTGCCCGAAGCTCGAGTAGATTGATCTGCTGCTGTGATTCCTCGGGCGACCACTGTCCCTGAGTGCGTAGGTCACCGCAGTGGGCTCCCCAACCCAGTAGGGAGGCATCCGTCATCAGGGCAAGCTCGTGCTGCGGGGCCTGGAAGGAGGCCCTGAAGGAGGCTTCGGGGATCCTGCCACCAATCCAGGGAGCTGTAAAGGCCACAGGAGACCCGGACGGGGTCCCAGAGGTGGCCAGAGGCCTGGCTCCATTGTACTCTGAGGCACCACTGAGCTGTCTACATGTGCATGCGGGCATGGGGAACGTCATGGATGGTGGAGGCCATGTGCCCCAGGAGGCGCAACATGGCTTGTGCCGGAATCCGAGTCCTGCCTTGGATCTTGGCTGCCAGGGCGCGGAGAGGATCCATACGGTCCTGGGGTAGTGTCGAGAAGTGCACTGATGAACTTCAAGTCCCACCTCGAACTGGTGCAAACTCTGGAGTAATTGACCAGGAAGCAGAGGTGTTCGAGGAAGAGGATCATGCACGATGCCGCAAGGTGGGCTTCCTCGGCCGATGCCCCCATGACGAGCCGGTCATCTAGGTAAGGAAAAACGGGTATGCCCTGCCGCTGGAGGTAGGCGGCAGCCACGGAAAGGCACTTGGTGAAGACCCGTGGGACAGACTTGAGCCCAAAGGGCAGCACCCTGTATTGGTAGTGCTCCCCCTGTACTCTGAAGCACAGGTACTGCCTTTGCTGGGAGTGGACCAGAATGTGGGTGTAAGCGTCCCTGAGGTCTAAGGAGCATAGCCAATTGCCCTGCTGGAGAAAGGACAGTAGGACACCAAACGATAGCATTTTTTTTTTTTGGTACTTTAAGTTTTTATTCAATACTTATATGGTACAAAACACCAACTATGCATAACAGTTACATCAATACCACTAGCTGAATATGGTTTACATTCTTACCAACCAGCTACTACTATAGAATCAGAAACTGTACATATATCATGTAATAAACCACCCCTGAACATGTCCGTCTGTTGTATTGAATATTTTCATTTCCTTCTTAAAACCCCCTTATTCCCCCCCTAGTCTTACTCCGCTCCCCCCTCCCGCTAAATTTTTGGCATAGGAAAACCCAGACCTAAATGGAGTAATATATACCCTTGAGACATGCATCCAATTAACCCCCCCCTCATACCTCCCCGATCCACCCTATCTATCCCCCCTACCCCTCCCCCCTCCCCAATCCAGCCCTAACACCCGACACAGCATACCCCATTCCTCCTCAAATCGCACTTCCCTCCTTCTCCTAATAGTTGTCAACTTTTCCATTAGGGTCAAATTCCTGAGCCTTTTCACAAAGTCCTCTAGGGACGGCATCTCTCTCTTCTTACAGGCCGCAGCCACTTCACATCGGGCCGTACATAAGCATGCCCTCACCATCTTTCCCCCTTGCTTCATCCGCCCCTCCCCCCACCAGGACAGCAGGGCGATTTGCGGGGTTAGATCCACCACCATCCCTAGATTCACTTGCATCCATTTCTGTATCAGCGCCCAATACCCTTGCACTTTTGTACACCCCCACCAAATGTGCCAAAAAGACCCCACCTCTCCACACCCTCTCCAACACATAGGGGAAATTTCTGAATAAAACGTATGCAATTTCGCCGGCGTGTAATACCACCGCAACAGCGCTATATAGCTGTTTTCTTTTATCTGGCTAGCGCAAGGCCCCTTCTTTATCAGATCCCAAATAGATTTCCAGCCCTTACCATTAATGATTTGCCCCAAATCTCGTTCCCACTCAATCTAAATTTCCCCTCCCCCTGCCCGTGCACTGCCGCATATAGTGCCATCATACCCTTCGAGCCTCCCCTCCCGTACCAGATGACCTCCACTTCCAAAACCTCCCTCTCCATCCCCTCCCTCCCCAAGGTCCTTCGCAGGAAGGAGCTTGCCTGAACATGAGCAAACCTATCCCCGTCGTCCAAATCATAGTCCTTCACCTCCTCAAACCCCCGTAAGTCCCCCTCCTCCATCAATTGGAATCCGCATTTGAGCCCCTTCCCACTCCAAATGTCAAACCGACCCCCCTCCCAACCCGGCTTAAAGGCCCTCCACCCCCCTCCATGGGGTCATCACCGAGAACCAAGACCCCCCTCCTTTTGACCTCAGGTCTCCTAACTGCATCCCAAATCTTCGACACTTGCCTCATTGTTGGGGAACCCCCCCTAACAGCACCCTCTCCCCTACCGGGGCCCATATCCAAGCATCTAATCTCCCCCCTTGCACCCTAGTTCTCTCCAAGCTAACCCATGGTACCAATCCCCCTCTGCCCCTCCAATCCATGATATGCTTTAATTGTGCTGCCCTATAGTATTCCTTTAGATTAGGTACTCCCAACCCCCCCTCCATTTTGCTAGTGCACATAACCCTCCGAGAAATCCTAGGGGGTCTCCTCTTCCAGATGTAGCTAAATACGCGTCTTTGCAACCCTCTCATCGCGCCCTCTGGAATCTCAACCAGCAAGGCGTGAAATAAGTATAATAGGCGAGAAAGAATATTCATTTTAATGGCGGCAATCCTACCCAACCATGATGTCTCCAACCCCATCCAGCCCTCTAGATCTGTATTAATGGTCCCCAGAAGTTTAGGGTAATTTGCTTTGTACAACTCCTCATACCTGCCTGTCAAATTAACCCCCAAGTACCCCAGGGATTTACGTACCCATCTCAAGGGATAAGCCTCCTTCAGACTCCTTTCAGTCTCCCCGCCCAGCTGCACCCTCATTACTTCCGTCTTGTCAATATTCATTTTAAACCCCGACATTCCCCCGAAGACCTCCACCTCCCTAAGCACTTCCGGGAGCATTTGCTGTGGTTGACACATGTACAAAAGAATGTCATCCGCATATAGTGAAATCTTATGAGAAATCCCCCCCCTCTCCAGACCTACGATCCTCCCATTCCTACGAATCCTTTCTGCCAGGGGTTCTACTACCAAAGCAAACAGCAGTGGGGACATTGGACACCCCTGTCTTGTCCCGCGTCCCACTGCAAAATCCCTCGAGTAACGCCCATTAACCTTTACTCGAGCCTGCGGTTCCCGATATAAGCCCTATATCCACTTCAAGAAATTCGGCTCACACCCCACCCTTTCTAACACCGTCATCAGGAACCCCCAGTGAACCCTGTCGAAGGCCTTCTCTGTGTCAATAGACATCAGAATCAGCTCCTCGCCCCCTTGTCTGGCCTCCCACACCACCCCTATTGCCCTCTTTACATTATCCGCTGCCTGCCTCCTTTTAATGAAACCCGTTTGATCCCCGTGGACCAACCCTGGCAGCCAACCCGCTAGTCTATCCGCCAAAACTTTGACATCAACATTTAACAGGGAGATAGGCCTATAAGACCCACAATTCAAGGGCTCTTTCCCCGGTTTCAATAATACTGTAATCCCGGCCGTCAACATTTCCCGCGTCAGCTCCCCCCCCCCCCCCCCGTTCCAAAACACCATTAAATACCCTCCCTAATATCCCCCCAATCTCCCCCCAAAAAAAACTTATAAAAACTTCCGGGCAACCCATCTAACCCTGGCGCCTTCCCCCCCCCCAAACCCTTCACCACCCTTCCAATTTCTGCCTTAGTGATGGGAACCTCCAGCCCCTCTCTCGCCTCTTCCGATAACCCCGTAAACGGTATCCCATCCAAATAATCCGAGATGGCCTCCCCCTCCACCCCCGAATATAATGCCCGATAAAAATCCCTAAACCATTCCCGGATCTTCCCCTCTCCCCTATATATCTCCCCATCCTCACCCTTAATCTGGAAGATCGTGGAGGCCCCTTTCTGCTGTCGCAAGCGCCTGGCCAACAAGCGGCCCGCCTTATCCCCAAACTCATAATAAAACTGCTTCACCTTTTGTAAAGCAAAGGCCACTTGCTCCAGCTGCAGGGCCTGTAGTTCCGCCCGCACCTTCACTTCCCGCCGGTCCCCCACCGCCCCACCCTCCCTATAAGTTTCTTCTACCTCCTGCAACCGCTTCCTCAACCCCTCTTCCTTTTTTCCTCTCTCCCTCTTCTGCCTAGCCCCCCACATAAGAAACCGCCCTCTGATGACCGCCTTCAACCCTTCCCAGACCATCACATCCCAAACTTTCCCCATATCATTCAAGGCTAAATATTCCTTCACTGCCGCCCACACATCCTCCACCACCTCCCTACACTGCAGCAAGCTTTCGTTCAGCCTCCAGAAAGCCCCCCCCCCCTGTAAAGGGCCCCGTATTGCTATTTCCACTGCTCCATGATCCGTCCACCCTACTGGGACAATACCCCCACTCTCCACTTCTAACATCCATTTCTTATCCAGTAGGATCATGTCAATCCTACTCCAGCTATTGTGAGGCGAGGAGAAAAAGGTATACTCCCGCCTGCTGGGGTGAAGCACCCTCCAAGCATCCAGCAAATTCCATTGTTGCATCAAGCTTCGCAAGCCTTGCCTATTCCTATTCCCCCCATCTCCCCCCTTCGAATCCTGATCTACCCGAGGGTCTAGGACTATATTACAGTCCCCCCCAACCACCAACTTCCCCCCCTCGCCTTCCAACAACCTCCCCAAATCTTTCCAAAATGTCCCTTGGTTGCCATTCGGCCCATACACCGAGACCAGCACTATATCCACCATTCCAAACCTCCCCCTAATCCCCACTACCCGCCCCTCCGTGTCCTTAAAGTGCCCCCCTATTTGAATTCCACACCCAGACCTCACCAATATAGCCACCCCCCTTCTTCGCCCCCCCCCCCTTATTGCAAGAGAAAAATTGCTCAGGAAAAAGCCTATTCCTCATCCTCCCCACATCCCCCCTCCTTAAATGGGTCTCCTGCAGTAGCATGACGTCCCACTGATTATGCTGCACCTCCCGAAATAACAGGCTGCGTTTAGCAGGTGAATTCAACCCCTTCACGTTGACCGTCCCTATCCGCAACATTTCCCCCCCAACTCCTTCTCCCCCCATATGCTGTGCCCTTAACCCTTACCCAGCCCTCCCCCTTCCCTCCCCCCACCACTCCCCCCACCCCCCTCCGCCCTCCACCACACCACCCTCCTTCCCTTCCGAGACCATCATATCCTACCCCTGCATTTATCACCCTCCCCCACAGAAAGTGCATATATCAGTGCAGAGACAACGTGCCCCCCACTTCATCTTCTGCCAACCAACACCTCCGTACCCCCTCCCCCTCCCTATAAGTCCAGTGTCCACATTACCAGGGTGGGAGGGCTCTAACGCCCATACCCCTCCATCTTTCCACGCAACATCAGCTGCTTGCAGGTTGTCAATCGTCAGTCCCCGCAATCTCACTCTCTTGCTCTTGGGCCAGCCACTTCAGTCTCTTCCCCTTTTCCCCCACTCTCTGCCATTGCGATCTCGTGCGCTGCTTTTCAGACATTGCCGCGTGTTGCTCTCGCTGCATTCGCGCTTGCGATTGGGGCAGATTCGCACACCCCATCCCTTCCAGGACCGACCAGGCTTCATCCGCTGTTTTAACTTTTTTAGACACCCCATTTACAGAGAGAAGCAGGCCAAAAGGGAACATCCATCTGTAACGAAGATGTTTCCCTCGCAGATATGTAGTGACCTCTCTCAAACTTCTCCTCCGCTCCAGAGTGCCCTTTGAAAGATCATTAAACACCTCTACCTCATGTCCTTCCCAGGCAATCCTGCCGTACTTCCATGCCAGTGAGAGTATTTGCTCTTTAACAGGGAACCTGCTCAGGCAAGCGATAATGTCTCTGCCCTGTTTCTCCCTCCGGGGACCTAGACTCCTATGTGCTCTCTCCACGCCAATGGAGTCAATTCGGGCCTCCCCCTCACCTCCAAGCCTTAAAATATGACTACACAAGCGCTGTACCAGGTTCTCACAGTCCTTTGTCAACTCCGTTTCCGGCACCCCTGTTATCCGTAGATTATTTTGTCTCGCTCTATCTTCGATCTCTTCCAGCTTTTCTTGCATCTCTTCCTGCAGTTTTTTAACTCGGTCCTGCTCAGCCGCCATTTCCCGCATCTCCTCCTCCTGCTGCTCCACGTGGCCCTCGAGGTCTTCCATGCGCTGTCCCATGCAGCTCACCTCTTTTTGTATAGCCACCAATGCCTCCTTCAAGTCCTTCCTTATCTCCTTCAGCGCACCCTGCATCTCCGCTTTAAACACCGTCAACCAAGATTTCAACGGCATCTCCTCCGGCCCGGCATTGTGCTCCTCCTCCTCTGGGCTCTCCGTCCCCTCCATCTACTCAGGGTCTGACACGGCCTCCTGCCGCTCTCGCCGAGCATATGATGATTGAAAGTTCGCCAACTTCTTCCGCGCAGCCATCGCAGACCCAGATGCACGCTTTCCTTCCACCTTAGAACCGTGGGGGAATCCAAAAGTTGCTGAAATTCGGGGATCGGATAGGAGCTAGGCAACTAAGCCGCCATCAGCTCCGTGACATCACCGGAAGCTCAAACGATAGCATTTTGAACTTTTCCTGCACCATAAACTTGTTTAGGTTCCTGAGATAGAGGATAGGGCATAGGCCCCCCATCTTCTTTGGAACGAGGAAGTATCGGCAGTAGAAACCTCAACCTCAGAGGTGCGGTGGTATCTTTTCGACTGCCTGCTGGCCGAGGAGGTTGGTCAGCTTTTGTTGCAAGAAAGCCTGGTGCGAGGGAATCCAAGAAGGCTCTGCTGGGGAGAAGGGAGGAGGGGACCTGTCCAGATGAAGACCGTAACCATCCCGGACCACCCAGGTGTCCAATGTGATCGACGCCTATTGGGGGGAGAAGAGGGACAGGCATCCCCCCACAGACGGAAGTGCTGCTGGGGGGGCAAGAGGCTATGCCTTCGGTGTCAAAACCCCTGAGCAGGTTGGGGTGGCGCCAGTGGTTGGGCCTTGGGCCCTTTAGGTTTGCGATGGCCGTGCGCTCCCCCCCCTTGCCCTGCGTGCCGGTGGCTGGTGCGGGGGTGGGTGGGTATCCCATCCCCGGTAGGGGAGTCCCTTTCTCTAGAAGAATGGCTTCTTCGTGTGCTGCTTCTTCCATGGGAGAGAAGAGGTCTTACGCGAGAGGCAGGTTCGAGTTACGAACTGTGTTTCAATTTCGGCTACCTTGACCTCCATGTGCTTGCTGAACAATTGTTCACTGAGGCAGGGGACATCCAAGAGCTTCTCCTGGACCCACTACTCCAGGTCCGAAGACTGAAGCCATGCCTGGCGCCAGGCCTCGATGATGGCCGCCGCCACTCGGGTGGAGAACTTGAACCTGTCATATGTGGCGCGGGAGAGGTACTTCGAGCAGTCCGCGAACCACCTCAGGGGGGTCTGGAACCAAGGTGTTCACTCCCAAGACCTGTGGAAAAACCGCTGAGCTCTTTGGCGAGGTTGCGCAAGAACATGCCCATGTACAGTTGGTAAGCCTGAATGCGGCACATCAGCATGGACCCCTGATAGGCCTTGCACCCAAGGGCATCGAGGGCTCTGGACTCCCTGCCAGGCAGGACTGAAGAATGTGACTTCGGGCTCTTTTGCTTCCGCATCACCGATTCCACTACCATGGACGTGTGTGGAAGTTGGGTCTTCTGGAACCCCGGGCTGCGCTGGACCCTATACATGGCATCGAGCCGTTTGCTCACAATGGGAACCGAGGCAGGCATCTCCCACTTGCGGAGGAGCAGCCAGGACAGAATGAAACACAGAAATATGACGACAGAAAAAGACCACATGGCCTATCTAGTCTGTCCTTCTAGGGACTGTAAGAGACTCCCGAGGCGGGGACTCATATTGTAAGATGTCGAGTTCCTCCACCCTTGGTTCTTCCTCAGCTTGTGTGGCCAGATTGAGGGCCCGCGCTATGTCCCGCACAAACACCAAAAAGGATGTGTCCTCTGGAGGCGAACACCTCTAGAAGATGGGTGAGGATGGGTCCAAAGAAAGGTCCCTGTGGGCGCAGGTCTCCAGGGAGGTATCCCAGTCCGACTCCCAGCCCAAGAGGTCTGAGGAGGAGTCGGAGTCAGGCTGATCGCCCTGACCAGAGGCCGAGGCCTGCTTGGAGTCGGAGGCAGTGGTCTCAGAGGACCTTGCTCCCCAAGGAAAGGAACGGTGAGCAAGACCGGTGCCGAGGACCCTCACAAGGCCTGCGGCTCTCAGGGTTTCCAGGGCAGATTTAGGTACCCCCCCCCTCAGGGAGACCTCAGTCTCGAGGTGCAGGCCAACCATGCTGTGCAGAAGCGCCTGCTGGGCAGCTAAGGCGGCAGAAATGCTGCTCTCTAGTGCCAGCATCCAGGACTCCCACATGGGCGTGGGTCCCTGTGACGACACCGGGGTTACTGGGTCAGGTGTGGAGGCGGAGAGGGGGTTCTCGCCGAGATGATCCTCAGGAGACCGGGCGCCATTGCTGGAGGCCTCCGTTTCTGTATGAGGTACCTTTCGAGGCTGCTCCTTATCAGACTCTTGGGAACGCCGTGGAGGGCCGAGCAACCGAGCACAAGATCGTTTGCGCTTGTCTGGAGCCCCCGACAGTGACTTCAAGGTAGTCTTCTTCTTACGCCTTTCCACCTCAGGGGACCCCAGATCGGAATGCCACTTTGAACACAGGACCACTGCGGGGGACTCCGTAAGCAGAGGGACAGCCGAGAATGTCACCGGGAATTCCAGGGCTGCCTTACGGAAAATGTTGTCGGATTTCTGCTTACGACTTAGCAGGGCCTTGGCGGACATTTTCTTACAGAGAGCGCAGAGATCTGGGTTATGGTTGTCTGTGAGCAACATATTCTTGGAGCATGTGTCACATTTTTTAAAACCGGTGGCCATTGGGGCAAAAAGGGCCCCTGCTAGGTCGAAGACCCTCGAGGCCAGCGGTTGGAAAGGGCGCGAAGGGGCCAGAAGAGAAAAAATTACCAAAAGGCTGGAAATAAAAAAGCATCCCTTTGCCCAGAGGAACAAGAGCGAAGGGGAGGATGGGAGAGGACCGGTACTACCAGAAGACAGACGGCCGGAGGCCGAAAACAAAAACACTTTTTCTGAGGGACGAGGACGTGCATCTGAAGGGCTCCGCGGAAAAAGGGAGACTGAGGAAGATGGCACCTTTGGGCGGGAAGAGGTCCATGCATGCGTGGCAGCACTCCCAAAGGCTTTCTTTGAAAGCTAGGGAATTGCTCCGCGTGGGCTCCATTGGTGCCGACGTCACCCATAAGTGAGGACTGACTTCCTGCTTGTTCCTGGAGAAACTACGTACCATTTCCTTTGTATGACATCTTACTATGGACCCTTTGCAGGAAGAACGCCTGGAGATTACCTCCTGATTCGCTGAGAACTCTCTGGTTTCTCCTGTGCCAATCAATTACCAAAAAGTGATAAGGACTCATAACAAAGAATAATACAGTCTGCACAACTCTGGCACTTTTTGTGCTCTGTATTCTTTGTGCTTTCTACCTTACCTGCCTGCAAGACAGATAACACACTGCTTGTGTGTGAGACCGTTCTCCTAAGGATAGAGATAAGACTCTCACAGATACCTCCAATTCTGTGTTCTCACATGGCTCGCCTCCGAAAGGGCTATAGCCTGTGTTAGTTTGTCTAGCTGCCTCCTTGGACCCCCATGCTGCTCCAGAGACTGTCTCAGAACCCAGCCTGTCCACCTGGCAAAGCTATGGTACCGTCTTATTTCTCTTCTCCTCCTGAAGGGTATTCATTAGCCAAAAACTACTTTCCATAATTCTTCTAAGTGCAGAGCGAATTGGTGACCTTTGGTTACTGATCAGTGATTTATCACCTTGTCTAACTGTATTCGTTGTGCTGCTATAACTTGCTAATTCATATTTCTAATAATATATCTATATGTCTGTATATTTTTCCACCTTGCTACCCATAATAAATGTTATATTTATTTATATATATACATACACACACACACACACACACACACACACACACACAGACTAGGCTCTTTTCATAGCTCATTGCCAGATTTCTCACTGAACTTTGGGCCGGGTATTAGCTAATTTCCCCTGGACATAACAGAGCATAACTTATTTTTGTTTGCTACTAATAATCCCTACAGTACTTCAAAAGTCCCAGACTGGTCTGGATACTCAAATACAACAAAGCGAAGTATGCCAAGCAGCTGGTAGATCAAAAGAGCTTTATTGTTGAAGAACCCCTATGCATTTCAGCTCTCGTCTTCCTCAGGGGGTTAAAAGTGTGTGTGACACACGCTGGGGCTCAGTCTTTAAAATCTTCGGTATGTTCATTCATGCTCTCACCATTCGTTTTTCATTAAAATTACACTCATCCCATGGATCATTTTTAATCACATGAATTTTGAGTTGTTTACTCATATTACTAATATCGATATTTGGTGGGCTCTGTTACAAAGACTCTAGGTAGGTTTATTCATTCATTCATTGTTTATTTTCTACAAAAAAAAACACATTTACACCATGGATGGTCTTCTGTTAATACAGATATTGGCATATTTTACCCCATCCGTTATCCTGTCATTTGTTTAGTCAGACATACAATACTCATTTTTTGCTGGGCTCACTTTCAAATTATTCCAGCATTAACATTGTCTGTCAATCATAAAGTTAAATAAAAGGAAGGGGTAATATCTTCATAAATTATTGTGCATATTATATGTATGATGAACAATAGAAATATCTGGATGGGGAGGAACCATAGATCTGGCATTGAGGGTATTGCATTTACATTGTGTATGACCAACTAAAATAAAAATAACCATAAACCCAATTCATTTACATAGCGCATGGCCAACAAAAATAATCATAAGCCTAATCATGAGGGACATATATTGATAATATATTGAAATGTGTCAGTGCTCACTCTTATTGAAACCCCCAAACACCTAACATGTCACTCTTATGTCATCGATAAACCTGTAAAGTGAAACCATTTTTAAAGAATGAGCAGATGTGTACCAATGTTGAGTGTAAGTTTCCTTATAAATTATGTTTTATTTAATAGACTGCCATTTTTCATTACTTATGTACCTTAAATTGTTTATTATTTAATTCTTATTATATATTTTGATGTATATGTTAATGTTTTTTATAATTTACTCGTTTGAGGCTTTTAACCCCTGAGGAAGGCAAGAGCCAAAATGCGTAGGGGTTTCTTTGAGAATAAAGTTCTTTTGACATACCAGCTGCTCATCACCCTTCACTTTCTGTTGTATTTGGGTTCCCTTTCCTGCCTGTGCTCTTGGACTGGATTTGCATACAAATGAGCAACATGTTCTCCCCCTGGAGAAATGTGTTATGATGAAGGAGAATTACAACATTATGTTACACAAGGATCCTTTCTTCACCAAAGATGATGTTACCAACATTGACCAAGATTGGGGAGAAGCAGTTCAGTTAACTCAGAAATTGATTCGTGAAGAGATGCATACCTCTTCTCTTTTAGAATACTGTAGAAACAAGATCATCCCAAGAGGGTTTTGCATCAACAAAACCCTAGGAATGTTTACAATGAAACCTTTAAATTGGACTTGATCAAGATTTTAAACAAATATTCCTTAGATCTAATGATCTTGCTCTTTAAGACTTCTAAGCATAAGGCAGAGTCTCTGAAAAAGGATGTAGATTCTAAGATTGAAACTAAGAGAAAATGACAATATGAGGATTTAAAGAAAGATTTTGATAAAAAATTTATAGAATATAAGAAACTTATAAAAGATAGGAAGTTGAAAAAGTACAAAAGGGACGAGGACAACTATAGAACTGGCAATGTATATTATTAGAACAACAAACATACTCCCTTCAGGAGTGAATCTCTTAGACATATACCTGATGACTCTCAATTACAACATGCCGCTAAGTCTAAAATACAGCATGTTTCCCAGGAACCTGGGTTAGACCAGGTTAGGAAATATAGTCGAAGTCAGTTTGAAGACCAATTTGACAGTTTGGCTTCGTTATTTTCTTCTGCACCACCCAGAGAACCAGGATTTTCAAATAGATCTTCTGTGGGAGGTGGATGGTGATCCACTCCACACAAACCACAAGAATACCATCGGTCTCATTTTCCACAGAGGGACCAGGAAAGGGGCCCTCCATAAAGGACAACAACAGAAAGGGACAAATAAGAGGGATACTCAATTTGTTGGATTACAAATTTACCTGCGTTGAAATCCAAGTCCTTAATAAAGGTCTCTTTTCTTTGTCCCCTCTGTGAAACACAACCCATTTACCACACGTGTTGACTTGTATACATTTTTTTAGAAAATTGAGAAGTTTATTTCTTTTTAAAAAAGCCAGACACATCTTTGGATCTATCTGTAGTTAAGAAATCCTCTACTTGGGTCCCGCCCAACACTAATAACGTAGTCATAGATGCTTTTGAAAAAGTGGTTTTAAAAAACAGAAGACCACCTATATACAAAAGAACGTTAAATGAATTATAACATTTCTAGATCTGAAAAACAGGCACTTTTAGAACTGAGAAACCACCAGAACATATTTATAAAACCAACTGACAAAGGTGGGGCCCTCGTCATCCAAAATCATCAGGATTATGTGAAAGATTTATTGACAAATAAATGAGACAACCTTCTTTGAGAAATTATATGGGGATCCTACTTCTTTACTGAAGAGCATAGTGGACACACATTGGCCTAGCAGTGGGATATCTAATGAAAAAAATATAATTTTATGACAGTATCTCACCCTATTACACCCACAATTTATGTTCTACCAAAGATACATAAATCTCTATGCAACCCTCCCGGACGGCCAATAATTTCAGTCATTGGTTCACTTTTTGAGCCAACATCAAAATTCATGGATGCCTTTTTCTTAGGCCATTTGTTACACTAGCAGCATCATACGTTAGGGATTCATCCCATGTTATTCAAATACTAGATGATTTTCCGGATTACCATGAGCATCTAATTTTGGTAACCATGGATATAAATTCACTTTACACTACCATTCCACAACAAACTGCTTTGGAAATTCTGTTGAATGTTTTGATAGGAAGAGACAGACCAGTTAGGAGTCCCACTTGTTTCCTGATTCAGTTGGCCACTCTTGCCATGACGGAAACCTTTTTCTGTTTTAGAGAGGTGTTTTATAAACAAATCAAGAGGGTTGCCATGAGATCTTCAATGGCCCCAGATGTTGCCAATCTTTATGTAACAGATTTTGAGAAAATGTTTTTGACTAAATACATTTATAGTTCGCACATCAAACTATGGAAGAGATATATAGCTGTTTTTATGATTTGGGAAGGAGAAGAAACAGATCAAGTGCTTTTCTAACTGGTTGAATTCCTTAGATACTGATCTCCAGTTTCAAAGTGAGTACAACATGGTCCAGATATCTTATTGAGATATATTGATCAAGGGGTCCGACAGATTTTTAACAGATCTACTGTAAGTAGACAGACAGGAATTTTTTTTTTACATTTCAACAGTTTCCATAACAGGTCCTTAAAACGTAATCTGCCCACCGACCAATTCTTAATACAAAGAATATGCAAAAATGACTTGTATCTTGAAAAATATGTGTTCGATATGAGAAGACTGTTTGAAAAATGAGGGTATCAGTGACTGTGTCAGACAAGCATACCACAGAGCTAAGAATACAAACTGTTCTTCAAAGTTCGAGCTGGTCAGCAGGTGGTAGACATTTGTTCACACTCCTTTTCTAACTTTTCCAAGGATATCTCCAAGATACTTAGAGAGGAATGGCATCTCCTTTTTACTGTCCCTTCACTCGACTCACAACTTACTTTAGCATACAAAAGGAAAAAAAAATTGGCTAACATTCTTGTGCCATCTGCACTCTCCAAACCAAGGACCAATCAAAGAATCAAAGGACATTTCTCTTATGGACGCTGTTCAGTATGTGTTAATTCTTTAACAGTGAAGGATCAGTTCATCCATCCTGTAACCAAATCAGAAGATTTTTCCTGTAGATTTTTCCAATTGTGATTCACAGCAGGTTATTTATCTCATAATGTGTCCCTGCAAACTTCTTTATGTAGGGAAGACCAAGTGCTTGGTTAGGACACACACAGAACATAAAAGCTGTCTGAGGAAAAAATTGGAAGACAAATCCCTGGTTGCTCA
Organism: Ichthyophis bannanicus; assembly: GCA_033557465.1. NCBI lineage: Eukaryota > Metazoa > Chordata > Amphibia > Gymnophiona > Ichthyophiidae > Ichthyophis > Ichthyophis bannanicus. The sequence goes on along the minus strand of CM066031.1, from coordinate 1,121,131,459 downwards.
CTGCAACGCTCTGTAGCATAACCTGTCAGATTTGAAGTTCTTGGTACTTAAGGTGGTCTACACATGTTGGAGAGGAGGGGACGTAGACAAGGTTCTCCTAAGACTGGAGCAGAGATTCATTTTTACTTTGAATACCTTGACACCTCATGGTTTAAATTTAATCAGGATCCGTCAGTCTTTTTATGATCCCTTCCTGTATAATCTTCCCTTTTTACCTTGCACATTTTCAGTTTTTTACTTTTTACATTGCATGTTTTCATTTTTTTGCTTATTAGCATTCAGTTTTAGCTTTTTACTGATTCATTTCTTCCCTATTTATTCATTTTTTTGTATTCCTTTGGTCTAAATTATTTATTTATTATTTTTTACTTGAGAAGGTGGCTATGGTTGATCCACACTTTTTCCCTTCTTTCCTATCTTCCCCCATTTTGTTTTTATTTTTGTCCAGCAATACACTTAAGATTTGCTTTTACCCCTTGTTTTTACTTTTAATCATCTCTTCCACATCCTTTTTGTTTTTTATTCCTTTTGATTTTAATATTCATGATTTAGGCCAACATTAGGGTCCTCTCTCTGGTACCCCCGATAGCTATGTTCCTTTTTCACATATATCAGTGATTTTGTGCTTTTTATTAGGTGACTGTTTTGAAGGCAATATTCCAGTTCTTCACAGTTCATATACATATAATCTGGGTCCAAGATTGATTTTTTTTTACTCATTTTAGTTTCATCGTCTCATTTTTATGACTTTCAGACCTCCTATTTATCAGTTTTTAAGTTGGGGGCTTTCGATTAATATTTGCCTTTCTTTGGTGCAGTAGACTCTTATGGTAAAATTAGATCTTACCTGCTAATTAGCTTTCCTTGAGGAACTCCAGTCCAGTCCCGTGCCTCTGGGTAGTCAAACCCCTCTAGCAGCTTAGAGACTGATCATGTCATCTTCTTGATGACATCAGTATACTTAGGCAGCTGGCTCCACCTACAGCCCCAGTAACCTATTGACAAAGCAGACTCGCAGGAGCAACAGATAAGTAGTCAAACTTTAATAATCATCGCTAACTAAACAACCCCCCCCCCAAACCCTGGGAGGGCCCCCCAACGAGGAAGTTTACCTATGTACCATTCCCCTGGCACAACAGGACAGACCTGAGGAGGACCAGTCTGCCCCGGGGAAAGGAAAATTGAGGACGGCCATGCCCACTACTCACCAGCCCCGAACACTGCAGTTATGCACCTAATACTCCTTCTCAGTCCCCCAAAACGCAATGCCAATAGCCTTCAGGTCCGGTGTCGTGACGTTCAATCAAGAGATTCTGAGGGAGGGTTCCAGGACTGGACTGGAGTTCAAGGAAAGCTAATTAGCAGGGAAGGTCTAATTTTACCTTATTGTCCCTCCAGTCCAGTCCTGCACCTCTGGGATGTAACAGAAGTACTATCGACGGGAGGGGCCCCGCGATCTCGGCCTGAATCATTGCCACCCTGAATCTGGCATCCCCTGCCGCCTGCATGTCTAGGTGATGATGCTTCACAAAGGTGTGTAGAGAGGACCACATGAACGCCCTGCAAATCTCTGCAGGCAGTACCATGCTGAACTCCACCCACAAAGTCACCAGAGCCCTGGTCGAATGAGTTCACAGCCCCCCATCAGCACAGACTTCCCATTCAGCACGTACGCTGTTGCGATCCTTAACCCACCTAGCAATAAAACCTTGGCTGCCGCCCCTCCTTTACACGGTCCCCCAAACAGAACGATCTGACTTTTGAAACAGAGCTGTCCTCTTCAAATAACGCCCAACACTCGCCGTACATCCAGCAGGCGCAACTGTCAATCTGTGCTTCCCCTCAGCACACCCGACAGGGCCGGCAGGGAAACCAGCTGATTCAAGTGAAAAACTGATACTACCTTGGGCAAAAAGAAAGGCACTGAACGAAGCACCACCTTTTCCTTTGATATAGAGAGGAATGGCTCCTTGCATGACAAAGCTTGCAGTTCTGAAATTCTCAGAGCTGAGCAAATCACCACAAGAAATACTGTTTTAAGAGTCAAGTCCTTCAATGTGCAGAAGCTCAGGGGCTCAAACTGCTTCATTGCTAAGGCCGATAACACCAAATTAAAATCCCAAGGTGGAACTACTGACCACAATGGGGAACGCAGCTGCTTCACCACTCTGAGAAACCGGACCACATCCAAATGAGCTCCCAATGACAGTCCCTGGATCCGATCTAGATAACAAGTAATGGCTGCCACCTGCACCCTCAAGGAACTAGCGGCCAATTCCTTTTCAAAATCTACCTGTAGAAAGGCTAGCACTTGTGGTACAGTAGCCAAGAAAGGCCTACAGTATCTCTCTCTACACCAGACCTCAAAGATGTGCCACACCCTGATATAAGACAGAAGTGGACTTCTTATGAGCTTTCAGTAATGTGGCAATCACTGATCCTGAATAGCCGTGCCTTCATAACCGAGCCTGTTCAAAAGCCATACTGTAAGCAAGAATCGATCTACTTGAGGAATTTGTCCCGGTCCATGTGACAAAAGGTCTGCTCTGGCCAGCAGACACCAAGGCCGATCTGCCTTTAGTCTTACTTAGTCCGCATACCAGGGGCGCCTCAATCAATATGGGGCAATGAGAATGACTCTTCTCCGGTGAGCCTCGATTCACTGCACCACCCTGCCTATCAATGCCCATTGTGGGAAGACAAAGAATGCCTTCTGTGGGCCACCTCTGCACCAGGGCATCCAAGCCCTCTGACATCTGTTCTCTTGTCCTGCTGAAAAACTGGCTTGCTTTTGCGGTGGAAAATGTTGCCACGAGAAACAAAATCAATTGGTCCACCTTTGCACTATCTGGCTAAGCATCCGCTCCCCCGGATGTGCGTGGAATCTGCTCAGGTAATCGATAGTCACGTTTTCCGTTCCCGCAATGTGAGCTGCTGACAGTGCTTGGAGATGTTCCTCTGCCCATGTTAATAGGATTTCGGCCTGTTTCCAATTGCATGCTGCCTGTGCCCCTTGCCGATTAATGTAGGCCACTGTGGTAGCACTGTCCGAGAAGACTCGTACCGCCTTCCGTTGCAGCCAAGGCCAAAACCGCTGCAACGCTAGGAAGACCGCTCTCATTTCCAGCTTGTTGATGGGCCAAACCACTCCTCTGGGCTCCAGCATCCCTGAGCAAAATGTCCTTCGCAGTGTGCCCCCCACAGCCCGAGAAGCTGGCATCAGTCATCAACTTTGGCGACTCAAGAGGCATCCCCGCCACCAACTTCTCTGGGCATAACCACCATCTGGATCACTGTCCTGGTTTGTCGGGCAGGGTAGCAGTTGCGACAAGGTATGCTGCTGATGCGACCATCTGCGCAGCAATGCTCTGCAACGGCCACATTTGTGCTAGTGCCTATGGGACCAGCTTGATGGTTGCTGCTGTGGTTCCTATCAGTTGCAGATAATACCATGCAGTCGGTTGCTTCATAAGGAGGAATTGACGTACCAGCTACCGAAGCCCGTACTCACTTTGGTCCGGCAGAAACACTCTTCCACTGTGGGTGTTAAAGCAAGCCCCCCAGGTACTCTTGCACCTGGGATGGTACCAAGCGACTCTTGGACATGTTGATCTCCCATTCGAGACTGCAGGAACTCCACCACCCTTGCCGTGGTCTGCTCGCTTTCTAACTTTCACTTTGCCCAGAGAGCTAGCCGTCCAAGTAAGGGTGTACTAAGATCCCTTCCTGGCAGAGGGCCACCGCCACTGCCACCATCACCTTGATGAAGGTACGGGGAGCCACAGCTATGCCGAAGGGCAATGCCCGAAACAGGAAGTGTCCCATGAGCACTGCAAATCACAGGAACTGGTAATGTTGTGGACGGATAGGAATATGTAAATACGCTTCTATGAGATCGAGGGACATCAAGTACTCTCCTTCCCTTACTGCCACTATGACGGACCACAGTGTTTCTATGTGAAAGCGGGGTACACGCAGACACCTGTTCACATGCTTGAGATCTAGAATGGGTCAAAAGGAGCCCTCTTTCTTGGGGACCACGAAATAAGAGTAGTTACTCGCCTGTAACAGGTGTTCTCCAGGAGCAGCAGGAATCAGTCCTCACATATGGGTGATGTCGGCGTCGACGGAGCCCCCATGCGGAGCATTTCCCCAGCTTTCAAAGAAAGCCTTTGGGAATGCAGGCACGCATGCGCGGTCCCCTTCCCGCCCAAAGGTGCCATCTTGCTCAGTCTAATGACATAGCTAAAAGACAGCACAAAAAGAAAATGAACTATATACAACTGCAACTCCAAGGGGAGGGGGGAGGGTTATGAGGACTGATTCCTGCTGCTCCTGGAGAACACCTGTTACAGGTGAGTAACTACTCTTTCTCCAGGACCAAGCAGGAAGTCAGTCTTCACATATGGGTGACTCCCTAGCTCTGGGCTACCAGGAACCCAGGCTGAAAAATAGAGCTCCCTCTAGAGCCTCAGCAACAGTGAGAGAATCTTCTCAGAGACCACACCTGAACAGTAGCCCAACACCAGGGCCGGAGGGTAGGAGTTGCCTAAACCTCAAAGAGATTACGGAGTACCGCTTGACCGAAAGCACTGTCCATACGGGACTCCCTCTCGAGGCAGTAGTGGTCTGTAAAAGTCTGGCTTGAAGACCAAGTAGCGGCCCAGCAGATGTCTGCCAACGGAACAGAACGGAAGTGAGCTACTGATGCGGCCTTCGCCCTGACCCGGTGGGCCGTGATTTGACCTCCAGGGAGAGGCCAGCTGCCCTGTATGCCCAGGCGATACAGTCTGCCACCCAAATGGACAACGTACGCTTAGTGACAGGCAACCCCAATTTATTAGGGTCAAAGGAAATGAAGAGCTGCGAAGCCCTTCTATGCCCCTGCGTACGTTCTAGGTAAAAGGACAACGCCCTTCTACAATCCAGGGTATGCAAGACAGTTTCGGCCCTACTGGCGTGCGGCCTGGGAAAGAACGTTGGAAGTACCACCTTCTGGTTGAGGTGGAAGGAGGACACTACCTTTGGAAGGAACTTAGGATGAGTCCCACAAGACTACCCTGTTCCTATAGAACCTGATATATGGCCTATCCGAGACCAGGGCCTGAAGCTCACTCACCCGCCTAGCCGAGGTGAGTGCCACAAGGAACACCACCTTCCAGGAGAGGAAACGTAAATGGCAGGTTGCCATCGGCTCAAAAGGTGGGCGAGTCAGTTGCTGCAAGACCACATTGAGATCCCACTCAGTGGCCGGTGGACGAATAGGAGGCTTAAGCAGAATCAGGCCTCTGAGAAAGCGAGACACCAGAGGGTGGCCTGAGAGAGACTGTCCATCCACCGGCGAGTGGTGAGCTGAGAGGGCACTGAGGTAAACCCGGACAGAGTTGGACTGAAGTCCTAGGTTGGAAAGGTGGAGCAGGTATTGTAGCACCACCTGGACCGAGCAGGAGAAGGGGGGTCCTCTTGCTGTTGAGAACACCAAGTAGAGAACCTACGCCACTTCAGAGCATAGGCCTTCCTAGTGGAATGCTTCCTGGAGGCCAACACCATCTCTTCAACCTCCCTTGATAGGAGCAAGGACTAGCCTTTCAGCAGCCAGGCCATCAAAATGAGGGGGATTTGAGGTTGGGATGCAAGAGGGACCCCTGATCCTGAGTCAGAAGGTCGGGTTGCAGCCCCAGAGGAAGTGGAGTATCCACTGCCAACTGCAGAAGAAGAGGGAACCACGGCTGCCTGGGCCACCTGGGGGCTATCAAGATCACCGTGGCTCGGTCCTGCTGGATTTTGAATAGAGTCCGGGCCACCAGAGGTGTGGGAGGAAAGGCATACAGCAGGTTCTCTGACCAGGGGATCAGGAATGCATCTGGCGCTGTTCTCAAGGGATGCGGTTGCCTGGAACAGAACCTGGGTAGTTGCCTGTTCAGCGGACTGGCAAAACGATCCATGGTCGGAAGTCCCCACTTCAGAAAGATCTGTTGAACTACCAGAGGATCCAATTGCCACTCATGAGGCTGCAGGAGTCTGCTTAGCCTGTCCGCCAGGTAGTTTTTCTGGCCTGGGAGGTAGACCGCCCTGAGGGTCATGCCCTGATTGACAGCCCAGGAGCAGAGAGCTTGTGCTTCCAGGCACAGAAGTCTGGATCCTGTGCCTCCCTGCTTGTTGACGTAGAACATAGCCACCTGGTTGTCCGTCTGAACTAGGACAGACTGGTGAGACAGGATCTGAGAGAAAGTCTGTAAAGCTAGTCGAATGGCTCTCAATTCCAACAGGTTGATCTGCTGGGCAGCCTCCCACGGAGACCACAGGCCTTGGGTGCAGGCTCCCTGGCAGTGTGCCCCCCAGCCCTGCAGGGAAGCATCGGTTGTCAGTACCTGAGTGTGTGGGGAGGCCTGAAAAGGAACACCCCTGACCAGATTTGGGAGATGCCTCCACCAGCGTAAGGAGTCCACCAAGAGTTTGGACACCTTTATTCTGTCTGACAATTTTCCTGTGGCCTGTAGCCACTGTGTCCTGAGGTACCACTAAGCCGGCCTCATGGGCAGCCGGGCATGTGGGGTGACGCACTGTGGAAGCCATGTGACTTAAGAGCCAGAGGAAGTGTCTGGCCGAGACCAGAGAGTTCGCCCGAAACAGGCCGGCCAACTTTATCAACCTGTGAGCTCTGTCCACAGGCAAATAGGCCTTTGCATGGATGGTATCCAATCTCGCCCCTATGAACTCCATGTCCTGTGAGGGGACTAAAGTGGACTTGGGGAAGTTTATCACGAACCCCAGGTGCTGAAGCAGGGATATGGTTCTGAAGGTGGCCTGCCTGGTCTCTTGTGGAGACTGGCCCCTGATAAGCCAGTCGTCCAGGTAAGGGAACACAAAGATCCCCTGGTTACTGAGGTAGGCAGCAACCACCGCCAGGCATTTTGTAAAAACCCTGGGGGCGGAGGTGAGGCCAAAAGGAAGCACTCTGTACTGGAAGTGTTTTCCTGCCACCACAAATCTGAGGAATTGTCTGTTGCTTGGATGGATGAGGATGTGAGTATAAGCATCCTTCAGGTCTAAGGAGCATAGCCAATCTCCCTGCTGGAGGTAGGGCAGTAAGATTCCAAGGGTAAGCATCTTGAACTTTCCCTCTCCAGAAACTTGTTCAGATTTCTCAGGTCTAGGATGGGTCTGAGGCCTCCTGTTCTTTTTGGTACCAGGAAGTACCTCGAGTAGAAGCCTTGCCCTTCCAGGTGGTGAGGCACCGGTTCCACCGTCTTGTCCTTTAGTAGACCTTCCAACACCTGAAGGAGTAAGTTTCTGTGCAGAGGGGGTCTTGGAGGCTCCCCTGGAAAGTAGGAGGGGGGTATCTGGGTGAAGTGCAGCAGACAGCCCCTTTCGATGATGCTTAACACTTAAGTATCCCCTGTGATGGCTGGCCACCTGTCTGCGTACAGGGTCAGCCGACCTCCTGTGCCCTGGAGAGGAGGAGCGGCTATGCTGGCATAGTCAAAACCCCCCTCACTGCTGAGCAGGAGCCGGAGTAGGAGGCTTGGGAACTTTCTGCCTACGGGGCCCATGACCCTGCCCCTTGGCCTGATAGCCCTGTTGGGGAGCTGCAGAGACCTGGTAGTGAGGGTAGGTTTTGTAGGCAGCGGTCTTCCTCAGGTAAAAGGCCTTTTTCGCCGAGCCCTTCTTCTTCTGAGAAGGGGCAGAGGTTTTCCTGGACAGCCTTGTCTGGGTAAGAGTCTCGGTCTCAAGTTCTGCAGCCTTTTTGGCCGTGGGCTTGCCAAAGAGGTTTTCACCTCGGCAAGGAACATCGACCAACTTGTCCTGTACCCATGGCTCGAGGTCCGAGGATTGTAGCCAGGCCTGGCGGCGTGCACCGATGCCGGCCCCTGCTACCCGGGCCGAAGCCTCAAATCCATCATAGGCTGCTCGAGATATAAACTTTGAGGACTCTCGAATACCAGAAGACAAGGCCTTGAACCTCTGCAAAGGTTGCTCGGACAGACCAGCAGAGAACCCAGCAATCTCCTTTGCCAGGTCTTGAAGGTACATGCCCATGTACAGCTGGTAGGTCTGGACACGGCAAGCAAGCATAGAGCCCTGGAAGCACTTTCTACCGAGGGCATCCAGGTTCTGGGCCTCCCTGCCGGGAGACACCGAGGAGTGCATCTTCTGACTCTTCAGGCGATGCATGGCCGATTCCACAACTATGGAGTGGTACGGTAGCTGTGCCTTTTGAAACCCGGGGCTCTTGCGGACTCGATAGATGGAATCGACCCGCTTGCTTAGAACCGGCATCGAGGCCAGCGCCTCCCACATGCGGAAGAGCAACCGCTCCAGCATCGGAGGAACCAGGACAGTAAAGGCCTCCTTGGGAGGAGAGTCATACTGCAGAGCCTCAAGCTCCTCGGCTCGAGGCTCCTCCTCGGGGTCCGCAGGGAATGCCAGTGCTTTGGCCATGTCCCTTACGAAATCCGAGAACCTGGTATCCTCCGGGGGGGACCTTGTCCGAGGCTCGGATCCTGGTGAGTCCGAAGGGACACACCGAGTCCGGAAGGTGTCAGGGGACTCCTCCTCCTCCGTTTCCCAAGCTGATTCCTCCGAGGAGGAATCGAGTGGCTCCGAGTGGGCGGGCACCAATGCCATCCGCCCCGACATCGAGGGAACCGGCATAGACGACCTCGGTCCCGAACGGGAGGCCGAGGGTGACATCGGCCGAGGATCGTCTCAAGTTCGCATGGTCTCGAGGATCGGCTCGGCCTCCGGGGTCGACTTGGACGTTGATGTCCCGGTGGTCGGGGCAGATGCGCCAGTGAGACCAGCGATCAGCACCCGCTGCTGCTCCATTAAGGCACACAATCTGCTCTCCAAGGCCGTCAACCTGAGTCCGAGCTCAGGAGACCCAGCAGCCTCCGGCTCGGGCCCCGACGGTGTCGGGCCCGACATCAGCTCCCCTGGACGTCAGCTCCCCTGGACAGTACTCACGTGACTCGGGGCCTCCGACTCTACACGAGGATGCTTTGCAGGCGCCTCCGACTCTGAAGACCCGGGACGGCGATCTGCGACCTGGCCCTCGAGGAGCCAAGAGCGTCCACCGCTGCCGCCCTCGCGGGTTTCTTCTTCCTTCGATGCTCCCTCGAGGGGGACTCCCTTTCAGAGGAGCCCCAACGATGCTCGGGGTCAGACTCCCGAGAAGTCGAGGCCTCTTCGAAGTCCGGACCCGTCCAGAGGCAGATTCGGAGAAGATCCTTTCATGCTGGTGCTGACGGCTCCGTAATGCCTTGGAAGACATTTTGTCACAGGGGCTACAGACCGTAGAATCATGGTATGGCCCAAGGCACCGGAAGCAGCAGTTGTGTGTGTCGGTGAGAGACATCAGTTTCTTGCACCGATCACACTTCTTAAAGCCACTGGCAGCCATCGGGGGAAAAAGGGCCCCTGCAAGATCAAAAAATTGGGCTGCCAGGGAAAAGAAAAAAAGGCGCAAATGCAGTCCCTAAGGACAAAAACCGAAAGAGAGAGATCCGGGCTCGGCACCGGTGTACCAAGTCCAGGCAGGAAAGGAACCGACATCGAACCGAAGAAAAAACTCGACGCAACGCAGAAAAATCAACTTTTTTCACGGGTGACAAGGACAGGCGTCCATAGGGCTCCGCGGAAAAAAGACGACTGAGCAAGATGGCACCTTTGGGCGGGAAGGGGACCACGCATGCTATGGCAAGGAGGCCTATCCGGAGTCTGGGGGAAGACAAAGACAGGGAATTTACCCTAGTAAAGGGCCCCCTTTTACCAAGACAGGGTAGGAAAGCCATAAACACCTCCAGGGATCAGAAAACTTCCACGTGGAAAACATTTCAGGCTCCCCCTAGTGGAATGAAGGGGAGAGGCTACAAGGCTCAGAACCCCTTAGGCAGGCAGTGAATGCTTCAAGCATTCAGGTGCCCGGAGTCAGGCTGATTGCTGTCACCTGAGTAGGGTGGGGTTGGAGCTAGAGCCCTGGAAGTATAAACCTAGAGCAGAGTATGATTTAGAAAGGGAAAGGAGGAGAGGAGAAGCAGGAAGCCAGGCTGAGCAGAGCAGAGGAACGGAGCTTCCAGCTGGAGAGAGTGCTATTTGGCATGTAGCACGACTGCAAGAGAGTTTGGAGCCAGGAACAAGAGAGACTCCAAAATCCCCCGGGAGGCTGTTAGCTGAGCAGGACGGGGAGACAGAGTCTATGCAGCTGGGAGAGCCCGAGGTGAAGCTGATTGAGGAGGACACTCCCATGGACTGTTCTTTGTGCCAAGCTAAAAACCTGGGGAACGTAGAAAAAGCAAGCCAGTCCTGAAAGAAGGTCTCCCAGGAAAAAGGTACCCTTATACCACAAGCAAGGTGGCTGAGATCCCTTGTGTTTATAAAGGGGAAGTTTACCACAGACTTTAAATGTGCTTTTTGTTTGGTGCTTTAGCCAGCAAAGCTAAGAAGGGAATACAATTAGGCTTGCTGGTAAAGACTGTGTATCCTGCAATAGAGAGAACCTTTAAAACTGCATTTTGTGGTTGGATATGTTTTGGACAATTTTTGCTTCAAAGAATCCTGAACCAACAATCCTATGTGTGGTATGATTGAACCATTGTGTATATAAAAATAATAAATTTCTGTCATTTGCCTTACCTACTTGAGCCTGACTACAGCTTTCTGCATGGTGCACTTATACAGCTGAATAAGGACATTTCCCAGAGGGCATTGCAGGGAAATAGTTTTTAAAAAAAAAGCTGAAAAAGCATACAGCAGAAGGTTCCTTCAATAATCCACGCCCCTCTAACCTAGAGGCGAGTGGTGGTGGCGTGACAATGCGTGCCTGCATTCCCCAAGGCTTTCTTTGAAAGCTGGGGAAATGCTCCGCACGGGGGCTCCGTCGACGTCACCCATATGTGAGGACTGACTTCCTGCTTGGTCCTGGAGAAAATTGAGTATCGACATGAGCCGCATTGGGCCTCGGGAACCCACTCTACAGCTCCCAACTGCAGCAGCTGAACCAGGGCATCCTTTACTGCCCCAAGCCTTGCTGCGTGCCCTGCAGGGTGACTGCACAAAGGAGGGAGTCAGCAGCCTGGTGAACTCTAATGCATAACCCTCTCTGATGACTTCCAGTACCCATTGGTCAGAAGTGATCTGGGCCCAGGCAGGGTAAAACTCCCGCAGCCGAACCCCTATGGGTTGAACTGCCTGGGCCCCCCTTGCTTCATTATGTCTTCTTAGGCCCTGAGGGAGAGAAGGAGAAATAGCCCCACCCTGTTCCTCGAAACCCACGCAAACCTTGCTTCCAAGAGGCAAAATGACTCCGCTGGTATGGGGCAAATCTCATCGAGCGAAACCGCTGGAAGTCCCTCGATTGACCCCTAGGTAATGCCAAGGAGTGGGCCTGTTTCTGCTTATCCTCAGAGAGGTACCCTCCTTTTATCTTGCCTAATTCCTTCACCAACATTTCCAACTCCTCCCCGAACAAAAGCTTTCCCTTGAACAGAAGTTTACTAAGCTGGGATTTGGAGGAGACATCCGCTGCCCAATTCTGCAGCCATATGTTGTGGTGGGCCACCATCACAGAGGCCATACCCTTAGAGAGACCTCTAATCAGATCATAGAAGGTATCTGGCCAGGTAGGCGGTGCCCGACTCTAGTCTAGATACCGCTGCAGATGAATCCTGTGGTTTGTCCCCAGGATCCAGTACCCCTTGTGCTGAGCACAGGCAGGCCCTGGCTACCAAGGCCCCACAAACCGAAGCCTGCAGCCACAGAGCATTGATGGTGAAAGCTTGCTGCAACAAGGTGTCCAACTTTTTATCCTTGGTATTCTTGAACGCTGCACTACCCTCAACTAGGAGCGCAGTCTTTTTTTTAGTAACCGCCGACATAGTGGCATCTGTTTTTGGAGAATGGAGTATCTTTCTCCTGTTCTGGCAGAGGCGCGCCATGGAATGAACCCCTCCGAGACCGGCCTCTGGGAGGTCCCATTTATCCTGGATCATCTGCTTGACCACTCTATGCACCAGAAGCACCTTCTGTGGCCATCTAACTGCCTGCAGTAGCAGATCCTCCAAGGATTCCTCCTCTGAAGTGAGATATGTAGGCATATTTAATGCCTTCAAAAACTCTGCAATGAGCGCTGCCAACTCCTCCCTGTGGAAAACCCAGGTTATTCGGGACCTCTCCTCTTATGGTTGATCTTCTTCCAGCTCATCAGCGCCTGCGACTGCGCCAATCCATACCCAACTCCTCTGGCTCGTCCGCCCACGGGGAGTCTTCTCTCCCAGCTGCCTTCGAGCTCGTGCAGTCGCTTAGTGTGCCTCTCTCCTATCATCTGCTCCATGGTGGTCGCCTGCCTCTTTGTGCCTTGCTCTTGCACGGACTAACCGTCCACCCCCTGGAGCTTCATGCTGTAGGCCTTATGCAAGAGAATGAATAAATTCTGGTGAAAACCCCGCCGAGGGCCTAGAGCAGGGGTCGGCAACCCGCGGCTCCGGAGCCGCATGCGGCTCTTTCTCACCTTTGCCGCGGCTCCGGAGCACACTGCCCGCTTTAAACGTCGCGTTATGGGCTCCCTCCATGTCAGCTCCCTCCCTTCTTCTGCAGCCGCGGTTCCCTGTCTCTTAGGGAACCGCGGCTGTGCTTTTAAAATCATCTCGGAGCCCTTCCTGTCTTGACGGGCTCCGTGCAGCATTGTCCCCGCCTCTAAAGGAAGTTTTGGAGGCGGGACAATGCTGCACGGAGCCCGTCAAGACAGGAAGGGCTCCGAGCTGATTTTAAAAGCACAGCCGCGGTTCCGTCCGAGGCAGGGTGCCGCGGCTGCAGAAGAAGGGAGGGAGCTGATATGGATGGAGGGAGCAGATATGAATGGATGGATGGAGGGGGGGGGGCTGACATGGAGGGAGGGGGGCTGACATGGAGGGGGCTGACATGGAGGGAGGGGGGCTGACATGAAGGGAGGGAGCTGATATGAATGGATGGAGGGAGGGGGGCTGACATGGAGGGATGGAGGGGGCTGACATGGAGGGAGGGAGCAGATATGAATGGATGGAGGGAGGGAGGGGGGCTGACATGGAGGGATGGAGGGGGCTGACATGGAGGGAGGGGGGCTGACATGGAGGGATGGATTGAGGGGGGCTGACATGGAGGGATGGAGGGGGCTGACATGGAGGGAGGGAGCAGATATGAATGAATGGAGGGAGGGGCTGACATGGAGGGATGGAGGGGGCTGACATGGAGGGAGGGAGCAGATATGAATGGATGGAGAGAGGGGGGCTGACATGGAGGGATGGAGGGGGCTGACATGGAGGGAGGGGGGCTGACATGGAGGGAGGGAGCAGATATGAATGGATGGAGGGAGGGGGGCTAACATGGAGGGAGGGGGGCTGACATGGAGGGATGGATCGAGGGGGGCTGACATGGAGGGATGGAGGGGGCTGACATGGAGGGAGGGAACAGATATGAATGAATGGAGGGAGGGGGGCTGACATGGAGGGATGGAGGGGGCTGACATGGAGGGAGGGGGCTGACATGGAGGGATGGATCGGGGGGGCTGACATGGAGGGATGGAGGGGGCTGACATGGAGGGAGGGAGCAGATATGAATGGATGGAGGGAGGGGGGCTGACATGGAGGGATGGAGGGGGCTGACATGGAGGGAGGGGGGCTGACATGGAGGGAGGGAGCTGATATGAATGGATGGAGGGAGGGAGGGAGGGAGGGGGCTGACATGGAGGGGGCTGACATGGAGGGAGGGGGGCTGACATGGAGGGAGGGAGCAGATATGAATGGATGGAGGGAGGGGGCTGACATGGAGGGATGGAGGGGGCTGACATGGAGGGAGGGGGGCTGACATGGAGGGAGGGAGCTGATATGGATGGATGGATGGAGGGAGGGGGGCTGACATGGAGGGAGGGAGCTGATATGGATGGAGGGAGGGGGGCTGACATGGAGGGATGGAGGGGGCTGACATGGAGGGAGGGGGGCTGACATGGAGGGATTGGGGAGGCGGGCTGACATGGAGGGAGGGAGCTGATATGGAGGGAGGGAGGGGGCTGACATGGAGGGATGGAGCACTGGTAATGGGGTTGAGGGGACGAGCACTGGAAATGAGCTGATTAGGGGAGGCTAGGACTGGTAATGAGCTGATGGGGGGTAGGACTGGTATTGGGCTGATTAGGGGAGGCTAGCACTGGTAATGGGGTTGAGGGGGGATTAGCACTGGAAGCGAGCTGATTGGGGGGGCTTTGACTGGGCATGGGCTGATTGTGGGGAGGGGAGGATAGAGCTGCTGGCCCTGGAAGATAACTGGGGGCTAAGGCTACAAATGGGCTGATATGAGGGGATGGGAGAATGGAACTGGATCTGAGAGGGGCTGCCATGGTATTTGTACTAGAAGGGGACTGGTCAGTGGGGAAGGAGGGGACTGGAAGGAAATGGACACCAGTGGCAATCATGGGAATGCAAGTTGACATTGGAAGGTACTGGGAGTGAGGACTGGAAAGGGCTGATATTGGGGAGGGTTACTGGGACTGGAAATAGGCTGATGGAAAGAAGTGAAGAAAACGAAAGAAGAGATAAGAACTGGCAGATGGACCATAGACCACAGAAAGAGAGCTAAGAGAAGACAGGAAAGCAGAAGCCTCAGATCGGGACCAGCATGATCAAAGAATAAATTGGTCAGACAACAAAGGTAGAAAAAATAATTTATTTCATATTAGTGATTGACTACAAAATCATCATAATTTTGAAATCAAATATTGTTACTTCTTGTTATATTTTCTGGCGTATTTTTTTTGGTGTGCGAAGGAAGAGGGGTAGTCTTATACGGCGAGTATAGGCCAAACACCTATATTTTAACAGGAAAAGTAGGGGGTCGTATATAGCATTAAGGTAAGAAACAATATATGCAGTGTTAGATTTGTTTTAAATGTCGCAATGGTTTTGCGGCTCCCAGGTTTTTTTTTCCCTTCGGAAACGGGTCCAAGTGGCTCTTTATGTCTTAAAGGTTGCAGACCCCTGGCCTAGAGCTTCTTAGTCTCTGGGAAGTAGAGGGAGTGGGAGGACCCTGCTCACGGTTGTAGGGCTCTTAATAGAGGGGGCATTGACTATTATCACTTCTGTGGCCAAGCCCTGTGCATCCTTGGCTTGTGAGGAGCCTCCAGCTGCCCCAAGGAGACTGCTCGCCCCGACATATCTGACCCCCTCCTGATCTGAGACTGAGCTTCTCACTAGCCCTGTTCGCTGTAAGGGCAGGCATGTGCCATGAGGGGAAGGAATTCATGTCTCTATCCTTCCCCCAGGCAGCTGGGCATTCCCCTTCTACTTATTTCCTTTTAATCCCTTTTTTTTTTGTCTGGAGAAGCCCCAGCTGACTGCAAAATAATCAATTGCGAGAGCTAAGACCTGACCAGAACCCCCCCCCCCCCCTCCTCTGTGCTCTAGCGACTATGTGGCCTGACTGCCTACTGGTGCACTTCCTGCGCTGAAACAAGTTTCCCCTGAACCACGCAGTCAGCGGCCTTTTCCCTGTGCAGCGTAGAAGAGGAGGATAGAGATGGAAAGGGCACAAAAGCCATGCCAGTGATCCCGTGAGTCTCCCTCACTTACCAGTACCCACGATTGAGGGTTTGGCCCCTTTTCCACCACATGCATGGCCACTGTCGCTGGTGTCAGCGTCAAGGCAGGAGTCCTGGAGAAAATGCTGCCGGCGCTTTGCCTTTCCCACACAGCTCCTCACCCAATTGTGGGTTCGGGAGCTGATGCTGCTGATTCAAGTGTATCGGAACCCCCCAATACCTTAGTTTCTTTCTGGGGGGGGGGGGGCCCTTCTCAATGCACTTTTTTTTTTTTTTTAATCGTAATGTGCAGAACAGCAAGGCACAATAAGGCACTCCCATACAGCCAATGCCAATTAATGTGCAGTGCAGCCCCCAATCAATCAAATGCTCCTAGCACAGTTTATCGATGGTTCCACTCTTTTCTCTCCTCCCGGTCCGGTGCAGTCCTCTCCTCCTCTCCCCTCCACTTCTCCCTCAGACCCTTTTCCCCTCTCCTGTGGAGTTCCCCAAGGTTCTGTCCTGGCCCCTCTCCTCTTCAATCTCTTCTTAGCTCCCCTCACCCTGGTGATACAACAATTTGGGATATCAGCTTTCTATTATGCAGACGATATCGTCCTTCTCCATCATACCTCCCCCCTTTATGCCCTGATCTCACTCCACTTAACTCCTGTCTAACCGCCGTCACTGACTGGTTGACCTTGAACTGTCTTCACCTCAACCTCACAAAAACCACTGCAATTTGGTTTCTGCACGGTCGCCCATCCCCCTCATTAGCCCCCTCTTTCTCTGGCACCCCATATCTCTGGTCTCCACTTTCCGCTACCTCGGTGTTCTCTTTGACTCTGACCTTTCCTTTCACACTCATGTGTCTCACATCACCAAGACCTCCTTCTTTTTTCTTCGTCAAATTTGTGCAATCCGCCCTTTCCTTTCTCCTTCCGCTCTCACAACCTTACTCCTATCACTTGTCATGTCCCACGTCGACTTTTCTAACTCTGTTTTCACTGGTCTACCCATGTCTCAATTAACCCGGCTTCAGAGAATTCAAAACACTGCCACCCAGCTTATCACTCACTCCTCCCCTAGAGATCACATCACCCCCCTTCTCCTTCAGCTTCATTGGCTTCCCATCTCTTATCGTATCCAGTTTAAACTACTTACTCTCGTCCACAAAGCACTCCACACCTCCACTCCACAATATTTGGCAGACCTCATCCACTTCCATACCCCTCGACACACCCCTCAGTCCTTTCACCTCAACCGTCTTAGCCTTCCCCCTCCCTCCCTTGCCCACCTCCAATCCACTCGTTCCTCCGCCTTCTTCTATACAGGCCCTGCCCTTTGGAACTCTCTTCCCACCTCTCTCCATCTCGAACCCCATCACTGCACCTTTAGACATGACCTAAAGACCTTTCTCTTCTCCCTGGCCTTCAACCTCCCCACCCCCTGACCCTAACCTCCTCTCCTATATTCCACTGCTCTTTACTAGCCTTCTCTCTTTCCTATTTAAGAATTGTAACTTCCTTTCAATACTTCTGGCCTAGTGCCCTACTCTGTTATTTTATGTATTGTACACCGCTCTGACTTTCACTGAAGAGCGGTTAAGCAAATGAAATAAACAAACATAAACATAACTAATAACTCCTTAGTTGTCCCTTCAGTGAGTCCAGTCCTCTGGATCACCTTCTCCAGCTGCTTGGAGACCGAGCTTACTGGGGCTGGTAAGTGGAGCCAGCTGCCTAAGTATACTGATGTCATCAAGATGATGACATGGTCAGTCTCCAAGCTGCTGGAGGGGGTTGACTACCCAGAGGTGCGGGACTGGATTGGAGGGACGATAAGGAATGTTTTATATTTTATACACATTGTTGCACTGATGTCAAAATGGTTATGAGTTTCTCAGTCCACGCATATATACACATCATGATTTTAAGGATGACATTGTCATTTACTTGCCATTGTTATTGCATTTAAATCCTCCACTTTTTTATTAGCTGTTTCAATGGTTTGGATTCAAAATAAAAAGGAAGACCTGCATCATTGACTTTCTCTTCTCTCCAGGAATGTCCTAGGTTAACGACTGTATGGAAAGGGAAAACTGCTGCGATCCCGAATTTTCTAAAAATTTTCTACAGATAGAGACCAAACTCCCCCCCCCCCCCCAAATAATTCTGCTTACTCACCTATCCCTTCTTGGGTGGGAATCAGGACTGAACTGGAGTTCAAGGAACATCAATTAGCAGGTAAGTCTCATTTCTCTTTCCTTATCGTTCCTCCAGTTCAGTCCTTCACCACTAGGATGTAGCAGGGCAGTAACTACTGGGAGGGACCTAACCATCCGGATTGCAAAACCGCTGACCCAAAACAGGCATCATTAGCCGCCTGGACATCTAAACGATAGTGCTTACTGAAAGTATGGAGCAAGGACCAAGTGGCCGCTCTGCAAATTTCCACTGGCGGAACCAAACTATGCTCTGCCCACGACGTCGCCTGTGCTCTAGTAGAGTGAGCCCGTAACCCCACAGGCACCTGACGCTATCGCATCGCGGATCCACCTGGCTATGGAAGCTTTGGCCGCTGCTTCCCCTTTTCGCGAGCCTCCAAAAACAACAAACAGCCGATCTGAGATCCGGAATATTTCCAAAAATTTTAAGTATTGACGTAGTGTCCTTTTAATGTCCAAGCGACTCAGACTACGGTTGGAAGCATTCTCCTCCATAGAGCTTAATACTGGCAATGAAACAGACTGATCATGTGAAAAGGAGAAACTACTTTAGGCAAAAAAGACGGCACTGGCCATAGTACCATCTTTTCTTTAGAAAAGGACAAGAACGGCTCGACATGATAAAGCCTGCAGCTCTGAAATCCGGTGAGCCGAACAGATAGCCACCAAAAAAAAGTAATTAGACCTTACCTGCTAATTAATGTTCCTGAAGGAACGACAGTCCAGTCCCTTTACTTCTGGGTTGTGCAACCCTTCCAGCAGCTTGGAGGCTGAGCCCAACCTTTTTGAGGATGGTGCGGTATAAATACCACTGATACCACCCACAGATCCCAGTAATCTAATGAAAAAGCAGACTTAACGAAACTTCCATTAATAGCCTATATAAAAATAACACACCACTAAATCTCCCCAAACATTTTTAATTTTTTTTTAAATTAAGAAGGAGAAAAGGAGGGAGGGCAAAGTAAGGAGGAGGTTTACCCGAGTCTGACCGAGCCTTCCTTCACCTGCACCCCTCCACGTTGATCTGGCCCTGAATTCGGTCCGCTGCTCCGCACATGTCTAATAGGCCGTTATGGCAATCTAAGAACTGGGTGGGATCAGGGACTCCAGTCCAGTCCCTTTACTTCTGGGATGTAACAGAGCAGTTCAAGCTTGGGTGGGATCCGTTATCCCGGACTGAAGGACCGCGTGGCCAAACCGAGAGTCAGCTGAACTCTGCACGTCCAGTCTGTAGTGTTTGGTAAAGGTATGCAGCGAGGACCATGTAGCTGCCCTACAAATGTCCAGCGGCGGGACTAGGCTAAATTCTGCCCAAGAGGTAGCCTGCGCCTGAGTAGAGTGAGCGCGCAGTCCCCCTGGAACCTGCTTCCCCTTGAGGATATAGGCGGAAGCAATAGCTTCCCTGATCCACCTGGAGATAGAAGCCTTGGCCGCTGCCTCCCCCTTATGCGGGCCTCCGAACTGAATGAACAGACGGTCGGATTTCCGAAAAGGCGCAGTGCGGGAGAGGTAATGCTTCAAGGCTCTCTGAACGTCGAGAAGGCGTAGCTTCCTATCCCTCCCCTCTTGCCCATCGGCTGAAAAGGACGGGAGAGTAACTGTCTGGTTCACATGAAAGGGGGAGATGACCTTGGGCAAGAAGGAAGGTACCGTCCGTAAGACCACCTTATCCTTGAGGAATGAAAGAAAGGGGGGCTGGGAGGACAGCGCTTGCAATTCAGAGACCCGTCTGGCCGAGCAAATAGCTACCAGAAAAACCGTCTTCAGTGTCAAGTCCTTTAAGGAGGCATTCTTTGCCGGCTCAAAAGGTTCCTTGGTCAAGGCGTTTAGCACCAGGTTGAGATCCCAAGGGGGAATGACCGATCTCTGTTGAGGACGTAGATGCCTAACCGCTCTTAGGAACCTGGACACGTCCGCGTGGGCCCCTAATGACTTTCCGCGGACCTTACCTCTATAGCAAGAGATGGCTGCCAGCTGGACTCGTAAGGAACTGTGCGCTAGGCCTTTGTCAAAACCCGCTTCCAAGAATTCCAGAACCTCCGGAACTGAGGCCGAAAGAGGTTTCCTTCGGCGCTCCGCACACCACGCTTCGAAGATGCGCCAAACTCTTACATAGGACAGACAGATCGAGTGCTTTCTAGCACTCAACAGAGTTGCGATTACTGATGCCGAATAACCCGCTTCAGGAGCCACGCCCTTTCAATAGCCAGGCCGTAAGCGAGAATCGATCCACTTGAGGCATCCGAACCGGGCCTTGCCTCAGCAGATCCCTTCTGCAGGGAAGCCGCCAAGGCCGGTCGGCGATCAACCTTACCAGGTCCGCATAACAGGGGCGGCGAGGCCAATCCGGGGCTATGAGGATTACCAACCCTTGGTGAGCCTCCACCCGCTGAAGGACCTTTCCGATAAGAGCCCAAGGGGGGAACACATACAGGAGACCCTCCGAAGGCCACTTCTGGGCCAGAGCATCCAAGCCTTCGGACATCCTTTCCTTCCGTCGACTGAAAAATCGGCTTACCTTGGCGGAAGAATGCCGCGCCATGAGGTCCATGACCGGTGGACCCCAACGGGCTACTATCTGGTCGAAGACCTCCTGCCCCAGCTCCCACTCCCCGTGGTCTATC
Source organism: Ichthyophis bannanicus (assembly GCA_033557465.1). Classification (NCBI taxonomy): domain Eukaryota; kingdom Metazoa; phylum Chordata; class Amphibia; order Gymnophiona; family Ichthyophiidae; genus Ichthyophis; species Ichthyophis bannanicus. The sequence goes on along the minus strand of CM066031.1, from coordinate 1,121,111,061 downwards.
TTGCACCTGCTGAGGTAATCGGCCGTAATGTTGTCCGTGCTGGCCATGTGCTGAGCTGAAAGCACCTCCAACTGAACCTCTGCCCATTGGAATAGGCCGTCCGCTTCCTTCTCCAAGGCGGGACTGCTTGTGCCGCCCTGTTGGTTGATGTAAGCCACCGTGGTGACATTGTCGGAGAGGATGTGAATTGCTCTTCTTAGCACTAAGGACTCGAGTGCCCTTAGCGCCAGGGCGACGGCCCGTAATTCCAGTCTGTTGATGGGCCATTGAGACTCCAACGACGTCCAGCGACCCTGGACGAATTGGTCCTCGCAATGAGCTCCCCAGCCTGCTAGACTGGCATCCATCGTCAACAGTAACCACTGTGGGGGCTCGAGCGGCATCCCGCAATCCAGATTCCTTGGGCACCGCCACCACTGGAGGGCCTTCTTGGTTCGAGGAGCGCAGGGTAGCTGCATGGACAAAGGATGTTGCTGAGGGGACCAACGACGCAACAGAGCCCGCTGCAAAGGTCGCATGTGAGCCCTGGCCCATGGTACTACCTCTATCGATGCCGCCATGGTTCCCAGCAATTGAAGGTAATGCCACGCTGTAGGACATCGCCTGCTCAGAAACTGCGTGACCAAGATCCTTAGGTCCCTTGACCTCGTTTTGGACAGGAACACCCTGCCTCTGTTGGTGTCAAACCTTGCTCCGAGATAGTCGAGTTCCTGGGAGGGTACCAACCTGCTCTTTACTCGATTGATGACCCACCCTAAGTCCTCTAGAACTTCTACCACTCTGGCAGTGGCTGAGCGACTTTCCTCTTCTGACTTTGCCCGGATCAGCCAATCGTCCAGATAGGGATGCACTAGAATTCCCTCTCTTCGTAGGGCCGCCGCTACTACCACCATCACCTTGGTGAAAGTCCTTGGAGCCGTAGCTAGACCGAAGGGCAGGGCCTGGAATTGAAAATGACCTCTTGGCACCGCGAATCTCAGGAACTGCTGATGGGACTTTCTGACCAGTATATGCAAATAGGCTTCCGTCAAGTCCAATGAAGTTAGGAACTCCCCGCCCCTTACGGCCACGATGACCGATCGTAGGGTTTCCATCCGGAAATGCGGCGCACTGAGACAGCGATTGACTTGCTTTAGATCCAGGATTGGGCGAAAGGAGCCTTCCTTCTTTGGTACCACAAAGTAAATCGAGTACCAACCGGAACCGCATTGGTCTGGCGGCACCGGGACCACAGCTCCGAGCGCTATGAGACGTGAAAGAGTTGCCTCTATCGCCGCCCTCTTTATAGGAGAACCGCAGGGAGACTGAACAAAGGCTGGAAGTATTTGCTTTGCAAATTCGAGAGAATAACCCTCTCGGATCACCTCCAGGACCCATTGATCGGACGTGACCCGGGACCAGGCGGGAAGGAACTGCCTTAAACGACCCCCCACTGGCAGTCCGCCCTCCTGGACCCCCGTTATCTCATTGCTGTTTTCTAGGCCCCGAGGAGGAGGAAGAGGTCCCAAGACCTCTACCTGCTCCTCGAAACCCCCTAAAGCTTTGACCCCTCGAAGGGAAACGGCCCCTAGGAAAGGAGTTCGACCTGGCCGGACGAAACCTCTGGGGATCCCTTGTTGGTTCCGCACCGGAGCTAGGGAGCGCCCTTGTTTCGGTCTGTCTTCCGGAAGCCTTCCTCCCTTAGATTCGCCAAGGTCCTTTACCAACTTATCCAAATCCTCACCAAATAACAGCTTCCCTTTAAAGGGAAGACGACTCAGGCGTGCCTTTGAAGAGGCATCGGCCGTCCAATTACGTAGCCACAAATAGCGCCTAGCTGTCACCACCGAGGCCATGTTCTTAGCTAGGCTCCTGATGAGGTCATACTGACCATCCGCCAAGTAGGCCGCTCCGGACTCCAACCTAGCTGAAGTGGCTTGTGTGTCCTCTGCGGCGCCTTCCGCTAACTGAAGTTGTTGGGACCACCTCAAACAGGCCCGAGCCACCCAAGCCCCCGACACGGAGGCCTGTAAGGCAAGGGCGCTCACATCAAAGGCTTGCTTCAGCAGCGTGTCCAATTTTCTATCTTGAGAATCCCTCAGGGCCGTGCTGCCCTCAACTGGGATAGTTGTCTTTTTTGTCACTGCTGATACTGCCGCATCTACCCTGGGAGACTTCAGCAGTTCTTTGTCTGGCTCTGGTAAAGGATATAGGCGAGCCATAGACCGGACCCCCCTTAAACTTGACTCTGTTTGATCCCATTCTTCCTGGATCATCCGACGCACCACCCTGTGGACAGGAAAAACCTTCTGAGACCTCCTAATGGCTTGGATTAAAGGTTCCTCCAACGCCTCCTCCTCTGCTGGAGCGTCTGAGGCTACATTGAGCACTTTCAGGGACTCATTGATTAAAGCTGGGAGCTCCTCCCGACGAAAAACTCTAATTATACGAGATTGATCCTCCTCAGGGATCTCCCCCTCTTCGAGCTCCTCCTCTTCATCATCTAAATCTTTGTCAGAGCCCTCCTCCTCCGGAGTGCCCTGGGAAAGGGACATGAGAGGCTCATCAGCCTAGCGCGCTTGAGCGGTAGCCCGGAGTCCTGAGTGCTTGCCCTCATTGGTCTGGCCGACCTGCCTTCCACCGTCGTGCACGACTCCCCTGCCCCCAACCCCTGCTTGCGCATACAATAGGCCTTGTGTAGCAAAAGGACGAAATCAGGAGAGAAGAGATCCCCGACCCCCCCTCCCCGACGGGAGTGGGGGGGAGGGGCAGAGGCTGGGCGGGTAAATCTGAGGACGTAGGCGGAGGGAACTGAGACCCTCCTTCCCCCTCCAGAGGGTCTCCTGACCCCTGAGAAGCTTGAGCCATGGACAAGTTAATTTCTTGTTCTACGGAAGTAGCTACTGCAGCACAACCCCTGCAGATCCCTGCTTCCGAGGAAGTACCTCTACGAGTGCCACAGGATAGGCACCGTGACTTGCCAGTCATGACCTTTGAGGAGGATAACCAAAGTCCTGCTTAACCGAACAGCCTTAATAAAATTGCATACAAATACTGTAGAACTCAGATCCAGGGGAGGGGGGGAAACCAGCTTTCAATGTGCCCTCCCCTCTCCCAAACTGTTAAAAGACCCCCACAGCAAGGATCAGGCAAGGAGCCTACAAATTAAATAAAATTAAATTAAAAATTAAAGAAAGGCAGAGAAAATTAAATAAATTAAAACAAAACCAAAAATTCAGCTATTTAGTTTCTCCCCAATACTTGCTGTTTAGGGTGCTCCTTCAGCGCGTTGTTCAGGCCCGAAGAAGTAATCACTCTCCGTTGGCTCAACACATGGTAGGCCGCAACCACGTGGCGTCCTAAATGGCGGGCCGCGACTCTGCACTCCGCTCTGATTTTAAAGCCGCCGCTTGAGTCGGCACTGGATTCGGGGCTCCGGAGCTGGCCACAGCGCCCCATTGCTCTGGAAAAAGACACGCGAGGCCGGAGGAATGAGGGAAGTCGTGGCGCTGCCTCAAGCACTCAGCCACCAGGAGGGCTTCGGCACGAGGCAGGGCAGGTCTCCGGGGAAAGGTGCCAAGGTGCCGGCAGGACTAGCAAGCGAGAGGAGATCTCTCCGGTCCTCCTCGCTGCTGCAGGCAAACCACCTCCGATTCTCGGCCTGAAGGGAGGGGGGGGGGGGAGAGGGAAGGCAGAAGAAATTAAAGGCACAGCACCCAGATGCACCAAAGCCAAAGAAAAAAATTAAAGTAAGTAAATTAAAGTAAATCAATTAATGGATTAAATAAAGAAATTAAATAAATCAGGTAAATAGAAGACTCCAGTAAGCCCTAGGGCTTACGGACCCTCCAGCTGCTTGGAGGCTGAGAATACTGGGATCTGTGGGTGGTACCAGTGGTATTTATACCGCACCATCCTCAAAAAGGTTGGGCTCAGCCTCCAAGTTGCTGGAAGGGTTGCGCAACCCAAAAGTAAAGGGACTGGACTGGAGTGACGATAAGGAACACTGTTTTCAAAGTTAAATCTTTGACTGAAGCCTGCTGCAAGGGCTCGAAAAGTTCCCTAGTCAATACCCCAAGGACTAAGTTGAGATCCCATTGAGGAACCACCATTCTGCGAGTAGGATGCAACCAAGACACCGCCTTTAAAAACCTTATTACGTCGGTGTGAGAGCCCAAGGCCGATCCCTGGACCTTACCTCAATAACAAGAAAGGGCTGACAGCTGAACTCTTAGGGAGCTGGCCGCCAGGCCCTTGTTGAAGCTGTCCTGCAAGAAACTCAGGACCATAGGGACAGAAACTGTGGAAACACAGATCTGCCGCTGAGAGCACCAGTCCTCAAATATACACCAAATACGCACGTATGTCAGAGAAGTGGATCTCTTCCTGGCTCTGAGTAAGGTTGTAATTACCGTCCCAGATTAACCCTTCTTTCTTAGCCTCGCCCTTTCAATGGCCAAGACGTAAGCGAGAATCGATCCACCTGAGGCATTCGAAGAGGACCCTGCGTCAGAAGATCCAACATTGCGGGAAGCCGCCAGGGATCCCCGTTGAGAAGTCGCACCAGATCAACATACCATGGACGCCTCGGCCAGTCTGGTGCTACCAACACTACTCTCCCCCGATGCGCCTTGATGTGCTGAATCACACTGCCTATGAGTGCCCACAGGGGAAACACATAGATAAGGCCGGACGTCGGCCACTGTTGCATCAGGGCATCGATGCCCTCCGACATCCACTCTTGTCTTCTGCTGTAAAAGTGACTCGCCTTGGCCGACCGAAAGGTCGCCATGAGATCCATAATTGGTGGCCCCCCCACCTGATGACTATCTGTGCAAACACTTCTGGATGAAGCTCCCATTCTCCGGCATCCACCTGGACTCTGCTTAGAAAATCCGCCATCACATTCTCTATTCCTGCTATATGTGCTGCCGAGATCGCCAGTAGCCGTGGCTCCACACAAGCAAACAGAGCCTCCGCTTCCTCCTCCATGGCGGCACTTCCTGTGCCTCCCTGCCGATTGAGGTAAGCTACTGTTGCGGAATTGTCGGACAGCACGCGTACTGCTCGACCTTTCACCACTGACTCAAATGCTTGGAGTGCCAGCGCTACTGTCCTCAGTTCCAGACGGTTGATTGACCACAGGACCTCCTGCTCGCTCCACTCTCCTTGTGCGAAGAGGTCCCCGCAATGAGCTCCCCAACCTTTGAGACTTGCATCTGTTATCAACGGAAGCCACTGCGGCTGTTCCAGTAGCATGCCTGTCGCCAGGTTTCTTGGTGAGCGCCACCACTGAAGAGATTGCCTGACCCTTAAGGGGCAGGGAAGCCGCCTGTTTAGTGAATCGTTCTAGTGAGACCAGTGCCGAAGCAATGACCTCTGTAAGGGATGCATGTGCGCTCTGGCCCATGGCACCACCTCCAGGGTCGCCGCCATTGTGCCTAACACCCGCAGATAGTTCCAGGCCGAAGGGGCCGGAGTCGACAGAAACCTTTGCATCGGATGCCGAAGGATCTGAGCTCTCCGCTCCAGCAGAAAAACTGCTCCCAACTGGGTGTTGAACTGTACTCCCAAGTATTCCAGAATGAGAGACGGTACTAACTGGCTTTTGGACGCATTGACCACCCAGCCAGACTCTGAAAGAACTTGACCACTTTGCTTGTAACCTGAATGCTCTCGGCTTTGGACTTTGCCCGTATCAGCTAATCGTCTAGATAAGGGTGAACTAAGATTCCTTCTTTCCTCAGCGTCACTGCTACCACCACCATAACCTTGGTGAAAATTCGCAGCGCCATTGCTAAACGAAGGGCAATGCCTGAAATTGAAAATGGCCCCATGGGAGTGCAAACATTAGGAACTTCTGATGAACCAGTCTGATCAGGATGTGCAAGTATGCCTCGGTAAGATCGAGAGATGTCAAGAATTCTCCCTGTCGAACGGCCACTATAACCAATCACAATGTTTCCATCCAAAAGTGCGCCACTCGCAGACAATTCATTCCCTTAAGATCAAAGATAGGATGGAGGGACCCGTCCTTCTTTGGAACTACAAAGTAAATGGAGTAACGACCGACACCGTACAGCTCTCGTGGTACCGGCACAACTGCTCCTAACTGCAAGAGACGATCCAGAGTCTGTCGGACCGCAGACATTCACCGCTGCCCTTTGCAGGGGGACTGAACAAACGAATCTAGTATTGGACGGGCAAATTCGAGCGCGTAACCTTCGCGTATTACTTCCAACACCCACTGGTCGGATGTTATCTGGACCCAGGCAGGAAGAATCTGCCGAAGCTGCCCTCCAATCGGCTGAATTCCTACCTGGGCCCGCCTTGCTTCATTGTGGTTTTCGGGAAGCCGCGGAGGAGGAAGCTGCAAACCCTCTCCCCGCTCCTCGAAATCCTTGTGCTTGTGAAGCAAACCTACCTCGCTGGAAACCTCCCAGCTGAGAGGAACAAAATCGCCGAAAATCTTGAAACTGACCTCACGGAGCCACCAGAGACCTCCCCTGTTTAGGCTTATCTTCTGGCAGTCTTCCGCCCTTGGACTCTCCCAAGTCTTTAACCAGCTTGTCCAGGTCCTCACTGAACAACAACTTCCCCTTAAAGGGAAGCTTACTAATCCGCGACTTAGAAGAAACATCTGCTGCCCAATTCCATAACCACAGGTACCGGTGCGTGGCTACCAAGGAAGCCATGCTATTTGCCAACTACCTAATCAAAATATAGTGGACATCTGCTAAATATGCTGCACCTGACTCAAGTCGTGTCACATCTATTGTCACAAGCACAATGCCAAAACCACTAGTCTTCTAGTTGTTGAGGGCGTGGTGGCTGAGAACCTTCTTCTATCAGCTGTTATATTTATGCTTTAAGTAGAAGGATTGTAGTCGTGTTAAACCAAGGGTAAGGCTTATAACAGAAAAAGAATTTATTTTGAACACAATAGAACAGATCAGGTTCCTGGTACCATTTACAGAATTTCAAATTATAGGATTCTTGCTTAAGGTTCAGCAAGTCGGTGGCAAAACAAACAGAACTCAGCAATGGCTTTTAAAGTCCTCTTCACTGCAGAAGCTTAGCCTTTTCACATATAACAAGATGCCACTTTTCTTATTGTCCTTTGTCAATCAGAGCAATAGAAAAACAAACTTTACTTCTTCTATGGCAAATTTATCTTCACTCAGCCATAATTTTCTCTAGGCTGCACTTCCAGGTGAAGAACCAAACTTAAGTTATGAAATAAGCATTCACAGTTTCCTCAAGACTCTTATAGCAGGCTTTTCTTATAAACAGGAGCAAAGCACAAACACTTCTAGCAGCTAATTAACTTTCTCTCCGTTGTGGTTTCAACACAGCTGACACAGAGGCATGAATCACAGCCTGACTTCACTAGCTTATGCTGCAGTAAATTCCTCCTTTCAAAGCACACAGGAATTTACTTTCTCACTGCTTAGCTCTGAGGTTACTTCAGCAAGAGGAACAGTTCTTTCAAGGCTGGCTCTTTTCAACCCTTCAAGTCTAGAGCTTGGCATAAAGAACAATCCATCAACATATCTTCTTCTGCCCTAGCTCTGACATTGCTTCTCCCAATTGCATAGGTTCTGACTCACCCAGTTGATCAGAGTGCCCTGCTGACAACCTCTCTGGTGGCCTGAAAGCTTCTCTCTTTCCTGGCTCCCACCTTTGTTGCAAACGTGATTCAGGGAAATCACCTCTCTCAGCAATGGGCAGCTCAGCCTGTCTCCAGAAGTTAGCACCTGCTCTGGCTTCTCCAGCATTCCATCGTCCTTGCTGATCTGAAGACTGTCCTCTGCTGCTTCCTCTGCATCCACTCCTTCCCCAGCTCCTACTCCTTCCACTCTCTCCATAATTTAACCAAGGTTTATACTCACTGGGATCCAACCCCACCTCTTTTCTCTCCCAGGTGCTTATATAATCCCCCTGCCTTCTGACATCAGAATAATCAGTGCAGTTACTAGAGTGAGGGTTTTTTTCTTCGTGCTTGCAATCTATCCCTTTTACACTGTCAAGCATTTCCTGGAACTTGTTCCAGCTGGGTTTTGTCTGCCTTTGAACTGTGGCTCTGGCCTTTTGACCCTGCACACCTAACAGAGGCCCTTTGATTAAGGTGAATTCCTTATGCTGTTCACCTCCCCCATGCTCAAAATGGTTGACTTTGCCACACTATTATTCGCTCCTGCTCCGCCGGTTGCCGTAATCTCTGTGACCACCTAAGACAAACTCTCGCCACTCAAGCTCTGCAAATAGATGCTTGCAATGAGAGCGCATTAACCTCAAAGGCTTGTTTCAACAAGCCGTCGACCTTCCGGTCCTGCGCATCCTTCAAGGCCGCACTGCCTTCCACTGAAATAGACGTCTTCTTCGTGACCGTGGACACCGCTGCATCTATACACGGAGAACGGAACCTTTCCTTCTCCTTATCCGCTAGGGGATAGAGTCTGTTCATAGTTTTCACCCCCTTGAAATTCCGCTTCCGTTATATCCCATTCATCCTGAATCATACAGTCAACCACCCGGTGAACTGGAAATACCGCCCGAGTCTGTCTCACTGCCTGAATGAGAGGGTCTTTCAAACCCTACTCCTCTGCAGGCTGTACCGAAGCGAGGTTAAGTGCCTGAAGGGACTCAGTAATAAGCGCCGTAAGCTCGTCCTTACGAAAAACTCTGATTCTTGCTTGATCCTCCAGTTCTGGAATCTCGCCTTCCTCGAGTTCGTCCATTGCTGATTCGGGTTCCACCTCTACATCTTCTGCCTCCTGCCAATCTGACTCCACGAGCTGATCTTTGAAAGATCACACCCTCTTAAGGGGCCTCACCAGGCCGCCTCCAAGACTCTCGGATCCAGATAGCTGTCCCTGAACCTCCAGCCTTACCATCTCTGTGATTGTCCCCTGCTGTCTCAAACAATATGCTTGATGCATTATTAGCACAAAATCCAGAGAAAAACTTCCAAGGCCTGCCCCTACTCCGAAAGGCGTCCCCGAACTAGCTGGTGCTGCTTGATTCTCCAGAGGGGATACTGACGGCCCTTCCAATGGAGACTCACCCTCACTTCTTGCAACTGGAAATTGAGATTCCTCAGAAACCTTTTCATGAATCTCCTGCTCCATAGTGTTAGAGGTGCGTGCACAGCCCTTGCAGACTCCATCATCCGAGACTGTGCCCCTACGGGTGCCACGGACCAAACACTGTGGCCTTGACAACATTAGCAATAAAATTAAATGCAAGATTTTTTTTTTTTTTTTAGAACGCAGGAATCTTCTTCCAGTAAGGAATCAAGTTATCCTCTTTTCTTTTTTTTTTCTTGGTAAGGGTTTAAAATGAACACCCTTCTTACAGTCTCAGATTAAAAGAAATTAACTTAAACTAATTTAAACCAAATATAACTTGACTAATGCTAATTCTCTGAGTTTAACTTCTGACCGCGTTAGGAAAGAGTAGGGAAAAGTAGGCCCCAGCACCGCTCACCCGCGGACCAAAAAAAGCACGGGAACCCCAGTCCGCACAAATTGGCAGGGCCTGGTTTTCTGCGTCACACACAGTCGGGCCCCGAAGCCTCCCCGCTCAACTGACCTTTGGCAGGACGCTCCTCTGCTCAGCCAGACCAAGCCTGCTGCTGGCTCCTTCACTGCCGCGCCCTGCTATCCACTGTGCCGATCACAGGTAAAGTAATCCGCTGCGGGGGAGAGGGCTTTCCGGCTCCAGCCACAAGGCCCCAGAGACGGAGCCGACTGGCTCGTCGAATCTGCCGCCGTACAACTCCCCTCCGTTCCAACTAGGAGGGGAGAGCGGCTGAGTCACCCGGGCCGTTCCTGAGGGGTAAAGAGGAAGTCAACGGGCACACCGGTTCGATTCCCCTCAAACCCCTAATATAATTTTTTTTTCAACAACCCAACCTCAAAAACAAACAGAATTAAATGGGCAACTGAAATAAAAATCCCTAAAGCTAACTACACTAAGACTGCTCCTTATCTGTTCCTCTAGTGAGCCCAGCACCTAGGCTCACTACGTCCTCCTGTTGCATGGAGACTGGATACACGGGCTGATGGGAGAGACCACCAGGGTACATCCAGTGATGTCACGATTCTGACATGCCCAGTCTCCATGCTGCAGGAGGAGGTACACTACCTACCCAGTGGTGAAGGACTGAACTGGAGGAACGATAAAAAACATGTTTTAAGTACATTCTTTTTACTATGTTCAGTATTGCAGATGTTAGTATCCTCCTTAAGACTGTGTACATTGCTCCCCTTGATGGTCTATCATCATTAATTGGTGCGAAAAGAACTAGCTTTTAAGCATGGCGTTCTTTGAAGCGGCTTCCTTCTAATTTACCGCTGCATACAATGTATGAGTTGTTGCATTAATGGAAAGGCAAGTAACTTCAAATATTACATGCATTTGGGCAGAGCCCCTGGTTGAGACTGGAATTGAGAATTATATATATATATTTATATATGGGGATCACTATGTTTTGCCATTAATTTTGAGAAAGTTTACTTTATTAACACTACTGCTGGCAATGTTAAGTTTATTTTTTTGCATTATCAATACAGACACATGCTAGGCTCGGTCTAAAATCTTTGGTATGTTCATTCATGCTCTCTCACCATTCGTTTTTCATTAAAATTACACTCATCCCACGGATCAGTTTTGATGACATATGAATTGTGAGTTGTTTACTCATATTACTAATACTGATATTCATTGGGCTCGGTTACAAAGACTCCAAGTAGGTTTACTCTTTCATTAATTATTTTCCACTAAAAACCACATTCACACCAAGTATGGTCTTTTGGTCTTGTGTTCAGTACAGATATTGGCATGTTTTACTCCATCCATTATCCTGACATTTGTTTACTCTCACATACAATACTCATTTTTGTTGGGCTCACTTTCAAATTATTCAGGCATTAACACCATCAACCTTTGCAAACCTGCTCATTCTTCACAAATTGTTTCGCTTTACAGGTTGTTTATCGATGATATGAGTGGCATTTTAGGTGTTTTTGGTTTTCATTAAGAGTGAGTACTGACATTTTTCAATATAATACTATTATATTAGAGCACTGGCTTGGGAACCAAGAAACTAGGATTCGATTCCCACTAGCACTCCTTGTGGCCTTGAGCAAGTCACTTAACCCTCCATTGCCTCAAAAGAATCCAAGTTATAAATGTCCCTGTTTAATGTACATTACCAAGTTTAAGCTACAACGTAAACCGCTTTGACTAAATGATAAAGCGGTTTAAAAACTTGTTAAAATAAACTAACTTATCAATATGGTATGTCCCTCATGATCAGGCTTACGGTTATTTTAGTTGGCCATACACAATGTAAATGAATTTGCAATACCCTTAATGCCACGTCTATTGTTCTTCCCCTTCCAGACATTTCTATTGTTCATCATACATATACACAATTTCTGATGTTAGTACCCCTTTTATTTTCCTTTATGACTGACAGACAATGCTTCCTTATGATACATTGTTTTATTTAATGGATAGCCATTTTTATTACTTTTTATGCATCTTTTAAGTTGTTTGCTATTTATTATTTAATTCTTATTGTGTATTTTGATATATATGTTAATGGTGTTTATATTTTACTTCTTTGAGGTTTTTAACCCCCTGAGAAAGCCAAAAGGCATAGAGGTTCTACAAGAATAAAGTTCTCTTGACATATCAGCTACAAGTCACACTTTGCGCTTTGTGTTGTATTTGGGTTTCCTTTCCTGCGAGTGTGGGTGCTCTTGGACTAGACCAGACTGGTCTGGGCCAGCAATTTACAGGATCAAAGATAGGTGGCTTATCGATGGTGCTGACAAACTCTGATCTTGCCTATGGATCCTGACAGTTACTAACATGATATAGGTATGCTGAGAAGAAACAGAATGAGCCACAATTTGCTGCCCCTTCAAGAGAGGCTGCCAGCAAACACTAAGTGGAACTGCAGGCTTCCAAAGGTGCCTGGAGGCAACAAGAGCCATGGAGAATCTCTACCAGGAGTGCCACTAATGGTTTGCCTTCATTGGAGGGAAACTCCAGGCTGTACACACAGCTCTAGAAGGTCTCCTGACCCTTTTAAGCCTACCCATCCAAAGTGGTTGTGATCGAGCTTCTACTCCCAGAGAAAAAGCTGCCCCATAAGGGGAAGTGCTCTGCCACAGACCAGAGCTATCTGTGGGAGAACACCAGAATTTCTAACTGGCCACTACCACAGAGCTGGGAGAAACTCTTAATCAACCTCAACAAGCAGTCACCAGTCTCAACAATCCGCTGCAAGCCTGCTAGTCTCCAGAAGGAGACCAGGCTAAATGACCATTTGCCCCAACTCATGCCAGGTGTTCCCAAAAACAACCTACAACCATGGGAGTAAGGGGCCATACTCTTATGGTCGGAACAAACAAGCTACCCAGCAGAGGATGTAGCACTTATTAGAGGACTATGCTCCAGGTGTGCACACTGAACCACTTGAAAGTCAAAGGTGACTATCAAGATGTCCTAAACCACCCCGAACCTTCCAAACAAGAGACTTTGTACATGCAGCAACCCCTGCTCCAGGAACATTAAGAACATAAGATATGCCATTCTGGGTCAGACCAAGGTCCATCAAGCCCAGTATCCAGTTTCCAACAGTGGCCAATCTAGGTCAGACGTACCTAGCAGTTTCCCCAAAAGACACAGGTTCCACAATGCATGTATTGGGGCAAGCAGTGGATATTCTAGGTCCACTTTAATAATGGTTTATGGACCTTTCCTCCAGGAACTTGACCAAACCTTTTTTAAATCCAGCCACACGGACAGCTTTTACTACATCCTCCAGTAGCAAATTCCAGAGATTGATTACACGTTGAGTAAAAAGATATTTTCTCTTATTAGTTTAAAATGGGTTACCCTGTACTTCATTGCATTCCCCCTAGTCTTTATATATTTTGATGGCGTAAACAATCTATCTACGTTTACCCGTTCCACTCCATTCAGTAATTTAGAGAACACTATCATAGTTCCCATCAACCGTCTATTTTCAAGGTTGAAGAGCCCTAACCTTTTTAGCCTCTCTTCATAGGGGTATCCTTCCTTCCCATTTACCATTTTGATGGCTCTTCTCTGTACCTTTCCTAATAACGTTATATCCGTTTTAAGATACAGCAACCAGACTTGCACACAATATTCAAGGTACCGTCGCACCATGGAACAATACAGAGGCATTAAAATATTGTTTTATTCTCCATTCCTTGTCTTATGATACCTAGCATTCTATTTGCTCTCTTGGCTGCCGCTGCACACTGGGCAGAGGGTTTTTACATGTTATCCACGATGACGCCTAAATCTTTTCCTTGGGTGGTGGCTCCTAATGTGGAACCTTGCATCGTGTAACCATAGTTTGGGTTTTTCTTTCCTAGGTGCATAACTTTGCACTTGTCCGCATTCAATTTCATCTGCCATGTGGATGCCCAGTCTTCCAATTTATCAAGATCCTCTTGCAATTTTCCACAATCCTCTTGGGTTTTAACAACTTTAAATAGTTTTGTGTCATCTGCAAATTTGATAACCTCACTCTATTTCCTTTTCCAGGTCTTTTACAAATATGCCAAAAAGCAGTGTACCAAGCACAGATTCCTGGGGTACTCCACTATTCACCTTTCTCCATTGGGAAAATTGGCCATTTAGCCTTACCGTCTGCTTTCTATCTTTTAACCAGTTCCTGATCCACAATAGTACACTGCCTTTTATCCCATGACTTTTTAGTTTTGCCAAAAGTCTCTGATGAGGGACCTTGTCAAAGGCTTTCTGAAAGTCAAGATATACTATATCATCCGACTCACCTTTGTCTACCTGTTCATTCATACCTTCAAAAAATACATAACAGATTAGTAAGACAAGACCTTCCTTGGCTAAAGCCATGTTGGCTGTCTCCCATCAAGCCATGACTATCTACATGTTCAGTAATTTTGTTCATGATTGTTTCCACCATTTTCCCGGTACTGACACCAGGCTCACCGGTCTGTACTTACCCGGATCACCCCTGGAACCCTTTTTAAAAATTGGCATCACATTGGCCATCCTCCAATCTTCAGGTATTACAGATGATTTTAATGATAGCTCACAGATTACTAATAGGTGGTCTGCAATCTCATATTTCAGTTCTTTCAACACTCTTGGATGTATACCATCTGGTCCAGGTGATTTGTTACTGTTTATCAAATAGTTGTAATACATCTTACCAGTGTATCGATATTTCTTTCAATTCTTCCGCAGCATCTCCTTTAAATACCATTTCAGTCATGGGTAACATTCCTACATCTTCCTCAGTAAAGACAGAAGCAAAGAATTAATTCAGTCTCCCCGCTATGGACTTGTCCCCTCTTAGTGCCCCTTTTACCCCTCTATCATCTAACGGTCCAACTGACTCTCAGGTTTTTTTGCTACAAGTGTATTTGAAAAAGTCTTTATTATGCGTTTTTGCTTCCACAATAAGCTTCTTCTCAAATTCTCTTTGCCTACTTTATCAATGCCTTGCATCTAATATGCCAATGCTTGTGTTTCCAGTTTTCATCATTTGGCTCCTTTTTCCATTTCCTGAAAGATGCCCTTTTTGGCATCAGTCTCTCTGCCCTCACCTTTAAACCATGCTGGCAGTTTTTTGGACTTCCTTCCACTTTTCTTAAGTGTGAAATACAGCTGGTCTGGGCTTTCATTAGTCGTCACCGTTGAGAACCATAAGTCCACCCCAAGGGCCCAACAGACTGGTCCAGCTCACCACTGGCTGAGGGAGCAGCAGAGACAACACCTTAAGAATCCCAGCTTGGGGTCTCCCCCTCAATGCCCATATTTATTTATTTAGACAGATTTGTATACCACCTTATCCTTCAATCAAAGTGGTCACATCACAATTGGAGGGTTACATTTATTGTGAGGGTACCTAACAACATTATACAGTGAATTTGTGTGTTTAGTTGGGATGAGTGGGTATCTAGCTGGCGGAGGCAGTTGTATTATTGTTCGTGTAGGGACTGTTGTCTGTCTGCTCATAGGTTTCTGTAAATAGCAGGGTTTTAAGGGCCTTGTGGAAGCCTATGATGACATTTAATGCCCTCAAGCTCGTTGGGAGGGAGTTCCAAAGTGTGGGCGCCAGTAGTGAAGGAGGTCTTCTTGAAGTTGTCTGGTTAGTCTTGTGATATCCTGCAGGTGTACCGATCATATTGTCATTATTGGTCCTTCTTGGTCTATTGCTGATATCCCTAATGATATCTTGGAGTGCATCTGCCGAGAGATGGTGGATGATTTTAAAGATGATCAGGATTGTTTTAAATTTTGCTCTGGTCATCATTGGGAGCCAGTGCAGTTGCTGTAAGACGGGGGTGATGTGCTCAGTTCTTTGGGTGTCTGTAATGATGCGTGCTGCAGTATTTTGCACCATTTGGAGTGGGTGTAAGGTCTAATGAGGAAGGACTTGATATAACAAGTTTCTGTAATCAAGCAGAGGTGTGATGAGTGCTTGGCAAACTGTGCAGAAGTTGTCCTGGCGGAGTAGTGGCTTGATGTTTCTTATAGTCCTCAAATGTTGATAGGCCTTGTTTGCGGTTTTGGTGATGTGGGATTTCATGTTCAGAGCTCTGTCCATTGTGATGCCCAGGTACTTAACTTCATCTTTGACTACTATGAGTTTGCCTAGAAAGAGTAGTTACTCACCTGTAACAGGTATTCTCCAGGAGCAGCAGGAATCAGTCCTCACATATGGGTGACGTCGGCGCCGACGGAGCCCCCATGCGGAGCATTTCCCCAGCTTTCACAGAAAGCCTTTGGGACTGCCAGCATGCATGCGCGGTCCCCTTCCCGCCCAAAGGTGCCATCTTGCTCAGTCTGATGACATAGCTAAAAAACAAAATAAATCATATGACTGCAACTCCAAGGGGAGGAGGGAGGGTTGTGAGGACTGATTCCTGCTGCTCCTGGAGAACACCTGTTACAGGTGAGTAACTACTCTTTCTCCAGGACCAAGCAGGAAGTCAGTCCTCACATATGGGTGACGTCGGTGCCGACGGAGCCCCCATGCGGAGCATTTCCCCAGCTCTTAGGCTACATGACATCCACGGTCCATGTAACTCCAAATGCCCATCTACACATGAGGCCAGCTCAGTGGGGCCTCAGAACTCAGTGGCTGCAGGCCACGGGAAACCTGATGGACAAAGTGAGGGTGTCCAAATTACTAGCTTCTTCTCTACAGTGGTGGCGTCATCTTCCGAATCTGCTAAAAGGGGTGCCTTTTCAAGCACCTCAACATTCTCAAGTGCTGACAACTGATGCTTCTCTCCAAGGTTGGGGTGCACATTGCCAAGGAGCATGCACCCAGGGCCTCTGGTCCCCTTGGGAGTCCGCACAGCAGATCAATTTCCTAGAGCTCAGAGTAATCCGCCTAGCCCTGCGGACTTTCTCTCATGTCCTCTCTCGCCAGTCCGTCTTAGTGCAGACGGACAATCAAGTTGCCATGTTCTATGTGAACAAGCAAGGGGGCACAGGGTCCCAACCTCTCTGTCAGGAGGCACAGGACCTGTGCTCCTGGGCAGTCAATCATGGCATACTTCTCAAGGCGGTCTATCTCCCTGGACAAGAGAATTACCTGGCAGACAGATTGAGCAGGATTCTGCAGCCACACGAATGGCAGTTGAATCCTCTGGTGGTTCAACAGATCTTCCTAAGATGGGATCTTCCCACCATAGATCTCTTTGCCAGTCCACTGAACCGTCAACTGCCCAGTTTCTGCTCCAGGCAACCGCATCCTCTCAGAGCAGTAGCGGATGCCTTTCTCATTCCATGGTCTACAGGCCTCCTATATGCGTTTCCTCCCATGCCTCTAGTGTCCAAGACACTGTTCAAAGTGATCCGGGACAAGGCCTCGGTGATCCTGGTGGCCCCCAGGTGGCCAAGGCAACACTGGTTCCCACTTCTTTTGCAACTAGCGGTGGACACTCCTCTTCCTCTGGGGATGCAACCCGATCTCCTGTCTCAGGAGCAGGGATATCTCTTACACCCCAACCTCCAGTCCCTCAATCTGATGGCCTGGCTGCTGAAAGGGTAGTTCTAGCACCCTTACTGCTGCCTAGGGAAGTGGAGAACGTGGTCTTGGCCTCTAGGAGGCAGTCCACTCGGAAGTCTTATGCCCTTAAGTGGCGTAGGTTCTCCACCTGGTGTGCTCAACACAAGGAGGATCCTTTCTCCTGCCTTCTACCAGAGGTGCTGCAATATCTGCTTCACCTGTCCAACCTAGGCCTCAAATCCAACTCGGTTAGGGTCCATCTCAGTGCTCTCTCAGCGCACCATTCACTGGTGGCGGGTCAGTCTCTCTCAAGCCACCCTTTAGTGGCTCGCTTCCTCAGAGGCCTACTTTTGCTTAAGCCTCCAGTTCATCCCCCTGCCCGAGTGGGATTTGAATGTGGTCTTGCAACAGCTTACTTGCCCACTGTTTGAGCCTATGGCTACTTGTCCTTTGCGTTTTCTCTCCTGTCTTGAATGACTAGAAAGGGGGGCTGTTACTTCTGGAGAGAAATCTGCAACTGTGAGCATATACTTCTGGTAATTTTCTAAAAAGAATTCTTTGTATTAAAGCTACCTAATCTGTGAACCCACTGTTTTTTGTTGGATCAGTTAGGGCCTAGTAGCAGCAATTAAAGTTTGAATTTAAAACACAGAGGAGAGCTTTCTGGTTACATTTCATACCCAGCAGAGAGCTTGTAGTTTAAATTTCAGAAGTTAGAGCCTAGCAGCAGCTAAGAGCTATAATTTAAATCAAATCAGAATTTAGCTTACCTCAGCAGCACAAGACAGGGTACTGTGTAGCAGCCCTCTTTGAATAAGTGTTGTTTCCCTCCCTCCCTCCCCACACCCACCCTCCCCTGGGATAATCATAGTTTTATAGGTACTTACACATCTTAAAAGACAGGAGGTGCTTTCAGGTGAAGCTCATTACCCAAATCAGTCATACACTAAGGACCTGAGATTAATCAAGCTTCAGGTGAACAAGGTATATTAAACGTATTAGGTACAGTTTTATTGGTATAAATACCCATAGCAACCCCTAGTAAGTAAGAACTTAAAGATCTAGACACAAACTTAAACAGTTGGTGAGAGGTCTTACGTGTGCACTAGGTGCAAGGAGCTCTTTTCTCTCAGGAAACAAGTCCGTTCTCTAGAGGCTAAAGTAGCAGACTTGGAAAGCATAAGACAGAGAAGTACATAGACGAGACCTACAGGGATATAGTCCTGAAGTCCCACCTCCAGTCTGGCAGCACCCCTGTTGCCATGGAGAAGAGAGGTCACGTGACAGGAAAGCATCACCCTGGTGTGGCAGGAAGTGATCCTGTAACTAGTACCTGTCCTCCAGGTGATGTAAAACCCTCTCGCACCGAGGAAGTTTCTCCAGGGCCATGTGCCCATGAGGGAAGGGTTAGGACAGCCGTTATAGTTGGTGATTCGATCATTAGGCATGTAGATAGCTGGGTGGCTGGTGGACGTGAGGATCGCCTGGTAACATGCCTGCCTGGTGCGAAGGTAGCGGACCTCACGCGCCACCTAGATAAGGTCTTAGATAGTGCTGGGGAGGAGTCTGCTGTCTTGGTACATGTCGGTACCAATGACATAGAAAAATGTGGTAGGGAGGTTCTGGAGGCAAAATTTAGGCTTTTAGGTAGGAAGTTGAAATCCAGAACTTCCAGGCTAGCATTCTCCGAAATGCTTCCTGTTCCACGCGCAGGACCCAAAAGGCAGGCAGAGCTCCGGAGTCTCAATGCGTGGATGAGACAATGGTGCAGAGATGAGGGTTTTGGATTTGTTAGGAACTGGGGAACATTCTGGGGAAAGGAGGGGCTCTTCCGAAGGGATGGGCTTCACCTTAACCGGGATGGAACCAGGCTGCTGGCATTAACCTTTAAAAAGGAGATAGAGCAGCTTTTAAACTAGATATTAGGGGAAAGCCGACAGTCGCCCAAGAGCGGATGGTTCGGAAGAATGTATCCTTCAAGGATACTACCAAAAGCAGAGAGGTTCCACAAAAGAGTAAAGTAGCCCAAATGCCCTCAAGTATGGAGCAGACAGAGCTTAAAGATCCCAATTTACCCATGTCTAACAATAGCCAAATTAACATGAATAAAATACATTCTCTAAAATGCTTGTATGCAAATGCTAGAAGTCTAAAGAATAAGATGGGAGAGTTATTATATATAGCACTAAATGAAAGTTTAGATATGATTGGAATATCAGAGACATGGTGGAAGGAGGACAACCAGTGGGACACTGTGATACCTGGGTACAAACTATATTGTAATGATAGAGCTGATCAAATTGGTGGAGGGGTTGCGCTCTATGTTAGAGAGGGCATTGACTCAGAAAGGATTAAAGTTTTGCAGGAAACAAAATCTGCTGCAGAATCTATATGGATTGAAATTCCATATAAAAGGGGGAAGGCGATAGCAGTGGGGGTGTACTATCGAGCACCTGGCCAGAATGACCAAATGGATGATGAAATGCTCAAAGAAATCAAGGAAGCTAACAAAAGTTACAGCGCAGTAATAATAATGGGTGATTTCAATTACCTCAGTATCGACTGGGTCAGTGTCACGTCAGGCATGCTAGGGAGATAAAGTTCCTAGATGGAATAAATGATTGCTTCTTGGAGCAGCTGGCTCATGAACCGACCAGAGGGGAAGCCATATTAGACCTAGTCCTTAGTGGAATACCAGATCTAGTACAAGAGATAAGGGTGTTGGGGCCACTTGGCAATAGTGATCATAGCATGATCGCCTCTGATTTAATTAGTGGAGGAGGGATAGTAAGGAAATCCACAGTACTACCTTTTAACTTTTGAAAGGGAGACTATGATAAAATGAGGAAAACAGTTAAAAAAAAAAAAACTAAAAGGAGCAGTTGCGAAGGTTAAAGACGTACATCAAGCTTGGGTGTTGTTGAAAAATACTATCTTGGAAGCCCAGACCAGCTGTATTCCACGCTTTAAGAAAAGTGGAAGGAAGTCCAAAAAACTGCCAGCATGGTTTAAAGGTGAGGTCAGAGAGGCTGTTGTTGCCAAAAAAGCATCTTTCAGGAAATGGAAAAAAGAGCCAAACGACAAAACCTGGAAACAGCACAAGCACTGGCAAGTCAAATGCAAGGCATTGATAAGGCAGGCGAAAAGAGAATTTGAGAAGACGCTTGCTGCGGAAGCAAAAACGCAAAATAAAGACCTTTTCAAGTACATTCGTAGCAAAAAACCTGTGAGAGAGTCAGTTGCTCCATTAGATGATAAAGGGGTTAAAGGAGCACTAAGAGGCGACAAGGCGATAGCGGAGAGACTGAATGAATTCTTTGCTTCGGTCTTTACTGAGGAAGATGTAGGGATGTTACCCATGACGGAAGTGGTATTTAAAGGTGCGGAAGAATTGAAGGAAATATCGATACATTGGGAAGATGTCTTACAACTATTAGATAAACTGAAGAGTAGCAAATCACCTGGGCTGGATGGTATACATCCAAGGGTATTGAAAGAACTGAAATATGAGATTGCAGAACTGCTATCAGTAATCTGTGAACTATCATTAAAATCATCTCTAATACCTGAAGATTGGAGGATCGCCAATGTAACACCAATATTTAAAAAGGGTTCCAGGGGTGATCCAGGAAAGTACAGACCAGTGAGCCTGACGTCAGTACCGGGAAAAATGGTAGAAACCATCATAAAGAATAAAATTACTCAGCATGTAGATAGTCACAACCTAATGGGAGACAGCCAACATGGCTTTAGACAAGGAAGATCTTGTCTTACTAATCTGTTATGTTTTTTGAAGGAGTGAATAAACAGGTGGACAAAGGTGAGTCGGTTGATATTGTGTATCTGGACTTTCAGAAAGCCTTTGACAAGGTCCCTCATCAGAGATTTTTGGCAAAACTAAAGTCATGGGATAGGAGGCAGTGTACTATTGTGGATCAGGAACTGGTTAAAAGATAGAAAGCAGAGGGTAGGGCTAAATGGCCAATTTTCCCAATGGAGAAAGGTGAATAGTGGTATACCCCAGGGATCTGTGCTGGGTCCGCTGCTTTTTGACATATTCATAATTGACCTGGAAAGTGGAATAACGAGTGAGGTTATCAAATTTGTAGATGACACAAAACTATTTAAAGTTGTTAAAACCCAAGAGGATTGTGAAAAATTGCAAGAGGATCTTGATAAATTGGAAGACTGGGCATCAAAATGGCAGATGAAATTTAATGTGGACAAGTGCAAGGTTATGCACCTAGGGAAGAACAATCCAAACTATGGTTACACGATGCAAGGTCCCACCATTAGGAACCACCACCCAGGAAAAAGATTTAGGCGTCATTGTGGATACCATGTTAAAACCCTCGGCCCAGTGTGCAGCGGCGGCCAAGAGAGCAAATAGAATGCTAGGTATGATAAGGAAAGGAATGGAAAATAAAACAAAAGATATTATAATGCCTCTATATCGTTCCATGGTGAGACCGCACCTTGAATATTGTGTGCAATTCTGGTCACCGTATCTTAAAAAGGATATAGCGATTTTAGAAAAGGTACAGAGAAGAGGCACCAAAATGGTAAAGGGGATGGAAGGATACTCCTATGAAGAAAGGCTAAAAGGTTAGGGCTCATTAACCTGGAAAAGAGACGGCTGAGGGGAGATATGATAGAAGTCTATAAATTAATGAACGGAGTGGAACGGGTAAACGTAGATCGATTGTTTACCTTATCAGAATATAGAAAGACTAGGGGACATGCAATGAAGCTACAGGGTAAACTATTTAAGACTAATAAAAGAAAATATTTTTTCACTCAACGTGTAATCAAACTCTTGAATTTGTTACCGGAGGATGTAGTAAAGGCTGTTAGTGTAGCTGGGTTTAAAAAAGGTTTGGACAAGTTCCTGGAGGAAAGGTCCATAAACCATTATTAAGAAGGGACCCAGGATATCAATGCTTGACCTAGTACAAGCATTGCAGAACCTGTGTCTTTTGGGGAAACTGCTAGGTACGTATGACCTAGATTGGCCACTGTTAGAAACAGGAAACTGGGCTTGATGGACCTTGGTCTGACCCAGTAGGGCATATCTTATGTTCCTGGAAAGCGTTTTTTGGTAGCTCTTACCTCAGCAAGGCGAGTGAGCGAGTTTCAAGCTTTGGTGTCAGATGCACCATACACTAGGTTTTATAGGAACAGAGTAGTCTTATGGACTCACCCTAAGTTCCTTCCTAAGATTGTCTCCTCCTTCCACCTCAACCAGGAGGTGGTTCTTCCAACTTTCTTTCCCAGGCCGCATGCCAGCCGGGCTGAGATGGTCTTGCATACCCTGGACTGTAGGAGGGTGCTGTCCTTCTACCTTGACCGTATGCAGGGACACCGAAGGGCTGTTCAGCTCTTCGTCTCTTTTGACCCTAATAAGTTGGGGTTACCTGTCTCCAAGCGTACCCTGTCCATTTGGGTAGCAGACTATCGCCTGGGCGTACAGGGCAGCCGGCCTCTCATTGCAGGGTCGAGTCACGGCTCATCATATCAGGGCGAAGGCTGCGTCAGTGGCTCATCTCCGCTTTGTTCTGTTGGTAGACATCTGCAGAGCCGCTACTTGGTCTTCAAGCCAGACGTTTGCGGCCCACTACTGCCTCGAGAGAGAGTCCCGCAGGGACAGTGCTTTCGGACAGGCGGTACTCCGTAATCTCTTTGAGGTATAGACAACTCCTACCCTTCGGCCCTGGTGTTGGGCTACTGTTCGGGGGCGCTCTCAGAGAAGATTCTTTTCACACATGCTGAGGCTCTAGAGGGAGCATATTTTTTCAGCTTTGGGTCCTCGGTAGCCTTAAGCTGGGGAGTCCCATATGTGACGACTGACTTCCTGCTTGGTCCTGGAGAAAGAGTAGTTACTCACTTGTAACAGGTGTTCTCCAGGATTTATTTTGTTTTTTGCTGTCTTTTAGCTATGTCATCAGACTGAGCAAGATGGCACCCTTGGGCGGGAAGGGGACCGCGCATGCTTGCTGGCAGTCCCAAAGGCTTTCTGTGAAAGCTGGGGAAATGCTCCGCATGGGGGCTCTGTCGGCGCCAACGTCACCCATATGCGAGGACTGATTCCTGCTGCTCCTGGAGAAAACCTGTTACAGGTGAGTAACTACTCTTTCTCCAGGACCAAGCAGGAAGTCAGTCCTCACATATGGGTGACATCGGCACCGACGGAGCCCCCATGCGGAGCATTTCCCCAGCTTTCACAGAAAGCCTTTGGGACTGCCAGCATGCATGTGCGGTCCCCTTCCCGCCCAAGGGTGCCATCTTGCTCAGTCTTCTTTTTTCCGCGGAGCCCGAACGGGAGGCTGAGGGAGACCTTGGCTGAGGATCGACTCGAGAGGGCATGGACTCGAGGATCGACTCGGCCTCCGGGGTCGACTTGGACGTCGATGTCCCAGTGGTCGGGGCATATGCACCGGTAAGACCGGCGATCAGTGCCCACTGCTGTTCCATGAAGGCAGCCAAGCTGCTCTCCAAGGCCGTCAACCTGAGTCCAAGCTCAGGAGACTCAGCAGCCCCCGACTCGGGCCCTGACGGTGTCGGGCCCGACATCGGCTCCCCCGGAGGAGAGTCCACACTACAGCACTCACGTGACTCGGGGACTCCGGCTCCACGCGAGGTTGTTTTACAGGCCTCTCTGACTCCGAAGACCCGGGACGGCGGTCAGGGCTATGCGACCTTGCCCTCGAGGAGCCAAGTGCGTCCACCGATGCCGCCCTCGCGGGTTTCTTCTTCCTGCGATGCTCCCGCGAGGGAGACCCCCTCTCAGAGGATCCCCGGCGATGCTCGGAATCGGAATCCCGAGACGTCGAGGCCTCTGACAAAGTCCGGGCCCGGCCGGATGCGGAGTCAGAGAAGATTCTTTTCTTCTGGTGCTGCCGACTCAACGCCTTCGAGGACATTTTCCCACACGGACCACAGATCATCGGGTCATGATCGGGTCCGAGGCAGCAGTCATGTGTGTCGGTGAGAGAAATAAGTTTCTTACAGCGATCACACTTTTTAAACCCGCTGGCAGCCATCGGGGTAAAAAGGGCCCCTGCGAGGTCAAAAGACAGGGCTGCCAGTGAAAAGTAGAAAAACGGCACGAACGCTAATCACGAAGGACAAAAACCGAAAAAAGAAGTCCGGGCTCGATACTGGTGTACTGGCCCGAGGCGGGAAGAGGAAACCGGCGTCGAACCGAGAAAAAACATGAAAAATCAACTTTTTTCACGGGTGAACACGAACCACGTCCATCGGGCTCCGTGGAAAAAAGAAGACTGAGCAAGATGGCACCCTTGGGCGGGAAGGGGACTGCGCATGCGTGCTGGCAGTCCCAAAGGCTTTCTGTGAAAGCTGGGGAAATGCTCTGCATGGGGGCTCCGTCTGCGCCAACGTCACCCATATGTGAGGACCGACTTCCTGCTTGGTCCTGGAGAATGCTGATAGTTTGTGGTGGATTGAAGGTAGGGTTTCTGGTGACGAACATTGCCTCAGTTTTATCGTATTTGACCGTCAGGTTATTGGCTGTGAGCCAGGCATTCATGTCTTCAAGGCATCTGGTCACTGTTGTGGTGTTAAGTGCTAGTAGGTTGATTGGGGCATACACCATGATGTCATCAGCATAGAGATGATAGTGGAGTTTTTGGCATTTGATGATATTGCATATGGGTTGGATGTAAATATTGAAGAGCAGTGATGACAGAGCTGAGCCTTGTGGTATTCCTTGCGTGACGGGGAACTGCTATGATTTCTTTTGGGCGCATTTGACTTGTGCTCCATCTTTCAAGTAGGAAGTAAACCACTTCAGGGTATTCTTGCATAGTCCTATCTGTTGCAGGCATTATAGTAACCTGGCAATGGACACTGTGTCAAAGGCTGCCGAGATGTCCATGAATACTAGCAGGAACCCATTCTTCATGTTATCTATGCCTCTTAGGAGATTGTCAATGAGGGAAGTGAGTAGTGTTTCCACACCATGCTGGGGTTTTAAAGCCATGCTGATGGATGTCCAGTGGGGCATTCATGTCAATATGGTCCTGAAGTTGACATTGCACTATCTTTTTGATGATTTTCACAAGGAATGGTAGGCTGGAGATGGGGCGGTATGATTTTGGTTCAGAGGGGCTTAGATTGTTGCTTTTAAGTATCGGTCGTATCATGGCGTGCTTCAGGGATTGCGGCACGTGTCCTTGTTGGAGTGATTCTTTGATGATTTTGTGAATGTGATGGGACAGCTGGCTTCTTGTGGCTTTGAGCCATGCTACTGGGCATGGGTCTGACAGTGAGGCTGTGGTGTTGAGTCTGATTAATATGTCCTCTACTTGATGTGTTGATGGTATGCTGAAGTCCTCCCAGGTTTGATGATGATCTTTTATTGCATGGTCATCTGTCTGTGATGTGATGGAGCATGTTTGGTGTTTTTCAATTTTATGTAGTCCGCAAATTCCTGTGGGTCAAGATGGTGGGTACAGTGCTGTGTGGTGTCCTTAATAAGCTTTTGGAGAATGCTAAAGAGTTCTCTCGGTCTATTGACAGATTTCATGATTAGGTTGGTATGGTGCTGCTGTTTACGCTCATTTATCAGGTTGTTATATTCCATTTGCTTGGCTCTGTATTGAGTCAGGGAGTTTTGCGACTTGTTCCGCCTCCATTTTTTCTCCATATGCAACTGCTAGGGACCTGGAAAAGGAGGAAAATCGCAGAGCCACATATCTGCCAGGGCAAAGGGGACCAATCTGCTACCTTTGTCCAAAACAGTCAATGCAAAAAAAGTCACAAAGTCCAAACACTAAGCAATGAAGGGGAGGTGATGATCAAATTTCCACAACACCTAAACACATATAAGACAACCAACTTTGAAGGGGAGGTGATGATCAAATTTCCACAACACCTAAACACATATAAGACAACCAACTAGAGAAATCTGCCATTATTATTTAAAGGCCTCAGACAGGAGGGGGGTGCAAGAGAAAAGTTAGCCAAATGGGCAGTAAGCCACAAGCCAACAACACCCGTTTCCTCAAATATCATTCATAGGCCAAAATGTATTTTACAATTTTCTAAATGCATTGAAAAACACTAGAAAACACTTAGCTTCTTGAAAATTCCTTAGAATGAAGCTATCACTTCCCTGTCCCAATGCAGCCCAGATAGAAGTGACAGGCGAAACAAGTCTATACTTGTCCAGCTTGCTAGACATCTAGCCTTTGAAGGGAGTGAATTACAGCCCTCTTAGAGATACTGCTGCTAAGCTAAGTGTTTTCTGAAAGATGCTTTTTTGGCTGCCCCAACACCACGTTGAGGTCCCATTCGGTTGCCGGAGGGCGAACCAGGGGCTTCGATAAAAGCAGGCCCCGAAGAAAACAGGTCACCAATGGCTGGACCGAGAGGGACTTACCATCCACCGGATGGTAGTGCACTGCCAAGGACTGAGGTGCACCTGGACGGAGTTAGACTTGAGCCCAGACAGAGAGGTGGAGAAGGTACTGTAACACCAGAGCCTCCAGGCATGAGAAAGGGTCATCCCCGTGATCAGTGCACCAAACAGAGAACCTGCGCCATTTGAGGGCGCAAGCCTTCCTAGTAGAGGCCTTGCAAGACGCCAGCAGGATGTCCTCCACTTCTACCGGGAGGTTGAAGGCGGCCAGTTACCCTCTCAGCAGCCGTGCTGTCAGCGACAGGGACCCCAGATTGGGGTGGAGAGAGCCCTCTTCCTGAGATAGGAGTCCTTGGGTGGTCCCCAAGGGGATGGGGGTGTCCACTGTCAACCGTAGAAGCAGTGGGAACCACGGTAGCCAAGGCCACCAAGGAGCTATTGGGATGAGAGAGGCCCTGTTGCGGAGGATCCTGAACAAGGTCTTGAAAACCAGCAGGGTAGGAGGGAAGGCGTACATGAGGCCTCCCAACTATGAGACCAGAAACGCGTCCGATGCCATCCTGGAGAGGTGGGCCTGCCAGGAGCAGAAGCAGGGCAACTGAATGTTCTCCAGGCTGCCGAACAGGTCCATCACAGGTTTTCCCCAGAGCTGGAAAGCTACCCTGGGGTCCAGCTGCCACTCGTGCGGCTGGAGAACTCTGCTGAGCCTCTCAGATGGCTGACCGGGCAGGTACACTGCCCGCAGGAGGATACCATGTTGGATTGCATAGGAGCAGAGGGATAGAGCCTCCTGACAAAGGGTCCGAGACCCTGTGCCACCTTGTTTGTTCACGTAGAACATCGCCACCTGGTTGTCCCCATCTGGACCAGAACCGGCTGGTGAAGCAAGTGGTGACAGAAGATCCTTAGGACTAGGTATATGGCTCGAGGCGGTTGATCTGCTGGGTGCTCTCATCTGGTAACTAGTTGCCCTGGGTGCGGAGATCTCCGCAATGGGCTCCCCAGCCGAGCAGGGAGACATTCGTGGTGAGGACCCTCAAGGGGCTTGAAAAGGCATGCCCACCTCAAGATGCTGGGGCGACTGCCACCAGATCAGGAAGTCCGCCAACTGGCGGGTCACAGAAACTCTGTCTTGGAGGCAGTCTGTGGCCTGAGACCACTGGTCCCGGAGACACCGCTGCGCTACACTCATGTGGGGAGGAGAGCGTCTGGGGTGACATGGACTGTGGAGGCCATGTGCCTGAGGCGGCACAGGAGAAGCCAGGCAGGCACCGAGGGAAGGTACTGTACGTCCCGAGCTAGAGACCTGAGACGATCGGCTCAGTCCCTGGGCAAGAAAGCCTTCAACTGGAGAGTGTCAATCTTTGCCCCAATGAACTCCATATACTGTGTCAGGAGGAGGTGAGACTTGGGGTAGTTTATGACAAAGCCCAAGTGCTGCAGAACCTGGATGGTGCGTGCAGTGACCTGCTGCACCTCTTAGGCTGTGCCTTCCTTTATGAGCCAGTCGTCCAGGTAGGGAAAGATGAAGACACCCTGGAGCAGGAGGAAGGCGGCCACGACTGCCAGGCATTTTGTGAAGACTCTTAGGGCAGAGGCTAGACCCAAGGAGAGCACCCTGACCTGAAAGTGCCTGCCCCCCACTATGAACCACAGGTAATGCTTGCGGTTGGGGTGGATGAGGAAGTGGGTATAAGCATCCTTGAGGTCTAAGGAGCATAGCCAGGCTCCCCACTGGAGGTATGGCAGCAATGTTCCAAGGGAGAGCATCTTGAACTTCTCCCTCATCAGGAATTTGTTGAGGTTGCGCAGATCAAGAATGGGTCTTAGGCCCCCTGTCCTCTTTGGCACGAGAAAGTATCTGGAGTAGAACCCCTTGCCCTTGGTGGTGGGGCACCAGTTCCACCGCTCTGTCCTGGAGAAGACCTGCCAACTCCTTAAGAAGGTGGTCCCGGTAGAGGGGAGACCTGAAGGGCTCGCCCGGGAAATAAGGGGGAGGTGTTTGGGTCAGGTGGAGAAGGTAACCCTCCCTAACTACCCTTAGTGCCCAGGAATCGGTGGTGATGGTCACCCACCTCTGGGCATAGAGGGCCAGATGTCCCCCTGTGGGCTGCTGATCTCCTTGGGGTAGAGAGGCTATACTCAAGGAGTCAAAAACTCCCCCCTGGCTGGGCCAGAGCTGGTGCCTGGGATTTTGGAGCCTTCTGCTTGCATGAGCCATGCCCATGCCCCTTGGCCTGCTGACCCTGTTGGGGAGGCCTGATAAGGTGGGTAGTTTCTGTAAGCAGATCCCATCCTCAGGTAGAAGGGCTTTTTACTGAGCACTTCTCTCGGGGAGGGGCAGCGGTCTTTTTAGAGAGCCTGATCCTCATCATGAACTCGGTCTCCAGCTTGGCAGCCTTGTCAGTCATGGGTTTGCCAAATAGGTTCTCTCCTTGCCAGGGGATATCGACCAATTTGTCCTGAACCCATTGCTCGAGGTCGGATGACTGTAGCCAAGTTTGGTGGCGTGCACCGATGCCAGCCGCCACTACTCGAGCTGCCGACTTGAACCCGTCATAGGCCGCCTGAGACATGAATTTGGAGCATTCACAGACTGCTTTGGCCAGGTTCTTGAACCGCTGCAAAGGTTCCTCAGAGAGACCAGCCGAGAACCCAGCAAGTTCCTTCGCCAGGTCTCAGTACATGCCCATGTACAGCTGGTAGGCCTGGATGTGGCCGATGAGCATTGAGCCCTGATAGTGCTTCTGCCAAGGGCATCCAGGGTGTGGGCCTCACTGCCGGGGAATACCGAGGAGTGCATCTTCTGGCTTTTCAGACGATGCATGGCTGAATCCACCACCATGGAGTTATGCGGCAGCTGTGACTTTTGGAAGCCTGGGCTCCGGTGGACTCGATATATCGAGTCAAGCTGCTTGATCACCACAGGCACTGAAGCTGGTGTCTCTCACATTCGGAGCATCAGCCGTTTCAGGATGGGCACCTTGAGCGATTTCCACGGAGGGACTTCATATTGGAGAATTTCCAAATCATCCACCCGAGGGTTCTCCTCCGACTCGGTCGGGAATGCCAGGGCCTTAGACATGTCCTTGACAAAATCAAGGAAACTCATATCCTCTGGCGGGGACCGCTGTCGAGGCTCCGAGATGAGAGAGTCAGATGGGATGCTGTGGTGGCGACGGGTTATCGGGGGACTCCTCGTCCTCCATCTCCCACTCAGAGTAGTCCGTCGAGGACTCATAGGAGGGCTGCTCTGCGAGCCTCGGGGCCACGATGCTTTGTAGCAGGTACCCGGTTAACTTGCCGGGGATGACTGCAGTCCCATAGAGCGGGACTCGGATCATGACCTCGGCTGTGGATCGAATCGAGTTCTAAGGACCTCGAGGATTTGCTCAGCCTCCGGTGACATCTTGGACTTTGAGGGCCCAGTGGTTGGGGCAGATGAACCGGTCGTGCCAGACAATGGCACCCACCCGATGGTCCATGAAGCTAAACTGCGCTCCAGGGCCACCATTCTGGACTCCAGACAAGAAGGCTCCGCAGCCTTCGGCATGGGCACCAAGGGACCTGGGCCCGACACCGGCTCCCCTGAAGGGGAATCCTCAATGAGGATAGTGTCTGGGGACTGGGGCCAGTACACGGTCAGATCCTTCTGGGGGATCTTCGCAGGCACTCCTTCTTTGATGCCTCGGACGAACGTCTTGGACTGCGGGACCGGGCCCAGGGAGCATCCGGCCGACCAGAAGTGTCCAAGGACGCTGCCTTCAAGAGTTTCTTCTTCCTGGGTACCCCTTGAAGGAGACCCCCTTTCTGAGGACCCACAATGCGGCTTGGGTTCGGAAGGCTCCGCCCAAAATGTCAAGGCCTCAGACAAGGCCCTGGCCTTCAGAGGCACTGGGGACTCGGGTAAAAACTTATCGTGCTGCTGCTGGTGGCTCTTGAGGGCCTTACTGAACATCCTCTTGCAGAGACTGCAGGCTTCCGGGTCGTGGTCTGGCCTGAGGAAGCAGAGACAGCAGTCTTGTGTGTCGGTCAATGACAATTTTGGAACACCGATCATACTTCTTAAAGCCACTGGTAGCCATGGGAGAAAAATGTACCCCTGCGAGGTCAAAGACTCTCCGCGCTGCCAGTGGAAGAAAAAGGTGCAAAGATGCCAGGGAAAGAAAAGAACGAAAACTACAAAAATAGACTGAACTCGACGCCGAGGCAACAAGGTCGGTAGGCGGGAAGAGTACTGGTACAATACCGGAGGAGAGCATGAAACTCGGAGAGAAAAAAAACAACTTTCCCGGGGACAAGCCAGATGAACATCTGAAGGGATCTGCGGAATAAAGGAGACTGAGCAAGATGGCATCCTTGAGTGGGAAGGGGACCACGCATGCGTAGTGTGATCTCCCAAAGGCTTTCTTTGAAAGCTGGGGGGATGCTTCTGCAAAGGCTCAGTCGGTGCCGACATCACCCCTATGTGAGGACTACCTTCCTGCTTGCTCCCGAAGAATCATTTCACAAGGTCGTTCATGACAGATTCTTGGGGAAATTAAAAGTCATGGGCTAGGAGGCAGAGTACTGTTGTGGATTAGGAACTGGTTAAAAGACAAAAAATCTAAAGTAGGGCTAAATATCCAATATTCTCAATGGAGAAACGTAGATAGTGTAAGAATCTGTGCTGGGCCTGCTGCTTTTTAGTATTTATAAATGACCTTGAAGTGGAAATAATGAGTAAGGAGATCAAATCTGCAGATGAGACAAAATTATTCAAAGCCGTTAAAACACAAGAGGATTGTGAAAAATTACAAGAGGACCTTGAAAAATTGGGAGTCTTAAAGGGATATGAAATTTATTATGGACAAGTGCAAAGTCAAGCAGTTGAGAAAGAACTACCCATACTATGGTTACACATTAGGAATTACCTCCAAGGAAAGGGATCTGGGCATCATCATGGATAGTAAGTTGAAGCCCTCTGCCCAGTATGCAGCAGCAGCCGCCAAGAAAATAGAATGTTAGGAATTATTTAAAAAGTAATGGAGAATAAAATCAAAGATATTATAATACCTCTGCATCGCTCCATGGTGCGAGCACACCTTGAATATTGTGTACAATTCTGGTCACTATGTCTTAAAAAGGATATAGCAGAATTAGAAAAAGGTACAGAGAAGAGAGACCAAAATACTCAAGGGGATGGAAGGATATCCCTATGAGGAAAGGCTTAAAAGATTAGGGCTCTTAAAAGAGTAGGGAGAAGTGGCTCAATGGTTGGGACAGGTTACCTCAGGCCGGAGGACCGGGGGTTCAATTCCCACATGGGGACAAGTAACCTCAGGCCAGAGGGACTGGGGTCTCTAGTCCCATGGCCACTCCTTGTGGCCTTGGGCAAGCCACTTAACCATCCATTGCCTCAGGTACACTTAGATTGTGAGCCCTTCGGGGACAAGGGAATAAAAAGTACCTGTTCGTATGTATGTAAACTGCTCTGATGTGCATAGTAAAGGGCGATATATTAAGTGCCTAAACCATAAACTTGGAAAATAGATAGCTGAGGGGAGATATGATAGAGGTCTATAAAATAATGACTGGTGGAATAGGTAAAGCATATTTGTTTACTTCTTCAAAAAGTAGAAAGACTAAGGGGACACACAATGAAGCTACAATGTAGCACATTTAAGAATAATGGGAGAAAAGTGTAGTTATTCACCTGTAGCAGGTGTTCTCCGTGGACAGCAGGAATAAGTCCTCACAATATGGGTGATGTTGCCGATGGAGCCCCATGTGGAACGTTCCTCAGCTTCCAATGGAAGCTTTTGGGAGCTGCATCGTGCATGTGCACCTGCCTTCTCACCTGCCGTGGTGCCATCTTCTCCAGTCAAATCTCAAAGCAGTAGCCAAGAAAGCAACTGGGGTGGTGTGGGGGGTTGTGAGGACTTATTCCTGCTGTCCACAGAGAACACCTGCTACAGGTAAATACACTTTCTCCAAAAGACAGAGGAGACCAAAGCCCAACAGGGGCAACAAAAACTGGAGAACAGGAAGAATAGCAAGGTAGTCCCTCTAGAGCCTCTACAAATTCAGCATCTTCAGTGTACAGCAGCAATGAGGTCAGTCAACATTTGCAGGTAGCCTGGATGGAAGGAAGATCCGGTGGGCAGGAGTTGGACCTAGTATACCTGAAAAACTGCCAAAGCATGGCCGGGCCAAAGCTGTTGTCTCGTAGGGAAACCCCCTTCAGGCAGTCATGGGCTGTGAACATATGGACCAAAGACCATGTTACAGCCTAGTAGATTTCGAGCACAGGTTAGTGACAGAGGTGGCCATGGCCCGAATGTTATGAGCCTTGACAAGACCCTCAAAAGTTCAGGCTGGCCTGGAAATACACCAAGGTGATGCAGTCCATCAGCCAGGAGGACAGCGTGCACTTAGAAACTGCAACCCCAGTTTATTAGGGCCAAAGGCCTTGTGGCCTTAGGCAAGTCACTTAACCCTCCACTGCTTCAGAAAAAATTGAAGTTATCAACATCCCTGTTTAATGTACATTATGAAGTTTAAGTTACAATGTAAATCGCTTTGACTGAAATGATAAAGTATTTATTTAACAGTTTTTTTAATACGAAAGGAGACTAACAGCTGGGTGGACCACCGGTGGGCCTTGGTATTCTTGAGGGAGAAGGGCAAGACACACAGGCCAGCGTATGCAATGTTACTCTCCCCCTTCCCCCGGTTGACATGCGGTCTTGGGAAGAAAGTCGGAAGGATAACACAGGTACACTACCAAAAAACTGCCTCCAGTTTTGCAACTGATTCCTATAGATTTTGGGGTGCTGAATCCAGGAAAAATATCCAAAATGTTCCATCACGTCACGTTTTCTTGCAAAATTAGATTTCTTACCAATATAAGGAATGTTCACATAATTTCTTTTTAGCCGACTGCAGTTTATTTTCTTGGCCCAAAATAGAGGTTGTAATGGTTAACTAACTAGAAACACTCCCTCATGATATTTTAGAGTGTTTTGTATTCATTTTATACATTAACAGGACAATTGGGAGGCGGGGGGCTAAATCCAGTACTCGCGCTGGCGCATGTTCTTTCCTGTTCGCCTCGCCTCGTTCGCTCGCTCAAACACGGTGGTTGCGACATGAACGTTCCTGTCAAATTTCAGTTTCTTGCAAGTTCATTACCACCTTTTGTTTGCTCAGTCGTAATCCAGCTTTATTCCGAAGTGGTTCACTACAGTTGTAGTTTGCAGTGCTGTGTATTTGTGATGGCTCACAGAGCCAGAGGTTGCGTCAACTCTCCGGACAGTTTTTGTTTTATTTGTGGGGAATATACCGTGAAAAAGCGGCAGAGGAACATTTCTGCATTTATTAAAAAAGTATATTTCGCCTATTTCAGTTTGAAGTTAGGCGATCAAGACAAACCGTGGGCTCCTCACAAAGTGTGCAAGACATGTGAGGAAGATCTACGCTTATGGATGAAAAACAAGCATTTCGTTTCGGAATACCTATGATGTGACGTGAACAAAGAGACCACAGCAGTGACTGCTATTTTTGCTCTTGCATTGTGAAGGGATACAACTTAAAAAAATAAGAACGTAATAAGTTACCCCAACCTTCCCTCAGCAATTAGGCCTATGCCTCATAGCAATGAAGTACCTGTGCCTGAACCACCAAAATCTTTGGATCATATTTGTGTGGACGGTTCTGATCATGATGAGACTCAGATGGCTTTTCCCGATGAGTCCAGTACTTCCGAGTTTGAAACTGAACCAGATCCGAAACCTGAACTTTTCTCTCAAGCTGAATTGAATGATTTAGTCCGGGATTTAGGACTCCCAAAAGATGCTGCCCAACTGCTAGGTTCTCGGCTTAAACAGAAAAATCTATTGTCACCAGGAACAACTTTTTATTGGTACCGCAACCGCGAGACACAATTTTTGAAGTATTTCAGCAAAGAGGAAGATTTGGTATTTTGCAACGATATATACGGAGTGATGGAAATGTTTAAACTCAAGTATGATCCTGCTGAATGGCGGCTGTTCATTGATTCGTCAAAAGACAGCATAAAAGGTGGTGTTCTTCATAATGGCAACACATTCGCTTCAGTTCCTATTGCTCACTCTGTTATTCTCCAAGAAAAATACGAGAATTTGGCCCTGATTCTTCAGAAGATTCGTTATGATGAGCATAAGTGGATGATTTGTGGAGACTTTAAAATTCTATCCATGCTATTAGGGCAGCAATCCGGTTTCACCAAATATCCCTGCTTCCTTTGCTTGTGGGATAGCCGGGCCCGCGACCTACACTGGGGGAAAAAAGACTGGCCAATTCGAGAATATTTGAGACCCGGTGAGAAAAATGTTCTTCATGAGAGCTTGGTACCTCAGAATAAAATTCTATTACCACCTCTCCACATTAAGTTGGGTCTCATTAAGCAATTCATCAAGTCCCTTCCAAAAGATGGTGAGTGCTTTCGGTACCTTTGCTCAAAGTTCCCCCGACTTTCTGAAGCAAAGCTAAAGGAAGGAGTGTTTGTTGGCCCTGATATAAGGAAACTCATTTCAGATGGAGCATTCGCTGAAACGATGTCTGAGAAGGAAAAAGAAGCCTGGGATTCCTTCAAGGATGTTGTTCTCAAATTCTTGGGGAACAGGCGGGATGAGAACTATAAGGATATTGTTGCCAGGATGCTCAATGCCTTCAAAGAACAAGGCTGTAACATGAGCCTGAAAGTCCATTTCTTGCACTCCCATGTGAACTACTTTCCCGAAAACTTGGGGGCGTACAGTGAAGAACAAGGTGAAAGGTTTCACCAGGACATCAAGGACGCAGAGAGAAGGTACCAAGGAAGATGGACCACCACTATAATGGCTGATTTCTGCTGGTTGCTGCTGCGGGAAACCCCAGATGAAAAATACGCCAAGCAGCGCACCAAGAGAAGCATTCGGGGGAAGAAGAAACGGGCCCACCAGGAGATTGATTGACCCAAAAATGACTTTAAAATCTAAACTGTGTTGACAAATATCGTGTTTTTACTAAACTTTGAAATAAAAATTTGCTAATTACCACCACAGTGTCGGATCTCATTTATTAGAATTTTATTTTCACACCATCGGGTGTTGTCTTCATGTATTGCAATGGTGCGGTTTGCGTTTTCTATTCTTACATACATACCTGTACAACATTTTTTGCACATTTCTTTGCTTTGCTTTGTGTCTAACCTCGCTCTTATATGCTCAATGTTTGTGCACATGTATGTGGCTGTTTTAAGTGCAGACAATTTTGCTACCATCACAGTGTGTTTTGTTGACATTACTCTATTCTTATGTGCTGCCTTGTTACAATTTTCTTTATTCTTATTTGAATAACTACTAAACAATTAGTATAAAGAATTCATCCAAGAAACTTTTATCTCGATCGCACTCAATCTGAAACGTTCACCTCAAACTGCTAACCCAATGTAGCAAAAAATCTGTACGTGATGGAGCAAATTGGTTACCAGATTTGGATTCAGCGCACCAAAAAACGTAAAAATCAATCGAAACATTAGAGGCAGTTTAAAAAAACATTTTTTTAGTGTACCTGTGTAATCGACTGGTTGAGGTAGAACTCAGAGACCATCTTCGGCAGAAACTGTGGGTGTGTCTGAAAGACCACCCGATTCTGGAGGAATCTGTTGTAGGGTGGATGTGCCACCAGAGCCTGGAGTTCACCAACATGGCAGGCCAAAGTGACCCCCATCAAGAACAGGACCTTCCAGGTCAAGTACTTGAGAGAGCAAGCATCGAGCTGCTCAAAGGGAGACTGCATGAGCTGTGTAAAGGACCACGTTGAGATCCCAAGCCATCATAAGGCGTTTGATGGGAAGCTTCGAGAGAAGTTCTGCATAAAGCAAATCACCAAAGGGTAAGCCAAGATAGACCTGCCCTCCTGAGCCATGATGGTAGGCGCTGATCATGCTGAGGTGAACCAGGATGGAATTGGATTTCAGGCCTGAGTCTGAGAAGTGCAGGAGGTATTCCAGCAACTGATCCACTGTTCAGGAGAAGGGATCCAGCACCCTACCCGCGCACCAAGTGTTGAACCTTTGCCACTTGAATGCATAAAGCCTGATGCACTGAGTCCTTGCGTGATGCCAGGAGGATGTTCATGACATTGTCAGGTAAACTGAGCTCCAAAAAACTACCTTGCTCAGCATCCAGGTCATGACAGCCAGAAAACAGATGCTGGGGAGCAGCAGGGTCCTCTCATACTGGGAGATGAGATCCGGGGCAGAGGGGCTCTTTCTGAGAGAGCTGAACATAAGATATGCCATACTGGGTCAGACCAAGGTCCATCAAGCCCAGTACTCTGTTTCCAACAGTGGCCAATCTAGGTCATATGTACCTAGCAGTTTCCCCAAGGGACACAGGTTCCACAATGCTTGTATTGGTTCAAGCATTGATATCCTGGGTCCCTTCTTAATAACGGTTTATGGACCTTTCCTCCAGGAACTTGTCCAAACCTTTTTTAAACCCAGCTACACTAACAGCCTTTACTACATCCTCTGGTAACAAATTCCAGAGTTTGATTACACGTTGAGTGAAAAAATATTTTCTTTTATTAGTCTTAAATAGTTTACCCTGTAGCTTCATTGCATGTCCCCTAGTCTTTCTATATTCTGATAAGGTAAACAATCGATCTACGTTTACCTGTTCCACTCCGTTCATTAATTTATAGACTTCTATCATATCTCCCCTCAGCCGTCTCTTTTCCAGGTTAAAGAGCCCTTGAAGCAGCAGGAGCAGCCACGGCTTACAGGGCCAATATGAGGCAATGAGGATTATGATGCCCTTGTTGGCCTGAAGTTTCAGCAGAGGTTTTGCTGAGTGGGATGGGGGGGGGGGGCGAGGAGCATAAAGCAGATCCACCCCCCCCCAAGTGGAGGAGAAAGACATCAGAAACCAGCCAGTCACTGGACGACCTCCAGGAGCAGAATCGACCCACCTGGGCATTATGCGATGTGGCAGTACCTCATATTAGGGTCAAAGGCCTTGTGGGCCTTGGGCAAGTCACTTAACACTCCACTGCTGGAGAAAAATCAAAGTTATCAACATCCCTGTTTAATGTACACTATGAAGTTTAAGTTACAATGTAAATCGCTTTGACTGAAATGATAAAGTGGCATTAAAAAAACATGGAAGTACCTAAAATAAAGCACAGTTACTTACCTGTAACAGGTGATCTCTGGGAACAACAGGAATAACTCTTCACATACGGGTACGTCGGTACCGACGGAGCCTGCACGGGAACGCTCCCCGGCGTCCAAAAAGAAAGCCTTTGGGAGCATCCCAAGCGCATGCACGCTGCCTTCCCGCCCATTCACTTCCCTCTCATCAGTTGGGTTTGTAGCTGAGAATGAAGGAGGGAAGTAGACAAATTAGAGAGAGAAAGAAGAGAAAGAGAGACAACTCCTAGGGGAGGTGGGTGGGTTGTGAAGACTTATTCCTGCTGTTCCCAGAGATCACCTGTTACAGGTAAGTAACTGTGCTATCTCCAGGAACAAGCAGGAATGAGTCTTCACATATGGGGACTCCCAAGCTAAGATGCCTGGAGGAGGGTCCCAGCATGTTGCAATCTAGTTGATGGGCCATGCTATTTCCCAGAACCTGAGGCATCCAAGGGATGGAGGGGTAGGAGTTGAACTAAAAAGGGGTGTGCTGTGGAACAGCTGGACTAAACAAGGCGTCTGGAGAGGAGTCCTTGTGTAGAACAGAAAGGTTAGTGAAAGTTGGATTCCAATTCTCTAATGTGGACCTCAGATAGAAGTATTGCGAAAGTATTTGTTGAGACTAATGGTCTGGTGCTAGAAACCAGTACATTAACCTCAAAGAAAATACCTTACTGGAAAATAGAGGAAAATAAATTTCACAATACAGGCAGAGGTCAGAAACCTAAAAGGCTAGAACTAATCCCAGAAGAAAAACTGGGAGAGTTTAATGAGGTTGGACTTTAGATGAGAAGCTAAAGCTTCTGTAGGCCAACGTTTGAAGCTCTTTGTCCTTGGAGCAGAAAAAGGCTCTAGGAAAGAGAGGAGATAAATCTGACTGGTTTGCAGAAAAAGGATGGGTCTTTGAGACCCCTCTATCCAAATGAAAGACAGAAAAACATTTGTAGTAGGCGGTGTAGCCTCCAATTTCTTGAAGATCGGGAATGTCTTCCCTAAGTGATGTCACTTAGGATGACTTTACATGGAGAGCTTCAAATGTGACGTAACCAGAAAGGTTACAGTAAAAGAAGGTAGTTTGTGACTACCATACAAATTGGTTGTCCATTTAAAATCCTATGGCATGCTGGAACAGCATTAATATAGACAGTAACAAATCTTTCAGAGTGAGATATACGTATTTATATACACACACACACACATATACCTATAAGAGACTCACTTAACTAGAAGGGGTAAGACCTGCTTGCAAAATATGGATAGAGAACCCCTTACTGGTTACACGTGGAAGAACCATGAAGGTGGTTACATGGAAACCAGTGGAATGTTCCTAGTCAGAAGGATAGGTCTAGATCTCTTTAAAATTCTAGACTTTGAATAACCAGAAGTGGAGATCTACGTGCAAAGAAAACCTTAGTCTTAAGACAACAAGTCTGGATCCTTCTATAACTTCAGTGTGGAGAAAAAGACGCAATAAAAGGGAATACCATATTTGCCCGTCTATGAGGGCAATATGAGTATAATGCGTTCTTTGTTCAACATAAGCTCCAATGAAGTATTAGGAATTAGAAGGAATGCACTAGACAAGGACAGACTGCAGTGAAAAGAAGTGCATCCCTGTTGGAGAAGTTCCACTGGAGATGTGGAACAACTCAGGGAATTAAGCAATTCTTTAAGCTTTCATGTGATCTCAACCCTGGTTCATTTTCCCTAAAAAGAACATTTTAAGGAAGATGGTAAAAGTAGGAAAAAACCCGGTCATGTGGGAGCATGAGTGGGCAAGCCTTTCAACCATCTGAAAGTTACCCACCAGGAATGGCTCTGACGCTCTCTGGCAAAGGCCCATAGTTGCAGAGCTTCTTGTAGAATTGCAGAGAGCATGTTGTAGGTTGCCCAGGTGAGATCTGGTTGTTTAATTACCAGTGTGCAACCTAAGCTATTCTGTGGAAGCCAAAGAATTGCAGATGGCTAAGAACAGCAGACAGACAGGTTGCCTGCAACGATAAACTGTCCAAGTAGGTTTTGGAACCTCTCTTGGAATAATGTGTTATTAAGGCAGCAGAAGAGGTTAGGTCCTATAGACTGGAAAAGGACCCAGAGACCGAACAGAAGTGATAACTCATTTATGGTCTGATAAGCTGTCTTAAAAGAAATATATGAAAGATTACAGAGGGGAGAAACTCTGTATGGAAATTATTTACTGGAGTAGGTATTAGGGACAATCCTATGGCTTAAAGGTAAGCCCTCCAGTCAAATAGTATCACTCTTAGATTGAAAATCTCAACTAAGAGGGATGGAAGCAATACAGAGTTAGAAAGACTTACAATTTGGTAAGTCCCTGAAAGGGTAAGCTCCCCTGCAGTGAAAAGTATACGATGTCCTCGCACAAGACAACTGCCAAGGCGAAGGGCATAACATACCTTATAAGTAGTTGTAACTCCTCTGTTTACTTTTAAAAGGAGAGGAGAAACGTGTTACCTGTAGGGTATGATTATCCTTAATAGCTCTAAGAGCTGAAAGGATAGATTGCTCTTAGCAAGAGAGTCATGCCTAAAGTGGAGGATTAAGGCAGTGTATCACTGACCTCTCAATAAGGATGAGAAGAACTGTAAATGCTTCTGTAGTTAAGTAGTGGTGGTTCTGAAACTCAACAGGAAAAAAGATTTAATGAATAAAAATCAAAAACCCTGCGACTGCTGAGTTTGCTGAGCCTGTTGAGACTTTGGTTTTCTTAGCCTGGTATGATGTTGCCCTTCTTTGGAAACATCTGCATGATGGGTAGAAGATGAATAAAACTTTTTCCCCCTAGGGGAATAAAGTTTGTTAGGAGATTTTTTACTAGCTGGGGTAGAGGAAAGTTTTGACAATCCTCTGAAAGCAACAATATCAGTGTTTAACTGATTAGCTTGAAATAAAGCATCCTTGTTAAAGAGATTTTCACCAGTACAAGGAGTATTTCCCAGCTTTTCTTGTACCCATTTGTCCAAGTCTGAAGCTTGGAGCCAGGTCATGCGTCGTTCTCCTATGGCTATAGCAGAAGTTCTGCTGATAGACTCAAAACAGTCCAGGGAAGCACGATTAAGGAATTTAGAGACATTTTGAGCATGACTGACTAATATGAAAAAGTCTGCTCTTTTATGTTCTTGAAGAAAAGGGTTCAAAAGCTTTAAGTTCTTTGTGACCTCTTCAAGAGATAATCCCATATAGAAAATATATGAGATAATTCTTGCTGAAAGCATGGATGCCTGGAAGCATCGACGTCCAAAGGCACCTAAAGTTCTAGACTCACGACCTAGCGTATAAGAAGAATGCTTCTTTGCACTCTTAATACACCTCATTGTTGATTCTACAAGAATAGAATGATGAGGGAGTCTTTTGAAAACCTGGAGAAGGTGGCACCTTGTACATGGAGTCAAGTGTCTTAGAATGTGGTGATACCGTTAAAGGAGTTTCCACATCCTTAAAAGTAGATCTTGTAAGATCTGATGCAAAGGAAGCATGATAACCTCCTTTGAAATCCAGGGGGATTGCAGGGTCTCTGAATCCCCCTGGCAAGGATTCTTTACCAGGTATAGAAATGGCAAGTAACTTTGCCAAATCAAGCAGAAAAGCTTGAAAAGAAATCTCCCCTGAGGCGGGCCCTCTAAAATGAGGGGTAAAGGCTAGACTTGTTGAAGATTTAGCCTTGGTACCGATAGATTCATCCCAGTCATCAGGATCGGAAGACCTGAAAGAATGAAGCATCGGATTTTCCTTAAAGCGATGTCTTCGGTACCACCTGAGGTCGGTACCGAGACGAGTCGGTACCGAATCATCCATGCTAGAGATTGATTCCAGGCTCAGCATCGAAGGAAGCGAGTCTGTTGAAGTAAGCATGGACGGTACCGACACCAATGTCGATACTGATACTGGAGCATCGAAGTAGCTGAGAGCGCTAGACTGCGATCCTCAGTGAGGAGTGTTTCATCCATCACCATAGCCGATGCCGGGGTGTCGGTACCGCTCGAAGCGGCCACAACCACTGAGCATGGCCCAGGTATATTCATTGAGGTAAGAACCCCAGGAACAACCTGAAGCCCCGTTAATGCTTTGGAGCCTGAAGACTCCAGCCGGGACTTTATTGCCAAAATGTCCTCGAGGGCAAGGCCAGAGCCATCTCGAAACTGGGAAGGAGATCTACCACGCGAGGACTGGCTAGTCCTTACAGACTTTTGTTTGGTTACCTGATCCTGTGGAGATATCGTAGCTGGTGACATCGAGTGCGATGTGAACCGGGTATTGACTTGTGCTCGATTCTGAAGATTTCTTCTATTTGAGCTCCAGCAGGAAAGACACTCCAGTGGGCGATGGTCAGGACCCAAACATTTTAGACACCAAGTATGGGTGTCACAAAAAATATCTGTACCGCCACACTTTGAGCAGTAGTGGCTGGCTTTTCCATAATGGAAAGATGGAGGCCTAGTGGCCTAGAACTGTCAGACACTAAACAGGAAAAATTTCTGAGGAAAAGAGAAATTCTTTAGAAAAAAGAAAAGCACCAGCGGTACCGGTGGCGTCGAGGGAAGGCAGATGCGACCACAAAAAACTAAGAATAAAAAGAAGAATTTTCTGCGGTGACAGGAATACGTCCTGCCAGCTCCGCGGAAAACTGATGAGAGGGAAGTGAATGGGCGGGAAGGCAGCGCGCATGTGCGTGGGATGCTCCCAAAGGCTTTCTTTTTGGACGCTGGGGAGCGTTCCCGCACAGGCTCCATCGGTACCGACGTACCCATATGTGAAGACTCATTCCTGCTTGTTCCTGGAGATAACCCCTTACCCTGGCACTTTTTACACGAAGAATCCAGTTTTCCCATGAGAGCATCTTGTGCTCCTTCCCGAGCTTGCCCACTTTCTCAACCGGCTTCCCGAAAAGGTTATCCCCACTGCAGGGAACATTGGCCAGCTTATCTTGAACCCACTGCTCCAGGTCAGAGGACTGGAGCCAAGCCAGCCACTGGGTGCTGATGCCCACCACTACCAACCTGCAGGCAGACTCAGTCATTGTACGTGGCTAACTTTCCCGCTGTTCCTCCTCCCCCATGGCACATCCACCCATCCCACCGCCCACACTATCCACCCCTGCACAACTTTATTCCTCCTCCATTTCCTCAAGGTTCGAAGGTAGGCAACAACCACCCTCTGTGAAGGGTCCACTTGTTCAGCTGAAGGACTCTGCTCAGCTGATCTGCTAGGATGTTGAGCTAGCTGGGCAGGAAGGTCACCCTGAGCTCCTCCTGTGATTCAGAGCAAACCATCACAGCCAGACCACTTCCCAACAGAGGAGGTATGAGCCTGTGCCACCGTTTGTTTACAGAAAACATCGCCACCTGGTTGTCGTCTGATCAAGACCACCAGATTCACTAGGTGTGCCTAGAAGGCATGGAGGGCAATTGCTATGGCCTGCAACTCAAAGAAGTTGATCTGGGGCAGGCTGTCCTGCTCGGACCACAAGCCTTGCGCCCGCAGGCCATCCAGATGAGCCTCCCATCCGAATTTGGAAGTGTCAGTTGTCAGTGTCCTGCAGGGGATCTGCTTGGAATGGGAGGCCCTAAAGCAGGTCGAGCGATTCAAACCACCAGCCAAAGGACTATACCAAGGGAGTGGTGACTGCCACCCTGTCCCAGAGGTGGCCTATTACCTGCTTCCATTGTGTGCAGAGTCCATTGCACATGCCCAACGGAGGGGCAGACCAAGGGGGTAATGGGTACAGTGGAGGGCATGTGACTGAGCACCTTTAGCATTCCCTGGGCTGTGGTGTTTTCAGTGGCTGGGATGGATCAGGATGTGTGTATAAACATCCTTCAGGTCTAAGGAGCATAGCCATTCTCCCTGCTGCTGAGATAGCAGCAGAGCTCCAAGGGAGAGCATCTTGAATTTCTCCCTTACCAGGAATCTGTTCAGGTCCCGCAGGTCTAGGATGAGCATAGCCAGTCTTCCCTGCTGGAGGTATGGCAGCAGAGTTCCAAGGGAGAGCATCTTGAATTTCGCCCTCATTAGGAATCTGTTCAGTCTCACAGGTCTAGGAACTAGGAAATATCAGAAGTAGAAGCCTTTGCCCCAGAAGTGTTTGGGCACTGGCTTTTCTGCAAGCTCTGTGAGGAGCAGAGCTTGGTGAAGGAGAGGCCCGAGAGATTCTTTGAGAGATTCTCCTGGAAAGTAAGAGGGTGGCATCTGTTGCAGGAGGAAGCGGTAACCTTCCCTGACAACTTGCTATACCCAGAAATTGGTGGGGATGAAGAACCACCTGTGGGCAAACTGAGCCAGATACCCCTCTATGGGCTGTAAGGGACCTCCTGGGGGGGGGGGGGGGAGGTCGTGCCCAAGGAGTCAACAACTTCCTCTGGGCTGGGCTGGGCTGGGGCCGGCACCTGGGCCTTGGGGGTCTTCTGCTTGCGGGGGCCGTGCCCTTGTCCCTTGTGCCGCTGGCCTTGCTGTAAAGCGGAGAAAGCATAGTTACTCACCTGTAACAGGTGATCTCCGGGAACAGCAGGAATTTAGTCTTCACATATGGGTATCGTCGGTACCGACGGAGCCTGCGTGGAAAGCTTTTGGGAGCATCCCACAGCGCCTGCGTGCTGCCTTCCCGCCTTTCCCAACTGCCTCTCTCCAGTTGAGTTTAAAAGCTGAGACAAAAAGAGAGAGAGAGAGAGAGAGAGGGAAAGAGATAGAGAGATACAACTCCCAGGGGAGATGGGTGGGTTGTGAAGACTAAATTCCTGCTGTTCCCGGAGATCAGCTGTTACAGGTGAG
Source organism: Ichthyophis bannanicus (assembly GCA_033557465.1). Classification (NCBI taxonomy): domain Eukaryota; kingdom Metazoa; phylum Chordata; class Amphibia; order Gymnophiona; family Ichthyophiidae; genus Ichthyophis; species Ichthyophis bannanicus. Next base: position 1,121,066,658 of record CM066031.1, on the reverse strand, counting down.
TAACTATGCTATCTCCACGAACAAGAAGGAATGTAGTCTTCACATATGGGGACTCCCTAGCTTTAGATGCCAGGGAGAGACCCCAGAGGTTGGGTGCCCTGTGAAAGGGCTCCACTTCCTCCCATGGATCTCTGGCATCCACCCAGGGATGGTGGGTAGGAGTTGATTAGGTATGGAACAGGGGTTGGAGAACAGCCTGACCAAACAAGGCATCCCGGCAGGAGTCCCTGTCCAAACAGTAATGGGCTGTAAAGGTATGAACCGAGGCCCAGGTAGCTGCTCGACAGATGTTGTCGATAGACACAGAGTGTAGATGAGCCATTGAAGCTGCCATCTCACATTGTGAGCTATGACATGGCCCTCCAGAGGAAGATTCTTACTCTGATAGGCAAAGGAAATACACTGAGCAATCCAGCTAGACAGTGTTCTCTTGGAGACTGGAAGTCCCAAATGAAAAGGATCAAAAGCAACAAAGAGCTGAGAGGACTTTCTATGTTGCTGTGTTCTTTGTAAGTAAAAGGCTAATGCTCTTTTACAGTCCAAAGTATGAAGATTCCTTTCTGCATTTGATGCATGAGGCCTTGGAAAGAACACAGGTAGGTAGACCGCTTGGTTTAGATGAAAATGCGAGACCACCTTTGGCATAAAGTGTGGATGAGTCCTAAGGACTACCTTGTCATGATGGAACCTTGTATAAGGTGGATCAGCCACCAGTGCTTGCAACTCACTGATGCGACGTGCTGATGTCATTGCAATGAGAAAGATAACCTTCCAAGAAAGTAATTTCAAGGAGGTAGTAGCTAAGGGTTCAAAAGGTGGCTTCATGAGCTGACCAAGAACCAAGTTTAAGTCCCATGCCACAGGTGGTGGCCTAATGGGAGGCTTAGTTAGCAGAAGGCCTCTCATAAATCTTGCTATAAGAGGATGGGAGGAAATAGGTTGTCCATTTAGGGGCTTAAAGGAAGCTGCAATGGCACTCAAATGGACTCTCACTGAGTTAGTCTTAAGTCCTGCATTGGATAAATGAAGGAGATACTCCAGTAGTGATTCCAGAGGTACTGCATGGGGGTTAAGACCCTTCTGCGAACACCATATGGTAAATCTTTTCCACTTGAAAGCATAAGAGTGTCTTGTGGAAGGCTTCCTGGAAGCATAAAGGATATCCTTTACCTGCTGAGGGAGGTTAAGATCATGGAGATCTAGGCCTTCAGCAACCAAGCCCTGAGATGCAGAGAATGGGGATTGGGATGCCATAACATTCCGTCCTCCTGAGATAGGAGATCTGGAGCAGACCCTAACCCCAGGGAGGGAGCTTGAGAGAGATGTAGAAGCAGAGGGTATCACACTTGCCGTGGCCAACGTGGAGCTATGAGGATCATATGGCCTCTGTCTCTCTGAAGCTTGAACAGGGTTTTGGGAATTAGGGGAATGGGTGGAAAGGCATACAGGAAGTCTTGACCCCAGTAAAGGAGGAAAGCATCCCTGGTCTGAGCCCCCTGAGCCGGAATTCTTGAACAGAACCGGGGAAGAGATCTATGTCTGAGGTCCCACAAATTTGAAAAATCTTGGCCACCTGGTCTGCATGCAGAGACCACTCGTGTGGAAGCAGAACTCGACTGAGTCTGTCCGCCCAAGAGTTTTGTATGCCTGGAAGATACACTGCCAGGAGACGAATCTGATGCTCTCTGGCGAGGGCCCATAGTCGCAAACTGTAGGGATGGACAGATAAAGGGATACCAGAATCCCCAATATGTAATTGAAGATGGATGAATTTCTTGATACAAAATGTGTTTAGAAGTTTGACTTCTCACCTACTTCCTTTTAAATAGAATAGGATGTCATGATCATGGGTTCTGTGTAATCGTCTTTAAAATAGATGGAACAGTGTTAACGCAAGCAAAAAGAACATAGGCTATGAACTGTGCAAGCATAAAGTTCATTGTACAGTCAGCTGGAAGTCCCTGCTGACACAACATAATTTTTGCAACTTTTGCAATTATAAATTTCATCTAATATACTGTAATCAGATCTTACTCTGTAAAAAGAACTTTGGCGACACCTTGTGTTATTTCATGGTTATAATAAATGACTGTTACTTCCTCTTTTTCTCTAATAAAAGGGAGCTTTTAGGAGGAGAACTTTGAATTCAATAAGCCTGGAATTATGCCTGTTCATAGTCCGCTTATTGTCTTCCCTCTGAGCTCAAAGAAAATAGCACTTTGTGTGTGTGTGATTGTGTTCTGTATTACTCTCTGTCTCTCACTGCTTGATGGACCAGAGACCTAAAGAGCCGTGGTATTGTGGTTAGATCATGGAGTTTTCTTCACAAAGCTTTGTTGCAAAGCGACAGAGAGCCTGTTCCCCCCCTGCTTGTTCACGTAGAACATGGCTACTTGATTGTCCGTATGAATGAGGACTGTCTTGGAGCTGAGCAGGGTATGGAACACTCGAAGAGCAAGGAAAATAGATCTGAGCTCCAAGAGATTGATATGTAGATGAGTCTCCTGTGGGGTCCAGGTGCCTTGGGTGGAGAGGTCTTGCAGATGAGCTCCCCAACCCATTGGAGAAGAATCTGTTGTGAGAGTTGCCTGTTGTAAGGGTTGTTGAAATGGGGACCCCAACAACAGGTTTTGAGTGGACTTCCACCATTGGAGGGACAAAACAAGGCGATTTGTGTTTGCTATTTTGTCTGACAGGCATCCTGATGCCTGGGTCCATTGAGTGGATAAAGTCCACTGGACTGCTCTCATATGGAGGCGAGCATAGGGAACCACATGCACCGTAGATGCCATGTGGCCTAGTAATTGTAGCATTTCTCGGGCAGTGAGATGAGGGTTTAGCACTGCTTGAGAAGCTAACTGCACCATGCGAAGGCAACGGACCTTGGGGAGATAGGCCCTTGCTTTTCTGGTATCCAGCGAAGCTCCTATGAACTCTAGAGACTGAGTGGGAGATAGAATGGATTTTGGGATGTTTATGACCAGACCCAAATATTGAAGGATACGCATTGTGCAGGATAGAGAAGTCCTGGCCTCTGACTCTGTTGGGGCTCGAATGAGCCAGTCGTCTAAGTAGGGGAAGACGAATATCCCTAGAGTGCGGAGAAATGCTGCTACCACAGCCATGCACTTCGTGAACACTCTTGGTGCTGAGGCCAGGCCAAAAGGAAGCATGCTGTATTGGTAGTGCTTTCCTTGAAAAAGGAACTTTGTGTGTTGGATGGATGAGAACATGGGTGTATGCATCCTTGAGATCTAGAGAACATAGCCAGTCCTGACTCTGAAGGTATGGCAGCAGAGTTCCTAGAGAAATCATTTTGAATTTCTCTTTGAACAGGAATTTGTTCAATTCTCTGAGGTCCAAAATAGGTCTGTATCCCCGTTTTCTTTGGGATAAGGAAATAGGGGGAGTAAACCCTGTACCCTGTTGATGGATGGGTACTTCTTCTATTGCCCCTTGGGCAAGAAGCGTGGTGACCTCTTGAACTAACAGGTTGATGAGAGAAGTGTGAGAATTGAACTGTCTTACCATTATGGGAGGGGGCATGCTCAAAAAATGATGGAAAGTGTCCAATGTTCTGCTGTTATTTCCCCCCATCTGGGGGCAAAGTGACACAACCTTCCTGGAATGGTGGAAGGCTCTGGTCCATTGAGAGCCAGGAAGGCTAAGTTCTCTAGCTGAAAGTCAAAGGCCTTGTGGAGGCTGAGACTGCTGGGACGGTTGAGGCTTAGCAGTCTTTGCTTTCCTTTGTTTGGGTGGTTGCTGACCCTTCCGGACAGGTTGACCTGCAGAACGTCCCTGCTGAGAATAAGCAGGATAAAACCTTTTCTTTTTGGAAAAGAATGGTTTCTTGAAAGATTTCTTTCTTGTAGGATCAGCTGTGGCCTTGGATAATCTACCCTTCTGGTTCCTTGCAACATAGTTTTATGACTCCTTGTAACATAGTTTTATATTTCCTTTTATGTTAATAACCCTCACATTGTTTTCCATTTAACCTAGTTATTATGTAACCTAGTTTATGTTCACCTAATATTTAATGTAATTCAATATTGCACTGTTCTGCTATATTGTTGTTTAAGTTCCTTGTTTTTTGCTCAACTAATGTTTAATGTAATTCAATATTGCACTGTTCTGCTATATTGTTGTTTAAGTTCCTTGTAAACCGCCCCTGATCTCTGGAAGGGGCGGTATAGAAAAGCACTCAAATAAATAAATAAATAAATAAAATAATCTATCCAAGGTGGAGTTGTCAGCATCCAACTCATTGGCCTTTTCTTGCCCATCTTTGCCAAACAGGTTCTCACCAGTACAAGGAGTATTTCCCAGTTTGTCTTGTACCCAGAGCTCCAGATCAGATGCCTGGAGCCAAGCAATTCTACATGCACCCATGGCAATGGCAGAGGTTCTGCTTATGCACTCAAAACAGTCAAAAGCTGCACGGTTGACAAATTTAGAAACATCCTGGGCATGCTTGACCAATGTGAAAAAGTCCGGCCTTCTATCTTCAGGAAGAAGAGGGCTCAAAACCTCTAAATCTCCTGTGACTTCCTTCAGGAACATTCCCATATATAAAATATAGGAACTGATCCTGGCAGAAAGCATGGAAGCTTGGAAGATACGACGTCCAAAAGCATCCAAAGTTCTGCACTCACGTCCTGGAGGATTAGAGGCATGTCTCTTTGCACTCCTGATCCTTCTCATAGCTGATTCCACTACAACAGAGTGGTGAGGAAGCCGAGTTTTCTGGAAACCAGGACAAGGAGGGATTCGATTCATAGTATCCAGTCTACAAGAGTGAGGAGAGGAGGTAAGAGGCGTCTCCCACATTCTTACCATGAGATCATGCAAGATCTCATGGATGGGTAGAGTAGCTGCCTCCTTAGGAGCTTTGGGAAATTGTAAAATTTCCAACTCCTTTGCTCTGTGCTGTGTTTCAGGAGCCACAGTAATGGACAGAGCTTGAGCCACCTCCCTGATGAAATCCTGAAAGGAAATGTCCTCTGGAGGAGACATCCTGCGTTTAGGGGAGGAAGGCTCCTCCGGGAGAAGTATTCCCGCATCGACAGAACTGTCAGAATCCTCTGAGGACTCTAAGTACCTTCTGTCCAGATGCTCTTGAAGTCGGTACCGGGGGGAATCGGTACCGGTGCATCGGTACCGGAAGGCATCGCATGACTGGGTGCCGGCAATGCGGATACCGAAGTCTATGTCGATGCTATCGGTATCGACACTGGTGCCGGAGTCGATGCCGGTTGAACTGTCTGACGCGGTTCCAAGGGTGTTGATGCCGCAAGGAGAGCCGCCAGACTGCGTTCAATAGCCAGGAACCTCTGGTCTATCGACGCTGCCAATGCCTGGGTGTCGGTACCGGAAAAAAACAGCCAGTACCCCAGAGCATGGCACCAGTAGTGCTGCCGAGGTCGAGGCCTCGAGAACATCCTGGAGCCCCAATAATGCTTTGGAAGCCGAAACCTCCCGCCGGGGCAGTTTTGCCGGTGCAGAATCCTTAAGGACAACGCCAGAGGCATCTCGATGCTTAGAGGGAGATCTACCCTTTGAGGACTGGCTAGACTTACGTTTAGTTACCTGAGATCCATGGGAGGAAGACGAAGCCCTGGAAGACGTCAATGCCATTGAGGCTGCATCAGAGGGAAACAGGGTACTGAGCTTGGCAGCTCGGTTCTGTCGACCTCTCTTGGACATCATGGCACAGGCCATACATTCCATGATGGAGTGGTCAGGACCTAAACATTTAAGACACCACTCATGGGTGTCAGTGACGGAGATGGTACCGCCACACTTGGTGCACTTTTTAAAACCCGAAGCGGGTTTTTTCAAAGTGGAAAAAAAAAGTACTAAGTATATATATATATATATATATTTATTTTAAGAAACGAAAGAAAGAAAGAAAGAAAGAAAGAACCGGCGGTACCGGTAAAGCGTCGAGGAAGGCAGATGTGACCACAAAAAAGAAGGGCAATAAGAAATATTTTCTGCGATGACAGGAACACGACCTGCTGGCTCTGCGGAAAACGAAGAACTGGAGAGAGGCAGTTGGGAAAGGTGGGAAGGCAGCACGCAGGCGCTGTGGGATGCTCCCAAAAGCTTTCTAATTGGACGCTGGGGAGCGTTCCCGCGCAGGCTCTGTCGGTACCGACGATACCCATATGGGAAGACTACATTCCTGCTTGTTCATGGAGATGACTTGGAACTGTGGGGCACTGCCAAAAAACCCCTTTTTCCTCAGGAAAAGGGGCTTCTTCCCTGGGCCCTTCTTACGGGGATGCACAGAAGTCTTTTTGGAGTCTGGTCCTTGTCAGAAACTCAGTCTCTATTTCAGCCGCTTTGTCTGCCATGGGTTTCCTTAAGAGATTCTCTCCGATATAGGGGATATCAATGAGTTAGTCCTGAACCCATTGCTCGAGGTCAGATGACTGCAGCCAGGCCTGGCATCAGACCCTGATGCCCGCAGCAGCTACTCTGGCTGAGGACTCAAAGCCGTCGTACGCTGCTCAAGATAAGAACTTTGAGCACTCCCTGACTGCTGATGCCAGTGACTTGAACCGCTGCAGAGGATCTCTCCCATCAAGGTAGCTCCTTGAGATGCACGCTGATGTACAATTGGTAGGACTGGACTCGGCATGCAAGCATCGAGCTCTGAAAGACCCTTTGACCGAGGGCATCGAGGGTCCAGGCCTCCCTACCAGGGGGCACTGAGAAATGGGTCTTTTGGCTTTTGAGTCTGCATATGGCAAACTCTACGACTATTGAGTTGTTTGGGAGTAGGGTTTTCTGTAACTCAGGACTTTGGCAGACTCGGTACATGGAGTTGAGCTGTCTGCTTACTATGGGCAGAGATGGCGGTGTTTCCCACATATGGAGGAGGCGCTCGAGGATCGGAGGGATGGGAACCATAAGGGCCTCCTCTGGAGGGGCCTCGTACTGGAGAATCCCTAGTTCCTCCATGCGGGGGTCCTCTTCTGCTTTGGTCTCGATGGCAAGTTCCTTAGCCATTCCACACAAAGCTGAGGAAGGCAACATCCTCGGGTGGGAAACGGCGCCGGGACCACAGGGGAGACGGGTCCGTGGGAACGTCTTGGTGACGTTAAGTGTCCAGGGACTGTTCAACCTCGGACTCCCAATCAGACTCAAAGTCCAAGGATGAGTGCGAGGCTCAGCAGTCGAGGCCTGGGCCCTGAGGCCCTCCAACTCCAGAGAATCTGTGGTCTGAGCCACGGACACCTGCTGGGGAGGACCAGTGCCCTGAGGAATAGGATCAAGATCGCAACCTCTGCTGATGTATTTCTTGAGGCTGGCAGTGCTTCAGGATTGGCTCGACTTCTGGGGAAACCCTCCATGTTGAGGGTCTGGTCATCAGGGTGGATGAACCGGAGATGAACGCCCACTGCTGGGACATGAGGGCAGAAACACTGCACTTTAAGGCTGCCATCCTAGTCTCCATGCCAGTTGGCTCTGCAGTCTTTGATGTGGGCCCGAGGGCTTCAGGCCTGGCGTCTGTTCTGTTGAAGGGGAGTCCTCAAAAAGGATGGCCTCGGGTGTCAGTTGCCAGCTACCGACGACTCCTTCCGGGACAACTTGTGAGGTCGCTCCCTCTCTGATCCCTCGGACTTGCGCCTGGAATGGCATTTCCCTGATTTCCTAGACCCATCCTCTGGAATGATCTTCAAGGGTTTTGACTTCTTGCATGCTACCTCCAGGGTTTTCCTTCAGAAGACTCGTGGCTGTGGGACTCCAAAGTGGCCCTGGCATCATGGAGCACCAAGGCACTGGAGGAGACTTTGTAGCACAGTGTCGCCAGAGACTTTGGCACAAAGTCAACTTGTGAAAAATCTTGATGACCTCTGTGCTCATTAATTTGCAAAGTTTGCAGTCCGAGTTGTCATGGTTCGGCCCAAGACAGCAGTCATGTGGATTGGTGAGGGACATCATCTTATCACATTTTTTGAAACCGCTGGAGGCCATCAGAAAAAGGGGGGCCCTGCCACCTGGACATGGGTCTGAGGCCTACGGCCAAAACAAGGTACAAAGCACCGATCAAGCGACACCTTGACAAAAAAAAAAGGATTAACCCAAGGAGCGACGCTGAGGCAAGCTGGCTCGGGGCGGGAAAGGAACCGATAAGCGTACTGTATAAAAACAAGACAAAAGGCACTTTTTCCAGGGGAAACTTGACAGACGTCCGAAGGGCTCCACGGAAAGCACAGTTACTTACCTGTAACAGGTGATCTCTGGGAACAGCAGGAATAAGTCTTCACATATGAGTATAGTTGGTACCGACGTAGCCTGCGCAGGAACGCTCCCCAGCGTCCAATAAGAAAGCTTTTGGGAGCATCCCACAGCGCCTGCGCGCTGCCTTCTCACCTTTCCCAACCGCCTCTCTCCAGTTCGAGTTTTAAAGCTGAGACAAAGAGAGAGAGAGGGAAGGAAAGATAGATAGAGAGATAAAACTCCTAGGGGAGGTGGGTGGGTTGTGAAGACTTATTCCTGCTGTTCCCAGAGATCACCTGTTACAGGTAAGTAACTGTGCTATCTCCAGGAACAAGCAGGAATGAGTCTTCACATATGGGGACTCCCTAGCTGCAGATGCCAGGGAGAGACCCCAGAGTTGTGTGTCCTTGAAAAGGGCTCCACCTCCCCCCATGGATCTCTGGCATCCAACCAGGGTAGGTGGGTAGGAGTTGATTAGGAATGAAAATGAGGCATCCCGGCGGGAGTCCTTGTCCAAACAGTAATGGGCTGTGAAGGTATGAACAGATTTGGTCGATGGACACAGAGTTTAGGTGAGCCATTGAGGCTGCCATGGCCCTCACATTATGAGCTGTGACATGGCCTTCCAGAGAAAGCACAGTTACTTACCTGTAACAGGTGATCTCTGGGAACAACAGGAATAAGTCTTCACATATGGGGTATGTCGGTACCGACGGAGCCTGCGCGGGAACGCTCCCCAGCTTCCCAAAAAGGAAAGCTTTTGGGAGCATCCCACAGCGCCTGCGCGCTGCCTTCCCGCCTTTCCTAACCAGCTCTCCTCAGTTTGAGTTTAAAGCTGAGACAATAGAGAGAGAGAGGAAAGGAAAGATAGAAAAGAGGTACAACTCCTAGGGGAGGTGGGAGGGTTGTGAAGACTTATTCCTGCTATTCCCAGAGATCACCTGTTACAGGTAAGTAACTGTGCTATCTCCAGGAACAAGCAGGAATGAGTCTTCACATATGGGGACTCCCTAGCTAAGATGCCTGGGAGATCCCCAAGGATATGATACCCTGGAAGGGTTCTACGTCCTCCTATGGATCTCAGGCATCCATCCAGGGAAGGAGGGTAGGAGCTGTTTAAGAATGGAACAGGCGTTTGAGGACAGCCTGACCAAACAAGGCATCCCGGCGGGAGTCCTTGTCCAAGTAGTAATGGGCTGTGAAGGTATGAACCGAGGCCCAGGTGGCTGCTCGACAGATCTGGTCGATGGACACAGAATTTAGATGAGCCATAGAGGTGGCCATGGCCCTCACATTATGAGCTGTGACATGGCACTCCAGAGAAAGGTTCTTACTCTGGTAGGCGAAAGAAATACACTGAGCAATCCAATTGGACAGTGTTCTCTTAGAGACTGGAAGTCCCAAGTGAGAAGGATCAAAAGCAACAAAAAGCTGTGAAGACTTTCTATGTTGCTGTGTCCTTTGTAAGTAAAAAGCAAGAGCTCTTTTACAATCCAGAGTATGAAGATTCTTCTCTGCACTAGATGCATGAGGAGCTGGAAAAAAGACAGGTAAATATACCTCTTGATTAAGATGAAAAGGTGAGACCACTTTAGGCATAAAGTGTGGATTTGTCCTAAGGACTACCTTATCATGATGGAACCTTGTATAAGGTGGATTAGCCACTAAGGCCTGCAGTTCATTGATGCGGCGAGCAGAAGTGACTGCAATGAGGAAAATAACCTTCCAGGAAAGAAATTTCAAGGAGGTAGTGGCTAAGGGTTCAAAAGGTGGCTTCATAAGCTGACCAAGAACCAAATTTAAGTCCCATGCCACCGGAGGAGGCCTAATGGGAGGTTTAGTTAAAGTTAGGCCTCTCATGAATCTTGCAATGAGAGGATGAGAGGAGATAGGTTGTCCATTGATGGGCTTAAGGGACGCTGCAATAGCACTCAAATGGACTCTTACTGAATTTGTCTTAAGTCCTGCATTGGAAAGATGCAGGAGATAGTCTAACAGAGAAGTTAAAGGTAGTGCTAGAGGGTCAAGACCCTTTTCAGCACACCAAATGGAAAATCTTTTCCACTTAAAAGCATAGGAACGCCTGGTGGAAGGTTTTCTGGAAGCATGGAGGATATCCTTCACTTGCTGAGAAAGATTCAAGCCTTGAAGGTCTAGGCCTTCAGTAACCAAGCTCTGAGGTGAAGGGACTTGGGGTTTGGGTGCCACAAAGTCCCTTCCTCCTGGGACAGAAGGTCTGGAGCAGCTCCCAAGTCCAGGGAGGGGGCTTGGGAGAGATGCAGAAGTAGAGGGTACCACACTTGGCGTGGCCAGCGTGGAGCTATGAGGATCATAGATCCTTGATCCCTCTGGAGATTGAATAGAGTCTTGGGAATCAAGGGAATGGGTGGAAAGGCATACAGGAAGCCCTGACCCCAATGAAGGAGGAAGGCATCCTTGGCCTGAACCCCCTGACACGGAATTCTGGAACAGAACCGGGGAAGTATGGCATTCCACGGACTTGCAAAGAGGTCTATGTCCGGGGTTCCCCATTCTTGGAAGATTCTGAGTACCTGATCCATATGCAGGGGACCATTCGTGTGGAAGCAGAACTCGACTGAGTCTGTCTGCCCAAGAGTTTTGGATTCTTGGGAGGTATACTGCCAGGAGATGGATTTGATGCTCTCTGGCGAAGGCCCATAATCTTAAAGCTTCGTTGCAAAGCGACAGAGAGCCAGTTCCTCCTTGCTTGTTTATGTAAAACATGGCTACTTGATTGTCCGTATGAATGAGGACTGTCTTGTAGCTGAGGAGGGTATGAAAGACCTTGAGAGCTAGAAAAACTGCTCGAAGTTCCAAGTGGTTGATATGAAGTGCCTTGAGTGGAGAGGTCTTGTAGATGAGCCTTGAGTGGAGAGGTCTTGTAGATGAGCTACTCAACCTGTTTGGGAGGTATCTGTTGTGAGGGTTGCTTGGGGCAACAACTGTTGGAAGGGGGACCCCAGCAACAGATTTTGAGTGGACATCCACCATTGGAGAGACCAAAAGAGAAGTTTGGAGGTTGCTATTTGGTCTGAGAGAGCTCCTGAAGCTTGAGTCCACTGGGTGGACAAAGTCCATTGAGCTGCTCTCATGTGTAGGCGAGCATAGGGTACCACATGTGGAAGCCATGTGGCCTAGCAGTTGTAGCATCTCCCAGGCAGTTAAGTGGTTCTTTGACTGAATCTGGGAGGCTAACTGCACTAGACGTTGGCAACGGGCCTGAGGAAGGTAAGCCCTTGCAGTGGTGGTATCCAACCAGGCCCCTATAAATTCCAGGGACTGAGTAGGGGTGAGCTGGGACTTTGGGAGGTTTACCACAAGTCCCAGATACTGCAGAATGCGCCTTGTGCAGTCCAGGGAAATCTGGGCCTCTGACTGAGATGGAGCTCGGATGAGCCAGTCGTCCAGGTATGGGAAGACAAATATTCTAAGAGTGCGTAGAAATGCAGCAACTATTGCCATGCATTTGGTGAACACTCTCGGAGCAGAGGCCAGACCAAAAGGAAGCACTCTGTATTGGTAATGTTTTTCTTGGAAAAGAAAACGTAGGAATCTTCTGTGAGATGGATGGATGAGGACATGTGTGTACGCATCCTTGAGATCTAGAGAACAAAGCCAATCCTGACTTTGAAGGTATGGAAGGAGAGTGCCCAGAGAAAGCATCTTGAACTTCTCCTTGCATAGAAATTTGTTCAATTCTCTGAGATCTAAGATGGGTCTGTATCCCCCTGTCTTCTTCGGAATGAGAAAATAGGGGGAGTAGAACCCTGACCCTTGTTGAAGAAGAGGAACTTCTTCACCTTCAAAGGAGTCAAAAGCTGCCCTGTTGGAAAACTTTGACATGTCTTGAGTATGCTTAAGCCAAATGAGGAATTCGTCCCTTTTATCTTCTGGAAGAAAAGGGAGGAAGCTGTGCAGTTTTTGTGCAACTTCTTTTAGAAACATACCCATGTAAAGGCTATATGAGTTGATTCTGGCAATAAGCATACTGGCTTGGAAGATTTTCCTACCAAAAGCATCCAAGGTCCTGCATTCTCTTCCTGGAGGAGCAGAAGAGTGTCTCTCTGTACTCTTTATCCTCTTCATAGCTGACTGCACCACAATGGAATGGTGAGGAAGCTGAGTTTTCTGAAATCCAGGACAAGGAGGGACACGGTACATAGTGTCCAATCTGCGAGAATGAGGAGAAAGAGTGAGAGGAGTCTCCCATAAATCAATCATGTGTTCATGAAGAATCTCATGACTTGGTAAGGTGACTGCCTCTCTAGGAGCCTTAGAGTATCCTAAAATATCTAATTTTTTTGCTCTAGGCTCTGATTCAGATGTTACTGAAATAGAAAGTCCTTCAGCTACTCCTTCTTATGAAGTCTTGAAAGGACAAGTCCTCTGGAGGAGACATTCTTCTTTTTGGAGAAGGCTCTTCAGGAAGGGCTATGGATACTTCAGGAGACTCATCTGATGAATCAGAATCACCAGAGAAATCGAAGTATCGCCTGTCAGGGTGCTCTTCTAATGCTCGATACGCGTATCAAGCGGTATCGACATCGGGCGTCCTCGGTACCAGATCGGTACCGAGAAATAGCCCTGGACAAGGAACTGCTGCAGCCGGTATCCTGGTCGATGTCGATGCAGTCGGTACCGGTATCGGCGCTGGTGCCGGTACCGGAGCCGATACAGACAACGTAGTTTGTTGTGGTACCATCAGCGTCGCAGCTTGAATGAAGGCCGTGATAGCCCGCTGCATGGACAGAACATTCTGATCCATCGACGCCATGAATGCCTGGAAATCAGTACCGGGAGATTGTGCCGGTACCCCAGAGCATTCTAACAGGTGATCGGTCGAGGCCGTGCCATCGATGTGAACCTGTAACCCCATAGGAGGAGTTTTGGAAGCCGGAGCTTCCTGCCGGGGTTGTTTTGCTGGTGCAGGTTCCTCGAGGGCAAGCCCGGAGGCATCTCGATGCTTAGAGGGAGATCTACCCTTCGAGGACCTGCTGGGTTTATGTTTGGTTACCTGAGATCCATCAGGAGAAGACCTGGAAGATGTCGATGCTACCGACGCTGCATCAGCGGGAAACAGCACATGGAGCTTAGCTGCTCGGTTCTGTAAACCCCGTTTAGACATTAGAGAGCAGGATGGACAATCCGGAATGGAGTGTTCAGGACCCAAACATTTAAGACACCATTCATGGGTATCTGTAACAGAAATAGTACCGCTACATTTAGTACATTTTTTGAACCCGGAGGCTGGTTTTTCCATGAAGGAAATTTTCTTGTGGGCCCTGAGGCCCAAGAAGAAAAATACACTAAGTGAGGAAAAATATATATATTTTTTTTTTTAAAGAAAGAAAGAAAAAGACCGGCAGTAACGGTCTGGAGTCGGGGAAGGCAGACACGCGACCAAAGAAAGAAAATAAAATAAAATAAAGAACTTCTTCAGCGGTGACAGGGCTCGACCTGCTGGCTCCGCGGCAAAGAAGAACTGAGGAGAGCTGGTTAGGAAAGGCGGGAAGGCAGCGCGCAGGCGCTGTGGGATGCTCCCAAAAGCTTTCCTTTTTGGGAAGCTGGGGAGCGTTCCCGCGCAGGCTCCATCGGTACCGACGTACCCCATATGTGAAGACTCATTCCTGCTTGTTCCTGGAGATAGGTTCCTACTCTGGTAGCGAATGAAATACACTGAGCAATCCAGTTGGACAGTGTTCTCTTAGAAACTGGAAGTCCTAAATGGGAAGGATCAAAAGCAACAAAGAGTTGAGAAGACTTTCTATGTTGCTGTGTTCTTTGTAAGTAAAAGGCGAGAGCTCTTTTACAATCCAAAGTATGAAGATTCCTCTCTGCACTTGATGCATGAGGTCCTGGAAAAAAGACAGGTAAGTATACCTCCTGGTTCAGATGGGCATAAAGTGTGGATTGGTCCTGAGGACTACCTTATCATGATGGAACCTTGTATAAGGAAGATTAGCCACCAAGGCTTGCAACTCATTGATGCGACGTGCTGAGGTGACTGCAATGAGAAAGATAACCTTCCAAGAAAGAAATTTCAAGGAGGTGGTGGCTAAAGGTTCAAAGGGTGGCTTCATAAGCTGGCCAAGAACTAGGTTTAAGTCCCATGCCACTGGAGGTGGTCTAATGGGAGGTTTAGTTAAAAGAAGGCCTCTCATGAATCTTGCTATAAGAGGATGAGAGGAAACAGGCTGTCCATTGAGAGGCTTGAGGGACGCTGCAATAGCACTCAAATGGACTCTTACCGAATTGGTTTTGAGGCCTGCATGGGAAAGATGCAGAAGATACTCTAGTAAAGAATTCAAAGGTATTGCAAGAGGGTTAAGACCTTCTCTGAACACCAAATGGTAAATCTTTTCCATTTGAAAGCATACGAACGTCTAGTGGAAGGCTTTCTAGAAGCATGAATATCATCTCTGACTTGCTGAGAGAGATGGAAAACTTGAAGGTCTAGGCCTTTAGCAACCAGGCCCTGAGATGGAGAGACTGGGGGTTTGGGTGCCACAACGTTCCGTCTTCCTGGGAGAGAAGATCTGGAGCAGAGCCCAACTCCAGGGACGGAGCTTGAGAGAGATGCAGAAGTAGAGGGTACCAAACTTGGCGTGGCCAAGGTGGTGCTATGAGGATCATAGAACCTCGGTCTCTCTGAAGCTTGAACAGTGTTTTGGGAATTATTGGAATGGGTGGAAAGGCATAAAGGAAGTCTTGACCCCAGTGAAGGAGGAAGGCATCCTTGGCCTGAACTCCCTGACACGGAATCCTGGAACAGAACCGGGGAAGTTTGGCATTCCACGGACTTGCAAATAGGTCTATGTCCGGGGTTCCCCAAATTCAAAAAATCCTGGCTACCTGGTCCCTGTGGAGGGACCATTCGTGTGGAAGCAGAACTCCACTGAGTCTGTCTGCCCAAGAGTTTTGAACGCCTGGAAGATATACTGCCATAAGATGAATCTGATGCTCTCTGGCAAAGGCCCACAGTCGCAAAGCTTCGTTGCAAAGCGACAGAGAGCCATCCCCTCCCTGCTTGTTTACATAGAACATGGCTACTTGATTGTCCGTGTGGATGAGGACTGTCCTGTAGCTGAGCAGGGAGTGGAACACTCTGAGAGCTAAGAAAATTGCTCTGAGTTCCAAGAGATTTATGTGTAGTGAAGTCTCCTGTGGAGACCAGATGCCCTGGGTGGAGAGATCTTGCAGATGAGCTCCCCAACCCATTGGAGAGGCATCTGTTGTAAGGGTTGCTTGGGGAAGTGACTGTTGAAAAGGGGACCCCCAGCAACAGGTTTTGAGAGGACTTCCACCACTGGAGAGACCAAAAAAGGCAACTGGAGTTTGCTATTTTGTCTTGACAGGCAACCTGATGCCATTGGGTGGACAAAGTCCATTGAGCTGCCCTCATGTGAAGGCGAGCATATGGAACCACATGCACAGTGGATGCCATGTGGCCTAAGAGTTGTAGCATTTCTCGAGCAGTTCTTTAACTGTATTTGGGAGGCTAACTGCACCAAGTGTAGGCAACGGGCCTGAGGAAGATAGGCCCTTGCAGTTATGGTATCCAAGCAAGCCCCTATAAACTCGAGGGACTGAGTAGGGGTGAGACTGGATTTTGGGATGTTTATTACTAGTCCCAAATACTGAAGGACACACATTGTGCAGGTTAGACAAGTCTTGGCCTCTGCTTGAGATGGAGCTCGAATGAGCCAGTCGTCCAGATATGGGAAGACGACTATTCCTAGAGTGCGTAGAAATGCAGCTACTACTGCCATGCATTTCGTGAACACCCTTGGTGCAGAGGCCAGACCAAAAGGAAGCACCCTGTATTGGTAGTGCTTTCCTTGAAAAAGGAACCTTCTGTGAGTTGGATGGATGAGGACATGGGTGTACGCATCCTTGAGATCTAGAGAACAAAGCCAGTCCTGACTCTGAAGGTATGGAAGCAGAGCACAGAGAGAAATCATCTTGAATTTCTCCTTGAATAGAAATTTGTTCAATTCTCTGAGATCTAAGATGGGTCTGTAGCCCCCTGTTTTCTTTGGAATAAGAAAATAAGGGGAGTAGAACCCTGTGCCTTGTTGAAGAAGAGGTACTTCTTCTATTGCCCCTTGGGCAAGAAGGATGGCAATCTCCTGACCTAGAAGGTTGAGGAGAGATGTTGGAGAATTGAACTGTTTCACCATGGTGTGGGGGGGGGGGGGGGGGAAGGCTTAATAAATGAAGCTTGTACTCCCTTATGATGGAGAGTGTCCATTGCTCTGCTGTGATTTGCTCCCATCTGGGAGCAAAGTAAGTCAACCTTCCTGGGATGGTAAGGGGCTCTGGTCCTTCCAGAGCTAGAAAGGCTAAGTTCTCTAGTAGCGAGTCAAAGGCCCTGAGGAGGCTGAGGCTGCTGGGCCGTGGAAGGTCTAGCTGCCTTTGACTTGGCCTGTTTAGGTGGTTGCTGACGCTTTGCAGCAAAACGACCTGCAGAAGATGCCTGCTGACCATAAGCAGGATAGTATCTTCCCTTTTTGGAAAAAGATGTCTTTTTAAACAATCTTTTCTTAACAGGAGCAGAGGTAGACTTTGAAAGTCGATCCATCTGAGTGGCCTTTGCTTGCCAATCCTTACCAAAAAGGTTTTCACCTGTACAAGGGAGATTTCCCAAATGATCTTGGACCCAGAGCTCCAAATCAGACGCTTGTAGCCAAGCAATTCTGCGTGCCCCTATGGCAATAGCCGAAGCTCTGCTTACACACTCAAAAGAGTCAAAGGCTGCACGGTTGGAAAATTTGGAGACATCTTGGGCATGTTTGAGCCAAGTGAGAAACTCCTCTCTTTTATCCTCTGAAATGAAAGGGGTTAAAGTCTGCAGATGATCTGTGACTTCTTTTAGAAACATTCCTATATAGAGACTATAGGAATTGATCCTAGCAGCTAGCATAGCAGCTTGGAAAACCCTTCGGCCAAAAGCATCCAGGGACCTGCATTCACGCCCTGGAGGATTAGATGAGTGTCTTTTTGCACTCTTTATCTTCTTCATGGCAGACTCTACCACAATAGAGTGGTGAGGAAGCTGAGTCTTGTGGAAGCCAGGACAAGGAGGGACACGATACATGGTGCCTAACCTGCGAGAGTGAGGAGAGGTGGTGAGAGGTGTCTCCCACATCCTCAACATGAGATCATAAAGAATCTCATGAACAGGTAAAATAGCTGCCTCCTTAGGAGCTTTAGGATATTGTAAAATATCCAACTCCTTGGCTCTGGGTTCTGACTCAGGGGCCACTGTGATAGAGAGGCCCCTAGCCACTTCCCTAACAAAGTCTTGAAAAGACAAGTCCTCTGGAGGAGACATTCTTCGTTTAGGTGAAGAAGACTCCTGAGAAAGAAGTATCGATGCTTCTACAGAACCCTCAGACTCATCAGAGTCCTCAGAGGAATCGAAGTATCGCCTGTCTGGATGCTCCTGTAAAGCCCGATAACCGTATCGAGTGGGATCGACATTGGGAGTAATCGGTACCAGTTCTGTACCGATGGGCATCATAGGACAGGGTACCGTTGCAGTCGAC
The DNA here is from genome assembly GCA_033557465.1 of Ichthyophis bannanicus. Lineage (NCBI taxonomy): Eukaryota > Metazoa > Chordata > Amphibia > Gymnophiona > Ichthyophiidae > Ichthyophis > Ichthyophis bannanicus. Next base: position 1,121,048,860 of record CM066031.1, on the reverse strand, counting down.
ACCAAAGCCGATGTCGATGCAATCGGTGCCGGTACCGGTACCGGTACCAGCAACACGGATTGTTGCGGTACTGGAGGCGTCGCAGCCTGTATGAAAGCCGTTAAGGTGCGCTGCATGGTCAGAATCTTCTGATCTATCGACGCCACCAGAGTCTGGATGTCAGTACCAGTGGGAGCCACCGGTACCCCAGAACACGGCAACAGGTGATTTGTCGAGGCCGAGCCATCGATGTCAACCTGTGACCCCATAGATAATGCTTTGGAAGCCGGAGCTTCCCGCCAAGGTAATTTTGCCGGTGCGGAATCCTCGAGGGCAAGCCCGGAGGCATCTCGATGCTTGGAGGGAGATCTACCCTTCGAGGACCGGCCAGATTTATGCTTGGTTATCTGAGATCCATGAGAGGAAGAGGAGGCCCTGGAAGACGTCGATGCTACCGAAGCTGCATCAGAGGGAAACGGGGTACTGAGCATGGCTGCTCGGTTCTGCCGACCTCTCTTAGACATGGTACAGGACATACAATCTGTGATGGAATGGTCAGGTCCCAAACACTTTAGACACCAGTCATGGGTGTCGGTGACAGAAATAGTACCGGCACATTTTGTGCATTTTTTAAACCCAGAAGCGGGCTTCTCCATGAGGAAAATATTTTTAGGCCTAGGGCCCAAAAGAATAAAGAAAAAATAAAGAACTTCTTCTGCGGTGACAGGAACACGACCTGCTGGCTCCGCGGGAAAGAAGAACTGGAGAGAGGCAGTTGGGAAAGGCGGGAAGGCAGCACGCAGGTGCTGTGGGATGCTCCCAAAAGCTTTCTTATTGGACGCTGGGGAGCGTTCCCGCGCAGGCTCCGTCGATACCGACGATACCCATATGTGAAGACTCATTTCTGCTTGTTCCTGGAGATAAAATGAGACTGAGGCAAGATGGCACTCTTGGGCGGGAAGGGGCCCACAGGTGCGTGGTGCATCTCCCAAAGGCTTTCTTTGAAAGCTGGGGAGATGCTTCCACAAGGGCTCTGTTGGTGCCGATGTCACCCATATGTGAGGACTGACTTCCTGCTTGTTCCCGGAGAACTTATGTTATGTTCTTATGATGCTGGCAAAAAATAGCACTTGGAATCGAAGCCTAACCAGGGGCAAAAAACTGCAGCCATGGTTTAAACACAAACCCCCCAAAAACTAGGGGCTGAAGCTGCCTCGAGCTGAGAACTATGGCGGCAAAAGGAACCCCCCCCCCCCACAAAAATCTCTCGCTGAAATGCTGTAGCAAACAGGAGTTCCAAAAAGGGAATGCCACGGTCTGTCAGGCCAACTGGGAAAACCCTATTAGGGAGGCTCAGATGCCCACACAGAAATTTGGAGGCCTGACTGAGGAAGGCTTTTTTTTTTTTTTTAATTGAAGCTGCTTTATTTAAAGCAGCTGAGATACAATTTAACTCCCATTAAAGTCAATAGGGAATTTTTTTTTGAACAAAAAGCAACAAAGGGTGAAGATTAGTTAAGGACAGCAAAAAGGAAGGTGGTCCCTTGGGGTTCTCTTGCTCCTCTTTCATCCCACTAGTGCTAACATAAGCTTTCCTACACTCTGGAGCTGCTGGGTCTTTCAGGATTCAATCCAAGATTCTACACCACGGTGCAAGCAAGGATAGTTGGACTCAATCCAAGGTATCTGCACCGAAGCATGGGTGAGGACAATCAAGCTTATCTTCATTGCTGTACTAGAAAGAGGGAAAGAGAAATCTATTTGCACTGGCATGATATGCAGACCTACCTCACAGGAGGAAGAGGTGGATGGAGAGTTAACTGTAGACATACGCAGCATTGCTAGGAAAGGAGAAGTGATACTGATAGGGTATTTCAATATGCCAGATGTTGATTGGCACATTCCGGATGCAGTATCATCTAGAAGTAAGGAGATCCTGGATTCTCTACAGGGAGAACTATTCAGGCAATTGGTAACAGACCCAACTTGTGAAGGGGCCATACTGGACTTAGTGCTTACCAATGGTGAAAATGTTTCTAGTGGGAGATCATTTTGCATACAGTGATCACCAGATGGTGTGGTTCAGTATTATGACTAGGACTGTTAGAATCCATTCAAAAGCAAGGGTCTTAGACTTTAAAAAAACTAACTTTGCCAAGATGGGCCAATACCTCAGGGAGTCATTAGCAGGATGGGAACAGCTGGGGGATGTAGAAAAACAGTGGGCAAAACTGAAAGGGAACATTTTAAGAGAAACCAATCTTTTTGTTAAAATGGTAAATAAAGGTAAAAGGAAAAGGAGACCGCTATGGTTTTCGAAAGAAGCAGCTAAAAAGGTGAAGAAAAAGAGGGAGGTCTTCATGAAATACACGAGATCACAGAGAAAGGAAGACGGGCATCTATATTTGGAAAAACTCAGAAGCTAGCAAAGTAGTCAGGAAAGCAAAGATTCAAAAAGAGGAGGAAATAGCCAAGGCAATAAAATGGGGGGATAAGACATTTTTCAGATGTGTATAGTGAGAAGAGTAAGGGCAAAAGTGGTATTGTCAGATTCAAGGGTGAAGGGGAGGAATATGTAGAAGCTGAGGAGGATAAAGCGGAATTGTTTAACAAATACTTCTGATCTGTGTTCACAGATGAAGAATCAGGGGCAGGACCTCAGAAAACACCCACAAACAAGAACAGAAGCAAGGGGCATCTTGAACAATTTTCAGAAGACTGTTCGTGAGAAACTAGCTAAACAAAGTAAACAAAGCGATAGGACCGGATGGGATACATCCTAGAATACCGAGGGAACTTGGGGACGTTCTAGCAGCTCCACTGACTGACCTTTTCAATGCCTCCTTAGAGTCGGGAGTGGTGCCAAAGGACTGGAGAGAGGCTCATGTGGTGCCTTTACACAAAAGCGGATGTGGTTGAAAACTACAGGCCGGTTAGTTTAACTTTGGTGGTGAGTAAATTATTGGAAACGCTGCTGAAAGAGAAAATAGTGAGGTTTCTGGAGTTCAGCGGATTACAAGATCTGAGGCAGCATGAATTCACCAGAGGCAGGTCTTGTCAGACAAATCTGATTGATTTCTTTGACTGGGTGACCAAGAGAGAGCCCTAGATGTGGTGTATTTAGATTTCAGTAAAGCCTTTGACACCACTCCTCACAGGCAACTTATAAACAAATTAAGCACCCTAGGGATGGTCCCTAAAGTTACTGGGGTTAGAAACTGGTTGAGTGGGAGGCGACAAAGGGTACAAGTAAATGGAGCTCACTCTGAGGAGGAGGTGGCTACCAGTGGTGTGCCCCAGGGATCTGTCCTTGGTCCGATTCTTTTTAATATCTTTGTTAATGATATAGCGGAAGGACTGTCAGATAAGGTTTGCCTCTCTGCGGATGATACCAAAATCTGCAATACAGTAGACACCCAGGAAGGTGTAGATAACATAAGGAGGGATCTAGCTAAGCTTGAAGAATGGTCTAGAATTTGGCAGCTGAGATTTAATGTTAAAAACTGCAAGGTCATGCATTTGGGCTGCAGCAATCCAAGGGAGCAATACAGTATAGGGGGTGAAGTACTTTTGTCCACTAAAGAGCGGGACCTAGGTGATTGTGTCTGATCTTAAAGTAGCTAAACAGGTAGAAAAGGCGATGGCAAAAGCTAGAAAGATGCTTGGATGCATAGGGAGAGGAATGGCCAGCAGAAGAAAGGAGGTGATAGTGCCTCTGTATAAGTCTTTGGTGCAACCTTATTTGGAGTACTGTGTGCAATTCTGGAGAGCGCACCTTCAAAAGGATATAAACAGGCTGGAGTCGGTACAGAGGGTGACTACTAAAATGGTTAGTGGTCTTCATTATAAAGCATATGAGGACAGACTTAAGGATCTTAATATGTAAACCTTAGAGCAGGGGTGGGCAATTCCGGCCCTCGTGCACCACAATCCAGCTTGGTTTTCATGATGTCCCTAATAAATATTCATGAGAACTATTTGCATCCACTACCTTCCATTGTATGGAAAGAGGTCCATGAATATTCATTAGGGACATCATGAAAACCAGGCTGGATTGTGGTGCACGAGGGCCAGAATTGCCCACCCCTGCCTTAGAGGAAAGGCTGTATAGAAATGATATGATAAAGACGTTTAAATACCTCCGTGGCATAAATGCACAGGAGACGACCCTCTTTCGATTGAAAGCAAGCTCTGCTACAAGGGGACATGGGATGAGGGTGAAAGGGGATAGATTCAGGAGTGATATGCAGAAATATTTCTTTACGGAAAGAGTGGTGGATCCGTGGAATAGTCTCCCAGTGGAGGTGGTAGAGATGAGGACAATATCTTCAAAGCATGGGACAAACACACAGGATCTCTAAAGGGAAAAAGGGGACGGCTTCAGTGGTTGATATGGAAGAACAGACTAGATAGGCCATGTGGTCTTTTTCTGTCATCATGTTTCTATCTGATCCTCATGATTCTTCGCATAGTGCCTGCAATGTGTGTTAATAGGGCTTACTGGGCACTTGCCCTAGGCCAGACAGCATCTCTAGCCGACAACAGTCCTCCATGTGAATCTCCAAGGTGCAGGTGAGCAGCTAATAGTGGCTATCCCCATACTGGGGTGTACTTCAACCGTGGCACTGTAGCACATATCCAGTGAGAACACTCACAGTAGCTGACGAGGAAGTGACATGTGTATTGCAGGCAATGCCCCTATCTCCAAACACGCTGCTCGCTCACCAAGTCCACAAATGCTCCATACATGCAGCCCAGATGCACAGCTCAAATGTGCAGATCAAATGCACAGCTAGAAGAGCAGAACAAATGTGCTGCTTAAACAGGTAAATGCACATGTAGCTAGTACATGACGACACAGGCCTAACACATGTGCAGCCGTGAAAACAAATTCAGAGACAAGTACCAAGATGCCTGCCAGACCTGACAACAGAACTATGCAGAATGGACGAAGTTGGATCCCTATGACACTGGTTGCAGGGATACAGGCAGTGGAATCCAAATAAGACTGTATTTGCCCCCAGGGAGCCTAGGCAGACAAGCCATGGGCTCCAGGACACTCCCCTGTGATCAGATCTCCTGGCACTTACCTTTCTCTTGCTTCTGGACAAATAGTCCGGGGGAGGAGGGCTGGGGGAGGGAAGCCAAAGTGCTTGAGGCTGGGTGAAAACAAGGGCCTTGATCCAACAGAATCCTTGCTGCTCAACTGGTCTATAATACTGACTGGGGGCAGAACCTTTTTACCCCCTCCACATGGGAAACACCAATGGGGTATCCAAGGTACCCCCTTAAGACATCTGCTAGAGATCTACTAGGAAAGAACCCCTTCGATCGGCTACTCAGGAGTTAATTTTAAACCAAGTTGCATCAGAAAAGCATCCAACATCTGCTGGAGAGAGAAATATTGGAGTGTGCCCCTAGCTACATCAATGTTAGTAGCAGTGATATCACTGGAAGCTTTAGTTTTCTCCGTTTTCACATGTGCTGGTAGGGAAATGCAACCCATTTGCTTAGACTGGTCTAGCAGGACGATCTGTTTCCTATACAGGAAAGCCCAAAGACGAGTTACATGAAGGAGCTTAGTTAAAATATACTGACTAGAAAGAGCTAAAGCACCAACTTTATAGAGGAGGAAAGTCTGCTTTCTATCTTTTTCTCTATCTCTATCTGCTTGAGGGAGCATAAGTCACTTGTCTGGACTGATCTGGTAAGCCTCAAGGAAAGGAAATTAAAACATGAGTTTAAATTTCAACTCATCATAGTTGACTTTATATTGTATATTTATTGTGAGGCATTCTGGACAGAGCAGCATATAAAGCCCAAAAATTAATACAGCAACATTTCAACTTTATATGATGCCCAGATGATCCATCCACATTTTTGGCTATGAAAATGTAAACAAAAGAATTAAGATTTGGGTGCACACAATTCTTGCAACATCTTCAAATTTATGTTCATTGGTGCACTTGCAATATAGACTTGTTTTATTCTAGTTAGAAAGCATGAAATGCACAATAATAAACGGAAAATAAACAGCTGCCATCTTGACAATAACTTGTTATACAGTTATATACTATCATTATCCTTTATGCTTATGCTGCCACTTGCTAGTAGCTGCTAAACTGTAGTATTTATGGGTATGTTCTTTCTAGTACTGAAACTTGTATCCCGGTTTCTAATCAAGAACTGACTAAATTCCATCCATCAATTAATCTTATCTTTTTTATTACTAGGAATTCTGAGGGACTTGCAGTTCTCACCTGCCTCTCTCCAGAGCTTTCAGAAATATATTTTTTTTTACACAGCAATTCAGCAAGGACTGTTCATTTCAGACTGACTGCTAACATTTGCTCTATTCAATCTGCCACAAAATTGTACTTTTACAGTTCCTACATCGTCTTCCATAAAGGGTGTGGAAATAAAGAAGGTGACATTTTACTTATCAGATGTCCTTTCCTTGAATCCTGCTAGATCATTCCAGACAAGTAGGCTGTGTCCCCCTACCAGCAGATGTGGAGACAGAGGAAATGTCTATAGGCTTTTTTATGGTATCAGGCCATATCAGCCAGAACCACAAGAGGGAGCCTTCAAGTAAGAATCATATCAAAACATGGTGAGAAACTTCAGAATTCACCTAAGCTGGTGAATGCAACACCGTTAAGAATATAACCAACAGAAGGCTTGTCAGAAGAGCATAAGCTCGCAGAGTCAACCAGAGAATAGCAGACCAAGAAGTTATCCAGGGCAGGTCCTGGACTAGTCTAGCAGGACTCAAGGAAAGGAACCCTGCATGACAAGGCTTGCAGCTCGAAGCTCTGTCTTGCTGAATATATAGCAACTAGCCCCCTTTAAGGGCTCAAAAAGCTACATCCTCAAGGCCCGGAGCAACAAGTAAACACAGGTGGAGACGCAGATTATGTACCCCCTAGACAAAATGGGGGGGGGGGGGATCAGGATTAAAGGCAAGAGACTGCCCCCTTCACTGGCCTCCTGAAAAGGAAGGCTGCCACCTGACCCTTCAGGGAACAAACAGGAAGGCCTCTGTACAGCCCTCCTGAAGAAAGGCAACTGAGAAAAGTAAGTCTGCCGTCTCAGGTCTAGCCTAATTCCAACAGCCCAACTCTCAAGACACCAGAATGTGCCCATAGACCATGCTGGAAAATCTTTTCCTAGCCTTAAGGAATGTGAAATCAAAGTGGGAGACTATCCTGTATGCGCTAAGAGGGAGCTCTCAAGCACCAAGCCGTAAACGAGAATTGAGCCAGGTCATCAGAAGAACTGGTCCTTGTCTTAACGGTCCCTGAGCTGGGGCTAATCACTGAGGACCATGGTCTCTGTGGCACCACCAGGAACATCCAGACCCAATGCTGCTCTGTGTCAAAACACACAATCCACCAGCGACCACAGAGGAAACATGCACAGCAGGTCAAACATTGGCCAGGACTGAACTAGGGCATCAACATCCTCAGAGAGTCTGTCTCTGCAGAAATGTAAGATGTGGTCAGCTTTGTCACTGGACCGAGTCGCCATCAGATGCATCTCGGTATGACCCCAGCTGTGTAGAATCTGCTGATGGGCCATTTTGACTCTGTTCCTACTCTCCAGAATTGAGAGCACATTATCTGAGAAGACTGCCACTATGTGGTCGACTCCAGCAATAAGATGCGTTGATAAAACTACCAGGCAACTCTCCATCCAGGAGAGCCATCTCCCAGGGCACTCTGGCACTTTTTGTGTCCAGTTGCCAACTGACGTACACCACTGCCATGGTCTCATCCAAGAAAAACCCAGCCCACTTTGCCCTTGACCAGGGTCCGGCAGTGCAGGAAGGCCAAACAATGGCCCTCGCCCTGAAGTGGTTGACGGCTCATGGCTGTTCCAATAGCCCTGAGCTGTTCAGTTCTCACAACAAACTTCCTAGCCAAACCAGCTGGCATCCAATAGCAGAAGCCACCCATGATCATACAATGGCATACAGTTTTTCTCAGATTCTGAAGACTGGAGTCCACCTCCGGATGGAGGACCATCTGACCTCAAACTCTAGAGAGATGGGGAACACCAAACAAGCAGGAACTTTCAAAGAGATCTCATACAAGCTTGTGCCCCAGGCCACAGGTATAGCGCTGCTGTCATCAAGCCAAGAAGCTGAAGAGAATCCAAATTCTGGGAGTCTGCCAACTGCACCAGCAGCTTGTTCCACCTTTCTACTAGCAGGAAGACACTGCCTAACCTAGCTTTGCAGACTCTCCCAGGCATTCCAGAGGACTCCACACTGCTCTTCCTCAATCACTCAACTAAGATTCTTTAGGAACGGCACTACTTGAGCCAAACCCCAATTCGCTTCCAACTGATCCAGTATTCCAGATATTGGTGTACCCAGATCCCCATGTGCTTCAACATGGAAGCTGCCACCACCATCATCACTCCTGAGAACACCCTTGAGGCAGTGGTGAGTCCTAAGGTGAGAGCAACGAACTGAATTGAGCTAGGAACAGCAAAACAGACAGCGCAGTCGATTTTCCTAAATAGGGACATGGTAGTAAGCCTCGTCCAAGATCAGAGGTGCAAGGAAATCTCTGCAGCTAACCGTCTGAAACACTGACCAAAGAAATTCCCACAAAAGTGAAAAGGTGCACAGGCAAGTGTTGACTCTCTTGATGTTGAGAACATGCCAAGAGCCTTCTTTCCAGGCAGCACACAGAAATGGAGCATCTACCCTGGGGCCCAGGACCACAGCCCCTAGGACAGAAGAGTCTTCCAGAGTACATTGAACTGCTTTTCTGCTGGCCGTAGAGCTGCAAGGAGACACAAAGCAGCCCAGAACGGCGACTAGAGCACAGCAACCCCCAGTGACCACAGCTCACTCCCAGAATGTGGCCTCTGGCTATAATCTGGTCAGGACGCAACACCTCATTGGGTATTAGAGCCCTGGGTCCTCATGTCCATGAAAGGGCTGAATCAGAGACTGGAACCCAGAAGGGTAGAAAAGACGACTTGCAGGGGAGGTAACAACTGGAGTCCGAATAGCACAAGCACAGAACACAGGTGTACTCCAACTGGAACATGCCTCGGGGGAGGGGGGGTGTAATTTTCTCTTTGGGCTTATCCTTCAGGATGTGATGAGGCATGCACTCACCCAAGTCCTTACACATCTTATCCAAATCCACCCATACAAGAGTCTGCATTTAAGAGACAGCTGAGATAACTGGGACATGAAGGATCAACTGTCACTCAAGAGTGGAACCATATCCAACATCACACCACAATCAACAGAAAAATGTCTTTAGCCACCCCATGAATGAGATTATATATAGCCTCCAACAAGAAAGGCTCTAGCCAGCTTCATGAGGGATATTATATTCTCCTATGTAAGGGATTGAAACCACCGGAGAAAATCTGAAGACATCAGGTCCACACACGCTGTCAACTGAAGGATAAGAGCAGAGGCTGCAAAATGACTCCTTAAGATAGTGTCCATCTTGCAATCCCAGGATCCTTCAGTGACATTCTGCCCTCCACCGGAATGGCAACCCGATTTGTAGCTGCTGTAACCTGGGCATCCACACTCAGTGGGTTAAACCACTTGGCACGATTCTCTTGTGACAGGGTAAAGACCTCCTGCAAACTATTGGCAACATCACTGGGGAATCTGGCAGGGCTCACTCCAAGTGTATTATGGTCTTAATCTCCGGAGGGAAAGCCATCTTGTACTTCCAAAGCCCCTGCCACAGGGGGTGAACAATGGTTCAGGGTGGAAGACACTGAGCAACCAGGGCCGCCAAGCCGACCTTCCTGAATATGGGAATAACTTCAGATTGTTTGTGCACAGTGAAATGAGATAACCATTTGTTCACCAGAGCAGAATGTGCCCCCGCAACATCGGAACTGAACACAAAGGCCAACCAATCTGAAACGCCAACTACCGCTGAGTGCTTAGAAGGTGGATAGTGAGCCAGGTCGACTCGTCTGTCCTCCGAGAGCGCAGAAAAATCTGAGAGAACCTGTAAGTTCTACAGTCTATGTTGCCATGTCAGAAGCCTAAGTTTGCTGCAGAACGACGAACTCCAGGGAACACAGCCCAGGACCTCTCCACTGACCAAATGACCCCCACCACAGGGGTGAGCAGCAGGAGACTATTCCTTCTGCAAAGAGAAAAATGCACTAAAACTGTTAAAGTTGGTGATCATCCTTCTCCAGGGCCACGCCTGTTGTCAACGATTATGCAGAAGACAAGGCTAGAGCACTTCATCTTCTGGCAGCACAGGGAGAGACGGACCTCCTGAGTGTGTGCCCGAAGCATCCATGCAAGCAGAACACAGAAACATAGAAAAATGACAACAGAAAAAGACCACATGGCCTATCTAGTCTGTCCTTCCATATCAACTACAACAGTCCCCTTTTTTCCTTTAGAGATTCTCTGTGTTTGTCCCATGCTTTTTTGAATTCAGATACTGTCCTCATCTCTACCACCTCCACTGGGAGGCTTTTCCACGGATCCACCACTCTTTCTGTAAAGAAATATTTCCGCATATCGCTCCTGAATCTATCCCCTTTCACCCTCATTCCATGTCCCCTTGTAGCAGACTTGCTTTCAATAGAAAGAGGGTCTCTGTGCATTTATGCCACTGAGGTATTTAAACGCCTCAAACATATCACTTCTATACAGCCTTCCCTCTAAGGTGTACATATTAAGATCCTTAAGTCTGTCTTCATATGCTTTATAATGAAGACCACTAATCATGTCAGCAACCACCCTCTGTAATGACTCCATCCAGAATCCAGCCACGAGGCTCTCTGCCTTTTGCAGACCAGGCAGCGCTTCTTTAAAAGGTAGCATAAGCACTCTCCACCACCAGTTAGGTAATAGGCCGAGAACATGATTAGGCAGCATGCTGCACTGCATGCCGAATCTGCATGGTAGGGCCACATGAGCTAGCACTGTGCAGAAAGGAACCCGTGCATGCGCGCACAGATACTACACAGACAAGCTGTGCACACTGAAGCCGCACACTGGGAAGGCATGGAATGGGCACGGCAAAGTACAGGAAGCACAAACACGCACAGTTAGTCGAGGTAGGAAAACACCTGCACCAATTCCAATGGATGCCCTGCGTGGCCTAAGCCAGACTTAGTGCCCCAGCAAAGGATGATGGGAGCCTCCCATAAGACAATAGACAGCTTTAGCCTTTAGTACTAACTCCCGGGAAGCCTACGGCAGATGAAAACCATGCCAAGTTCAGTGCTACTTCCCGGTTGCAGGATGTGCAGTCTCCTACCCCTGAAGAGTCCTCTTCAATCTTCAGGGGAGAGCAAGGGGAAGCGAAAGGAGGAGGAGAGAGGGAGCAATGAGGTTGTGTGAAGCATGAAGAATCCTTTTAAATTCCTTTCCCAAACTTCGGGTTGCTCAACATGTCTCTAACAAGGGGCAGGGAGCTGAACCAATTTCCCTCTTCCTATGGCAACCAAAAAGGGCATAGGTTTAAGGGTGACCCTAGTGGAGCATCCCGCATCATGCTCTAGTGAGAAATACACCAACAAGGATGGCTGCTCACACGTGAATCAATCTTTCCTCATATTCTTCCTTAAATCTTTTCAGATTCTCGAAGAGCTGAAACCAGGCATTCACCATCTACTGGAGACAGAGAATTACTGAAGGCTCCCCTCTGGTGGTTCTGGCTGATAGGGCATGATGTTATAAAGAAGCCTATGGAAGTTTCCTCTGTCTCCACATCTGCTGGTAGGGGACACAATCCACTTGTCTGGACTGGTCTAGCAGGACGATATGGAAGGGAGTGTGTCTTATATACACAGCTGAATTTGGATTTGGCTCTGTTTAGCTGCATATGCCATTACATACAGTAGCTAGCAGAAAGCGTAGTTACTCACCTGTAACAGGTGATCTCCGGGAACAGCAGGAATTTAGTCTTCACATATGGGGTATCGTCGGTACCGACGGAGCCCGCGCAGGAACGCTCCCCTGCGTCCAATAGGAAAGCTTTTGGGAGCATCCCACAGCGCATGCGTGCTGCCTTCCTGCCTCTGTACCTCTCTCACTTCAGTTGAGTTTATAGCTGAGACCAAAGGAGAGAAACAGAAAGAGAGAGATAGGGAACTCCTAGGGGAGGTGGGTGGGTTGTGAAGACTAAATTCCTGCTGTTCCCGGAAATCACCTGTTACAGGTGAGTAACTACGCTATCTCCAGGAACAAGCAGGAATGTAGTCTTCACATATGGGGAATCCCCAGCTGGAAGATGCCAAGGAGTGTCCCCAGCTGGAAGATGCAAGAGGTGTCCCCAGCTGGAAAATGCAAGAGGTGACCCCAGCAAGCTGCAAACCCAGGTGAGTTGGGTCATGCTTCCTCTCATGGACCTTTGGCATCCAAACTGTGGATGGTGGGTAGGAGTTGAATTAAGTATGGAAGAGATGTTGGAGAACAGCCTGGCCAAACAAGGCATCCAGATGGGAGTCCTTGTCTAAGCAATAGTGGGCTGTGAAGGTGTGTACCGAAGCCCAAGTGGCTGCTTTGCAGATGTCATCAATAGAGACAGAACGAAGGTTAGCCGTTGAGGCTGCCATTGCTCTCACATTGTGAGCCGTGACATGGCCTTCGAGAGAAAGAGTAGTTACTCACCTGTAACAGGTGTTCTCCAGGAGCAGCAGGAATTAGTCCTCACATATGGGTGACGTCGGCGGCGACGGAGCACCCATGCGGAGCATTTCCCCAGCTTTCAAAGAAAGCCTTTGGGAATGCAGCCACGCAGGCGCGATCCCCTTCCCGCCCAAAGGTGCCATCTTGCTCAGTCCACTGACATAGCTAAAAGACAGCACGAAAAAAGAAAATGAACTATATACAACTGCAACTCCAAGGGGAGGAGGGAGGGTCGTGAGGACTGATTCCTGCTGCTCCTGGAGAACACCTGTTACAGGTGAGTAACTACTCTTTCTCCAGGACCAAGCAGGAAGTCAGTCCTCACATATGGGTGACTCCCTAGCTCTGGGCTACCAGGAACCCAGGCTGAAAAATAGAGCTCCCTCTAGAGCCTCAGCAACAGTGAGAGAATCTTCTCGGAGACCACACCTGAACAGTAGCCCAACACCAGGGCTGGAGGGTAGGAGTTGCCTAAACCTCAAAGAGATTATGGAGTACCGCTTGCCCGAAAGCACTGTCCCTATGGGACTCCCTCTCAAGGCAGTAGTGGTCCGCAAAGTCTGGCTTGAAGAGCAAGTAGCGGCCCGGCAGATGTCTGCCAAAGGAACAGAACGGTTGTGAGCTACTGATGCGGCTTTCGCCCTGACCCGGTGGGCTGTGACTTGACCCTCCAGGGAGAGGCCGGATGCCCTGTACGCCCAGGCGATACAGTCTGCCACCCAGATGGACAATGTACGCTTAGTGATAGGCAACCCCAATTTATTAGGGTCAAAGGAAATGAAGAGCTGAGAAGCCCTTCTATGCCCCTGCGTACGTTCTAGGTAAAAGGACAGCGCCCTTCTACAATCCAGGGTATGCAAGACAGTTTCGGCCCTACTGGCGTGCGGCCTTGGAAAGAACGTCGGAAGCTCCACCTCCTGGGTTGAGGTGAAAGGAGGACACTACCTTGGGAAGGAACTTAGGATGAGTCCTCAAGACTACTCTTTTCTTATAGAACCTGGTATACGGCCTATCCGAGACCAGGGCCTGAAGCTCACTCACACGCCTAGCCGAGGTGAGTGCCACAAGAAACAACACCTTCCAGGATAGGAAACGTAAGTGGCAGGTAGCCATCAAGCTCAAAAGGTGGGCGAGTCAGTTGCTGCAAGACCACACTGAGATCCCACTCAGTGGCCGGTGGACGAATAGGAGGCTTGAGCAGAAGCAGGCCCCTGAGGAAGCGAGACACCAGAGGGTGGCCCGAGAGGGATTGTCCATCCACCGGCGAGTGGTGAGCTGAGAGGGCACTGAGGTGGACCCAGACCGAATTGGACTGAAGTCCCAGGTTGGACAGGTGGAGCAGATATTGCAGTACCACCGGGACCGAGCAGGAGAAGGGATCCTCCTCCTGTTGAGAAAACCAAGTGGAAAACCTATGCCACTTCAGAGCATAGGCCTTCTGGGTGGAATGCTTCCTGGAGGCCAACACCAACTCTTCAACCTCCTTTGGTAGGAGCAAGGACTAGCCTTTCAGCAGCCAGGCCATCAAATTGAGGGATTTGAGGTTGGGATGCAAGAGGGACCCCCTGATCATGAGTCAGAAGGTCGGGTTGCAGTCCCAGAGGAAGTGGAGCATCCACCGCCAACTGCAGAAAAAGAGAGAACCACAGCTGCCTGGGCCACCTGGGGTCTATGAGGATCACTGTGGCTCAGTCCTGCTGGGTTTTGAATAAAGTCCGGGCCACCAGAGGTGTGGGAAGAAACACATACAGCAGGCCTTTTGACCAGGGGATCAGGAATGCATCTGCCACTGCCCTCAGAGGATGCGGTTGTCTGGAACAGAACTTGGATAGTTGCCTGTTCAGTGGACTGGCAAAAAGATCCATGGTTGGAAGTCCCCACTTCAGAAAAATCTGTTGGACTACCCGAGGATCCAACTGCCACTCATGAGGCTGCAGGAGTCTGCTTAGCCTGTCCGCCAGGTAATTTTCCTGGCCTGGGAGGTAGACCGCCCTGAGGGTCATGCCCTGATTGATAGTCCAGGAGTCGGGATCCTGTGCCTCCCTGCTTTTTCACGTAGAACATAGCCACCTGGTTGTCCATCTGAAATAGGACAGACTGGCGAGAGAGGACCTGAGAGAAAGTCTGTAAGGCTAGTCGAATGGCTCTCAATTCCAACAGGTTGATCTGCTGGGCGGCCTCCCACAGAGACCACAGGCCTTGGGTGCAGGTCCCCTGGCAATGTGCCCCCCAGCCTTGCAGGGAAGCATCGGTTGTTAGTACCTGAGTGTGTGGGGAGGCTTGAAAAGGAACTCCACCGACCAGGTTTGGGAGATGCCTCCACCAGCGCAGGGAGTCCCCCAAGGGTTTGGACACCTTTATCCTGTCTGACAACTTCCCTGTGGCCTGTACCCACTGTGCCCGGAGGCACCACTGAGCCGGCCTCATGTGCAGCCGGGCATTTGGGGTGACATGCACCGTGGAAGCCATGTGACCTAAGAGCCAGAGGAAGTGTCTGGCAGAGACCAGAGAGTTCGCCTGAAACTGGCCGGCCAACTTCATCAGCCTGTGAGCTCTGTCCACAGGCAAATAGGCCTTTGCATGGATGGTATCCAACCTCGCCCTTATGAACTCCACGTCCTGTGAGTGGACTAAAGTGGACTTTGGGAAGTTTATAACGAACCCCAGGTGCGGAAGCAGGGATATGGTTCTGAAGGTGGCCTGCCTGGCCTCTTGTGGAGACTGGCCCCTGATAAGCCAGTCGTCCAGGTAAGGGAACACAAAGATCCCCTGGTTCCTGAGGTAGGCCGCAACCACCGCCAGGCACTTTGTAAAAACCCTGGGGGCGGAGGTGAGGCCAAAGGGAAGCACTCTGTACTGGAAGTGGTTCCCTCCCACCACAAATCTGAGGTATTGCCTGTGACTTGGATGGATGAGGATGTGAATATAAGCATCCTTCAGGTCTAAGGAGCATAGCCAATCTCCCTGCTGGAGGTAGGGTAGTAAGATTCCATGGGTAAGCATCTTGAACTTTTCCCTCTCCAGAAACTTGTTCAGATTTCTCAGATCTAGGATGGGTCTGAGGCCTCCTGTTCTTTTTGGTACCAGGAAGTACCTCGAGTAGAAGCCTTGCCCTTCCAGGTGGTGAGGCACCGGTTCCACCGCCTGGTCCTGTAGCAGACCTTCCAACTCCTGAAGGAGTAGGTTTCTGTGCAGAGGGGTCTTGGAGGCTCCCCTGGAAAGTAGGAGGGGGGTATCTGGGTGAAGTGGAGCAGATAGCCCCTCTCGATGATGCTGAACACCCAAGTATCCCCTGTGATGGCTGGCCACTTGTCTGCGTACAGAGTCAGCCGACCTCCTGTGCCCTGGAGAGGAGGAGAGGCTATGCTGGCACAGTCAAAAAACCCCTCCCTGCTAAGCAGGAGCCGGAGTAGGAGGCTTGGGAGCCTTCTGCCTAGGGGGCCCATGACCCTGCCCCTTGGCCTGCTAGCCCTGTTGGGGAGCTGCAGAGGCCTGGTAGTGAGGGTAGGTTTTGTAGGTAGTGGTCCTCCTCGGGTAAAAGGCCTTTTTCCCCGAGCCCTTCTTCTTCTGAGAAGGGGCAGAGGTTTTCCTGGACAGCCTTGTCCGGGTAAGAGTCTCGGTCTCGAGTTCTGCAGCCTTTTCAGCCATGGGCTTGCCAAAAAGGTTTTCACCTCGACAGAGGACATCGACCAACTTGTCCTGTACCCATGGCTCGAGGTCCGAGGATTGTAGCCAGGCCTGGCGGCGTGCACCGATGCCGGCCCCTGCTACTCAGGCCGAAGCCTCAAATCCATCATAGGCTGCTTGAGAGATAAACTTTGAGCACTCTCGAATACCAGGCCTTGAACCTCTGCAAGGGTTCCTCGGACAGACCAGCAGAGAACCCGGCAATTTTCTTTGCCAGGTCTCGAAGGTACATGCCCATGTACAGCTGGTAGGTCTGGACGTGGCAAGCAAGCATAGAGCCCTGGAAGCACTTTCTACCGAGGGCATCCAGGTTCTGGGCTTCCCTGCTGGGAGGCACCGAGGAGTGCATCTTCTGACTCTTCAGGCGATGTATGGCCGATTCCACAACCATGGAGTGGTGCTGTAGCTGTGCCTTTTGGAACCCGGGGCTCTTGTGGACTCGATAGATGGAATCGACCCACTTGCTTAGAACCGGCATCGAGGCCGGTGCCTCCCACATGCGGAAGAGCAACCGCTACAGCATCGGAGAAACCGGTACAGTAAAGGCCTCCTTGAGAGGAGAGTCATACTGCAGGGCCTCGAGCTCCTCGGCTCGAGGCTCCTCCTCGGGGTCCGCTGTGAAGGCCAAGGCTTTGGCCATGTCCCGTACGAAATTCGAGAACCGGGTATCCTCCGGGGGGGACCTCGTCCGAGGCTCGGATCCCGGTGAGTCCGAAGGAACGCACCGAGTCCAGAAGGTGTCCGGGGGACTCCTCTTCCTCAGTCTCCCATGCTGATTCCTCAGAGGAGGAATTGAGCGGCTCCGAGTGGGCGGGCACTGACGCCATCCTCCCCAAGGGTACCAGTGTCGACGGCCTCGGTCCCGAACGGGTGACCTCAGCCGAGGATCGACTTGGGTTTGCATGGTCTCGAGGATTGGCTCGGCCTCCATGGTCTACTTGGACGTCGAGGTCCCGGTGGTCGGGGCAGATGCGCTGGTGAGGCTGGCGACCAGCACCCGCTGCTGCTCCATGAAGGCAGACAATCTGATCTCCAAGGCCGTCAACCTGAGTCCAAGCTCAGGAGACCCAGCAGCTTTCGACTTGGGGCCAGACGTCGGCTCCCCCGGAGGAGAGTCCACGAGGACTACAGTACTCATGTGACTCGGGGCCTGACTCAACACGAGGATGCTTTGCAGGCCTCTCCGACTCCGAAGACCCGGGACGGCGATCGGGGCTATGCGACCTGGCCCTCGAGGGCCAAGAGCGTCCACTGATGCCGCCCTCGTGGGTTTCTTCTTCCTTCGATGCTCCCTCGAGGGGGACTCCCTCTCAGAGGAGCCCCGACGATGCTCAGGGTCAGACTCTCGAGACGTTGAGGCCTCTGACGAAGTCCGGACTCGTCCAGACACAGAGTCGGAGAAGATCCTCTCACGCAGGTGCTGACGGCTCCTCAATGCCTTCGAGGACATTTTGCCACAGGGACTACAGACCTTAGGATCATGGTCAGGCCCCAGGCACCGGAGGCAGCAGTCATGTGTGTCGGTGAGAGACATCAGTTTCTTGCACCGATCCCACTTCTTAAAGCCACTGGCAGCCATCGGGGAAAAAAGGGACCCTGCAAAATCAAAAAACTGGGCTGCCAGGTTAAAGAAAAAATTGGCGTGAACGCAGTCTCTAAGGACAAAAAAAACTAAAAAAAAAAGAGATCTGGACTTGGCACAGGTTTACCGAGTCCAGGTGGGAAAGGGAACCGACGTCGAACCAAAGAAAAAAAAACTCGTCTCAACGCAGGAAAATTCACTTTTTCCACAGGTGACAAGGACACACGTCCGTAGGACTCCGCGGAAAAAAGAAGACTGAGCAAGATGGCACCTTTGTGCGGGAAGGGGACCGCGCATGCGTGGCTGCATTCCCAAAGGCTTTCTTTGAAAGCTGGGGAAATGCTCCGCATGGGGGCTCCGTCAGTGCCGACGTCACCATATGTGAGGGCTGACTTCCTGCTTGGTCCTGGAGAAAACACAGTTACTTACCTGTAACAGGTGATCTCTGGGAACAGCAGGAATAAGTCTTCACATATGGGTACGTCGGTACCGATGGAGCCTGCGCGGGAACGCTCCCCAGCATCCAATCAGAAAGCTTTTGGGAGCATCCCACAGCGCCTGCGTGCTGCCTTCCCAACTTTCCAACTGTCTCGCCTCAGTTGAGTTTTATAGCTGAGACAAAGAGGGAGAGAGAGGGAAAGGAAGAGAGATAGTTAGAGAGAGAGAGAGACAACTCCTAGGGGAGGTGGGTGGGTTGTGAAGACTTATTCCTGCTGTTCCCAGAGATCACCTGTTACAGGTAAGTAACTGTGCTATCTCCAGGAACAAGCAGGAATGAGTCTTCACATATGGGGACTCCCTAGCTTTTGATACCAGGGACAGAGCCCAGAAGTTGTGTGTCCCAGGAACAGGGCTGCACTTCCCCACCTGGATCTCTGGCATCCCATGAGGGATGGTGGGTAGGAGTTGATAAAGTATGGAACAGGTGTTTGAGAACAGCCTGACCAAATAAGGCATCCCGGCGGGAGTCCTTGTCTAAGCAGTAATTGGCTGTGAAGGTATGAACTGAGGCCCAAGTTCCTGCTCGACAGATGTCATCGATAGACACAGAGTTCAGATGAGCCATTGAGGCTGCCATGGCTCTCACATTGTGAGCTGCGACATGGCCCTCCAGAGAAATGTTCTTGCTCTGATAGGCGAAAGAAATACATTGGGCAATCCCGTTGGAAAGAGTTCTCTTGGAGACTGGTTGTCCCAAATGAGAAGGATCAAAAGCAACAAAGAGTTGGGAAGACTTTCTATGTTGCTATGTCCTCTGTAAGCAAAAAGCCAGAGCTCTTTTACAGTCCAGGGTATGAAGATTCCTCTCTGCACTTGATGCATGAGGCCCTGGAAAAAAGACAGGTAGATAGACCTCTTGGTTGAGGTGAAAAGGCGAGACCACCTTAGGCATAAAATGTGGATTAGTCCTAAGGACCACCTTGTCATGATGGAACCTTGTATAAGGTGGATTAGCTACTAGTGCTTGCAATTCACTGATGCGGCGTGCTGATGTGATTGCAATGAGAAAGATAACCTTCCAAGAAAGGTATTTCAAGGAGGTAGTAGCTAAAGGTTCAAAAGGCGGCTTCATAAGCTGACCAAGAACCAAATTTAAGTCCCATGCCACCGGTGGTGGTCTAATGGGAGGCTTTGTTAAAAGGAGGCCTCTCATGAACCTTGCTACAAGGGGATGAGAGGAAACAGGTTGTCCATTTAGAGGCTTGAGTGAAGCTGCAATAGCACTCAGATGGACTCTTACTGAATTTGTCTTAAGGCCTGCATTAGACAGATGCAGGAGATACTCCAGTAACGATTCCAGAGGTATTGATCGGGGGTTAAGACCCCTTCCAGAACACCAGATGGTAAACCTTTTCCACTTGAAGGTATAAGAACGTCTAGTGGAAGGTTTTCTGGAAGCATGAAGAACATCTTTCACTTGTTGAGAAAGAGGAAGATCCTGGAGATCTAGGCCTTCAGCAACCAAGCCCTGAGATGCAGAGACTGGGGATTGGGATGCCACAATTTTCCGTCCTCCTGAGAGGAGGTCTGGAGCAGACCCTAACTCTAGGGTGGGAGCTTGAGAGAGATGTAGAAGCAGAGGGTACCACACTTGCCGTGGCCAATGTGGAGCTATGAGAATCATGTGGCCTCTGTCTCTCTGAAGCTTGAATAGGGTTTTGGGAATTAGGGGAATGGGTGGAAAGGCATACAGGAAGTCTTGACCCCAGTGAAGGAGGAAAGCATCCCTTGCCTGAGCCGGAGTTCTGGAACAGAACCGGGGAAGTTTGGCATTCCACGGACTTGCAAAAGGTCTATGTCTGGGGTTCCCCAAATTTGAAAAATCTTTGACACCTGGTCCATATGTAGGGACCACTCGTGTGGAAGCAGAACTCGTGTGGAAGCAGAACTGCCCAAGAGTTTTGAACCCCTGGAAGATAGACTGCCAGAAGATGAATGTGATGCTCTCTGGCGAGGGCCCATAGTTGCAGAGCTTCGTTGCAAAGCGACAGAGAGCCAGTTCCCCCCTGCTTGTTTAGGTAGAACATGGCTACCTGATTGTCCGTGTGGACAAGGACTGTCTTGTGGCTGAGCAGGGTGTGGAAAACTCGTAGAGCAAGGAAGATTGCTCTGAGTTCCAAAAGATTGATGTGGAGACAAGTCTCCTGTGGGGACCAGATGCCCTGGGTGGAGAGATCCTGAAGATGAGCTCCCCAGCCCATTGGAGAAGCATCTGTTTTAAGATTTGCCTGGGGTAGAGGCTCTTGAAAAGAACACCCCAGCAAGAGGTTTTGAGGGGACTTCCACCATTTGAGGGACAAAATGAGGCGACTTGTGTTTGCTATTTTGTCTTACAGGCAGCCTAATGCCTGGGTCCATTGGGTGGATAAAGTCCACTGAGCTGCTCTCATGTGAAGGCGAGCATATGGTACCACATGAACGGTGGAAGCCATATGGCCTAGCAACTATAACATCTCTCGAGCAGTTAGTAGGGGTTTCAACTCTGCTTGAGAAGCTAACTGCATCAAGCGAAGGCAGCAGGCCTGGGGAAGAAAGGCCCTTGCCGTTGTGGTATCCAGCAATGCCCCTATAAACTCCAGGGACTGAGTAGGGATCAAATTTGATTTTGGGATGTTTATTACCAGCCCTAAGTATTGAAGGATACGCATTGTGCAGGTTAGAGCAGTCTTGACCTCTGATTGAGTGGGAGCTCAAATGAGCCAGTCGTTCAGATAGGGGAAGACAAATATTCCCAGGGTGCGCAGAAAAGCAGCAACCACTGCCATGCATTTTGTGAATACCCTTGGTGCAGAGGCCAGGCCAAAGGGGAGCATTCTGTATTGATAGTGCTTCTCCTGGAAAAGGAACCGAAGGAACCTTCTGTGAGTTGGATGGATGAGAACATGAGTGTACGCATCCTTGAGATCTAGAGAACAAAGCCAATCCTGACTCTGAAGGTATGGCAGCAGAGTTCCTAGAGAAACCATCTTGAATTTTTCCTTGACTAGGAATCTGTTCAACTCTCTGAGATCTAAAATGGGTCTGAAGCCCCCTGGTTTTTTTGGGATAAGAAAATAGGGGGCGTAGAACTCTGTGCCTTGTTGTTGAGAAGGCACTTTCTCTATTGCCCCTTGGGCTAGAAGAGTGGCATCCTCCTGCTCTAATAGGCTGAGGAGGGAAGTTGGAGAATTGAACTGGTGCACTCTTGTGAGAGGGGGCAAGCTGGAAAAATGAAGTTTGTACCCCTCTCTTATGATGGAGTGTGTCCAATGCTCTGCTGTGATTTGCCCCTATCTGGGAGCAAAGTGACATAACCTTCCTGGAATAGTGGAGGGCTCTGGTCCTTCTAGAGCCAGGAAGGCTAAGTTCTCTAGCAGAAAGTCAAAGACCCTGAGGGGGCTGAGACTGCTGGGCTGGAGCAGGCCTCGCAAGCCTTGGCCTTGGTCTGTTTGGAGGATTGCTGACGTTTAGAAGGGAACTGAGCTGCAGAAGATGCTCTTTGACTATAAGCAGGATAGGATCTTCCCTTTTTAGAAAAAGATGTTTTCTTGAACAACCTTTTCTTAGCAGGAGCCGCTGTAGATTTGGATAGTCTATCCAAAGCAGAATTTTCAGCATCCATCTGATTGGTAAGGATTAGCAAGCAAAAGCCAAACAGATTTTCCCCTGTACAAGGGATATTTCCCAATTCATCTTGGACCCAGGTCTCCAAATCAGATGCTTGAAGCCAAGCAATCCTACGTGCACCTATAGCTATAGCTGAGGCTCTGCTTACGCATTCAAAGGAGTCGAAAGCTGCACGGTTGGAGAATTTGGAGATATCCTGGGCATGTTTGAGCCCAGAGAGAAATTCTTGCCTTTTATTGTCAGACATAAAAGGACTTAAAGTCTGCAAATGGTCAGTGACTTCTTTTAAGAACATTCCCATGTAGAGACTATAAGAATTAATTCTCGCAGCAAGCATGGAAGCTTGGAAGACTCTTCTACCAAAAGCATCCAGGGTTCTACATTCACATCCTGGAGGATTAGAAGCATGTCTCTTGGCACTTCTAATCTTTCTCATTGCAGACTCAACCACAAAAGAGTGGTGAGGAAGCTGAGTTTTATGGAAACCAGGACAAGGAGGGACATGGTACATGGTGTCCAACCTGCGAGAGTGAGGAGAGGTGGTTAGAGGTGCTTCCCACATCCTTAACATGAGATCATACAGAATCTCATGAATAGGCAAGGTAGCTGCCTCTTTAGGAGTTTTAGGATATTGTAGAATATCTAACTCCTTAGCTCTAGGCTCTAACTCTGGGGCTACTGTAATAGAGAGACCCCGAGCCACTTCTCTGATAAAGTCTTGAAAAGACAAGTCCTCTGGAGGAGACAACCTTAGTTTAGGAGAGAACTCCTCCTGTGGAAGAAGCATCGCTGCATCGACAGATTCTTCAGAATCCTCAGAGTCATCAGAGGAATTGAAGTATCGTCTGTCGGGATGCTCTTGCAAAGCCCGATACCCGTACCGACCGGTAATTTTGCCGGTGCAGAATCCTCGAGGGCAAGGCCAGAGGCATATCGATGCTTAGAAGGAGATTTGCCCTTCGAGGACCGGCTGGATTTATGTTTAGTTACCTGAGATCCATGTGAGGAAGAAGCAGCCCTGGAAGACGTCGATGCCACCGAAGCCGCATCAGAGGGAAACAGGGTACTGAGCTTGGCAGCTCGGTTCTGTCACCCTCTCTTAGACATCATGGAACAGGACACACAATCTTTAATGGAATGGTCAGGGCCTAAACATTTGAGACACCAGTCATGGGTATCGGTGACGGATATAGTACAGCCACATTTTGTGCACTTCTTAAAACCTGAGGCAGGTTTTTCCATATTTAAGGAAGGTGGTTTTGGGCCTAAGGCCCAAAACTGAAGTACACCTGAAGAAAAAATAGAAGGTTTTCTTTTTGGTTTTTTTTAGAAAAGAATAAAGAACCGGCGGTACCGGTACAGCGTCGAGGAAGGCAGACGCGTACAGAAAAGAAATAAAGAAAAAATAAGGAAATTCTTCTGCAGTGACAGGAACACGACCTGCTGGCTCCGCGGAAAAAGAACAACTGAGGAGAGACAGTTGGAAAGGCGGGAAGGCAGCACGCAGGCGCTGTGGGATGCTCCCAAAAGCTTTCTGATTGGACGCTGGGGAGCGTTCCCGCGCAGGCTCCGTCGGTACCGACGTACCCATATGTGAAGACTTATTCCTGCTTGTTCCTGGGGATAGTCCCTTACTCTGATATGTGTAGAATATTCAATCTGCAATCAAATTTGACAGAGTTCTTTTGGAAACTGGAAGTCCCAAATGACTATCGTCAAAAGACACAAAAAAGCTGAGAAGATTTTCTATGTGGCTTAGTTCTTTGGAGATAAAATGCTAAGGCTCTTTTACAATCCAAAGTGTGAAGATTCCTTTCTGCACTGGAGGCCTAGGCCTAGGAAAGAATATAGGAAGATAAACAGACTGGTTTAAATGAAAAGGCGAAACCACCTTTGGCAGAAAGTGAGGATGAGTCCTGAGGGCTACTTTATCATGGTGAAACCTTGTATAAGGAGGGTCTGCTACTAATGCCTGTAATTCAACTAATGCGTCTTGCAGAAGTGATGGCAATTAGGAAAATAACTTTCTATGAAAGAAACTTTAGGTCTGAAGTAGCTAAAGGTTCAAAGGGCGGTTTCATAAGCTGACCAAGAACAAGATTTAGGTCTAATGCCACCGATGGTGGTTTAGTGGGAGGTTTTGTTAAGAGTAGGCCTCTTATAAATCTTGATACAAGTGGATGAGAGGAAATGGGTTGTCCATCGAAAGGTTTATGAAAAGCGGCAATAGCACTGAGATGGACCCTGACTGAATTGGTCTTTAGGCCAGATGTTGAAAATTGTAGAAGATACTATAGTAGCAACTCTACAGGTAATAAAAAGGTGTTAAGTCCCCTTTGTGGACACCAGACAGAGAACCTTTTCCACTTAAAAGTGTAAGAACGTCTTGTGGAAGGTTTTCTGGAAGCCAGGATATCCTTCACTTGTTGAGAAAGATTAATATCCTGGAATTCTAGGCTTCCAGTAACCAGGCCCTGAGATGTAGGGCCTGGGGATTGGGAAGCAGTAGGGATCCGTCCTCCTGCGGCAGGAGATCCGGAGCATTCCCCAACTCCAGAGGAGTGGTTTGCGAGAGACGCAGAATAAGGGGGTACCATGCTTGACGTGGCCAACATTGAGCTATGAGTATCATACAACCTCTGTCTCTCTGAAGTTTGAATAAAGTCTTGGGAATGAGGGGAATGGGTGGGAAGGCATAGAGGAAGTCCTGTCCCCAGTGGAGTAGGAACGCATCTCTTGCCTGACAGTTTTGAGCCTGAATTCTGGAACAGAATCAGGGAAGTTTGGCATTCTGCGGACTTGCAAAGAGGTCTATATCTGGTGTTCCCCAGATTCAAAACACTCGAGCAAGCTGGTCTGAGTGGAGGGACCACTCGTGTGGCAGCAGCATTCGACCGAGTTTGTCTGTCCAAGAGTTTTGAATGCCTGGAAGGTATACCGCAAACAGGTGAATTTGTAACTCTCTGGCGAGGGCCCATATTCGCAAAGCTTCGTTGCACAGCGACAGAAAGCCTGTTCCGCCTTGCTTGCTCACATAGAACATAGCTACCTGACTGTCGGTTTGGACCAGTACTGTTTTGTTGCTGAGATGGCCCTGAAAGACTTGAATAGAACTGAAAATGGCTCTCAGCTCTAGGAGGTTTATGTGAAGGGAAACCTCCTGTGAGATCCAAAGACCCTGAGTGGAGAGATCATGCAAGTGGGCCCCCCCCAACCCACCTTGGACGCATTTGTCGTCAGAGTGGTTTGGCATAGAGGCTGTTGGAAAGGAGAGCCTACAAGGAGGTTTTCCAGGGATTGCCACCATTGCAGGGATGAAATCGGACGTGTGGTAGTTCTGATTTTGTCTGTTAGTCAACCCGAGGCTTGTGACCACTGAGAGGAAAGGGTCCACTGGGCTGCTCGCATGTGGAGGCGAGCATAGGGAACCACATGGACAGTGGATGCCATGTGTCCCAGCAGTTGAAGCATCTTCCGAGCAATAACGAATACCTTCATAGAAGCTTGAGATGCCAGTTGTATTATACGTAGACAGCATGGCTGGGGCAGGAAAGCCCTTGACTGCCGTGTGTCTAGAGATTGAGAGGGGGTGAGTTGAGATTTTGGGAGGTTTATGACCAGCCCCAAGTATTGAAGAATTCTCATTGCTCGAGAGAGCGCGAAGCTGGCCTCGGGAGCTGTCGATGCTCAAATGAGCCAATCGTCTAAGTAATGGAAGATGACTATTCCTAGAGTCCTCATAAATGCTACCACTGCCATGCATTTTGTGAAGACTCTTGGAGCAGAGGCTAGTCCGAAGGGAAGAACTCTGTACTGGAAGTGTCTTCCTTGGACCAGAAATCGAAGGAACTTCCTGTGATCTGAGTGGATGAGAATATGCGTGTACACATCTCTTAGATCTAGAGAACATAGCCAGTCCTGACTTTGAAGGTATGGTAAAAGTGTTCTGAGAGAGATCTTGAACTTTTCTCGGAACAAATACTTGTTTAAATCTCTGAGGTCTAGTATAGGTCTGTGTCCCCCTGTCTTCTTTGGAATAAGAAAATAGGGGGAGTAGAACCCTGTCCCCTGTTGGGGTATGGGCACTTCTTCGATTGCTCCTTGAGCTAGAAGTGACGTGACCTCCTGCCACAGGAGGTCGGTGGCAGGGCCCTGAGAATTGAACTGTTTCAGAATTGTAGGTGGGGGCAAATTGAGGAAATGTAAATTAGACTTACCTGCTAATTGTTGTTACTTTAGGAACTCTAGTCCAGTCCCGGAATTTCTGGGATCACAGGTTCTCTGCAGCTTGGAGACTGAATAATCACAGTTGTGATGTCACCCCTATAACTTCCAGAGGTGATCACTTCTATCTTCAGTTTTACTATTGACAAAGCAGACTCATAGAGCAACAATTAAGTATTAACATAACTTATCTTTGTGAATAATAAACCTAAAAAGTTTTTTTTTTTTTATCACCAAATGTGTCATTTATTTTCTTTTTTCTTTTTTTTTTTTTTAAACGAAAACTCTTGCCCTCTATCTCAAACTAAATGTATTTTACCTAATAATTTTTAAACTACAGGCTATAATTTAAACCAAACGCATACAAGGGAGGGATGCGGGACTGGACTAGAGTTCCTAAAGTAACAACAATTAGCAGGTAAGTCTAATTTACATTTACTTTACGTCACTCTAGTCCAGTCCCGGAATTTCTGGGATATACTGTGGCAGGTGCAGGCCTGTGACCCACGGTGTCTGACATAGGCAGGCCAGCATGGCTAGCTTGACCTGTAAATGAGGCCTGTGGAGAGGCATATAGGATTGCACATCCCCCAATATGCTGCTATTGTAAGAAAGAACTCAGTAGAAATATTGAATTAGCTTAGATAAGCAGAATTGCAGAATTAAGAAATGGAAAAATACAGAAAAGATGTGTTTTAAAGTTACTGATAAGAAAAAGTACATTTGCAGAGAAATATTGAGGAGTGCTGACAGATGAGTTACAGAACCTTGCTCTTCTGCACGCACAAATGGTCCCATAGCCTTGAAAGTGTGAAAGTAACAAGTTGATGAACTGACCATTGTAATTGGGACTAGAAGGGGGGCAGGCAGGTGTCATGCCTACAGAAGCCCACAGAAGGAACATAATTGGAGAAACTTATCAGTACCGGGACCAATAGAGGGGCTACGGGAGGTACGGGAGCGTACCGGGACCAATGAAATGTTTTTCTATACCTAGAATGGAACAGAAGTCTATAAAAGTTGTTGTAATGCTTGAAAACTTTGCTCAGCCATTTTGAAATTGTCTTGCTTGAGACTTGTGCACAAATAAATGATTTGGACCTTCTGAACAGACTCCTGGTATCATTGGTTTGTCTGCGCTTTGCTGCTACATATTCCTTGGTGCGTTGGCCGGGAAGTTGTGGAATCAAAGTGTATATAGGGCAATATACCACGACTTTCCGCCTCTATAGGCTTGGTCCTGCCGGGATCGCGCCCTTCCGACGAGGGCCGCTCCCTGGCGCCGCCGGTCCCTTGTATCGGAGGGAGCTGGTCGGACCTCGGCGGGCGACGAGCCCGGCTGGAGTCAACGCCTCGAACCCGAGTGAGGGGAGTCCGAGGTCCAACTCATGCGCCTGCTTGGGAAGTTTGAGGACCGGATCCGGTGAGTATAGTTTTGATTTTGGGTCTAGACAGAAATAGAAAGAGCAGTACTGCCATTGAAACTTGGAACTTGGAATTTGTAATCTCGAGATATTGGGAATTGGTAAGAGAGCTTGATCAACTCTCAAGGAAGAGCCGAGTAGCCTGGCATGGGAATGCGCTAGGTGAAACCCTCATCCTTTTTGTAATTGTACTTGGAAAAGACTAGTCAGAATAGATAGAAACGAATGCATTCTGGGAATACGTTGCTAGCATGATTGTGTGAACGAAGTGTGATTGAGAGGTCTGGCAGCACGGACCAAGTGAGAGCTGACCCCTGATTAGCGCATTTCCTGACCGGGCGACCGCGTTCAGGTCGCGAAAAGGGGGAAGCGATTGTCGTCTTGTCTTGTTATTTGTATTCCCTGTATGTTTCCAGGGCCGTGAGGACCCCTTACCCACGGTCCGCCCACCTTTTCCCTTCTGTCTGTTGTTGCGCGCACACATCGAAATGGGAGGGGCGGAGTCTACTAGAAACACTCCATTAGAATGTATGATCGCACATTTTAAAGAGGGATATTCAGGAGATTATGGTATTAAAATGACAGCAGCAGCCCGTTTGCAGATTTTGTGTACTAGGGAGTGGCCCGATCTAGACCCCATCTGGCCCCGAGAGGGAACGTTCATCGTAGAGATTATCCAGTCAATACATCGTAGAGTGCGAGTAGCGCACCCAGACCAGTACCCCTATATAGATTCCTGGTTAAGTATTTGTGAAGATCCGCCCTCCTGGGCGCAGCGCTGTTATGAGGAACAGTGCAGAATAATGTTAGCTAAAACAGATTCTAGACAGAGAAAGGAACAGCCTAGAATGAAAGAGCAGGATAAGAAAGCCAAGAAGAAACCCATCTTGGCAGATCCCGATTCCCCAGAGGTAGTCCTCAGGCAGCCCCGAACCCCAGGTCCAGTAAGAATAGCCCGGCGGCGTCCTGCCCCAGCACCCCAGAGACCGCCGGAGCCGAGGCCAGACCCAATCCCTGACCTCCCTCCTCCTGGAGAAGAGGAAGAGAGAGAATTAGCGGAGAGAAGAGAGGAGGATGTAAAAAGTGAGCCAGAAGCGGAGCTAGAAGAAGAGGAAAGTGAGGATCCCCCAGAAGAAGAAGAAGAGGAAAGTGTACAAATAATTGAGAAAGCCAGCGCTAGCACTAGCAAGCCAGTGAAAGAAAAACCCAAAGCAAAACCAGTTGAGAAAAAGACAGCAACTCCTGCAAAGACAACGACAATAGCCCTTAGATCCCAGACTCAAATGACGCCGAGGACAGCCAAACTGTTTCCCTTAAGGCAAGTCCCGGGAGTGCCCGTAAAGAATGATAATGATGAAGTGGTAGCGGGACCCCTAACTTATGTGTATATCCCGTTCTCTACAACGGATTTATTAAATTGGAGGTCGCACTATGCCTCCTATACTAGCAAGCCCCAGGAGCTGACAGAATTAGTAACTAGTATTATGGAAACTCACCAACCCACTTGGCCAGATTGCCGTCAGCTCCTGACCACCCTATTCACTACGGAAGAACGAGCGAGAATTAGAAAAGCAGCTATTGAATGGATGGCAGAAAACCCTGCCGCTCCAGCGCAGGGGCAGAATATAATAGATCGTAGAGAAGCAGCTCAGAGAGAATTCCCAAATGAAGACCCCCAATGGGATCCAAATACAGATGAAGGATCCACCGCCCTAGCCCGTTTTCGCCAAGGCTTTTTACAAGGCCTGCGAAGAGGAGGCCAAAAAGCTATGAACCTTTCCAAAGTAGCAGGAATTATCCAAGGAATAGATGAGAGCCCAGCAGATTATTATGAAAGATTAACTGAAGCTTATAGAATGTATACTCCCTATGATCCCGAGGCACCAGGAAGTTTATGCATGGTGAATTCTGCTTTTGTAAACCAGTCTCAACCAGACATTAGACGTAAATTACAGAAATTAGAAGGGTTTGCGGGCATGAATGCAACACAGTTATTGGAAGTCGCTCATAAAGTGTATGTGAATCGTGATACTGAAAGACAGAGAGAATGTGATAGAAAGATGAAGAAGAAAGCTGATTTTTTGGCTGCGGCCATAGTTGAAAAGAAAAGGGGAGGTGTCCCTAATCGAAGGAGCAGAGGAAGAGGGCGGGGTCAAGGCGGAGGCCGGACCCAGAGACTAGGCGTGAACCAATGCGCCTATTGCAAAGAAGAAGGACATTGGAGAGATACTTGCCCGCAACTCGAAGACGCCCAGCAAGATGACGACAACGATCATCAGTGGCGAGAAGAAAGACGAGGCCGTCCCCGAGGCCGAGGAGGAGCCAATCGAGAACAATTCCAGCGAGAGAGGGGAGGAGGAGCCATCCAAGCATTGGCCACACAGGCCCATGAAGAGGATGACGTGGACTAGGACAGACCGGGCTCCAAGTTTGCTTTAGGTCTCCAGGAGCCTATGGTCGAAATACAAATAGGAGACCAATTTATGAACTTTATGGTTGATACTGGAGCAGAACATTCAGTAATAGACAAAAAGATAGCCCCATTCACCAAGAAAGCAGTCACCATTATAGGAGCAACTGGTGCCAAAGCCACAAAGTCTTTTCTACAAAACCGAATATGCAGTCTAGGAGGACAGCAAGTAACTCATCAATTTCTTTACATGCCCGAATGTCCAGTACCATTACTGGGACGAGACATGCTAGCCAAGCTTCAAGCCCAAATATCTTTCTCTGAGCAAGGAGAAATGCAAATGACAGTGAATTCTCAAGCCAAACCAGCAGGAATAATGCTGCTGACAGTACCCCGAGAAGAAGAGTGGAGATACTACATTGATGATTCGATTCAAGATACCTATTTTGAACAAACTTTAAAGAACATTCATGCACCACTTGAAGTATGGGCAGAAGGCAGTCCCCCAGGCCTAGCCAAACATATAGCTCCAGTGATTGTAACCCTCAAGCCTAGCGCTACACCAGTGCACGTCAAACAGTACCCTCTCCCAAGAGCCGCAATTGAAGGCATTCATCGCCACTTACAGAGATTACTTGAGTATGGCCTACTGAAAGTATGTCAATCCCCGTGGAATACCCCACTTTTGCCAGTGAAGAAACCTGAGACAGATGATTATCGCCCAGTGCAAGATTTGAGAAGAGTAAATGATGCAGTTGAAACTATACACCCAGTTGTACCCAATCCTTACACTTTACTAGGATTGATACCCGCTGAAGCTACCCATTTCACCGTACTGGATTTAAAAGATGCATTCTTTTGCATAAGATTAGCCCCTGTAAGCCAAATATTGTTCGCATTCGAATGGCAAGACCCCATCTCTGGAAGAGGGGGCCAACTCACCTGGACGAGATTACCCCAAGGATTCAAGAATTCACCTACCATCTTTAGTGCTGCACTAAATCAAGACCTTTCAAGCTATCCAGTAGCCCCGGGGAGGAGAGTACTTCTCCAGTACGTGGATGATCTGTTGATAGCTGCCATATCAGAAAAAGAATGTATACGAGCCACCCAAGATCTCTTGCAGTTACTAAATGAAGCTGGATATAAAGTTTCCAGGGCCAAAGCACAACTATGCCAAACAGAAGTGAAATACTTGGGTTTTCGTATTACCCAAGGAAGCAGAAGATTGGGCAGAGAAAGAAAAGAAGCAGTATGTAGAATTCCAACTCCAACAACCAGAAAGCAAGTTAGAGCCTTTCTGGGAGCGGCAGGATATTGCCGAATCTGGATACCCAACTTTGCCCAAATTGCCAAACCATTGTATGAAGCCACAAAAGGAGAAGAGAAGTCACCACTGGAGTGGGGACTTGAGCAGGATACAGCCTTCCAGAAGTTAAAAGAAGAATTGATGTCATCACCAGCACTTGGACTACCAGATGTCCACAAACCTTTCCACTTGTTTGTACATGAAGCACAGGGAAATGCCTTAGGCATGTTGACTCAGAAATTAGGAAATTGGGAACGACCTGTAGCCTACCTATCAAAACAATTGGACCCTGTGGCCAAAGGATGGCCACCCTGCTTGAGAGCAGTTGCAGCTACAGCACTACTAGTGAGTGAAGCAGACAAACTCACATTAGGACAGAACATACGAGTCACTGTGCCACATGCAGTCCTTGCCCTCATGGAACAGAAAGCAAATTATTGGCTCACCAATTCCCGAATGCTGAAGTACCAGAGCATGTTATGTGAAAACCCACAGATACAACTCGAAGTGAGCCATGCCCTGAACCCAGCTACCTTGATACCCATTAGTGAAGAACTCCCAGAACATGACTGTATCGAAGTCATGGAAACTGTGTTCTCTAGTCGACCTGACCTAACAGATGTGCCCATAGACAATCCTGACCAGATCTATTATGTTGATGGGAGCAGTCTCATCCTTGACGGACGACGCTGTGCCGGATATGCAGTCGTCACTCAACATGAAGTAGTTGAATCATCAGCCCTAGCCTCAGGCACATCAGCCCAGAAAGCCGAACTGATAGCACTCACCAGAGCATTGTTATTAGGAGAAAAACTTGTGCTAAATGTATATACAGATTCCAAATATGCTTTCACTACCTTGCATGCCCATGGAGCTCTCTACAAAGAAAGAGGACTCATCACATCCGGAGGAAAATCAGTCAAATATGGTCCCGAGATATTGATGTTACTTGATGCAGTCTGGGCCCCAACACGGGTAGCTGTCATGCATTGTAGAGGACATCAAGCAGGGAAAGGTGAAGTTGCTCGAGGAAATAGATTCGCAGATGCCTCAGCACGACAAGCAGCTATGACAGGACAGATTGCCCCACAAGCTATGCCAATGCAAGCAGCATTGTTTCCAGTACCCTTGAATCTATGGACCCCACGATATACCACCAAAGAATTGGATTACTATTGTGACAAAGAAGAGGGAGTATTGAAAGATGGATGGATTGAGCTGCCACCAGAAGAAGGTAGTCAACCTCCGGGAAGAATAGTAATTCCAGAGTTGTTAGGACCAGCCTTTGTTAAAGCTTTCCATGAAGCCACCCACTATGGAAAGAGTGCTATGGAGAAAGCACTCAGACCACATTTCTACATTCCTCTGATGACAACCATATCAGCCTCAGTAGCCCGACAATGTCAAATCTGTGCCAAGAATAATGCCAAGCAAGGCCTTATTACAGCACCCCGAGTTCAGTAATGAGGTGTGACCCCATGCACAACCTCCAAGTTGATTTCACCGAAATGCCAAAAGCTAATGGATACCATTACCTACTAGTATTAGTTTGTACTTTCTCTGGGTGGGTAGAAGCATTCCCAACCAGAACTGAGAAAGCCCGAGAAGTTACCAAAGCCTTAATGAGAGAGATTGTCCCCAGATTTGGAATTCCAGCAGTAATAGGGTCAGACAATGGACCCTCATTTGTCTCCCAAGTTACTCAGCAGTTAGCAAAAGCTTTGCAGATACAGTGGAAGCTCCACACTGCATACAGACCCCAGAGTTCAGGGAAAGTTGAGCGAATGAATCGTACATTGAAAGCCCAAATGTCTAAACTTTGTCAGGAGACACACTTGAAATGGCCCCAAGTGCTCCCCATAGCTTTACTCAGAATACGCTCAGCCCCTGTAAAGTCAACAGGATTTTCCCCTTTTGAAGTTTTGTATGGTAAACCCCCACCAATAGTGCAGGGAGTCAAAGGAAATCTAGCCCAGATTGGTTCAGAAGTAACCAGACAAGAACTCCTAGCTCTTAGTTTTGTTCTGCAGACTCTCCATACGTGGATCCAAGACCAGTTGCCTATCAACTTGACGGAACCCTTGCATCCCTACCAGCCTGGAACTTCGGTGTGGATCAAAGATTGGAAGAAGATACCGTTGGAACCCCATTGGAAGGGACCGTACACCGTCATCCTGTCTACCCCAACTGCAGTAAAGGTAGCCGAGATCGACGCCTGGATCCACCACAGCCGAGTCAAGCCCGCCGCCGATCCTGAACCAGAGCGGTGGACAGCAGAGCAGCACCCTGATGTACCCTTGCGAGTTACTCTGAGACGGCAACCAGCAGCATAGACACTTCATCACAAGTGCTTTGCAGTAGCCAAGTCTTTCGAAGAGGATTGCTGTTTTCCCTGCAGCAACAGCTTTGTTTCAACGAACCCAATTTGCATGTGTGATTTGACACACTACTTTGAGACTACATTGACTAAGCCAGATTTCACAAGCCAACTGAATTGCTAAGTTGGTTAATGTGTGCTGGACATCTTGAGGATCTTCAATCAACACTCAGCAACCGTTAAATTGCTTCATTAGCAAACGGGACGAAGAATAATAGACCGTCGTGATCAAGATCAGCAAGCTGAGGATTCAGAAGAACTCCAATCAACATCAACATGTATCTTTGCTTCTGCTTTGCCTTGGTTGCCTTCTTTGGAGGTTTTGAACAGACTTATGCTCTACCTCCATGCACAGCTTGTATTACCTCTACTAGGACTGGACTGAAAGTAACTCAGACTTTGCTTTATCATTCTTACTATACCTGCAAGGGAACAGTAACTCGGTGTATTTATAACACCACTGAACTAAATGTTTGCACTCATGGCAAAATTAAAGCATGCTATAATCCGCATCAGAATCCATCCTATTACACGTTGGAAATAAGATGGAAGGATGCAGATGGACCTATATTAGCTGCTACACCACCACTTAAGGACATTACTAAACCTGCTGTTTTGAATTTTGATGCATGTAATGCTATTAATAGAGATAGTCAGTCCACTTGTGGTACATGGGAGAAAGCGTATCGAAATGACCATAAGTATATGTGTCCGGAAGGTGCCACAAATTGGTGGAAGTGTACAGGTAAAACCGGATCAGGGTATAGTACTGCTACAGCGGCAGACTACTATTGCCCGTATTGGGAATGTGTTTTTTATGCTACCTGGAACACTGGTATAACTGATGAGAAAATAGATAAACGGATGGCTACTCTAACCAAGCCAACCACGAATGATAAATGTCAGAAAGATGCTTGTAACCCCTTACATTTGCGTGTACATAACCCTCATGCATGGAAACAAGGATATAAGTTTGGTTTACGTATTGCGGGAGGAGGAACAGATCCAGGGACCATTGTGTATATTAGATTGAATACTCAAGCCCACAAGTCATCTAAATATCATATTCATAATACCTTTTATGAAGCTATGCATGTAAATAAGTTTGAGATCCCTCACCCTTCACAGAATTTGTTTCTAGAATTAGCCGGAGCAGTAGTATCTAGTCTTAAGATCACAGATTGTTATTTCTGTGGCGGAACCCAAATGGGAGACCAATGGCCCTGGGAAGCCCAAGAATTGAACTATTCCATGATTTACAATCAGACTGAATTACACAAGACAACCAGTGAATGGGTGTTAGCGCACTCAATCGTTGGACGTCTTTGCTTTGCCAGAACTGGACCCCAGTTCACCCAAAAGGTAGGACAGCTGGTCTGTCTTAGCCAGAAATACTATAATGCCACGACCAAGAAGGTAGCATGGTGGTCAGGAATCAGACATCCTGAACCTCCTAACCCATTAGCCAGATTTCCTGAACTTGCAGGTCTATGGACTAACCTTGCCAAAGTCCAAGCCTGGCAAGCCCCACCTGGCCTATATTGGATCTGTGGAAACCGAGCATATGCGCAACTCCCACCACAATGGGGAGGAGCATGTGTCTTAGGAACCATCAGACCTTCTTTCTTCCTGTTAAACACTGAACATGGAGAACAATTAGGATACCCTGTATATACTACCCACAAACACAAAGGAGCATCTAGACAGAAAAGAGAGGCCTTACAGATAGGCAAGTGGGAGAAATGGCAAGGTGATGATTGGCCACCAGAAAGAATTATTGAGTATTATGGACCTGCCACTTGGAATGATGATGGTATGTATGGTTATCGTACCCCAATTTATATGATTAATCGTATTATTCGCTTACAAGCAGTAGTTGAAATAATAACCAATGAAACTAGTCATGCTCTCACGCTCTTAGCTAGACAAAGTACTCAGATGCGCACTGCCATATATCAGAATCGCTTAGCACTTGATTATTTGCTAGCAGCTGAAGGAGGAGTATGTGGTAAACTGAATTTAACTAATTGCTGTTTGAAAATAGATGATAAAGGTCAAGTAGTTGAAGAAATTGCTAAAGATATGCAAAGACATGCTTATGTGCCAGTACAGACTTGGCACGCCTTGAAATTTCCTAATTGGTTTGCTAACCTTTTCTCTTGGCTGGGAGGATTTAAGACTTTCGTTATCTTAGTACTAATCCTTGTTGCTGTAGTCCTCTGCTTACCATGTTTAATCCCATGTTGTATGCGTTCCCTTCATAGTGCTATTGATAGTACAGTAGAGCGGAAGACCGCAACTAGAATAATGGCTTTATACAAAGTCAGCCCTAGTGGAACTAGTAAGAATCCTTTAATCAGGATGTGAATTTTCTGGAAAGTGATTTAATTCTCACACCTTATTAAGTAATAGGGTGAGATTAATCAAAGGGGGGAATGTGGCAGGTGCAGGCCTGTGACCCACGGTGTCTGACATAGGCAGGCCAGCATGGCTAGCTTGACCTGTAAATGAGGCCTGTGGAGAGGCATATAGGATTGCACATCCCCCAATATGCTGCTATTGTAAGAAAGAACTCAGTAGAAATATTGAATTAGCTTAGATAAGCAGAATTGCAGAATTAAGAAATGGAAAAATACAGAAAAGATGTGTTTTAAAGTTACTGATAAGAAAAAGTACATTTGCAGAGAAATATTGAGGAGTGCTGACAGATGAGTTACAGAACCTTGCTCTTCTGCACGCACAAATGGTCCCATAGCCTTGAAAGTGTGAAAGTAACAAGTTGATGAACTGACCATTGTAATTGGGACTAGAAGGGGGGCAGGCAGGTGTCATGCCTACAGAAGCCCACAGAAGGAACATAATTGGAGAAACTTATCAGTACCGGGACCAATAGAGGGGCTACGGGAGGTACGGGAGCGTACCGGGACCAATGAAATGTTTTTCTATACCTAGAATGGAACAGAAGTCTATAAAAGTTGTTGTAATGCTTGAAAACTTTGCTCAGCCATTTTGAAATTGTCTTGCTTGAGACTTGTGCACAAATAAATGATTTGGACCTTCTGAACAGACTCCTGGTATCATTGGTTTGTCTGCGCTTTGCTGCTACAATACCAGAGCAGTAACATTTATAGGGTGGGTCCTTTTAAAGCAGCCCGAAGCACTGCCGACCCAAAACAAACATCCTGTCCTGCTTGTAAATCCAATCTGTAATGTTTCACAAAAGTATTAAGCGATGACCAAGTAGCCGCCTTACAAATTTCTATAGGCGGCACCAAACTATGTTCTGCCCAGGATGTAGCCTGCGCTCGCGTTGAATGCGCTTTCAGACCCTCTGGAATCGCTTTACCCTTTAACATATATGATGAGGATATAGCCTCTTTGAGCCATCTAGACATGGAAGCCTTTGAAGCTGCCTCACCTTTTTTGGGACCTGCAAACAGAACGAACAGTCTATCCGTCTTCCTGAAATTACTTGTCCTTTTCAAATAAATCTTTAGTGCCCTACGAATATCCAACAAATAAACTTGTCTTGCATTACCTTCCTTTTGTATCACTGGTAATGACACCATTTGGTTTATATGAAAAGCTGATACCACCTTTGGTAAGAAAGAAGGAACTGGCCTCAAGAGGACTTTTTGCTTACAAAATTCTAGAAAGGGTTCCCTACAGGATAACGCCTGCAACTCCGAAATCCTCCTTGCCGAAGTAATTGCTATCAAGAAAAATACCTCGAGTGTAAGGTCTTTCAGTGATGCTCGCGATAGCGGTTCAAAAGGCTCCTTTACCAGGGAATCTAAAACAATCTGAAGGTTCCAAGAGGGAATTTGCGGCCTACATGGAGGTCTTAATAAGGTAACCGCCCTCAAAAATCTTTTTATATCTGCGTGTGTACCAACAGACTCCCCCTTAATTTTACCTCTATAGCATGCTAAACCCGCCAGCTGAACTCTCAAAGATGACGGAGCCAATCCCTTTTCGAATCCTTCCTGCATAAATAAAAGTATTTGTGGAATAGAGGCTCCTAATGCCTCAATTGATCTGCCTTCACACCAGTCTTCAAATATCCTCCATGTACGAATATACGACAAAGTAGTGGATCTTCTCCTTGATCTTAACAAAGTAGAGATTACTTTTGAAGAGTACCCTTTTGACCTTAATCTTGCCCTTTCAAGAGCCAGGCTGTAAGCGAAAATCGATCTACCTGAGGCATTACTAGCGGACCCTGAGTTAATAGATCCTCCCTCAGCGGCAAGCGCCATGGACGGTCTATTAACAACCTCATTAGATCCGCATACCAAGGACGTCTTGGCCAATCCGGTGCTATCAATATTACTCTTCCTTTGTGAGATTCTATCCGTCGAAGAACACGATTTATTAATACCCACGGAGGGAACACATACAACAGCTGACCTTCCGGCCAACTTTGTGCTAGTGCATCCAGCCCTTCTGACATTCTTTCTCTTTTCCTGCTGAAGAAACGTTCGACTTTTGCGGACAGGAATGTCGCCATGAGATCCATTATCGGAACTCCCCATCGCTTTATTATCGATTGGAAAACTTGAGGATTGAGACTCCACTCCCCTGGATCTATCTTTACCCGGCTCAAGAAGTCGGCTTGCACATTGGATATTCCTGCAACATGGTTTGCTGATAATGCCTCTAAGTTTTCCTCTGCCCAGAGGAACAAGCTCTCCGATTCCTCCTCTAGTGCCGTACTGCCTGTACCTCCCTGACGGTTGATATAGTCCACTGCCGTCGCATTGTCCGAAAGAACCCGAACGGCCCTTCTTTGAATGCGATTCTGAAATGCTTGAAGCGCCAGGGAAACTGCTCTCAATTCCAACCTGTTTATTGACCACGCACTTTCTTGCTTGGACCATTGGCTTTGAACAAATTGCTTCTCGCAATGTGCTCCCCAGCCTTTTAGACTGGCATCTGTTGTAATCTGTATCCAATTTGGAGACTGCAACTGCATTCCTCTCTCGAATACCTCTGGTCTTAGCCACCAGAGTAACGATTGACGAGCCTCCGGTGGACAGGGCAAAACTTCCGACATTGGAGCTTTTTGGTGAGACCACCTCTTCAATAACGCTCTCTGTAAGGGACGCATCCGAGCCCTCGCCCACGGCACCATATCCAAAGTTGCTGCCATGGTTCCCAGCAGCTGGAGATAATGCCATGCAGTGGGATTCTCTTTCTCTGTCGCACCAGATTCATAATTGCTATTATTTGAGACTGTGTTAGGAAAACTTTTCCTGTCTCCGTATTGAAACGAGCGCCTAGATGTTCTAGGATTGAGATGGCACTAATTTGCTTTTTGTCATATTCACTACCCAACCTAGGCTCTGCAACAACTCTACTACTCTTTTTGTTGCTGATTTGCTTTCGGTTTGCGATTTCGCTCGTATCAACCAATCGTCGAGATAAGGATGAACAAGTATTCCCTCCTTTCTCAAAGCCGCCGCCACTACTACCATTACCTTGGTAAATATTCTTGGAGCCGTTGCTAACCCGAATGGCAACGCCTGGAACTGGTAATGCCCCATTGGGACGGCAAACCTCAAATACTTCTGGTGCTCTTGGCGAATTGGGATATGAAAGTAAGCCTCCATCAAATCTAAAGACGTAAGAAACTCCCCTTTTCTTACCGCCGCAATCACCGATTTTAACGTTTCCATTCGAAAATGCGCCACCCGTAGATAACGGTTTACACCTCGCAGATCCAACACTGGCCGAAAAGAACCCTCTTTCTTCGGAACCAGAAAATATATTGAGTATCGACCGAACCCTTGTTGTTCTAATGGTACCGGTACTATTGCTTTTAAATCCAAAAGTTTTTTTAAGGTTTTGCAAATTGCCAATTCTTTGCTGTATGCCGTGCATGGTGACTGAACAAATAGATCGGGCACTGGACGTTGTAACTCCAGAGCGTATCCTTTTTCTATTATTTCCAATACCCACTGATCTGACGTGATATGAGCCCAGGCGGAATGAAATCGGCGGAGCCTTCCACCAACTGGAATCAAACCCGCCTGGGAACTCCTTATCTCATTGTGGCTTCCTTGCATTGGTATTTGCAGAAGAGGCTGTAAAGCCCTTTCCTGTGCTACGAAAGCCTTGAAACCCTTGATTTCTATAATACTGTCTCCCTCTTTGCATCTGACCAAAGCGCAGAGACCGAAAACGACGAAAATCTCTATATTGACCTCTGTAGGGCTGAACCATGTGCCCCTGCCTCTGTCTATCCTCAGGGAGTTTTCCACCCTTACAATCTCCCAAATCTCTCACTAATTTTTCTAAGTCCTCCCCAAAAAGGAGCTTTCCTCTAAAAGGCAGCTTAGAAAGCCTTGCCTTTGAAGATGTGTCAGCAGCCCAGGTGCGCAGCCATACATGCCTTCTAGCTGCTACCACTGAGCCCATTCCTTTTGACAATGCTCTAATGAGATCATAGTGAATATCTGCTAAATAGGCTGCTCCAGTCTCTAGCCTAGATGCACCCTGCATGGAAGCACTCTCCATATCTGTATGCAACTCTTGCGACCAGCGTAAACACGCTCTAGCCACCCATGCTCCACAGATTGCCGCTTGAACAGATAAAGCATTTATATCAAACATCTGCTTCAAGAGTGTGTCTAGCTTTCTATCATAACTATCCCTTAAGGCTGCCCCACCTTCTATAGGAATAGTCGTACGTTTAGTCACCGCTGAAACGGCTGCGTCAATTTTAGGTGACCTAAATAATTCAGAATCCTTCTCCTGCAATGGATACAAGCGTGCCATAACTCTAGACCCACGCAATGCAGCCTCAGGAACATCCCATTCCTGCTGTGTCATCTCTCTTATCACTCTATGTACAGGAAAAGCTTTCTGTGATTTCCTGACTGCCAATAATAAAGGATCCTCCAAGTCCAAGTTTTCCAAATCCTCTGGCATTGATATATTCAAAGACTTTAGGGTTTCCTCAATTAAGATAGGCAACTCCTCTTTTCTGAAAACTCAAACAATTCTGGACTGGTCTTCTTGTTCCACCAATTCCCCTTCCTCCAATCCTTCTTCAATATCATCCTCTAGATCAGAATAAACTTCCTGAGATGACATAGAAAAAGTCTTTTGCAACTTTGCTCTTTTGGCAGGAAGAGGAACCTCATCTACTTTAAAAGGAGCAGCCATACGCTTTTCCCCTAAATCAACTAGTGGCACCTCAATAAGCCTATGTTGTTCTGCAATATTCTTCTGTAAAAGAGCAATTAATAGCTTTGAAAATACTGCAGCAATATTAGAGGTTAAACTCGATAAATCTGAAGGAAGGCTTATAGATTCAGGCACAGGAACATCTGGCCTTGAAGATGGACCTGGCACCGGCTCTGGCAGAAGCTGCGGTGGAGAATCAATATCTCTGTCCAAAGCTAAATGTTTTTCTTTTTCAACAATCTTATCTGAAGCTTTTTGCTGTTCTGCTCTTTTTTGGTAACAATGCTTACATAAGCCCGATTCATTCAACAGCGTTTTCTTAGTACCACACAGCAAACACTG
Organism: Ichthyophis bannanicus; assembly: GCA_033557465.1. Classification (NCBI taxonomy): domain Eukaryota; kingdom Metazoa; phylum Chordata; class Amphibia; order Gymnophiona; family Ichthyophiidae; genus Ichthyophis; species Ichthyophis bannanicus. Next base: position 1,121,007,579 of record CM066031.1, on the reverse strand, counting down.
CTGTTTCCCAGGCATGCTGCAAATAAAACAAAAATCTTGGCTACAGCCCTCTTTTTTTTTTTTTTTTTTTTAAATTCGAAGAAATTATTTTCTCCCCGAAATAAATAAAATCAATTATTATCTAATTAATGTGCGTCATTCGCGAAAGCAGCGAACGTTCTAAAAATTTCAAAGCGGTACTTCAAACGGTCTTTCAACTACAAGCCCGTTAATTTAACAGCAAAAAGTTCTGAAAACTATCTGGTTGCTTGCTTTTTGGAAGAAGAAGCCCAAATATATTACAAATGGGAGCCACTAAGGAAAGTATTATCGTTACAAGCCTTATGGCACGCGCATTCAATAACGGCACCAACCGACCAAAAACAGTTCGCCGCTCAGAAGAGCTAATCTCAACTGCAAAGCGTATCACAATCTTCGCTGCAGAGAGAAACAATTTCAAGAACAAAATATAAACAGCACCTTACTTGTGTCGCAACTTGCTCCTCTCCTAATATACGTAGGATCGGGAACTGTGCTGTATGAAATCAATATCCGTATTCCATAGATGCCGCGGCAAAGGCATCAAAATTAATTATAGGCTTCTAACAGTGACCCTTAAAGCGATTAAGAATTTCTTTCACTTGCTTTCCACTCCTCTCCTAACCAGAGTAGGATCGGGAGGGATATGAAGCCTAAATATAAAAACCTTTCTTGCGGCTGGAAATAACTCCTCCCCATATCAAAGAGAGGGAGGGCATGAGCGTGGCTTAAAGATACAGCCCACAATTAAATATTTCGTTCTCTAGAATTGTTAAAACCAATAAAAATATCTATAAATAAAATCAAAATGCTTAATTGTCCCTCTTTAGAGCCCAAAGTAGGCTCTGAGAACTTCAAGCTGCTTGGAGACTGAATAAACTGAAGATAGAAGCGATCACCTCTGGAAGTTATAGGGGTGACATCACAACTGTGATTATTCAGTCTCCAAGCTGCAGAGAACCTGGATCCCAGAAATTCCGGGACTGGACTAGAGTGACGTAAAGTAAATGAAGCTTGTACCCCAATCTTACAATGGACAGAGTCCAATTTTATGATGTTATTTGTTGCCATCTTTTGGCAAAATAGCATAGTCTGCCTGGAAGGGTCAATGGTTCTGGACCTTTTAAGGGCAGAATGACTAAGTTCTCTAGGTGGAAGTCAAAGACCCTGAGGTGGCTGGGTCCGTTGAGCCGGTTGAGCTTGTGGCTTTCTCTGCTGTCTGTTCTGCTGTTGCCCCTTTTGGGAAATATGAAGTGGACAGTGAGTTTGATGGGTGTAAGATTGGTAAGACTTATTTTTTTTTAATGAAAAAAGCTTTCTTGAATGTTTTCTTAAGAACATAAGAACATAAGAAATGCCATACTGGGTCAGACCGAGGTCCATCAAGCCCAGTATCCTGTTTCCAACAGTGGCCAATCTAGGTCATACGTACCTAGCAGTTTCCCCAAAAGACACAGGTTCTGCAGTGCTTGTACTAGGCCAAGCATTGATATCCTGGGTCCCTTTTTAATAGTGGTTTATGGACCTTTCCTCCAGGAACTTGTCCAAACCTTTTTTAAACCAGCTATACTAACAGCCCTTACTACATCCTCCGGTAACAGATTCCAGAGTTTGATTACACGTTGAGAGAAGAAATATTTTCTCCTATTTGTCTTAAATAGTTTACCCTGTAGCTTCATTACATGCCCCCTAGTCCTTCTATATTCTGATAGCGTAAACAATTTATCCACGTTTATCCGTTCCACTCCATTCATTAATTTATACACCTCTATCATATCTCCCCTCAGCCGCCTCTTTTCCAGGTTAAAGAGCCCTAACCTTTTTAGCCTCTCTTCATAGGAGTAGCCTTCCATCCCCTTCACCAATTTGGTGGCTCTTCTCTGTACTTTTTCTAATAACTCTATGTCCTTTTTAAGATACGGTGACCAGAATTGCACACAATATTCAAGGTGCGGTCGTACCATGGAGCGATACAGAGGCATTATAATATCCTTTGTTTTATTCTCCATCCCTTTCCTTAGGATACCTAGCATTCTATTTGCTTTCTTGGCCGCCGCTGCACACTGGGCGGAGGGTTTTAACATGTTATCCACGATGACTCCTAAATCTTTTTCCTGGGTGGTGGTTTCTAATGTGGAGCCTTGCATCTTGTAACTATAGTGTGGGTTGTTCTTTCCTAGGTGCATAACTTTGCACTTGTCCACATTAAATTTCATCTGCCATTTGGATGCCCAGTCTTCCAATTTATCCAGATCCTCCTGCAGTTTTCCACAATCCTCTTGGGTTTTAACAACTTTAAACAGTTTTGTGTCATCTGCAAATTTGATTACCTCACTAGTTATTCCCTTTTCCAGGTCATTTATGAATATGTCAAAAAGTAGCGGACCCAGTACAGATCCCTGGGGTACTCCACTATTCACCTTTTTCCATTGGGAATATTGGCCATTTAGCCCTACCCTCTGCTTTCTATCTTTTAACCAGTTCCCGATCCACAATAGTACACTGCCTCCTATCCCATGACTTTTTAGCTTCGCCAAAAGTCTCTGATGGGGGACCTTGTCAAAAGCTTTCTGAAAGTCCAGATACACTATATCAACCGACTCACCTTTGTCTACCTGTTTATGCACACCTTCAAAAAAACAGATCAGATTAGTAAGACAAGATCTGCCTTGTCTAAAGCCATGTTGGCTGTCTCCCATTAGGCCATGACTATCTACATGCTGTGTAATTTTGTTCTTTATGATGGCTTCTACCATTTTCCCTGGTACTGACGTCAGGCTCACCGGTCTGTAATTTCCTGGGTCACCCCTGGAACCCTTTTTAAAAATTGGTGTTACGTTGGCGACCCTCCAATCTTCAGGTATTACAGATGATTTTAATGAAAGTTCACAGATTACCAATAACAGGTCTGCAATCTCATATTTCAGTTCTTTCAACACTCTGGGATGTATACCATCTGGTCCAGGTGATTTGCTACTATTCAGTTTATCAAATAGTTGTAATATATCTTCCCGGTGTAGCGATATTTCTCTCAATTCCTCTGCAGTATCACCTTTAAATACCACTTCAGTCTTGGGTAACACCCCTACATCTTCCTCAGTAAAGACCGAAGCAAAGAATTCATTCAGTCTCTCTGCTATAGCCTTGTCTCCTCTTACTGCCCCTTTTACCCCTCTATCATCTAATGGTCCAATTGACTCTCTCACAGGCCTTTTGCTACGAATGTACTTGAAAAAGTCTTTATTTCGTGTTTTTGCTTCCGTAGCAAGTTTCTTCTCAAATTCCCGCTTTGCCTGCCTTATCAATGCTTTGCATTTAACTTGCCAGTGCTTGTGCTGTTTCCAGTTTTCATCATTTGGCTCTTTTTTCCATTTTCTGAAGGTTGCTCTTTTGGCAGCAACAGCCTCTCTGACCTCACCTTTAAACCATGCTGGCAGTTTTTTGGACTTTCTTCCACTTTTCTTAATGCGTGGAATACAGCTGGTCTGGGCTTCGAGGATAGTATTTTTAAATAACACCCAAGCTTGCTGTAAGTCTTTAACCTTTGGAACCGCTCCTTTTAGTTTTTTCCGAACTATATTCCTCATTCTATCATAGTCACCCTTTTGAAAGTTAAAAGGTAGTACTGTGGATTCCTTTACTATCTGTCCTCCACTGATTAAATCAAACATGATCATACTATGATCACTATTGCCAAGTGGTCCCAACACCCTTATTTCTTGCACCAGATCTGGCGTTCCACTAAGGACTAGGTCCAGTATGGCTTCCCCTCTGGTCGGTTCATGAACCAGCTGCTCCAAGAAGCAGTCATTTATTTCATCTAGAAACTTTATCTCTTTAGCTTGTCCTGCTGTGACACTGTCCCAGTCGATACCGGGGTAATTGAAATCACCCATTATTACTACTCTGTTGTGGCTTTTGTTAGCTTCCTTGATTTCTTTGAGCATTTCATCATCCATTTGTTCATTCTGGCCAGGTGGTCGATAGTATACTCCCACTGCCATCACCTTCCCCTTCATAAATGGAATTTCAATCCATAGAGATTCTACAGCATATTTTGTTCCCTGCAAAACTTTAATCCTTTCTGACTCAATGCCCTCTCTAACATAGAGCGCAACCCCTCCACCAATTTGTTCAGCTCTATCATTACGATATAGTTTGTATCCAGGTATCAGTGTCCCACTGGTTATCCTCCTTCCACCATGTCTCTGAGAGTGCAATCATATCTAACCTCTCATTTAATGCTATATATTCTAATTCTCCCATCTTATTGTTTAGACTTCTAGCATTGGCATACAAGCATTTTAGAGACTGCATTTTATTAATATTAATCTGGCTATTGGTAGGCATGGGTAATTGGGAATCTTTATGCTCTGTCTGCTCCTTACTCAAGGGCATTTGGGCTACTATACTCCCTTTTGGAACCTCACTGCTTTTGGTAGTATCCTTCAAGGATACCTTTGTCCGAACCGTGCGCTCCTGGGTGACTGTCGGCTTTCCCCTATTTTCTAGTTTAAAAGCTTCTCTATCTCTTTTTTAAAGGTTAATGCCAGCAGTCTGGTCCCATCCTGATTAAGGTGAAGCCCATCCCTTCGGAAGAGCCCCTTCTTTTTTGCTGGGTTGGCTGTAGCCTTTGACAATCTGTTCAAAGTAGTACTGTCAGATTCAAGCTGATTAGCCTTGTCCTGCCAGTCCTTGCCAAAGAGATTTTCTCCTGTGCAAGGAATGTTTCCCAGCTTTTCTTGCACCCACTGTTCTAAGTCTGATGCTTGAAGCTAAGCAATACGACGTGCACCTATAGATATAGCAGAGGTTCTGCTAAGACATTCAAAACAATCAAAGGTAGCACGGTTCATGAAGTTAGAGACATTCTAGGCATGTTTGACCAGAATAAGGTAGTCTGCTCTTTTTTCCTTTGAGACAGAAGGACTAATGAGCTCTAAGTCTTTTGTGACGTCTTCCAAGAACATTTTCATATACAGAATGTAGGAACCGATCCTGGCTCCCAGCATGGAGGATTGAAAACATCGACGGCCAAAGGCATTGAGTGTCCTGGATTCACGGCCTGGAGGATTAGAAGAGTGTGTTTTTGCACTCTTGATTCTTCGCATGGCCGATTCCACTACCATTGAATGGTGTGGTAACTGAGTTTTTTGAAAACCAGGACAACTTGGCACTCGGTACATAGTGTCAAGACATCGGGAATGTGAAGATATCGTTAAAGGAGTTTTCCACATTCTCAACATCAGATCATGTAAATGGGAAGCATAGCTGCTTCCTTGGGAGCCATAGGGTACTGTAGAATTCTTAATTCCTCTGCCCTAGGTTCTTTTTCTGGAATCAGTGGATTGCAAGACCCTTTGCTAAATCACATATGAAGTCCTGGAAGGACATATCCTCTGGAGGAGACATCCTGCATTGAGGAGAGGGAGTTGAATATTCTAATAGATTCACTCTGGTACTGGTAGAATCGTCAGTCATCGGAATCGGAAGACTCAAGCACCGGGTGCTCCTGTGACATGATATTGGTACCGCTCGAAGTCGGTACCGAAATGTCTTGGTTCCTGATCCCCAATACCGGACATCGGCATGGGGGAAAGCAGTCCTGTCGAAGCAGGTACTGTTGGTACCGGTACCGATACTTGTGGAACCGTCTGTTGCGGTCTTAGCAGTACCGAGACTGCTAAGAGGGCCGCTAGACTGTGTTCAATAGCGAGGATTCTGTGATCCATCGCTCCTGCTAATGCCTGGGTGCCGGTACCGGTGGATGTGGCCACGACCCCAGAGCATGGCACCAGTAGTTCCGCAGAGGTCGAGGCCTCTGGAACATCCTGGAGCCCCGTTAATGCTTTGGAGCTCGAAGACTCCTGCCGTGGCTGTTTTGCCAGTGAAGTATCCTCGAGGGAAACGCCCGAGGCATCTCAATACTTTGAAGGAGATTTTCCCTTCGAGGAATGGCTAGTTTTACTTTTGGTTACCCGAGATCCATGGGAGGAAGATGAAGCCCTGAAGACATCGATGCAATTGACATCGTGTCAGAGGCAAAAAAGAATACCGAGTTTTGCAGCTCTATTCTGACGGCCCCTCTTGGTCATCCTCGTACAGGAGACACACTCCGTTGGACAATGTTCAGGACCCAAACATTTTAGACACCACTTATAATTATGGGTGTCTGACGGAGATGGTACCGCCACATTTTAAGCATTTTTTGAAACCACTAGCTGGGTTCTCCATGCTTGAAGAAAAATGGGCCTAGTGCCCAGAATGGCGCCTAGCACCAGAAATAGGGGAAGATCCCTGAAGAGAATTTTATTTTATTTTTTTAAAGAAAAAGAGAGAACCGGCAGTACCAGTAGGCGTTGAATGAAGGCAGACACGACCACAAAAAAACAAGAAATAAAGGTAGATTTTCTGTGGTGACAGGGTATCGTGTCCTGTCGGCTCCGCAGAAAATGAAGAACTGAAGTGAGAGAGGTAGAGAGGCGGGAAGGCAGCACACATGCGCTGTGGGATGCTCCCAAAAGCTTTCCTATTGGATGCTGGGGAGCGTTCCCGTGCGATCTCCGTCAGTACCGATAACCATATGTGAAGACTACATTCCTGCTTGTTCCTGGAGATTCTATTATATTTGGACTTGTTTTAAAAATCATTTTCCTACAGCAAAATCATAAAAATAAGAATATTCTGTTGGTGCTTTGCAATATGTCACAATGGGAGTAGTAGGTGATGCTACTAAAAAGAAAAGCAGATCTAATTTACTACTTAACAGTATGCACACTCAACTCAGACATTTTACTTCTGAAATTAGAGCCCACAATTATGTATGGCAAACATTATTATTATTATTTTTTTAACTAGGAAAAACCTGCAGGAAAAAAAAAAAGAAAATTCAGCTTTTACATGCAAATTTTCATTCTCACACTGGTCAAATGGATCCTATAGTGGTGTCTGTTTTCTAAAAACACAACTGGAGCACACTCAGTCCCCTAGGGTGACACCTCATGGCAAGATATAGGGCCCATAATTGCAAGGTTTTGAAAGGAGCTCTAGAGAGCATGGCCTTCAAATGAGGAATGTCACTTTGATGACTTGGCCGAGTGAGTTGGGATGGGATGGGATATAAAATAGGAGGAAAATCCAAAGATTGTCATGAACAAAGCCTATCCCTAATTTTGACGGAGATAAAAGCTCAAAGAAGCAGGAGAATGCTAATGAACCCCCACAACACAACAATAAAAGGAACCAGAAGTGGTTTAGGGTATGAACATTTAACTGATTTTGTAGACATGATGGAAGACAAGTCACCAGTTCAGCATCTCTATGCCCTTAAGATTTAACTGAAACAAGATATCTCTCTCTTTGGAACCGATTTACTGTAGCTTTTTTTCTACATAGATACACAATGTGCGACAAACTTATGCCAATCAGACACGTATTCTGGCTCTCTCAAAGCACTACTCTCTTGTCCTCTCCTACCCCTATAAAACGCTTCCCTATAACTCTTAGTACATACCATTTTCTCCATGGAGAGTAAATATAGCCACCTAGATCTACAATGAATGGACAGTAGCATTACCACACTTTTCCAAAAATCCCATCTGTTTCACCCAATAGAAGACAGATATCTAAAGGGATTAACACAGTTAAGCAGACCTGCTAACCATGTTAATCCCACTGGCCAGGATATTCAGCAGTATTAACACCAGTTAGCATCGAGTTGGTACTTCATTATCGCAATGCAGCAAAGTCAGGTGCAGGAAAGAGTAGTTACTCACCTGTAACAGGTGTTCTCCAGGAGCAGCAGGAATCAGTCCTCACATATGGGTGACATCGACGTCGATGGAGCCCTTGCGGAGTATTTCCCCAGCTTTCCATGAAAGCTTTTGGGAATGCAGGCACGCATGCGCGGTTCCCTTCCCGCCTAAAGGTGCCATTTTGCTCAAACAACATAGCTAAAAAACAGCACACAAAAATGTAAAATAAACTATGTACAACTGCAACTCCCAGGGGAGGAGGGAGGGTTGTGAGGACTGATTCCTGCTGCTCCTGGAGAAAACCTGTTACAGGTGAGTAACTACTCTTTCTCCAGGACCAAGCAGGAAGTCAGTCCTCACATATGGGTTACTCCCTAGCTCTGGGCTACCAAGGAACCCAGGCTGAACACGACAACTCCCTCTAGTCCCAGCATCAAAGAAAGGCTTTTCACTGACAGAACCTCCACCGGTAGCCCAACAGAGGGCAGGAGTTGCCTAAACCTCAAAAGAGATTCCGGAGTACTGCCTGGCCAAAAGCACTGTCCCTACGGGACTCCCTTTCCAGACAGTAATGGGCCGCAAAAGTCTGGCTTGAAGACCAAGTAGCAGCCCTGCAGATGTCTACCAACGGTACAGAGCGGAGATGAACCACTGAGGCAACCATTGCCCTGACACGATGGGCCGTGACCCGACCCTGCAAAGGAAGGTCAGCCGCCCTGTAAGCCCAGGTGATACAGTCAGCCACCCAGATGGACAAGGTACGCTTGGACACAGCCAACCCCAAATTATTAGGGTCAAAAGATATGAAGAGCTGGGTAGCCCTTCTGTGCCCCTGCGTACGGTCAAGGTAGAAGGATAAGGCCCTCCTACAGTCCAGGGTATGCAGAACTGCTTCAGCCTGGCTTGCATGAGGCCTAGGGAAGAATGCTGGAAGAACCACCTCCTGGTTGAGGTGGAAAGAGGAGACAACCTTTGGGAGGAACTTTGGATGAGTCCCGAGGACTACCCTGTCCTTATAGAATCTGGTGTAAGGCCTGTCACAGACCAGAGCCTGAAGCTCACTCACTCGTCTAGCCGAGGTTAGGGCTACCAAGAAGAGTGTCTTCCAGGACAGGACGCGTAGAGGGCAAGTAGCCATCGGCTCAAAGGGTGGGCGAGTCAGTTGCTGCAAGACCACATTCAACTCCCACTCAGGAGCAGGAGGACGGATTGGAGGCTTGAGCAAGAGCAAGCCTCTGAGAAACCGGGACACCAAGGGGTGAACCGATAGAGAATGTCCTTCCACCAGTGAGTGGTGAGCTGCTAGAGCTGAGAGGTGGACCTGAACAGAATTGGACTTAAGTCCTATTTGGTAAGAGCAGTAAGTACTGAAGCACTACTGGCACAGTACAGGAGAAGGGATCCTCTGTACGTAGGTGACACCACACGGAAAACCATTTCTATTTAAGAGCATAGGTTTTCCTAGTGGACTGTTTCCTAGAGGCTAGGACAACCTCCTCAACTTCCTGAGGTAGGCCCCAGGGAGCCAAAACTATCCTTGCAGCCTCCATGCCATCAAATTGAGAGCTTTGAGATTGGAGTGCAGAAGGGAATCCTGATCCTGAGAGAGAAGGTCAGGTTGCAACCCCAGAGGCAGCGGGGGATCCACTGCCAGCTGAAGCAGAAGTGGAAACCAAGGCTGTCTCGGCCACCTGGGAGCCACCAGCAGGACCGAGGCCTTGTCTTGAAGAATCTTGGAGTTCGGGCCACCAAGGACGGGGGAGGAAACGCATACAGGAGGCCCTGAGACCAGGGAATCAGAAAAGCATCTGCTGCTGTCCGCAGAGGATGCGGTTGCCTGGAACAGAATTTTGGCAGTTGTTTGTTCAGAGGACTGGCAAACAGATCTATGGATGGAAGTCCCCATTTCAGGAAAATCTTCTGAACCACCAAAGGATGGAGCTGCCACTCGTGGGGCTGTAGAATCCTGCTCAATCTATTGGCTAGGTAGTTTTCCTGGCCAGGGAGGTACACAGCTTTGAGGAGCATGTTGTGCTTGAGGGCAAACAAGCAAAGGTCCTGTGCTTCCTGAAAAAGGAGCCTGGACCAAGTACCGCCCTGTTTGTTCACATAAAACATGGCTACCTGGTTGTCCGTTTGAACTAGGACAGACTGATGAGTCAGGGCTGGAGAGAAAGTCTTGAGGGCTAACCGAATAGCCCTGAGTTCCACTAGATTTATTTGCTGTGCGGCTTCCCAGGGAGTCCACAGGCCCTGGGTGCACTTGCCTAGACAATGAGCTCCCCCAGCCCTGCAAGGAGGCATCCGTGGTCAACACCACTGTGAATCCAGGAATCTGAAAAGGCACCCCTTGCAGCAGATTGGGTGGATGTAGCCACCAGCTGAGGGATTTCAGAAATTGTCTGGACACCCTTATCCTGTCTCTGAGGCTGCCTGTGGCCTTTGACCACTGAGACCGAAGGCACCACTGTGCAGGCCTCATATGGAGCTGGGCATGGGGGGTCACATGAACTGTCGAAGCCATGTGGCCTAGAAGCCTCAGGCAGAGTCTGGCAGAGACCAGGGACCTGCTGAGAAACTGACTTGCCAAGTTGATCAGTCTTTGGGCTCTGTCTTCGGGCAAGAACGCCTTTGCCAGCAGAGAGTCCAACCATGCCCCTATGAATGCCAATTCTGGGATGGGAGCAAAGTGGACTTTGTGAAGTTTATGACAAACCCCAGATTTTGAAGAAGAGCAATAGTTCTGAGGGTGGCTTGTCTGGCCTCCTGGCACGTCTGACCCCTGATGAGCCAGTCGTCCAGATAGGGGAAGACAAAGATACCCTGATTTCTCAGGTAGGCCGCCACCACTGCCAGGCATTTGGTAAAGACCCTGGGAGTGGAGGTGAGGCCAAAAGGCAGTACTCTGTACTGATAATGGTTTCCTCCCACAATGAACCTGAGGTACTTTCTGTGGTCTGGATGAATGAGGATGTGAGTGTACGCATCCTTTAGATCTAAGGAGCATAGCCAATCTCCCTGCTGGAGGTAGGGCAGAAGGGTTCCAAGAGTAAGCATCTTGAACTTTTCCTTCTCCAAAAACTTGTTGAGGTTTCGGAGATCTAGAATAGGTCGAAGGCCACCGGTTCTTTTGGGTACTAGAAAATACCTGGAGTAGAACCCTCGACCTTGTAAATGGGGAGGCACAGGCTCCACTGCCCTGTCCACCAACAGACCTTGTAGCTCCTGAAGGAGAAAATCTGTATGCAGGGGAGGCCTTGGAGGCTCCACTGGAAAGTATGGAGGAGGCAGTTGTTGGAAGTGTAGTGCATAGCCCCTGTGGACTATTCTTAACACCCAACTGTCTCCAGTGATGAGTGGCCACTGATGGGCAAACAGAGCGAGGCGACCTCCTATGCAGGGTTGGGAGAGCAGGGATGGAGAGGCTATGCCTAAGAAGTCAAAAAACCCCACCCTGCTGGGTGGGAGCAGGAACCGGAGGCATGGGGTTCCTCTGCCTACAGGGCCCATTACCCTGCCCCTTGGCTTGCTGACCCTGTGAGGCAGCTTGGGCAGCCTGATAGTGTGGGTACTGTTTGTAGGCAGTGCCCTTCCTCGGGTAAAAGGGCTTTTTACCCGAGCCCTTCTTCTTGTGAGAAGGGGCAAAGTCTTTCTAGACAGCCTTGTCCATGAGAGGTGCTCGGTCTCGAGCTGTGCGGCCTTCTCGGTCATGGGCTTGCCAATAAAGGTTCTCACCTCGGCAAGGGACATCGACCAACTTGTCCTGAACCCATGGCTCGAGGTCCGATGACTGCAGCCATGCCTGGCATCGAGCTGCGATGCCGGCTGCTGCAACAAGGGCTGAAGCCTCGAAGTCATAGTAGGCAGCGCGGGACAAACTTAGAGCATTCTCGGATCCCCGAGGACAAAGCCTTGAACCTCTGCAAGGGTTCCCCGGAGAGACCAGCAGAGAACCCGGCCAGCTCCTTGGCCAGGTCTCGAAAGTACATGCCCATGTACAGCTGGTAAGACTGGACACGTCAAGGAAGCATCGAGCCCTGGAAGCAGTTTCTACCAAAACCATCCAGGTTTCGAGCCTCCCTGCCAGGGGGCACCGCGGAGTGCATCTTCTGACTTTTCAGGCGATGCATGGCCGATTCCACCACCATGGAATGGTGTGATAGCTGCGCCTTCTGAAAGCCAGGATCTTCCGGAGTCGATAGATCGAATCGACCCGTTTGCTTAAAACCAGCGCCGAGGCCGGTGCCTCCCACATACGGAAGAGGAGCTGTTCCAGCATCGGAGGAACCGGGACAGTAAAGGCCTCCTTCGGAGGAGAGTCGTACTGCAGGGCCTCGAGCTCCTCGGCTCGAGGCTCCTCCTCGGGGTCCGCAGGGATAGCCAACGCAGTGGCCATATCCTGAATGAACTCCGAGAACCGGATATCCTCTGGAGGGGGATCTACTCCGGGGTTCAGACTGCGGTGAGTCCGATGGGATGCACCGAGTCTTGAAGGTGTCGGGGGACTCTTCGTCCTCCGTCTCCCATGCGGACTCGTCCGATGAGGAATCGGGGTCCGACCTCACGGGGCCTGCGAGCACCTGCCCCGACGCCGAAGGCACCGGCGTCGATGCCCTCGGTCCCGAACGGGAGGTCGAGGGAGACCGCGACCGATGTCGACCTCGAGCCTTTATGGCCTCGAGTATCGGTTCGGTCTCCAATATTCCCTCTAATTTTCTGTAGGCTGTGTGCGCATAAAATATCAGCTGTGTGCAGCTTTTGAAGGAAGGTTAAATTTTTGTGCGCCACATAACGGACACTCTGAGTTATATACTTTAAAATTTGACTACACGTCAGAATACAGAATTTACACCACATTGATTTTAATCAAATTAAATGAAAATGGACTATTACTAAATGAAGCGGGAAATTTCTATTAATTACAATCATAACTTTTACATTTTAAGACGTCTGTGTTTTCTATCAGAATCAGAGCCGTAATTTTTGTGCGCTCTGTTGTAAAGTATGTGCGCTCGCTCAGCGAGGTGTGTGCGCGCGCACACGCGCACAGCTTAGAGGGAACAGTGGTCTCCGGGGTCGACTTTGATGTTCCGGTGGTCGGGGCAGATGCGCCAGACAGGCTGGCCATCAGTGCCCGCTGCTGCTCCATGAAGGCAGACAGTCTGCTCTCCAAGGCTGTCAACCTGAGACTCAGCTCAGGAGACTCAACAGCTCCCGACTCGGGCCCCTGTGGCGCCGGGCCTGACGTCGGCTCCCTTGGAGGAGAGTCCACAAGGACTACAGGGCTTACATGTCCAGCAGACTCCGGCTCCAGTCGAGGAACTTTGGAAGGCTTCTCCTGTTCCACAGGCCCGGGGCGACGGTCGGGGGTCTGAGACCGAGCTCTCGAGGAACCCGGAACCTCTTCCGACGACGCCCTCACGAGCCGCTTCTTCCTCTTACGTTCCCGGTCCGGGGACCCCCTGTCCAAGGAGCCACGACGGTGCTCGGGATCCGACTCCCGAGATGTCGAGGCCTCAGACGAGGTCCGGGCCCGGCCGGAGGCCGAGTCAGAAAAAGCACACTTACCTGTAACAGGTGATCTCTGGGAACAGCAGGAATAAGTCTTCACATATGGGTATGTTGGTACCGACGGAGCCTGCGCAAGAACGCTCCCCAGCGTCCCATCAGAAAGCTTTTGGGAGCATCCCACAGCGCCTGCGTGCTGCCTTCCCGCCTTTCCCAACTGTCTCTGCTCAGTTGAGTTTTATAGCTGAGACAAAGAGGGAGAGAGAGGGAAAGGAAGAGAGAGAGAGAGAGAGAGAGACAACTCCTAGGGGAGGTGGTTGGGTTGTGAAGACTTATTCCTGCTGTTACCTGTAACAGGTGATCTCTGGGAAGTAACTGTGCTATCTCCAGGAACAAGCAGGAATGAGTCTTCACATATGGGGACTCCCTAGCTTTTGATGTCAGGGAGAGCTCCCAGAGGTTGTGTGTCCCTGGGACAGGGCTGCACTTCCCCACCTGGATCTCTGGCATCTCATGAGGGATGGTGGGTAGGAGTTGATTAAGTATGGAACAGGTGTTTGAGAACAGCCTGACCAAACAAGGCATCCTGGCGGGAGTCCTTGTCTAAGCAGTAATGAGCTGTGAAGGTATGAACTGAGGCCCAAGTGGCTGCTCGACAGATGTCGTCGATAGACACAGAGTTCAGATGAGCCATTGAGGCTGCCATGGCTCTCACATTGTGAGCTGTGACATGGCCCTCCAGAGAAATGTTCTTGCTCTGATAGGCGAAAAATACATTGGGCAATCCAGTTGGAAAGAGTTCTCTTGGAGACTGGGTGTCCCAAATGAGAAGGATCAAAAGCAACAAAGAGTTGGGAAGACTTTCTATGTTGCTGTGTCCTCTGTAAATAAAAAGCCAGAGCTCTTTTACAGTCCAGGGTATGAAGATTCCTCTCTGCAGGTGATGCATGAGGTCCTGGAAAAAAGACAGGTAGGTAGACTTCTTGGTTGAGGTGAAAAGGCGAGACCACCTTAGGCATAAAATGTGGATAGTCCTAAGGACCACCTTGTCATGATGGAACCTTGTATAAGGTGGATTAGTTACTAGTGCTTGCAATTCACTGATGCGGCGTGCTGATGTGATTGCAATGAGAAAGATAACCTTCCAAGAAAGGTATTTCAAGGAGGTAGTAGTTAAAGGTTCAAAAGGCGGCTTCATAAGAAGACCAAGAACCAAATTTAAGTCCCATGCCACCGGTGGTGGTCTAATGGGAGGCTTTGTTAAAAGGAGGCCTCTCATGAACCTTGCTACAAGGGGATGAGAGGAAACAGGTTGTCCATTTAGAGGCTTGAGTGAAGCTGCAATAGCACTCAGATGGACTCTTACTGAATTTGTCTTAAGGCCTGCATTAGACAGATGCAGGAGATACTCCAGAAACGATTCCAGAGGTATGGCACGGGGGTTAGGACACTTTTCAGAACACCAGATGGTAAACCTTTTCCACTTGAAGGCGTAAGAACGTCTAGTGGAAGGTTTTCTGGAAGCTTGAAGAACATCTTTCACTTGCTGAGAAAGAGGAAGATCCTGGAAATCTAAGCCTTCAGTAACCAAGCCCTGAGATGCAGAGACTGGGGATTGAGATGCCACAACTTTCCGTCCTCCTGAGAGAGGAGGAGGTCTGGAGCAGACCCTAACTCTAGGGAGGGAGCTTGAGAGAGATGTAGAAGCAGAGGGTACCACACTTGCCGTGGCCAATGTGGAGCTATGAGAATCATGTGGCCTCTGTCTCTCTGAAGCTTGAATAGGGTTTTGGGAATTAGAGGGATGGCTGGAAAGGCATACAGGAAGTATTGACCCCAGTGAAGGAGGAAAGCATCCCTTGCCTGAGCCCCCTGAGCCGGAGTTCTGGAACAGAACTGGGGAAGTTTGGCATTCCACGGACTTGCAAAGAGGTCTATGTCCGGGGTTCCCCAAATTTGAAAAATTTTGGAGACCTGGGCCATATGTAGGGACCACTCGTGTGGAAGCAGAACTCGACTGAGTCTGTCTGCCCAAGAGTTTTGAACCCCTGGAAGATAGACTGCCAGAAGATGAATGTGATGCTCTCTGGCGAGGGCCCACAGTCGCAGAGCTTTGTTGCAAAGTGACAGAGAGCCAGTTCCTCCCTGCTTGTTTATGTAGAACATGGCTACCTGATTGTCCGTGTGGACAAGGACCGTCTTGTGGCTGAGCAGGGTGTGGAAAACTCGTAGAACAAGGAAGATTGCTTTGAGTTCCAAGAGATTGATGTGGAGACAAGTCTCCTGTGTGGACCAGATGCCCTGTGTGGAAAGGTCTTGAAGATGAGCTCCCAGCCCACTGGAGAAGCATCTGTTGTAAGAGTTGCCTGGGGTAGGGGCTGTTGAAAAGGACACCCCAGCAAGAGGTTCTGAGGGGACTTCCACCACTGGAGGGACAAAATGAGGCGACTTGTGTTTACTATTTTGTCCGACAGGCAGCCTAATGCCTGGGTCCATTGGGTGGATAAAGTCCACTGAGCTGCTCTCATGTGAAGGCGAGCATATGGTACCACATGAACGGTGGAAGCCATGTGGCCTAGCAACTGTAACATCTCTCGAGCAGTGAGTAGGGGTTTCAACTCTGCTTGAGAAGCTAACTGCATCAAGCGAAGGCAACGGGCCTGGGGAAGAAAGGCCCTTGCATTTGTGGTATCCAGCAATGCCCCTATAGACTCCAGTGACTGAGTAGGGATCAAATTTGATTTTGGGATGTTTATTACCAGCCCTAAGTATTGAAGGATACGCATTGTGCAGGTTAGAGCAGTCCTGGCCTCTGATTGAGTGGGAGCTCGAATGAGTCAGTCGTTCAGGTAGGGGAAGACAAATATTCCCAGGATGCGCAGAAAAGCAGCAACCACTGCCATGCATTTTGTGAACACCCTTGGTGCAGAGGCCAGGCCAAAGGGGAGCACTCTGTATTGATAGTGCTTCTCCTAGAAAAGGAACCGAAGGAACCTTCTGTGAGTTGGATGGATGAGAACATGAGTGTACGCATCCTTGAGATCTAGAGAACAAAGCCAATCCTGACTCTGAAGGTATGGCAGCAGAGTTCCAAGAAAAACCATCTTGATTTTTTCTTTGACTAGGAATCCGTTCAATTCTCTGAGATCTAAAATGGGTCTGAAGCCCCCTGTTTTCTTTGGGATAAGAAAATAGGGGGAGTAGAACCCTGTGCCCTGTTTTTGAGAAGGCACTTCCTCTACTGCCCCTTGGGCTAGAAGAGTGGCAACCTCCTGCTCTAATAGGCTGAGGAGGGAGGTTGGAGAATTGAACTGGTGCACTCTTGTGAGAGGGGGCAAGCTGGAAAAATGAAGTTTGTACCCCTCTCTTATGATGGAGTGTGTCCACTGCTCTGTTGTGATTTGCCCCCATCTGGGAGCAAAGTGACATAGCCTTCCTGGAATGGTGGAGGGCTCTGGTACTTCTAGAGCCAGAAAGGCTAAGTTCTCTAGCAGAAAGTCAAAGGCCCTGAGGTGGCTGAGACTGCTGGGCTGGAGCAGGCCTCACAGCCTTTGCCTTGGGCTGTTTGGAGGATTGCTGAAGTTTGGAAGGGAACTGAGCTGCAGAATATGCTCTATGACTATAAGCAGGATAGGATCTTCCCTTCTTTGAAAAAGGTGTTTTCTTGAACAACCTTTTCTTAGCAGGAGCAGCTGTAGATTTGGATAGTCTATCCAAAGCAGAATTTTCAGCATCCATCTGATTGGCTTTTGCTTGCCAATCTTTACCAAACAGATTTTCACCTGTACAAGGGATATTTCCCAATTCATCTTGGACCCAGGTCTCCAAATCAGATGCTTGAAGCCAAGCAACCCTACGTGCTGCTATAGCTATAGCTGAGGCTCTGCTTACGCATTCAAAGGAATCGAAAGCTGCACGGTTGGAGAATTTGGAGACATCCTGGGCATGTTTGAGCGCAGAGAGAAATTCTTGCCTTTTATTGGCAGACATAAAAGGACTTGAAGTCTGCAAATGGTCAGTGACCTCTTTTAAGAACATGCCCATGTAGAGACTATAAGAATTAATTATTGCAGCAAGCATAGAAGCTTGGAAGATTCTTCTACCAAAAGCATCCAGGGTTCTACATTCACGTCCTGGAGGATTAGAGGCATGTCTCTTGGCACTTCTAATCTTTTTCATTGCAGACAACCACAATAGAGTGGTGAGGAAGCTGAGTCTTATGGAAACCAGGACAAGGAGGGACACGATACATGGTGTCCAACCTGCGAGAATGAGGAGAGGTGGTTAGAGGTGCTTCCCACATCCTTAACATGAGATCATACAGAATCTCATGAATAGGCAAGTTAGCTGCCTCTTTAGGAGTTTTAGGATATTGTAAAATATCTAACTCCTTAGCTCTAGGCTCTGACTCTGGGGCTACTGTAATAGAGAGACCCCGAGCCACCTCTCTGATGAAGTCTTGAAAAGACAAGTCCTCTGGAGGAGACATCCTTTGTTTAGGAGAGGACGACTCCTGTGGAAGAAGCATCGCTGCATCGACAGACTCTTCAGAATCCTCAGAGTCATCAGAGGAATCGAAGTATCGTCTGTCGGGATGCTGATGCAAAGCCCGATACCCGTACCGACCGGGGTCGGTATCGGGAATCATCGGTACCGGGGGTATCGGTACCGGAAGGCTGCAGAGGGCAAGGTACCGGCATGGCTGACACCGATGCCGATGTCTATGCCACCGGTACCGGGATCGGTACCGATGGCGATACTGGAGCCGGTACCTGCGGAGTAGTCTGTTGCAGTACCACGGGCGTCGATGTCACAAGGAAAGCCGCCAGACTGCGTTCCATGGACAGAATCCTCTGATCCATGGACGCTGCCAATGCCTGGAAGTCGGTACTGGTGGAGGCCACCGGTACCCCAGAGCATGGCACCAGGAGAAATGTTGAGGCCACGCCATCTAGATCGTCCTAGAACTCCGATGATGATGCTTTAGAAGCCGAAGCCTCCCGCCAGGGTAATTTTGCCGGTGCAGAATCCTCGAGGGCAAGGCCAGAGGCATTTCGATGCTTGAAGGAGATTTGCCCTTCGAGGACCGGCTGGATTTATGTTTAGTTACCTGAGATCTATGTGAGGAAGAAGCAGCACTGGAAGACATCGATGCCACCGAAGCTGCATCAGAGGGAAACAGGGTACTGAGCTTGGCAGCTCGTTTCTGTCGACCTCTCTTAGACATCATGGAACAGGACACACAATCTTTAATGGAATGGTCAGGGCCTAAACATTTGAGACACCAGTCATGGGTGTCGGTGACGGATATAGTACCGCCACATTTTGTGCACTTCTTAAAACCTGAGGCAGGTTTTTCCATATTTGAGGAAAAAGGTTTTGGGCCTAAGGCCCAAAACTGAAGGACACCTGAAGAAAAACTAGGTGGTCTTTTTTTTTTTTTTTTTAGGAAAAGAATAAGAACCGGCAGTACCGGTATAGCGTCGAGGAAGGCAGACGCGACAGAAAAGAAATAAAGAAAAAAAAATAAGGAAATTCTTCTGCGGTGATAGGAACACAACCTGCTGGCTCCACGGAAAAAGAACTGAGGAGAGACAGTTGGGAAAGGCGGGAAGGCAGCACGCAGGCGCTGTGGGATGCTCCCAAAAGCTTTCTGATTGGACGCTGGGGAGCGTTCCCGCGCAGGCTCCGTCGGTACCGATGTACCCATATGTGAAGACTCATTCCTGCTTGTTCCTGGAGATAAGCCTTTCCTTTTGGTGCTGACGACTTCGCAGTGCCTTGGAAGACATTTTCCCACACTGTCCACACATCTTAGGGTCGTGATCAGGACCGAGGCACCGAAGGCAGCAGTCGTGTGTGTCGGTGAGAGACATCAGTTTCTTGCACCGATCACACTTCTTAAAACCGCTGGAAGCCATCGGGGAAAAAGGAGTCCCCGCGAGGTCAAAGGACTGGCCTTCCAGGGAAAATGAAAAAAAGGGCAAAAACCGAAAAAAGATCGGGCTCGATACTGGTGTACCGAACCCGGCGGGAGGGGAACCGGCGTCGAACCGGAGAAGAAAAAATAGCGAAGAATCGCAAAAAGTCAACAATTTTCCGGGATGACTAGGACTCACGTCCGGTGGGCTTCACGGAAAACGAGAGACTGAGCAAAATGGCACCTTTAGGCGGGAAGGGAACAGCGCATGCGTGCCTGCATTCCCAAAAGCTTTCATGGAAAGCTGGGGAAATGCTCCGCAAGGGCTCCATCGACGTCGATGTCACCCATATGTGAGGGCTGACTTCCTGCTTGGTCCTGGAGAAAGGCTGGCTTAACTTTTGCTGCTGAAGTTAACTGGGCAGAGGCTGAATATCATCGCTGCTCGGTTAGCTTCACGGCAATCTAAGCAACCCAGATATTCAATGCCAGGGCTCAGATATGGCCCCGGCACTGAATACCTGAGTAAAGTTCAGTGGTGGCGGCTAGCCATTGTAATCATGCTAGCTGTTGCTGAATATTGAGCCCCAGGAGCACAGCAAGGAAGACGCAGCAAGTGAGGCCAAAGAATGAGCACATGCAATGCAAGAATGATTGAGGAAGGAGCTTTTTATAAGACTAATTTATAACTTAATTAAAAAACAAACAAAAAAAAAAACGAACACAGCCCCACCTGTTTGGGTTTTTTGTGCCTCTTTTTTTTTTTTTTTTACAGAACAGTAAAAACATACTTTAATTTACATTAAATAATTATTTCAAATTATGACCACCATAAAATAAAAGGAAGATGAAATTCCAGCCTTCTTCAAAGAAGCACTGAAGAAGCAGGGAAAAGGAGTGGAAGTATTAAAATAAGACTTGCTTCTGTCTGCCTCACACAGTTTATTTAACAATAGATAATAAGAAATCAATTGCAAGAATCTATACAGTGATCCAAAGTTCATATTTATAAGTAATCAATTCAATTGCATGATTTACAACATTTGAAGGTGTGGTTTTTGTGGGATTTTTTGCACTATGTTCAAGTTTTACAGAAAGTGTAATGGGGGTTAAAGAAGGGAAAGGGTAGGAATAGAGACAGCTCAAATAAGATTCACCAGGGCTTTTCTGTAAAAGCATCCCCTAAGAATCCTTTCCGCCCTCTTAGGTATTTTTGTTTTTTAATCCTCCTTTGTTAGATGTAAAAAAAACAAAACAAAAAACAAACAGAAAAAAGTCTTTTCTCAAGAAACAAACCACAATATATATACTCCACTTTGGCAGCTGCCACAGTATTTGCAAAAAAACAAAACAAAAAAAAATTGTCCATATTTCTTTTTGTCGGCATGTACAAATTATTAATACTTTGACGTTTTGATTTCAGACCCTTTGTATAGAAAAATGCTTGGGAGGACAAAAGTGGTGGCTGACTTGTCTGGCCTTTTTCTCTTTGTACATACTTTCAAGAATTAACATTTTTTCCACCCAAAAGAGGGGGAAATGGTATTTCTTTATATATATACATATATATATACACATATATATAATGTATTTTATTTTTAAAGCAACACTAAACCTCTTTTGTCCTCTGGTTTTCTAAGAAATGTTTTTCTTGCTCTGACCATGAGGTGGAAGGGGAAGTGAGAAACTGCCAACCCGCACAGTAAATTAAAACATATCAATTTTACATATTTTCATTAATTTAAAAAAAATTAGAAAGTAAAACCTAATGAGGTGTGTTGAGGGATTTGTCAGCATGGAAAACAGACTTTCCCCCCACAAGAGAGCGCGCGTGTGTGAGCAAGAGAGACTGGTTTTCTGTCCAGTCATAACAAAAATATATTCTTTGTATAATATCTCCTTTGTTGTTTGCGTAGGTTGATACTACTAAACCACAGCTCCGGTACACTCCAGGAGAAAGAAAATAAGCCCAATTTCCCCCCACCCCAAAAAAGGTCTTTCCTGGAATGCTTCCAAAAAAATTGTCTTCAGTACAAAAAGTCTGTTTAAGAAGAAAATAAGTTTTTGTTTTGCTCCCAAAATGCTACAGTGTTCTCTAGTGTATGTCTAGTGTATTCTGTGAAAGGCTGGAATTCAAGTCTGAATTATCTGGGTTCAGCCCAAGCTCAGAGGCACTTGCCCCATGGAGGCCTGGCATACCAGTGTTGCTGGCCAGCTGGGAGAGCACTGCATTCTGGTCCGGGCTGGCAAAATGTCCTTGATCCATGGAGCTGCCTTGGGCGGCCACTAGTCCTGGATGTGGGGAACTGGTTTGAGGGGAAACATGGTGTGGGGATGGCTGGGGCTGCATTCTTGGCGATGGGCTAGAGTGAGGGGGCTGGGATTGTGGACGTGGTGATGGGACTGGCTGTGGCGAGCGCACCTGATTGGTCAGTGAGGAAGGGATCTGCTGGCCTTGTAGGTGAGGGGACTGTGCCTGGCTGGGAAGCATATGCTGCTGGGGGCTCATGGGGTTAGGTTGGGCTGGAGATCCCATCTGTTGCTGAAGGAGCCTTTGCTGAAATGCCTGCTGTAAACTGGTTCCTGTTTCCACACTCATTCCTGGTGGTAGCTGGCTCATTTGTCCCATGTTCCCTTGCTGCATCTGCAGGTGGTGCTGCATCCTTTGCTGCTGTGGCTGCTGCTGTGGGTACCCAATCCCTTGAGGCTGCTGAAACTGGCTGTGGTTGGCCATCCCAGGAACCATGCCTGGCCCAGGCCCTTGCTGCTGGTGGTGTTGCTGCTGCTGCTGTTGCTGCATCATCTGCTGCCTGCGGATTAAAAGTTCTCGGAACTGCGGGGACATTCCAGCATGGTTCATGCTCATGGCCTGCCCTTGTGGATTCATGCCACCCATGCTCTGCTGAGGTGGCGGTGGTGGCTGCTGCTGCTGCTGAGGTGGTGGCTGAGGCTGCTGAGGCATGCTAGGTCTCTGCATGGCACTCATACTTTGCATTCCTGGGTTTGGATGCACACCCTGCTGCCCTTGCATACCTGCCTGTGTTGAGAGTCCTGGCTGACCCGATGGCATTCCCTGCTGCCCTGCTATGGCCTGTGGATTCTGACTCCCAACATATCTAGCAGCACGTTGTTTTATGAAGGCTGCCAGGAGCTGAGGGTTGGACTGGAGGATGTTAAGCACCTGTTGCTGCTGCATTGGGGAGCTGGGAGACCTGAGAGTCCGCAGAAGATTTTGCAAGGCTGCCTGCGGAAGAGACCCTTGCTTCGGCTGACCTGCACCAGGCACCTGGCCCAATCCTGACTGAGGCGGCATGCTTATAGGCTGTCCAGGCTGAGGCACAGACATCATGGATGGTCTCTGCATACCAGACTGCATCTGCTGAGCTTGAGGCATACCCCCATGTGTCCACGTCTGCTGCTGCTGTGGTTGCTGCATTCCTGCTGGACCCATCCCTGGATCAACGACATGTGTTGGGGCCCGGGGTGGCTGTGGTGGGTTCATTCCCAAGGGGGGCATCTGAGTCATTGGATGTGGGTTCATTGGCCGCTGGAAAATTTGCACTTGTGCCATCTGCCTCTGGTTCTCTGCTTCCCGCTGAATCTGCATGGCCATCACTAGTGCTGCTGGAGGGGGACCTTGGGCCTGCTGTTGAGTCACCTGAGGTGGGGTTGGGGGAGTCACCTGACCCCCAGCCTTACCCTGAGAGGGAGGCCCCGAAGACTGAGTTCTGGTCATACTGTATGGTGGCATGTTGTTGGGAGCTGGTGGCTGGGGCTGTGTGGGAGGCTGGGGCTGTGTGGGAGGCTGGGGTGTCTGGGGTGTTGTTGGCTGCTGTCCTGTTGGAGTAGTAGGTGTTGTGGCTGTTGGAGAGGGGAGACCCTGCTGCTGCTGCCCCACAACACCCGTCCTTTGCATGCTTGCCACCCTCCTGCGGAGCATCTGAGCCTGTTGTAGGCGGTGCTGCAGCTGTTGCTGCCGCAACTTGTGCTTAATATTGAGGCAGAAGGGCACAGGGCACTTGTTCTCTTGGCAGTGCTTTGCATGGTAGCAACAGAGGGCAATAAGCTGTTTGCAGATGGGGCAGCCGCCATTGGTCTTGCGCTTGCAGCCTTTGGTGTGCTGTACTACTCGTTTCATCTTCTGGCAGGATGGCAACGAGCAGTTGGCATTGCGGCACTGGCAAGCGTGCACCAGTGATTGGATGCAGCGCTGGATGCTTAGGCGGCGTGAATCACCAGGACTCTGTGTGGCAGCAGCTTGCTGGTTGTTGCTCTCATCATCTAAGCCCAGGCCCAGCTTCTCCATCTTGTGTTCATGGTTTTTAGTGTTGTAGCAGGTAATGCACAAGTCATAGTCCTGAAAAGCAACAAAATATTGTTATGAACACAGAGCAACACTGAAAGTCCTGCCATTAAAGAGAATGCACTGCAAAAGGAAACAGAGAAGGTAAACGAGCTGGTTGTTGGTCATAAGTACACATTGTGGACTAACAGCATAGAATGTCTTCATTAAACAGTTACTTTCACATAACTAAAATGCAAAACACATTAGAAAGAGTAGTAGCTTACCTGTAACAAGGGTTCTCCATAGACAGCAGGGGTATGCAGCTACACTCTGATGGTGAAGTGCCTACTGAGCTGAGTTGCCCAGGCTCTCCCCTAGCTCACTGAAGTTTTCGGATCTTTCTGAGCATGCGTGTGCCCTTCCCACCTGCTTGTTTCCAGTGGCGTCAGCTCATACCAGCCGAAGGCAGCCTTTCCTATGCGCTATTATTTATTTTTAATCTCGAGTGTTTTTGTTCTGAATCTTGTCAACTGAGTTTTTTTATTTTTTCCCAAGCAGGGAAAGTGGCTGGGAGAGTATGGATGCATACCTCCGCTGTCTATGGAGAACCTCTGTTACAGGTAAGCAACTATGCATTCTCCAGAGACATTAGGGGATGCAGGCACACTCCGATGATGAATTCGGAGTGGAGGGCTGCAGCGGTAGGGTTTTGAATCTGCAGGCTGTGTGCGTGGATGGGAAGTGGTAAAGGATTATGTTGCAAAGAGGTTGAGGAGGACCACCTGCCAAAGGCAGGTCTCTTGCCGAAGAATGGTTCAAACTGTAGTATTTCGTGAACATGTGAAGAGACATCCAGGTAGTCGCTCCACAAATGTCCTGAGCAGAGACTGAAGCTAGACTAGCAATGGGCGCTGCTGTGGCCCTGAGATTGTGGGGCCCAATGTGCCCGGGATATTGCAGTTGGGTCTGCTTATAGCAGAAAGAAATGCAGTCTGCATCCAGAAAGAAATGGTCTACTTGGATGCTGGTTTTCCCAGGTTATTAGGATTAAATGTGACAAAGAGCTGCAACAAATTGTGTTGGGATCCGGTGTGATGCAGGTAATGTAAGAGAGCTCTCCTACATCCAGGGTATGAAAGGTCTCTTCTGGGGATTCCTTCAGCAGCTTCAGAAAGAAGGTGGGCATGACAAGAGGCTGTTTGTAATGAAAGTCCGACACCACTTTAGGCAGGAATTTGGGATGAGTATGGAGGAGAACTGTTATGCAGGAACTGTATATACAGGGAGGAAAGTGAGCCAAAGCCTGGAGTTCCCCAAGTCACCAGGCAGGTGTGACAGTTACCAGGAAAACAGTTTTCCACATGAGATGCTTTAAGTCAGTGGATGGCATGGGCTCACGGGTGCCTTCATGAGTTCTGAAAGAACAATGTTGAGGTCCCAGACTGGGACTGGAGGTCAGACCGGCGGCTTGGAGTTCATGAGACCTTTCATGAATCTGGTTATTAAGGGATGTGTGGAAATGGCTTGGACATTGATGGGAGCATGGGAAGCCACGATAGCAGATAAGTGATAGTGAACAGAGTTTGTCTGAAGACCAGATTTGGACAAGTGGACAGACAAGTCAGCACGTGAACAATGAATGGGGTCTTGATGCTGGTGGAGAAACGAGAACACTTGTGATGGTAAGAGCAATGTGTCGGGGGAGGGGGGTCTACTATACGCTGTTATGACTGCCTGGACTTCGTCCAGCAGGGTGAATCTCCGAGTCAGGTCCCTAGTAGCTTCCAAGCAGTAAGGAATAGGCTTCCTGAGGTTGGGGTGCAACAGGAGTATGTGGTTCTGAGTGAGGTGGGCCAGGTAGGTCCTTAGAGGGATGGATGGTACCTGAAGGGCCAGGAGATGTGGGAATCAGACTTGTTGGGGCTACTAGGGGGCCTTGAAGATGACTGAGGCTCTGTCCTGTCTGATTTTGAGCAAAACGTGTGTGATGAATGGGGAGGAAAACAGAGGAATCTCTGCGACCAGTCTATTACAAATGCATTGTGCACCCATCGATGGTGGCTGGGTCTGATGGAGCAGAAGGGAAGGCGCTTGGCGTTCTTGGCTGATGCAAAGAGATCAACGTCTGGCATGCCCCATAACCTAAGGATACTGTGGAGATCATGATGGTAGTAGAGGATCTGTAGCTGATGGTTGAGGATCCACATGGCTATGGTAAGTCTTCCTTCCGATGGGCATCCAGGGTTTGTTGCTCTTTTCCTGGTGGCATCAGCGCCAACAGCTTGGAACTCTGTTTTCTTTTGCACAGCTTCAGAGACTAGGGACTAATATGGAAGTTGCTGGTGCTTGAATCCTGGATTGGACAAGTACCTTGTACTTCAAGTTAAGATGAGATGTGACACACTGCCTGAAGTGGGAGTTTTCCAGATAAAAGACTGGAGATCCTGGAGTACTTGAGGAACTGGCAGCGCTCTCTCTTCCTTGGATTCACCGCAGACCTCAAAAATGTATTGAAAAATTGCTGCTCTTTGTAGGCGTTTGGTAATCAATGAGGGCAAGCACCTGACAAATTTTCTGGAGGAATTTAGGATAGGAGAGCTCTTCCACAGGCTCGTCTGAGGATCCTTGATTTAAGGACAAAGTGCCCTCATCTGCCATTGAGTCCGCAGTCTCCCAGTGCAGTTTGTAGGAGAAGCAGCGGACGCTGACATCCAGGGAACGGGGGAGGGCATCATTCAACAAGAGACGAGGTACTTTATGAAATTCGAGGGCCCTCAGGCGCGTCCACTCTAGCGGTGGCAACTTCTGGGGCTGCAATCTGCAGTAATGCAGAGCTGTCCTGTGCAAATCTCTGGAGAAGAATGAGGACTGGGGGACTCCTGGAGGAGGGCTCTTAAAGGTCAGTGCAGGAAGAGTAGTATCCACGGAAGGTCTGGCCAGTTTTGGGGTGGGCTGCTGCTGCTGCTGCTCTAGAGCTCCATGGTGCTTAGCTGCGGTACAGCTCTTACCCGAGGGTCTGCTAGTGCTTGATACCTCAACTGAGGTAGACTGGAGTTTAAGATTTTTTGTTTTTGCCTTGCTCCCTGGGATGCCTGATTTTGGCAGCTTTGCAGGGGATTGAGGAGAGGTCAGTTGACAGTGAGCTCCAGAGGGTAGAGCTGCCCAGTTAAATTGGCAGGTTCGGCCTCTCGGGGTGGAAGCTACCTCCAGTTGAATAGCTGCCCTTGTGCTTCCCGACTGTGCCTGAGTTGGACCTGAAGGGAGGAGAAAAGAACAGCAATTTGGTGCAAAGTCCATCAGATTGAGTGCGGTTTGCAGGGCTGAGAACTTGCCACACCGTAGAGCTGAGATTCTCCTTTGCTGCCCATTTGTTCTTTTCATTTCTTTTTCTGGTAACTGGCGGTTGCAGTCTATTGGGGCAGGGGGTGAGGAGGACAATCGATTGCGATCCCTGAGTTCAGGGGAGGGGAGCAGTGTTATTGCTGTGTGAAAGGAGGAGGAGAAATTTTACTTGGCATTAATTTCCTTTCCTGGATTCCTGATAGACTAGTCTAGACAAGCGGGTTGTGTGCCCCTGTCAGCAGATGATGAGACGGAGAAAAATTCTAGAAGCTTAGTGACAACAACCTTGATAGATAACTACGTACCCCTAAGGGTCAGCTTCAGTATATCTGTAGCAAGCAGATTGGCTTCAGGTAGCCATAAAACCAGCTAGAGAAAACAAATAAGTAACTGGAACACAAGCATGTGAGACACATGCACTGAATAACCTGTATACAAGGCTTTACATCAAGAAGAATGTACAAAGACGAGACTAGCTGGAGCTGTCAGGCATGCCAACCATGTGAAAATTTCTTAGGTGCCAACCTGGTCAAATCAGAAACAGCGAAGCAGGGAGGGCTCTGGACTGGTCTAGCAGGAATCCAGGAAAGGAAATTAACGGTAAGTAAAATTTCTCCTTCCAGTTCATCCTGCTAGACCAGTCCAGACAAGTGGGTTGTACCCAAGCTAAATCCCCTTTGGATGGGAAGAAACGGCGGTGGCCACGTCTGTGGCCCCAAACTAAGCCGCTTCCCGAGCATGGAGATTCAAGCGATAGTGCCGGGCAAAGGTAGAAAGGGACAACCAGGTAGCTGCTCTGCAGATATCCTGCAGAGTGACCCGCGCCTTCTCTGCCCAAGTGGTTGCCTGAGCCCTACTGGAATGAGCTTGGAGACCACCTGGCACAGACATGTTCTGAAGGATGTAGGCAGACTCAATGGCCTGCTTGATCCAATGCGCAATGGTCACTTTAGAGGCAGCCATCCCCTTGCGCCAACCGGAGAGCAGAACAAAGAGGTGATCGAAGAAGCGGAAGGGGTTGGAGAACTTGAGATAGCAACATAATGCTCTGCTAACACCATGAGAATGGAGATTGTGAGTAGTACCCAACTGCTGCTCCTTTGGGAAGGAAGGAAGGACTACTGCCTGATTTACATGGAAATCGGAAATGACCTTTGGCAAAAAGGAGGGAACTGGCCATACAGTGACGCCCTCGGAAGAAAAGGACAGAAAGGGATTTCAGCAAGAAAGTGCCTGAAGATCCGAGAGGTGCCAAGCAGAGGTGACTGCAACCAGGACGACAGTCTTTAGAGTCAAATCTTTAAGCGGCAGAGGGGTTTGAATTGAGATCTGGTGAGGGCCCTAAAGACCAAGGACAGGTCCCAGGCTGGGACAACTGGCCAAACGGGCGGCCATAGCGTATGAACCCCCTGCAAAAAGTGCACCAGATCCGGATGAGAGGCGAGAGTGTGACCCTGAATAGGTGCTCAGAAACAGGGGAGTGCAGCAATCCGAACCGTCAAGGAACTGTAGGCTAGGCCCTGATCGAAGCCGTCCTGAAGGAAGGAAGGAAAGGATGTCAGGAACATGCGCCCTCTATGGGGACAGTGTTTTGTGAGAGCACTGATGTAAAACGACACCAAACTCAAGCATATGCCCGAGAATTAGAGGGACATCGCGCCTGCAGAAGAGTAGCTACAACTTGTGGCGAATAACCTTTCCATGTTAGGTAGTGCCACTCAAGAGCCAAACCATAAGTAAGGAGCTGGGTCATCCAGGACTCCTGGTCCGATTGATTAGCCAACCGAGGCGACTCAAAGTGGACAACTTGAGCAACTGCGAAAATAGTCTTGTGAGACTTTGCTCTGATGAGCCAATTGTCCAGGTAAGGATGAACCCTGATGCCTTGGCGATGGAGGGCAGCTGCTGCAA
Source organism: Ichthyophis bannanicus (assembly GCA_033557465.1). Classification (NCBI taxonomy): domain Eukaryota; kingdom Metazoa; phylum Chordata; class Amphibia; order Gymnophiona; family Ichthyophiidae; genus Ichthyophis; species Ichthyophis bannanicus. The sequence goes on along the minus strand of CM066031.1, from coordinate 1,120,978,841 downwards.
CCACCATGGCCGTGAAAAAGGTTCGGGCCACAGTGCTCTGAACCTAACAGCAGAGCCCTGAAGTGATAATGTTGTCCCAAGATCGCAAAACGCAGATATTGCTGGTGAGCTAGGCGAATAAGGATGTGAAAATAAGCCTCGGCAAGGTCGAGAGACACAAGGAACTCGCCGGCCCAGACTGCCTGAATGACAGATTTGAGTGTCTCCATCCGAAGACGAGGCACATGCAGACATTTGTTGATGCCTTCCAAATCCAGAATATGCTGGAAGGAGCCATCCTTTTTGGGAATAACAAAATAGATGTAACAGTGACCAGAGCCTGCTTCTGTGGAAGGGACTGGGCAGATCGCCTGGAGCTGGAGAAGGTGCTGCAGAGTAATCTTCACTGCCATCCACATGTTTGGCGCCCCACATGGGGAAAGAAGGAACGAGTGTGGGACGGGCTTCGCAAAATCGAGAGCATATCCATGAGCAATTACCTCAAGCACCCATTTGTCTGAGGTGATCTGGGCCCATTCGAGGGAGTAAAATTGGAGCAGACCGCCCACAGGTGGCACTTCGGAATGGGCTGTGATCCCATCAGCGGGAGGATCGAGCAGAGCCTGCAAACTTGTTGACAGAGAAGAATTTCCTCTGCGATGGACCCCACAAAAGGACTGAGGCTAAGAACCAGCCTTAGAGTAAGATCTAGATCTTCCCGGTTGGTAGCGGCGCATCTCCCTGAAGCACCCCCGGTAGGAAGAGAATGGAGCAGACGCAGCCATGGGGCGTCGAGACCTGGACTAGGGCGTGTCTTCTGGCAAACGCTGTGGCTTGACTTCACCCAAGTTATTTACCAGGTTGTCCAGATCTTCTCCAAACAAAAGCTTGCTTTTAAAGGGAAGCTTTGCGAGCCGGGCCTTGGAAGCGGCATCTGCATTCCAATGGCGGAGCCAGAGCCAGAGTTGAGCTATTGTGATAGCTGCCACCGACCAAGCGGACAAATGAAGGAGATCATAGAATGCATCGGCTACAAATGCCATGATGGACTCTAAACGAGCAAGAGTGGGATCTTCCGGAAGCAACTGTAGTCAGCGGAGCAATATATGTGCAGCCAAGCCTCCGCACACTGAAGTCTGAATGGCCAGGAAGGATGAAGAAAAACTTGTCTTCAGGGGTCCCTTGACCCTGCTATCAGTCGGGTCACAGAGAGCAGTCTCATCGTCTATGGGAATGGCGATATGCTTAGTAATGGCCGTCACTAAGGCATCAACCTTTGCAAAGCACAGCCACTTGTCCAGATCATCAGGGGTCCAGAGATAACAGTGGTCCAGGCGATGTGCAGACCATAAGGAAACAGGAGAATCCCACTCCAGGGAAACCATTTGCTCTAACTCCTGAGGGAAGGGAAAAGACTTGGATGGCTTCTTGATACCTATAATGATGGGGTCTGCTTGGAAGTTTGGCCGGATCCTGAGTGGGCTGCTGTGCCAGCAGAACAGACAGGTGAAGGGTCGCAGTAATTTGCGCAATGAGGGCAGGGAGCTCCTTTTTGTGATACAGACGGTGTCCTGCCCATCCTCTCCCTCCTCTCGTTCCAAGTCCGAATTGAGAGAATGGTCATCAGAGAGGCATTCACCGTCCTCATCAACAGGGTGCCAGTCCCCTGAGAGCAACCTTGGGAGCTGCAGTGGCCTGTCTGGAGTGCTTTTTAAGCGGAGGAACTAAGATAACTGGGCTGGCCGAGGTGTCTGAGTGCCATAAGTCCCAGGCTTGGCGAAAAAGTCCTATAAACTGCGAGTCAGAGCTGGTAGGAACTTGCAGAGGCTGTGCAGACTGCTGAAGCATAGGAACTTGTTCCGGGAAGAGAACCAGAGGAGGGAAGTCCTGAGGATGAGAGGCAGGAAGACCCAAGGACTGAGGGACAGATGGAGTTAAAGGGGTCAAGGAGGGTATAACTGCCATAGCCTGACCTGAGCCCGATGAAGGGTCTCCCTTATCTGCCTTGCAGGCTGAGCAAAGATTCTAAGTCAAAACCCGGCATTTCCTTCTATACCTGACACACCATTGCAGGGAGGAGGATATTCTCAATGAAGGGAGGTGCAAACCTGGGAGATCTGCTAAAAGAAATGGGGCAGTGGAGGCAGGTCCCGGGCTGGAAAATGGTGGCTGCAGAGGAGCCATACTAAGAAGATGGCGGCCGCGGGTTTTGGCAGGAACTGCAAGCCGAGCAAAAATGCTGCAAGTGAGCTATGCAGGAGCGGCACTTGCCCGAAAAACCAAACCCACACGGCTGAGAAAGAACAGCCTCAGAGAGATGTTTAGCAGCAGGAAGCTTGCTGAGTGGCAGGCAGAACAGGATCTGCAAGCGAGAAGTACAGCCACAAAGACAGGAAGAAGCTGGGGGGAGGGGGGAACACACAGCCTACTGCCAGATAAGGAAAACAAAAATTCACTGTCCTTGTCTGCCCCGCAGCTGCCGAAGGTAGAAATCTGCTGTAGACTCCTCTGATGTGCCTTGCTGTAATTACTATTTTTTTTTAAATAAACTTTAAGAACAACAGAAGGACGGGTAGCTGAATATGTTGAAGCTGAACCTGTAGTGGAGGGCTACACTGCTCCTTCATGAGCAGGAACCCTTCCCTTCAGAGGTGATGTACGGATCCTCCTGATCAGGACCCACCTCTGGGAAGAGTTGTGGGGAAGTTGCCAATGATAAAGGCACTGCAGTGCGCTAATTAATTCCCCTAGGTAAAGCTACACTGACATAGAAAAGACCTCAAGAGAGGTAGCCAAGAGTTTAGACAAATGTTCACCATCTACTGAGACAGAGAAAATACCAGAGCTGACTCCTAGGGGTACGTGGTTATCTATCAAGGGTGATGTCACTAAGCTTCTAGAATTTTTCTCTGTCTCATCATCTGCTGACAGGGGGACACAACCCACTTGTCTGGACTGGTGTAGTAGGATGAACTGGAAGAGGTGATTTTAATTGCTGAAGGAATTGAATAAAGAGTTTTGCAGAGACAGGGAGAGCTGTGGCTATTCAACATGGTAGCGTGAAAAACTGAAGTCACTGAAGGCAAACAGGCAGGAAGGGCACATGCATACTCAGATCTAGACACTTCTCTGAGCTAGGGGACAGCCCAGGCAACTCAGCTCAGTAGGCACTTCATCATCAGAGTGTGCCTGCATCCCCTTACTTGTCTCCGGAGAACCAGAAATGTCCTGTAATAAACAAGACACACAATTTGTATAAGAGAGCACTATAAAGTCCCTAAGAACTATGTAATATAACCACAACACTTTGGTTTAGGTAACTTGGCTATAGAATGTTGCTTTAAGCGGACTTCTGTAATGATACTATGGTCCTCTTAAATCATAATCATTAAGTTTATATTTATTAGGAAGCATTTAAATTATTTTCTAATGAGATACTCATCTACAATCAGGGCTGGCCCAAGGCTTTCACCCCAGGCAAGAGCCCTGGCTGTGCCATGCCCCCCTCCTCCATGCACCCTTGTGCCCAGCTGCACCACCGATTCAGTCTTCAAGGGGGCCTGTGGCAGTGGCAGTAGCAGTTTAAAAGCAGCAGCTTTCTGCTGCCACTTTTGTGCTGACGGCAGGTAACCCCCCCCTCTGACAGGAAGTTGCATCAGAGGGGGGTCAAAAGCAGTAGGCCATGTGTGCCGAAGCACATGGCCTGCTGCGGGCACAGGGGACGGCACAAAACCGCTGTGCTGCCCACCAAAGTCTGCGGGCCAGCCTTGGCTACAATTCAACTAGTGCAGAAGTGGTGGTTGAGTGAATGAAATTTGCATGCTTTGATTTTTATAGTTGAGAAATTCAGGGTACACACCTCGCAGACAGTGCAATGCCATCGAGTCTCAACATGGTGCTTGCACTCATTACATGTGTAGACAAAGCGGTCCTGGCTCTGAGTGTGCAGCTCCACCAACATACACATAGTTGACCATTTGGCTCTGCGTAGCGAAGAAAACTCTAGGTGCTTGTCTCTGGCCAGGGTGAGGAAAGCATCTCGGCCATCCATCAGGTCACAAGGGATGAGGGGATCTGGTTCCACGATGGGGGGCAGCGAGTTGGCGGTGGGGCCCGCAATGAGACGAATCACAAAGAAAACCTGAAGGAGACAATGAAAAGAATTAGAGACAACAGGACGCTGCCCAGCACCATGAACCCTCAGTCTCCAGGACCTGAAATATCTGCAGGCTGTGATAGCTTTTACTAAATTCATATAAGAATTACCCAAATGTGATGTACACTAGCTTTCGAGACCACAAAGGTCCCTTCTTCAGAAGTAAGCATCAGGGAAGACGTTTCAGACAAGCCTCAGCATACAAAGGCCAGCTCAGACCAGATTCAAAAGTAAGGATTATTTAAAAAGTATATAAGGTAATATTTAGCCTGTCATAGTCGGTGCTTTTTTTAAATGTTGGCCATCATGGATTAAAACCCCCCCACACATTCAGCATCGATATACAGATACCAGCCGGTGCTGAATATCTGAATTTAGCGGTCAGCGATGACACTATCCTGATAGCAATGATATATTCAGCCATTATCCAGATAGGTAATTCACATAGCCCTTAAGACAGCTTTTTTGCGGTCCTAAATTATGCAGATTAGCTAGATAGCAGCAACGAAAATCACCATTATCTGGGTAAGTGATGGTTTTGTCTCAGCTCCACCCATGAACCACCTCGGCACTATCTGGACATGGCCAGAGGAAATATTCTGCAGCACTATCCAGACTATTCTGCTGGATATCCTTCTTATCGGGACTTATCCAATTAGCATGTCCTGCTAACTGAATAAGTCCTTTTGAATTTTGGCACAAGCATCAAACAATTTGCCACCAAAAACATGACCTTCAAAGTGAGATCTTTGAGATGCCCATTTCGAAAACTCAAAGGGTCAGGCCGTAAGCATCAAAAGAACAAAATTAAAGTTCTACTCAGAAGCAACTAAGAAACTCAACTACATCTGGCTGCGATCCTGGGACACATTCCCAGATGACTCCAACATGCCAAGTACCTTTAAAAATGACAGGGATAAGCCCTTTTTCAGAATATCCTGCAGAAATGACAAAATCGGTGCAACCGAAGCCTTGAAGGGAGACACACCACACTTGACATACCAGCCTTAACTCACTAGACACATGCTCAGGACATCAATCTCTTGCAAGCCTTAACAGCATAGCAATGATCTTCTTTATATAGCCCTTTTGCTTTAGGCATGGCCTTTCAAGAGTCAGGATGTAAGACAGAAGGGAGCAGAGTCTTCAATGAGGATGGGCTCCTGCCTGAGACAACCCTTCTACAATGGAAAGATCAGCTTTGCCACTACTTGAAGCTGCACCAATTCCACATAGCATTGACATCTCCATAAGCCTGGGGCCACCAGAACCACCATTTCTGAATGTGCTTCAATCTGCTGCAGCACATGACCCACGGAAAGGCCACAGAGGAAAAGCATATAGTAGCCCCAACCATCGCCACATTTATGTTAGCGCATCCAGACTCTCCAAATTGATCTCCCTACGTCAGCTAAAGAACTGGGAAACTTGAGCATTCTGTTGGGTCGCCATCAAATCCATGACTGGAGTCCATCAGCTACAAAAGAGATGAAAAGCTTGCCCAGGCAGTTTTCACAGGTTCTGGATTCACGGAATTCCTGCTCAAGATAATCCACCTGGGGATTCTCTGTATGCACTCCCCATTCCAAAAGGCTCACAACCATTATCACAACTAGCCAAATGGGAGCCTCTAGGTCCATTCCTTTCAAAAACAATTGTACAGGAATAGCCACTAATGCAAATTGGTCCTGGCCTCCTCTTATGTCCAAGACAGGATGCTTCTGAGAAGACTGAGAAAATGTAGTTATGCACCTGTAGCAGATGTTCTCCATGGACAGCAGGAAAAGTCTTCACATATGGGTGGATGTCATCTGATAGAGCTTGCGTGGAGTAATGCCCAACTTCTTCTAGAAGCTTTTGCAAGCTTCCTCTATGCATGCGTGTCATATTCCTGGCCTGCTATGGCAGCACCATTTTACCTCGGTCATACTGTAGCTATAATAGACTACAATGGCTAGGGGAGGTGGGTAGGTTGTGAAGACTCTTCCTGTTCACAGAGAACACTTGCTACAGGTGAGTAACTACCTTTTCTCCGTGGACAAGCAGGAAGAAAGTCCTCATGTATGGGACTCCTTAGCTACAGCCTACTGCAAACAAAAAAGGAGACTACAAGTGTCGCCCAACAGGAGCAAACCAATGTTTTTGTTGGCAACATGCCTTTTATGTTTTATGTACATATATTTTTTAAAAGGTAGCCTGAATGGAAAATAATGGGCCTATGGGGGATGGAGTTGGATTCTACTCCCCAACTGATTCCATTGTACTGATTGGCTGAAGTTGCTGTTGCATCGGGAATCCCCCTCCAGACAATAGTGAGATGTGAATGTGTGGACTGATATCCACGTTGCAGCTTTGCAAATCTCTTCCATGAAGACAGAATGCAAATGGGTCACTGACACCTCCATGGCCCTAACAGTATGAGCCATGACATGACCTTCAAAGGCTTAGGCCTGCCTGGGCATAAGTGAAAGAGATGCAGTCTGCTAACCAAATTGAAAATGAGTGTTTGGCAACAGCAACCACTAGCTTATTGAGGTCAAAAGAAACAAAAAGCTGGATGGACTTTCTATGGGCTTTCGTCCACTCCAAGTAGAAAGCTAAGGCTTGTTTGCAGTCCATCATGTACAGTGTGGTTTCCCCTTTGTAAGCATGTGGTTTTGGGAAAACCATTGGTGGAACAACTGACTAAGTTGGAAATTCAATACCACCTTTGGAAGAAATTTAGGATGAGCTCAGAGGACCACTCTATTATGATGGAATTTAGTGTAAGGTAGGATGAACTATGAGAGCCTGAAGCTTGCTCATCCTGTATGCTGAAATGACTACCACCAAAAACAAAATTTTCCAGGTCAAAACCTTCAGAGGAGAGGAACTGAGTGGCTCAAAAGGACCTTTCATCAGTTGCACAAGAACCATGATGAGATCCCAAGATACTGCAAAAGGTTTTATAGGGAGTATTCAGAAGAGAACCAAACCCTGCATAAAGCAAATAATTAAAGGCTGTACACTTCGATGGTAAGCTCCAATTCCACTGAGGTGAAGCCTAACGGAGTTAGATTTGAGGTCAGACTCAGAAAAGTGTAGAACATACTCAAGCAGTTTTTGTGTGGGACAGACAAAAGGATCTAGGGAATTGTCCTCACAGACAGCAAATCTCTTCCATTTTTATGGATAGAATTTTCTTGTTGAGGCCCTCCTGTAGGCCAAAAGGACATTAATCATACCAGTTGGCAGGCTGAACTTGGACAATGTTAGCTTCTCAACAGCCAAGCTGTGAGGGCCAAGGATTTGATGTTGGGATGTAATATACCATTCCGTTCTCCTGTGATATCAGATCCGGCATGTAGCCCAAGCAAATTGGTTCCCAATTGGATAGTTGTAGGAGAGGAAACCAAGGTTGTATGGGTCAATAGGAAGTGATGAGAATCATCGAGCCTCTGCTCTGAGCTTCAGGAGGGTCTTTGAAATGAGAAGTACTGGAAGATATGCATACAGAAGACCCCCCACCATTGAGGAGAAAAGCATCAAAGGCTAGTCTGCTGTGTGACCTTACTCTGGAGCAGACCTGATCCACCTCAGCATTCTGAGTCGCCGCAAAGACATCAAGGGGGTACCCCACTTCTGAAAGATGCAGGCTGCAACCTCCTTGTCCAAGGTCGATTTGTGTGGTTGTCCACCAGTGCTTTGTTTGTTTGGTTAGTATGTGGCTCTTAAGTCCATCCCATGGGCAATGGCAAATTTACACAAAGTGACTATTTTCCAACACAGGAGGTACAAACCAGTTTCTCCCTGCTTGTTCATGTAGAACATCGTTACCTGATTGTCTGTCTGTATTAGGACAATTTGGTTGGCCAACCGATCTTTGAAAGCCCTTAGCTACAGCTCTTAACTCTAACTGATCTGGTGGAGACTTTCTTGGAAAGACCAATCAACTCGAGTGTGAAACCCATTGAGATGAGCTCCCCAACCCAGTTTGGATGCATTTGTTGTCAAAACCTTTTTGTGGTGGAGCAATTTGAAAGGGGAGACCTCTGAGCAAATTGTGATGAATCATCCACCATTGGAAAGATTGAATGAGTGGGTTGGTGACATACAGATGATCCCTGAGCTGCCTTGTGGCCTGGGTCCATTGGGTTCTTGGAGTCCACAGAGCCTGCCTCATTTGGAGACATCACTGCGTTTAGAGCCTCAATTCCTCTTCTGGCCCTGTTTCAACGCTTTAACCACTGCAAAAAGAAAGTTATTCATCTTCGATGGTCCTCCCACCAATGGAATAGAAATAATTCATCCTGTGGCAATTTCCGGAGGGACTATTGTATCGAGATGTTTCAGAAACTCAGTCCAACTTGCTGACCATCAATGGAAAAACAGCGGGACTTAAATCCAAGATCCGACCAATCAGAGACCACCACATCATAATAAACTCAACCAATCAAGTTCTAAATTCAGACCGTGGGGCTCTAATGATGCCGTGCGAAAGATCCAAGCTTGTTCTAGCCACTGCAAACGTTGCTCCCGGTCACCTCCTCTCGGGTTATCTGGAACATGATCCAAAATTCTCCAACGGAGATCCGTAAACTGGTGATGGAAATCTATTCGATCTATCCATTCGACAAAGAGCACATTGGATGACCACATGTTCTTCCACTTATGTAGTATATATATTAGTATGCCCATGTGAGAAGATTTATATAGGGCGAAAAACACGCAAGATCAGAACACGGTTACAAGAACATGCCTCTAGAATTCGACATGCAGTTCAATTGGCCCCTTTAGTTCAACATTGCATAGATTTCCAAAATCAAACACTCCCAGTGTCAGAAATAAAACTATTACCACGAGACATTTCACGATTACCCAAGGTGCTAAGACTAGGCCAAAAGACAGAACTCAGTACCGGAAATGGTGTTCTCCCCAGAATAAATCAGAAATACACCCTGTGGGATAGATTTATCTGTATGTGGGTATATGCATCCTTCAGATCCAGGGAGCATAGCCAATATCCTTTCTGAAGATAAGGGAGTCAGGTGCCCAGAGAAATCATTCTGAACTTTGTGGTTTGTTCAAATCTCTTAAGGTCCAGAATCAGACTGTGTCCTTGTTTTCTTAGGAATCATGAAATATCTGGAATAAAACCCTCGTCCTCTTTGCTCTGGTGATATGAGCTTGATTGCAAGATCCTTCAAGAGGGCAGTGATTTCTCTATGAAGTAGTTCCTGATCTGGAGGGTCCATGGAATGATCCCTCTGTGGGCAATTTGGAGGAATGTCAAATAGATGCAATTTGTAACTGCCTTGGATAATTTGCAAAACCCAATTGTCCGAGGTTATAAGTGGCCATCTTTGGGCAAAAAGCCTCCCTCTCACAGGAGAGTTCTCCATTGCGGTTACAGGTAAAGAGGCTATGCTCTGCAGGAACCAGTCAAAACCCCGCCCCAGGTTTTGGCTGAGGAGCAGACTGGGCCTTCTGCGGCTTCTCTCTTATTACTTGTGCTCAAGGAGCCTGGTTCGATTGGGGATAGTGGGGATCAGGAAAGAACCTATGCTTGCGAGAGTAAAGAGTAGTTACTCACCTGTAACAGGTGTTCTCCAGGAGCAGCAGGAATCAGTCCTCACATATGGGTGTCATCGGCGCCGATGAAGCCCCAGTGGAGCATTTCCCCAGCTTTCTATGAAAGCCTTTGGGAATGCAGGCACGCATGCGCGGTTCCCTTCCCGCCTAAAGGTGCCATCTTACCTCAGTCAAATGACATAGCTAACAGCAGCACACAAAAATGAAAAATAAAGTATGTACAACTGCAACTCCAAGGGGAGGAGGGAGGGTTGTGAGAACCGATTCCTGCTGCTCCTGGAGAACACCTGTTACAGGTGAGTAACTACTCTTTCTCCAGGACCAAGCAGGAAGTCAGTCCTCACATATGGGTGACTCCCCAGCTCTGGGCTACTGAGGAACCCAGGCTGAACAAGAGAACTCCCTCTAGTCCCAGCTGCAAAAAAAGGCTTTTCAAGGACACAACCTCCACCGGTAGACCAACAGAGGGCAGGAGTTGCCTAAACCTCAAAGAGATTCCGGAGTACTGCCTGGCCAAAAGCACTGTCCCTATGGGACTCCCTCTCCAGGCAGTAATGGGCCGCAAAAGTCTGGCTTGAAGACCAAGTTGCAGCCCTGCAGATATCTACCAACGGCACAGAGCGGAGATGAGCCACTGAGGCAGCCATTGCCCTGACACGATGGGCCGTGACCCTACCCTGCAAAGGAAGGTCAGCCGCCTTGTAAGCCCAGGTGATACAGTTAGCCACCCAGATGGACAAGGTACGCTTGGACACAGCCAACCCCAACTTATTCGGGTCAAAGGATACGAAGAGCTGAGTAGCCCTTCTATGCCCCTGCGTACGGTCAAGGTAGAAGGATAAAGCCCTCCTACAGTCCAGGGTATGCAGGACTGCTTCAGCCTGGCTAGCATGAGGCCTAGGGAAGAATGTTGGAAGGACCACCTCCTGATTGAGGTGGAAAGAAGAGACAACGTTTGGGAGGAACTTTGGGTGAGTCCTGAGGACTACCCTGTTCCTATAGATCCTGGTGTAAGGCCTGTCACAGACCAGGGCCTGAAGCTCATTTACTCGCCTAGCCGAGGTAAGGGCTATCAGGAAGAGTGTCTTCCAGGAGAGGAAGCGTAGTGGACAAGTAGCCATCGGCTAAAAAGGTGGGCGAGTCAGTTGCTGAAAGACCACATTCAGCTCCCACTCAGGGGCAGGAGGACGGATGGGAGGCTTGAGCAAAAGCAAGCCCCTGAGAAAGCAGAACACCAAAGGGTGACCTGACAGAGAGTGTCCCTCCACCAGTGAGTGGTGAGCTGCTAGAGCTGAGAGGTGGACCCGAACAGAATTGGACTTAAGTCCCTGATTGGATAAGTGCAGTAAGTACTGAAGAACTACTGGCACAGTACAGGAGAAAGGATCCTCTGTACGTAGGTGACACCACACAGAAAACCTCTTCCATTTGAGGGCATAGGTTTTCCTAGTGGATTGTTTCCTAGAGGCTAGGACAACCTCCTCAACTTCCTGAGGTAGGCCCCAGGGAGCCAAAACTACCCTTGCAGCTTCCAGGCCATCAAATTGAGAGACTTGAGATTGGGGTGCAGAAGAGAACCCTGGTCCTGTGTGAAAAGGTCGGGTTGCAGCCCCAGAGGCAGTGGAAGATCCACCGCCAGTTGAAGTAGAAGAGGAAAGCAAGGCTGTCTCGGCCACCTGGGAGCTACCAGCAGGACCGAGGCCTTGTCCTGGAGAATCTTGAAGAGGGTTCGGGCCACCAAGGGCGTGGGAGGAAACGCATAGAGGAGGCCCTGAGACCAAGATATCAGAAAAGCATCTGCTGCTGTTCGCAGAGGATGTGGTTGTCTGGAGCAGAACTTTGGCAGTTGCTTGTTGATGGGGCTGGCAAAGAGATCCATCAAAGGGAGACCTCATTTCAGGAAGATCTTCTGAACTACTGAAGGATGCAGCTGCCACTCGTGGGGCTGTAGTATCCTGCTCAATCTGTCTGCCAGGCAGTTGTCCTGGCCCGGAAGGTACACAGCCTTGAGGAGCATGCTGTGCTTGAGGGCAAAAGAACAAAGGTCCTGAGCTTCCCGACAAAGGATCCTGGACCCAGTTCCGCCCTGTTTGTTCACATAAAACATGGCAACTTGGTTGTCTGTCTGAATCAGGACAGACTGGTGAGCCAGGGTAGGAGTGAAAGCTTTGAGCGCTAACCGAATAGCTCTGAGTTCGAGGAGATTGATCTGCTGTGCAGCTTCCCAGGGAGACCAGAGGCCCTGGGTGCACTTGCTCAGACAATGTGCTCCCCAGCCTTGCAGGGAGGCATCTGTTGTTAGCATCACTGTGTAACCGGGAACCTGAAAAGGCATCCCTTTCAGCAGATTGGGTTGGTGTAGCCACCAGTTGAGGGAGTGCAGAAATGGTCTGGACACCCTTATCTTGTCTCTGAGGCTGCCTGTGGCCTGTGACCACTGAGACCGAAGGCACCACTGTGCAGGTCTCATATGGAGCCTGGCATTGGGGGTCACATGTACTGTCAAAGCCATGTGGCCTAGAAGCCGCAGGCAGAGTTTGGCGGAGACCAGGGACTTGCTGAGAAACTGACTTGCCAAGGCCATTAACCTCTGGGCTCTGTTTTCTGGCAAGAATGCCTTTGCCAGGAGAGAGTCCAATCTTGCCCCTATGAACTCCAAGTTCTGGGAAGGGAGCAAAGTGGACTTTGCGAAGTTTATGACAAACCCCATGCGTTGTAGAAGAGCAATGGTCCTGAGGATGGCTTGAGTGGCCTCTTGACCTGTCTGACCCCCGATGAGCCAGTCGTCCAGATAGGGGAAGACAAAAATGCCCCAATTTCTCAGGTAGGCCGCCACCACTGCTAAGCACTTTGTAAAGACTCTGGGGCGGAGGCGAGGCCGAAAGGCAGCACTCTGTACTGATAATGGTTTCCTCCCACGATGAACCTTAGCTACTTTTCTGTGGTCTGGATGAATGAGGATGCGAGTGTACGCATCCTTTAGATCTAAGGAGCATAGCCAATCTCCCTGCTGGAGGTAGGGCAGAAGGGTTCCAAGAGTAAGCATCTTGAACTTTTCTTTCACTAGGAACTTGAGGTTCCTGAGGTCCAGAATGGGACGAAGGCCACCGGTCCTTTTGGGCACCAGGAAATACCTGGAGTAGAATCAGTGACCTTGCAAGTGGGGACGCACAGGCTCCACTGCCCTGTCCACCAACAGACCCTGAAGCTCCTGACGGAAGTGGTCTGTGTGCAGAGAAGGCTTTGGAGGCTCCCCTGGAAAGTAGGGGGGTGGCAGTTGGTGGAAATGGAGGGCATATCCCTTGTGGATTATCTCCAGCACCCAACTGTCCCCGGTGATAAGGGGCCACTGTTGGGCAAAGAGGGCGAGGCGACCTCCTGTGCAGGGTTGGGAGAGCAGTGGAGGAGAGGCTATGCCCAAGGAGTCAAAAACCCCCACCCTGCTGAGTGGTAGCAGGGGCCGGAGGCTTGGGGGTCCTCTGCCTACGGGGCCCATTACCCTGGCCCTTGGCTTGCTGACCCTGGGGGGCAGCTTGGGTAGCCTGATATTGAGGGCACTGTTTGTAGGCAGTGCCCTTCCTCGGGTAAAAGGGCTTTTTACCCGAGCCCTTCTTTTTATGAGAAGGGGCAGAGGTCTTCCTCGACAGCCTTGTCCGGGTGAGGTGCTCGGTCTCGAGCTGAGCGGCCTTCTCGGTCATGGGCTTGCCAAAAAGGTTTTCACCTCGGCAAGGGACATCGACCAACTTGTCCTGAACCCATGGCTTGAGGTCCGATGACTGCAGCCATGCCTGGCGTCGAGCCGCGATGCCGGCTGCCGCAACTCGGGCCGAAGCCTCGAACCCATCGTAGGCGGCGCGGGACATGAACTTCGAGCAGTCCCGAATCCCCGAGGCCAAGCACTTAAATCTCTGCAAGGGTTCCCCGGAGAGACCAGCAGAGAATCCGGCCAACTCCTTGGCCAGATCCCGCAAGTACATGCCCATGTACAGCTGGTAAGACTGGACACGGCAAGCAAGCATCGAGCCCTGAAAACACTTTCTACCGATGCCATCTAGGTTTCGGGCCTCCCTGCCAGGAGGCACCGCGGAGTGCATCTTCTGACTCTTCAGACGATGCATGGCCGATTCCACAACCATGGAATGGTGTGGTAGCTGTGCCTTTTGAAAACCAGGGCTCTTACGGAGTCGACAGATCGAATCGAATCGCTTGCTAAGAACCAGTGCCGAGGCCGGTGCCTCCCACATACAGAAGAGGAGCCGTTCCAGCATCGGAGGAACTGGGACAGTAAAGGCCTCCTTCAGAGGAGAGTCATACTGCAGCGCCTCAAGCTCTTCAGCTCGAGGCTCTTTCCTCGGGATCCGCCGGAATAGCCAAGGCAGTGGCCATATCCCAGATGAACTCCGAGAACCGGGTGTCCTCCGGGGGGGACCTACTCCGGGGCTCAGACTGCGGTGTGTCCGAAGGGACGCACCGAGTCTTAAAGGTGTCAGGAGACTCCTCGAACTCCGTCTCCCAAGCCGACTCGTCCGAGGAAGAGTCGGAGTCCGACCCCGCGGGGCCCTGGAGCACCCGGTGTCGACGCCCTCGGTCCCGAACGGGAGGTCGAGGGGGACTGTGACCGAGGTCGACTCCAAGCCACGGTGGACTCGAGTATCGGCTCGGTCTCCGGGGTCGACTTGGACGTCGATGTCCCGGTGGTCGGGGCAGATGCGCCAGACAGGCTGGCCATCAGTGCCTGCTGCTGCTCCATGAAGGCAGACATTCTGCTCTCCAAGGCTGTCATCCTGAGACTCAGCAGCAGCAGCCACCGACTCGGGCTCCGGCAGTGCCGAGCCCGACGTCGGCTCCCTGGGAGGAGAGTCCACGAGGACTACGGAGCTTACGTGTCCAGCAGACTCCAGCTCCACACGAGGAACTTTGGCAGGCTTCTCCGGTTCCACAGGCCCGGGGCAACGGTCAGGGGTCTTAGACCTGGCCCTCAAGGAGCCAGGGACCTCTTCCGACGACACCCTCGCGAGCCGTTTCTTCCTCTTGCGTTCCCAGTCGGGGGACCCCCTGTCCGAGGAGCTTCAACGGCACGCGGGATCGGAATCCCGAGATGTCGAGGCCTCAGACGAGATCCGGGCCCGGCCGGAGGCTGAGTCCGAGAAAAGCCTATCCTTTTGCTGCTGGCGACTTTGAAGTGCCTTGGAAGACATTTTCCCACAGGCCCCCCACACGACTTAGGATGGTGGTCGGGGCCCAGGCAACGAAGGCAGCAGTCGTGTGTGTCGGTGAGAGACATCAGTTTCTTACACCGATCACACTTCTTAAAACCACTGGAAGCCATCGGGGGAAGAAAAAGAGTCCCCACGAGGTCAAAAGACCGGTCTTCCACGGAAAAAGAGAAAAAAAGGGCGAAATGCCAGCCACGAAGGGCAAAAACCGAAAGAGAGGAATCGGGCTCGATACCGGTGTACCGAACCTGGCGGGAGGGGAACCGGCGTCGAACCGGTAGAAAAGAGAGCAAAAAATCGCTGAAAAATCTAATTTTAACCGGGAAAACTGGACACACGTCCGGTGGGCTTCACGGAAAAAAAAAAGAGACTGAGGTAAGATGGCACCTTTAGGCGGGAAGGGAACTGCGCATGCGTGCCTGCATTCCCAAAGGCTTTCATAGAAAGCTGGGGAAATGCTCCGCTGGGCTTCATCGGCGCCGATGACACCCATATGTGAGGACTGACTTCCTGCTTGGTCCTGGAGAATAGGTCTTTTTCTAGTTACCATTCTGAAACCTCCTGCGGTAGGAGGCTGGTTCAGATGTGCACCTTGAGAGATTACAAAGGGTGACATGCTGCTTTTCAATGAAGCCAGCCCTTTCAGACTTTCGCCAAAGAGATTCTCTCCGCAGAAAGGCACATCAGCAAACTTATCCTGCACAGATTGTTCTATGTCTGAGGAATGGAGCCAGGTGAGTCTCCAGGCACCAATACCTATTGCAGAAACTCTCTATGCCATTTTTATTTATTTAGACAGTTTTGTATACCACCTTATCCTTCAATCAAAGTGGTCACAACATAATTGGGGGATACATTTAACATGAGGGGATATGAAACACATACACTAATAATTACAGAGAACATGGGCAATGGAGGGTTAAGTGGCCTGCCCAAGACCACAAGGAGCACCTGTGGGACTAGAAACCCAGTCCTTCCGGACCAAGGTTGCTGTCCTCTAGTGGGATTTGAACCCCCGACCTTCCAGCCTGAGGTAACTTGTCCCAACCACTAGGCCACTCCTCCCTCATAGGTCACTTGGACCATGAACTTTGAGCAGTCCCTTACAGTGTCTCACAAAGGAACGATAATGTTCCCATCTAGGTACTGGGACTGATCAGTTAGGCAGCTCAAAAACATGTACATGTAGAGCTCGTAAGAGGCCATGCGGGCTGAAAACATGGAACTCTGGAAAAGCCTTCTCCCAAAAGAGAGTCCAATGTCTGAGCTTCCTTCCCTGGGGGTTCCGAAGAGTGAGTCTTGGAACTTTTGGACCTCTTAAGGGAAGATTCGACCACCAAGAAATGGTGAAGAAACTGGGGCTTCTTGAACCTGGGAGCTTTTTGAACTCTATACATAGAGTCAAGCTTTCTACTAACTGGAGTTACAATTGGGGGGGGGGGGGGGTTCTCACACATTCTCATCTGTACTCTATGAAGAATATGGTGCACTGGCACTGTCACTTCTTCCTTATGGGCAGAGGAGTACTGAAGGATATCCAATTTTTCTGCTCTGGGCACATCCTCAGTCTTCAAAGAAAATATGGCCCTAGCCACATTACTGACAAAGTCTTGGAAAATCACATTCTCAGGAGGTGACGTGTGCCTCTCATGAAGAGTTAAAGGGTCTGATGGAAGTTCTGGGGACCTGTCCTCCGATAAGTCCTCAGAGCTACATCAGTAACCCATACGTCCCAGTTAGACTCAAAGAGGAAATGAAAACACTTCAGAGTCTCTACCTGGACCGCTCTCCTACCCTTTGGGGATTGGGATCTCCTTCGGGAGCTACGATGCACCAATGTCTTTCTAGACTTCAGGGCACATCAGAACCCGATGCACTAGAGATGACCGGACAGACTCCGGTCTCTGAGCCCTTTTATCTCTTTCCCGCATGCAACCTATTTAGACAGTTTTGTATACCACCTTATCCTTCAAAGTGGTCACAACACAATTGGGGGGATACATTTAACACGAGGGGATATGAGACACACACACTAATACTTACAGGGAACATGGGCAATGGAGGGTTAAGGGGCTTGCCCAAGACCACAAGGAGCACCTGTGGGACTAGAAACCCAGTCCTTCCGGATCAAAGTTGCTGTCCTCTAGTGGGATTTGAACCCCCGACCTTCTGGCCTGAGGTAACTTGCCCCAACCACTAGGCCACTCCTCCCTATGCTTCTCAAGGATCGGATGGACTGCTGCGGATGTCGATACAGCAGACATCGAGGCACTGAGAGGCTGCAAGGCAAACAGCATTGTGATGCATTCCTCAAGAGCCCTCAGAAGGCGCTTCATGGCTACTGTCTCCGAAGGTTGTGGGGCCCCAGCAACATCTGCCGATGTTCCTGGAATCTGAGATGGGGTATCAGCTGCTTAGACTCGGCACACAGTAGGCTCGTGCTGCCCCTGAAATCTCCTGGAGGATGAGCTCTCCTCTCTTTGGGGCTGCTTAGAGGGACGCTCCTGAGAATCCTCCTTGCTCCTGACACCATGCCTTGGAGGGCTTCGACAGTGATGCACCAGAGCCTCCACTTGATAAGATTTCACTTCGGTGTCGAAGACTGATCCTTCTTCACCCTGAGACAGACATCGATCAATGGCCGATGCTCTGCGGTACTACAGGTGTTCAGCTCAGAGTGAGCTCAAGAGCTTCTCAATGTTGGATGCACTGCCAGCGTCTAAAGCAGCCATTGATGCTATTGAGACCGTTAAGGCCAATGCTGATGGACTGGACTTATAAGCACCAAAATTTGTTTCACCTGCTTTTCTCGACCTTTTGAGCCCTTTTTTTGTCTGCAAACACAAATTACAAGAAGAGGGCTGATGATCTGATGATTGGGACCCCAAGTACTATGAGTATCCATGATGGATATAGTCCTTTAGCACCTGGAACACTTCTTAAACCCGCTGACAAGTTCTTGTGATGTATCAGCTTGAAAAATAGCCGCAGCGAAACCAAACGTCTACTTCGAAAAAGTGAAATGAGTTAACTCACAAGCAAAATCCCTATGCCTAAGGGGACAATGGTACCAAGAGAAATAAAGGAAACTTGAAATGGTCGAAAAATCTAAGGATTATTAAGAAGGGAGAAAAAACCACAATGGCAGGCTGCTAGCCAAAAAAGGCTCACAAATTCCCGAAAAAGGAATGGAGAGTTAGCAAGTAAAGAGTTATCTTGACACATTCGTTGGGCTCTGCAGAAAAACGAAGACTGAGGTAAAATAATGCTGCGGCAGCAGGCAGGAAGATAAGCATACACAGAAGAGGCTCCACAAGTTTCTAGAAGTAGCTGGGGATTACTCCTGCGAGGGACTCCGTCAGATGATGATATTTATACAAGAGGGCTTTTTTCCTGCTTGTCCATGGAGTATGCTGACCACAGAATTAGCAGAGAAGTCTGTATCAGCCACTTGTGCACACATGCCCAAGGTACCATATCTAAGCATTCTAGCCTGGTCTAGTAGATTATAACAAATTTTGTATTTCCTGATCTTTCAAGAGAGTTGCAACTGAGATGAAATGTGCCAGTGTGCTCTCTTCTCTAGGGAGATCCTTTATGTTGTGTTTTCCATATTTATTTAATGGGGTACACCGCAGTAATACGTTTTCTATGATCCAATGCAGTTAAGCATTTTTTTGTACCTTGGGGTTCCTCCAACTGATTTGACTGACCAGGATATCCAGAGTGGGGCAGGTGTTGGATTACAATATGTTAAAACAGAACAAGTTATAGTACTGAGCCAATATGTTCTTTTCCTATAGTTTTTCCTTTTTTAATTTTTATTACTACTCCATTTCTTTCTTGGCTTCTCTCTCTCTTTACTGTGAAAAACAAGGACAATGTTTTTAATTTACTGTTTTTGGAAATGTTTATATTCGGTAAGCACAGAGTAAATGGTATTTCCTTAAAGGAATTTATTCCTTGGCTCACTGAAACTTTAAGAATAACCTATGGGGAGATCTCAAACATGCAGTGCATGCAAGGAGACCTCAGAATATCTGAGCTAGAAGAGGTCTGCAAGGAAAAATGAGAAAATATTCGAAAAGAACAGAAAGGCTCTTAATTGGCTACAGGAAGCGTTTGGAAGCTATTATTTCTGCCCATAGGGTGTCCAAGTTTTACAATCTGAAAAAAGTGCAATATTATCTGTGCGTTAAAATTTGCAGAAGTTGTGCTTAATTTTGTATCATGCAGAAGTCATGTCAGCTTCTGTACACTTAGGGATTTACTGAACAATTTGTCCAGGAGTGCCTAAACCTTTCCACACAGCGGTATGTTGGCTTGTTTTATGCCGATTTTCCACTATGTCCACATTTTTGCTTCTCTTCAGTTTCTATCCCATATCTTTCTGAAGTTGTTTCTTCTTTTTCTATTATACCCAGTTTCTTTTTTTCTTATGTTTCCATTTTTAATCTCCCCTCTCCGCATCAGCTTGTTTATCTCCTCCATCACTCTCCCATGTACAGAGTCTTCTCTCTCTTTGATTGCAGACCCTGGTTCTTGTGCTGGTAACATTGCAAGAAGAGCACAAGCAGTGGGGACTATGACCACAAAGATTGAGCTATGCAGCTGCACTTCCCTTTTTAAGCAATATCCCTTTATCACTTAAGAGATCAACTGCAGCAAAGGTTGGGAAGACTGCTCATTTCATACACAACTTCTTGACTTTGGTAATAAACTAAACTATCTGGACACACACATGGGGCAGTGATCTTTCTTCCTGCAGACTAGGTTTTACTGTCAAAAGCTGTCTACAGTAACTGAGATCTGTCTGCTAAGTTCATGAGATATGGACAGACAAAATCAGAATTCCAGCCCTCAACCCCATTCACCTCCTTGTGCTTCTCCATAGTAGCGTATAGTTTCTGGGACAGGTCATTCGATACATTAGGCATTCCAGGTTTCTTTTTATTGCCTCGGCTCAGGCTGCTTTTGTTCTTACTAGTTTTCTTGTTGTTCTTTTTCTTAGCATTCTTGCTGTCACCCTTGCTCACCTGTGCATCAAAGGCAAACAAAGGACACGCAATTAAAATTTACCTCAACTCAACCATAAATTATTTACGCACTGACAAGATTTCCTCCAACAGCTCATTCCCAGATTACATTTCATGCTACTCTTGATCATACGTTTCACATCTTTGTAAATAAACAGTGCAATTCATGCTACAGCAATGTTCCCGCAAAGCAGCTTGAAGTTGCGCGTGACAACTCTGCTGGCATTCTTGCTGGTGGGGGGGGAGGTGCAAAGCAATCACATGGCATAGGCAGGTCTTGAGGGATAGGCAGGCTCCTGCCTATGCAACACGATCCTAAACACAATCGCACTGCATCTCCCCTCACCAGCAGGAATGCAGGCAGAGGCCTCCAACGCAGCTTCAAGCTGCTTAGTGGGAACACTGAGCTACAGTCCTGCATGGGGGCCTGGTCTGTTCTGCAGCATGTAACTATCTAGTCAAGCCACATACCAAATTATCCAGCTTGTTTCTAGCCTTACTCCAAAGCAGTTGTCTGTTCATGTGCAATAGAAAAATTGCTAAATTCTTCTGTACAATCAATTACAATAGTCCCATGTGATTAAAGGACTTGTGGCAGTGATTAGAAAGTTTTCAGCTGAAAATGGATGCTTAAGGAGAAATTTTACTTACCGATAATTTCCTTTCCTGGAATCCTGCTAAACCAGTCCAGACTAGTGGGTTGTGTCCCCCCTGCCAGCAGATGGTGAGAGAAAAATTCCTGAAGCTTTGTGACATCACCTTTGGTATAAAATCTCATCCCCCAAGGGGAGCTTCAGTATAACCATAACAAGCAGCAGGAATTCAAACAGCCAAGAAAGCACAAAACCAGACGAAAAATGAGTTCATAAATGAATAACTCTTATAACAAGATTTAGGCGTCATTGTGGATACCATGTTAAAACCCTCGGCCCAGTGTGCAGCGGCAGCCAAGAGAGCAAATAGAATGCTAGGTATGATAAGGAAAGGAATGGAAAATAAAACAAAAGATATTATAATGCCTCTATATCGTTCCATGGTGAGACCGCACCTTGAATATTGTGTGCAATTCTGGTCGCCGTATCTTAAAAAGGATATAGCGATTTTAGAAAAGGTTCAGAGAAGAGCCACCAAAATGGTAAAGGGGATGGAAGGATACTCCTATGAGGAAAGGCTAAAAAGGTTAGGGCTCTTTAACCTGGAAAAGAGATGGCTGAGGGGAGATATGATAGAAGTCTATAAATTAATGAACGGAGTGGAACGGGTAAACGTAGATCGATTGTTTACATTATCAGAATATAGAAAGACTAGGGGACATGCAATGAAGCTACAGGGTAAACTATTTAAGACTAAATAAAGAAAATATTTTTTCACTCAACGTGTCGGGAGGAGTGGTCTAGTGGTTAGGACAAAGTACTTCAGGCCGGAGGGCCGGGGGTTCAAGTCCCACCTGGGGACAACAATCTCAGGCCGGAGGGACTGGGATTTCTAGTCCTATAGGCACTCCTTGTGGTCTTGGGCAAGCCACTTAACCCTCCATTGCCCATGTTCCCTGTAAGTATTAACGTATGTGTGTCATATCCCCTCGTATTAAATGTATCCCCCAATTGACCGCTTTGACCCGGTGAAAAGCGGAATATAAATACAGCTAAATAAATAAATAATCAAACTCTGGAATTTGTTACCGGAGGATGTAGTAAAGGCTGTTAGTGTAGCTGGGTTTAAAAAAGGTTTGGACAAGTTCCTGGAGGAAAGGTCCATAAACCATTATTAAGAAGTGACCGAAGATATCAATGCTTGACCCAGTACAAGCATTGTGGAACTTGTCTCTCTTGGGGAAACTGCTAGGTACATATGACCTAGATTGGCCACTGTTGGAAACAGAATACTGGGCTTGATGGACCTTGGTCTGACCCAGTATGGCATATCTTATGTTCTTATAACAAGCGAAACTGAACAATGTGCAGGCCAAGGAAGTATGTACATGGCGAGGTACAGCAATGTCATTGATGTGTAAGAGTAGTTACTCACCTGTAACGGTGTTCTCCAGGAGCAGCAGGAATCAGTCCTTACATATGGGTGACATCGACGTCGATGAAGCCCCTGCGGAGCATTTCCCCAGCTTTCCAAGAAAGCCTTTGGGAATGCAGGCATGCATGCGCGGTTCCCTTCCCGCCTAAAGGTGCCATCTTGCTCAGTCAAATGACATAGCTAAAAAACAGGACACAAAAATGTAAAAAATAAACTATGTACAACTGCAACTCCCAGGGGAGGAGGGAGGGTTGTGAGGACTGATTCCTGCTGCTCTTGGAGAACACCTGTTACAGGTGAGTAACTACTCTTTCTCCAGGACCAAGCAGGAAGTCAGTCCTCACATATGGGTGACTCCCTAGCTCTGGGCTACCAGGGAACCCAGGCTGAACAAGAGAACTCCCTCTAGTCCCAGCATCAAAGAAAGGCTTTTCACTGACAGAACCTCCACCGGTAGCCCAACGGAGGGCTGGAGTTGCCTAAACCTCAAAGAGATTCCGGAGTACTGCCTGGCCAAAACCACTGTCCCTACGGAACTCCCTTTCCAAACAGTAATGGGCCGCAAAAGTCTGGCTTGAGGACGAAGTTGCAGCCCTGCAGATGTCCACCAATGGTACAGAGCGGAGGTGAGCCACTGAGGCAGCCATTGCTCTGACACGATGGGCCGTGACCCGACCCTGCAAGGGAAGGTCAGCCGCCTTGTAAGCCCAGGTGATACAGTCAGCCACCCAAATGGACAAGGTACGCTTGGACACAGCTAACCCCAAACTATTAGGGTCAAAAGATATGAAGAGCTGAGTATACCTTCTATGCCCCTGCATACGGTCAAGGTAGAAGGATAAGGCCCTCCTACAGTCCAGGGTATGCAGGACTGCTTCAGCCTGGCTTGCATGAGGCCTAGGGAAGAATGTTGGAAGAACCACCTCTTGGTTAAGGTGGAAGGAGGAGATAACCTTTGGGAGGAACTTTGGATGAGTCCTAAGGACTACCCTGTTCCTATAGAAGCAGGTGTAAGGCCTGTCACAGACCAGGGTCTGAAGCTCACTCACTTACCTGGCCAAGGTTAGGGCTATCAAGAAGACTGTCTTCCAGGATAGAAAGCGTAGAGGGCAAGTAGCCATCGGCTCAAAAGGTGGGCGAGTCAGTTGCTGCAAGACCACATTCAACTCCCACTCAGGAGCAGGACGACAGATTGTAGGTTTGAGCAAGAGCAAGCCTCTGAGAAACCGGGACACCAAGGGGTGAACCGACAGAGAATGTCCTTCCACCAGTGAGTGGTGAGCTGCTAGAGCTGAGAGGTGGACCTGTACAGAATTGGACTTAAGTCCATGATTTGATAAGTGCAGTAAGTACTGAAGCACTACTGGTACAGTACAGGAGAAAGGATCTTCTGTACGTAACTGACACCACACAGAAAACCTTTTCCATTTCAGAGCATAGGTTTTCCTAGTGGACTGTTTCCTAGAAGCTAGGACAACCTCCTCAACTTCTTGAGGTAGGCCCCAAGGAGCCAAAACTACTCTTGCAGCCTCCAGGCCATCAATTTGAGAGCTTTGAGATTGGGGTGCAGTAGGGAACCCTGATCCTGAGAGAGGTGGTCAGGTTGCAACCCCCGAGGCAGTGGGGGATCCACTGCCAGCTGAAGCAGAAGTGGAAACCAAGGCTGCCTCGGCCACCTGGGAGCCACCAGCAGGACAGAGGCCTTGTCCTGAAGAATTTTGAAGAGGGTTCGGGCCACCAAAGGCGTGGGAGAAAACGCATACAGGAGGCCCGGAGACCAGGGAATCAGAAAAGCATCAGATGCTATCCGCAGAGGATGTGGTTGCCTGGAGCAGAACTTTGGCAGCTGTTTGTTCAGTGGACTGGCAAAGAGATCTATGGATGGAAGTCCCCATTTCAGGAAGATGATCTGAACTACCAAAGGATGGAGCTGCCATTCGTGGGGCTGCAGAATCCTGCTCAACCTGTTGGCCAGGGAGATACACAGCTTTGAGGAGCATGTTGTGCCTGAGAGCAAACAAGCAAAGGTCCTGTGCTTCCTGACAAAGGAGCCTGGACCCAGTTCCGCCCTGCTTGTTCACATAAAACATGGCTACCTGGTTGTCCGTTTGAACTAGGACAAATTGATGAGCCAGGGTTGGAGAGAAAATCTTGAGGGCCAACCGAATAGCCCTGAGTTCCAGTAGATTGATTTGCTGTGCGGCTTCCCAGGGAGACCACAGTCCCTGGGTGCACTTGCCTAGACAATGATCTCCCCAGCCCTGCAGGGAGGCTTCCGTTGTCAACACCACTGTGAATCCAGGAATCTGAAAAGGTACCCCTTGTAGCAGATTGGGTGGGTGCAGCCACCAGCGGAGGGAGTTCAGAAAGTGTCTGGACACCCTTATCCTGTCTCTGAGACTGCCTGTGGCCTGTGACCACTGAGTCCGAAGGCACCATTGTGCAGGCCTCATATGGAAACTGGCATTGGGGGTCACATGTACTGTCGAAGCCATGTGGCCAAGAAGCTTCAGGCAGAGCCTGGCGGAGACCAGTGACCTGCTGAGAAACTGGTTTGCTAAGTTTATCAGTCTTTGGGCTCTGTCTTCTGGCAAGAACGCCTTTGCCAGCAGAGAGTCCAACCTCGCCCCTATGAGCTCCAAGTTCTGGGAGGGGAGCAAAGTGGACTTTGCGAAGTTTATGACAAACCCCAGGCTTTGAAGAAGAGTAATAGTTCTAAGGGTGGCTTGTCTGGCCTCCTGGCACGTCTGACCCCTGATGAGCCAGTCGTCCAGATAGGGGAAGACAAAGATTCCCTGATTTCTCAGGTAGGCTGCCACCACTGCCAGGCATTTGGTAAAGACCCTGGGAGCGGAGGCGAGGCCAAAAGGCAGTACTCTGTACTGATAATGGTTTCCTCCCACAATGAAACTGAGGTACTTTCTGTGGTCTGGATGAATGAGGATGTGAGTGTACGCATCCTTTAGATCTAAGGAGCATAGCCAATCTCCCTGCTGGAGGTAAGGCAGAAGTGTTCCAAGAGTAAGCATCTTGAACTTTTCCTTCTCTAGGAATTTGTTGAGATTTCTGAGGTCTAGAATAGGCCGAAGGCCACCGGTTCTTTTGGGTACCAGGAAATACCTGGAGTAGAACCCTTGACCCTGTAAGTGGGGAGGCACAGGCTCCACTGCCCTGTCCACCAACAGACCTTGGAGCTCCTGAAGGAGAAGATCTGTGTGCAGGGGAGGCCTTGGAGGTTCCTCTGGAAAGTATGGAGAAGGCAGCTGTTGGAAGTGTAGCAGATAGCCCTTGTGGACTATGCTTAACTGTCTCCAGTGATGAGTGGCCACTTGTGGGCAAACAGGGCGAGGCGACCTCCTGTGCAGGGTTGGGAGAGCAGGGACGGAGAGGCTATGCCTAAGGAGTCAACCCCCCCCCTCCTGAGTGGGAGCAGGGGCCAGAGGCTTGGGAGTCCCCTGCCTACGGGGCTCATTACCCTGCCCGAGGGGGAGCTTGGGAGGCCTGGTACTGTGGGTACTGTTTGTAGGCAGTACCCTTCCTCGGGTAAAAGGGCTTTTTACCCGAGCCCTTCTTTTTGTGAGAAGGGGCAGAAGTCTTCCTAGTGCTCGGTTTCGAGCTGTGCAGCCTTCTCGGTCATGGGCTTGCCAAAAAGGTTCTCACCTCGGCAAGGGACGTCGACCAACTTGTCCTGAACCCATGGCTCGAGGTCCAATGACTGCAGCCATGCCTGGCATCGAGCCGCGATGCCGGCTGCCGCAACACGGGCCGAAGCCTCGAAGCCATCGTAGGCAGCACGGGACATAAACTTGAAGCATTCCCGGATCACCGAGGACAAAGACTTGAACCTCTGCAAGGGTTCCCCGGAGAGACCAGCAGAGAACCCGGCCAGCTCCTTGGCCAGGTCTCGCAAGTACATGCCCATGTACAGCTGGTAAGACTGGACACGGCAAGCAAGCATCGAGCCCTGGAAGCACTTTCTACCAAAACCATCGAGGTTCCGGGCCTCGCAGAGTGCTTCTGACTTTTCAGGCGATGCATGGTCGATTCCACCACCATAGAATGGTGTGGTAGCTGCACCTTCTGAAAGCCAGGGCTCTTCCGGAGTCGATAGATAGAATCGACCCCCTTGCTTAGAACTGGCGCCGAGGCCGGTGTCTCCCATATCTGGAAGAGGAGCCGTTCCAGCATCCGAAGAACCGGAACAGTAAAGGCCTCCTTCGGAGGAGTGTCGTACTGTAGGGCCTCGAGCTCCTCGGCTCGAGGCTCCTCCTCGGGGTCTGCCGGGATAGCCAACGCAGTGGCCATATCCCGGACGAACTCTGAAAACCGGGTATCCTCTGGGGGGGGGGGGCATCTACTCCGGGGCTCAGACTGCGGTGAGTCCGACGAGACGCACCAAGTCCTGAAGGTGTCGGGGGACTCCTCGTCCTCCGTCTCCCAGGCGGACTTGTCCGATGAGGAATCGTGGTCTGACCTCACGGGGCCTGTGAGCACCCGCCCCGACGCCAAAGGCACCGGCGTCGACGCCCTCGGTCCCGAAAGGGAGGTCGAGGGAGACCGCGACAGAGGTCGACCTCGAGCCTTCATGGTCTCGAGTATCGGCTCGGTCTCCGGGGTTGACTTTGACGTCCCGGTGGTCGGGGCAGATGCGCCAGACAGGCTGGCCATCAGTGCCCGCTGCTGTTCCATGAAGGCAGACAGTCTGCTCTCCAAGGCTGTCAGCCTGAGACCCAGCTCAGGAGACTCAGCAGCCCCCGATTCAACGTCGGCTCTCTGGGAGGAGAGTCCACGAGGACTACAGGACTTACATGTCCAGCAGACTCCGGCTCCACTCGAGGTACTTTGGGAGGCTTCTCCTGTCCCACGGGCCCGGGGCGACGGTCGGGGGTCTGAGACCTAGCTCTCGAAGAGCCAGGGACCTCTTCCGACGATGCCCTCGCGAGCTGCTTCTTCCTCTTTCGTTCCCGGTCGGGGGACCCCCCCTGTCCAAGGAGCCCCGACGGTGCTCGGGATCCGACTCCCAAGATGTCGAGGCCTCAGATGAGGTCCAGGCCCAGCCGGAGGCCGAGTCAGAGAAAAGCCTTTTCTTTTGGTGCTGACGACTTCGAAGCGCCTTGGAAGACATTTTTCCACATGGTCCACAGGTCTTAGGATCGTGGTCAGGACTGAGGCACCGAAGGCAGCGGTCGTGTGTGTTGGTGAGAGACAGCTTCTTGCACCGATCACACTTTTTGAAGCCACTGGAAGCCATCGGGGAAAAAAGAGTCCCCGCAAGATCAAAGGACCGGCCTTCCAGGGAAAAAGAAAAAAAGGGTGCGGACGCCAGCCACGAAGGGCAAAAACCGAAAAAATAAGATCGGGCTCGATACCGGTGTACCGATCCCGGCGGGAGGGAAACTGGCGTCGAACTGGAGAAAAAATAGCGAAAGAATCGTGAAAAAAATCTAACTATTTTCCGGGAGGACTAGGACACACATCCGGTGGGCTTCACGAAAAAAGAGAGACTGAGCAAGATGGCACCTTTAGGCGGGAAGGGAACCGCGCATGCGTGCCTGCATTCCCAAAGGCTTTTTTGGAAAGCTGGGGAAATGCTCCACAGGGGCATCGACATCGATGTCACCCATATGTGAGGACTGTCTTCCTGCTTGGTCCTGGAGAAAAGAGAGTTATTTAGGCGACGGGCTAAACAGTTTAGAGGGGTGGGTCCTGGACTGGTCTAGCAGGATTTCAGGAAAGGAAATCATCAGTAAGTAAAATTTCTCCTTCCAAATACATCCTGCTAGACTAGTCCAGACTTGTGGGGAGCACCATAGCTAAACCACTCCAGGGCGGAAAGAAACATCTGCAGCTAAGATAGAAGCTCCGAAGCAAGCTGCTTCTCAAGCTTGGACATCCAAGCAATAGTGACATGCAAAAGCAGAGAGGGAGGATTAGGTGGCTGCCCTGCAAATATATAGCAGAGCTACTCGTGAGCATTCTGCCCAGGAGGTAGCCTGTGCCCACATAGAATGTGCAAGAAAACCTACGGGCACAGGTTTGTTCAATAAAATATAAGCAGACTTAATCATCTGCTTGATCCAGCGCGCAATGATCGCTTTGGAAGCGGCCACTCCTTTATATGGACCAGAAGCCAGAACAGAAAGGTGATCAGAGACAAAATGTATTAGTGAGTATGAGGTAACGGCAAAATGACCTACCAACATCCAACAGGTGAAGGACTCTGTAGTCACGCGAAGACTGCTCCTTAAAAAAGAAAGGAAGCACAACAGATTGGCTGACATGAAAATCCAAAAGGACCTTAGGCAGAACAGAGAACACTGAGTGGTAATGCCCTCAGGGGAAAAAAGACAAGGATCCTGGCAAGAAAGTGCCTAGAGCTCCAAAAGGTGCTGTGCCAAAGTGACTGCTATAAGAAAACCAGTTTTGAGAGTCAAATCTTTGAGAGATGACGGGTGAGTGCACGAAGCATTAAGGATAGATACCATGAAAGGATGACTGGATGAATGGGGGGCCTCAGGAAGTGAACGCCCCACAGAAAATGGAAAAAGTCTACATGAGAAGAAAGAGACCGTCCATGGAGAGGCCACCAAAGCATGTCAAGGCCGTAATATACATCTTTAAAGAATTAAGGGTGAGAACCTTATCAAATTTGCCCTGAAGGAAGGAAAGAAAGAATGTCTATAATATCAACTCACCAAGGGTAGAGAGATCTCTTAGAACACCAAGAGAAAAAAAAAAAAAAAAGTCGTCAGATCCGAGCATCCGAGTAGTAGCCACTCTACTACAGGCTCGACAGTCTTCTACCTCAAATGCCTGAGTGGCTACTACTTGTGGCAAGTAGTCTTTGCAATGCAAGTGATGCTGCTCAATAGTCAAGCCGTAAGCGAGTAAGGAGCAGGGTTGTCCATGAAAACTGGCCCCTGAAACTGGAGACCTCTCTGGACACTGAGGGGTAGGGTGCATCCTAGATGAGGCGGAGGAGACTGGCATACCATGGATGCAAAGGCCAATCCGGGGCCACCAGCACTACCCATCTGGAGCGTGACTTTATCCAATGGAGTACACGGCCGGTTAGCGGCCAACGAGGAAAGATGTAGAGAAGCTGGTTTGAGAGTTACGTCTGAACCAGAGCATTCTAGGCCATGAGAGTTTGGTTCCTTTTGACGACGGAAAAAGACTGACATCTTGACAGTGGAAGAGGTGGCCATTAGGTCTAGAGTTGGATGACTCCACCACTGCACAATGTTTGCAAATGCCCACAGAACTAACTCGCCAGGTTCCAGGATGACGATGACTCAGGAAATCCGCTTGAATGTTCATTCCCGCAATGTGCTGTGCAGAAAGAGCCAGGAAGTTGGATTCTCCCCAGGGAAATAGAAAACTCATTTCCAGGGCCACTCCAGGATATTTGGTCCCACCCTGTCTGTTGAGATAAGTCACAGTGGTGGAATTGTCAGAGAGTACTCCGACTGCTCGACCCTGGAGGTGGGATTGAAAGAAGAGTAGAGCCAGACAAACAGACCAGGCTTTGAAGCGATTGATGGTCCAAGAGGCTTCTTGAATGGACCAAGATCCCTGGCAGTGCACTCCCCAACCTGCAAGGCTGGTGTCTGTGGTGATCACCACCCAAGGCAGAATTTCCAAGGGAATGCCCTTCAACAAGTGATGAGGACAGCGCCACCAGCGAAGATTGTGGCGAACCACTGAAGAAAGGGGGTAGACGAATCTTGATAGTCCTGGGTTGATGGAGACCAGCGCGACAAGAGAGAGTACTGAAGAGAACGCATGTGAGCATGGGCCTACGTCAACAGCAGAAGCCATAATGCTGAGGAATTGTAGGTAATCCCAGGCAGTGGGAGCTGCCAAGCACTGGAAGGCATGGACCTGAATACAGAGCTTCTTGCATCTGTCATGAGAGGAAGACGTGACCCACTCTCGTGCTGAAGTGGGCGCCAAAGAATTCCAGAAACTGAACTGGGCACAGATTGCTTTTGGCATAATTGACCACCTAGCCGAGACCGTCCAGAAAGGAGAGGACTTGAAAGACCGCAGAACTAACCTCCTCGAAACTCACTGCTCTGGATCAGCCAATCATCTAGATAAGGATGAACCTGAATAACTTGGCGCCGCAGGGAAGCTGCCACTACTACCATCACCTTGAAGAAAGTGCAAGAAGCTGTGGCAAGACCAACGGGCAGGGCATGAAACTGATAATGCTGACCAATAACCGCGAAACTTAAATATTGCTGATGATCTTGGTGGATTGGAATGTGAAAATATGCTTCCACCAGGTCCAGGGATGTGAGAAATTGGGGGATGTAGAAAAACAGTGGGCAAAACTGAAAGGGGATATTTTAAGGGCAATCAACCTTTTTTGTTAAAATGGTAAATAAAGGCAAAGGGAAAAGGAGACCGCTATGGTTTTCTAAGGAAGTAGCTGAAAAAGTGAAGAAAAAGAGGGAGGCCTTCATGAAATACAAGAGATCATAGAGAGAGGAAGACAGGCATCTGTATTTGGAAAAACTTAGAGAAGCTAGCAAAGTAGTCAAGAAGGCAAAGATTCAAAAGGAGGAGGAAATAGCCAATGCAATAAAATGGGGGGATAAGACATTTTTCAGATATATTAGTGAGAAGAGGAAGGGCAAGAGTGGTATTGTCAGACTCAAGGGTGCAGGGGGGAATATGTAGAAGCTGATAAGGATAAAGCGGAATTGCTTAACAAATATTTTTGAAGAACCAGGAGCAGGACCTCAGAAAACACCCACAAATAGGAACAGAAGCGAGGGACATCTTGAACAATTTTCAGAAGACTGTGTTCGTGAGAAACTAGCTCAACTTAAAGTAGACAAAGTGATGGGACCGGATGGGATCCACCCTAGAATACTGAGGGAACTTGGGGACGTTCTAGCAACTCCACTGACTGACCTTATCAATGCCTCGTTGGAGTCGGGAGTGGTGCCAAAGGACTGGAGAGAGGCTCATGTGGTGCCTTTACACAAAAGCGGAAGTAAGGATGTGGTTGAAAACTACAGGCCGGTTAGTTTAGCTTCGGTGATGAGTAAATTATTGGAAACGCTGCTGAAAGAGAAAATAGTGAGGTTTCTGGAGTCCAGCGGATTACAGGATCCGAGGCAGCATGGATTCACTAGAGGCAGGTCTTGTCAGACAAATCTGATTGATTTCTTTGAATGGGTGACCAGGGAGTTGGACCGAGGGAGAGCTCTAGATGTGGTGTATTTAGATTTCAGTAAAGCCTTTGACACTGTTCCTCACAGGCGACTTATAAACAAACTGAGCACCCCAGGGATGGACCCTAAAGTTACTGCTTGGGTTAGAAATTGGTTGGGTGGGAGGCGACAAAGAGTACAAGTAAATGGAGCTCACTCTGAAGAGAAGGATGTTACCAGTGGTGTGCCCCAGGGATCTGTCCTTGGTCCCATTCTTTTTAACATCTTTGTTAATGATATAGCAGAAGGGCTGTCGGGTAAGGTTTGCCTCTTTGCAGATGATACCAAAATCTGCAATAGACACCCAGGAAGGTGTAGATAACATGAGGAGGGATCTAGCTAAGCTTGAAGAATGGTCTAGAATTTTGCAGCTGGGATTTAATGTTAAAAAATGTAAGGTCATGCATTTGGGCTGCAGCAATCCAAGGGAGCAATACAGTATAGGAGGTGAAGTACGTTTGTCCACTAAAGAAGAGCGGGACCTAGGCGTGGTCGTGTCTGATGATCTTAAAGTAGCTAAACAGGTAGAAAAGGCGATGGCAAAAGCTAGAAGGATGCTTGGGTGCATACGGAGAGGAATGGCTAGCAGAAAAAAGGAGGTGATAATGCCTCTGTATAAGTCTTTGGTGCGACCTCATTTGGAGTATAGTGTGCAATTCTGGAGACCGCACCTTCAAAAGGATGTGAACAGGATGGAGTCGGTGCAGAGGGTGGCTACTAAAATGATTAGTGGGCTTCATTATAAAGCATATGAGGACAGACTTAAGGATCTTAATATGTACACCTTAGAGGAAAGGCGGGATAGAGGTGATATGATTGAGATGTTTAAATACCTCCGTGGCATAAATGTTCAGGGAGAGAGCCTCTTTCAATTGAAAGCAAGTTCTGCTACGAGGGGACATGGGATGAGGGTGAAGGGAGATAGATTCAGGAGTGATATGCGGAAATATTTTTTTACGGAAAGAGTAGTGGATCCGTGGAATAGTCTCCCAGTGGAGGTTGTAGAGATGAGGACAGTAACTGAATTCAAAAAAGCATGGGACCAACACAAAGGATCTCTAAAGGTAAAAAATGGACTGTTGTAGTTGTTGATATGGAAGGACAGACTAGATAGGCCATGTGGTCTTTTTCTGTCATCATGTTTCTATGTAAATTCGCCTGGCAGAACAGCTTGAATGACTACTCTGAGGGTTTCCATCTGGAACTGCAGCACCTGAAGACAGCGATAGACTCCCTTGAGGTCCAGGATAGGACAGAAGGAGCCGTCCTTCTTGGGAATGACAAAGTAAATGGAATAGCGAGCAGAACCTCTTTCTAAGGGAGAAACTCAGCATACTGCATTGAGCGGAAGGTGGCAATGGAGATTCAAGCATACAGCCACTGCCTTATCCGTGGAACCACATGGAGAGATGAGGAAGACATTTGGCATGGGCTTGGTGAAGCTGAGAGCATAACCCTGTGTTACTATCTCAAGTACCCCCCGATGTTATTTGGGCCCATTTGCAGGAAAAATACTGTAAGCATCCACCCAAAGGAGGCACCCCAGAATGGACCCGGAAACAGTCAACGGGAAGAATTGGCGGAACCCAAAAACTTGTTGGACGAGGAGAAATTGTTTCGGTTGTGACAGATACCCTGAAAGGACGGAGGCTTAGAACTAGCCCTATTCGGAGAACCAACGGATTTGCCAGGTTGGTAGCAACGAACATCTCTAAAGTGGACTCTATAAGATGAGGACGCAGACGATGACATGGCAGGACGATGAAAATTGCATTTGGACTTATCCTCCGGCAAATGTTGAGGCTTGACTTCCCCAAATCCTTCACAAGTTTTTCCAAATCCTCACTGATAAGAAGGCAGCCCTCGAAAAGAAGCTTGGCAAGACGGGACTTGGATGCAAATTCCGCATTCTAATGATGGAGCCACAGACAACAGCAAGTCACTGACTGTAGCAGGAGCCACAGACCGGGCAGATAAGCGCAGATCATAAAAGGCATCTGCAAGAAAGGCAGTGACAGACTCTTAATGAGGCAAAGCCGGAACATCTGTAGGAGTCTGAAGCCATCAGAGCAGAGCGCATGTCGCGAGACCTCTGCAAACAGAGGCCTGCAATGCCAAGGTCGAAGATGAGAAAGTGGTCTTAAGAGGTCCACCACCTTGTGATCCGTCTGATCACGGAGGGCAGTGCTGCCCTCCACAGGAATGGTTGTGCGTTTAGTGACTGCAGTGACCAGGGCGTCTAATTTAGGGAAATGCAACCACTTGTCAAGATTATCCGAAGACCAAAAAAACACGCCCCAAGCGATGAGCAGAGCATAGACACACATCAAGAGAATCCCACTCTAAGGAGACCAACTACTGTAGTTCCAGAGGAAAGGGAAAAGCCTTAGGTGGTTTCCTGATGCCCACGATGATGGGGTCTGCTTGAGGTTTAGAGGACTCCAAAGGCTATTGCACTTGAAAGTCCGAGAAGTGCAGAGCCTCTGTAATTTGAGCAATGAGAGCAGAAGCTCTTCCTTACGGAATAATTAGATATCCCAACCATCTTCTCGAGGCTCCTGGTCGTCTTCCAATGGCTTGAGCTCTCCTTCTTCCTGGCTGGACTCAGAAGTGATAGAATGTTCAACTGAAGGACCATCACAGTATTTCCCTGGAGGAGAGGAGGTATCCTTGGCCAGATCTAAAGAAGCTCCAGCCAAACTTCAGCAGGCACACTTTCTAGACTGTGGATCAGCGGTGGTCGGAGTAGCCAAAGTCCCTGAGCACCACATATCCCAGGCCTGATGGAACAACTGCATAAATTGGAGATCAGAGCAGTCAGCTGAAGTCTGCATAGGCTGAATAGAAAGTTGTAGTGGGTGAGCAGGCTGCTCAGGCAACAAAACTGGAGGAAGGACATCTTGAGATTTAGCATCACCCTGAGGTAACCCAGAGGGAGCTAAAGCAAGAGACCTGGAAGGGCTACCAGAACCAGGACCTGCAGATGCAGAAGGACCCCCTTGATCAGAACCATAGGAGGAACACAAACTACCTGTCAAAGTTTTACATTTCTTACCACAGCCCAAGCAGCGCTGTAGGAAAGCTGACGTTTTCAGAACAGGATAAAAGAAAAAGTTAGAGGAAGAGCCAGGGAGCAAAAAATCAACAGACTGAAAAAAGAATGGCAGTTGTGGCACAAAAATTATGGCGCTAAACAGCAAAACAGAGCTGGGAAACAGCCACCGACTAACTGCGTAAAGAGAAGCAGGAAAAAGGCAACTGCAGGAAACTGAGCATACTGAAAAAAGAAGGGAGTTGCAATTGGTCAGAAGAACAAGATACCGCCGAAAATAAGATTGGGACAGTGCTTTAAAAGAGAACCACAAAACAAATAAAACACTCACTGCTCTCGAAGAAGGAAAAGAACAAATTAAGGAAGGGTCATGAGAAGAAAAAGCTGCCCGATAACTTCCTCAGCAACTGGGTCCTTGAATAAGATGTTTTTTGTTTTTTAAACAAACTTTAAGGAGTTAGAAAAAACAACAAAAGGTGACTGCCAACTTAGCCGATAGTAGTCTTACTTGCAGAACAGTCAGAATGGAAGGCTGCAACTGCTCCTCATGAGCAGCATTTACATTCAGAGGTGCTCTACTGGTCCTCTTGACCAGGGGCATCTCTGGAAAGTGAAGAAAGAAAAACTGTTGGCAAAGAAGGGGCCAACAGTGTGCAATACTGCCAAAGATAGCTACACTGATACCAAATATCTTCTCAGAGAATTGCCAGGAGCTAGAAGTCTACCACCTGCTGACCTGGTAGACCTTCTGCCATCGTGAACACACGTATATACTGGTCAACTCGTAAACGCTAGACTATATATCAAAAAATGTGCGTTAAATGTAACAAAAATGGGAAATACATCCAAAAATATAGCGCTTGTTTGGGCAAAAAGTATAGTTATATAAACTATATCTAAC
Source organism: Ichthyophis bannanicus (assembly GCA_033557465.1). Lineage (NCBI taxonomy): Eukaryota > Metazoa > Chordata > Amphibia > Gymnophiona > Ichthyophiidae > Ichthyophis > Ichthyophis bannanicus. The sequence goes on along the minus strand of CM066031.1, from coordinate 1,120,943,675 downwards.
TGCTACCGGATGGTCTCAGAACTCCATAGCATCTATCCCAGAGACTCAAAAAGTCAAACTTAAAGGGAAAGAAGCTAAATAACATCAACGACCTCCCAGGTAGCCAGCAGTGATATAGTCAAATAACCTGCCCCATGTAAATCAATACAGCTCTTTTTCAAAATATAACATAGGAGCAGGCATATAACGTTCTTCTTAACACTGCTGTAGGAACACTCACACAAACTCTTAAACTGATCCAAACTCTACAAACATCCCGACGCCTCCCCCCAGCGCCTTCGGAGCGTTTCTCCACAAATGGTTCTTCAGGGGATATAATGGATCACAAAAACTGCTGCCCACGTCAAACTCCACAGAACATTGCCGGCTTCCAATCTTTCCAAACTCATAGGAAGCTTTAAGCTTTAAGCGCGGCGTCTTTTTGCTTAAAGCTTCCTATGAGTTTGGAAAGGCGGACGTGACCACAAAAAAGAATAGAAGGGATTTTTTTTTTCCTGCGGTGACAGGATGTGCGACCTGTCGGCTCCGCGGAAAACGAAGAACTGGAGAGGGACAGTTGGGAAGGCAGCACGCAGGCACTGTGGGATGCTCCCAAAGGCTTTCCTATTGGACACTGTGGAGCGTTCCCACGCAGGCTCCATCGGTGCCGACGATACCCATATGTGAAGACTACATTCCTGCTTGCTCCTGGAGATCAGCCTAACCCAATCTGAATCACTCTGATACTAATAAAAAAATTATTCCCCAAGCTGGTTCTTCCATTAGCAAATGAGGATTAAGAGAAGGGCAAAGTTGGAAGGCTTCTCAGTTTGGTCACACTGGTACCAGGCTTTGGAAGAACTGTACTCCATTACTATGCGACTATCATCATGAAGCTTTGCTAGAATTAGGTGAGTAGTAAGAAACAAGACAAAACTGAAGGCCGTCATATTTCAATTTCACATCTGTACGGATTGTACAGGTCCTGACAAAGTCCAATCCTCAAACAGAGCTGCAGCTTATTAGGAGTGAACTGAGACAAAGATAAGCAAATAAGTTCTATGAAGCCAAAGGACTGAAAAGGTGATAAAAAGGTTTAAAGCTTTCTTACATCAGTGCTTTCACTGCTTGTGTTTTCCTCTCTCTTCCTCTCCTCCTCCTCCTGTTCCAGTTCCTTAATGCTTTCCTCCAGAACATTTGGCCAGAAGTCACCCTCAAAGTAGGGAAGCTCTTTGGCGCTTGTCAGGCGGTCTTCTGTGGCTTGCTTAAAGACATCCTGTGAAGACAACAAAGAATAAAAAGCAGCCCATCAAGAGTACCAGAACCTCCAATGTGCTAACAGTTCAATGTCATGACGCAAAGTTCTAGAAAGCATTTTTCTCACAACACATAAGGTCCTTCTCTAAGCACGATAACCCAGAGCGTGACAAATCTCAGGTGCCAGGTCACCATGGTACCTAGAAATTGCACTCCTGCACAGAAGTGTGTACTAGTGCTGCAGTGCAAACAACAGTCTGCTAACTCTGCCACTGTGATCAGCTCTCTCCGAGCAACTTGAGTTGTATGGTGGAGGAAATTCGGGCTAATCTCGCAGTTTGACGTCTCGAATTGCAATAAGCTATTCTTTTTAGGGGGGGGGGGGAGAATGCTGTGACCTGGTCTCAGCAGCTGGTTCCTAGATTCCAGGAAAATTTGTCAAGGCCTGGTGGAAATTACATTTAAACCTCACAACTGTATGGTACACTGATGACTCCTGAATGGAATATATGCTTCTGTTACACATTTCGTCCCCATTAACCAGTCATCTCCACTGATAGCTCTTTACATCTGACTATTCATTTCAATCACTAGGTTGTTATTGATAGCAATACTAGGAAAAATGACAGTTAAACCACTTCCAGAAGCTTTTACCATTTAAAATGTTTTCCCTGTTTTTTTTTGCTTAGCCACCCCTACAATTAAGAATATCTGTATATCTAGGTGCTGTTACGCTGACATGAACTAAAACTGCATGCAGGCAGCATACCAACAGATAATAAAAGTAGAAAAATAGCATAAAAACATGAGGTTTGCTCATAATAAATGACAAACATCTCTTGTTTAAACAAGCATTATTGAAAACACCATGGCTTGAACAAGTCAAATCTTTGTATGGAGCGAGACATCTCTGCTCTTGAGACGCTTGTCTAAGGCCTTCATAGCCATTCTGCCAAGGGCAATATGTTGTCAGATTTCTTGATTGTTTGTCCTTTCTTTATTGATTGTTGATCCAAGTAGATTAGTCAGCTATTTCAATTTCTTCTCATTAATGATAAACTTATTGATTTTGCCAGTTGTCAGGATCTTTGTCTTCTTAACGTTAAGGTGCAGGCCTATTTTGAGACGATGTTCCTTGATCTTGAAAAGCAAATATTTCAGATCATCTTCACTTTCAGCCAATAATGTATCAGCATAGTGAAGGTTGTTGAGTCTTCCACCAATCTTCACACCTTGGTGGTCTTCATACAGTTCTGCTTCTCTAATGATTTGTTCTGCATATAAATCATTGGGGAAAGTATGCAGTTTTGTCATACACCTTTGCTGATTTTAAACCTGTGTGTTTCTCCTTGTTCCGTTCGAACTGTTGCTTCTTGATCAGTATAAAGGTTGTGTAAGAGAACTATGGAGAAATTTCACCTACCGTTAATTTCCTTTCCTGGAATCCTGCTAGACCAGTCCATACAAGTTGGTTATGTCCTTCTGTCAGCAGATGTTGGAGACAGAGAAAGTACCAAAGGCTTCAGGGAGCATGTCCTGGTACACATAGCTTTACTCCTAGGGGTCGCCTTCAGTATTCTCTTAAAGCAAAGGACAAGCAGTGCATATCCCTGCAACTCACAGTAACAATGCACTGGAAAGATGAATGGCAGCGCCGTACTGACAACTGCTCCAGGAAACAGACTCTTCAATGACGGCGATGCATAGCAAGCAAGGGCGGGTCGTGGACTGGTATAGCACAGTTACTTACCTGTAACAGGTGATCTCTGGGAACAGCAGGAATTAGTCTTCACATATGGGTACGTCGGTACCGACGGAGCCTGCACGGGAATGCTCCCCAGCATCCAATCAGAAAGCTTTTGGGAGCATCCCTCACGCCTGCGCGCTGACTTCCCGCCTTTCCCACTGCCTCTCCTTAGTTGAATTTCATAGCTGAGACAGAAGGAGAGAAAGAGGAAAGGAGATAGATACAACTCCTAGGGGAGGTGGGTGGGTTGTGAAGACTAATTCCTGCTGTTCCCAGAGATCACCTGTTACAGGTAAGTAACTGTGCTATCTCCAGGAACAAGCAGGAATGAGTCTTCACATATGGGGACTCCCTAGCTGTGGGTGCCAGGGGAGATCCCATAAAATGCGTATCCCTGGAACAGGACGGCATTTCCCAAACCTGGATCCCCGGCATCCCCTGAGGGATGGGGGGTAGGAATTGAATAGAGAAGAGCTGTAGAGGAACAGCGAATCTAAAAACTACAGAAAAAATGAGTTTTTAGAATGTATGTCAAGTATCATTAAAACATTTAATGAACTAGTACAATATAGAGCTTACCTACTGGATTGTAGGAAGTAGAACTGTGATGGAGTGTACTGTATATGCAGTAGCAGAATCCTCAAGGTAACTTCACAGCAGTGAGGATGAAGTTCCAAACCTGGAATGGGCAGGTGACCCAGGTGTCAACTGGGGTAGGAGAAGAACGGCAGGTCTTCAATGGAAAGCTTTATGGGAAAAAGCTGAAAACTCTTTTAGGTACAGAGTTAACAACATTGAGGACTAAAAGAAGACTGACCGATCTGGAGAATTAGCCCAGTCCTGAAGGGAAGAGGGGGTATGGAAAAAAGCCCCTATTCCCAAGGAGAACAGGAGTGTACTCAGAAATACTGAAGATGTACACTGTCTTTCCTAGCTGGTAAGTGATAGGAAGACATTGAAGTTTGATACTTCATAGACAGGGAGATCTATAACTAAAATAGAAGCTGTTGACATCACAGCAGTAATTGTGTATATAACCGCTCCCACTTACTGAGCCGTATGAGAATAGGCAAGCTGACTGTCTGGACCCCTTAAGAAGGTAAAAGCTTTATAGCACAGACAGTTAGGGAGATAGTAGGTAATACATAGCGTCCTATGGACATCTCCCAATGGGCATATATATATATATATATATATCTATATATCTCTATATGGGGATACATATATATATATATATATGTACAGATATGTCTAGATATGTGTGATTATATATATATATATATATATAGATAGATAGATAGATAGATAGATATATATGGGCATGACTTATGCCCACACAGCTTACAGAAATATGTATGAATAGGGCATATACATACATGAATATAAGCCTGAGGATACATGCCTGCAACTGAGCCCCACAACAACATTCACATGGGGAATGTGATGGGAAAAGATTCATCTAATAATAAGGGGGTGGAAACCACCTGAAGATATATAGAGAATCTATTTCTGCGGTGCAGGAATGTAATTCAGTGAAATAACCAGTATGGTTGCGTGAAAACACAGAGGATAACAGCAGTCTGGCAAGAGCACATCAGGAGTACTTTAGGACTCTGACATGTCCAAAGGACAAAAAAAAACCCGCATAGACTAAGATACCAGGATGACCCCGCCAAGGGACAAAGGGGTATCATGTATAGTAAAAGAGTATGCGTTGTCCAAGTGGAGCAGAAAAGCATAATGCCAAGCTGTAAGGAAAAAAGGGGTAGATTCCTGCAAGACTGGGAACTCCTTGGACATTCACGCAGAAAAAGCTTGTCTTCTGTATCACAACAGGAGACAAGAGGGTATAAAGAACCCATATAGCCATGAAATGATTATATAAGCTTTTTCTACTATGTGGAAAAACCCTCAGAGACAAAGTTCAATGCTCTGTAGCAAGGGCCCATAGTAGAAAGCTTCTCTGAAGATTGTAGAGAGCATTGTGCAGGAGAATTAAGACTGAAGTCAGGTGTGTTGCCACATCCTAGGAAAGGATATGGCTAGAAGAAGATAACCTGCAGTGAGTAGTATTATGCAAGATAGTTGAAAGTAGCTTGCAATGAGCACTAAAGTAATCACTGGAACTCCTGCATGCACAGCAACTGAACAAAACAGCAGAGGGGATTTCTCCTGTATAAAAACAGAGAGAAAACAGACAAAGGGAGCGGAGATATTCCCGTCCCTGTCTGATGAGTTGTTAAGGCATTGAAGGATAACAAAAAGTCTACACTGAAAAGAAAGAGAAGTGTTTCAGTATGGTACCAACTCAAGCAGGGGAAACCCTGGAAGAGAGGGGGTTGGAAGGTGACTTACCATATGGTAAGTCAGCTGAAGGAAAAGACGTCCATGTGGGGACAGAACCTATGGTTGCTGGTTATGATTAGACTGGTTAGAGTCTGGAGACCTCAGACTAGGATGAGATGTCCCTTGCTTGGGTACATCTGGAGGATGGGCAGGAGAAGGGTGAAACCTTCTTTTCTTAGGGAAAGAAGGTTTGGTAGGACATTTCCTACGTCCTGGGGAAAAAGAAGGCTTATTTTTTTATTTTATTTATTTAACTGCATTTATATCCCGCTTTTCACCGGGTCAAAGCGGTTTAGGATGGTTTCCAGAACTAGGGAAGTCAGTGGAGCAATGAGCAACCTGACGTAAAGCCTCTCTATTGAAGAGATTTTCTCCAGTACAAGGAGAATTACCCAGTGTATGTTGTGCCCATCTGCTGAAGTCTGAAGCTTGCAGCCAGGCTTTACGACGTGCTCCAATGGCAATAGCAGAGGATCTGCTAACAGACTCAAAAGAGTCTAGAGAAGCACGAGAAAGAACCCAAGAGATATTCCTGCTATGATTAAGAAGCAAGGAATAGTCAGTGGCCTTAGGCTCTGACAAAAAAGGGGACAAAAGAGATAATTTCTCTGTGACCTCCTGAAGTGTCAGACTCATATAAAAAATATATGAGATAATTCTTGAAGCCAGCATAGAAGTTTGGAAGGTTTGACGTCCAAAGGTATCAAGTGCTTTAGATGCACTACCTGGCGGATAAGAAGAATGCTTCTTCTTGCTTCTTACCTTCCTCTGCTGATTCCACTACAATGGAATGATGTGGAAGTTGGTTTTTTTGAAACCCCGGAGAGGGAGGCACCTGATACAGAACATTAGTGGCTGTAGAAGGCGAAGGAACCTTTAAAGGTGATTCCCACATCCTCAGAAGAAGATCCTGCAAAGAATGATGTAAAGGAAGCATTATATTTTCCTTTTCTGCAGGATCTTGGTTAAGAGTAGAGCCAGGAATAGGAATGGCAAGAAAGGTTGCCATGTCAAGGAGAAATTTCAGAAAAGAAGGATCTCCAATGGGAACTATTCCTGGGTAAGCTGAGGTTGAAGAAGCAGCTGGAGCACCAGAAGACATACTGGACTGGTGCAGAAAAAGAATCCTGCTAGATGGACAGTGATACTGACAGTTCTGATTCGAGGCAGTTAGTACTGCATCGTCAGTGCCCGGTATCGATTCCAAGCTAGGCTTAGAAAGGATAGATGGCACCGATGGAACTGCAGGAATCGACATCGATACCGATACCGGTATCGGAGACGGTAATGTCATTGAAGCAGTGATCGGGGGCTGCTGAAGCGGTACCGAGGTAGCCAGAGAGCCTTGGTAAATATCCTCGGTACTGCGTAGTCGGAAACGATATGGGTCGGTTCCGAAACGCGTCGGTACCAAGTCATCTAGACTGGATATCGATTCTACACTCGGCGTCGAAGGGAGCGAGTCTATCGATACATGTCTAGAAGGTACCGACGTCGGTGGTGGTATCGGCGATGCCGATACAGGAAAGTCAATCGGAATTGTATCGATCGGTTCCGAAGGTACCGAGGACGTCCGATGACGATTCCTGGTGAAGAGTGGAACACTCAACACCGGCGCTGATGCCGGGGTATCGGTACCGCTCGAAGCCGATACCAACCCCGAGCATGGCGGAGATACAGGAAAACCAATCTGGGTCGTATCGATCGGCCCCGAAGGTACCGAGGACACCAGATGACGATCCCTGGTGAAGAGTGGAACACTCGACACCGGTGCCGATGCCGGGGGATCGGTAGCGCTCGAAGCGGATACCACCCCCGAGCATGGCTCAGGTATGTTCTGTGAGGGGTGAGCCCCAGGAACAACCTGAAACCCCGTAAATGCTTTGGAGCCCGAAGACTCCCGCCGGGGTTTTATTGCCAATGGGGTCTTGAGGGCAAGGCCGGAGCCGTCATCATGCTGGGCATGAGACTTACCCTTCAAGAATTGGCTAGTCTTAACAGACTGTTTGTGGGTTACCTGATCCTGGAGAGAAGAATAAACCGGTGTCCTCACCTCAGGAGGAAAAACGGCATCGAGGGAAACTCGAAAAAGGGAAGGTCTTCTCCCAATAATACAGCCTGATGAATCAGGGAAACAAGGGTCAGGACCCAAACAGGTTAGACAACAAGCATTGGAGTCTAAAAAGAAAACTATGTTTCCACAGTGAAGGCACTTCTTAGGGGAAGAAGGCTCCATGTTGGAGAGGCCTGGTAGGCCCAAAAAGTTAAGACAAAAACTGAGGAGAAAAAATCTCTCTAATTTTAGAAAAGAAAAGAATAAAGCACCGGCGGTACCGGTATCGGCGGGAAAGACAGCCGCGACCACAAGAAAACAAGGAAATAAGAATTTTAAAGAAAAAAGTTTCTACGGTGAGAGGAGGACGTCCTGTTGGTTCCGCGGAAAAACGAAAACTGAGGAGAGGCAGTGGGAAAGGCGGGAAGTCAGCGCGCAGGCGCGAGGGATGCTCCCAAAAGCTTTCTGATTGGATGCTGGGGAGCATTCCCGTGCAGGCTCCGTCGGTACCGACGTACCCATATGTGAAGACTAATTCCTGCTTGTTCCTGGAGATAGTAGGATTCCAGGAAAGGAAATTAATGGTAAGTGAAATTTCTCCATCCAATTCATCCTGCTAGACCAGTTCGTACAAGTGGGTAGTACCTAAGCTACTCGTCCACTGGGTGGGAAGTAATAGCTGCTGTTACGACACGAGCTCCAAAGAGAGCCGTATCATAGTCCTGGAAATCGAGGTGGTAATGATGGCAAGGTTCGACATTGCAGATCAGGTCGCTGCCCAACAGATGTCTAGTGGGGCAACCTGAGAGTGCTCCGCCCAAGAGGCTGCCTGAGTGCGCGTGGAATTTGCCTGGAGGCCAGCAGGCACGGGTCACCCCTGCAAAATGAAGGAGACTCCATAGCACACTTAATCCAACGGGCAATGGTGGCTTTGGATGCCACCAGACCCTGACGAGGCTCTGCATTAAGGTCAAAGACGGTCAATCTTACGGATGTCCTGCGTCAACCATAGATAACGGCGCAAGACCCTGTGGACATCCAGAGCCCGGAGGCTGGCATTGGTGCCAACACACCTCCTTTGGAAAGGAGGGAAAAGAAATGGCTTGATTAAGACAGGGGTGGCTCAAGGCAATCTGCTGCCTGAGGCGAGGGATGATATGGTGCCCCCTTCCCCACGCCCCTCCCCCCCGGGTGGGGATCTTTCTCAAAACTCCAGTCAGGGACTGAACCAAATCAAAAAGCCAATTAGATAATGTGGAGCAAATGCAAGATGTTCACACAACAAGGAACTAAAAGAAAGAGCGAGAACCACAGCAGTTTATAACTCCAAATTATAATTCATTTGTATTTTGTTATAAACTGCATTATGGTGCTTGCTTTTTCCTTTTGAACATACATTTTGCATTCACAGAACCCCCTCCTCAACAATGGGTGCAGAGCAGAGGTAGGACATTCACCCACAGAACTCAATATATATATATATATATAAAAAAAAGAAAAAAGCAGATTCTGATCATCTCACCGACAAGAAACATTCTCCAGTACCAGGCATATTGGGAACTAATATAAAACCCTACTAAAGTCACTAAGATCGGCAAGACCAAATCTATCATACCATACCAGCATACACTTCCAAAACTCATACAATAAGGGGCCTACCAAGAAAAAAGCAGCACTATAAACACTGTAATGGGCCCAAACACATCCATACACCTATTTGAAAAGCTGAACAAGTCTAATTACTACAGTACAGATCCTTACGTACAAACTCCATGTTAACAGAACACCTGGCCTTGGTCACACACTCAGAACACAGACCCTCACCCAAGTAATGAATAAGTGACCACAACCTAAAGCAAAAATTAAAATATGTAGACAAAAATTAAAATGAAACCCCAAGAAGCCAGACTCCGCATGCGGTGCCACACCAGATAAGAGATGCATTTCCCCATACTGTATGAAATATAGACAGTACAAAGTCCAATCACTAAATTGAAAATAAAATTATTTTTTCTACCTTTGTTGTCTGATGATTTTTGATCATGCTGGTCCCGATCTGAGGTTTCTGTTTTCCTCTGTCTTCTCTTAGCTCTTTTTCTATGGTCTATAGTCCATCTGCCATTTCTTGTCTCTCCTTTTGCTTTCTTCATTTTCTTCCATCAACATTTTTTCAGTCCCAGTAACTCTCCCTAGTATCAGCCTCCTTTACAGCCTCCCTCCCAGTACCAACCCCCTTGCCTTTCCAGTACCGCCACTGGTGTCTATTCTCTTCCAGTCCCCCTCCTTCCCCATCGTCCAGCCCCTTCTAGTTAAAATACCATCCCAGGTATCAGCGAACTTCCAGTCCCAGTGCCCCCTCCCATTCCAGTTCCCTCTCTCCCCTGTCCATCCACCTTCCAGCTTCCCCCCATGTCTGCTCTGTTCCTTTCCAGCTCCCCCCCCATGTCTGCTTCCCTTCCAGGCCCCCCCTTGTGTCTGCTCCCTTCCAGGCCCCCCCTTGTGTCTGCTCCCTTCCCTCCTCCACCCCATCTCACTGAGTTATCCTTTAAAATAAAGGCAACCGTGGGAACATTTCTCTGTTCCCAGGGCTCTGCTTTCAAACTGCTGGGTCGCTGCCTGCCTGCCTTCAATCTTCCTGGAGCCGGCGGAGTGGGAGGGGCCCGAGGTCATTGCTTCCGCCGCCCTTCTGCTTCCGTTGCTGAAGCAGCCAGCATTTGATTTTATTTGATTTTAAGTTATCGGCGGTTCTATCATAGGCAGTTTCTAGGGAGCAGCAAATAGTGCCACCCCCTAGAAACTGCAGCCTGAGGCGACCGCCTCAGTTTGCCTAATGATAGAACCACCCCTGGATTAAGATGAAATGGTGACAAGACCTTAGGCAAAAAGGAGGGGACGGCTCGAAGGGCGACTCTTCACTTGAAAAGACCAGATAAGGATCTCAACAAGATAATGCCTGGAGCTCGGACACTCGCCTGGCTGAAGGGATAGCTATTAAGAAAGCCGCTTTGAAGGACAGATCGTGGAGGGTAATGTCCTTAAGGGGCTCAAAGGGTGGTCCCATGAAAATATGAAGCACCAGCAATAGATCCCACAGAGGAACTATGGGGTGCAGTGGAGGGTGCAGAGCACGCATGCACGCCCTTGAGAAAGTGGTCGACATCCACATGGGAGGCCATGGAGCGCCCCGCAACAGGCCCTCGAAAACACGTAAGAGCTGCCACTTGCACGCGCAAGGAATTAAGCGCCAACCCTTTATCAAAACCATCCTGCAAAAATGCTAGAACATCAGGGATGGCTGAGTGCCAAGGCGAGACAGAGTGCTGGGCACAACAAGATTCAAAAAGGCGCCAGACCAGACGCCAGGGAAGTGGAAGGATGACTGGCTTTAAGAAGGAAGCAGATGACACTGGGGGAGTGGTCCTTCCGCACTAGGCATTTCCTTTCGAGAGCCAAGTCGTAAGCGAGTAAGTTGCCAGATTGCCCATGAGCATGGGACCTTGTTGTAGGAGTCCTCTGCGTGCCCTGAGTGGAAGCGGGGGAGCTGCAAGGAGGCACATCAGGTCAGTGTACCAGGGGTGGCGAGGCCAGTTGGGTGCCATGAGAATCACCGCCCCGGGATGAGCTTTGATGCAGCAAAGCACCTGACCAATCACCACCCAGGGAAAGAAGAGAAAGTAGCTGCTGTGTCAGCCAGGCCTGGACCAATGTGTCCAGTCTGCTGGAACAGTGTTTGCGTCGGCAAGTGAAGAACGCAGGCACTTTTGAGTTGGCTGATGGGACCATGAGGTCGAGTGTGAGCTGATCCCACTAACTCACAATGCGGCAGAACGCTCAAGAGGAGAGTTTCCATTTCTGGGATCCAGCTCGTTGAGACTGAGAAAGTACGCCTGAGTGTTGTCCACACTCGCTATGTGTTGTGCGGACAATGCTTGCAGGTTGTTCTCCGCCCAAGAGAGGAGAAGAGCCATCTCTTTGGTCATGCCACGACGCTTTATGCCGCCTTGACAGTTGAGTAAGCCACCATTGTGGCAGAGCACTCAAACTGCCTGCCCTCGAAGAAGTGGTAGGAACTGAAGCAGGGCAAGGCGGACTGCCCAAGCCTTGAGGCGATTGATGGGCCATTCTGTTTCCAGAGGGCTCCAGATGCCTTGGGCCGCCTGCTCGCAACAGTGAGTGCCCCAGACGGAAAGACTGGCATCAGTCGTGAGGAGCACCCAGTGCGGAGTATCTAGTGGCATCCTTCGAAGCAGGTGTGCCGGAGAGAGTCACCATTGAAGATCGTGGCGAACTGCTCGAGGTAGCAGTAAGCAAACGTCAAAATCCTGAGCCATGGGAACCTACCTGGCCAGCAGCAAATGTTGCAGCAGCCTCATGTGTGCGTGTGCCCATGGCACCATTTTGATTGTGGCTGCCATGGTCCCTAGTACCTGGAGATAATCCCAGGCCCGTGGCTGAGCCTGCCGTAGAAAAAGGCAAAGTTGGCCAGAGAACCTCTGAAACTGCTCGCCTGTCAAAGACTTTCCCCAGCTGAGTACCGAACCGAGCTCTGAGAAATTCTAGGGACTGAGAGGGGTGAAGAACACTCTTGGCATGACTGACTACCCAGCCTAGACTCTCGAGGAAGCTGACCACAGAAAAGACGGCCTCGAGGGCCTCTGACTGAGTCTTGGCACGAATAAACCAATTGTCCAGATATGGGTGGACAAATCCCCTACTTTTGAAGCATGGCAGCCACCATCACTACCACCATGACCTTCAAGGTGTGGGGGTGCTGTGGCCAGGCCAAATGGCAGAGCCTGGAAATGGGCATGTCCACCCATAACATCGAAATGGAGGAAACGCTGCTGGATCTTCATGAATGGTAATGTGGAAGTAAGCTTCTGTGAGATTGAGAGATTCCAGAAACTCTCTGGTTCTCACTGCTTGAATGACAGAGCACAGAGTCTCCATCCAAAAACGCAGGACCCAAAGGGAGAATGAGCAGAAATGAGCCATTCTTCTTCAGGATGACGAAATAGACTGAGTAACGTCCCATGCCTATTTCCGATGGAGGAACCAGAACAATGGCCTGGAGCTGTAACAGGCACTGAAGAGTGTCTCGTATCGCCACCCGCTTGGTGGCAGAACCACAAGGTGAAACGAGAAGGGCATCCGCAATGAGCATGGCACAGCCGAGAGAATTGCCATTTTGGATATCATTGAGCACCCATTTGTCGGTAGTAATCTGGGCCCATTCTCCGGAGAAAAGGGTTAACCGCCCTCCCACTGATGGCACTCTGTAGTGGGCTGAAGGGCCGTTAGCGGGAGGCACACCTGGCCCCGGGGGAAATTAGCAGAGGAATGAGTCCTTGGTGCGCAGAAAACCTCGAAAGGGCTGAGACTTTGCACCTGCTTGGGAAGAGGGCCCAGACTGGGAGGCTTTTCCCAGACGCTAACGCTGGGCATCGCAAAAACGCGAGCGAGAGGACGCAGACGCAGTTGATCCTGTGCGACGTGAAGCAGACTTAGGTCTGTCCTCAGGCAGGTGTTGGGGAGTAGCCTTACCCAAATCCTTCACTAGTTTCCTGAGGTCCTCCTCAAAGAGAAGCTTAACTCTAAAGGGAAGGTGTGCCAGCCGAGCTTTGGAAATCATGTCCGCTGGCCAATGCTGCAGCCAAAGTCAGCGCAGAGTGACTGTGACCGCTGCCATGGCCTGGGCCACTAGACAGAGCAGATCATAAAAGGCATCCACTAAAAAGGCAGTGACTGACTTCGGCCATGCAGCCGCCGGGTCCTCTGGCAGGAGCTGAATCCAACAAAGAAGGGCCCAAGCAGCAAGTCCTTCAACAAGAGGTAGCCTGCAGAGCCAGGAAAGAGGAAGAGAAAAAGCTTCTTTAAAAGGCCCTAGACCTTACGATTTTGCTGCTTGCGGAGGGCCGCTCCTCCCTCAACAGGGATGGCAGTATGCTTGGCTACTGCTGCAATGATGGCATCCACCTTGGGGTACTGGAGCCATCAGTCTAGATCCCTCAGGTGACCAGCTGTAATGACGACCCCGTCACTTGGCTGTGTGTAAAGACCAATCAGGGGAATTCCATTCGAGGGAGACCATCTCTTGGAGCTCTGAAGGGAAAGGAAAAAACCGCGAGGGTTTGCGGATGCCCACCAGAATGGGGTACGACTGAGGCTGATCTGGTGCTGGCGCCGGTGGATTGGAAGCTAGAGAAAGTCATAGGGCTTCCAAAACCTGAGCGATGAGGGATGATAGCTCCTCTATGCGGAAAAGACGGACGTCCTGAATCTCTTCCAGGTCCTCAACTGCGACATCCTGAGGGGGACCATTCTCCATCCTCACAATCAGACACACTGCCTGCTGGGTCCTCAAAAGATAGGTGCTCTTCCTCCTCCAGGGGAGAAGAAGCCCCGTCTCCTAAAGGCCAGGACACCCTTTTTGCGCATGACCCACTGGAAGGGAGTGGAGCATTCTGAACATGCTTGCATGCAAGGCAATCTTTAGCCGCAGGGACAGCTGAAGGTCTGCTTGAACTAGGGGCAGACTTCCAGAGATCCCATACCTGTTGGAAGAGCTGCATGAAGCTATCAGAGTCTTGATCAGGAACCTCTGGTGGCTGCTAGACGTGCTGAAGCAGCAGCAGCAGCGGAGAAGGGATCTCAGGGACAGCCTCATCTGCATGCCCTGATCGCACAGGAGGAGATGGTACCATAACAGTATTCCCCTGTGCCACAACGGTGGTAGTGGACTTATCTTGTGTCAGCTGAGATGACTGTCCAGCATCCTCTAAGTATGCGGTGCAAAGCCAGTTCACTAAATACCGGCATTTGCAACCGCATGCAAGACAGCGCGTTAAGGTAGAGGGCATTTATAACAAAGTCCATCAATCTGGAGGCAAAGAGGAGAGAGGACTATCAACGCAGGAGCTGAGATCAGCACCGTAGAGAAGAAAACAAAGCTCTGACAACCCACGGCACGCTGATGAAGGCACGCTAAGGCACACAAAATGGCCATCGCAGCACAGCGAGGCCACCCATGGAGCTTAAAATGGTGGGAAGGAACAGCGGACGTGATGGCTGAACTCCCTAACACCCCCAGTATGAATGGAGGCCCCGGGGAGGGGGGGATGCACCAGAGGAAGCTGGATAACTCACTGCAACATAGCCAGTCAGTAGAAATGAGGCAGTACCAACGATGCCGTCCAGACTAGAGCATCCATTGAAGGTTTGTGCCACTGCTCATATAAACAAAGACTGTCCTTACTTTGCTGAGAGTACTGCTGGCTCCCAGTGTGGGCTGAACAGGTCCCCTTGACCAGGAGCCCTCCCCCCTTCATATCAGTAGGTAGCTGCACCAACCCTTGTGGTCAGAAGCTGAATCCTGCAATGTAGAAAGCGTGCCAAGGAAACATCTCTTGTGTATCCTGAAGATAATCACTGATGCAAAAGGACCTGATTTGAAGCTAAATAAAAGGACTGCTGACAGGGAACCCTCTTGGTGACCATCAGGAGCAAAAGAAAATGCATCCACATCTGCTGGAGTCAGGGAAAATACTGAAGGCTATCCCTAGGGGTAGAACTACATGTACCAGGGAATGCTCCCTGAAGCCTTTGGTACTGTGTCTGCTGGCAGGGAGACATAACCCACTTGTACGGACTGGTCTAGCAGGATGAATTGGAACAGGTGTTCTGGAATACCCATGCTTCTTAATGTGGCCCAGAGATTCTCATGGCTTTCACAGTCAAAAGCCTTGCTGTAGTCAATAAAACGCATATGGATATCTTTTTGGTATTCTTTTATCTTTTCAAGGATCCATCACACATTTCTGTGACAACTGCAACCATGATAAAATTACTTGCGCGGAAGCAAGTCCTGGCAAACATACTTCTGAATCTTGCCACGAAAACCCAATGGATAGTCACAAAACAAATTGCACTATAGGGCTGGAAGATGAGACCCTCAGGTCAGAAGGCACTCAACTGGCTACTGGAATGAGCTGAAGATTTCTCAGAGTTAAGCCAGCATTTATGATGTGATTGGATCTGCTGATGTAGCTGCGCATGAAATGAGAGTCAGAAGTTGCAAAGATGTTTTACATATTGGGACATGGAATGTACGAAGCATGAACCAAGGAAAGTTGGAGGTAGTCAAGAATGAAATGCAACATGTATAACACGATCTGTTGGGTGTCAGCAAACTGAAATTTATTTATTTAGCATTTCTTATATACTGCCTTTCAATGTTATCAAGGCGATTTACATTGAACACAACGATTTTACATGGAACAGCTAACATAACTATATACATCACAAAGTTGAACTGGGCAACATTTCAACTATTATTACATTTGTGGTATAGGAAACACAGTTTAGGGTAGCATATAATAATGTAGAAGGGGTGACTGGAGAAGTTTTTGAGTGTTAAGGCTGTTTCTCTAGTGGTGTGTTGAAGTATTCTGTGAACAGGTGAGCTTTTCGTTTTTTCCGGAAGTCTGAGGTGTCTGTAGTTGATCTTAATTTATAGAGAAGTGAGTTCCAGAGGGACAGGCTGAAGCATTAAAACACTCTTTGGAGTGTTGTTTGGGAAGTACTGGTCTTGATAGATGTGGTCAAAAGGGTGTTTTGATGTTGCATCCTCCTTGTTCGAGTATCTGGCACCATCTGTATTAGCTGTTTTAAGAAGTGAGTGGCCTGGTTGTGCAAGGTCTTGAATGTCATCATTATTAATTTGTATTTTATGCGGGATCGTACAGGTAGCCAATGAAGGGATTTTAAGATTGGAGTGATGTGCTCTTGCCTTTTTGTTCCAGTGATTAGTCTGGTTGCAGTATTTTGTGCTACTTGCAAGGTTTGAGTTGTGCTTTTGGGTAGTCCTTAAGTATCAGGTTGTAATAATCTAGATGTGGAGTGATTATTGCCTGACATATGGTGCGTAAGTGGTTATGGTCAAGTAGAAGCCGTAGTTTTGTAGGGTCCTCATTTTATAGTAGGCTGTGGCTGTAATCTTCTTGATGTATAGTTGAAAGTTAAGCCTTTGGTCTAAGCGTTACACCTAGATATTTCACTTCCTTCTTCATGGGGACTGGGCGATTTCCTATTAGTAGACTATGGTGGAGTATAGGGCGGTGTCTCTTGTAATTGTGAGAACTTCTGATTTGTTATAGTTGATTGTTGAGATTGCGATGTTGCAGCCAGTTTGTAACTGATATCATGCATAAAGCTATGGTAGAGTAAGAATAAAAATAGCAGAACTGGAAAATCCAAGATGAAAAGTACACACTTAGTGTGAAACAATGGCCCTTTCCCCAAGTGGCAGACATGGGCATGTGTATCTTATCTGGCAGTAGAGTGTGGTGTGTATGGTAAGGCAGGTGTCCCCGAATTACAACTGGTGGGCTAGATTCAGCATGCAGAGTGCTCTTTCTTTCTGTAGCTGCATCCAGTCTGAAGGGGAAGGTTTTATATTTTGTGAAGCTCAG
This sequence comes from Ichthyophis bannanicus, assembly GCA_033557465.1. Lineage (NCBI taxonomy): Eukaryota > Metazoa > Chordata > Amphibia > Gymnophiona > Ichthyophiidae > Ichthyophis > Ichthyophis bannanicus. The sequence goes on along the minus strand of CM066031.1, from coordinate 1,120,926,823 downwards.
CAGCAGAAAAGCTGGTGGGGTTTACCATTTCCAGACAGCAGAAGAGCTGGCTGGACCAAGCTGATGAAGAAAGCTGCTGGTGAGGAAGCTAGGCCTCATTAGGAGGCAGTCACAACAATGCCCAAGGGTTAGGGGGTGAGTAAATAAGGTGGAAAAGAGTGAATGAGATGGAAAGGAAAAAGATCCCCTACCAGGATCAGCCTAAGGGTTTGTACCACTGCTTCCCCCTTCCCCAGGGCTGCCAGCCCACTGTGACAACACCCTCCGCCCCCCACTGCCCCGGCATCCGCCTTTCAACTGGGGAATTGGGCAGCATGGCAATGGCTTATTTGACGCAGTGGCAGGCCTTAAAAGTATCCGCGCGCATGCACACACTCACAGCTTACTGCTCCAGTCCCCCTCCGCCAGGATATTGTGTTGGAGGGGACAGGAGTGGCAGACTATGACTATACACAGGAGCTTTAACGCCCGCTGAGGTGCTGAGCCACCACTTCAAAGAAGCCATTATCGGGCCTGTCCACTGGGGTCTGCTGCCCTAAGTGACCACCCAGTGGAAAGGCTGGGTCTGTCCCCTATATGCAGAGGCACAGGGAAAAGCATAGACCAATTTTCACACCCTTTGACTTTCCAATTAAAATTACTGAAATAATAAAAATCTTTGAAGTAGAAGTAGGCATTTAACCTCAAGACAACATGATGAGAGGAGTTAAGAGTCACATAGAAATACAAAAAAAGCACGGCAGATAAAGACCATACAGACTATCAATTCTGCCCTTCCATAGCAACTAAGCACATTTAGGGGCTTGTTTACAAAGCCGCGGTAGTGGTTCGCGATCGCAGCCGCGGCCCCATTGAAATCAATGGGGCCGCGGCTCCGATTACGATCGCAAACCGCTACCGCGGCTTTGTAAACAAGCCCCTTAATGTCTCCTTTTTACCCTTAGAGATCCTGTGTTTGTCTCATGCTTTCCTGGATTCAGATACAGCATTTTTGTTTAGCATTCAATCTCAGCTGCCAAATTCTCAAATGTGCAGCTCCTACCAAACAAGCTTTACACTATTCCTGACAACCTAAAGAAAATCTTATCTGCCAGTCTCTTTCTAATATGGAGCAGGGAAAAGGAACATTTAAGGTTATCCTCTCTGGAGTCACTTGGTGTAGTTGTAAACACTAGCCTTATAGTCATGTACGATCCTCTCTGATACAGATTTATCCAGCATCTTCTTGTACCACTCCTGCAGTCTCTTAGGTTTAGGTATCTTCTGATCAACTGGGTGACAGTGGAAGATATAATCATCCCCTTCACTGGGTGGGCAGGCCCAGATATGTCCTGTTGTGTACCTGAAAAAGAAAAAAAAAAAAAAAAAGAGGGGGTGGGGGAGGGTATAAACAACATTAACTGCCACAGACACTGATTTATTTTTATTAAAATATTTATAATCACCGCTAGAGCACAAGTCCCTATACTGTTTTGGCACTCAAAGGAGGTATAAAAAACCAGCTAAAATAAATATACCAACCCTGGGGTGAGCCTATGCTGCTGTAAAGCACAATTACTTACTTGTAACAGGTGATCTCTGGGAACAGCAGGAATAAGTCATCACATATGGGTACGTCGGTACCGACGGAGTCTGCGCGGGAACGCTTCCCAGCGTCCAATCAAAGAGCTTTTGGAAGCATCCCACCATGCCTGCGTGCTGCCTTCCCGCCTTTCCCAACTGCCTCTCCTCAGTTAAGTTTTAAAGCTGAGACAAAGAGAGAGAGAGGAAAGGAAAGATAGATAGAGATACAACTCCTGGGGAGGTGGGTGGGTTGTGAAGACTTATTCCTGCTGTTCCCAGAGATCACCTGTTACAGGTAAGTAACTGTGCTATCTCCAGGAACAAGCAGGAATGAGTCTTCACATATGGGGACTCCCAAGCTGAGAAGCCTAGAGTCCCAGCATGTCATAGGTTGGAACATGCTATCCCCCACAACACCAGGCATCCTGAGGATGGAGGGTAGGAGTTGAAGAGAGAAAGGTGCTGTGGAACAGTTAACCTAGCATAGGATTGCAGACAAGGAGTCCACGTGTGGATGATAATTGTCATCAATGATATTGCAAAGAAAAATATTGCAATATGGACCTCCCCTAACAGGACTTCAGAGAAGTATGGAGGTTCATGGGATCTACTGGGGAACCCAGTAGAGGAACCTCGAGAAGGACCTCACTGTAAGTGGAGGTAGTAAACCTGTAGGAAAAGCAATGGAGGTCAGAATCCTGAAAGGTAACAGGTAACCCCAGTAGGAAAAATGGGTAGTACAAAAACGGTGGGCCTTCAGCGGAAGGCTTTATGATAAAAGCCGAACTCTTTTGGCGGCAGAGTGGCTCACTCTTAGGAACAAAAAGAGAAAGGCTAACCGATTTGGACAAACAGGCCCAGTCCTTGTGGGGAGAAAGGGTATGGGAACCCCTTGTATCCCAAAAGAAAGGACAAACGCCGGAGGCGTTAGAGCCTGTGATTAGCAGAAGATCCGCAATGTTTCTCCTAACTGAAGTCAGTTGGGAGAGATATTGGAACATGGAGTGCTTCAGGGGTACCTAACCTTAAGGTTATGGTAGGTGTTAACTACCAGCAAAGTGGTTGTGAGTGTAGGACCCCAAAACATGCTGGATAGCACAAGTATGGGTAAAGCCCATCTGTCAGAATCATATAGCTATATGAGCCTCGACAGTCAGGTAGATAAAGCAGAATACATATCTACCGATAGTAAAATATCTCGACAGATATATATATATATATCTTATATATATATATATATGTATCTTATATATATATTATATATATATATATATATAACACATATAGATATATGAGAATATATCTATAGTGAGATATGAAGGGCATAAAATACACACAAATGATAGACATAGACATCTGTAAGATGTGTGCTATAGGTATTAATATATATGCCTCTATATGGAAGTCTGCAAAGAAGCAGACAGAGATATGCCTACAAAAAGGTATTCACATAGGAAAATGTGGAGGGGAAAGATTCATCTAATAACAAGAAGGTGGAACCTACTTGAGAAGATATATAGAGAATCAATTCCCACTGGTTATGGCTACAGGGATGCTAAGTAGTAGAATAACCAGGATGGTTACGTGAAAAGCAGAGGATGATATCAGTCTGCAGCCAGCAAGTCCCGAATATTTTAGAACTCTAGCATGGTGTGAACAGCAGACGCATAGGAATGAGATACCATGCTGACCTGCTTAAGGGCAAAAAGGTATCATGCGTTCTTACCATGAGGACGAGCTGGAAGGAGAAAACATATTCCCTATTGGAAATACTATGGACCAAAGCAGGGAATTAGCAACTCCTTAAGCTTCCACGTAAGAGGAGGCCTATGTCCTTTATATTAAAAAGGAGAACTTTTCTAGTCATGGGAGACATGACTGAAAAAAACATTTTCAACCATCTAGTATAGCTGTTGGAGAAAATGCCCCCCATGCTCTCTAGCAAGGGCCCATAGTAGAGAGCTTCTCTGTAGAATTGCAGAGAGCATGATGAAGGAGAATGAGGAGAGAGAACTGGCTGCAGGAGAGCCAGTACCTATGTCAACTATGCTGCCAAACCCAGGGGAATGGAGATGGCAGAAAGAGAAGACAATCCAACAAGCTTGTAGTGAAAAATTTCCAAGACAGATGACAGCACTGACTTGGAGCCAATACTAAGACCAGACAGAATGTTAGTGGAGGACAAATCTGGTTGCTGGTGGACAAGAACCAGTGGTCCAAACATAAAGGCTCCTGCATTGGCAGCTGCTTGCTAGACAGCAGAAGAATGGTACTGTTTAAAAACAGAAAGAACAGACAAAACAAGAGTAGAAAACTCTGGACGTGTCTGATGAACTGCTTCAAAGCAAGATTGAAAAAGAGGAGTCAACTCAGAGAAGAGAACTCCGCACTGGAAAAGTAAGAAAACTAGACAGGCTGAAGAAAAAGCCCTCCAGTGAAGCAATACCGCTCTTACAGAGGAAAAACCTGGTAAGAGGGTAAAGAGAATGGAGCTGAAGAAAACTTACAAAGTAGTAAGTTTATAGAAAGGAAAAAAAGACATGCTGGCACAGGAAACTATCCTTTGATAGTGGACAGACCTCTTTCCCTAGCAGGAAAAAGAGGAGAACACTGTGACCTAGAAGCATGAACATCCTGACAGCTCATAGAACATAGAAAGAATGGATGTCTTTCGGGAAGAGATCCATGTTTAGGATTTAGAATGACAGCAGCGGATTGCCTCTATTGAGAAGAAGCAACTGCAGATTCTAATCCCAAGAGTCACAAGCATCTGATGGATTGATCAGAAACCCTGTGGTTGCTGGGTTTGCTGAGCCTGGTGAGAGGTTGAACTCTGCAGACCAGGACGATGCTTCCCCTGTTTGGGAACATCTGTATGATGGGCAGATGATGCATAAAGCCTTCTTCTCCTATGGGAAGAAAGTTTGGCAGGACATTTCCTACCTACTGGGACAGAAGGTGGTGCAGAACAGCCCCTAGGAACAGGTAAGTCAGTGGAGAACTGAGTAACCTGACGTAAAGACTCCTTGTTGAAAAGATTGTCTCCAGTGCAAGGAGTATGTCCCAGTCTGTGCTGTGCCCATTTGTCCAAGTCTGAAGCTTGGAGCCAGGCTCTACGTCATGCCCCTATAGTTATAGCAGAAGTCCTGCTAACAGACTCAAAAGAGTCTAGGGAAGCACGAGTAAGAAACCAAGAGATATTCTGGAGATGCTTGAGCAGTGAAGAATAGTCTGCACTCTTGGACTCTGGAAGGGAAGGAGTCAAAAGATGTAACTGCTTTGTGACCTCCTCAAGAGATAGACTCATATAGAAAATATATGAGAGAATTCTTGCAGAAAGCATAGATGTCTGGAAGGTTTGAGGTCCAAAGGCATCAAGTGTCTTAGACTCACGACCTGGCGGATAAGAAGAGTGCTTTTTCTTGCTCTTTACCCGCCTCATTGCTGATTCCACAACTATGGAATGATGAGGAAGTTGAGTCTTTTGAAACCCTGGAGAGGGGGGCACCTGATATAAGAGATCAGTTGCTCTGGAAGGTGGGGGTACCCTTAAAGGTGTTTCCCACATTCCTAGAAGGAGATCCTGCAAGGAATGATGCAAAGGAAGCATTATGTTCTCCTGTGCTTTGGTAGAAAGAGAGCCCTATGCAGGATCATGTCCTGGGATAGGAATGGCAAGAGATCTTGCTATATCCAGGAGGAAACTCTGAAAAGAGGGTTCCCCAACAGGAATTTCCCTTGGACAGGTTAGATTTGAAGAAGTAGCCTGAGCCCCGACAGAGCTATCCAGATATATAGGAATAGAAGACCCTGCACAGTGCAGTGTGGGATGCTTAAAGGATGGTCGCCGGTACTGGCTGTCAGGAGCAGCGACTGTCATTACCACATTGTCCATGCCAGGAATCGACTCCAAGCTTGGCATAGAAAGGAGCGATCCTGTTGAAAAAAGCATGGTAGGATTTGGCCACGATGCTACTGTGGATACCGGTACCGATGCCAATACCGGTACCGATGTCGGAGTCGAGCCCGACAAAGACATCGGTGCAGTCATCGGTGACAGTTCAATCGGTACCGAGGTAACCGAAAACCTCCAGGTGCTATCCTCGGTACCGAGCCACCGGTATCGATCGGTGTCGGTACCAAAGTGTATTGGTACCGAGTCTTCCAGACTAGAGAGCGATTCTAAACTCGGCATCGATAAGCAAAGCATGGAAGGCACCGACCGTAAAGGTAATGAGGACATCGGTACCGACTTCGGTACCGTGTTTGATACCGGTGAATGAAGGTCAGCTAGTGGCAACTCAATCGGCATCGGGGGAACCGAGAGTTGCGGATCCGAATCATCGGAACCGAGCCTTCGGTACCGCCGAGAGCCGGTACCAAGGCGAGTCGGTACCCAGTCCTCAAGACTGGAGATCGATTCCAGACTCGGCATCGAAGGAAGCGAGGCTATCGATGCACGTCTGGAGGGTACCGACGTCGGTGGTAGTATCGGTGCTGGTACCGATAATGAAAGGTCAGTCTGGAGAGTATCCACCGGTCCCGAAGGCACCGAGGACGCCAGATGACCATCCCTGGTGAGGAGTGTTTCATCCAACACCAGTGCCAATGTCGTGGTATCGGTACCGTTCGAAGCGGATGCCACCACCGGACACGGCTCAGGTATGTTCTGGGAGGGGTGAACCCCAGGAACAACCTGAAACCCCTGAAAGGCTTTTGAGACCGAAGACTCCCGCCGGGGTTTTGAAGCCAGTAGGCCCTCGAGGGCAAGGCCGGAGCAGTCTACATGCTGTGCATGAGACCTACCACTCGAGGGCTGGCTAGTCTTAACAGACTGTTTGTGGGTTACCTGATCCTGTGTAGAAGAAGAAGGGGACGGTGCCCCGAAGCTGGAGGGAAACTGTGTATCGAGGAAACCTCAATATTGAAGACCTCTTCTCACCAAAGTGTTGTCAGGACCCAAGCAGGTTAGACACCGACTTCGAGGATCTAAAAATAAAGTTGTATCGCCACAGTTTGAACATTTCTTGGAGAAAGTGGCTGGCGGTTCCATGAAGGAAAAAGAAGAGGCCTAAAAGGCCTAAGACACCGTGGGACACTATGAAGAAAAAATATTCCTTGAAAAAGGAAGATTTTACAAGAAAAGAAAAGAAAACACCGGCGGTACCGGTGGCGTCGGGAAGACAGTCGCGACCACAAGAAAACTAAAGAAAGAAAACAAGAATTTTCTGCGGTGACAGGAGGACGACCTGCCGGCTCCGCAGAAAAACGAAAACTGAGGAGAGGCAGTTGGGAAAGGCGGGAAGGCAGCACGCAGGCGTGGTGGGATGCTTCCAAAAGCTCTTTGATTGGACGCTGGGAAGCGTTCCTGCGCAGACTCCGTCGGTACCGACGTACCCATATGTGAAGACTCATTCCTGCTTGTTCCTGGAGATTCTAGTTTAAGACTGTCCATGAAATAAAACACACAGTCCGTATGTCTTAACCCTACAATTTCAATAGCCTGCTGGGTTAGTATTAAGCAGAGTTACATGGAACCAAAGAATTCTATTGTATACCACCACTCCAGCACTAAACTGAAAATCATCACAAGTTTTCTCATCTTAGTAGAACTATTTGAACTCTCCCCTGAATACATAAGGGCATAGGATGTCATTTCTCAAATTAGAAAATAACCCTGCAGTTCAAGCAATCCTACCTAATGTAGATCAGCCTCTGCACACAGAATGTTATCTTAGAGACTTGTCCTGCAGCTCGCTAATCAAAAAAGCTGTGAGCAAGTAGATGTGACTAACAGCTCTATCATTTGGGAGTGTGGCAATGGACTAGAAATTAAACAGCAGTTTTTAATGTATTAACTCTGCAAGATAAATGCTCTGCCAGAGTATAACGAATGAACTGAATATTCAAAAAGGTGGTGCAGGTAGATGTGAGTAGCACAGTAAAGCCATAGTTTTCTTGGCAAAGTAATTTAATTTCAAAATTTATATTCTGCCTCTTCCAGTTTTCCAACAGTTCAGAACGAATTACAATATTACATTCCACTCAAACCCTTTACCGCCCAACCCGCACCTTCCTAAATCCAAATTTAAACTTTAAGCTTAAACTACAACAAATCCTACCATAACTACAGGAAAACAAGATGAACATTTTACTTACTTGATAATTTCCTCTCCTGGAGTCCTTCTAGACCTGTCCAGACTAGTGGTTCACGCTCCCCCTGCCAGCAGATGCTGGAGACAGAGACTAGAACTTCCAGCGACATCACTAGTACTAGTGCAGCTAAGGGCACCCTTCAGTATTTAGTAACCAAGCATATGCTAAGATAAAGCCCCCAGATGATAATTCTTTACCAAATACACCTTCCTTGGGGAAAACTGAGGTGGCCAGGAGCCCCCAAGAGCGAGCTCAATAGCCCATCCATGTAACAGAAAGAGCAATCATAATTATCAAAAATTGAAGTTGCAGAGCTATAGCAGGAGCACCCTGGAGCGAGTTCTGGACTTGTCTAGCAGGACTCCAGGAAAGGAAATGATCAGGCAAGTACAATTTAACCTTCTGGATTGTCTTGCTAGACCAGTCTAGACTAGTGGAAAGTACCAAAGCTACGATTACACCAGGCGGGAAGACGACATGGCTATGTTTAAGATCTGCATTCTGAAGGCTGTGCCCAACCTGGCATGGATAGCCCACCGGTAGTGCTTTACAGAGATAGAAAGGACAGTCCATGTTGCTGCCCGACAAATGTCAACTGGACGACGGAGCTACTCTCCGTCCAGGATGAAACCTGTAACTGGGTGAAGGGAACTTGCAATCTCTGCAGAAGAACTTTACTACATAGACTGTAGGCACAGGTCACTGTCTCCTTTCTTCAGTGCCCTAAGACAGCCTTAAATACTGGCCTTAAACGACACAGGTTTCCCCCTAAGGGCCGCTTGTTTATGTTTCCTTTCAGGACAGGCCCTCCTATGAAGAGGGTTGGGACAGGACAAAGCCACTGTGGCACCTAGCAGATCAGCTGAAAGCTTCATCTAGGCCAGGGGTTCTCAACCCTGTTTCTCAGGACCCACCTAGCCAGTCAGGTTTTCAGGATAACCACAATGAATATGCATGGGAGAGATTTGCATATAATGGACGCAGTGTATGCAAATCTCTCTCATAAATATTCATTGTAGTTATCCTGAAAACCCGACTGGCTAGGTGGGGCCCGAGGACAGGGTTGAGAACCCCTGATCTAGGCATTCATCTTGCTTCTGGGTGCTGCCATTCGACCAGGCGTTCTATCCTGGAGTAGTCTGTTCCATCTTGTCTCGAAATCTGCCATCTCCTGGCCTATCCAAGGATAAGTAGGGACTCTGTATTTCCAAGCCATCCCTCCCTGTGCCTCCCCTACAGAGGGGGAGACTGAGGCACTGTTTGCTTTGCTAGTCCCAGAAAGAAAATAGGCCTGAAGGACCCGTCCTATCTCAAGGGATCAGTTATTGTTAACAGGCAGTTCGCCTTTGGCTGGAGGCACTAGTATTTTGTCATCGAGGCCATCTAGGAGAAAAAGGTTCCCTCAGCTCTCAGATAATCAGCAGTGGTTCTTTCTAGGTCAAACTATCTTTTCATATTACCGTTAGGAAAGGTCCATAGTGATGATGCCAGTTCGTCATTCTGGACAGGCCCTTTGAGTTCCATGCTCTACCCACTATGCTAAGGACCTTCTCCAATAGGCTCATCTGGACCAAATTGCTGTCCAAAGCCTCCTTGGTATGGTCAGTATCAGCAAAATCTGGGCTGGTGGGTAAGCCGCAACAAGAACCATTTCATTTCCTCGCAGCCCTTGGCGAATCTTGAGGATTCATTGCCTGTGAAGAAGGCCTTTCTGACCAAGATCCAGAACCTGAGACCAATAGAAGCTGCCGGGTAATAGTAGGGCTACATTTCTGGGCACAATTTCACCTGCAGTCACTCCATAGATAACTGCTATCCTGTTTGACTTTTCTTTCTCAGAACTCATTTGCCTCTCTTCTGCAGCATCAAGAGTCTGCTCTGGGGCAAATATGCTCTGTTGATCCCTTTCCTCCCACATGATGAACGGCATTGAACCTGGGGGGTTGCAAGTCTGGGTAGTGAACTCCAGTGGTCATCTATGAAATCTGACTGCACACTGTCTGGTATGGCAGGGACTATGGGCCCCGTGCAAGGCATGCAAGCCAATCAGTGGACTGAAGGTGGAGCACATCGCCTTATTCTTCCTGCATACTGACCCCCTGGTCCACGTCTAGGTTCTCTCGGATGGTGCCATGCTAATACACAGGCTGAAAGGGGATCCATCCAGCAGTCCTTCTGCCAGTAGGAACTACAGCCACAAGAGGAATACAGCAGATGAAGACCAGAACAAAAATGTGGACATTCTTTTACAGTTAGTTCTTTGGCCGCTACCTCAGTTGTGCTACAGAGAAAGTGAGGAAGCCGAATGCCATGAAAGGATGCCTAATGAGAGCATCAGCATTTTGGGAGGTCACAACCCTGCCGCAGTTTCCAATCTTCTCTGTAAACAAAAGCCGTCCCACCCTAAAAGCCACTTTCCATTGCCTATGACTACTCAGGCCCAGCCTTTGAGCACATGGTCACATTTCTACTTGCCTTCCCTGATAAATATTGAAGGCACAATAAAGAACCTTAACACAACTACCTCTCCTCTGGACCCCTGTCCAGTCTCTTGAATCAAGATAGCTAGAGCACACCTTAGCCCCTTACTTGATAGCTATTGTCCACATGTCACTACTCAAGGCCTTATGCCCGTATCTCTAAAACAAAGCGCAATCCGCCCACTCCTAAAGGGTACTAATTTGGACCCCACACCGCCCAGTTCCTACAGGCCAATATCCAATATACCAGTCATCTCAAAAATAATCGAGAAAATAGTCCAGCTACAACTCCAAGACTACCTCACATCCTTTGCCCCCCCCTTGAACCCCCACCAACCTGGGTTTCGTACCCAGAACATCTCTCAGAGATTCACACTCGTATTCCTTGACATATCCTCTGCCTTCTACTCCCTCCCTCATCACTTATATTGCAGCAACTCTCAGGTATTGGTCTCCGGGACACTACTTTTAAATGGTTCTGCTCCTACCTCCAAGACAGAAGACAACAAATGAAAATCAAACAGAATTCATCACTTCCATTCAATGCACAGGAGAACCTCAGGGTTCATGTCTTTTGGCCCTCCTATTCAATATATTCATTCAGCCAATATGCAAGATTTTCCATTCACACAAAATACTTCATCAACTCTATGCCGATGACATTGTGTTCTTTACCCCATTCAATACCTCATCCCCAGACTTCACCACCTTACAGAATTGCTTCGCAAAAGTGAAAAGATGGCTCAATTCACATAATCTTCACATAAATATGGATAAGACAGAAGCCTTATTCATCTTCTCTAATCCATCCTTCTCATCACCTACTCTAAAACTGGACAACAGACAGTTTCAGCGGAAGTTAGATATCTAGGCATAATAACAGATCAGCAACTGAATTTTCAAAGCCATATAAATAAGGTCACCCCCTCCACCTATCACAAAGAATACTGAAGAACCTCCGATCTCTATCACTATCAGATCTCCCCCCAACAGTCACCCAAGCCATGACTACACCTATTCTCAACTACTGTAATATCATTTAGCAAGGTCTTCCCAAACACACACGCCATCCCTTACAAATGGTCCAAAACACAGTGGTCTGATTAATCTATGGAGTTTCCCGTCATGACCACATCACTCCCATTCTACTACAACTCCACCGACTCCCTATTGCTGCAAGAATCAGATTCAAGGTTCAGAAATTAATCTGCAAAGTCCTACACAAGGAACCTGCTGACTGACTACAGACACTGATAACCAAACCTGAAAATGGGAGATTACGATGCCACTGCACCAACCACCTCCTCTACATTCCCATCTCAGAGGACCAAGAGTAAACAGTCCACCCGCAATTGGGCCTTCACCCCGGTTGCACCCACATTGTGGAACTCCCTATCGCCAGACATAAGGGCATGTACCAACCCGAGTTCATTCCGGAAAAAATTAAAGACTTACCTCTTCCATGACAGCTATAACATACCCAATACTAGAAACTTAGGTCAGTGTGCAGCGTCACAACTCATCCCTGGACTCCTCCCTAGACTTACCCAGGAATTCCCTCTTTCCAACTGTAGATCGTTCAATCCCCATATGCTCTGTACATTAGTTCTGTTCTGATGAGCTAGTCATCCAGGTAAGGATGAACTAACACCCCTTCCTGACGTAGAGCTGTAGCCAACCACAACCATCACCTTGGTGAATGTTTGTGAAGCTGTGGCAAGGCCAAAAGGAAGAGCGCAGAACTGAAAATGACCCATGGGAACGGCAAAATAAAGTTACTAGTGATGATCTGTGAGTAAATATGCTTCCGAATGGTCCATAAATGTCAAAAATTCACCTCGCCAAAACGCCACTATTACTGAGCGCAAGGTTTCAGGGCCCAATTCACATGCTTCAGATTCAAAATGGGCCAAAACATGCCTTCCTTTTTGGGAACCACAACATATATGGAATAGTGACCTTCTTCCCTCTCCTCTGGGGGAACCTCGACTACGAATTTGAGGTGTTAACCTCTTGGAGTCTCCGCTACCACCCTTGCCTTGCCTGAAGCCTGGTAGGGCGACAACATAAAAGCATAGAGAGGTTGAGCGACCTTGAGGGCATAACCCTCCCAAATGAGCTCTAGAACTCATCAGTAGGATGTTACCTGGGTCCAAATGGAGTACAAGGCTTGCAGACTACCCCCCCTCCCCTACCTGCATCAACTCTGCCTGCACCTGTTAACCTTCATTGGGATTTCTCTCAGGGCTCCTGAGAATCTTCTCTACCTCCTCTATGATCTCCCCGAAAGGAAAGGCCTCTAGGAAGATATCACAACTGCTGAAAAGAGCCAAAGCGCGTTGGGTGAAACCTTCTGAACTCTCAAAAACAACCACGTGAAAATGTTGAAGAGGCTGCAGACTTGGCTTATTGCGACTTGTCTTCTGGCAGCCTTGGGACCTTCAACGCACCGAAATCTTTCACCAACTTTTCCAATGCTTTGCCAAAAAGGAGCTTACCGAGACAGGTCTTGGATGCCACATCTGCTGACCAATTATGCAGCCACGACAAATGCTGTGCCGTCACCACCTAAGACATTTTTGGCTAAAGCTCTAACCAAATTATAACACACATCTGCCAAATATTCCAAACCAGACTCTAATCTCACTGCCTGCAACAAAGACTCGGAGGGCCCTTGAGCTACCTTGGGCAACTTTTTTTTTCCTTTATTTTTTCATGTTTAACAATATCAGTATGAACACAAAACCATGCGTACAGCAAAGAAAGAAAAATCAAAGTTTGTGCACTTCCACATATTCTATAATTTATAGCCTGCTAATAGGCAATAATATGACAGGTCATTTCACTGGAGTGGGGAGGTGGGGGGGAGGAGACTCACACGGCCAGGGGGGGAGGAGACTCACACGGCCAGGGGGGGAGAGAGTTAGGGAGGCAGAGAAAGCAAGACACACAAAGATATTCTAACCTTGGGCAGGGAGGGGGGAAAAAAAAAAAAGGAGAGGGGACGAGGGAGACACACCAAAGAAAGAGAACAGGAGTATAACCCCTGTTTGTTGAGAAGCATCAGGCTCATATAGAACATTACCCCTATACTGCAGTTACAGTAATCTCTCAACAGATTATGCTAATGCCAGCCCAGTCAACCAGTTTACCCTATCTTGAGCCCAGTCAGAGTCAAAGAACTGCACAATAGGCAGTCCAAATCTTTTTTAATTTGCCCAGGAGCTCTTTCATATCAAGTTCCTTGATGTGAATACGTTTTTTTTGACCAGTCCAACAGAGTCAGTGCAGCTGGATTCTTCCATTGTTTGGCCATCCAGGACTGCACTGCAAGAAAAAAAGTTGGCAAGGTCACCCTGATTTAAACATACATAGGCGGGCCCTTCAGTGAATCCCAGCAACAGCAAGACAGCATCTTTGGACAAAATATCTCCCTGAGAGATGGAAACAAATCTGAACAACCTCCTTCCAAAGGGGCTGGCATCTTCTCAGTTCCCACATTGCGAGGCTACCCCACTTCCCACAGCTCCTCCAGCAGTCTGCTGAGAGAACTGCATTCATTGCATGTAGTTTAGTAGGAGTGAGATACATACTATACAAGAGTTTATGCTGGGAAACAAGTTGGGACTAGCATATCGACATTTTAGAGGTACTGTCCCAGATCCCTACTCAGTAGTCCTCTGACCATACCCTCCCCCCAGGCTCCTCGCCCAGTGGTCTTGATAGTAATGGTGACCATGGCAGTATTCATTTATAAGCAGATATAATTGTGCCAAATATCCTGCGTCTTTACGGGGTTAAGAACATAAGAAATGCCATACTGGGTCAAACCAAAGTCTATCAAGCCCAGTATCCTGTTTCCAACAGTGGCCAATCCAGGTCACAAGTACCTGGCAGGTTCCCAAAAAGGCACACAGGTTCCACAATGCTTGCCCTGGGACAAGCAGTGGATTTACGGGTCCTCTTTAATAATGTTTTATGGACTCTTCCTCCAGGAACTTGTCTAAATATTTTTAAACCCAGTTACACCAACAGCCTTCACTACATCTTCCAGTAAAGAATTCCAGAGTTTGATTACGCGTTGAGTGAAAAAAATTCTCTCTTATTAGTCTTTAAGGCGTTACATTGTAGTTTCCTTGGTTCTATTCTCCATTCTTTTCCTATGATTCCTAGCATTCTATTTGCTTTCTTGGCCACTGTTGCACATTGGGCAGAGGATTTCAATGTATTATCCATGACACCTAAATCTTTTTCCTGCATCGTATAACAGTAGCTTGGGTTTCACTGATGTTAAATACATAGCCCTAATTAGTATGCAAAAAATACTCCACCTGACAGTGAGAAAAATTTAGGGGGAAAAGTTTAACATTGCAAGATCTCGTCCCTGAACAAAAAACAATCCTGAGCAATGAGGTCCACCAGCCTCTCCATGTTGTTGGCATGCATCCAATGAAACCGACCTTGGTCAGACTCCCCAAGAGGGAACAGTCACCCCTGGACCATGAAAAATAGGCATGACAGAGGGCAAAACCACTAACCACCTAGCCACTCGCTGCCAGACTGCCAGGGTAAGGCCAAGGTCACAAGAAGTGTCAGTGGGAATCAAACCCTGGTCTCTTGGGTATGATGCTGCTGTTCTAACCACTAGCCTACTCCTCCACCTATCAAGAAACAACGTAGGACATTAATTTGAATCACATTTATTCTTTATGAGCAAGAAAGACCCACCTCCGCAATTCTTCACGCACTCTTGAGTAACAGCAGGATGTGCAGCTGAAAAAGCAGATATAGCCTAGTGGGAATTTTTATTCCTAGGTAGGTCAGGGGTCCCCACTGATATGGGAACCTCAAATTTAAGGCGCCTTCTAGCTCACTAGGTATACATGTTAAAAGGAAGCAGAACAGACTTTGTTGAATTGAGCATGTAACCCAAAACCACCCCAAATTCCCTGTATTTTCCCCAAAAGTAGCAAGAGACTGCTCGGGACTGGAAAGAAATAAGTGTCATCAGCATACAGTGAAACCTTATGCTCAATACCACCTACCCACATCCCCTCTACGGCTGCATTCTGATGGAGTGCTTGAGCAAAGGACTGCAGGGAGAGCGCAAAGAGCAGAGGGGACAATGGGCAGCCCTGTCATGTACTTCTCCCTGGGGCGAACAAAGGCGAAAAGGACTCCGTTGATCCCGAGCAGAGCCGTTTGTGCGCTATATAGGGCCCTAATGACCTGCATGAAAACCGGCCTGAAATTAAAAGCTTCAAGGACTTGTAATAGAAAAGGCCATGCGACACAGCCAAACGCATTTTCTGTGTCAAAGACCAAGAAGACCACTGGGTTGAATACGTCCATCTCACAATGATGAACTAAATCTAAGACCCTCCAGACACTGCCTGTGGCATTCCGACCCTTTGAATTAAGTCTGGAACCAGCTGATTCAAGCGGAGAGCAAAAATTTGCACCAGAGGTTTGGCGTCAGTATTAAGGAGTAAGATTAATCAAAAGGAGAAAGGGGCGGTCAGATCCTTGCCCTTTTTGTGCATTAGTGTAACATAATCTTCCAAGAAAGAGGGTGGGATCTCCCTCCTTTTCCTAATCAGATTAAGGATCATGCACAGTAGTGGGCTCAAGGCATCACAGGTGATCTTATAAAATTCACAAGGCAACTCGTCTGAGCTAGCAGCCTTCCCCATCGTGAGTCCGCGGTTAGCCCACTGGAGCTCCAAGCCTGTGATAGGGCCATCTGACCCACCACTCGTCCTGGAAGTGGACCTATCCAGCTCCCCGTTTACCAAAATATTAGTTCCCCCCATAGATCACAGGCATAGTCATCCATCCTGTAATCATTACAAACATTTCTCTCAAGAATAGAGGTTGGCCTTTGCTGGGGGTGTACAGGTTGACCAAGCAAAAAGCCAAACCTGGGCACTGCATCTCAAGTACTAAGGTTCTCCCCTGATTGTCTCTCCACTGTTTGAGGATCTTGTATGAGAAGCCATTTCGTAGAAGGATGGCAATTCCGGCACTGTTGATCTAGCTAGGGGAATGAAATACCTCCCTCGCCCAGCTTGGTTGCACCCTACCTGTGTCCAGGGCCCCCAGGTGCATCTCCTGCAGCATATATACATCAGAAAGCGTAGTTACTCACTTGTAAACAGGTGTTCTCCGGGGACAGCAGGAATCAGTCCTCACATATGGGCGACATCAGCATCAATGGAGCCCTCGTGGAAGCATCCCCCAGCTTTCAAAGAAAGCCTTTGGGAGATGCCACCACGCATGCGCGGTCCCCTTCACGTCCAAGGGTGCCATCTTGCTCAGTCAGACGACATAGCTAAAAGACGGCAAAAATAAAAGATGGTACAGTAGTAACTCCAAGGGGAGGAGGGAGGGTTGTGAGGACCGATTCCTGCTGTCCCCGGAGAACACATGTTACAGGTGAGTAACTACACTTTCTCCGGGAACAAGCAGGAAGTCAGTCCTCATATATGGGACTCCCCAGCTACAGGCTACTGAAAACCCATAGCAAGAAACAGGGTTCCCACGAGGGGAGCCGCAAGCAGCAGCAAGAGTCTGTGCACACAGACCACAGTAAGACCCCTGTGTCCGATGAAACCAGCACTCCGGTAGCCTGAAGGGTCGGAGGGTAGGAATTGCCTAAACCCCGAAAAGGTTATGGAACATGACCTGGCTGAAGGCACTGTCCAATCGGGACTCTCTCTCCAGGCAGTAGTGGGCTGCGAAAGTATGGACTGAAGACCAGGTGGTGGTCCCCAGATGTCCACCATCGGGACAGAGCACAAGTTTGCCACCAAAGCCACCATGGCCCAGACACGGTGCGCCATGACGCGGCCTTCCAGTGGGAGCTTCACCTGCCCATAAGCAAAGGCAATACAATTTGCCACCCATGTGGATAGCATATGCTTGGTCACCGCCTCCCCCAGTCTAGGGGGGGTCATAGGAGATGAAAAGCTGAGCAGCTTTGCGGTGGCCTTGGGTCTGTTGGATGTAGAAGGGTAAGGCCCTCTTACAGTCCAATGTGTGAAGGACTGTCTCTACCCGACTTGAGTGAGGTCTTGGAAAGAAGGTAGGAAGCACCACTTCCTAATTAAGGTGGAAGGGCGACACTACCTTTGGCAGGAACTTGGGGTGCATGTGAAACACCATCCTGTTCTTGTAGAACCTGGTATAGGGTGCCTCTGCCACAAGGGCCTGGAGCTAGCTAACTGTGAGCGGAGGTGAGCACAACCAGGAAAACCACCTTCCAAGAGAGGTAGCGAAGGTGGCAAGTAGCCAGAGGCTCGAAGGGCGGGTGGGTGAGCAGTCCTAACACAATGTTGAGGTCCCATTCGGTCGCCGGAGGGCGAACCCGGAGTTTTGACAGGAGCAAGCCCCGAAGGAAACGGGTCACCAAAGGTTGGACCGAGAGGCTTACCATCCACCGGGTGGTGGTGTGCCACCAGGGCCCTAAGATGCACTCGGACGGCGTCAGACTTGAGTCTGGATTGGGAGAGGTGGAGAAGTTACTGCAACACCAAAGCCACTGGACAGGAGAAGTATCAGCCCCATGATCGGCGCACCAAACAGAGAACCTGCACCATTTCAGGGCATAAGCCTTCCTAGTAGAGGTCTTGCGAGAGGCCAGCAGAATGTCTTCGATCTCAACCGGAAGGTTGAGGGGGGCAAGAGTCACCCTCTCAGCAGCCATGCTGTCAACGAGAGGGACCCCAGGTTGGGGTGCAAGAGAGAACCCCCCTCCTGAGACAGGAGTCCCAGGGCGGTGCCCAAGGGGATGGGGGCCTCCACTGTCAACTGCAGAAACAGCAGGAACCACGGCTGCCTGGGCCACCTGGGAGCTATCAGGATGAGCGAGGCCCTGTCATGGAGGGTCCTAAACAAGGTTTTGGCAATCAGTGGCGTCGGAGAGAAGGCATACATGAGGCCTTCCAACCACGAGACTAGAAACGCATCCGCTGCCACCCTGGAGGAGTGGGCCTGCTGGGGGCAGAAGTGGGGTAACTGAAAATTGTCCGGACTGGTGAACAAGTCCATCACTGGTTCCCCCCAGAGCCAGAAAAGCCATCTGGCTATCATAGGGTCCAGCTGCCACTCATGTGGCTGGAAAACCCTGCTGAGCCTGTCGGCCAGCAGGTTGTTCTTGGCTGGCAGGTACACTGCCCTTAGGAGGATACCCTGTTGGATTGTGTATGAGCAGAGACTCAGAGCCTCCTGGCAAAGGACATGGGACCCCATGCCCGCTTGTTTGTTCACGTAGATCACTGCTACCTGGTTGCCTATCTGGACCAGAAACGGCTGGTGGCACAGGTAGTGACAAAAAAACCCTCAGAGCGAAGTGTATGGCTCGGAGCTACAGGAGGTTGATCTGTTGGGTGCTCTCGTCTGGCGACCAGGTGCCCTGAGTGCGGAGGGCTCTGCAGTGGGCTCCCCAGCCAAGCAGAGAGGCATCCGTGGTGAGAACCCTCGAGTGGCTTGGAATCTGGAAAGGCATGCCCTGGTGTTGGGGCGACTGCCACCAGACCAGGGGAATCCGCCAACTGACGGGTCACTGCAACCCTGTCTCGGCGGTGGCCTGTAGCTTGAGACCACTGGTTATGGAGACACCACTGCACCACCCTCATGTGGAAGCGAGCGTCTGGGGTGATATGGACTGTGGAGGCCATGTGCCTGAGGAGACACAGAAGGTGCCGGGCAGGCACCGAGGGATGGTGCTGCATGTCTTGAGCCAGAGATCTGAGACTATCGGCCTGGTCCTTGGACAGGAAGGCCTTCGCCTGGAGGGTGTCAAGCTTTGCCCCGATGAACTCCAGGCATTGTGTCGGGAGGTGGTGAGACTTGGGGTAATTTATGATGAAGCCCAAGTATTGCAGAACCTGGATGGTGCGGGGGTGGCCTGCTGCATTCTGGAGGCTGTGCCTCCCCTTATGAGCCAGTCGTCCAGGTAGGGAAACACAAAGACCCCTTGGAGCCTGAGGAAGGCGGCCATGACCGCCAAGCATTTTGTGAAGACCCTCGGGGGAGAGGCTAGGCTGAATGGCAGCACCCTGTATTGAAAGTGTTTGCCCCCTATCACAAACTGCAGGTATTGCCTGTGGTTGGGGTGGATAAGGATATGGGTATTAGCATCCTTGAGGTCTAAGGAGCATAGCAAATCTCCCTGCTGGAGGTATGGCAACAATGTTCCAAGGGAGAGCATCTTGAGCTTCTCCCTCATTAGGAATTTATTGAGGTTGCACAGGTTGAGGATGGGCCTTAAGCCTCCTGTCCTCTTTGGGATGAGGAAGTATCTGGAATAGAACCCTTTGCCCTTGAGGTGGTGGGGCACCAGTTCCACAGCTTTGTCCTAGAGAAGACCTGCCAATTCCTTCAGGAGAAGGTCCTGGTGGAGGGGAGACCTGAGGAGCTCTCCCGGAAAATAAGGGGGAGGTGTCTGAGTCAGGTGGAGGAGGTAACCCTCCTTGACTACCCTCAGTGCCCAGGAATCGGTGGTGATGGGCACCCACCTCTGGGCACAGAGGGCCAGACATCCCCCTGTGGACTGCTGATCTCCTTGGGGTAGAGAGTATATGCTCAAGGAGTCAAACTCCCCCTGGCTGGGCTGGGGCTGGTGCCTAGGGTTTTGGAGCCTTCTGCTTATGCGGTCCATGCCCATGTCCCTTGGCCTGTTGACCCTGTTGGGGAGCTGGGGAGGCCTGATAGGGTGGGTAGTTTCGGTAAGCAGCCCCCTTCCTCGTTTACCCAAGCCCTTCCATCGGGGAGGGGCAGTGGTCTTCATGAAGAGCCTGATCCTCGTCATGAACTCGGTCTCCTACTCAGCAGCCTTGTCGGTCATGAGTTTGCGAAAGAGGTTCTCCCCTTGGCATGGGACATTGACCATTTTGTCCTGAACCCACTGCTCGAGGTCGGATGACTGAAGCCAAGCCTGGCAGCATGCACCGATGCCTGCCGTGGCTACTCGGGCCGCCAACTCAAACCAGTCACAGGCTGCTCGAGACATAAATTTGGAGCACTCACGAACAGCCTTGGACAGGCTCTTGAACCACTGCAAAGGTTCCTTGGAGAGACCAGCCGAGAATCCGGCGAGTTCCTTCACCAGGTCTCTCAAGTACATGCCCATGTACAGCTGGTAGGCCTGGACCCGGCAGATGAGCATCAAGCCCTGGTAGCACTTCCTGCTGAGGGCATCCAAGTTGCAGGCCTCCCTGCCTGTGGGCACTGAGGAGTACGTCTTTTGGCTTTTCAGCCGACGCATGGCTGACTCCACCAGCATGGAGTTGTGCAGCAGTTGTGACTTCTGGAAGCCTGGGCTCCAGCGGACCCGATACATCGAGTCAAGCCGTCTGCTCACCACTGGCAGATGCTGGTGTCTCCCACATGTGGAGCATGAGCCGTTCCAGGATGGGAGGAATGGGCATTGTGAGCGATTCCCGAGGAGGGGCCTTGTACTGGAGGATCTCCAGCTTGTCCACCCGAGGGTCATCTTCCGACTCGGTCGGGAACGCCAGGGCCTTGGACATTTCCTTGATAAAGTCCAAGAAGCCCATGTCCTCCAGCAGGGACCGCCTCCAAGGTTCTGAGACTGGGGAATCGGAAGGGACATCACGGTGGCGACAGGTATCAGGAGACTCCTCATCCTCCGTCTCCCATTCGGAGTACTCCGAGGATGACTTGTAGGCGGGCTGCTCCACAGGCTTTGAGGCCCCCAATGCTCTGTGGTCGACACCCGGTAGACTCACCGGGGATGACCGAGGTCCCATCGAGCGGGACGCCGAGCGTGATCTCAGCCAAAGATAGGCTCGGCCTCCGGCAACATCTTGGATGTTGAATGCCCCGGTGCTCAGGGCAGATGAACTGGACATGCCGGACATCAGCATCTGCTGCTGGTCCATGAAGACAGACAAACTGCACTCCAGGGTCACCATTCTGGACTCCAGGCCAGAAGGCTCCGCAGCCTTCGGCATAGGCACCGAGGGACTCGGGCCTGACACTGGCTCCCCCGAAGGGGAATCCTCGATGAGGATAGTGTCTGAGGACCAAGGCCTGTCCACAGCCGGGTACTTCCGGAGGGGACCTTGGCAGGTCTCTCTGTCTCAGACGCCTTGGATGAGCGCCTCGGACTGCAGGACCGGGCAGTTCCCGGCTGGTTGGAACCACCCAAGGATGCCGCCTTCTAGGGTTTCTTCTTCTTCCTGTGTTCCCTCGAGGGAGACCCCCTCTCTGAGGACCGACAACGACGCTTGGGTTCGGAGAGCTCCTCCCGAGATGTGGGGGCCTCAGATGAGGCTCTGGACTTCAGAGGCATCGGGGATTCGGGGAAGAACTTATCGAGCTGCTGCTGACGGCTCTTCAGGGCCTTGCTGGACATCCTTTTGCAGAGACCGCAGGCCGCCGGGTCATGGTCCGGCCCAAGGCAACAGTCGTGTGTGTTGGTTAAGGACATTATTTTAGAGCATCGATCACACTTTTTTTTTTTTTTTGTAATTTATATTTTATTCATTTTCAACCAAACAGCAAATTTTACACATTATACCTTTTCTTTTCTATACATTGCCCATGTTATGCAAAGAACATACAACATTCAATTTCATCCTCCTCCAACCTTCCTCGCAATCTTTCGTCCCCCCCAACAAATATTCATACTGAAAAATTCACATCAGTCCATTCCTGCATTACCTCCCTCTAAATATTGTGAGATATTTCACCACCCCTCACTCCTACTGCAGCATTCTACTAATTCCTACCTTATCTCCCCCCCCACATCCCGCCTGAACAATAAACAAGAAACATGCCCATAATTCCTAACCCTCAACTATCCCACATACCCTTTTTCCCCTTACCCCAAGTTCCTCCCCCACTCTCTCTACTCCAAGTCATAACTTCCACTATAGTTAATACTGGAACACATTTCTTTGATACAAAACTGGAACCTCCTAATAGCGTTCCAATACCCTACTTTCGCACTATCAACCTTAGTATGAGCTTATGTTATACATTATAACATCCACTATACCCCAAACTTCTTGTAAAAAGAAAAAAAACGCACCCTCTACTCCCCCTACCCCCCTTTCGCATACCTACCTTATATAAAAAGGCATATATATTCCCCCCTCTATAGCTGTATATATCCCCCTCCCCCCCACCATCCCAATTCCCCTACTCCTTTCCCCCTCCCCCTTATACCCCTAGCCAATAAGCTCATGCGAATCCCCCCCCTGCAATTCCCTTCACCCCTCCTCCGCTACGCCTCCTACTCCTTGCCATACTTGCTCCACTCCCCCTCCATGTTTCATACCAATACCTCACCCTTTCATGCCTTCACACTCTGTGTTTCCTATGTGCTTCTATCTTACATAAACCCCACAATTGTTCCAATTTGCACACTATCTCCTTCATGGGAGGTACATCTGCATTTTTCCACCATTGCATCAGACACATACGGGCTGCTATGATGCCATAGCCCAGAAAGAGTCCCATATCTCCTTCCCCTGCACTGCCTTCTTCATTAAACACTACCATCCCCGGTGTGAACCCTACCTGCACTCCCATGATCTGCCCGTATAATTGCCCCACATCCCCCCAATACCTCTGCACCTTCAGGCACAACCAAATCATATGGAAGAGTCCCCCCTCTTCCCCGCATTTCTTCCAGCACTCACTGGAGCTACTTGGGAAGATTGCCCGTATCCTCAGCGGGGTCCAGTAAATCCTGTATCGCAACTTCAAGCTATTCTCTAACATTGGGGTCCCCCTAGCCAACTTATGTGTTCTCTCATAGATCTCGACCCACCTAGTATCCTCCCAAGATCCCGGAATCTCCTCCTCCCATCTCTGTTGCCACTTCCCCTTCTGCAACAGCATTCTGTATATTTTTGAGATGGCCCCCTTCATCGACCCCTGTGTCCCCATCATCTCCTCAAATGGTGTGGGTTTCCGCTCCAAATCTGCTTTCACTCCCCGGGCATTCAAAAAATACCATCACTGCATATATACATAATAGTCCATTTTCTCTATCCCATACTCTTGTTGAAATTCCTCAAATGTTTTAACTCCTCCCCCTTTATTTATGAAGTGTCCCAGGCGCTCCAACCCTTTTTGCGTCCACCCCTTCGGCACTCGCGCTTACCCCACCCCACCCCCTATTCCCTACCCAACTCAAATAGGTGTATCTGGAGTACACTCCCCCCCCCATCAGGAATCCCCTCCACTTTTTCCATATCTGCAACGTAAGCTCCCAAAATGGATTTTCCTCCCCCCCTCCTGTTTCCTGGATCCCATATCCTCCTTTCCTGACCCCCAGCTCCTCCCCCCTCTATCTGCACCCAGCTTAAAGTATCCGCTCCCTCCCTCCATGCTAACAGTGCCCGTAATTGAGCTGCGTCAAAATATTTCGACAAACATGGTACCCCCATTCCCTCCTTGTTCTATACAAGGTCCCCCTTGCCACCCTAGGAACCTTCCCCTCCCAAACTGCAGAAGCATATCCTGCATCTTTTCCAACTCTTTCTTAGTCACCTTACAGGGTAACGATGCAAACAAGAACAGCAATCTCGGCAGAATATTCATTTTTACGGCCGCTATACGCCCCAACCAGGACAGGCGTAGCCCCCGCCAATTTGCTAAGTCCCCCCTCATCACGTCGATCATTGCCTTATAATTCCACTGCTTAATCCACTCTAGAGGTTTTCCCAATTGTATACCTAAATATCTGAACTGCTGCTTCACCCACTTAAATTTAAAATGTGATTTCAAGCATTCTTCCAATCCCCCCTCCAGATTAAAGCCTAGGACCTCCGTTTTCCCCTCATTTATTTTATATCCTGCCACACTACTATACGCTTTTATTACCTTCATCAAGACAGGTAGGGTTGTAAGGGGCTGCTTTAATGAGAATATCACATCAGCAAACAATGCTATTTTCTCCTCCCTCCCCCCTACAACTACCGCCTTTACATCTGCCTCTCTCCGAATCCCTTCAGCCAGCGGTTCGATAGCCAGTGCAAACAAGAGTGGGGACAATGGGCATCCCTGCCTAGTACCCCTCCCCAAAGTAAACTGCTCTGAATACCCACCATTAATCCTAATCCTCGCCCTCGGGCATTCATATAAAGCCTTAATGCATGCAATGTAATTCTCACCAAACCCCATCTGCTCCAGCACCTGAAACATATACGTCCATTCTACTCTGTCAAATGCTTTCTCAGCATCCACTGTAACCAACACTGCCTGATCCCCCGTTCCCTGAAGATGCCAAGCAATATTCATTACCTTCCTGATGTTATCACTCCCTTGCCGTCCTTTCACAAATCCGGTCTGGTCCCTGTGTATTATTTTTGGTAGAATCCCCTGAATCCGGGTAGCTAGAACCTTAGTCAGAATTTTAGCATCCAAATTTATCAAGGAAATAGGCCTATAGAACCCACATACCCCTTTATCTTTCCCTAGCTTTGGCAACACTATAGTACCAGCCTCCCCCATCGTCTGCGGGATCCCTTCCCCATCCAATACTTTATTGAATACTCTAGTCAATATTGGTGCGACTTGATCTACCAATTTTCTATAAAATTGAGCCGTAAACCCATCTAATCCTGGAGATGTCCCTACCTTCAAAGATTTTATGGTTGCTGCCACTTCCTCCTCAATCACCTCCCCTATTCGTTCCTTTTCTTCCTGATCCACTTTACCTAGCCCACACCCTTGCACATAGTTCTTAATCTCCTCTGGTCCCTTTTGCAATTCACTTTTATATAACTTACTGTAATATTCCCTAAATACCTGTCTAATCTCCTTCATTCCATGTACCACCCTCCCCTTCCCATCCCTTATATCCTCTATATGCGCCACCTGCCTTTGCGCCCACAGCCTACTAGCTAAAACCCTCCCTGCTTTATTGCCCCCCTCAAAGTATCTTTAAGACATTTAATTTAAACACAATTTCTTGCCCTCTCAACTGATCAAATTCCACCCGTACTTTCAATAGGTTTAACCATTATCCTTGCATCCTGCCTCCACTGATGTTGGGCCTCTTAAGCATTGCAGTTCCCATAAAAGTTCCCCCTCCCTCTTCCTCCTCTCCTTTTTAAGTTGCGACGCTATACCTATAAGCTTCCCCCTAATAACCGCCTATCCATCCCACACCGTTTTCAACTGTACATCCCCTGTCTCATTAAAAGCCAAATACTCCTGAATTGCAGTTCTCACCATTCCCACATGTTCCTCCCCCTCTAGCAAGGAGTCATTCAATTTCCAGAACTTGATCCCTTCTTCCTCCACTCCTAGATCAAAGATCACACTCACTGGTGCATGGTCCGTCCACGTTATTTCCCCTTGTTCTACCTCCTTTACTCTTGACGTCCATTTGCCCCCTCCCCATATCATGTCCAATCTACTGTATGTACCGTGTACCATCGAGTAAAATGTGTATCTACGCTCCCCCGGGTGTCTAGCTCTCCATAAGTCCTGTACTCCTAACTGTTCTTGCATCCTCTTCATGTTAATTCTCGCCTACTTCCCCCCTCCACTCTGTCCTCCACTACTGTCCAACTGTGGATTGCTGGTCAAATTAAAATCCCCCCCCACTATTAACTGAGCCTCGCCCAGCTCCTCCAACTCTGCAGTTATTTTATCGAAAGCCTCTCCCTGCTCCTCATTAGGTCCATATAGACAAACAACCCACACCTCTTCCCCCCTTATCCTCATTAGCACTCCCACCCATCTCCCATCTTTCCCTCTCTTCTCACCCACTACTGCATGCCGAAATGCTTCCCCCACCAGAATTCCTACCCCTCCCCTCCTGGAGCTCGCCCTTTGTCCCGCCAACACCACCTTAGGATATGCTTTTGACTGCAACAGATATTCCTGCCCCACTCTTAAGTGCGTCTCCTGTATACATGTCTGCCTTCAGCCGACGACCCTCCCTCTCCAAAATCCTTTGTTTCCGCCACGTTCTTAGTCCTTTGACATTAAGAGTCGTAATTCCGAGCTGCTTACCCTTCCTACTATCCAGTTTTCTTCCTGCTTCTCCTATCCCTCCCCCCCTTCTTCTTCGTCTTGTGTCCCCCCTCTACCCCTCTTTCTCCCCTCCCCCACCTCCCTTCCGCCCCCTCCCCCCTTTTCCAGGGGGTTTTAGAGTAGTGCATCCCCTGCTCTCCCCACCTACTCACCCTCCTACTCCTTCCTCTACCCTCCCCTCCCCCTTCACCTCCCCCTCCTTGCCTGCCTCCCCTCTTTCCTCCCCTTTCCCAGAATCAAAGAGCGCTTTAGCGCCTCTTTCAACAAAACAGCCCCTTCTTTAACATACTTTGCACACATGGTCTTACCAATATACTTTATGCCATACAGTTAATCTCCCCCCTCCCTCCCCCCATACTTCCCCTCATACCCCATGGCAGACAATATCATTGTAATCATACATCCATTGCCGTAACCACTTTTCAAATCCTACTAGCCCTATACAAGTATTCTAAAACATGAATTAAGGACGCTCTTCGTCTTCCGTTCATTTCTTTGCTCGATCTCTACTTTCTTTACTCCGACCTTTCTGCTTGTCATGTTACTCTTCTGCACTTAGATGCTGTACCTCCTCTTGCGCATTAGCTGCAAAATCAGTGCCGGCTTTTCCCTTCTCATCCCTCAGCCCCACTTCTCGCAGTGCTGCTTGTGCCTCCTCCACAGTTTGTACTCGCCATGCTCTCCCCTTTACCATAAAGGATAGCCCAAAAGGGTACAGCCACCTGTACTTAATGTCCCGTTTTCTCAGTATCTGTGTAACAGGTTGCATCGCCCTCCTTCGCTGCAACGTGCCCAATGACAAATCCTCGTATATAGTCACTGGGTACCCTTGCCAGTGAAGAGCTCCCAAGCTCCTTGCCTTTACCACCACTTTTTCCTTCACTCTGTATCTTACAAAACAGATGATATCCCTGGGTCTGTTAACTCTCGCCACCCCAGAGCTCTATGTGCCCTGTCCAGCACAATTTCTTCTGAGCCCACAACTTCCCCACTCCTCTGGAGTATGTCAGGTGCTACAAGTATGCAGTATTATATAAAAGCAAACCCTGCCAACCACAAATAAAGGCAGCAATCTCAGATGTGCAGCAAAGGGATCCGTACATTCAGCATACCATTGAAAAAATATGGCACTGGCATTGAATATCAGGTTTAGTGTTCAGTAGTGACGGCAAGCTGTCATCGCTGAAGATCAGGCCCCAAATCCCTTATTTTCTATTTTAAATATTTTCAGTTATTTTTCAGCCTATTTTTGTTTCTTTTAAGACATGACCCTCCCCTGTGGATCAGCCTTTTCTAGCCAGTGTTACTTTGCAATGCTCCCTGAAATATTGAAGGCTACGTAAATACAAATTCTACTGACCAAAGATACACAAAGACCACAAACTAACAGGAAATGTCACTCCTTCAGTCTATTACACAACACAAAAATAGAGTGTTGTCTTGCCACAGTATCTAATATGAATGAGTGAGAGCAAAGTGTAACGCAAGACCCTCTTATTTAGAAATAAGAGGAGGAAATTAGACTTACCTGCTAATTGTTGTTCCTTAAGGAACTCTAGTCCAGTCCCGGAACCAGTGAGTTGAGAATCTCCTCCAGCAGCTTTGGAGACTGAAACATGTCATCGCTTTGATGACCTTAGCATAAGTAGGCTAGGACCACCCCTTTTCCTCCAGTACCTATTGACAAAGCAGACTCAGCAGAGCAACAAATAAATAGTTAATCATATTCCTAACAAATAACTGAACCAGAAAAGCTCTAACAAACTTGAATTGCCATCACTCTCCCCGTGCTTCCCAATTTTCTTTTTTTTTTTTAATGAACCATGGACTGCTGCAACAGGATCCCAGTGGCTTAGAATAATATGGACTCATCCAGAACCCACTTGAGACCCTACTTCAGAACCAATTTTACATCAATCGCAGGCTGGCCACCCTAGAACCCCGGGTGGGATCAGGGACTGGACTCGAGTTCCTTAAGGAACAACAATTAGCAGGTAAGTCTAATTTCCTCTTCCTTTTTGTCCCTCTAGTCCAGTCCTGGAACCAGTGAGGATGTATCAGAGCAGTAAATTTCAACGGGAGGGGTCAGCCAATCCAGCCTGAAGCACTGCCGCCCCAAAGCGGCCATCATCTCCCGCTTGCACATCAAGCCGATAATGCTTCGCGAAAGAATGCAACAACGACCAAGTAGCCGCTCTACAAATGTCTACGGCCGGCACTAAACTATATTCTACCCAAGACACAGCCTGCGCCCTAGTCGAATGAGCTCGGAGTCCTTCCCGCACAACTCTTCCTTTCAACATGTAGGCCGCCGCAATCGTCTCCTTTAACCACCGGGAGATAGACGACTTTGCCGCCGCCTCTCCCTTCCGCGGGCCTCCAAAAGTTACAAACAATCTGTCGGACTTACGGAAAGATGCTGTACAGCGGAGGTAATGTCAAAGAGCCCAACGTACATCCAGAAGATGCAATCTGCTATCCGACTTTGCCCCTTGATTCTCCAAGAACACCGGAAGAGACACTACCTGATTAACATGAAACACCGAGACCACCTTAGGCAAAAAGGCCGGTACTGTACGCAGCACCACCTTGTGATCGAAGGAGGACAGATATGGCTCTTTACAAGACAAAGCCTGTAAATCCTGCGAGCAGAACAAATAGCTACAAAAAACACCGTCTTCAATGTCAGATCCTTAACCGTGGCCTTCCCCAACGGCTCAAAGGGCTGGCTGCCTAACCAACGCTTTCAACACCAAGTTCAGGTCCCATGCCGGGACTGAGCACCTACGTGGAGGCTGCATGAGCAGCACGATGCGCAAAAATCTCCTAATGTCGCCATGCGCCCCTAGCACCTGGCCCTGAATCTTGCCCCGGAAGCAAGAAAGCGCTGCCAACTGAACCCACAAGGAACTCGCCGCCAAGCCCTTCTCTACTCCAGCTTGTAAGAAGGAAAGAATGTGAGGAACCGATGCCCCTAAAAGCCGCAGGCGTCTCTCTTCACACCAGTTCTCAAAGACGCGCCAGATCCGAACATACACTAGCGACATAGACCGCCTGCGCGCCCTCAACAAGGTAGAAATGACCGCTGGGGAATAACCCTTAGCCTTCATCCTAGCCCTTTCAAGAGCCATGCCGTAAGCGAGAATCGAGCCACCTCCGGCATTCGCAACGGCCCCTGACGCAAGAGATCCGCTCTTTGAGGGAGCCTCCACAGGGCTTCCACTAGCAGACGTACTAGATCCGCATACCACGGTCTCCTGGGCCAATCTGGCGCAATCAGAATCACGCGTCCCTGGTGCCGCTCTATGCACTGCACCACTCGACCTATGAGAGCCCACGGCGGAAACACATAGAGCAGACACCCCTCTGGCCACCTTTGTGCTAACACATTGAGCCCTTCCAACATCCTCTCTCTTCTCCTGCTGTAAAATCTGTCTACCTGTGCGGACTCTAACGTCGCCATGAGATCCATGAGGGGACGACCCCAACGCCGCACGAGCAGAGCAAACACCTCCGGGTGAAGCACCCACTCCCCCGGATCCACTTTTCTGCGACTGAGAAAATCTGCCTCGACATTGTGCACCCCGGCCACATGTTGCGCTGAGAGACCCACCAGATGCTGCTCGGCCCAATCTAACAGCCGACCTGCTTCCTCTTTGAGAGCCACACTGCCTGTGCCCCCCTGACGATTGATGTAGGCTACCGTCGCCGCATTGTCGGACAGCACCCTGAGTGCCGCATGTTGCAACCAGGCTTGAAACTCCCGGAAAGCCAGGAACACCGCTCTCATTTCTAATCTGTTGATGGAGTAACTCTTTTCGTTCTGCGACCATGGCCCTTGGGCTAATCTCCCCTCGCAATGCGCACCCCAACCTATCAGACTGGCATCCGTCGTCAACAGTCGCCAGGCCGGAGGTTCGAGAGAGACCCCGGCCGCCAGAGATTCCTTCCGCAACCACCAACGAAGTTCCTGCCGCACCTCCGGCAGACAGTCTGCGGGACAAGGGATCCGATTGATGGGACCAGCGCCGAAGGAGAGCCCTCTGCAACGGCCTCATCTGCGCTCTTGCCCACGGCACTACCTCGATCGAAGCAGCCATCGTCCCGAGCAGTTGAAGGTACTGCCACGCCGACGGTGCCTGACTCGCCAAAAATTGCGTTACCAAACTCCGTAAAGCGCAAGCCCGGCGATCTGGCAGAAAAACCTTACCCAACCCGGTCTCGAAACGCGCTCCCAAATACTCCAGGGACTGAGAGGGGACCAGGCTGCTCTTTGCATGGTTGACCACCCAGCCCAGGCCTTCCAACATCTGCACCACCTGCGCGGTGGCCCTTACACTTTCCTCTCTTGACTTCGCCCGAAACAACCAATCGTCTAAGTACGGGTGTACTAACACCCCTTCCTTTCGAAGCGCAGCCGCCACCACTACCATGATCTTGGTGAACACCCGAGGCGCCGTTGCCAACCCAAAGGGCATCGCTTGGAACTGGAAATGCCCCATGGGAAGAGCAAACTGCAGGTACCTCTGATGCTCCGGCCGGATAGGGATATGTAAATAGGCTTCCGTGAGGTCCAACGACGTCCGGAACTCGCCTTGCCGGACTGCCGCGATCATGGAACGCAAGGTCTCCATACGAAAATGAGTCACTCTGAGACACCGATTCACCCTCTTTCAATCCAGAATCGGCCGAGAGGAGCCCTCTTTCTTGGGGACCACGAAATAGATGGAGTACCGACCGCACCTGCATTGATCCGAGGGAACGAAAACACCGCCCGAAGCTGCAGCAATCTTTGCAAAGTCTCCGCAACTGCGCGTACCTTGAGAGGAGCCCTGCAAGGAGATAGCACAAAGGAATCTAAGACGGGTCGATGGAGTTCTAGTGGATAGCCTTCTCGAATGACCTCCAGCACCCACTGATCCGAGGTAATGTGGACCCAGGCACAGTAAAACTCCCGTAACCAACCTCCGACGGGCAGCACCGCCACCTGAGTCCGCCTTATCTCATTGCGACTTCTTAACGGTCGAGGACTGATAGGGAGCAAACCCTCTACCTGCCCCCTTGAAATCCTTGGCCTCACATTGGAAACCTGCCCCGCTGCGACTGGCCAAAACGAGAGGACCGAAACCTACGAAACTCCCGCTGAACTCCTCTGAGACCCGAAGGCCCCCGACCCTGCTTAGGCTTATCCTCCGGCAAGCGACCCCCCTTGGAGTCCCCGAGATCTTTGAACAACTTTTCCAAATCCTCACCAAACAATAGCTTTCCTCGAAAAGGAAGCTTACTGAGGTGCGCGCCTTGGTCGAGCCGTCTGCTGACCAGTTCCTTAACCATAAATATCTCCATGCCGCAACAACTGACGCCATAATCTTCGCCAGACCCCGAATAAGGTCATAATGAATATCTGCCAGATAAGCGGTACCGGATTCGAGCCGCACTATCTCGGCTTCCTGCTCCCCCAACTGATCCCCCTGCAACCCTTGGGACCATCTGAGACAGCCTCTAGCCACCCATGCACCCGCTATCGAGGCCTGCATGGAGAGAGCACTAATATCAAAAATCTGCTTCAACAAGGTATCCAACTTCCTGTCCTGTACATCCTTTAAAGCCGCGGCTCCCTCGACTGGAATGGTAGTCTTTTTAGTGACAGCCGAAACTGCCGCATCCACTTTTGGAGAGCGAAAGAGTTCTTTATCCTGGTCAGAAAGAGGGTACAACCGAGCTATCGCCCTAGAACCTTTCAGAGCCGATTCCGGCATGTCCCACTCCTCCTGAATCATATTCCTAAATACTCGATGCACGGGAAAAACATGCTGAGACGTGCGCACAGCCTGTAATAGTGGATCCTCTAGAACCTCTTCAGAGGCGGGTTCTACAGACGGCATGTTCAACGTCTTTAGTGTCTCCGCAATTAGAGCAGGAAGCTCTTCTTTCCTAAACACCCTGACCACTCTATTTTGTTGTTCCGCATCGGGCATCTCCCCCTCCTCCAACTCCTCTTCCGACGCTTCCGGGAAGTCTCCGTCAGCAGATCCTAGATCCCTCCAGAGGGGAGACGTAGGGTCCTCCATACTCGCCTCTCTACTCTTTTTGCGTGGGACCGGCTGAACCCCTGCAGACCCAGGACGCTTCTGACCTCGCGGGCTCTGAGGGGGCGCCCCCATAGCTGGCTGCAACAAGGCCAAGGCCTGCTGCATGAGGGAGAAGAAATCTGGCGGAATGCCCATCGAGCCCCTCGCTTGACAGGCTGCAAGCGGCAGAACCCCCCCCCCCCCCCGAACAAGATCCCTGTAACTGCTCAGCAGAGATCTCCTGGGAAGGCAGGGGGTCCCCCTGACCACTTGCATCCTCCACGTGATCTCCACTGGTACCTTCCAGAGGATTCTCCATGAGGGCCGTTTCGCGGGTGCAGGGCCTACACACTCCGGCCTCCAACAATTCACTTCGCCGTGAACCACACACCAAACACCGTGGTTTAGGCGGCATAACCCCTTGAAAAGCAAAACTGAACTCCTCTAGCAGCTCTGCACAAGGAGGTAAACTGTCCCCCCCCCTTTTTTTTTTTTTACAACACCTGCACTACCAGCAAACCCCACAACTCTGTGCTGCTTGCCTAAGGCTGAAACGAGCCTTGAAAAGGTGAGATCTCCTCAAAGAAAAAGCAAAGTTCTTCCATCAAAAACGAACACCGCTAATCAGCCTCGCGGCTTTTAAAATGGCCGCCGTCGCACTTCCCGCGCGAAATCGGGCGGGCGGCCTAACTACGTGAACGCTGCCCTCACACCTCCGTCCACCTGCACTGACCTGAATTCACCTCTCAGACCTCCGAAAAACGGGAGAGGGGCTCACAGCTCGCCGGGCTCAGCCTGACAGCGGCTTCAGCTCCGGCGTTAACTCTCCTTCTCCTCAGCACTTCGGCTGGTGCTGTGGCTCTTGTGCCTGCAACCTGCTCCTCACCCGTTACCGCAGGTTCGGGAGCAGGGAGACCAAAGGTGCTACGCTGGTCCCCTGATGCTCGTTAACACGACGGGGAGAGAAGCAAATACCCCCACTAAGAAAGCAATGATAGAAATGAGGAGGGGAACAAACAGCTTCAACCAGCAGCCGCAAAAGGACACCTCCAGCAGCAGCACCTGTCCTGTAAAATAATTAACACCCAATCAAAATAAAACTCTGCAATTTTAAATGTAAAACTTAATCTATAACTCTGCTTATTTGTGCTGAGCGAGCCTAGAGCTCAGAAGCTTCTCCTGCTGCTTGGAGACTGAAAATACTGGAGAAGGGGCGGTCCTAGCCTACTTATGCTGAGGTCATCAAAGCGATGACATGTTTCAGTCTCCAAAGCTGCTGGAGGAGATTCTCAACTCACTGGTTCCGGGACTGGACTAGAGGGATGAAAAGGAAGTTCCTATTTACTTTCAAAAAACAAATAAAAAAAATGTTAACACAATTACCAAAAATGATTTCTCTACCAAGTTACAATGAATCAGTCAAATAAATAAGAAAAAAAAGCATGGCAGTCCCATTACAAGGCATTACTAACTGCATTAGCAAAGATCAAATCGTATTAAGGAAGACTGAATGAATTTAGCAGAGATATCAGAATCTAAACTTCTTCCCTGGGACCCCCAAATTAGCATATCTAAGAGACAGAATCTTACCCTAATTTTTTGACATACTCTAGGTACCCAATAAGGATTTCATGATAGACAGCAGTCCTTAAGCATTTAGGGCGGAAGAAATGAACACTGTCC
Source organism: Ichthyophis bannanicus (assembly GCA_033557465.1). Taxonomy (NCBI): domain Eukaryota; kingdom Metazoa; phylum Chordata; class Amphibia; order Gymnophiona; family Ichthyophiidae; genus Ichthyophis; species Ichthyophis bannanicus. Next base: position 1,120,892,847 of record CM066031.1, on the reverse strand, counting down.
AGGTAAGATATGTACACTCGCCTAGGGGAGAGGGGGAAGAAAAACAAATCATTAGGTGGAGATGTCCATATAAACAAAGAAGCAGAGACCTCTGGCCTATAATCAACAGATTTAAGAGAAGCTCAGTCAATAACATTTTCCACGGTTATAATGCATACCTTCCTGGCTATTACAATTTGTGTATTACTTTGAACTGATGTATCATAGCACAGACTTTACATATAGCTGGGGCACTTAGAATGGCAACAAAACAAGATGGGCATGCATATTTTACTAGTTTAAACAAAATGGTACTCTTTACTCCTGAATGATACAGAAAAGAGAAATGTCTGTGAAAGTCAAGCTTACATATAAATTCCAGGAAAGGAAGACTATGGTGGCTATGTTTGGATCATCCCTACCTCTGATTGGGCTGAGGACAGTCAGATCCATACTCCTGGACATGCATGCCGAAGAAGCACAACTCAACTCCATCAATCTCTTCAAAGGCAAAGAGGGCTTTTGTTCGGTATGGGAAGGATTCAGCCATTTCACCGCGGTCAACAAACCTGCAGATTGAATCCAAAGAGAGAGAGAGAGGTTGAAGATAAAACAGAATTCTTCAGCCATAGCAGGGGTTTTCTGTGGACAGCAGGATAAGTTCTCATACATGGATAACATCACCAAAGGAGCCCTGTGGGGAACTTCTCTCAGCATTTCTAGAAGCTTTTAGAGTAGTCCCCCTGTGCATGCATGCGTATTCCTGCCTGCCACGCCTCATTTCCTCAGCCAGGTAAACAGCTTAACCAGAATACAACTCCAAGAGGAGGTGGGAGGTGGTGAGGACTTACTCTGTTGTCCATAAAGAACAGCTGCTACAGCCACTGTTCCCTCTAAGCTGTGCGTGTGTGCGCGCACACACACCTCGCCGAGCGAGCGCACATACTTTACAACAGAGCGCACAAAAATTACGGCTCTGATTCTGATAGAAAACACAGACGTCTTAAAATTTAAAAGTTATGATTGTAATTACTAGAAATTTCCCACTTCATTTAGTAATCGTCTATTTTCATTTAATTTGATTAAAATCAATGTGGTGTACATACTGTATTCTGACGTGTAGTCAAATTTTAAAGTATATAACTCCGAGTGTCGTTATGTGGTGCACAAAAATGTAACCTTCCTTCAAAAGCTGTACACAGCTGATATTTTATGCGCACACAGCCCACAGAAAATTAGAGGGAACACTGGCTACAGCTGAGGAAATGTTTTCTCCATGAGCAAGCAGGATTAAGTGCTCACACATGGGATTCTTTAGTTAGCGGCAGCCTCAAAGACAAGAGAAGAAATAACAGTATCACAACTGGCAAACACTAACAGAAAAGGTCTTTTTTCTGGCAACAAGCCATTAGGTAGATGCAGCAAGAACAAAGCAGCACGAAACAGAAAAAAAAGTGCCTGTGGGGTTGGAGTTGAATGAAATATCTTTGGGATTAAAAAAGTACAGTCTGATCGAATCTACTGTTGCATTGGGAGTCCCTTTGCAAACAGTAGTGTGATGCAAAAACGTGGACAGAGCTATAAGCTGCAGCTTTGCACATCTCTATCATGGAGGCTAAGTATGAGTGAACCACCAATGAAGCCATGGCTTGGATATTCTGAGTTGTGACATGACCCTCGGGTGTCAAACCTGCTTGGGCATAAGCAAAAGAGATGCAATCTGCTAGCTAGATTGAAAGAGTATGCTGATTGACAACAACTCCCAATCTAATGGGCAAAAAAGAAAGAAAAACCCGGGTGGGCTTATAGACTTTAGTCTACTCAAAATAGAAGGCCAAGGATCTCTTGCAGTCAAATGTGTGCAATACGTTCTTCCCTTTGTGAGCATGGCATCTGAGAAAAAATGTTGGAAGGACTACTGACTGTGTCCTGTGCATGGATGAGCTCTGGAGTCTCAATGCATGGATAGGCAACATTCTGGGGAAAGGAGGGGTTTTCCGAAAGGATGGGTTCCACCTTAACCACAGTGAAACAAGGCTGCCCCATTAACCTTTAAAAAGGAGATAGAGCAGCTTTTAAACTCGATAATGGGGGAAGTTGACAGTTGCCCAAGAGCGCATGGTTTGGAATGATTATCTTGGAAGGATACTAGTAAAACAGGACAGCTGGAGCATCCCGAGAGATTCCAATAAAGGTAAAAGTAACCCAGGTACCTTAAAGTAAAGGGCAGACAGAGCTGAAAGATTCCAAATTACTTCATCAACTGATAACCAGATTGTTAATAGGAACAAAAAACATACTTTGAAATGCCTGTATGCAAAGGCAAGAAGTCTAAAAAAATAAGATGGGAGATTTAGAATATATAGCATTAAATGAAAAGTTAGATGTAACTGGCATCTCAGAGACCCGATGGAAGGAGAATTGCCAATGGCACACTGTTACCTGGGAACAAATCATATTGCAATAATAAGGTAGATCAAATTGGTGGAGGGGTGGTGCTATATGTTCAAGAGAGCATCGAGTCAAGCATGATAACATTTTTGCAGGGAAGCAAAATACATTGTAGAATCTCTATGGATAGAAATTCCATTTAAAAGGGGAAGGGAATGGCAGTAGGGAGACATTCCCATTCACTTGGCCAGAATGAACAGGTGGATGATGCAGTGCTAACAGAAATTAGGGAAACTAACAAAATTTATAACAGTAATATATATGGGTGTTTTCAATTACCCCAGTATCAACTGGGTCAATGTCACATCAGGACATAGTAGGGATGTAAAGTTTCTAGGTGAAATAAATGATTGATTCATGGAGCAGCTGGTTAATGAACTGACATATGAGGAAGCATATGTCAGTTCCTTTGGGGAACATAGGATCTGGTGCAAGAGGTAATTATGTTAGGGCCATTTGCCAATAATAATTTTAACACTGGTCACATTTGATTTAGTAAATAGACGGAGGACAGCAAAGAAATCCACTGCGCTAGTATTTAGCTTTCAAAACAGACCACGATCAAATGAGGAAAATGGTTAAGAAAATACTAAAAGAAGCTGCTGCAAAGGTTAAAAGTTTACATCAGGCCTAGGCATTGTTTAAAAATATTATCTTTAAAAAAAGGTGGAAGAAAGTCCAAACAACTGCCAGCATGGTTTAAAGGTGAGGTCACAGAAGCTATTGTAGCCAAAAAAACATCTTTCAGAAAATGGAAAAAGGAGCAATATGATGAAAACAGGAAACGTAAGCACTGGCAAATTAGATGCAAGACACTGATAAGGCAGGCAAAGAGAGAATTTAAAAATAAGCTTGCTGTGGATGCAAAAACTCTAAAAGTTTCTTAAAGTACATTTGTAGCAAAAAAAACTTTGGAGAGTTAGTTGGACCATTAGATGATAGAGGGGTAAAAGGGACCCTAAGGGAGGACAAGGCCATAGAGACTGAATGAATTCTCTATGAATTATTTCTTTAGATCTTTACTGAAGAAGCTGAAGGGAAGTTACCCATGCCAGAAATGATATTTGGAGGTGAAGTATCTGAGGAATTGAAAGAAATCTGGAAAAATCTGGAAGATGTAATACAGCAATTTGATAAACTAAAGTGTAGCAAATCACCTGGACCAGATGGTATACGTTCCAGGATGCTTAAAACTCAAACATGAGACTGCAGACCTACTAATCTGTCACTAGTAACTGAAAACTGGAGAGTGGCCAGTGTAATGCCAATTTTTAAAAAGGGTTCTAGAGGTGATCCAGGAAACCATAGACTGGAAAGACTGATGTCAGTGCTGGGCAAAATGGTAGAAACCATTATAAAGAAAAAAATTAATGAACATGTAGTTGATCATGGTCTAAATGGGACAAAACCAACAGATTCAAGCAAAGAAAAGTTGTCTCACTAATCTGCTATATTTATTGGGAGCTGTGAATGAACAGGTAGATAAAGGTGAGCCAGCTGATTATAGCATATGGATTTTCAGAAAGCCTTCAACAAGGTCCCACATGAGATTCTTGAGGAGCTTAAAGTCATGGGATAAGTAGCACTTTGGATAGGAACTGTTAAAAGATAGAAAACAGAGTAGGGCTTAAATGGCCAATCTTCTCAGTTGAGAAAGGTGAATAATGGAGTGCCCCAAGGATATGTGCTGTGCCCACTGCTTTTTAACATATTTATAAATGATCTGGAAATAGAAATGGGTGAGGTGATCAAATCTGCAGATGAAACAATTATTAGAAACTGTTAAATCATAAGAGAACTGTGAAAAATTTCAAGAGGACACTGAAAAATTGGGAGACTGGGTGTCCAAATGGCAGATGAAATTTAATGTGGATAAGTGCAAAAGTATGCACTTGGGGAAGAACCAAACTGTGGTTACATGATGCACGTTTCCATATTAGGATTCACCATGCAAGAAAAGGATCTAGGTGCCATTGTAAATATGTTGAAACCCTTTGCTCAGTGCACAACGGTGGACAAGAAAGCAAATAAAACGCTAGGGATCATAAGAAAACGAATGGAGAATAAAAGCAAGGATATTATAATGTACTGCTCCACGGTACAACCATACCTCGATTATTATGTGAAGTTCTGGTCGCCAGATCTAAAAAAAAGGATATAGCGGAATTAGAAAAGATACAGAGAAGAGCGACCATAATGATCAAGGAGATGGAAGGATACCCCTATGAGGAAAGGCATAAAAGGTTACAGCTCCTTAGCTTGGAAAAGAGATGGCTGAGGAGAGAGATGATAGACATCTATAAAATAATGAATGGAGTGGAACGGGTAAAGCGTAGTTACTCACCTGTAACAGGTGATCTCCGGGAACAGCAGGAATTTAGTCCTCACATATGGGTATCGTTGGTACCGACGGAGCCTGTGCGGGAACGCTCCCCAGCGTCCAATAGGAACGCTTTTGGGAGCATCCCTCAGCACATGCGTGCTACCTTCCTGCCTTTCCAACTGTCCCTCTTCAGTTAAGTTTGTAGCTGAGTGAAAGGATAGAGGGAGAGAAGAAAGAGACAAAGAGAGAGACAACTCCTAGGGAAGGTGGGTGGGTTGTGAGGACTAAATTTCTGCTGTTCTCTGAGATCACCTGTTACAGGTGAGTAACTACGCTATCTCCAGGAACAAGCAGGAATGTAGTCCTCACATATAGGGGACTCCCTAGCTAAAGATGCCAGGGAGATATTCCCCAGGAAGGTGCCACCATGGAAGGTGAGGATCCTTCCTCCCATGGATCTCTGGCATCCCACCAGGGTTGGTGAGTAGGAGTTGGTTCAAGTTTGAAAGAGATTTTGAAGAACAGCTTGGCCAAAGAAGGCATCCCGACAGGAGGCTTTATCTAGGCAGTAGTGGGCTGTGAAGGTGTGTACTGAAGCCCAGATGGCTGCTCGACAAATGTCATCGATAGACACAGAGTGGAGATTAGCCATGGAAGCTGCCATGGCTCTCACATTGTGAGCTGTGACATAGTCCTGAAGAGGAAGACCCTTACTCTCATAAGTAAAGGATATGCATTGGGCAATCCATTTAGATAAAGTTCTTTTGGAGACTGGAAGTCCCAAATGACTAGGGTCAAAAGCTACAAAAAGTTGCGAGGACTTTCTATGTTGCTGTGTTCTTTGAATGTAAAAGGCTAAGGCCCTTTTACAATCCAAAGTATGAAGGTTTCTTTCTGCATTAGAGGCGCGAGGCCTCTGAAAAAATACAGGAAGATAAATTGATTGGTTTAGATGAAAAGGCGAAACCACCTTTGGCATAAAGTGTGGGTGAGTTCGAAGAACAACCTTATGATGAAATCTAGTATAAGGAGGATCAGACACTAAAGCTTGCAATTCACTAATGCGATGGGCAGAGGTGATTGCAATTAGGAAAATGACCTTCCAGGTCAAAAACGTAAGGGCTGTAGTGGCCAAAGGTTCAAAAGGCGGCCTCATGAGCTACCCGAGAACTAGATTTAGATCCCATGCTACCGGTGGTGGCTTGATGGGAGGTTTAGTTAATAAAAGGCCTCTCATAAATCTTGATAGAAGTGGATGAGAGGAAATTGGTTGTCCATTTAGAGGCTTATAAGAAGCTGCAATTGCACTAAGATGGACTCTTACCGAATTGGTCTTTAAGCCAGAATTCGATAAGTGAAGGAGATACTCTAGTATCGATTCTAAGGGTATGACCAGGGGGTTTAATCCCTTCTTGGAGCACCATATAGTAAAACGTTTCCACTTGAAGGCATAAGATCTTCTTGTGGAAAGTTTCCTAGAAGCCTGAAGGATATCTTTTACCTGCTGGGACAGGTTGAAATCCTGGAGGTCTAAGCCTTCAACCACCAGGCCGTAAGGTGCAGGGACTGGGGATTCGGGTGCCATAGCATCCCGTTCTCCTGGGAAAGGAGATCTGGAGCATGCCCTAACTCCAGAGGTGGCGCTTGAGAGAGATGCAGAAGCAGGGAATACCACGTTTGGCGTGGCCATCGTGGTGCTATGAGAATCATGCGACCCCTGTCTCTCTGAAGTTTGAAGAGTGTCTTGGGGATGAGGGGAATGGGTGGGAAGGCATAAAGGAAGTCCTGACCCCAGTGAAGGAGAAAGGCATCCCTTGCCTGACAGTTGTGCGCCGGAATCCTGGCACAGAACCGGGGAAGTTTGGCATTCAGTGGACTTGAAAAGAGGTCTATGTCTGGAGTGCCCCAGAGATGAAATATCTTTGCCACCTGGTCTAGGTGGAGTGACCACTCGTGAGGTAGCAGTACTCGACTGAGTTTGTCTGCCCAAAGGTTTTGAATGCCTGGAAGATATACCACTAGAAGGTGAATTTGATGCTCTCTGGCGAGGGCCCATAGTCGTAAAGCTCCGTTGCATAACGACAGAGAGCCTGTCCCGCCCTGCTTGTTCACATAGAACATGGCTACCTGATTGTCCGTCTGGACTAGGACTGTCTTGTAGCTGAGCTGGGCGTGGAACACTCGAAGAGCTAAATAGATTGCTCTTAACTCCAGGAGGTTTGTGTGTAAACCAACCTCCTGAGGAGTCAAGGTGCCCTGGGTAGAGAAATGATTCAGGTGTGCTCCCCAACCCACCTGTGATGCATCTGTTGTTAGGGTGGCCTGAAAGAGGTGTTGATGGAAAGGAGACCCTACTGTCAGATTTTCTAATGATTGCCTCCATTGGAGGGACAAAATTAGTCATTGAGAGACACTTATTTTGTCCGACAAATGACCCGTGGCCTGTGTCCACTGTGTGGAGAGGGGTCCACTGAGCTGCTCGCATGTGGAGGCGAGCATATGGGACTACATGAACTGTGGATGCCATGTGTCCCAGTAACTGCAGTAGCTCCCGAGCAGTGAGAGAGGATTTGCCTGCTGGTTGGGAAGCTAACTGCATTATGCGAAGACACCGGGCTTGTGGAAGGAAAGCCCTTGCCTGTCTGGTATCCAGACAGGCTCCTATAAATTCTAGGCAATGGGAAGGAACTAGTTGAGATTTCGGGAAGTTTATTACCAATCCCAAGTATTGGAGGATTCGCATTGTACGAAACAGTGCAGTGCTGGCCTCTGTCACTGTGGAGGCTCGGATGAGCCAGTCGTCTAAGTAGGGGAAGACAAAGATCCCCAGGGTTCGTAGAAATGCAGCTACTACTGCCATGCATTTCGTGAATACCCGTGGTGCTGAAGCCAGACCAAAAGGAAGAACCCTGTACTGGAGACGTCTTCCCCTGAAAAGGAAATGTAAAACTTTCCTGTGATCTGGATGGATCAGAATGTGAGTGTATGCATCCTTTAAGTCTAGAGAGCAAAGCCAGTCCTGGCTTTAAAGGTATGGCAGAAGAGTTCCTAGAGAAATCATCTTGAATTTTTCTCAAAACAGATATTTGTTCAATTCTCTAAGGTCTAGAATGGGTCTGTGTCCCCCTGTTTTCTTTGGGATAAGAAAATAGGAGGAGTAGAACCCTGCACCCTGTTGAAGAATGGGTACTTCCTCTACTGCCCCTTGGGCAAGAAGAGTGGAGACCTCGTGATCTAGCAGATTGTCTGCAGAGGTTTGTGAATTGAACTGCTTTAGAATTGTATGAGGGGGTAAGCTGTGAAAATGAAGTTTGTACCCCTCCCCTACAATGGACAAAGTACAATCTTCTGCTGTCATCTGATGCCATCTGTTGACAAAGTGGCATAACCTGCCAGAAATATTGGGGGGGGGGGGGGGGGGGTTGAGGACCCCTCAGAGGCAGGAAGGCAAAGCTCTCTAGGAAGGAGTCAAAGCCCTTGAGGGGGCTGAACCTGGAGAGCTGGTTGGGCTCTCGGGCCTTTTGGTTTATTTTGTTGTCTAGTTTGTCCCTTTTGGGCAACCTGACCTGGAGCTTGAGTCTGATGGGTATAGGAAGGATAAAACTTCCTCTTTTTGCTAAAAGAGGTTTTTTTATAAGGCTTTCTTTTGGCTGGAGTGGCTGTAGACTTTGACAATCTATCTAAGGTAGAATTGTCAGCATCTAACTCGTTAGCCTTCTCCTGCCAGTTCTTGCCGAAGAGATTCTCCCCTGTGCAAGGAATGTTGCCTAACTTGTCCTGTACCCAAGTCTCCAAGTCTGATGCCTGTAGCCAGGCAATCCGTCGTGTGCCAATGGCAATAGCAGAGGTTCTGCTGATGCATTCACAGCAGTCAAAGGCTGCACGATTGACAAACTTGGAGACATCCTGAGCATGCTTAACCAGAGTAAGAAAGTCTTGTCTCATCATCTGGGAGAAATGGGCTCATAAGTTCTAAGTCTCCTGTGATTTATTTGAGGAACATTCCCATATGTAGGATATATGAGCTGATCCTAGCTAAAAGCATGGAAGCTTGAAAAGTTCTGCATCCAAAAGCATCTCGAGTCCTGCATTCACGACCTGGAGGACTGTATGCATGTCTTTTATCACTTTTCATCCTACGCATGGCTGACTCCACTACCATTGAATGGTGTGGCAGCTGAGTTTTCTGAAATCCAGGACATGGTAGGACTCGATACACAGTATCAAGTCTCCTAGAGTGAGGAGAAGTAGTCAGAGGTGTCTCCCACATTCTGAGCATCAAGTTATGCAGAATTTCATGGATAGGCAGAGTAGCTGCCTCCTTAGGAGCTTTAGGATATTGGAGGATTTCCAATTCCTTTGCTCTGGGTTCCTCCTCAGGAGCTACTGTGATAGAAAGACCTTTAGCCATATCACGGATGAAATCCTGAAATGACGTGTCCTCTGGAGGTGACATTCTGCGTTGGGGAGAAGAGGGATCTTCTAAGAGAAACCCTCTAGTGCCAGCAGAATTGTCAGAGTCTTCGGAATTGGAGGACTCGAAGTATTCCTGACTCCGATGCTCCTGCAAAGCACGATCCCGGTACCGATCGAAGTCGGTACCGAGGTGACCCGGTACTACTTTATCCACTCCAGCCGGAGGTGGAATAGGAAGAGTTACCGTCGGGGACGGTACCGGCATCATCGGTACCGGTGTCTGTACCGGCATCGGTGCCCTTGGGACCACCGATACCGCAGCTGAGAGAAGAGCTGCGATACTGCGTTCGATAGCAAGAAATCTCTGGTCTATCGACGCTGCCGATGCCTGGGTGTCGGTACTGGTAAGAAGGGCCGGAACCCCTGAGCATGGCACAGGTAGTTCTTGCGAGGTTGAAGCCTCGAGAACATCCTGAAGCCCCATTGATGCTTTGGAAGCCGAAGCCTCCCGCCGGGGCTGTTTTGCCGGTGTGGTTCCATCAAGGGCAATGCCGATGGCCTCTCGATGCTTAGCAGGAGAGCTACCCTTTGAGGACCGGCTTTTGTGTTTAGTTACCTGAGATCCATGGGAGGAAGAAGAGGCCCTTGACGATGTCCATGCAATGGATCTGGCATCTGAAGAGAAGAGGGTACTGAGTTTTGTGGCCCGGTTCTGTCTTCCTCTCTTAGTCATCCCCATGCAGAAGAGACATTCAGTTGGAGAATGATCAGGTCCTAAACATTTTAAACACCAATCGTGGGCGTCAGTGATGGAAATGGTACCGCCACACTTAGTACATTTTTTAAAACCACTAGTTGGCTTTTCCATGATTTTGGAGAAATGGGGCCTAATGCCCAAAATGGCGCCTAGCACCAAAATAGGAAAGTTTCTAAAAAGAAACTGTGAAAGTTTAGGGGGTTTTTTTTAGGAAAAGAAAAGAAAAGAACCGGCGGTACCGGCAGGCGTCGTGCAGTAGATCATAAAAAAGAATTTTAAAGACGGAATTTTCTGCGGTGACAGGGCATAGGTCCTGTTGGCTCTGCGGAAAATGAAGAACTGAAGAGGGACAGTTGGAAAGGCGGGAAAGCAGCGCGCATGTGCTGAGGAATGCTCCCAAAAGCGTTCCTATTGGACGCTGGGGAGCGTTCCCGCACAGGCTCCATCGGTACCGACAATACCCATAGGTGAGGACTACATTCCTGCTTGTTCCTGGAGATACATGTATAAGTTGTTTAATTCTTCAAAAAGTAGAAAGACTAGCAGACATGCAATGAAGCTATAATGTAGCAACATTTAAGACTAATCAGAGAAAATATATTTTCACTCAAAGCTTAATCAAATTCTGAGGATTTAGTAGAAAGCTGTTAGTGTAGTTGGGTTTAAAAGACATTTGGACAAGTTCATGAGAAGTCCAAAATTTTTCAATGTTGTTGAAACCCAAGAGGATTGTGAAAAATTGCAAGAGGACCTTGATAAAAAGGAAGACTGGTTGTTCAAATGGCAGATTAAATTAAAATGTGGAGACATGCAAACTTATGCACCTAGGAAAGAACAACCCAAAATACAGTGACACAATGCATGATTCCACATTAGGAACCACCACCCAGGAAAAAGATTTAAGTATCACCGTGGATAACACGTTGAAACCTTCTGCTCAGTGTGCGGCCAAATAGAATGCTAGGAATCATAAGGAAAGGAATGGAGAATAAAACAAAGGATAATATAATGCCTCTGTATCGGTCCATGGTACTACCACACCACACCTTGAATATTGTGTGCAATTCTGGTCACCGTATCTTAAAAAGGATATAGCGGAAATGGAAAAGGTACAGAGAAGAGTCACCATAATGGTAAAGGAGATGGAAGGATACCCTTATGAGGATAGGCTTAAAAGATTAGGCTCTTCAATCTGGAAAAGAGACGGCTGAGAGGAGATATGATAGAGGTCTATAAATTAATGAATGGAGAGGAACAGGTAAATGTAGATAGACTGTTTACGCCATCAAATAGTAGAAAGACTAGGGGACATGCAATGAAACTACTGTGTAACCCATTTAAGACTAATAAGAAAAAATATTTTTTCACTCAACACGCAATCAAACTCTCAAATTCGTTAGAGGATGTAGTAAAAGCGGTTAGTGTACCTGGGTTAAAAAAAAAAGGTTCGGACAAGTTCCTGGAGGAAATCTCCATAAACATTATTAAAAAGTACCTGGGAAATCCACGCTTGCCCCAATACAAGCATTGTGGAACCTGTGTGTCTTTTTGGAAAACTGCTAGGTACTTGTGTCCTGAATTGGCCACTGTTGGAAATAGGATACTGGGCTTGATGGACCTTGGTCTGACCTAGTATGGCATTTCTTATGCTCTTATGCTATGTAACCATTATTAAAGGGGACTGGGGAAAATTCACTGCTTATCCCTGGCATAAGCAGTATGTAGTACTGTCTATCTTTTGGGAATCTGGTTTGGCCACTGCTGGAAGCAGGATACTGGGCTTGATAGACCTTTGGTCTGACCCAGTATGACATATCTTATGTTCTTATTATTAAGGTGGAAGTCTGACATCTCTTTAGGAAGGAATCAAGAATGAATATACAATGCCACCCTATGGTTGAAAAACTCTCTAAAGGGTGTATCCACTACTAGGGAGCTTGGAGCTCACTAACTCAGCATGCCAAAGTTACCTCCACCAAAAACAGGACCTTCCAGGTCAGGTACTTCAGTTTACAGGTATCTAAGTAGCTCAAAGGGAGCTTTCATCAACTGAGCTAAAACCACATTGGGGTCCTAGGACACTGCAGGAGGCTTCCTAAGAAGTAAGCCCACATGAAACGAACAACTAAAGGGTGTAGAGAGATGGGTTTACCTTTTAATGATGGTGATAAGTGCCAAATGCACTGAGGTAAACCCTGATGGAGTTGGTCTCTAAATCTGACATGGACAGATGTAGAAGGTATTCAAGCAGTTTGTGTGTAGGACATAACGGATCTAGGACTCCCTCTTCCACACCAGATGGTGGAACCTTCCCCACCTGCAGCTCATAAGATTTGCCACACTGGGTCAGACCAAAGGTACATCAAGCCCAGTATCCCGTTTCCAACTGTGACCAATTTAGGTCACAAATACCTGACAGGTTCCCAAAAGGTAGACAAATTCCATGCTGCTTATCCCAGGGGTAAGAAGTGGATTTCCCCAGTCCATTTTAATAATGGCTTATGGAGTTTTCCTCTAGTAACTTGTCCAAACTTTTCTTAAACCTGGTGTTGACTTTTAAAGTTTTACATGTGAATGACATGACTTAACTTCGAATTTTTGGAATATCCTTAGCTGAGATTTTAGATCAGCTCAGGGCGGTTACTTTAGTATCTTTGATGGTTTGTCGATCTTATAGCACACTTAAGCACATATAATCTCCATGTGGAATATCTTCTGGAGACCAGGAGGATGGAGGTAACAACTGGCAGGTTCAAATTCATGACAGCTACCCACTCAACATCCAAGCTCTAAGGGCTAGGGACTTGATTTTGGGGTTCAAGAGAATTTCTCGATCCTGCGTAATCAGAGTTGGTGAGTCTTTGATGTAAAGTTCTTGCAGAACAGGAAACCACATAAGCTCCCCAGCCAATTTGGTTACATTTGTTATCAGCAACTTTTGATAGGAGGAAATTTGAAAGGAGAGATATTCACCAGATTGGAATGATCTGTCCACCAGGATAGGAGTCCCAGAGAGGAGAAGAAACAGAAATTAAGTCTTTCAGTGGACTACGTCCACTGAGCCTCTCTCATGGTGAGACATGCCAAGAGATCATGAATCAAAAAAGCCATATGGCCCAACATTATCAACATGTGTCTGGCCGAGATAGTCAGACTCTGCTGTACTCCTTCCATTATCACCACCAGTCAGGTGAGTCTTTCTTGAGGAAGGAAGGCTTCAACTGAGTCCTAACAGTGCTCCATTGAATTCCAATTGGTGGGATGGGCCAACATTTGATTTGGAATAATTGATGATAAACCTTAGTAGCTTTAGTATCCAGGTGGCAAGATGTACGGCCTCTCAAACCCTTTCCTGAGTTTGCTCTTGATTAACCCAATCATCCAGGTAGGGAAATATGTGCATGCCTAGTCTGAAGTAATGCCGCAACAACTGAGGCATTTTGTGAATACGCAATGCTCAGAGGTGAGGCGAAAGGGCAATATGTGATATTGGATATGGTGTGTTCCTACAACGAATCGCAGATACACCCACATACAGATATTTCCTGTGACTGGGATGTAAGTGTCCTTTCATCAAGAGTACCTAGCCAATCCCCTTTTTGGAGGAAAGGAAGCAAAGTGCCTAGGGCAATCATTCTGAACTTTTCTCCAATTAGAAATTTGTTTAGATCCCTTAGGTTTAGAATAGGACAGTATCTCCATTTTCTTTAGCACCAGGAAATATCTCAAATAGAAACCCAGCCTTTCATGCCCTGATGGGATAGGCTTGACCGCATTTGCAGCCTGAAGGATGAAGAGTTCCTACAGATATCCGTCCTGATGCCAAGAGCTGATTAAATGGACTCTAGATGAGCAGGTTGACGAGAGTTTGAATTGGTGCAGTCTGTACCCCTCCTGGACTATTTCTAGAACCCAAGAGTTGGAGGTTACAAGGGATCAGTGGTCTTCAAAAAATGTGAGCCTCCCTCCGAAGTGTAGGTATTTGGGAGTAGGATAGAGGTAGTGGCTAGGAGTGGCTCAGTGGTTTGGACAGGTTACCTCAGGCCGGAGGAATAAGTCTTCACATATGGGTACGTCGGTACTGACGGAGTCCGCGCGGGAACGCTCCCCAGCGTCCAATCAGAACGCTTTTGGGAGCATCCCACCACACCTGCGTGCTGCCTTCCCACCTTTCCCAACTGCCTCTCCTCAGTTAAGTTTTAAAGCTGAGACAAAGAGAGAGAGAGAGGGAAAGATAGAGATAGAGAAATACAACTCCTAGGGGAGGTGGGTGGGTTGTGAAGACTTATTCCTGCTGTTCCCAGAGATCACCTGTTACAGGTTAACTGTGCTATCTCCAGGAACAAGCAGGAATGAGTCTTCACATATGGGGACTCCCAAGCTAAGATGCCCGGAGGGAGTCCTAGCATGTTGCGAATCTAAGATGAGCCATGCTTTCCCTCAGAACCTCAGGCATCCTGGGGATGGAGGGTAGGAGTTGAAATAAAAAGAGAGACGCTGTGAAACAGCTAAACTAAGCCAGGACTTCCGGATGGGAGTCTAGGTGTAGATGATCATAATAAGTAAATTTTGGAGAGTAATATTCCAATATGGACCTCACCTGGTGGTATTGTAAAAGGTTTATTGAGTTTCACATGGATCTGTTAGTAAGAACCAGTAGAAAACTCTCAAGGAGTACCTCACTGTGAAGTAGAGGTAATCAAACTGTAGAAGGACAGGTGAAGGTTAGAAACCGTCAAGGGTGAGAGTAGCCCCAGGGAAAAACTGGGTGGTGTAATGAGGAAGGACTTCAGCGGAAAACGCAGAAGGCTGTATCAGACAAGGCTTAAAGTCTTTTGATTCGAGAATAGCACAATCCTAGGACCAAAAGGAGATACGTTTGACCAATTTGGATGGACAAATAGAAAATAGTCCTTGTAGAAGGGAAGGGGCATTGAAGACCCCTGTATACGATGAGAAATAAGGACAGATGTCCGAGGCGTTATAGCCACTGTTCCCTCTAAGCTGTGTGCGTGTGCGCGTACACACACCTCACCGAGCGAGCGCACATACTTTACAACAGAGCGCACAAAAATTACGGTTCTGATTCTGATAGAAAAAAACACAGATGTCTTAAAATTTAAAAGTTGTGATTGTAATTGCTAGAAATTTTCCGCTTCATTTAGTAATCATCTATTTTCATTTAATTTGATTAAAATCAATGTGGTGTACATACTGTATTCTGACGTGTAGTTAAATTTTAAAGTATATAACTCCGAGTGTCGTTATGTGGCGCACAAAAATTTAACCTTCCTTCAAAAGCTGCACAGCTGATATTTTATGCGCACACAGCCTACAGAAAATTAGAGGGAACACTGGTTATAGCCTCTGATTAACTGAAGATCAGTAACATCTTTCCTAATTGATGTTAGGTAGGAAAGATGATGATACATGGAGAGCTTCAGAGGTACCTAAACCTGAAGGGTTATGGTAAGAAATTTGTTAATTACCACAGAGATTAGCTGTATATGTAGAACCCTATGCATGCTGGCACAGCATTGATAAGGGTAGTGCCCAGCTGTCAGAGTCATATAGGAATATATGTATATATGAACCTAGACAGATAGAGATAAGTTTCTAGGTACATATCTACCTATGATGATATGTCTTAACATATCTGCATATATATCTGCGCATATATATATATATAATATATATATATATATATATATATATATATATATATATATATATATATCTGCATATAGATATATACATGTCTCCACATATGTAGGCAGAGACAGGTCTATATAACTATACCCACATAGGAGTATGTGGAGAGAGAAAGGTGCATCTAATAACAAGAAAGGTAATACCTGCTTGAAGAGATGCAAGAAAACCTTTGTCCCTGGTTATGATTGAGAGAGTCAGGGGAATGCTCTCTCTGACAAGGAGCAGCCTAGATTCATTTAGGAATTCTAGCCCTTGAATAACCAGGATGGTTTACGTGAAAAAAGTGCAGATGATATCTTCAGTCTGCAGGCAGCAAGTCCAGGTCCTTTTAGAACTGTAGTATGGTAACTGGATAAAAGACGCAATGGAAGTGAAAACCATATAAGGACGAGCTGCACGAAAAAGAAAAATATCCCTGGTGAAGGAGTACAGTGGAGACGTGGACGAAGCCAGGGAACTGAGCAATTCTTTAGGTTTTCACGTGATGTAAGGCATGTGTCCTTCATTTTAAAAGGAGACCTTACGGGAGATGGTAAAGGTAGGGAAACCCTACCAATCATGAGGGGGCATGACTGGATGAGGCCTTCCTAACCATCTGGGATTATCTGCTAGGAAGATGCAAATGCTCTCTAGCAAGGGCCCATAGTGCAGAGCTACTCTGTAGAGTTGCAGAGAGCATGCTGCAGGTTGGTTGGAAGAAAAAACTGGCTGTTTAAAAGCCAGTACGTAACTTAAACTATTCTGCCAATGCCAAGGGAATTGGAGATGGCGAGGAATAGAAATGAAACCGATAGGCCTGTAGTAATAGAGTTTCCAAAAGAAAGGTTGATAACCTGTTTTGGACTTACTACTAAGGCCAGAAAGGATTGCTAATGGAGGACAAACCTTGGTTACTTGGTAAATAGAACCAGAGGGTAACCACTAGGAACTCCTGCCGTTGCAGCTATTACCAAGGCAGCAGAAAAGAATGAACAGACATAAGCAGGAGTGGCAAGACTCCCTTACTGACTGATAAGCTGCCCCAAGTAAGATTGAAAAAGAGGGGGGGGGGGGGGGGGAGAACTCTGAAAAGGAAACCCCTTACTGGAAAAGGTAGAAACCTACAGGAATTTTAGAAAAACCCCTCCAGCTAAATGGTACCACTCTTACAGGCAAAATGTTTCAGTAAGAGGATAGGTAAAGGCAGAGTTGAAGGAGACTTACGATATGGTAAGTCCCTGAAAAGGTATGATGATACATGCTGGAACAGGAAACTATCTTATTGATAGTTGTTACACCTCTTTCCCCTTTCAGGAGGAAGAGAAAAAGCCCTGTTACTTATAAGCATGATCATCCTGAGAGCGCATAGAACAAAAAGAATGGATGTCTATTGAGAAGAGATCCATGTCTAGAGTTTAGGATGGAAACAGTGTAGATGCTTCTATTAAGAAGAAGCAGACTACAGGTTCTAAACCCCAAAACAGGAAAGAAAGATGTGATAATATATCAGAAGCCCTGCGGATGCTGGGTTTGCTGAACCTGTTGAGGTTGTGGTTTCCTTAGCCTGGTTGGATGTTTCCCCTGTCTGGGAACATCTGTATGATGGGTAGAAGATGAATAAAACTTTCTCCCCTTAAGGGAACAAAGTTTGTTAGGAGATCTCCTACAAACTGGGATAGAGGAAGGCGTAGACAAGCCCCTGAAAGCAATAGTGTCAGTAGTTAACTGAGCAGCTTGGAGTAAAGCCTCCTTGTTAAAGAGATTCTCTCCAGTACAAGGAGTATTTCCCAGTCTATCTTGTACCCATTTGTCCAAGTCTGAAGCTTGGAGCCAGGCTCTACGTCGTGCCCCTATGGCTATAGCAGACGTTCTGCTAACAGACTCAAAAGAGTCCAGAGAAGCATGAGTAAGGAACATACAAATATTTTGAGCATGATTGACTAGTATAGAAAAATCTTCTCTTTTAGGTTCTTGAAGAAAAGGGGTCAAAAGTAGTAAATTCTTTGTGACCTCCTCAAGAGATAATCCCATATAGAAAATATATGAGAGAATTTTTGCTGAAAACATGGATGCCTGGAAGGTTTGGCGTCCAAAGGAATCTAAAGTCTTAGCCTCACGACCTGGCGGATAAGAAGAGTGCTTCTTAGTACTCTTAACACGCCTCATTGCTGATTCTACAACAATAGAATGATGAGGGAACTGAGGCTTTTGAAAACCTGGAGAAGGGGGCACCATGTATAGAAGATCAGTTGCCCTAGAAGGTGGGGATACCGTTAAAGGAGCTTCCCACGTTCTAAATAGGAGATCCTGCAAGGTCTGATGCAAAGGAAACATAATGACTTCCTTTGGATTGCAGGGGATCTGCAGAGGTTCTGGATCCCCTGGTGCAGGATGTTGACCAGGTATAGAAATGGCAAGTAACTTTGCCATATCAAGCAGGAATGCTTGAAAAGAAATCTCCCCAGAGGGGAGTCCTCTAGAAAGAGTAAGAACTAGATCTGTTGAAGAACTAGCTCTAGCACCGACCGGTTCATTCAGATTCTCTAGAATAGAAGATCTGCAGGGGTGGATCATCGGATTGTCCTTGAAGGATAGTTGTCGGTACTGCTGGAAGCCGGTACCGCAACCCGTCGGTAGCAAATCGTCCATGCTAGGGATCGATTCCAAACTCGGTATGGAAGGAAGCGAGCCGGCTGAAACGAGCATGGGAGGTACCGACACCGATGTCGATACCGTCGTTGATACCGATACATAAAGATCAGTCTGTGATAGTTCTATCGGTACCGAAGTAACCGAACGTAGCAGACCTTGATCATCGGTAGAATGTCTTCGGTACCATTTGAAGTCGGTACCGAGACGAGTCGGTACCCAGTCATTCAGACTAGAGATCGACTCCAGACTCAGCATCGAAGGAAGCGAGTCTATCGATGCATATCTGGAGGGGACCGACGTGGATACCAGTACCGGTACCGGGATCGATACCGATACTGGAAGATCGGTCAGCAGTCGGCCCCGAAGGAACTGAGCGCGCTAGACTGCGATCTTTGGTGAGGAATGTTTCATCCAACACCATTGCCGATGCCGGGGTATTGGTACCGCCCCAAGCGGATGCCGCCACTGAGCATGGCTCAGGTATGTTCGTAGAGGTGAGAACCCCAGAAACAACCTGAAACCCCATAAATGGCTTGGAGGCAGAAGACTCCCACCAGGGTTTTAATGCCAAGGTGTTTTCGAGGGCAACGCCGGAGGCATCTCTATGCTGAGCATGAGATCTACCACTCGAGGCCTGGCTAGTCTTAACAGACTGTTTTTGGGTTACCTGATCCTGTGAAGCAGCAGCGTTGGCTGGTACCGTGAAGTTTAATGGGGACCGCGTATCGAGACATGCTCGATGCTGAAGACTTCTTCTGGATATACCGCTGCAGAAGGAACACTCCAACGGATGGTGGTCAGGACCCAAACAGGGTAGACACCAATTATGAGCGTCTACAATTAATTTGGTACCGCCACAGTTTAAACATTTCTTAGGGTTAGTGGCTGGTATTTCCATGAAGGAGAGTGAGTAGGCCTAGCAGGCCGAAAAACCGTCAGGCACTAACAGGGATAAAATATTCCTCAGAAAGGAAATTTTGTAAGAAAAAAAAAGAAAAACACCGGCGGTACCGGTGGCGTCGGGGAAGGCAGACGCGACCACAAGAAAACAAAAAAATAAAAGAAGAATTTTCTGCGGTGACAGGAGTACCATCCTGCCGGCTCCGCGGAAAAACGAAAACTGAGGCGAGGCAGTTGGGAAAGGCGGAAAGGCAGCACGCAGGCGTGGTGGGATGCTCCCAAAAGCGTTCTGATTGGATGCTGGGGAGTGTTCCCGTGCGGACTCCGTCGGTACCGATGTACCCATATGTGAAGACTCATTCCTTCTTGTTCCTGGAGATAGGTTCTTACTCTGATAGGCAAAAGAAATACAATGTGCAATCCAGTTGGACAATGTTCTCTTGGAGACTGGAAGTCCCAGATGAGAAGGATCAAAAGCAACAAAGAGTTGGGAGGACTTTCTATGTTGCTGTGTCCTCTGTAAGTAAAAGGCAAGTGCTCTTTTGCAGTCCAAAGTATGAGGATTGCTTTCTGCATTTGAAGCATGAGGCCTTGGAAAAAATACAGGCAGGTAAACCGCCTGGTTTAAATGAAAAGGTGAGACCACCTTTGGCATAAAGTGTGGATGAGTCCTAAGGACTACTTTATCATGATGGAACCTCGTGTAAGGAGGATCAGCAACTAATGCTTGCAATTCACTGATGCAACGTGCTGATGTGATTGCAATGAGAAAGATAACTTTCCAGGAAAGGAATTTCAAGGAGGTAGTAGCTAAAGGTTCAAAAGGCGGCTTCATGAGCTGCCCAAGAACCAGATTCAGGTCCCACGCCACTGGAGGTGGCCTAATGGGAGGCTTAGTTAGAAGGCAGCCCCTCATAAATCTTGCTATGAGAGGATGAGAGGAAATAGGTTGTCCATTTAAAGGCTTTAAAGAAGCTGAAATAGCACTTAAAAGGACTCTTACTGAGTTAGTCTTAAGTTCTGCATTAGATAAATGCAGGAGATACTCCAGTAATGATTCCAGAGGTATCGCAGAGGGGTGAAGACCCTTTTGTGAACACCATATGGAAAACCTTTTCCACTTGAAAGCATAAGAGCATCTTGTGGAAGGTTTCCTGGAAACACAAAGGACATCCCTTACTTGCTGAGAAAGGTTAAGACCATTAAGGTCTAGGCTCTCAGCAACCAGGCCCTGAGATGCAGAGTGCGCGGATTAGGATGCCACAACATCCCATCCTCCTGAGACAGGAGATCTGGAGCAGATCCTAACTCCAGAGAGGGAGCTTGAGAGAGATGTAGGAGCAGAGGGTACCACACCTGCCGTGGCCAATGTGGAGCTACGAGAATCATGTGGCCTTTGTCTCTCTGAAGCTTGAATAGGGTCTTGGGAATTAGGGGAATGGGTGGAAAGGCATATAGGAAGTCCTGACCCAAATGGAGGAGGAAAGCATCCCTGGCCTGAGAACCCTGAGCCGGAATTCTGGAACAGAACCGGGGAAGTTTGGCATTCAACGGACTTGCAAAGAGGTCTATGTCCGGAGTTCCCAAAATTTGAAAAGTTTTTGCTACCTGGTCTGCATGGCGAGACCATTCGTGTGGAAGCAGAACTCGACTGAGTCTGTCTGCCCAAGAGTTTTGAATGCCTGCTCTCTGGCGAGGGCCCATAGTTGCAAAGCTTTGTTGCATAGCGACAGAGAGCCTGTTCCGCCCTGCTTGTTCAGATAGAACATAGCTACCTGATTGTCCGTCTGAATTAGGACTGCCTTGTAGCTGAGCTGGGTATGGAAGACTCGAAGAGCAAGGAAGAGTGCTCTGAGTTCCAGGAGATTGATGTGTAAGTGGGTCTCCTGTGGAGTCCAGGTGCCTTGGGTAGAGAGATCTTGCAAACGAGCTCCCCAACCCACTTGTGAGGCATCTGTTGTTAGAGTGACCTGGGGTAGGGGTTGCTGGAAAGGGGACCCCACCAACAGGTTTTGGGTTGACTGCCACCATTGTAGAGACAGAATAAGGTGACTTGTGTTTGCTATTTTGTCTGATAGGCAGCCTGATGCCCGAGTCCACTGAGTGGATAGAGTCCATTGGGCTGCTCTCATATGGAGGCGAGCATAGGGAACCACGTGCACGGTAGATGCCATGTGGCCTAGTAGTTGTAACATTTCCTGAGCAGTGAGATGAGTCTAACACTGCCTGGGAGGCTAACTGCACAATGCGAAGGCAGCGGGTCTGTGAAAGATAGGCCCTTGCTTTTCTGGTGTCCAGCAAAGCTCCTATAAACGCTAGAGATTAAGTGGGAGTTAGGCTGGATTTTGGGATGTTTATGACCAGGCCCAAATATTGGGGCTCGAATGAGCCAGTCGTCTAAGTAGGGGGAAGACTAATATACTTAGAGTGCGAAGAAATGCTGCCACTACAGCCATGCATTTCGTAAATACCCTTGGTGCTGAGGCCAGGCCAAAAGGAAGCACCCTGTATTGGTAGTGCTTTCCTTGAAAGAGGAAGCGAAGGAATCTTCGGTGAGTTGGATGGATGAGAACATGAGTGTATGCATCCTTGAGATCTAGAGAACAAAGCCAATCCTGACTATGAAGGTATGGCAGCAGAGTTCCCAGAGAAATCATCTTGAATTTCTCTTTGAACAGGAATTTCTTCAGTTCTCTGAGGTCTAAAATGGGTCTGTGTCCCCCTGTTTTCTTTGGAATAAGGAAATAAGGGGAGTAAAACCCCGTACCCTGTTGGGAAATGGGTATGTCTTCTATTGCCCCCTGGGCAAGAAGTAAATTGACCTCTTGACTCTACTGAGTGTTGAGAGAAGCTTGAGAATTGAACTGTCTTACCACTGTAGGAGGGGGCATGTTGAAGAAATGAAGCTTGTACCCCTCTCTTACAATGGAAAGAGTCCATTCTTCTGCTGTTATTTGCCCCCATCTTGGGGCAAAATGACACAACCTTCCTGGGATGGTGGAAGGCTCTGGCCCGTTCAGGGCCAGGAAGGCCAAGTTCTCTAGATGAGCGTCAAAGCCCCTGTGGAGGCTGAGTCTGTTGGGCCGGTTGAGGCTTAACAGTCTTTGATTTCCTTTGCTTTGGGGGCTGCTGTCCCTTTCGGGCGGACTGACCTGCAGAATGCACCTGCTGGGTATAGGAGGGATAAAACCTCTTCTTTTTAGAGAAGAATGGTTTCTTGCAGGATTTCCTCCTTGCAGGATCAGTTGTAGCTTTGGATAGTCTATCCAAAGTGGTGTTATCAGCATCCAGCTCATTAGCTTTCTCTTGCCAATTTTTGCCAAAGAGATTTTCGCCTGTACAAGGGATATTGCCCAGCTTGTCCTGTACCCAGAGTTCTAAGTCAGATGCCTGGAGCCAGGCAATTCTGCAAGCCCCTATGGCAATGGCAGAGGTTCTGCTGATGCACTCAAAGCAGTCAAAAGCTGCCCGATTAACAAACTTGGAAACATCCTGGGCATGTTTGACAAGTGTAAGGTAATCCTGCCTTTTATCATCAGGAAGGAGAGGGCTCATAAGCTCTAGATCTCCTGTGACCTCCTTAAGGAACATTCCCATATATAAGATGTAGGAACTAATCCTGGCAGGAAGCATAGAGGCCTGGAATGTTCGACGCCCAAAGGCATCAAGAGTCCTACATTCATGTCCTGGAGGATTAGATGCATGTCTTTTTGCACTCTTGATCCTTCTCATAGCTGTCTCTACCACTATGGAGTGGTGTGGCAACTGAGTCTTTTGAAATCCAGGACAAGGAGGCACTCGATACATGGTATCCAGCCTATGGGAATGAGGAGAGGTGGTAAGAGGTGTTTCCCACATTCTTAACATGAGATCATGCAAGATCTCATGAATAGGCAAAGTAGCCGCTCCTTTGGGAGCTTTAGGATATTGTAAAATCTCCAACTCCTTTGCCCTGGGCTCTGTTTCAGGAGCCACTGTGACGAAAAGACCTCTAGCCACCTCCCTGATGAAATCCTGAAAAGATATATCCTTTGGAAGAGACATCCTATGTTTAGGAGAAGGCGGCTTCTCAGAGAGAAGTACTCCGGCATCGACAGAACTGTCAGAATCCTCAGAGTCATCGGAGGATTCAAAATATCTTCTGTCTGGGTGCTCCTGTAAAGCACGATACCGGTACTGATAAAGGCGGTACCGGAGGGATCCGGTACCGGCTGGTCGATACCAGAGGAAATTGCATGACTCGGTGTTGGAAGCACACTTGACGATGTCGATGCTGTCAGCACCGGTACCGATGTCGGTGCCGGAACCGGTGTCGATACCGGTTGAACTGTCTGAAGCGGTCCCGAAGGCACCGATGCCGCAAGGAGAGCCGCCAGACTGCGCTCAATAGCCAGGAATCTCTGGTCAAGTGACACTGCCGATGCCTGGGTGTCGGTACCAGACGAAGCGGCCGGTACCCCAGAGCATAGCACCAGTAGTTCTGCCGAGGTTGAGGCCTCGAGAACATCCTGGAGCCCCGATAGTGCTTTGGAAGCTGAAGCCTCCCGCCCGGGCAATTTTACTGGTATAAGTTCCTCAAGGGCAACGCTAGAGGCATCTCGATACTTGGAAGGAGATCTACCCTTTGAGGACCGGCCAGATTTATGTTTGTTTACCTGAGATCCATGGGAGGAAGACGAAGCCCTGGAAGATGTCGATGCCACGGATGCTGCATCGGAGGGAAAAAGGGTGCTAAGCTTAGCAGCTCAGTTCTGCCGACCCCTCTTCGACATCATCCCACAGGCAACACACTCCGAGATGGAGTGGTCAGGACCTAAACATTTAAGGCACCACTCGTGAGTGTCGGTGACGGAGATGGTACCGCCACACTTTGAACACTTTTTGAAACCTGAAGCGGGTTTTTCCATGTTGAGGAAAAATTTAGGCCTAGTGCCCAAAAATGGCGCGTGGCGTCCGAGAGGAAAAAGGCTGGAAAATCCAGAGAAAAGATTAGAATTTTTTTTTTTTTAAGAAAGAACCAGCTGTACCAGTATAGCGTAGAGGAAGGCAGACACTACCACAAAAAAGAATGAAAAAACACTGGATAATTTCTGCGGTGACAGGAAAACGACCTGCTGGCTCCGCGGAAAATGAAGAACTGGAGAGAGGCAGTTGGGAAAGGCGGGAAGGCAGCACGCAGGCGCTGTGGGATGCTCCCAAAACCTTTCTAATTGGACGCTGGGGAGCGTTCCCGCGCAGGCTCCGTCGGTATCGACGATACCCATATGTGAAGACTACATTCCTGCTTGTTCCTGGAGATTACATCTGTCTTTATGCATTTAAGTATACAATTACCTTCCCAGATGCTTTGTCATACTGACTTCCTTCTTCCTGTTTGGTACCTGGTCGTTATTCACCTCCAATATGTTTGAGTCTTGGGATTTAGTATTCTAAAAGTATGATTTCAAACTTTTCAACTAATGTAGTTTTTGAACCCTTGACTATTTTTCCATTTTTTTTTTTTAAATCTCTTCTATGTCAAATGTTCCTATGTCTGCGAACAGGCGCACTTTTCCTCATTAGCTTTTCCATGTCACTCATAAAACTGACATAAGGGGGAGAAAGTGACTGTCGTCACGAACGAATGACTGATTGTGGAACTCCGTGTGCAGTGCCCAAGAAAGTGGAATAAAATGTGGCCATCCATCCTTAGCGTGCAGCCAGAGTGGGGAGAACCGATCCTGGTAAGCTCTGGATTCAGGAAAATGACAGCAACGAGATGCAAAACCGTGGATCTAAAATAATATGCCTGGAGGAGACTGAGCTATTTCTTCTGGCAGTACCTGCTGTTCTGAAGCCTCGTCGTTTGGAGAGCAACATTGGCAGGGGTTGGCTTGTACAGGCAGTGGAATCAGCAGTCCCCTGTCTTCCTCCAGTGATATCAGTGCTAGAGGCCCTCCGGAGGTATATCAGCTGGCCCAGCAATCCTTGGGCCATGGCCCAAAGGGGCAGGTCACACCCCTTGGGTGCCCCTTTGGTGACCCAATAGTGACTCACGAAGGGAGTGATGAAGAATCAAGACTGTAGAACAGCGTCAGATACTTGTGTTTAAATGGTTGCAGTATTGTTTTGTTATCCTTGTTTTAGATGGTTAAAGGGAAGATTAAACCTGCTCCTAAGGCGCCACTCTCTGCTGCGAGTGCAGTTAAGATGGTTGGCCCACTGGATAAACATTTTACTCTGCTCACAGACCAACCTATGTTGCCTGAAAGGGCGTATGAGTTCAGCAGAGCAGATCTCCCCCAATCGATCCATCACCCTCAGTTATCATCTACTGGTTTGTCTGAGGGATCTTTGGAGCAGACTGCCTTCTTTTGTGCCGGATCCTTTGTCTAAAGCGGTAATGTTATCTGAGGTTTCTGATGCTCCAAGAGCGCTTGTAGAAGAGGTTACCTTAAAAGATGTTTGGACTGCCATCTCCAAGATAAACTCGAAATTGTCTAGTTCTGTGGGGTCTTTATTTTCACAGGATTTGGTTAAGAAGTTTCAGGAAGTGGATACCAGGTTAGCTGGGGTGGATGGCGCTATTTTAAAAATGGGCAGTCAGCTGCAGGTTATGCAACAGACTAATACTTCTGCAATTAAAGATTCTGTAGCCATTCACTATAAGTTGGAATATCTGGAGAATTTCTCCAGAGCCAATAATCTTCGCTTCTTGAATTTTCCTATTACACATCTGCTTTCTGCAGAGATTCTTTTGGCTAAGTATTTTAAAGAGGTATTGCAGATTACAGAAGTTATTTCTCTTTCAAAATGTTTTTATCTGCCTTCTAGACAGCGTGTGTACGGCCTAAGCTAGGAGAAGGTTTAGATGTCTCCAAATATTAGTCAAGATTTGACTAACTGAAAAGATGCGGCAAGAAAATGTAGATAACTGTACCCAAGGGGGCTCTCTTTTACTGTGAATGGTGTGATCACCAAAATGCAGACAGCAGAGGAGCTGTGCAAGGCTTTACAGGCTGTGGGAGTCAAAGACTTACTGGACATTAAGACAGGACAAGTGAGGGAGCAGGAGGGGTAGGGGGGGGGGCTAAATCTAAAATGGACTAAGATGGACTGGGGAGATAAACAATGAAGATGGTGCAATTTGGAGTGACCATCTGAAGGACTGATTTGGGTTAAAGGCAGGGGTCTGATTTGAGACTGATGGATTGCTGCATAGTGTGGATGGGAGGAGTGATTGGCTGTGTGTGCATAGATATTGCTAAGGTGAATGGATGACGTGAGGGGGTGAAAAATGGTCTGAATGGAAGGGGTGCACAGGGATGGTGTTCATGTGGGGATGAGGGGGTTCAACAAATTGGATTGGATGGGGTTGGTGTGGGGGAGGATGGGTGTGGGGAGGCAGACAGGGCGGTAAGATCACTACTTAATGGATGAAAGCGCAGTGGAAGTGGGGGAAGGGGTGGGGAGGGGAGGAGAGCTCAGTGGAAGCGGGGGAAGGGGTGGTGAGGGGAGGAGAGCTCAGCGGAAGTGGGGGAAGGGGTGTGGAGGGGAGGAGAGCATAGTGGAAATGGGGGAGAGGATTATAGCAAGGTTCTCTGGGGAAGAGGGAGAGCGTGTGGGTCTTGTGCAGATTGGGGGGGGGGGGGGTAACCCAGCTCGGGGGGAGAGGGGTGGTCTCCATGAATGTTAAGGGGCTTAATTCCTGGCGAAAGAGGAAGAGCCTGGCACGGGAGGGACAAAGGACAGGGGCGTACATTTTGCTTCTTCAAGAAACACATTTGAGGCTTGGTCAAGAGGGGTGGCTGTGGTCTTTGGACTATCCTCAACTGTGTTTGGCAGCAAATAAGGAATGTCCACGGCAAGAGGGGTGGGGATATTGTTCTCTAAAAACTTGGTGGTGGAGGAAAGTGGGGTTCAAAAGGATGGGGAGGGACAGTGGTTGCTGTGGAAAGGGAAGATAAATGGGGTTCAGGTGGTAGTGATGAGTATATACGCCAACCAATGAAGGGCAGGGTGAGTTTTGTGAGCAGGAGGATGGAGGAGGTGCTGGTTATTATTGGGGGTGGGGGGGGCGGATTTTAATTATTTTAATTTGACATTGCAACCCAGATTGGATAACTCAGGGGCTGGAGGGGTGGGAAAAAAGGGACATAGGCTAAAGCTGAAGAAAATGATGACGAAATTGGGATTGGTAGATGTGTGGAGACAAAAACTGGTGAGTAAATGGGACTATACGTACTACTCGCATGTGCATCAGTCCTATAGCAGAATCGATTTTGATGGATGGCATGCTGTTACCCAGATGCTGGAAGTTGAGAATGGACAAACTGTATGGTCAGATCATGCCCCAGTACTGGTGAGGTTTGACCTCTGGGGGAAGGAGGATGGGTTGCGCTTTTGGTGTCTTAAAGCATTGTTATTGAATGACTGCGAAGGGATGGTGCAATTGAAGGGGGAAATCAAGGAATATTTTGAGATCAATGCTGGGGGGGGACCCAATGTAGGATGGTTTTAAGGCTTTTGTACAGGGGTGGCTCATCTCTCTGGCTGCTAAGAAGAAAAGGTATAGAGGGAATGAGGAAGAAACATTACAAGCAGAACTCAAGAGGGGGGTGAAGAGGGGAGGGAAGAAGAACAGGTCAGAAATGCCCTGAGGGAACTACATATGGAGGAGTGGGTGTACCAACTGCAAAGGCTTCAACAACAATCTTTTGAGCTTCTTAATAAAATGGGGAGATTTTTGGCAAGGAAATTGGAGTAAAGAGTCCAGCAGCAGATTTTGAAAATCTGGAATGAAAGGAAAGTAGGGAGTTGGAATTCGAAACCTACAAGATTCAGGTGTTTCAAGGGTTTTACCGGAGGCTGTATATCTCAGAAGTGGAGAGAGGAGAAGAGAAGGCTGTGCGATATTTGAGGGGGATTCTGCTGGGCCAGTTATCTGAGATAGACCGGCAGACCCTGGATAGGGAAATTACTATGGGGGAGGTCTTGGCGGCCATGGGAGGGGGGGGGGGGCTTGAAGGAAGAGAAGGCCCCAGGGTTGGACGGTTTAACAGCTAAATTTTATAAAACCTTCAAATTGAAGGAAGTGGATTTTTTGTCCACATATTTAAAAGGATAGTAATGGGGAAGGAGCTGCCGAGCACTATGTCAGTGGCTGAGATAAAAGTGTAGTCCAAACCTGGGAAGGACTCATCAGTCTGTGGCTCTTATAGGCTAATTTCTCTGATCAATTTAGATACTAAGATTTTGGCGAAGGTGTTGGTGTCAAGACTGCAGGTTTACCTTGCTATGGCTGATCAAAGATGATCAGACAGGATTTCTTCCTGGGCGTCAAGATAGCGACAATGTCAGGGAAATCTTGAATTTGATTTGGGAGGCATGGCAAGCACAGGATATCTCCGTGATTATAGTGGTGGATGCCGAAAAGGCATGTGACCATGTGGAATGGTCCTTAATGTTTGCGGTGTTGCAAAGGATGGGGTATCGGTTTATTGGTTGGCTCAAAGCAATCTATGCTCATCCTAAAGTGTGAATCTGGATTAATGGGCACTATTTGGAGGAATTTACTTTGGGGAGGGGCACAAGGCAGGGCTGCTCACAGTCTTCTTTGCTTTTTGCCATGGTGATTGAGTCCTTGGCAGATGTGGTGAGGAGCTCGCCCGACACTGGGGGGATTGGGTGGGGGGGGGGGGAAGGAATATAAACTTGCACTATTATGCAGATGATGTCCTTTTTATGGTGGGGCAGTTGCAGCCGACACTCTCTAATTTGCTGAAAATGATTGACCTATATAGTAGAGTTTCACAGTATAAAATGAATCTAGGAAAGACTGAGCTAAAATCTGTGCTGGATCCGCAGTTGGCAGAGAGGTTACAGGAGGCTTTCCCCTTTAAATGAGGGAAAGGGTCAATTAAGTATCTGGGAGTTCAGATTAAAAGGGGAGGTTATATCAGCAGAATTATGTACCACTACTAGCGGCGATAAAACAGGACTTTGAGGGGTGGGATAAACCTACAGTGTCATGGGTGGACCGCAGTAGGGTTAAGATGAAAGTTTTGTCAATTATTTCTTTTTATATCCTTACCCATTGTGGTGTTGGAGGTGGTCCTGAAGCAATTCCAGAGGCAAATATTTTCCTTTATCTGGCTGCAGCACCCACCCAGGGCAAGCAGGAAGGTTATGATTAGGGGAAGGGATGAAAGGGGCATGGGGTGCCTGATTTCTTAATGTATTATAGGACAGCCCAGCTGAGAGCGACTTCTGAGTGGAAGAAGGGGAAGGAGGGGCAACAATGGGTGCAATTGGAAAGGGTGGCAGTTAATATGGGTCAGAAGGGGTGGGAGGGGAGGAAAGCGATGTGTCCATCCTTTTGTTAGGAATACCTGCGTGATTTGGAGTAAAGTAGGGAGGTGGTTGGTTGGAGGGGGGGGGGCTTTCGAATGCAGAGTATTAGGGTGATAAAAGGCTTTCGGCCAGAGGAGGAGTTGAGCTTTTCAGCAGTGGGAGGAGAAGGGGTTGATTTACTGGAGATTTAAGACAAAGATGCAGGTAAAGACCAACAGCTTTAAACTCTCTAATAATTCCGAAGGCCTTAACAAAATGCAACCTGACAACGGCAAACAGGGCTTTCAAATTTTGCGCCCCAAGATGCTGGAATGCCCTACCATCTGACATTCGTGCTATCGGTGACTTAGCCCAGTTCAGGAAGGCACTCAAATATCATCTGTTCCTAAAGTACTACCCAGTCAGCAATGAAGCCTAGATAACCCCACCAAAGAAAATTACTACATGATACTTCTAGAGTTTTGTCATAACGCCTATTTGTAGATACTTTATGTAAATAGTTCACCCACGTTATCCAAGTTTGTACACCTGTTCTCTGTAAAACCGAACAGCCTGTTGTTCTGGTCTTTTTGTTTAATGTAAACCGCGCTGATGTTGAATAGTGCGGTATATAAGAAATTATAATAAATAAATAAATAAAAAAAAAGCTAGGGAGAGTTACAAGAGGAGTTTGGATTAGTAATCTGTGAATTTTCATTAAAATCATCTGAAATACCTGAAGATTGGAGGATCGCCAACGTAACGCCAATTTTTAAAAAGGGTTCCAGAGGTGATCCGGGAAACTACAGACCGGTGAGCCTGACATCAGTACCAGGAAAAATGGTAGAAACCATCATAAAGAACAAAATTACTCAGCATGTAGATAGTCATAGCCTAATGGGAGACAGCCAACATGGCTTTAGACAAGGAAGATCTTGTCTTAATAATCTGTTATGTTTTTTTGAAAGTGCGAACAAACAGGTGGACAAAGGTGAGTCGGTTGATATAGTGTATCTGGACTTTCAGAAAGCCTTTGACAAGGTCCCTCATCAGAGACTTTTGGCAAAACTAAAGAGTCATGGGATAGGAGACAGTGTACTATTGTGGATCAGGAACTGGTTATAAGATAGAAAGCAGAGGGAAGGGCTAAATGGCCAATTTTCCCAATGGAGAAAGGTGAATAGTGGTGTACTCCAGGGATCTGTGCTGGGTCTGCTGCTTTTTGACATATTCATAAATGACCTGGAAAAAGGAATAACGAGTGAGGTTATCAGATTTGGAGATGACACAAAACTATTTAAAGTTGTTAAAACCCAAGAGGATTGTGGAAAACTGCAAGAGGATCTTGATAAATTGGAAGACTGGGCATCAAAATGGCAGATAAAATTTAATGTGGACAAGTACAAAGTTATGCATCTAGGGAAGAACCACCCAAACTATGGTTACACGATGCAAGGTTCCACATTAGGAACCACCACCCAGGAAATAGATTTAGGCGTCATTGTGGATAACATGTTAAAACCCTTGGCCCAGTGTGCAGTGGCGGCCAAGAGAGCAAATAGAATGCTAGGTATCATAAGGAAAGGAATGGAAAATTAAACAAAAGATATTGTAATGCCTCTATATCGTTCCTTGGTGAGAACGCACCTTGAATATTGTGTGCAATTCTGGTCGCCGTATCTTAAAAAGGATATAGTGTTATTAGAAAAGGTTCAGAGAAGAGCCACCAAAATGGTGAAGGGGATGGAAGACTCCTATGAAGAAAGGCTAAAAAGGTTAGGGCTCTTTATTTATTTAACATCTCTTCTATACCGCGCTATTAAAATCAGCGCGGTGTACATCGAACAAAATATACTGCAATGCATACAGGTAACATTGAGTTTACAGAGAACAAGGGAATATATAACATGGAATAACAGGGATAACTATGTACAGTCAACATTATACTATATATATGCTTTTACTATATACTATATTTAAACTCATGTGGATAT
This sequence comes from Ichthyophis bannanicus, assembly GCA_033557465.1. Lineage (NCBI taxonomy): Eukaryota > Metazoa > Chordata > Amphibia > Gymnophiona > Ichthyophiidae > Ichthyophis > Ichthyophis bannanicus. The sequence goes on along the minus strand of CM066031.1, from coordinate 1,120,861,373 downwards.
TGTACGTGTATTCATGTAGGTGGATGGGTCAACAGTAGTAATGTGAACTATCGTGAAGTCTAACCATTTTCTGGTTGTATTAAGTTGCTAAGGTGTTTGGTGTAAGTGGGAGGCCTGTTGGTTGTGTGAGTGTCCATGATCACTTCTGGGTAGTATTTTGTGAATAAGTGATGCTTCACGGCTTTTCGGAATTGTAATAAGCTTTTGATGCCGCGGATTTCATGGGGAAGTTTATTCCAATTCATGGGTGCGAATATTGAGAAAGCTCTGTTTGATGTAGCTTTAGTACATGATGTCATCATCTTGGGAACTATTAAGGTGTTCATAGCTGTAGTCCTTCTGTTTCTATTTTCGAGGGTGTTATGGATTAGTTTGCTGATTGGTGTCGGTGGGTAGTTATTCATGGCTTTGAAGGTCAGGACTAGTGACTTATATGAGAGTCTGGCTTGTAGAGGTAGCCAGTGTAGGTCTTTCATGATAGGCGTTATGTGAGCGGATCTTGGTGAGAGGACTCTTGCAGCTGCATTCATAGCCAGACGAAGTGGATTTAAGGTTGATTGAGAGAGCCCGTGGAGGATGATGTTCGCAAAATCTAGATGTGGGAGGACTAGTGCCTGGAAGGTTGATCAGTAATCAGTATAGTCAAGTAGGGGGCGGAGGTGGCGTAGCGTTCTGATCTTATGATATATACTCTTTGTCACATTCTTCACATGCATTGTCATCTCTAGGTGTTGATCTAATGTGATGCCGAGGTATCGGATTGAGGGTTTGGACGTCAGTTCTATGTTGTTGACCAGCAGCGACGAAGGAGGTACAAACTTACGATTCCTTGTAACAAATAGGACATCAGTTTTGCTATGATTTATTCTTAAGTTTTGAGTCAGCAGCCATTCAGCTACTGCTCCGAAACAATTGATTATTGGTGTAAACACTGGTTGGTCAGTTTTGAACGGCATGTATATGAGGATGTCGTCTGCGTATGCCAGGCATTGCACGTTGAAGGATCTGATCAATTCACATATCGGCTGCATATATATATTGAACATTAATGCCGATAGGGAGGATCCTTGTGGTACACCTTGAGACTGTAGGAATGGCTCTGAGGATTCCTGACCTGTTTTAACTTGTTGCCACCTATTGGAAAGGTAGGATCTACACCATTCCAATGCTGTGCTTCGAATCCCCTTCTCTCTCAAACGTTGCAGCAGTATATCGTGGTTCACAGAATCGAAGGCGGCGGAAATGTCTAAAAAGATGAGGACAAATCCTTGTTTGATGCGGTTTATTCCTGTGATCAGGTCATTGAATAGGGTTGTAAGGATTGTGTCGACTCCATGTGCTTCTCTGAATCCATGTTGTGATTTGTCTAGTGGTTTTTCTGTGTCAATATGATGCTGGAGCTGTTGTTGGGCAGCTTTCTCGATGATTTTTGCGAGCTGGGGGATGCTCGAGATTGGCCTAAATGATTTAACTTTGGACGGATCGAGCTTACTGTTTTTTAGTAGGGGCTTGATAGAGCTGTGTTTGAGACTCTGGGGGAATGAGCCTGTTAGAAAGGACTGGTTCAGTATTTTGCACAGGATTTGGCTTAGATCATGTCGCAGATCTTTGATCCAGTTGGCTGGACATGGGTCATTAGGTGCCGTGCTAGGATTGATGGAGGCGACAATTTTCTCAATTTCACTAGTTGATATAGTATCGAAGTTGCAAAATGGAGTTATTTGAGATGCCATAGGTGATGTAGAGGGGTTGTTGGTATTTATGCTCGTGCTGGCCTTAATCATTTTTGATTGCAGGTAGTTTGCGTAGTCCTGTGGCTGCGGCATTGCAGATTGGGCTGAAACTGGCTCTCTTGTTATGGATTTTACTAACTTGAATAGTGCATGAGGTTTGTTGATGGAGCGTTTCAATAGGTTTGTGTGGTAGAGCTTCTTACTCAGTGTTACCTTCTCACGGTGGGTAGTTAAGTGTGAGTTATATGTTTCAAGGGCCTCTGGTGAGTGGGTTCGGCGCCACTGTCTTTCAAGTTTGCGTAAGTGGATGAGAGATGTACGAAAGTCAGTAGAGAACCATGGCGCGTGTTCTCGTTTTCTTATTTTCTTATCCTTGTGCATTGGACATGAGGCGGCTCTGAGGTTCTCGTCCCATTTGGATATCAGGTCATCTAAGTTGAGGGAGGTGTTAGTCAAGAGTGGTTGAAGGTTATCTAGGACCTTGTCACGGTTGAGAGGTTGAAAACGGGTTGCGTGGGTTCCAGGTGAGTTAGAAGATATTTGACTCATGTGAGAGGTATAGGTGGGTATATTGAATCGAATAAGGTTGTGATCAGACCATGGTACTGGTATAACTGACAGTTCAAGGGCTTGGTGTGTTAAGGTATTGAAATGGGGTGCGAAAATGAGGTCTAGTTTACCTCCTTTAGTGTGGGTGGGAGAGTCGACGTATTGTTTGTAACCTAGATCCCCTAGTGCGTCTAGAAATGCTTCTGAGTGGCTGTCATGGAGAGATGGGAGGTTGAAATCACCAACTACCCAATTTGGAGAGCGTGAGGTGGATGTTGCGCACGCGAGTTCGATTATTGTTGGGAGGTCATCCGGTGATGGGGAGGGTGCTCGATAAAGCAGGTTGATTGAGCAGAGTTCATTAGATATAGTGAGGGAGTCGAGGTGGGTTGAGCTGGAGTTGCATAGCTTGAAATTAAGATCTGTTTTGGCGAGGATGAGCGTTCCGCCTCCTTTTTGAGTGGACCTGTGGCATGTGTAGAGGTCAAATCCAGGAGGCAGCATCTGATTTAGGAGGATGTTGTCACAATCAGATAGCCATGATTCCGTGACCATCAGGATGTCGAGATTGTATTGAGGAATCAAGTCCATGGCTGCAGGCCATTTTGATCGTATGGATCTGGCATTTATCAATGCACATTTTAGGAGGCGTTGGCGATGGAGCTTCTCAGTTTGTGTTTTGTTGATGACTTGTAGAGGAATGCTATGTAGATGGGAGTGGGATGTGTGGTTGCGTTTTGCCGTTGTGTAGTGGGGGGATTCATACCATCTCCTTCCAAATGTATGTAGTATTGGTATGTAGCTGGTATCGTGGTTGAGGGTGTTTGTGACGCAGGGGAGCCCAAAGGTAAGGAGGGTAGTGAGTGATAACAGGACCTTATACATTTTAGATTAAATAGCAACAGTGCAATGACTAGCAGCAGTGCAGTGACCAGCAATTACTAGCAACAGTGCAATGACTAATTGTTACTGGCAACAGTAACAATTAGTCATTTAACCTGGAAGAGAGACAGCTGAGGGAAGATATTATAGAAGTCTATAAATTAATGAACGGAGGGGAACGTAGATTGATTGTTTACGTTATCAGAATATAGAAAAACTAGGGGACATGCAATGAAGCTACAGGGTAAACTATTTAAGACTAATAAAAGAAAATATTTTTTCACTCAACGTGTAATCAAACTCTGGAATTTGTTACCGGAGGATGTAGTAAAGGCTGTTAGTGTAGCTGGGTTTAAAAAAGGTTTGGACAAGTTCCTGGAGGAAAGGTCCATAAATCATTATTAAGAAGGGACCCAGGACATCAATGCTTGACTCAGTACAAGCATTGTGGAACCTGTGTCTTTTGGGGAAACATCTAGGTACGTATGACCTAGATTGGCCACTGTTGGAAACAGGATACTGGGCTTGATGGACCTTGGTCTGACCCAGTATGGCATATCTTATGTTCAGATGCGAAGAGGTATTATCTGCAGGTAGCTCATTTTTGCCGTAGCATGGGGGTGGGAGATAGGAACTTGGTCGAGAGGGAGACAGTTTGAAAAGCTATGTAGATAGGGGAAGACAGGGAAGGGGTTTCAGTCGACTTTACTGGATGCTGTCTCAGAGGAGGGAAAAAGCGTAGTTATTCACCTGGAGCAGGTGTTCTCCAGGGACAGCAAGAATCAGTCCTCACATATGGGTGGCATCGGCGCCGACAGAGCTCGCGTGGAGTATTTCCCCAGGTTTCAAAGAAAGCCTTTGGGACATGCTACCATGCATGCGTGGTCCCCTTCCCGCCCAAGTGGCCCCATCTTGTTCAGTCAGATGACATAGCTAGGCAGCAGTAAAAACTAAAACAAGGTAAGGAGGCAACTCCCAGGGGAGGAAGGAGGGTTGTGAGAACTGATTCCTGCTGTCCCTGGAGAACACCTGTTATAGGTGAGTAATTATGCTTTCTCCAGGAACAAGCAAGAAGTCAGTCCTCACATATGGGACTCCCTAGCTACAGGCCTTCGAGGACCAAACCACGACAGCACCAACGGCGACCAAACAGGTAGCTGTGAGTTGCAGAAGCTGAGTCCCCACTGAGAGACTCTGCAAGACCCTAGCGTCCAGCGACACTATCACTCCGGTAGCCTGAACAAAGAAGGGTCAAAGGGCAGGAGTTGCCTACATCCCAAGATTATTACAGAGTACTGCCTGGCCAAAGGCACTGTCCTTGCAGGACTCGCTCTCCAGGCAGTAGTGAGCTGCGAACATATGAACAGAAGACCATGTAGCGGCCTTGCAGATCTCAATCACTAGCACTGAGCAGAGGTTGATCGCTGACGCGGCCATCTCCCTCACGCAATGCACTGTGATCCGGTGCTCAAGGGAGAGGCCAGCTCGCTGATAGGAGCTTTTTGATGGGCCCGAGACTGCTGTAAATAGAAGGACAGGGCCTGTTTGCAAACCTAGTGTATGAAGCACTAGTTTCTCCTTGCCGGCGTGAGGTCACAGGAAGAAGGTAGGGAGGACTACCTCCTGATTGAGGTGGAAAGGAGGCACCACTTTCGGGAGGAATTTGGGGTACGTGCAGAGCACTATCCTGTTCTTGTAGAGCCTTGTATATGGTGGATCTGCCACCAGAGCCCGGAGTTCACCCAGTGTGTGACAGGTGCAGTGGATACTACAGTACTAGTTGCACCTGGCAGGAGAAGGGATTCTCCTTTTCTTCACACCAGTTGGAGAACCTTCTCCACTTAAAGGCATAAGCCCATCTGGTGGAGAGTTTTCAGAGGGCCAGTAGGATCTCCTTGACTTCTCCTGGAAGATTGAAAGGGGCCAATGCAGAAGCATATTGTTGCATACTGCAAAGAGGGGGGGTTAAGCTCCTGGCAGAGGGAGTACGAACCTGTGCCCTCCCGGCTTGCTGATATAAAACATGGCGAGCTGGTTGTCTGTCTGGATCAGTACAGGCCAGTGCCATAGGCAGTGACGAAACGCTCGTTGGACCTAGAAGATTACCCTGAGATCCAGGAGACTCATCTATAGAAGCGACGACTTCTGAGACCAGCTGCCCTGTGTGCGGCAGTCTCCACAATATGCCCCTCAACCCAGGAGGGAGGCACCTGTGGTCAGGGTCCCTCTGCGGCGTGGGTACCTGGAAGGGCATTTCTGCCTGGAGGTGGCACAGGTTTTGCCAACAGTTGAGGTACTTCACCAGTTGGCGGGTAACCCTGACCCTGTCCCGTAGCCTGCCTGTGGCCTGAGTCCACTGCGAGCGTAGGCACCACTGGGCTGTCCGCATGTGTAAGTGGGCTGAAGGCGTGACGTGGACCGTCTAGGCCATATGGCCCAGTAGGCGGAGACGATGAGACGTCACTGACCGATGGTGTTGTACCTCTCCTGCCAGTTGCCTGAGGCGCTCTGCCCTCTCTGTAACGTGTCCAACTGGGCACCTTTGAACGCCAGACATTGGGTTGGAAAGAGATGGGATTTGGAGTAGTTGATGACAAACTCCAGGTGATGCCAACAGAAGGCTTGCATGTTCTGCAGCCTGACTGACCTGAAGCCATACTGCCCGATGAGCCAGTCATCCAGGAAGGGAAAGGGGAAGACTAAAGCCCCTTGTAGGCGCAGATAGACGGCTACCACCACCAGGCATTTGGTAAAAACCCTCGACAAGGAGGCCAGGCCAAAGGGTAGCATCTTGTTGTACTGGCAGTGCCCTCCTCCCACCATAAACCGTAGGTACTGCCTCTGGGAGGGATGGACCAGGATGTGTGTGTACGCATCCTTTAGGTCCAAGGAGCACAGCCAATCTCCCTGGTGGAGGAAAGGCAGCAGAGTTCCAAGGGAGAGAATCTTGAACTTTGTCCTCACCAGAAACTTGTTTAATTTTCTCAGGTCTAATATGGGCCTGAAGCCCCCAGTTCTCTTTGGGACAAGGAAGTATCTGGAGTAGAAGCCTTTTCCCCATAGATGTTTGGGTACAGGCTCTACTGCATTGTCCCTGAGCAGACCTGAGAATTCTGAGAGCAGAAGGATATGGTGAAGGAGAGGTTGCACTGGCTCTCCTGGAAAGAACCTGGGGATACCTGCTTTAGGTGGAGGAGGTATCCCTCCCTTACCACCTGCAGTACCCACTGGTCCGAGGTGACACTGGCCTACCTGTGGGTGAAGAGTGCCAGGCGGCCCCCTGTGGGCTGGTGAAGGTCTCCCAGGGGAGGGGAGGCCCTGCCCCGGAAGTCAACAGTTCTCCCCGGAACGGGTAGGAGCTGGAGCCTGGGCTTCTGTACCTTTGGCTTCTGGACACTATGGTTTTGCCTTTTAGGGTGAGTACCCTGCTGCTGGCCCGAGAAGAGCTGGTAGTGGTGACTCTTAAGAAAGGGCCCCTCTTTTGCATCAGGAACAGAGGTATTTTCCCCAACAGTTTCTTACAAGGGGGAAGGATGAGGCTTTTATTGGAGAGCCTTTTTTTTTTTTTTGAAACTCTGTTTATTAATGCACAACCGACACTTGTGCAACACAATTCGAGCACATACATAGAGAACCCCAGGCATGGCTGTCTCTGATCCACTGCCTCGGGATTCAAAAAGCACGTCTAACAGTGAAGGTAACTCCCCCCTCCCATCCCCCTATCCCTCCTAGCAGCCTCTCCTCCCCTCTATTTACAAACCTTAGGAATACACTGACAAGGACTACCCACCAACTGACCCCATGCCCATACAAACCCCCTCCTACTCTTCCCATTGTCTGCCTGCTCCCTTCCTACCCTATCTATAATAATGCACTGCAAACCTGCGGTTGTAGCCGCTGAATATAATGCTTCCAAATCAGTAAAAAGGAGGCCCACCGCTGGACACTACCTCTAGCTCCCCTCCGTTCCAACAGCATCAACTAATGGAAACTGTTTTGCCACTCCCAAAAGGTAGGGGCCACCAGTTCCCTCCATTTCTGTAGTAGGGGACCCTTACCCACCAGACAAGCCTTCCCCACCAAAATCCACTCCCATCTCCCCTTTGGGTGGAGTGGTCGAAGCTGGTCCAAAACAACCAAGGACCCCAGTCCAATGGACCTGTTGGCTTAGAAGACTACTCATATAATTACCAATCCACATCCAATAGGCACAAACGTTCAGACACCTCCACCACATGTGACCCAGATCCGCCAATGAACAAAGACACTTCGGGCAGCCCCCATCCGACGTAAGATGACTACGCATAGCACGCCTTGGGGAGAAATTTGCCCTAATAATGCATTTAAACTGTATCTCTCGCTATTTAGCCCCATCGACTAATCCTGGTATCTGGCCTAGGGCTCTACCTATCGACCCTGGGGTCACCGCCAAATTCAGCCCTCTCGCCCATTGTGCCTCTTCATTCGAGTAATCCGGTGGAGCTACATAAGCATCCAACCTCCTTTTAAAGTCTGCAATCTTGGGCGGGGAGTCATCCCCCAAGGCAAAAAACACTAAGATCTTCCCAGAGCACTCCCCTCCAATGCAGCCGGTGGCAACGATTTCACGTAGTGGGATAGCTGAGCATACACAAAGTAATATCGAGAAGGCAGCTCATATTCCCTACAAAGAACGGCAAAAGACTCACACCCCCCTTCCTGGTCCACCACATGTCCCACATTGCGCATGCCCATCTCCTCCCACTTCTGAAAAATCGCTGTATCTGTTCCAGGGGGGAACCAAGCATTTCCCTGCAGGGGCAGCCAGCGCGAGACCTCTGGACTCCCCCCCCCCCCAGTGTCCGCTCAGCTTCTGCCAGGCACACCGCGCCGGCATCACCAACGTGCTACCAATCACTCGTCGTGGCAAAATTGTTGCCAGTAAAGTTTGGGGAGCTCCCAACGCCTCTTTCACCTCCCTAGGGGTATACACATCAGTATTCCCCAACCAATCTTCAATATGTCGAGCTTGGCAGGCCAAAACATACGCCCCCAGGTCTGGAACTCCTATCCCCCCATGTTTCCATCCTCTCCGCAGACGATTCAACGGGATACGGGCTCGTGCCCTTTTCCACAGGTAACCCCCGAATCTCCCGCTCTATACAAGTTAAATCTTGCCATGTCACCCATTACCGGGAGAGTCTGCAGCCAATATAGAACTTGTGGTAGAATCACCATCCCCAACGCCGCTGCCCTGCCCAACAAAAACAGCGGAAGGGGAGCCCATGCCTGCAGCTGTGTCCGGGTCTTGAGGACCCGCTCAAAGTTTTTTTTATACAATTCTTTCGGCTCTCTTGTCAGGAGGATACCCAAATACACAAATGAGTCATGCGCCCATTTAAGCGGGAAGGGCCCTTCCCATTTCCCCTGGAGCGTACCAACTACATCCAAGGCCTCCGACTTCTCCGTATTTATACGGAGTCCTGCAAATCTTCCAAATTTCTCAAATTCTTCTAACAAGCAAGGCAGTGACCGCTGTGGAAGCGTCAGATGCACCAGCATATCATCCGCGAAGGCAGCCATCTTGAACCCATGACGCATGATTTGCACTCCACAAATGTACTTGGGACGCCTCAATCCTCCCACCAAAAGATCCAAGAATAACACAAACAAGGGAGAAAGCAGGCATCTTTGCTGTGTACTTCTTTCTAAGCAGAATTCATCAGACAATACACCACTGCACAGTACTCCCGCTGTTGGTTGCGCATAGAGTAGATTCACCATGCTACAAAACAACCCTCCTATCCCATAGCATGGTGAGAGCAGTTTCAGATAGTCCCAGTTCACTTGGTCAAATGTCTTCTCTGCATCAAAGCTAATCAGAAGTGACTGCTGCTTGGTCTCCCGCACCCACTCCAAAGATGCCAAAATTTTTCAAATATTCCGCACCGCATATCTACCTTTGACAAAACCCACTTGCGAGTCATGAACCAAATCTCCCAAAAACTGGGCCAACCGATCAGCCAGTATCTTAGCCAGCATCTTCAAATCAAAATTAAGCAGAAATATGGGCCTATACGACGCAACCTGCGTGTAATCCTTGCCTGGTTTAGGTATAAGTATGATATGCGTGTGGTTTGCCCCCCATGCAAACCCTCTCTGCTCCACTCTTTGATGGTACATCGCCACCAGCGCCGGAGGTATCAAGTCTCCCAGCAGCTTATAGAATTTCACCCCAAAACCATCATGCCCTGATGCCCGATAACACCTTGCCGTCTGAATAACCCGTTGGACCTCCTCTAGAGTTATTGGTGCATCCAACTGCGCCCTCTGATCTGCCGATAACTTGGGAAGTTGTACACCTTGCAAGTATTGTTTCATACTGCTCACATACCCCTCCCTCCTCGAATACAGTTTTTGGTAGAAAGATCGGAACATGTGGGCAATGGCCCGGTTTTCCTTATGCAATCTCCCCTGCTCATTCCGCAAGGCCACTACCGCATGAGACAAGCACAGTTACTTATCTGTAACAGGTGATCTCTGGGAACAAGCAGGAATAAGTCTTCACATATGGGTACGTTGGTACCGACGGAGCCTGCGCGGGAACGCTCCCCAGCATCCAATAAGAAAGCTTTTGGGAGCATCCCACAGCGCCTGCGTGCTGCCTTCCCGCCTTTCCCAACTGCCTTTCCTCAGTTGAGTTTCAAAGCTGAGACAAAGAGAGAGAGAGAAGGGAAAGAAGAGATATAGAGATACAACTCCTAGGGGAGGTGGGTGGGTTGTGAAGACTTATTCCTGCTGTTCCCAGAGATCACCTGTTACAGGTAAGTAACTGTGCTATCTCCAGGAACAAGCAGGAATGAGTCTTCACATATGGGGACTCCCAAGCTAAGATGCCTGGAGTCCCAGCATGTCATAGATTGGAACATGCTATACCTAACACCACCAGGCATCCTAAGGATGGAGGGTAGGAGTTGAAAAGAGAAAGGTGCTGTGGAAAACAGCTTAACCTAGCATAGGACTGCAGACAAGGAGTCCAAGTGTGGATGATAATTGTCATCAATGATATTGAAATGAAATATTGCAATATGGACCTCCCCTAACAGGATTTCACAGAAGTATGGAGGTTCATGGGATCTACTGGGGAACCCAGTAGAGGAAACTCGAAGAGGACCTCACTAAGTGAAGGTAATAAACCTGTAGGAAAAACAGTGGAGGTCAGAATCCTGAAAGGTAACAGGTAACCCCAGTAAGAAAACTGGGGTAGTACAAAAACGGTGGGCCTTCAGCGGAAGGCTTTATGACAAAAGCCAAACTCTTTTGGCGGCAGAGTGGCTCACTCTTAGGAGCAAAAAGAGAAAGGCTAACCGATTTGGACAAACAGGCACAGTCCTTGAGGGGAGAAAGGGTATGGGAACCCCTTGTATCCCAAAAAGAGAGGACAAATGCCTGTGATTAACTGAAGATCTGTAATGTCTCTCCTAACTGGGGTAAGCTAGGAGATATATTGGAGCATGGAGAGCTTCAGAGGTACCTAAACCCTAAGGTTATGGTATAAAAATTGATTACCACAGGAGTGGTTGTGTGTGTAGAACCCCAAACCTGCTGGATAGCATAAGTTTGGGTAAAGCCCATCTGTCAGAATCATATAGCTATACGAGCAGAGACAGTCAGATAGATAAGTATGTGGATACATATCTATCTATAATAAAATATCTCGACAGATATGGGAGGGCATAAAATACACACAAAAGATAGATATGAATATGTAGGCCTATATATGGGTGTCTGCAATTAAGCAGACAGAGATACGCCTACAGCAGGGTATTCACATAGGATATGGGGAGAGGAAAGATTTATCTAACAAGGGGGTGGAACCTACTTGAGAAGATATATAGAGAATCTATTCCTCCTGGTTATGATCTGCCAGGATGCTAGCTAGTGAAATAACCAGGACGGTTACGTGAAAAACAGAGGATAATATCAGTCTGCAGCCAATAAGTCCCGAGTCTTCCAGAACTCTAGCATGGTAAGTGGACAGAAGACGCATAGAGATGAGATACCCTGTTGACCTGCTTAAGGGCAAAAGGTATCATGCGTTCTTACCATGAGGACGAGCGGCAAGGAGAAAGTATATTCCCGATTGGGAATACTATGGATCAAAGCAGGGAATTGGCAACTCCTTAAGCTTTCACGTAAAAGAAGGCCTATGTCCTTTATGTCAAAACGGAGATAGTAAAAGAAGGGAAAACCCTTCTAGTCATGGGATACATGACTGAAAAGCCTTTTCCAACCATCTAGGATAGCTGTTGGAGAAACCCCCCCCATTCTCTCTAGCAAGGGCCCATAGTGGAAAGCTTCTCTGTAGGATTGCAGAGAGCATGATGCAGGAGAATGAGGAAATAGAACTGGCTGCTGGAGAGCTAGTATCTCTGCCAACTATACTGCCAAACCCAGGAGAATGGAGATGGCAGAAATAGAAGAGAATTTAGAAAGCCTGTAGTGAGATAATCTCCAAGATAGATGAAAGCACTGACTTGGAGCCACTACTAAGACTAGACAGAATGTTAGTGGAGGACAAATCTGGCTGTTTGTGGACAAGAACCAGTGGTCCAAACATTAAGGCTCCTGCATAGGCAGCTGCTAGCAAGACAGCAGAAAGAATCTTACTGTTCAAAAACAGAAAGAACAGACAGAACAGGAGTAGAAAACCCTGGACATGTCTGATAAGCTGCCCCAAGCACAATGGAAAAAGAGGAGTTAACTCAGAGAGGAAAACTCCGCACTGGAAAGTGACAAAACTAGAGAGGCTGAAGAAAAAGCCCTCCAGTGAAGTAATACCCCTCTTACAGAGGAAAGACCTGATAAGAGGGTGAAGAGAATGGAGCTGAAAAAGACTTACCAAGTAGTAAGTCTATAGAAGGAAAAAGTACATGCTGACCCAGGAACTATCATTTGATAGTGGTTAGACCTCTTTCCCTAGCAGGAAGAAGAGGAGAAACCTGTGACCTATAGGCATGAACATCCTGACAGCTCATAGAAATATAGAAAAAAATGGATGTCTTTTTGAAAGAGATCCATGTCTAGGGGTTAGAATGAAGTAGTGGATTGCCTCTATTGGGAAGAAGCAAACTGCAGATTCTAAACCCCAAGAGTCACAAGCATCTGATGATGATTGATCAGAAACCCTGCAGTTGCTGGGTTTGCTGAGCCTGGTGAGAGGTTGGGTTCTTCAGACCAGGATGATGCTTCCCTTGTTTGGGAACATCTGTATGATGGGCAGGTGATGAATAAAACCTTCTTCTCCTATGGGAAGAAAGTTTGGTAGGACATTTCCTACCTACTGGGACAGAAGAAGAGGTAGAACAACCCCTAGGAACAGGTAAATCAGTGGACCACTGAGTAACCTGACGTAAAGACTCCTTGTTGAAGAGATTTTCTCCAATGCAAGGAGTATGTCCCAGTCTTTGCTGTGCCCATTTGTCCAAGTCTGAAGCTTGGAGCCAGGCTCTACGTCGTGCCCCTATGGCTATAGCAGAAGTCCTGCTAACAGACTCAAAAGAGTATAGGGAAGCACGAGAAAGAAACCAAGAGATATTCTGGATATGCTTAAGCAATGAGGAATAGTCTGCACTCTTGGAATCTGGAAGGAAAGGAGTCAAAATATGTAATTTCTTTGTGACCTCAACAGATAGACTCATATAAAAAATATATGAGAGAATTTTTGCAGAAAGCATAGATGTCTGGAAGGTTTGACGACCAAAGGCATCTAGTGTCCTAGACTCACGACCTGGCGGATAAGAAGAGTGCTTTTTCTTACTCTTTACTCGACTCATTGCTGATTCCACTACTATGGAATGATGAGGGAGTTGAGTCTTTTGAAACCCTGGAGAGGGGGGCACCTGATAAAGGAGATCAGTTGCTCTGGAAAGTGGGGGCACCCTTAAGAGTGCTTCCCACAGACCTAGAAGGAGATCCTGCAAGGAATGATGCAAAGGAAGCATTATGTTCTCCTTTGCTTTGGTAGGAACAGAGCCTTGTGCAGGGTCCTGTCCAGGGATAGGAATAGCAAGTGATCTTGCTATTTCCAGGAGAAAACTCTGAAAAGAGGGATCTCCAACGGGAATCTCCATTGGACAGGTTAGATCAGAAGAACTAGCCTGAGCACCGAAGGATCTATCCAAATATATAGGAATAGAGAATCCTGCATGGTGCAAGGTGGTATCCCTAAAGGATGGTCGCTGGTACTGACTGTCAGGAGCAGCATCCGTCAGTACTTCTTCGTCCATGCCAGGTATCGACTCCAAGTTATAGAAGGGAGCGATCCTGTTGAAAGAAGCATGGCAGGAGCTGGCCACGATGCTACCGTGGATACCGGTGCCGATGCCGACACCAGTACCGATGTCAGAGCCGAAGCAGATACAGACATTGGAGTAAGCCATCGGTGACAGCTCAATCGGTACCGAGGTAACCCAAAACCTCCGGCAGCCATCCTTGATACCAGGCCTGCAGTACCGATCGGTGTCGGTACCAAGGCGTGCCGGTACCCAGTCTTCTAGACTAGCAGCAGGCACCGACCGTAAAGGTGATGTGGACATCGGTACCGACTTCGGTACCGTGTCTGATACCGGTGGAAGAAGGCCAACCGGTGGCAACTCAAACGGCATCAGAGGAACCGAGAGTTGCGGATCCGAATCATTGGAACCGAGCCTTTGGTACCGAGGGGAAACGGTACCAAGGCGAGTCGGTACCCAATCCTCCAGACTGGAAATCGATTCCAGATTCGGCATCGAAGGAAGCGAGTCTATCGATGCACGTCTGGAGGGTACCGACGTCAGTGGTCGTATCGGTGTCGGTACCGATACCGGAAAGTCAGTCTGGGAAATATCCCCCGGACCCAAAGGTACCGAGGACACCAGATGACGATCCCTGGTGAGGAGTGTTTCATCCAACACCAGTGCTGGATCCGGGGTATCGGTACCGCTCAAAGCGGATGCCACCACCGGACACGGCTCAGGTATGTTCTGTGGGAGGTGAACCCCAGGAACAACCTGAAACCCCTCATACGCTTTGGAGACCGAAGACTCCCACCGGGGTTTTGAAGTCAGTGGGCCCTCGAGGGCAAGGCCGGAGCCGTCTGCATGCTGTGCATGAGACCTACCACTCGAGGACTGGCTAGTCTTAACAGACTGTTTGTGGGTTACCTGATCCTGTGTAGAAGAAGAATGGGACGGTGCCCTGAAGTTGGAGGGGAACCGGGTATCGAGGAAACCTCGATGTTGAACTCCTCTTCTCACCACAATGTTGCCGAAAGGCTCCGGAGGAAAAAGGTCAGGCCCCAAACAGGTTAGACATCGACTTTGAGGGTCTAAGAATAAAGTTGTACCGCCTGAACATTTCCTGGAGGAAGTGGCTGGCGGTTCCATGAAGGAAACAGGAAAGGCCTAAAGGCCTGAGAAACTGTGAAGAAAAAATAGTCCTTGGAAAAGGAAAATCTCACAGAAAAGAAAAAAAAACAAAAAACACCACACCGGCAGTACCGGTGGCGTCGGGGAAGACAGCTGCGACCACAAGAAAAATTAAAAAATATAACAAAATTTTCTGCGGTGACAGGACGTTGTCCTGCCGGCTCTGCGGAAAAATGAAAACTGAGGAGAGGCAGTTGGGAAAGGCGGGAAGGCAGCACGCAGGCACTGTGGGATGCTCCCAAAAGCTTTCTTATTGGATGCTGGGGAGCGCTCTCGCGCAGGCTCCGTCGGTACCGACGTACCCATATGTGAAGACTCATTCCTGCTTGTTCCTGGAGATCCTCTACTATTTATTTTTATTTTTATTTAGACAGTTTTTGTATACCGCTTTATCCTTCAATCAAAGCGGTCACAACACAATTGGGGGATACATTTAACACGTGGGGATACGAGACACATACACTAATACTTACAGGGAACATGGGCAGTGGAGGGTTAAGTGGCTTGCCCAAGACCACAAGGAGCATCTGTGGGACTAGAAACCCCAGTCCTTCCGGCCCAAGGTTGCTGTCCTCTAGTGGGATTTGAACCCCCGACCTTCCGGCCTGAAGTACCTTGCCCCAACCACTAGGCTACTCCTCCCTACCCCAGAGGCAGCGCGCCAGTAGTTTCCTGGGTTTATTTCCAAAGCGGTAAAGCTGATAACGATGGTACGTCAGAGATTTTTTCGCCCTTCCGGGCAACACCTCATTAAGAGCTGCTTGTGTCTCCCACAACCGCCGTTTGTTTGCCGCGCATGGATTGATTCCACACCGTCATCTATCTTTCACCACTTGCTTTTCCAAACGGACAACCTGTTCCGTTAGCCATTTCCGCCTTCGTGCAACATACCCAATAATGTCTCCGCGCAGAACCACTTTTGCAGTCTCCCAAAACAATTCCAGGTTCTCCTGATGGCGGGCACTGTGAAAGGCAAACTCTGTCCAGCACTTCTTTAAATATGTGTGGAACTCAACATCTCTATACAGGTTGATTGGGAATCGCCATACTCGGTTGTGTGATGCGGCATCATTCCACTCAAGGTCTACCCAGATCAGGGCATGATCCGATATCTCTGTAGAGCCAATTTGGGCATCAACCACTCGGGCAAAAACCTGTTCTGACACTAGGATATAGTCGATCCTCGCATTCGATCCATGCGCCCGCGACTGAGTAAGAGTAGTTACTCACCTGTAACAGGTGTTCTCCAGGAGCAGCAGGAATCAGTCCTCACTTATGGGTGACATCGACGCCCATGGAGCCCCCGTGAGGAGCATTTCCCCAGCTTTCTAAGAAAGCTTTTGGGAATACTGCACGCATGCGCGGTCCCCTTCCCACCTAAAGGTGCCATCTTGCCCAGTCCAATGACAGCTAAAAAACCAAAAATGTAAAAATGAACTATTTACAACTGCAACTCCCAGGGGAGGAGGGAGGGTTGTGAGGACTGATTCCTGCTGCTCCTGGAGAACACCTGTTACAGGTGAGTAACTACTCTTTCTCCAGGACCAAGCAGGAAGTCAGTCCTCACTTATGGGACTCCCCAGCTCCAGGCTACCGGGGACCCAGAGCTGAAAAATGAGCTCCCTCTAGCCGCATCAGAGAAAGGATTTCACTGAAACCTACCTCCATCGGTAGCCCAACCAGAGGGCTGGAGGGTAGGAGTTGCCTAAACCTCGAAGAGATTCCGGAGCACTGGCTGACCGAAAGCACTGTCCCTACGGGACTCCCTCTCCAGGCATTAATGGGCCGTAAAAGTCTGTCTTGAGGACCAAATTGCAGCCCTGCAGATGTCTGCCAACGGTACAGAGCGGAGATGAGCCACTGAGGCAGCCATTGCCCTGACCCAACCCTGCAAGGGAAGGTCAGCTGCCCTGTAAGCCCAGGCGATACAGTCAGCCACCCAGATGGACAAGGTACGCTTGGAGACAGGTAACCCCACGTTATTAGGGTCAAACGATACGAAGAGCTGAGTAGCCCTCCTATGCCGTTGCGTATGTTCAAGGTAGAAGGATAAGGCCCTCCTACAGTCCAGGGTATGCAGGACTGCTTCAGCCCGGCTGGCATGGGGCCTAGGGAAAAACGTTGGAAGAACCACCTCCTGGTTGAGATGGAAAGAGGAAACAACCTTTGGGAGGAACTTAGGATGAGTCCTAAGGACTACCCTGTTCCTATAGAAGCTAGTGTATGGCCTGTCACAGACCAGGGCTTGAAGCTTACTCACTCGCCTGGCCGAGGTGAGGGCCACTAGGAAGAGAATCTTCCAAGAAAGGAAGCGGAGAGGACATGTAGCCATCGGCTCAAAAGGTGGGTGAGTCAGTTGCTGCAAGACCACATTCAACTCCCACTCAGGGGCCGGTGGACGGAGAGGAGGCTTGAGCAATAGCAAGCCTCTGAAAAATCTGGACACCAAGGGGTGAACCGACAAAGAGTGTCCCTTCCACCAGAGAGTGGTGAGCTGCCAGAGCAGAGAGGTGGACCCGAACAGAATTGGACTTAAGGCCCTGATCGGACAAGTGCACCAGGTACTGAAGCACTACTGGCACAGTGCAGGCGAAAGGATCTTCCTTGTGTTGCTGACACCACAAGGAGAACCTTCTCCAATTCAGGGCATACGTTTTCCTGGTGGATTGCTTTCTAGAGGCCAAGACCACCTCTTCCACTTCCTGAGGCAAGCCCCAGGGAGCCAACACTACCCTTGCAGCCTCCAGGCCATCAAATTGAGAAATTTGAGATTGGGGTGTAGAAGGGAACCCTGATCCTGAGAGAGAAGATTGGGTTGCAACCCCAGATATAGTGGTGTCTCCACTGCTAATTGGAGCAGAAGTGGGAACCAGGGCTGCCTTGGCCATCTGGGAGCTACCAGAAGTACTGAGGCCTTGTCCCTTAGAATCTTGAACAATGTTCGGGCCACCAGAGGTGTGGGAGGAAACGCATAAAGGAGGCCTTGGGACCAAGAAATCAGGAAGGCATCCGCTGCTAACCTCAGGGGGTGCAGTTGTCTGGAACAGAACCTGGGTAGCTGGTGATTCAGGGGACTGGCAAAGAGATCCATGGATGGAAGTCCCCAGTTCAGGAAAATTTTCTGAACCACCAATGGGTGCAGTTGCCACTCGTGGGGCTGCAGAATCCTGCTTAACCTGTCTGCCAGGAAGTTCTCCTGGCCAGGGAGATACACAGCTTTGAGAAACATGTTGTGCTTGAGCGCAAAGGAACACAGGGCCTGTGCCTCCTGACACAGGGGCCTGGACCCAGTGCCTCCCTGTTTGTTCACATAGAACATGGCCACTTGATTGTCCGTCTGAACCAGAACAGACTGGTGAGCCAAAGTGTGAGAAAAGGTCTTGAAGGCTAAACGGATAGCCCGAAGTTCTAGTAGGTTGATCTGTTGCGTGGCCTCCCATGGAGACCACAGGCCTTGAGTGCACCGTCCCAGACAATGTGCACCCCAGCCCTGCAAGGAGGCATCTGTCATCAACATCACTGTGGGGACAGGCACCTGAAAAGGCACCCCCTGAAGTAAGTTGGGGGGGGGGTGTAGCCACCACTGCAGGGAATCCAGGAAGGGTTTGGACACCCTTACTTTGTCTGCTAGGCTCCCTGTGGCTTGCTTCCACTGAGTTCTGAGGCACCACTGCGCAGGCCTCATGTGGAGGCGGGCATTGGGGGTCACATGTACTGTCTACGCCATGTGGCCTAGGAGCTGTAGACAGAGTCGGACAGAAACCCTTGGCATGCTGAGAAACCGGGATGGCAACTCTATGAGCCTTTGAGCCCTGTCTTCTGGCAAGTAAGCCCTGGCTTGCAGAGAGTCCAGCCGCGCCCCTATGAAAGCACAGTTACTTACCTGTAACAGGTGATCTCTGGGAAAAGCAGGAATAAGTCTTCACATATGGGTACGTCGGTACCGACAGTCTGCGCGGGAACGCTTCCCAGCGTCCAATCAAGAGCTTTTGGAAGCATCCCAGCACGCCTGCGTGCTGCCTTCCCGCCTTTCCCAACTGCCTCTCCTCAGTTAAGTTTTAAAGCTGAGACAAAGAGAGAGAGAGAGAGAGAGGAAAGGAAAGATAGAGATACAACTACTGGGGAGGTGGGAGGGTTGTGAAGACTTATTCCTGCTGTTCCCAGAGATCACCTGTTACAGGTAAGTAACTGTGCTATCTCCAGGAACAAGCAGGAATGAGTCTTCACATATGGGGGACTCCCAAGCTGAGATGCCTGGAGTCCCAGCATGTCATAGGCTGGAACATGCTATCTTTCAGAACACCAGGCATCCTGAGGATGGAGGGTAAGAGTTGAAGAAGGAAGGATGCTGTGGAACAGCTAACCTAGCATAGGACTGCAGAGATGGAGTCCATGTGTGGATGATGATGGTCATCAATAATATTGCAAAGGATATTGCAATATGGACCTCCCCTGACAGGATTTCAGAGAAGTATGGAGGTTCATGAATCTACTGGGAAACCTAGTAGAGGAACCTTGAAGAGGACCTCACTGTAAGTGGAGGTAATAATCCTGTAGGAAAACCAGTGGAGGTCAGATTCTTGAAAGGTAACAGGTAACCCTAGTAGGGAAACTGGGGTAGTCCAAAAAACGGTGGGCCTTCGGCGGAAGGCTTTATGAGAAAAACCTTAGCTCTTTTGGAGGCAGAGTGAGTCACTCTTAGGAGCAAAAAGAGAAGGCTAACCGATTTGGACAAACAGGCACAGTCCTTGTGGGGAGAAAAGGTGTGGGAACTCCTTGTATCCCAAAAAGAGAGGACAAATGCCTGAGGCGTTAAAGCCTGTAATTAACTGAAGATCCACAATGTCTCTCCTAACTGGGGTAAGCTAGGAGAGATATTGGGCACGGAGAGCTTCAGAGGTACCTAAACCGTTAGGTTATGGTATAAAAATTGTTGACTACCACAGGAGTGGTTGTGTGTGTAGAATCCCAAACCTGCTAGATAGCATAGGTATGGGTAAAGCCCCTCTGTCAGAATCATATAGCTATATGAGGATAGACAGTGAGATAGATAAATATGTGGATACATATCTATCTCTAATAAAATATCTCAACAGATACGTATATATATATATATATATATATATATATATATATATATATATAGAGAGAGAGAGAGAGAGAGAGAGAGAGAGACAGACATATAAGAATATATCTATAGTGAGATATGGCAGGGCATAAAATACACACAAAAAATAAATATGGATATGTAGGCCTACATATGGGTGTCTGCAATTAAACAGACAGAGATATGCCTACAGCACAGTGATCACATAGGATATGTGGAGAGGAAAGATTCATCTAATAACAAGGAGGTGGAACCTACTTGAGAAGACATATAGAGAATCTATTCCTCATTGTCATGATCTGCAGAATGCTAGTTAGTGAAAAATAACCAGGACTGTAACGTGAAAAACAAAGGATAATGTCAAAGTGCAGCCAGCAAGTCCAGAGTCTTCCAGGACTCTAGCATGGTAAGTAGACAGAAGACGCCTAGAGATGAGATACCATGTTGACCTGCTTAAGGGCAAAGGTATCATGTGTTCTTACCATGAGGGCGAGCATATCCCCGATTGTGAATACTATGGACCAAAGCAAGGAACTGGCAACTCCTTGAGCTTTCACGTAAGAGGCCTATGTCCTTTACATCAAAAAAGGAGATAGTAAAAGAAGGGAGAACCTTCTAGTCATGGGAGACATGACTGAAAAGCCTTTTCTAACCAGCTAGGATAGTTGTTGGAGAAAAAAAAAACCATGCTCTCTAGCAAGGGCCCATAGTGGAAAGCTTCTTTGTAGATTGCAGAGAGCATGATGCAGGAGAATGAGGAGATAGAACTGGCTGTTAGAGAGCCAGTATCTCTGCCAACTATGCTGCCAAACTCAGGGAAAATAAGATGGCAGAATAGAAGACAATCTAGAAAGCTTGTAGTGAGATGATCTCCAAGAGAGATGAAGCACTGACTTGGAGCCACTACTAAGACTAGACAGAATGTTAGTGGAGGACAATCTGGTTGTTTGTGGACAAGAACCAGTGGTCCAAACATTAAAGCTCCTGCATAGGCAGCTGTTGGCAAGACAGCAGAAAGAATCTTACTGTTCAAAAACAGAAAGAACAGACAGAACAGGAGGAGGACACTCTGGACATGTCTGATGAGCTGCCCCAAAGCAAGATTGAGCAGAGGAGGTAACTCCGCACTGGAAAGTGCGAAAAGTAGAGAGGCTGAAGAAAAAACCTCCCAGGAAGTAATTCCCTCTTACAGGTGAAAAACCTTGGTAAGAGGGTGAAGAGAATGGAGCTGAAGAAGACTTACGAAGTAGGAAGTCTATAGAAAGGAAAAATACATGCTGGCACAGGAACTATCATTTGATAGTGGTTAGACCTCTTTCCCTGGAAGGAAAAAGAGGAGAAACCTGTGACTTATAGGCATGAACCTCCTGACAGCTGAAAGAAATATAGAAAAAATGGATATCTTTTGGAAAAAGATCCATGTGTAGGGGTTAGAATAAAGCGGTGGATTGCCTCTATTGAGAAGAAGCAACTATAGATTCTAACCCCAAGAGTCACAAGCATCTGATGAATGATCAGAAACCCTGCAGGTGCTGGGTTTGCTGAGCATGGTGAGAGGTTGCATTCTTCAGACCAGGACGATGCTTCCCCTGTTGGGGAACATCTGTATGATGGGCAAATGATGAATAAAACCTTCTTCTCCTGTGGGAAGAAAGTTTGGTAGGACATTTCCTACCTACTGGGACAGAGGAAGGGGTAAAACAACCCTTAGGAACAGGTAAATCAGTGGACAACTGAGTAACCTGACGTAAAGACTCCTTGTTGAAAAGATTTTCTCCAGTGCAAGGAGTATGTCCCAGCCTTTGTTGTGCCCATTTGTCCAAGTCTGAAGCCTGGAGCCAGGCTCTACGTCGTGCCCCTATAGCTATAGCAGAAGTTCTGCTAACAGACTCAAAAGAGTCTAGGGAAGCACGAGAAAGAAACCAAGAGATATTCTGGATATGCTTAAGCAGTGAGGAATAGTCTGTACTCCTGGAATCTGAAAGGAAAGGAGACAAAAGATGCAATTGCTTTGTGACCTCCTCAAGAGAAAGACTCATATAAAAAATATATGAGAGAATTCTTGCAGAAAGCATAGATGTCTGGAAGGTTTGACGTCCAAAGTCATCTAGTGTTTTAGACTCACGACCTGGCGGATAGGAAGCGTGCTTTTTCTTACTCTTTTCCCGCCTCATTGCTGATTCCACTACTATGGAATGATGAGGAAGATGAGTCTTTTGAAACCCTGGAGAGGGGGACACCTGATATAACAGATCAGTTGCCCTGGGAGGTGGGGGTACCCTAAAAGGTGTTTCCCACATTCCTAGAAGGAGATCCTGCAACAAGGAATGATGCAAAGGAAGCATTATGTTCCCCTTTGCTTTGGTAGAAAGAGAGCCTTGTGCAGGATCATGTCCTGGGACAGGAATGGCAAGGGATCTTGCTATATCCAGGAGGAACTCTGAAAAGAGGGATCCCCAACAGGAATCTCTCTTGGACAGGTTAGATTTAAAAAACTAGCCTGAGCACCCACAGAGGTATCCAAATATATAGGAATAGAAGATCCTGCACAGTGCAGTGTGGAATGCTTAAGGGATGGTTGCTGGTACTGGGTATCAGGAGCAGCAACCGTCCTTACCACATTGTCCATGCCAGGTATTGACTCCAAGCTTGGTATAGAATGGAGCGATCCTGTTGAAAAAAGCATGGCAGGAGTTGGCCACGATGCTACTGTGGATACCGGTACCGATAATCGATACCGGTACCGATGTCGGAGTCGAGCCCGATAAAGACATCGGAGTAGTCATTGGTGACAGTTCAATCGGTACCGAGGTGACCGAAACCCTCCGGCCAGTATCCTCAGTACCGAAGCACCGGTATCGATCGATGTCGGTACCAAAACCTATTGGTACCGAGTCTTCTAGACTAGAGATCGATTCCAAACTCGGCATCGAGGGCAGAGAGCCTGATAAGCAAGCATGGAAGGCAACGACCGTAAAGGTAATGAGGTCGTCGGTACCGATTTCGGTACCGTGTCTGAAACCGGTGAAGGAAGGTCAACCAGTGGCAACTCAATCGGCCTCGAAGGAACCGAGAGTTGTGGATCCGAATCATCGGAACCGAGCCTTCGGTACCGCCGAGAGCCGGTACCTAGTCCTCCAGACTGGAGATCGATTCCAGACTCGGCATTGAAGGAAGCGAGTCTATCGATGCATGTCTGGAGGGTACCGACGGCGGAGGTAGTATCGGTGCTGGTACCGATAATGGAAAGTCGGTCTGGAGTGTATCCACCGGTCCCAAAGGCACCGAGGACGCCAGATGACGATCCCTGGTGAGGAGTGTTTCATCCAACACCAGTGCCGATGCCGGGGTACCGGTACCGCTCGAAGCGGATGCCACCACCGGACACGGCTCAGGTATGTTCTGTGAGGGGTGAACCCCAGGAACAACCTGAAACCCCTGAAAGGCTTTGGAGACCGAAGACTCCCGCCGCGGTTTTGAAGCCAGTGGACCCTCGAGGGCAAGGTCGGAGCCGTCCGCATGCTGTGCATGAGACCTACCACTCGAGGACTGGCTAGTCTTAACAGACTGTTTGTGGGTTACCTGATCCTGTGTGGAAGAAGGGGATGGTGCCCCGAAGTTGGAGGGAAACCGTGTATCGAGGGAACCTCGATGTTGAAGACCTCTTCTCACCAAACTGTTGTCAGGACCCAAGCAGGTTAGACACCGACTTTGAGGGTCTAAAAATAAAGTTCTACCACCACAGTGTGAACATTTCTTGGAGAAAGTGCCTGGCGGTTCCATGAAGGAAAAAGAAGAGGCCTAAAAGGCCTAAGAGACCGTGGGACACTATGAAGAAAAAATATTCCGTGGAAAAGGAAAATTTTTCAAGAAAAGAAAAGAAAAACACCGGCGGTACCAGTGGCGTCGGGAAGACAGCCGCGACCACAAGAAAAATAAAAAATAAAAACAAGAAATTTCTGCGGTGACAGGAGGACGTCCTGCCGGCTCCGCGGAAAAACGAAAACTGAGGAGAGGCAGTTGGGAAAGGCGGGAAGGCAGCACGCAGGCGTGCTGGGATGCTTCCAAAAGCTCTTGATTGGACGCTGGGAAGCGTTCCTGCGCAGACTCCGTCGGTACCGACGTACCCATATGTGAAGACTCATTCCGGCTTGTTCCTGGAGATCTCTAGGTTCTGGGAGGGGAGCAAAGTGGACTTTGCGAAGTTTATGACAAAGCCGAGGTGTTGAAGGAGTGATACAGTTCGAAAGGTGGCCTGCCTGGCCTCCTGGTAAGTCTGACCCCTGATGAGCCAGTCGTCCAGATAGGGGAAGACATAAAACACCTTGAGTCCTCAAGTAGGCCGCCACCACAGCCAGGCACTTTGTAAAGACCCTTGGGGCAGTGGTTAGGCCAAAAAGCAGTACTCTGTACTGGTAATGGTTTCCTCCCACAATGAATCTGAGGTACTTTCTGTGGTTTGGATGAATGAGGATGCGAGTGTACGCATCCTTGAGATCTAAGGAGCATAGTCAACCTCCCTGCTGGAGGTAGGGCAGAAGTGTTCCAAGAGTAAGCATCTTAATTTTTCTTTCTCCAAGAACTTGTTGAGGTTCCTGAGGTCAAGGCCTGAGGCCACAGGTTCTCTTTGGCACGAGGAAGTACCTGGAGTAGAAACCGTGCCCCTAAGGCCCAAAACGCAAGTGCACCTGAGGAAAAAAAAAAAAGTTTTTTTTGTTTTTTTTTACAAGAAGAAAAGAACAAAGACCGGCGGTACCGGTAGAGCGTCGAAGGCGGCAGACGCGACACAAAAGAAAGAAAAAAATAAGGAAATTCTTCTGCGGTGACAGGAACACGACCTGCTGGCTCCGCGGAAAAAGAACTGAGGAGAGATAGTTGGGAAAGGCGGGAAGGCAGCACGCAGGAGCTGTGGGATGCTCCCAAATGCTTTCTGATTGGACGCTGGGGAGCGTTCCCGCACAGGCTCCGTCGGTACCTACGAAACCCATATGTGAAGACTCATTCCTGCTTGTTCCTGGAGATAGAAAAGTTCATAGCAGAGTGGGAAAAGGATGGGGGTGGGATCGGGTCAGCGGGGAATGGTACATGGAAGGAAATATTCAGGGCTGTATGGTGGGGGTGGGAGGGGGAGGCTATGTTTATGTTTATTAGATACTTGATATACCGCACCTTTATTACACATCAGGGCAGTTTATAAAATAAAAATATACATGAAAAGATAGGCCAGAACCAGAAAGGAAAAGGAACTACAATAAATGATAGGACAAGAAGAATCAATCACACGACATGTTGAGAGAGGAGGGAGGGGGAGTCAGTGGGGACTGGAAGGCAGATCAAATGCAGAACGAAAGAGGTTTTCAGTAGAATCTAAAATTTGGAAAAGGAGGGTTCCTGACGTATGCCAAATAGCGCGGTATATAAGAGATTGTAAGGCAGAGGGCAGCGAGTTCCAAAGTGAGGGGCCCAAAAAGTAAAATGCAGAGTGTCTGGTGGACTGTAGGCGTGCAGGTGATGGCAATGGGAGGACCAGGCGATCAACATGGCTTGATCAGAGACTGCGAGTAGGTGTGTGAAACTGGAGCAAGTCAGCTAGGTATTATGGGGTAGAGTCATAGATGGCACGGTGAACAAGAGTGAGGACTTTGTACTGGGTGCGGTAAGCCAATAGGCAGCAATACAGGAGCACTGCTTGAAATAGTTATCCAGGGCCCCTCTCACTCTGTGTGATGGGCATGTTCCCAGGTGCAGAAACGTTGGGGGGAAGGCCTTGGGGGTGTTTAAAGAGATGAGAGTACAGCTGTTGCTTAGCTCAGCTAGTCTGTATTGGGAGGGAGGGATACATAAAATGCTGAGAAGGCTGGCAGGGTATTTGGCCGTAGTAGTGCGGATGGAACTGGCAAGGGTGTGGGGCAGTGGGTCGCTACCATCAAGAGGGGAGTATATTCGGAGATTGGTCTATATGTATAGAACGAGTAAATTGACAACACTGTGACATCAATGGTAGGAATCTGAAAAAGGGGTATGGGAACCTTATGAAAGCTGCAGAGAGGGGAATTTGGGAGAGCGGGAGGGAGTAGAGGGGGTAAGGTAAGGGGGAAGAAGTAGGAAGTGAGATGGACTTGTGGGACGCATGGAAGGAAGGGTAGGGGGGGGGTTACTGCCTAAATTGGCGTTTGAGGGGTGGGAAGTGTATGAGTGAGGGTCATATCCAGGTTGAGGTTGGTGTGGTACATGCATGACAGATCAAGATTCTGGGTCGGTATAACTTACTAGGGGCACAAGTGGGAGGGGAAAAGTGGGGGGATGGTTGTGGGGTTGCTTTTGCTGTTGCTGCTGTTGTATGGGTTGCAGAAAGTGATAAGGTAGTGGGATGGTGTGGGGAGAAGATAGGAGGAGGGGAGATCCTTGCATGGATCACCAAATTCTCACTGAATTGTCAAAGAAGTTTTTTGTTCTTTGCCATAAATGCAATAAAATTATAAATACAAAACGACAAAACAAACATAATTAAAAGCTATCTGCATCCTAAAAAGGTTTCCAAAACAAACTAAAAACCACACAGTTTTGGTTTAATCAGCATGAACATATGGGCAGCAAGGAGACATACAGCATGAAAGGTGAAATTAGGTTCTACCTGCTAATTTTCTTTTGAGTCCCTCCAGTCCAGACACATGGATTTATGCACTCCTGGCAGCAAATGGAGACTGAGAACCACTGGTTTGAATATGTCACCCTATAAGGATCCTGTGCAGCCTAAAACCAACCAGGATTTTGATAACAAAGCAGAGTAAAGGAGAAGAAATACCCTCACACTAATGGCCCATACAGAGGGTCTAGAAACACTGAGCACAAAACCCCAACAAACAACAAGGTCCCTGGAAATAGTCTCACCCCCAGTCTATAGCATATCAAAGAGGCAACAGAAAACAGTGACCTCTGGTCTCCCTGCCACCTGCAACATCCGGTCCTCCCCTCTTACCCTTCTGGGAGGATCCTGGACTAGCAGGACTCATGGAAAGAAAATCAGCAGGTAAGATTCAATTTCACAATTCATATTGTCTATCCAATCCACTCTAGACATGTGGAAAGTAACAAAGTAGTTATCAACGATGCCTGGGAAGAGAGACTGGCTTATAGCACCTGGGCCCAGAACATTGCGTCTTACCTAGTCATCCAGTCTGTAATTCCATAAAAAGGAATGCAGTGATGACTATATCATCCCTTTAAAATTTCCTAAGCCCGAGTAGAATGGGCTTTCATCCACTGGACAGGACCACTCGCCCCTTGAAATGGCCTCCTTTATCTACTGAGGTATGGAAGCTTTGTAAGCCACCTGCCCTTTCCTTGGCCCACCCAAACACCATGAACAGATGACCCAAGTTATAGAACAACTCAGTTCTTTTCAAATAAGTTCTCAACACTCTGAACGTCTCGTTTTGCAAATCCCATGCCTCCTTGCCATCCTCTATCTTGTAGAAATCTGGAGAGTGACAGTTTGATTTAGATGAAATGAGACCACCTACTGAATTACAATCTTCTACTTGGAGATCACCAAAAAGGGTTCCTTTTGAGAAAATCGCCACCAGAGCATTTCTTGTGCCGCCCTGGCAAATGACTGAAGTGATTGCCATTGCATTATTATTATTAATCATTTATAGAGCAATACAAGCAAATGCAGTGCTGTACAGACACGCAAGTAGACAGTCCCTGCTTGTAGAGCTTACAATCTAGAAGACAAACATACAGTACAATACAAGAAATTATGGCAATATGGAGATAAAACTCAAGAGAAGGAGACTATGAACAAAGGCAGCCTCAAAGAGGTGAGCTTCAAGCAGGGAAAAATAGGAGATTTGACGTAAGGACAGGGGAAGCTTGTTCCAAGCAAAAGGAGCAGCATGGTGAAAGGAACACCACCTGGATTTGGTACGAGAGAGGTACAGAGAGAAGGAAGGCAGGCAGAGGAGGAATGGAGATCACAAGGAGGGGGATATAGGGAGAGAGGAAAGGTGAGGAGGGGCAGCAGAGTGAATGCATTTATAGGTCAGTAGAAGTAGCTTGAACTGAATATGGTAGCGGAAAGTGAACAGTAAAGGGATAGCGTAGTTACTCCCCTGTAACAGGTGTTCTCCGGGGACAGCAGAAATCAGTCCTCACATATAGGTGACGTCGGCATCGACGGAGCCCTCGTGCGGAGCAAATCCCCAGCTTTCAGAGAAAGCCTTTGGGAATTGCATCACGCATGCAGAGTCCCCTTCCTGCTCAAGGGTGCCATCTTGCTCAGTCAAATGACATAGCTAAAAAGATGGCAAAAAGAACAAAATATAATAGGAATGCAACTCCAAGGGGAGGAGGGAGGGTCGTGAGGACTGATTCCTGCTATCCCCCGAGAACACCTATTACAGGTGAGTAACTACGCTTTCTCCGGGAAAAAGCGGGAAGTCAGTCCTCACATATGGGATTCCCCAGCTATAGGCTACCGAGAACCCACAGCTGAAAAATAGGCTCCCTCTACGAGAGCCGCAAGCAGCCACAATAGGAATTTAACAGAGAGTAGCACTCCGGAAGCCTGACACAGAAGGGTCGGAGGGCAGGAGTTGCCTAGACCTCGAAAAGGTTACAGAGTACAGCCTGGCCGAAAGCACTGTCCTGTCGGGACTCCCTATCCAGGCAGTAATGAGTTGCGAAAGTCTGACCCGAAGACCAGGTGGTGGCCCAGCAGATGTCTGCCAGCGGAAATGAGCCACTGATGCCGCCATGGCCCTGACCTTGTGTGTCGTAACACGACCCTCCAACGGAAGCTCGGCTGCCCTGTATGCCCAGACAATACAGTCTGCCACCCAGGTGAACAGCGTACGCTTGGAAACAGCCATCCCCAGCTTACTGGGGTCGTAGGATACGAAGAGCTGAGAAGCCCTTCTATGGCCCTGCATACGTTGAATATAGAAGGTCAACGCCCTCTTACAGTCCAGGGTATACAGAACTTTCTCTGCACGACTGGAATGCGGCCTGGGAAAGAAGATAGGCAGCACCACCTCTTGGTTGAGATGGAAGGAAGAGACCACTTTCGGAAGGAACTTGGACGTGTGTGCGGAGCACCACCCGGTTCCTATAGAACCTTGTATAAGGCCTGTCGGACACAAGGGCCTGAAGCTCACTCACTCATTGGACTGACGTGAGTGTCACCAAGAAAACTACCTTCCAAGAAAGGCAGCATAGATGGCAGGTTGTCATTGGCTCAAAAGGCGGCCGAGTAAGATGCCCTAAAGCCACATTCAAATCCCACTCGGTCGCCGGAGGGCTGACCGGGAGCTTCAGCAGAAGTAGGCCTCTCAAGAACCTAGACACCAGAAGATGCACAGAGAGGCTTTCCTTCCACCGGGAAGTGGTGTGCAGCCAGGGCACTGAGGTGCACTCTGACGGAGTTGGACTTAAGGCCCAAATCTGAAAGGTGGAGAAGATACTGTAGTACCACTGCAACCTGGCAGGAGAAAGGATTCACTTTGTGCTCCTCGCACCAAACCCCAAACCTACGCCATTTGAAGGCATAGGTCTGTCTAGTTGATAGCCTCTTTGAGGCCAGCAAGACCTCTTCTACATTTTTTGGAAGGAGTGGTGATGCGTGCACTACCCTGTCAGCAGCCTTGCCATTAGGTTGAGGGAGCTGAGACTGGGGTGCAGGAGACTACCCCCCTCCTGGGACAAGAGGTTTGGAGAGGACCCCAGGGGAATGGGGGCCTCCACTGCTAGCTGAAGTAGAAGCGGAAACCAGGGTTGCCTCAGCCACCTGGGGGCTATCAGGATGATCAAGGCCCTTTCCTGGAGAATCATGAATAGCATTTTCGCTACCAAGAGGCGTCGGGGGAAACACATACAGGAGGCCCACAGATCATGATATGAGAAATGCGTCGGCAGCCACCCTGTGTGGATGTGGCTGCCTGGAGCAGAACGGGGACAACTGGTGATTTTGCGGACTCGCAAACAAGTCCATTTCTGGCCGTCCCCAGGTCTGAAAAAGCCAATGGACTACTTCCTTGTCCAGCTGCCACTTGTGGGGCTGCAGAATCCTGCTTAGCCTGTCAGCTAAGCAGTTGTCTTGGCCTGGCAGGTAAACTGACCTCAGATGCATGCCATGTCGGACTGCAAAGGAGCACAGATCCAGGGTTTCCTGACACAGTAGGCGGGACCCCGTGCCACTCTGTTTGTTCACATAGAACATGGCTATTTGGTTGTCTGTCTGCACCAAGACAGGCTGATGAGCCAAAGTCTTACAGAAAACTCGTAGAGCCAGGCAGATGGCACAAAGTTCCAAGAAATTGATTTGTTGTGTGCTCTCGTCTGGAGACCACACACACTGAATACAAAGCCTCTGGCAATCCAGCCCAGCAAGGATGCATCCGTGGTCAGGATCCTCGTGCGTCAAGGAGCCTGGAAGGGCATCCCGGCCTCCAAGTGTAATGGTTGAAGCCACCAGTCCAAGGACTGTACCAGTCTTCTGGACACTTTGACTCTGTCTCGGAGGTCGCCTGTGGCCTGTGTCTACTGTTCTCTGAGGCACCACTGAGCTGTGTGTATGTGGAGGCAGGCATCCGGTGTTACATGGACGATGGAGGCCATGTGCCCGACGAGGCACAGAAAGTGCCTTGCTGATACCTGGGATCTGCGACTCACTTGGCATGCCAGGGCCAGAAGCCTTTTTGCCCTGTCTGCTGGCAGGTAAACTCTTACTTGAAGGGTATGTACTCTGGCCCGTATGAAGTCTAGTTGTTGAGTGGGCACTAGGCTGGACTTGGGGTAACTGATTACAAACCCCAGATGCTGGAGCACCTGGATGGTGCGAGATGTGGCCTGTTGGACCGCCATGGCTGAAGTGGCTCTGATGAGCCAGTCGTTTAGGTAGGGGAAGACAAAAACTCCTTGGAGTCTGAGGAAGGCAGCCACCACCACCAGGCATTTTGTGAATACCCTGAGGGCGGAGGCCAGGCCAAATGGAAGTACCCTGTACGGGTAGTGATTGCATCCTACCACAAAGCGTAGATATTGCCTGTGGTCTGGGTGTATCACGATGTGTGAATACGCATCCTTTAGGTCTAAGGAGCATAGCCAGTCTCCCTGGCGGAGGTAAGGCAGCAATATTCCAAGTGAGAACATCTTGAACTTCTCCCTCACCAGGAATTTGTTTAAGTTGCGCAGGTCGAGGATGGGTCTGAGGCTTCCTGTCCTTTTTGGTATCAGAAAAAACCTGCAGTAGAAGCCCTTGCCCTGTAGGTGGTGGGGCACCAGTTCTACGGCCTGATCTTCGAGAAGACCTACTAACTCCTTCAGAAGGTGGTCCCGGTGAAGGGGAGACCTGAGGGGCTCTCCTTGAAAATGAGGAGGAGGAGGAGGAACCTGCGTCAAATGAAGGAGATAGCCCTGATATACTATCTGTAGGACCCAGGCATCGGTGGTGATGGCTGTCCATCTGTGGGCATACAGGACAAGCCTTCCTCCTGTGCATTGCCTGTCTCCTGTGGCGAGAGGGGCTATGCTTTGAGAGTCAAAAGCCGCTCCCAGGCTGGGCCGGAGCCGGTGCCTGGTGTTTGGTGGCTTTCTGCTTACGCGGGCCATGCCCCTGTCCCTTGGCCTGCTGCCCCTGGTTGGGGAGCTGGGGAGGCCTGAAATGGGGGGTAGCTTCAGTAAGCAGCACCCTTACTCGGGTAAAAGGGCTTCTTATCCGAGCCCCCCTTCTTAGAAGGGGCAGAGGTCTTCTTTGAGAGCCATGTCCTGGTCATGTACTCGGATTCAATCTCAGCAGCCTTGTCGGTCATGGGTTTCCCAAAGAGGTTCTCTCCCTAGCACGGGACATCGACCAACTTGCCTTGAGCCCATTGCTCGAGGTCGGACTGTAGCCATGCTTGGCAGCATGCACAGATGCCCGCTGCAGCTACCTGGGCTGCCAACCCGAAGCATTCATAGGCTGCTCGAGTCATGAACTTCGAGCACTCACGGACACCAGTGGACAGGCTCTTGAAGTGCTGCAAAGGTCCCTCGGAGAGACCAGCCGAGAATCCGGCGAGTTCCTTCGTCACATGCCCATGTATTTATTTATTTATTTGTAAGTCTTTTATATACCGCCACTTCCCAAGATCAGTGGCGGTTTACATCAAACAATAAGAAATACATAGAACAGCTCAATAATAAAAACTGGTACAATGAACGGTAAACAGAACTATAAACAATAAATGTAAGTATATTTTGAACTATTTACAGATTTTTTATAATATTTATATACATATATACATCATGTTTCATCATGTTTAGTTATGTGAGTAGTATCATGATTATTAGGGCAGAAGAGAGCCTTGGTGATTTATGGAGGATGGGAGGCCTTGTCTAAATTATTATCTATGTTGGAGTAATATTGGGAGAATAAATATGTTTTTAAATCTCTTCGGAATTGCTTTAGGTCTTTTATCTCCCTTAATTGAGCAGGGAGATTATTCCACAATGAAGGGGCTACAAATGAGAATGCTGTGTTGCTTGTATTATGTTTTGTTTTTCTGATTGAGTTGGGCCACTAAGATGGTATTGAGATTATTCCTACGTCTTATCTTGTTATCTGAGGGAATATGAATCAATGTGGATAGGTAGGATGGTGCTATCTGGTTAATTAATTTGAATGTGATTAGTAAAATCCTGTATTGTATTCTACTTAGTATAGGTAGCCAGTGCAGGGAATAGAGTATCGGGGTGATGTGATCGGTTAGTTTTGCTTTAGATATTATCCTTGCTGTTACATTCTGAGCCATTTGCAGAATTTTTAGGTTTTTTTTAGGTACTCCTGATAGAATTCCATTACAGTAGTCAATATGTGGAGTTACTAGTGCTTGCGTGATAGTTCTGAAGTCCTCATTTTCTAAGAGTGGCCTCAATTGTTGTATTGATCGTAGCTTATAATAAATTGTTTTGGTTGTTTTCTTAATGTGGCTTGTGAAATTAAGGGCCTTGTCAAGGGTGATTCCCAAGTATTTAATCTCTTCTTTTATAGGGAGGGTAAAGTTTAGAATTGTGATATCAGTTGGCGGAGTGTAGTTTATGTTTTTTGACGTGATAAGTATCTCTGTTTTCTTAACGTTAATTTTTAAATTATTTGAGCATAGCCATTTTTCGGCTTCCATGAGGCAGCTTGATATTATGTCAGTTTGGGTCATGTATATTGAATGCGGTGTACAACATAATATCATCAGCGTATATGTGATAATTCATTTTGTATTTTTGGAAAATGGTACAAATTGGCTGAAGATATATGTTGAATAATAGGGCCGATAAAGCAGAGCCCTGAGGTATTCCTTGTTCTTGAGGAAAGGGTTGTGATGAGTCCTGATTCATCTTTACAAATTGTGTACGGTCGGATATATATGATTTGAACCAGTCTAGGGTTGTTTTCCTTAATCCTATTTGAAAGAGTCTTGATATTAGTATGTTGTGATTTACACTATTCAAAGGCAGCAGATATATCTAGGAATACCAGTAGAAATGCTGTTTAGTGTTATCTAGACCTTTATTGAGAGTGTCCAACAGTGCAAGAAGGAGGGTCTCTACACTGTGAAATGGTCTAAAGCCATATTGGTGATCATCAAGGGGGGCATATGTATCTATAAAGTCTTGGAGTTGTAATTGTACAACCTTTTCGATAATTTTTGTGAGAAAGGGAATGCTAGCAATTGGGCGATATGAAGTTGGGTCAGTCTCATTTAATGTTTTATTTTTCAAGATTGGGCGGATTGCAGAGTGTTTTAGTTCTTGAGATAATTTCCCTTGTTGAAGGGAATTGTTTACTATATTTAACATAACAGGGGCAAGTTCTTGTTTTATTGTTTTTATCCATGTAACTGGACATGGATCAAGGATGGACGTTGTGGTGTTAATATTCGATATTATATTTAGTAATTGTTTCTTGTCGATAGTCTGGAAGGAGTTCAATGTATTAGAACTGTTTATTGACATTATAGGGTCAGGTATTGGTATCATGTACAGCTGGTAGGCCTGGATCTGACATGTCAGCATAGAACCCTGGAAGCACTTCTTGCCAAGGGCGTCCAAGTTGTGGGCCTCCCTGCCAGGAGGCACCGAGGAGTGCATTTTCTGGCTCTTCAGCCTACGCATGGCCGATTTCACAACCATGGAGTTGTGGGGCAATTGTGCTTTTTGAAACCTAAGGCTCTTACAGACTCTATAGATTGAATCGATCCGTCTGCTGATCACCAGTGCCGACGCCAGTGTCTCCCACATGCAGAGCATCAGTCATTCCAGGATCGGAGGGACGGGTACAGTAAGGGCCTCCCGAGGGGGAGAGTCATACTGGAGGATCTTGAGCTCTTCTGCTCAAGGATCCTCCTCGGACTCTGAAGGGAATGCCAAAGCCTTTGACATGTCCCTCATGAAGTCCAAGAACCTAGTGTCCTCCGGGGGGGGGGGGGGCCGGCCTTCTCCGAGGCTCAGACACCAGGGAATCTGACGGGACGTCCCTGTGCCGGCAGGTGTCCTGGGACTCTACCTCCTCAGTCTCCCATCCCGATGCCTCCGAAGAGGAATCGAGGGGCTCCGGCGACGGCATTGGCCCCAAGCGGGAGGTCGAGGGAGACCTCGGCCGAGGATCAACTCAAGTACGCATGGTCTTGAGGATCGGCTCGGCCTCCGGGATTGACTTAGATGTCGGTGGCCCGGTGGTCGGGGCGGAAGGACCGGTGAGACCAGCAATCAGCGCCCACTGCTGCTCCATGAAGGCAGACATACCGCGCTCCAGGGCCACCGTTCTGAGACAGAGTTCAGAAGGCTCCACAGCCACTGGGTCGGGTCCTGACACAGGTTCTCCCAGGGGGGGGGGGGGGGAGTCCTTGATGAGGACTGTTACCTGCCTCGGCTGCTCCGTATCCTGTCGAGGAAGCTTTGCTGGATGCTCCATCTCCGAGGATCCTGGCTGGTGCTCAGGGCTCTGCGACTGGTCCCTGGCAGGACCTAGCCATTCAGAGACATCCAACGATGCCGCCTTCGAGGATTTATTTCTTCCTTCGATGTTCCCGCGAGGGAGACCCCCTCTCCGAGGAACCTCTATGGTGCTCGGGCTTGGAGTGTTCCCCTTGAGACGTAGAGGCCTCAGATGAGTTCTGGGCCCGCAAAGGTACGGACTCAGCAAAAATCCTACCATGCTGCTGCTGGCGGCTTCTCAGGGCCTTCAAGGACATCTTCCTACACGGGCCACAGACCTTCGGGTAGTGATCAGGCCCAAGGTACCGGAGACAGCAGTCATGTGCATCGGTGAGGGACATTAGTTTTGTACACCGATCACATATTTTAAACCTGTTAGCAGCCATCGGGGGAAAAAGGGCCCCTGCAAGGTCAAAGACCCGGGCTGCCAGTGAAAAAGAAAAAGCGCGAACGCTAGTCACTAAGGACAAAAAACGAAAAATCAAGCCGAACTTGATACCGGTGTACCGAGCTGAACGCAGTAAGGGGAACCGGTGTCGATCCGGAAGGAAAGAAACAAATTTTTAACTATTTTAAACACTTTTTTCACGGTGACTATTGGACAACATCCGAAGGGCTCCGTGGAAAAAAAGGAGACTGAGCAAGATGGCACCCCTGGCGGGAAGGGGACCGTGCATGCGTGATGCAATTCCCAAAGGCTCTCTCTGAAAGCTGGGGATTTGCTCTGCACAAGGGCTCAGTCGGCACCGACGTCACCCATATGTGAGGACTAGC
Organism: Ichthyophis bannanicus; assembly: GCA_033557465.1. Classification (NCBI taxonomy): domain Eukaryota; kingdom Metazoa; phylum Chordata; class Amphibia; order Gymnophiona; family Ichthyophiidae; genus Ichthyophis; species Ichthyophis bannanicus. The sequence goes on along the minus strand of CM066031.1, from coordinate 1,120,825,911 downwards.
TTCCTGCTTGTTCCCGGAGAATTGGTGTTATGTGAATGTAACGTGGCTGGTGGAGAATTAACTGCGCAGTAGAGTGAGAATGAAAGAGGAGTCAAAAATGACCCCAAGATTATGAGCAGAGGAAACAGGAAGAAGAGTATTATCAACAGTGATGGAGAAAGGAGGGAGGATGGTTTAAGGGGAAAAATAAGCAGCTTAGTTTTAGCTATGTTCAATTTCAGATGGCACAGAGACATCCAGGCAGTGATGTCAGAACAATAAGCATAGATATGTGCCCGGAGTGCAGGAGAAATGTCAGTTGAAGATATACAGACTTGAGTCATCCGTATAAAAATGATACTGAAGGCCATGGGAAGAAATGAGGACACCAAGGGACTGGGTATAGAGAGAGAAAACAAGTGGACCAAGAACAGAACCTTGGAATACACCAACTGAGAATGGGATGGCAGAAGACGAAGTACCATGTGAACAAACGCTAAAGGAGCAAATAGAGAGATAGGAAGCGAACCAGGACAGGACATTCTCTAAAACCGAGAGAGGATAATGTGACGAGGAGGAGAGAGTGGTCAACAGTATCAGGCAGAAGAAAGATCAAGAAGAATAAGAATTGAGTAAAGAGTGGATCAAGGAGGGAATGTGAGGAGAGAAATTCCAAGCAGCAACAAAGAACAGCACATTCAATGAGTTTGGAGACAAAGGGGAGAATGGAGATGGGACGATAACTGGAGGGAGCCGTAGGTTCAAGGGGGGGGGGGGGTTTATAGAAAAGGCGTGATCATAGCATGCTTATAGGCAGCAGGGAAAGTGGCAGTGGAGAGAGAAAGGTTGATAATATAAGAAATGGCAGGGATAACAGAGGAGGAGATGGAGTTGAGGAGATTAGTGGGGATGGGATCAGAGGAGCAGGTAGTTGGTTTAGTGGAAGAATGGAGGTTTCCTCATCAGAGATAATAGAAAAGGAAAAGAGGGTGGGGGAAGTTGAAATTGGAGAGAGGAAATGAGTTGAAGAAAAATTAGTAGGGAACTGAAGAGTAATCATTTTGACCTTTATTGTGGAAATAGTTGGCGAGGGTTTGGGCTGAAGGAGAAGGAGGTGCCTTAAGAAGAGAATTGAGAATAGAGAAGACACGACGGGGGCTAGAGGCTAGACAGTCAGTCAGTCAGGTGAAGAAAATAGTTTTGCTTAGCAAGTGAAACAACAGACTGGAAAGAAGTAAGCATGAATTTAAAGTGAAGGAAATCATAAAGGGAGCGGGATTTAAAACAAGTGGGTTCAACAGATTGGGCACAGGAGTATAGGTAGCGGGTATAAGATGACATCCAGGGCCGAGGTGAAGTATGCCTCGCAGAGCGTGTTATTGGAGGAGCAAGGGTATCCACAGTGGAGGAGAGCACGGTGTTATAGGAGATTATAGCCTCATCGACAGACTTATGGAACAAAGTGGAAGAAAGAAGAGAAGAGACAATAGTTGAAAGAGACAGTGTAGCTTGAAAAGCGTCTTGGGAATGAGGGGTATGGGAGGGAAAGCATAAAGGAGACCCTAACCCCAATGCAGGTTGAAGGCATCCACCTGCTGTTTGCTGGACGTTGGGAGTCCTGGTGCAGAAGCAGGGCAGCTTGGCATTCTGTGAAGTGGTAAACAGATCTATGTCTAGAGTTCCCCAAGTCTGAAAGATGTAGGACGTTGTCTCTGGATGGAGGGACCACTCGTGGGGAAGAAGGATCTGACTAAGCTTGTCTATCAAGACATTGAGCTTCCCTGGGAAATACACCACTTGGAGGTGTATTTGATGAGAAATGGGAAAGGACCACAGATGGAGAGCCTCCTTGCAGAGGAGCCAAGAGCCTGTTCCGCTCTGTTTGTTCACACAGTACATGGCCACTTGATTGTCCTGACTAGGACTTTGTGCCCTGAGGTGATCTTGAAACACCTTGAGGGCATTTGAGATAGCACAAAGCACCGGGAGATTGATCTGGAGCTGTGACTCCTGTGTTATCCAGAGGCCTTGTGTAGAGAGTGCCCAAGTGAGCTCCTCAACCCAGTTTGGAGGCATCCGTCGTCAGGGTGCATTGATGTGAAGGCATCTGAAAATGTGACCCAACGAGGAGATTTTCTGGGGAATACCACTATTGAAGGGATGTGGCGAGGGGCAGTGACTTGGATCTCGTCTCTGAGGTGGCCTGAGGCCTGTGTCCATTGAGCAGCAAGGGTCCACTGGGCTGTTCGCTTATGTAGGCAGGCATATGGGACATGTACTGTTGAAGTCATATGCCCCAGACGCTGCAGCATTTCTCGGGATGTCAGATGGTCATGGAGTAGTGCTTGGGACTCTAGATCGATGAGATGGGCACAATGGAGGTGGGGCAGAAACACCCTGGATTGCTGTGTTCCTACTAAAGCTCTGAAGAACTCTAGTCTGAGTTGGAGCAAGCTGGGAGTTTGGGAAGTTTATGACAAATCCCAAGTGTTGTAGTACTGTGATGGTACTATGCAAGGACAGCTGAACCTCTTGGGAGGTGTCTGATCTTATGAGCCAGTCGTCTAAGTAAGGGAAGACAAATATCCCCAGAGATCTTAGATATGCAACTATGACCACCATGCACTTTGTGAAGACTCTTGGGCAAGAAGCGAGTCTGAAAGGAAGGACCTTGTACTGATAATGTATTCCCTGAAAGGTGAAGCATAGATGTGTCCTTTGTCCTGGGTGGATGAGGATATGTGTGTATGCTTTTTTAAGATCTAGAGAACAGAGCCAGTCCTGACTCTGGAGGTAGGGAAGTAGTCGTCCTGAGAGATCATTTTGATCTTCTCGTGGACCAGAAACTTGAGGTTTCTGAGGTACAGAATAGGCCTGTACCCTCCGGTCTTTGGTATGAGAAAGTACAGAAAGCAGAGGCCCATTTCCTGTTAAGATGTGGGACTTCTTCTATGGAACCCTGAGAAAGAAGAGAGGACACCTCGTCCTGTAGGAGAGCAGTGAGTGGGGGTTGCGTGTGATATTCCCCTATGAGAATCGAGGGGGGCAGAAATTGCAGATGAAGTCTGTACCCCTCCCGGACTATAGTTAGTGTTCACTGCTCTGAGGTGATAAAGTGCCATCTGTGGGTGTAGTGACACAGTCTGCCTACTATGTGGAGGGGGGCGAGGGTCCTCCAGAAGCAGGGTAGCAAGGTTCTTTAGAAATGAGTCAAAAACCAGGTATAGATTGTGACTTTGGAGCTGAGTGAGATTTAGCCATCTGTGGCTTCTTTTATTGTTTAGGAGGCTGCTGCCTTTTCTGAGAGCCTTGAGCTTGGTACTGAGAAACAGGAGAATAAGAAGAGTAGAATTATTTCTTCTTATTGAAGAAAGTCTTCTTTGTAGCTGTTTTTTTTTTCTAGCAAGGTTAGCTGTTGTTCTGGACAACCTGTTTAGAGCGGTATTCTATGGCTGAGAAGCATTATCCTGCCCGTCTTTGCCAAAGAGATTTTCCCCTGTGCAGGATATGTTGCCCAGCTTATCTTGACCTCTCTGTTCAAGATCCGAGGACTGAAGCTATGCAATCCTGCGAGCACCGATGCATATTGTTGTGGCACTGCTTGTGCATTCAAATGCAAAGTTTGCCCTATTGACAAACTTCGATACATTTTGAGTATGTTTAATTAGAGTCTTCTCTCTTATCTGGGAGAAGAGGGGCCATGGCCTTGAGGTCCCTGGAAACCTCCTTGAGGAACATAACCATGTATATAGGCGCTAATCCTGGCTGAAAGCGTGGAAGCCTGGAAACATCGATGCCCACAAGGCATCGAGGGTTCTCGATTCCCTACTCGGTAGGTTAGGGGAATGAGTTTTGGAACTTTTGATTCGGCACATCGCCGATTCCACCACCATTGAATGGTGGAGAATCTGGGCTTTTGGAAGCCAGGGGAGATATGATAGAAGCCAGGGGAGATATGATGGAAGCCAGGGGAGATATGATAGAAGTCTATAAATTAATGAGCGGAGTGGAACGGGTAAATGTAGATCGATTGTTTACCTTATCAGAATATAGAAAGACTAGGGGACATGCAATGAAGCTACAGGGTAAACTATTTAAGACTAATAAAAGAAAATATTTTTTCACTCAACGTGTAATCAAACTCTGGAATTTGTTACCGGAGGATGTAGTAAAGGCTGTTAGTGTAGCTGGGTTTAAAAAAGGTTTGGACAAGTTCCTGGAGGAAAGGTCCATAAGCCATTATTAAGAAGGGACCCAGGATATCAATGCTTGAACCAATACAAGCATTGTGGAACCTGTGTCCCTTGGGGAAACTGCTAGGTACATATGACCTAGATTGGCCACTGTTGGAAACAGAATACTGGGCTTGATGGACCTTGGTCTGACCCAGTATGGCATATCTTATGTTCTTATGTTCTAGGACACTCCGGTACTCGATACATGGTATTGAGGCGTCGAGTATGAGGCAAGATCGTGAGGGGAGTCTCCCACATCCGGAGCATCAGATCATGGAGAATGCTGTGCATCAGCAGGGTGGCCGCCTCCTTGGGAGCTGTTGAGTATTGGAGGATCTCCAATTCCTCTGCCCTGGACTCTTTCTCGGATGTCACTGTTATGGAGAGACCCCTAGATAGGTCTCGAATGAATTCCTGGAAGGACATGTCCTCAGGAGGCGACATGCATCACTCTGGAAGTGGGGAGGGCTCTGAAGGCAGGCCTCGGAGACCCCAGGAGTCTAGTGACGCCATATCCAAACCAGGGGAGTTGGAATCGGAGGACTAAAAGTATTGGCGGGGATGGTATTTGCCCTCTGTCAAGCGTTGGTACAGATAGGCGTCTGTATAGGGCTCAGGGAACCATTTGGGTCAAGCTCCAGTATCGGTGATGGACTCGAGAGAAGGCATTGGTGGCAGTGATGACAGTGATATATATCCCAACACACCACACACTAGCGCAGATGTTTGTGCTGATACTGGTATCGATGGTCTGGTGTCTGAGGACAGAGGTTTGATGGGAACAGAGGTTGCCAAGATCTGCTTGATGGCTAGTATACGCTGGTCTATTGAGGGTGCTGATGCTTGGATATCGGTGATGGATACTTGTGCTACTGTCCCAGAGCACAGCACCAGTAGCTCTCCTGAGGTCGAGGCCTCAGGAGCAACTAGGGGCCCACTCAATGGCTTTGGAGGGCAGATCCTCCTGCCGGGGCTGTTTGGCAGGCCGAACTACCTCCAGGGCAACGCCAGAGTCATCTTGAAGCTGGGAATGAGATCTACCTCTGGAGGGATTTTCCATCTTTGATGAAGACTTGTGTTTGGACATTTTTGATACCTGAGATCCATGGGAGGAGGTTGAGGCTCTCAAGGATGTCGATGCCAAAGATACCATGCCCGAAGCAAAGAGCTCCAAATTTAGAGGCTCTGTTCTGCAGGCCTCTCTATCATCTTTTTACAAAGGGAACATTCTGTTGGCTAATGGTCGGGCCAGAGGCATTTCAAACACCAGTCATGCGTGTCAGTTGCAGAGATGGTACTGCCACATTTGGAACATTTTTGAAACCGTTTCTCCATACTGTCGGTGGACAGTAGGCTGAAGGCCTAAGATGGCGTCAATATGCTTGAATTTTTTTATTTACTTTTTTTTACTAGTTAAAAGAAAGAATAAGGAAGCCGGTGGTATCAAGATGGTGTCAGCGTTGACAGGAATGCAGATGCTAATCACAAAAAACGAGAGAGAATTTTCTGCGGTGACAGGATTTGCTTCCTGCTGGCTCTGCGGAAAATGAAGAACTGAAGAGAGGAAATTGGGAAGATGGGAAGGCAGCCATGCAGGCAAAGTGGAATGCTCCCAAAGGCTTTCCTATTGGACACTGGGAGCGTTCCCGCGTGGACTCCATCAGTAACGATGTCATTCCATATGTGAAGACTACATTCCTACTTGTTCCTGGAGATTCACTTATACTCAGATTTTCAGTGCTGGGTCCATGTCCATTTAGCAAAACTGAACGTGGTTAGTGCTGCAAAATGTCCCGGTTAACGTCATTTACACAGTTTGCAAGTCTGAAAACTGTATAAATGCCTTTGAATATGCCCCCCCTTTCATTAGAGATATCATTAAGATCTGTGCTGTTTGCAGCCCTTGACAACTGAATTTGAACAAGCCTAGTCTAGAATTTGGCAGCAAACATTCAATGCTAAAAAAATTGCAGAGATAATTATATCTGATCATGTTTGCCAAACAGCTAGAGAAGGCATCAGAAAAAGCCTGAAGGATACTTGCTTAGGGATAAGAAAGGCTATCAGGAAAATGGAGGGGATACTGCCTCTATAAAAGTCTCTGCTGAGACCTTATTTGGAGATGTGTGTAATTCTGGAGACTGCAGATTCTCCAACCTAAGCAAATGTTAAATGTTACCTCCAAGTTGACTTCCCTGTTTAATATATAATGTTCTGTTGCAATGCAAACAGCTTTGACCATAGGATAAAGTGGTATAGAAAAACTGTTAAATAAAAATCAGTGAGGAAGGAAGAAATGGGCTTGTGTGGGGGGGGGGGGGGAGGGAAGTCTACAGATAACAGCAACCTATAGAGGAAGGGGATGGAAAAGACGAATGGAGTGATATTCAAAAGGAGGGGGAAGGTGTGGGACCAAGGTAGGCGTTATCTGAAAGAACCCATATAGATTTGTCTCAGAACAAAGGGAGGAAAACCTGGAGAGCCAGGAACACTGCTCTTATTTCCAAGCAATTCATCAACCACCAGTTCTCCTTATGAGTCACTGCCCCTGTACCACTTGAGCCAATGGGCACCACAGCCACTCAGGCTGGTATCTGTAGTGACCAGACACTTCAGAGGCTCCAAGGGCACATCTAAGACCTCCTTCATATCCAGCTTCCAAGACACTCTTCAGAGCCTCCCCCCTTTCAAGGGAAGCCACATCCATAAAGACTGACTGTGGCAATCACTTGATAGCACCACCTTCTAAAGAGGAAACATGTGGGCCCTGGCCCATGGTACCAAATGTAAGGTTGCAGCCATGGACCCTTACACTTGGAAATAATCCCAGACCCTCAGACTGTCATCTGCAAGAGGCCTCAAATCAGAGTCTGCAACTTCTGTATCCTGGTCTGCATCAGGGAAACCCTGCCTGTCCTGGTATCAAAACAAGTGCCAAGATACTTCAAGGACTGAAAGAGTTCCAACCAATTTTTTGCAAAGTTGATGACCCAACCCAGTTCTTGGCGAACCTGCACCATGTGTTCCATAGCCTGCCTTCACCTGGATCAACCAATCATTGAAATAAGGATGCACAAGAATACCCTGTTTTCTCAATGCCTCAGCCACCATCAACATTACCTTGATAAAGACCCTGGACGCTGTGGGCAGCCAAAAAGGTATAACCAGAAAACGCCTCATTGGGAACACAAAACATTAAGTACCCTTTGATGCTCCAGATGAATGGAGATATAAAAATAAGCCTCTGTTAAACCAGAGGCTGACAAATACTCCCTCTGCCTCACTGCCACAATGACAGACCACAAGGTTTCCCTCTGAAGCAGTGCGTCTGCAGGTGCCCGTTTATCTGCTTTAGGTGTCGAATAGGCCAAAAAGAGCCTTCCTCCTTGGAAAGCACAAAATAGTAGATTTACTATCAGCCTCTCTCATCACCCAGCAAGGCAATTCCATTAAAGCATCTGAAAGGAGGTGTGCCAGCTCCAGAACACAGCTGTCTTAGATCACCTTCAGCATCCATTAGTCTGACATGATCTGGGGTCCATGTATATTTGTGATCAACATTAATGGCACCCTTGCATTTTAGGTATGTTGTGCACAGTATCTTGACAAATAATTGGAAATATTCCAACTGTATGTCATCATAATATTTTAATAGTATGTTCAAAGGCATACAACAAAAAGAAAGATGTCTGTGCAACTCAGATGTAATTTCTGAGGTAAACAAAACATGACCTGGACAGGATTAATGGCACCTTTCACTAATATTTGGTTGCACAACCCTTGGCAGTGATGACAGCCTTCAAATGTTTCTTGTAGCCATCTGAAAGTTCCATACTTCTGTTTGCTGGTAGTTTTTCCCACTCTTCAACTGTGATTTCTTCCAGCGCATTAATGTTCCCTGGGTTCCATTTACCAATGGCTCTTTCCAAAGGTTCTTGATTGAATTGAGATCAGAACATATTGGTGGTCAGTTTATAATGGTCCATTTTTAACTTTTTAACCATTCTTTTATACCTTTGGAAGTATGTTTTGGATAATTGTCCTGCTGGAGGACCCATGACCTTCAACCCAGACCTAGATTTCTGACACTAGGTAGCACACTTTATACCAGAATACATTGGTAGTCCTCTGACTTCATGATTCCTGAGGCAGCAAAACAGCCCCATAACATTATGGAACCCCCACCATATTTGACTGCAGGAAGGGCGTTTTCCTTATAAGCTTCATTTCTTTGCCTGTAAATGTATCGCTGGTCTGCATTGCCAAAGAGTTCAAGTTTGGTTTCATCTGTCCACAGAACATTTTCCCAGAAGGACTGCAGTTTCTCAAGGTGGGTTTGGGCAAAGATCAGGCATGCCTTTTAAATGTCCAGTCTTTGAGCAGTGGGGTCTTCCTTAGCCGTCGCCCATGAAGTCCTCCTTTGTTTAGGGCACCGCTTATAGTATGGCTTGAAAGCATAGTTACTCACCTGTAACAGGTGATCTCCGGGAACAGCAGGAATTTAGTCTTCACATATGGGTATCGTCAGCACCAATGGAGCCTGCGCGGGAAAATCCCCAAAGTCCAATTAGAAAGCTTTTGGGAGCATCCCACAGCGCCTGCGTGCTGCCTTCCCGCCTTTCCCAACTGCCTCTCTCCAGTTGAGTTTTAAAGCTGAGACAAAGAGAGAGAGGGGGAAAGAAAAGAAAGAGAGATACAACTCCTAGGGGAGGTGGGTGGGTTGTGAAGACTAAATTCCTGCTGTTCCCGGAGATCACCATTTACAGGTGAGTAACTATGCTACCTCCAGGAACAAGCAGGAATGTAGTCTTCACATATGGGGACTCCTTAGCTACAGATGCCAGGGAGAGACCCCAGAGGTTGTGTGCCCCTGTGAAAGGGCTCCACGTCCCCCCATGGATCTCTGGCATCCTACCGGGAATGGTGGATAGAAGTTGATTAAGTATGGAACAGGTGTCGTAGAACAGCCTGACCAAACAAGACATCCCGGCGGGAGTCCTTGTCCAAGCAGTAATGGGCTGTGAAGGTATAAACCGAGGCCCAAGTAGCTGCTCGACAGATGTCGTCAATAGACACAGAGTGTAAATGAGCCATTGAGGCTGCCATGGCTCTCACATTGTGAGCTGTGACATGGCCTTCCAGAGAAAGGTCTTTACTGTGATAGGTAAAAGAAATACACTGTGCAATCCAACTGGACAATGTTCTCTTGGAGACTGGAAGTCCCAAATGAGAAGGATCAAATGCAAAAAAGAGTTGAGAGGACTGTGTCCTTTGTAAGTAAAAAGCAAGTGCTCTTTTACAGTCAAAAGTATGAAGACTCCTTTCTGCATTTGAAGCATGAGGCCTTGGAAAAAATACAGGCAGGTAAACTGCTTGGTTTAAATGAAAAGGTGAGACCACCTTTGGCATAAAGTGTGGATGAGTCCTAAGGACTACCTTATCATGATGGAACCTTGTATGAGGATCAGCCACTAATGCTTGCAACTCACTAATGTGACGTGCTGATGTGATTGCAATGAGAAAGACCACCTTCCAGGAAAGGAATTTCAAGGAGGTAGTAGCTAGAGGTTCAAAAGGCGGCTTCATGAGCTGTCCAAGAACCAGATTTAGGTCCCATGCTACCGGTGGTGGCCTAATGGGAGGCTTAGTTAGGAGGCCTCTCATAAATCTCACTATGAGAGGATGAGATAGGTTGTCCATTTAAAGGCTTGAAAGAAGCTGAAATAGCACTTAAATGGACTCGTACTGAATTAGTCTTAAGCCCTGCATTAGATAAATGAAGGAGATACTCCAATAATGATTCCAAAGGTATCGCCAGGGGGTCAAGACCCTTCTGCGAACACCATATAGAAAACCTTTTCCATTTGAAAGCATAAGAGCGTCTAGTAGAAAGCTTTCTAGAAGCATAAAGGATATCCTTTACTTGTTGAGAGAGGTTAAGACCATGAAGGTCTAGGTCCTCAGCAACCAGGCCCTGAGATGCAGAGAGTGGGGATCGGGATGCCACAACATCCCGTCCTCCTGAGACAGGAGATATGGAGCAGATCCTAACTCCAGAGATGGAGCTTGAGAGAGATGTAGGAGCAGAGGGTACCACACCTGCCGTGGCCAATGTGGAGCTATGAGAATCATATGGCCTCTGTCTCTCTGAAGCTTGAATAGGGTTTTGGGAATTAGGGGAATGGGTGGAAAGGCATATAGGAAGTCCTGACCCCAATGGAGGAGGAAAGCATCCCTAGCCTGAGAACCCTGAGCCGGAATTCTGGAACAGAATCGGGGAAGTTTGGCATTCAACGGACTTGCAAAGAGGTCTATGTCCGGAGTTCCCCAAATTTGAAAAGTTTTTGCTACCTGGTCTGCATGAAGAGACCACTCGTGTGGAAGCAGAACTCGACTGAGTCTATCTGCCCAGGAGTTTTGAATGCTTGACAGATACACCGCAAGGAGATGAATTTGATGCTCTCTGGTGAGGGCCCATAGTCGCAAAGCTTCGTTGCAAAGCGAGAGAGCCTGTTCCTCCCTGCTTGTTCAGATAGAACATAGCTACTTGATTGTCCATCTGAATTCAATTCTCTGAGGTCTAAAATGGGTCTGTGCCCCCCTGTTTTCTTTGGAATAAGGAAATAGGGGGAGTAAAACTCTGTACCCTGTTGGGAAATGGGTACGTCTTCTATTGCCCCATGGGCAAGAAGTAAATTCTAACTGATTTTTGAGTGAAGTCTGAGAATTGAACCCTCTTAGAACTGTAGGAGGGGGCATGTTAAGGAAATGAAGCTTGTACCCCTCCTTTACAATGGAGAGAGTCCATTCTTCTGCTGTTTTCTGCTCCCATCTGGGGGCAAAATGACATAACCTTCCTGGAATGGTGGAGGGCTCTGGCACGTTGAAGGCCAGGAAGGCCATGTTCTCTAGATGGGAGTCAAAGCCCCTGTGGAGGCTGAGTCTGTTGGGCCGGTTGAGGCTTAGCAGACTTTGTTTTTCTTTGTTTTGGTGGCTGCTTCCCTTTCGGGCAGACTGACCTGTAGAATGCCCCTGCTGGGTATAGGAAAGGTAAAACCTCTTCTTTTTAGAGAAGAATGGTTTCTTGTAGGATTTTCTCCTTGCAGGATCAGCTGTAGCCTTGGAAAGTCTATCCAACGTGGTGTTATCAGCATCCAGCTCATTAGCTTTCTCTTGCCAATTTTTGCCAAATAGATTTTCGCCTGTGCAAGGGATATTCCCCAGTTTGTCCTGTACCCAGAGTTCTAAGTCAGATGTCTGGAACCAGGCAATCCTACGAGCACCTATGGCAATGGCAGAGGTTCTGCTTATGCACTCAAAGCAGTCAAAAGCTGCACGATTAACGAACTTGGAAACATCTTGGGCATGTTTGACAAGTGTAAGATAATCTTGCCTCTTATCATCAGGAAGGAGAGCGCTCATAAGCTCTAGATCTCCTGTAATCTCCTTAAGGAACATGCCCATGTATAAGATGTAGGAACTAATCCTGGCAGAAAGCATACAGGCCTGGAAGGTTCGACGCCCAAAGGCATCAAGAGTCCTACATTCACGTCCTGGAGGATTAGATGCATGTCTTTTTGCAGTCTTGATCCTTCTCATAGCTGATTCCACCACCATGGAGTGGTGTGGTAACTGAGTTTTTTGAAATCCAGGACAAGGAGGTACTCGACACATGGTATCAAGCCTACGAGAATGAGGAAAGGTAGTAAGAGGTGTTTCCCACATTCTTAACATGACATCATGCAAGATCTCATGAATAGGCAAAGTAGCTGCCCTCCTTGGGAGCTTTAGGATATTGTAAAATCTCCAACTCCTTTGCTCTGGGTTCTATTTCAGGAACCACTGTGATGGAAAGACCTCTAGTCACCTCCCGGATGAAATCCTGAAAGGATATATCCTCTGGAGGAGACATCCTACGTTTAGGAGAGGAAGGCTCTTCAGAGAGAAGTACTCCGGTACAGACAGAGCTGTCAGAATCCTCAGACTCAGAGGATTCAAAATATCTCCTGTCCAGGTGCTCTTGCAAAGCACGATACCGGTACCGATCGAAGTCAGTACCGGAGGGGTCTGGTACCGACCTGTCGATACTGGAGGAAATAGCATGAATCAGTGTCGGCAACACACTCGCCGATGTCAATGCTGTTGGTACCGGTACCGATGTTGGTGCCGGAACCGGTGTTGATACCGGTTGAACTGTCTGAAGTGGTCCCTAAGGCACCGATGCCGCAAGGAGAGCCGCCAGACTGCATTCAATAGCCAAGAATCTCTGGTCTATTGACGCTGCCGATGCCTGGGTATCGGTACCGGACAAAGCGGCCGGTACCCCAGAGCAGGGCACCAGTAGTTCTGCCGAGGTTGAGGCCTCGAGAACATCCTGGAGCCCCGAAGGTACTTTGGAAGCAGAAGCCTCCCGCTGGGGCAATTTTGCCGGTACAAGTCCCTCAAGGGCAATGCCAGAGGCATCTCGATGCTTGGAAGGAGATCTACCCTTTGAGGACCGGCCAGATTTATGTTTAGTTACCTGAGATCCATGGGAGGAAGACGAAGCCCTGGAAGACGTCGGATGCCACAGATGCTGCATCGGAGGGAAAGAGGGTGCTAAGCTTAGCAGCTCGATTTTGCTGACCTCTCTTCGACATCATCCCACAGGCAACACACTCCGAGATGGCGTGGTCAGGACCTAAACATTTGAGGCACCACTCGTGAGTGTCGGTGACGGAGATGGTATCGCCACACTTGGAACACTTTTTAAAAGCCAAAGCGGGTTTTTCCATTGTTGAGGAAAAATTGGGCCTAGTGCCCAAAATGGTGCGTGGCACCCGAAAGAAAAAAAGGGGTGGAAACTCCAGGAAAAATATTCCAAATTTTTTTTTTTTTTAGAAGAAAGAACCGGCAGTACCGGTATAGCGTCGAGGAAGGCACAAAAAAGAATAAAAAAATGGGTGACCGGAAAAACATCCTGCTGGCTCCACGGAAAACGAAGTACTGGAGAGAGGCAGTTGGGAAAGGCGGGAAGGCAGCACTCAGGCGCTATGGGATGGTCCCAAAAGCTTTCTAATTGGATGCTGGGGAACATTCCCGTGCAGGCTCCGTCGGTGCCGACGATACCCACATGTGAAGACTACATTCCTGCTTGTTCCTGGAGATACCACCATACAGATTGCTCCAGGTCAGCCTTAAGCTCTTTGGATGATGTATGTGGTGTTTTTCCAACAGTTCGCACTAACCTTTGAAGACTTCTTGGATTAATTTTCCTCTTCCCACCACATCCTGGGAGGTTCTTGATTGTTCCATGTTCCAGGAACAATGGGAATCAGTATTAACATATGGGTGACGTCACCGATGGAGCCCGCACGGGAACACTGCCCAGCTTCAAAAGAAAGCTTTTGGAGTGTCCTCCACGCACGCGTGCCGGTCTTCCCGCCCAAAGAAACTATCTTACTTCAGTATGACGACATCTTTATCTTTATTGAAGCATTTAATATACTGCCCAGGCTATTGCATCAGAGCGGTGTACGTACAATGTGGCTGCAGAGAGAGAGAGAGAGAGAGAGAGAGACAAAGGATGAAAGGAACGCCATCAAATAGGAAAGCAGCAGAACAGACGGAAAAGAGACAAAGAAAAAGCGACACACAAGGAGGGAAACAAGGAGTGGAATACTTAGGTATGGGGGAGTCTAGGGGTCGGGGTTGAGATCAAATGCCAGGTGAAATAAGTGGGTCTTCAACACAGCTTTAAAGCAGGGAAATGAGGCCCCAGTGCGCAAAGCTGATGGGAGTGAGTTCCAGAGTGCAGGGGCAAGGAAAAAATAGGCAGAGTGGCGGGTGAGTTCAAGGTGGGCTTGGGAAGAGGAGGGAAGGAAGAGTCGATTCCCAACAGGAGGAATGGAGGAGGCGCGGGGAGGGCTGGTGATGAATGAGATCGGCAAGGTAGTGGGGAATGCCAGTGTGGAGTACCCTGTGAGTGGTGGTGAGTATCTTATGGATGAAGTGAAATTTGACATAGCTTAATGAAGCCCAAAAAATGAAAACAACTCCACGGGGCGGGTAGTGAAGGCTGATTCCTGCTATTACTGGAGAAAGCATAGTTACTCACCTGTAACAGGTGTTTTCCAGGGACAGCAGGAATCAGTCCTCACATATGGGTGACGTCGATGCAGACGAAGCCCTTGCAGAAGCAAGTCCCCAGCTTTCAAAGAAAGCTTTTAGGAGATGCCACCATGCATGTGTGGCCCCCTTCCCGCCCAAGGGTGCCATCTTACTCAGATGACACAGCTAAAGCCAACAAAAGATGGTAAAAATTGTAAAGCAACTCCAAGGGGAGGAGGGAGGGTTGTGAGGATCGATTCCTGCTGTCCTTGGAGAACACTTGTTACAGGTGAGTAACTATGCTTTCTTCAGGAAGCAGCAGGAAGTCAGTCCTCACATATGGGACTCCCTAGCTACAGGCTACGGAGAACCTGCAGAATATACAGCAGAGCCATGAGCAGCCACAAAAGAATCTGAGGACAGACCCGAGGATCCTAAGTCTAGAGAGCCATGCCTTCGGTAGCCTGAACAAGAAGGGTCAGAGGGCCGGAGTTGCCTAAACCCTGAACAGATTACGGAGTACGACCTGGCCGAGAGCACTGTCCCGACGGGACTCCCTCTCCAGGCAATAGTGGGCTGCAAAAGTGTGAGCAAGCATGTCTGCCAAGGGCACCGAGCAGAGGTCCTCGAGCAACGTCGCCATCGCACGGACATTGTGCACTATGATCCCAGCGCTCTAGTGGAATCCCAGCTCAGGTATGGGCAAAGGCGATGCAGTCCGCCACCCAGATTGACAAGGTCCGCTTGGTGATAGTCTGCCCCAGACAGCTGGGGTTGTACGATAAGAAAAGCTGCCCAGTCCCTGGGTCCGCTGTAGGTAGGATAGGGCCCTTTTGCAGTCCAGAGTGTGAAGAACCTCTGATGCCAGATCAGCGTGAGGCCGTGGTAAGAAGGTGGGCAGCACCACCTCCTGGTTGAAATGGAAGTCCAAACTGCCTTCAGAAGGAACTTCAGGTGGGTACGGAGCACCACCCTGTTCTTATAAAACCTGGTGTATGGCGCTTCAACCATCAGCACCTGACGCTCACTGATTCTGATGGCAGAGGTAAGAGCAACCAAGAAAGCGACCTTCCAGGACAAGTACTGCCAAGGGGCAGGTAAGCCAGGGGCTCAAAGGGTGGCCTGATTAGCTGTGTGAGGACCACAATGAGATCCCATTCCCCCAGGGGCAGATGGATAGGGGGCTTAGAGAGAAGCAAGCCCCACATGAAACGGGAGATGAGGGGTTGTCCCAAGAGAGGTTTGCCCTTGATGGGGTGATGGTTCGCGGAGATCACACTCAGGTGCACCCTGACTGAATTGGACTTTAGTCCTGACTACAAGAGATGGAGCAGAGTGTACCGGGCAGGAGAATGGGTTCACGTGTTGCTCCATACACCACACTGAAAATCTACGCCACTTGAAGGCGTAAGGCTCGTTTCGTAGAGTCCTTAGATGCCAGGAGGATTTCTTCGACCTCCCTGAGAAAATTAAGGGGTGTTAAGGTGACCCGTTCAGCAACCAGGCTGTGAGAAACAAGGATCCCAGATTGGGGTGGAGGAGAGCGCCCTCCTCCTGCATCAGAAGTCCCGAGAGGAACTGGGGATTGCGTTGAGAGATGGAGCAGCAGGGGGGAAACCATGGTTGCCTGCACCATCTCAGGGCCACGAGGATCACCGAAGCCTTGTCCTGCTGGACACTGAAGAGGGTATGTGCTATCAGCGGCATGGGAGGGAAGGCATATAGCAGTCCCGATGCCCACAAGAGAAGGAAGGTATCCCCCTGCTGGGCCTGTCAATCACTACTCCCACCGAGAGGGTGAAAGACCCAATGCTGGGGTCTGTTAGTACTGCACCCCCTCTCCATGCTCTAAGGATAAGAGATTTCTTTTTGGGACAGTTTGTCTGCCTGCCCCCCCATGCCCGTAACTGGCAGTGCTCATCTGGCATTTTCACAGGGTGAAGCCTGTGGTTTGCAGATTCAAGTTGACCTTCACAATTTATCTACCAGGAACAGCTCAGCTGAACCACCCTACCACCATTACAATTTTCTCCTCACCCCTCTTTTCACCCGACTCCTCCCAGCTCCGCTCGGATCTTAACTTGCATGGTTTGATTCCCCCCGGTATTTCGTGTGTTCACCCTGAATCACATGATGCATCCCTCCAGTGAATCTATCACCATCAACATCTTGGTAAGTATTCATTCACACTTTTCCCTTTCTGCATTTAACAGTAGAGCTTCCTCTCTCCCCCGTCCCTTTCTCTGTGTTTGCCTGTTCATCCCAGTTTGCTACTATGTTTTGATGCCCTTCCAACTTCTGTTCATCTCAGTATGAGACAGAGCCCTTCTCACCCCCTTTCCTCCAGAAGGTTACTGCTCCTTGGCTAACTTTGATGATGGCACTGGGCACAGAGGAATATATTTTTATAAAAACATATTTAGAATATGTCCCTTTGTCTGAGGACATGCTAAATGAATCACAAACTATTACCACAGAGCAGATGGGGGGCCCACAAAACCGGGGGAGCTGAGCATTGGACAGGCTGGCAAGGAGATTAAGATATGGGGTGCCCCAGAGCCAAAATAGATTCCATATCGTCTTGGGGTCCAGGCACCAACCGTGCGGCTGGAGGACCCTGCTCAGCCTGTCCACCAAGGCATTGTCCTGGCCCGGAAGGTAGACCGTTCTAAGGATGCCCTGGCTTATCGCGTAAGAGCAAAGGGCTACCGCCTCCTGACAGAGGCTGTAGAAGCCTGTGCCACCCTGTTTGTTCAGATAGAACATGGTGACTTAATTGTCCATCTGCACAAGCACTGCATGACGCTGCAATTAGTGCTGGAAGGCCTTCCACGCCAGGAAGACTGCTCGGAGCTCCAGCAGATTGATCTGTTGCTAGCTCTGAGAGACCAGACCCCCTGGGTGCACAGCTCCTCGCAATGGGCCCCTCAGCCCTAGAGGGAAGCATCTTTTAGGATCCTCTGGGGGTTTGGGGCCTGGAAGAGCATGCCCTGGAGCAGGTGCTGCGCATCCTGCCATCAGGCTAAGGACTGTCAGCCGAGGGGACACAGAGATGAGGTCCCGTAGCCTGGCCCACTGGGAGCAAAGGCACCACTGTGTTACCTGCATGTGAAGGTGAGCATCGGGCACGACATGGACTGTGGAGGCCATGTGGCCCAGGAGGTGAAGCACTGACCAAGCAGATACTGTGCAACGACTCTGCACCTTGGCTGCTAAGGTCGTGAGGCGGTTCGCCCTGTCCTGGGGGAGAAAGGCCTTGGCCTGGAGTGTGTCCAAGTGGGCCCCTATGAACTCCAGGGATTGCTCTGGAGAGAGGTGGGATTTTGGGTGGTTCATCATGAATCTCAGGTGCTGCAGAAGTCGGATGGTGCAGCCTGTAGCCCCTGCAGGGCTTCTGAGGCTGTGTCCTCTTTTACGAGCCAACCGTTAAGGTAAGGATAGACGAAGGCACCTTGGAGACAAAGATAAATCGCCATCACTGCTACCACTGCAAGGCATTTGGTGAAGACCCATGGCAAGAAGGAGAGACTGAAGGGGAATACTTTGTACTGGTAGTGATCACTCCTGACCACGAACCTTAAGTACTGTCTGTGACTAGGATGGATAAGGATGTGAGTGTAAGCATCCTTTAGATCCAAGGAGCATAGCCAATCACCCTGCTGGAGGTAGGGCAGCAGTGTTCCAAGGGAGAGCACTCTGGTGCACCCTGACAGAGTTAGACCAGTCCAGAGCTAGAAAGCTGATGCAAGTAAGTCCGCACCATCTCCACCGAGCAAGCAAAGGGGCTGAGGGCCCGGTCCACACAGACAGAGAATCTGTGCCACTTGAAGGCATATGCCCTCCTGGTGGAATCCTTGCAAGACACCAGGAGAATCTTCTCGACATCCATGGTCAGATGGAACTCTGCAGAGCTACCTGCTCAGCAGCAAGCCGTGAGCGAGAGGGAGCAGAGGTTGGGGTGCCCTCTTCCTGCGAGAGTAGTTCTGGGGCACAGTCCAGGCAAAGGAGCAGTGTCTGAGACAGCTGTAGTAACAAAGGGTACCATGTCTGCCAGGGCCACCGTGGTGCGATGAGTATTAAGGAGGCCCTGTCTGCTTGGACCTTGAAGAGGGTTTTGACCACCAGGGGAGTCAGTGGGCAAGCATAGAAGAGGCCCTTGCTACAATCCAGGAGGAAGGCATTGGAAGCTGTCCGACAGATAGGACATTCTGAAGCAAAACAGTGGTAGCCTGGCATTGAGAGGAGATGCGAAGAGGTCCATGGTGGGGGTGCCCCACATCTGCAAGATCCAGTGAACTACCTGGGAGTTGAGAGCCCACTTGTGAAGTTGCAAGACTCTGCTGAGTTTGTCTGCTAAGGCACTGTGCTCTCCCGGGAAATACACTGCCTGGAGAAGCATCTGGTGCTTCGCAGCGAACCTCCAGAGCCAGTCTGTCCCCTAACAAAGGAGATAAGAGCCTATGCACCCTTGTCTGTTGATGAAGAACATCGCTACTTGGCTGTCTGTTTGTATGAGAATGACCTGACTGGCCAGCTGTGACCAGAAGGCTCGCAAAGCACTGGCAATGGCTCTGATTTCGAGGAAGTTCATCTGGTGGAGGCTCTCCACCCTTTGACCAGAGGCCTTGTGTGCCGAGGCTGCAGAGATGAGCTCCCCAGCCGAGCTTGGAGGCTGTCATCAGCACCTGTTGGTGCAGGGGCGCTTGAACGGGCAGTCCTGCTAGAAGATGTAGAGACTGCTGCCACTATGGGAAGGAATCGAGCAGTGGTGGAGTTATGCACACTCTTTCAGACACAGCCTGACGCCAGAGTGTAGAGGGTCCACTGTGCTTGCCTCATATTCAGGAAGGTGAAAGGAGTGACATGGACTGTGGGAGCCACGTGGCCCAGGAGACAAAGTATCCGGCAAGCAGACACCATCGAGCAGCACTGGACCTGGTGCATTAGAAAGACGAGTCGGTGGACTTGGTCTGTTGGGAGATATGTCCGGGCCACCGAAATATCAAGGAAAGCCCCAATGAACTCGAGGCGCTGAGCAGGTTGCAGGTGGAACTTTGGGTAGTTGATCATGAAGCCCAGCTGCTCCATGACCTGGATGGTATGGCTGTGAGGCCTGCAGAATTTTGCCCAGAGAGTTGCCTCTCACCAACCAGTCATCCAGGTAAGGGAAGACTAAAATCCCCTGTACCTAGAGAAAAGCAGCTATGACCACTATGCACTTTGTGAAAACCCTGGGAGCAGAAGCGATTCCGAAGGGAAGAACCCTGTATTGACAGTGCCTGCCACTGAGGATGAAACGGAGGTATTGCTGGTGCAGGGGTGAATGAGGATGTGGGTGTAGGCATCTTTTAGATCCAAGCAGCACAGTCAATCTCTCCACTGGAGGTAGGACAGCAACATTCCAAGGGATACCATCTTGAACTTCTCTGACGAGGAAGCGATTTATATTGCGGAGATCTAGAATGGGACAGAAGTTGCCCGTCTTTTTGGGAACCAAGAAGTATCGGGAGTAGAACCCTATTCCTGTCTGAGAGGGCGGAACCAGTTCCAACACCCTGGCTTCCACCAGGTTGGCTACTTCCAACTAGAGAAGTTTGTGTTGGTGACGATCCAGAGAACATTCCCCTGAAAAGAACTGAGGGGAGGTCTGCTCGAAGTGTAGGCGGCAACCCTCCTTCACTATTTGTAATGCTCAGGAGTCAACGGTAGGCAAAGAACTGGAGATGCCCCCAATATGCTACGGAACTGGGCCTGAAAGGGGAGGAAAGGCCATGGTCTGAGAGTCAAAATCCCTCCCCCCCCCCCCAGGCTGCAGCCGAGGAGCCAGTTGGGGTTTTGGGGTCTTTGGCCTATGCTGTTGCCTTTGGCCTTGGCCTGCTGACCCTGCGGGGGCACCTGGGAGTGATACGAGGGATAGGCACAGTACGTCTTCTTCTTTGGGTAGGACCTTTTCGCCGAAGCCTTCCGTCGGGAAGGGTCAGCAGTCTTCCTGGAAAGCCGTGTCATAATGAGTTGTTCCGTCTCCAACTCAGCAGCCTTTTCCATCATGGGCTTGCCGAAGAGGTTCTCTACCTGGCATGGGAGATCAGCCAATTTGTCTTGAACCCATTGCTCCAGGTCAGAGGACTGTAGCCAAGCCAGGCGGTGGGCATCAATGCCCCCTGCAGCTACTCTGGCCACAGACACCGAGCAGTCATAGGCTGCACAAGTCAGAAATTTGAAGCATTCCTCGGTTTTACTGACCAGGCTACGGAAGTGCTCAATATGGTCACCAGAAAGCATGGCCAAGAACCCGGCAAGCTCCCCTGTCAAGTCTCTCAAGCACAGCTGGTATTGCCTGCATACAGGCCACGAGCATCAAGCCCTGGTAACACTGCCTGCCAAAGTCATACATGGTGCAGGCCTCCCAACCCGGGGGCACCGAGGATGAGTCTTAGTGCTCTTGATGTGGCACATGGCTGACTCCACCACCATGGAATTGTGAGACAGTTATGTTTTTTCAAAGCCTGGGCTTTTGAGGACTCAATACTGGAATTGAGCCGCTTGGTCAATGTGTAGGCACTCTAAGCGGGGTCTCCCACATCTTCAGAAGGAACTGCTCCAGAATGGGGTGGGACAGGGACCATGATGGCCTCTCTTTGATGGTATGGGATACTGGAGGATCTTGAGCTCCTCCGCACAAGGTTCCTCCTCTGCTTCCAGGGTAAAAGGCAAGGGCTTTTTCATATCCCTCACAAACTCCAAGAAGGGAGTGTCCTCAGGAAGAGGAGGGATCCAAGCTGGAGACTCGTTCTCAGTCTCCCAGTCAGAATCTGAGTCACTGAGGAACTCGAAGTGCCAACAGGATCGAGGGCTCAGTCCATGACAGGAAGGGGTCCTTTGTTCCTGATGTTCAGAACTGGAGACACTGGAGGAGACAGGCTGCACCGACTGGGATCGGGGGGAGTGGTCTTGAGATCCCGAGGAAACTGCAAAGGAACTGTCCCCGGCATTGACCTCTATTTACCTGGTCCTTAGGGGGGCTGGGAGAGTGTTGCACCATGAAGGCAGCCCAGCTGCGCTCAAGCGCTATCATTCACAGCTGCCAGTGTTGGCACCGGCACAGACTAAGTAGATGCCGTCTCCATAGGTGGGACTCCACCAGGGTTATAGTCTCAGGAGCCACGAATCGAACCTCCAAGGTCTCATAAGGCAATTTCTTCTGCCGGGGCAGCTTGGAAGGCCTGGCCTTCGCCCTTGGAATTGCCTCAAGGGCTCAGATGCCAACAACCAGGGGGGTTTTACTCTGGTATTGGCAATCCCCTTCGATGCCAGCTCGGACGGAGTCAGTTCTGTCTGGGAGCAATCCTCGTCGAAGGAGAGCTGTCTATCAGATGCCCCATGATCTCAAGTCTGCCCGGTCTCCCTTTCGAAGCTGATGCCTCAGATGGAGCTTTCAAGGGCATCAAAATAGAGGATAATGCCGGGGACGGTGGGTAAGGCCTTGGAATCTAAAGATTCCTGCTGCTTTTCTCAATTCTTGAGCTCCTTGCGCATCATCTGCAAGCAGATAGGGCAAGTAGAAGGCTAATGGTTGGCCCCAGAACATTGAAGGCATGAACTGTGTCGGTTGGTGATCGAGATGGTCTGACCACACTGAGGGAACTTTTTAAAGCCACTGGTTGGATTTGGCATGGTTGGGAAGGCAACTTCCATCAAGTCAAAGGACTTCAATGTCCACACCAACCAGGAAGGGCGCAAGAAAAAACCCACGCAGTGAAAAAGAAAAAGGAGCCAAGAAAAAACACAGTGCTGAGGCACCAGTCGTTAGGATTGATGAAGGAGGACAGGATGACGCGAATTAAGATAGAACGGTATGGGAGTGGCAGAAACAGAGGGTAAAAAAGACAAACTTATCTCTGGGATTCAAATGGACATCCAGAAGGACTCTGCAGAAAAAAAGATGACTGAGGTAAGATAGCTCCTTCAGGCAGGAAGACTGGCACACATGCATGGAGGATATTCCAAAAGTTTCCTCTGGAAGCTGGGAAGTGTTCCAGCGCGGGCTGTGTCGGTATTGTCACCCATATGTGAGGACTGACTTCCTGCTTGGTACTGGAGAACTTATTAACAACATTGCAAACTGAAGACACAGGAATCCCAAGGTCTTTGGAGATGGCCTTGTATCCCTTTGAAGTTTGGTGATAAAGCGTAGTTACTCACCTGTAACAGGTGATCTCCGGGAACAGCAGGAATTTAGTCTTCACATATGGGTATCGTCGGTACCGATGGAGCCTGCGCGGGAACGCTCCCCAGTGTCCAATAGGAAAGCTTTTGGAAGCATCCCTCAGCACATGCGCGCCGCCTTCCTGCCTTTCCAACTGTCCCTCTTTAGTTAAGTTTGTAGCTGAGTGAAAAGGATAGAAGGAAAAAGGAAAGAGACAGAGATAGAGAGACAACTCTTAGGGAAGGTGGGTGGGTTGTGAAGACTAAATTCCTGCTGTTCCCAGAGATCACCTGTTACAGGTAACTACACTATCTCCAGGAACAAGCATGAATGTAGTCTCCACATATGGGGACTCCCTAGCTGAAGAAGCCAGGAAAATAGCCCCAGGAAGGTGCCACCCTGGAAAGCTTAGTTACTCACCTGTAACAGGTGATCTCTGGGAACAGCAGGAATTTAGACCTCACATATGGGTATCGTCGGTACCGACGGAGCCTGCGTGGGAACGCTCCCCAGCATCCAATCAGAAAGCTTTTGGGAGCATCCCACAGCGCCTGCGTGCTGCCTTCCCACCTTTCCCAACTGCCTCTCTCCAGTTGAGTTTTAAAGCTGAGACAAAGAGAGAGAGAGGGAAAGGAAAGAGATAGATAGATACAACTCCTAGGGGAGGTGGGTGGGTTGTGAGGACTAAATTCCTGCTGTTCCCGGAGATCACCTGTTACAGGTGAGTAACTAAGCTATCTCCAGGAACAAGCAGGAATGTAGTCATCACATATGAGGAATCCATAGCTTTAGGTGCCAGGAAGAGACCCCAGAAGTTGCGTGTCCCTGAAAAGGGCTCCACTTCCTCCTATGGATCTCTGGCATCCTACCAGGGATGGTGGGTAGGAGTTGATTAGGTATGGAACAGGTGTTTGAGAACAGCCTGACCAAACAAGGCATCCCGGCGGGAGTCCTTGTCCAAGCAGTAATGGGCTGTGAAGGTATGAACCGAGGCCCAAGTGGCTGCTCGACAGATGTCGTCAATAGACACAGAGTTTAGATGAGCCATTGAGGCTGCCATGGCTCTCACATTGTGAGCTGTGACATGGCCCTCCAGAGAAAGGTTCTTACTCTGATAGGCGAAAGAAATACACTGAGCAATCCAGTTAGATAGTGTTCTCTTGGAAACTGGAAGTCCCATTGAGAGGACTTTCTATGTTGCTGTGTTCTTTGTAAGTAAAAAGCTAGAGCTCTTTTACAATCCAAGGTATGAAGATTCCTCTCTGCATTTGATGCATGAGGTCCTGGAAAAAAAAAAAAGACAGGTAGGTAGACCTCTTGGTTGAGGTGAAAAGGCGAGACCACTTTAGGCATAAAGTGTTGGTGAGTCCGAAGGACTACCTTGTCATGATGGAACCTTGTATAAGGTGGATTAGCTACTAGTGCTTGCAATTCACTAATGCGGCATGCTGATGTGATTGCAATGAGAAAGATAACCTTCCAAGAAAGAAATTTCAAGGAGGTAGTAGCCAAAGGTTCAAAGGGTTGCTTCATGAGCTGACCAAGAACCAGGTTCAAGTCCCATGCCACCGGAGGCGGTCTAATGGGAGGCTTAGTTAGGAGGCGGCCTCTCATGAATCTGGCTAAAAGAGGATGAGAGGAAATAGGTTGTCCATTTAGAGGCTTAAGGGAAGCTGCAATAGCACTCAAATGGACTCTTACTGAATTTGTTTTAAGGCCGGCATTAGACAAATGGAGGAGATACTCCAGCAAAGATTCCAGAGGTATCGCAAGGGGGTTAAGACCCTTTTCAGAACACCAAATAGTAAACCTTTTCCATTTGAAAGCATAAGAACGTCTAGTGGAAGGTTTTCTGGAAGCATAAAGAACATCTTTCACTTGCTGAGAAAGATGAAGATCTTGGAGATCTAGGCCTTCAGCAACCAAGCCCTGAGATGCAGAGACTGGGGACTGGGATGCCATAACATTCCGTTCTCCTGAGATAGGAGATCTGGAGCAGACCCTAACTCCAGGGAGGGAGCTTGAGAGAGATGTAGAAGCAGAGGGTACCACACTTGCCGTGGCCAATGTGGTGCTATGAGAATCATGTGGCCTCTGTCTCTCTGAAGCTTGAAAAGGGTTTTGGGAATTAGGGGAATGGGTGGAAAGGCATATAGGAAGTCTTGACCCCAGTGAAGGAGGAAAGCATCCTTTGCCTGAGCTCCCAGAGCCGGAGTTCTGGAACAGAACCAGGGAAGTTTGGCATTCCACGGACTTGCAAAGAGGTCTATGTCTGGGGTTCCCCAAATTTGAAAAATTCTGGCCACCTGGTCTGCATGCAGAGACCACTCGTGTGGAAGGAGAACTCGACTGAGTCTGTCTGCCCAAGAGTTTTGAACGCCTGGAAGATACACTGCCAGAAGATGAATCTGATACTCTCTGGCGAGGGCCCATAGTCGCAAAGCTTCGTTGCAAAGTGACAGAGAGCCTGTTCCCCCCTGCTTGTTCACATAGAACATGGCTACTTTATTGTCCGTATGAATGAGGACTGTCTTGCAGCTGAGCAGGGTGTGGAACACTTGCAGAGCAAGGAAGATTGCTCCGAGCTCCAAAAGATTGATATGTAGATGACTCTCCTGTGGAGACCAGGTGCCTTGGGTGGAGAGATCTTGCAGATGAGCTCCCCAACCCATTGGAGAAGCATCTGTTGTGAGAGTTGCTTGGGGTAAGGGTTGTTGGAAAGTGGACCCCAGCAACAGGTTTTGAGTGGACTTCCACCACTGGAGGGACAAAATAAGGCGACTTGTGTTTGCTATTTTGTCTGACAGGCATCCTGATGCCTGGGTCCATTGGGTGGATAAAGTCCACTGAGCTGCCCTCATATGGAGGCGAACATAGGGAACCACATGCACAGTAGATGCCATGTGGCCTAGTAGTTGTAACATTTCTCGAGCAGTTAGATGAGGCTTTAACACTGCTTGAGAAGCTAACTGCACCATGCGAAGGCAACGGGCCTGGGAAAGATAGGCCCTTGCCTTTCTGGTATCCAGCAAAGCTCCTATGAACTTTAAAGGCTGAGTGGGAGTTAGACTGGATTTTGGGATGTTTATTACCAGCCCTAAATACTGAAGGATACGCATTGTGCAGGATAGAGAAGTCTTGGCCTCTGACTGTGTTGGAGCTCGAATGAGCCAGTTGTCCAAGTAAGGGAAGACGAATATTCCCAGAGTGCGTAGAAATGCTGCTACCACAGCCATGCATGTCGTGAATACCCTTGGTGCAGAGGCCAGACCAAAAGGAAGCACCCTGTATTGGTAGTGCTTTCCTTGAAACAGGAACCGAAGGAACCTTCTGTGGGTTGGATGGATGAGAACATGGGTGTATGCATCCCTGAGATCTAGAAAACAAAGCCAATCCTGACTCTGAAGGTATGGAAGCAGAGATCTGAGAGAAATCATTTTGAATTTCTCCTTGACAAGGAATTTGTTCAATTCTCTGAGATCTAAGATAGGTCTGTATCCCCCTGTTTTCTTTGGAATAAGAAAATAAGGGGAATAGAACCCTGTGCCCTGTTGATGAAGAGGCACTTCTTCTATTGCCCCTTGGGCAAGAAGGATGGCAACCTCCTGACCTAACAGGTCGATGAGAGAGGTCGGAGAATTGAACTGCTTCACTATTGTGGGAGGGGGCATGCTTGAAAAATGAAGTTTGTACCCCTCTTTTATGATGGAGTGTGTCCAATGCTCTGCTGTTATTTGCCCCATCTGGGAGCAAAATGACATAACCTTCCTGGAATGGTGGACGGTTCTGGTCCTTCCAGAGCCAGAAAGGCTAAGTTCTCTAGCTGAAAGTCAAAGGCCCTGAGAAGGCTGAGGCTGCTGGGCCGGTTGAGGCCTAGCAGCGTTTGCTTTCTTCTGTTTGGGTGGTTGCTGACATTTGGTTGAAAACTGACCTGCAGAAGATGCCTGCTGACCATAAGCAGGATAAAATCTTTTCTTTTTAGAAAAAGGTGTTTTCTTGAACAACATTTTCCCTAACAGGATCAGCAGTAGACTTGGATAGTCTATCCAAAGTGGAATTTTCAGCATCCATTTCATTGGCTTTTTCTTGCCAATCTTTACCAAACAGGTTCTCACCAGTACAAGGGATATTTCGCAATTTATCTTGTACCCAGAGCTCTAAATCAGATGCTTGGAGCCAAGCAATTCTACGTGCACCTATGGCAATAGCCGAGGTTCTGCTTATACATTCAAAGCAGTCGAAGGCTGCACGGTTGGAAAATTTAGAGACATCTTGGGCATGTTTGAGCCAAGTGAGAAACTCCTACCTTTTATCCTCAGAGATGAAAGGACTTAAAGTCTGTAGATGATCAGTAACTTCCTTTAGGAACATTCCCATGTAGAGACTATAGGAACTGATTCTTGCAGCAAGCATGGAAGCTTGAAAGACTCTACGTCCAAAAGCATCCAGAGCTCTGCATTCACGTCCTGGAGGATTAGAGGCATGTCTTTTTGCACTTCAAATCCTTCTCATAGCAGATTCCACCACAATAGAGTGGTGAGGAAGCTGAGTTTTATGGAAGTCAGGACAAGGAGGACACGATACATAGTATCTAACCTACGAGAATGAGGAGAGGTGGTAAGAGGTGTTTCCCACATCCTCAACATGAGATCATATAGAATCTCATGAATGAGTAGGGTAGCTGCCTCCTTAGCAGTTTTGGGATATTGTAAAATATCCAACTCCTTGGCCCTTGGCTCCGTCTCAGGGGCCACAGCGATGGACAGGCCCCGAGCCACCTCTCTGATGAAGTCTTGGAAAGACATGTCCTCTGGAGGAGACATCCTGCGTTTAGGGGAGGACGACTCCTGTGGAAGAAGCATCGCTGCATTGACAGAACTTTCAGAGTCCTCAGATTCTTCTGAGGAATCAAAGTATCGTTTGTCCGGATGCTCCTGCAGAGCCCGATACCCGTACCGAGCAAGATCGGTATCGGGAATAACCAGTACCGGGGAATCTGTACCGGAGGGCATCGGAGGACAGGGTACTGGCATAGCAGACACAGATGCCAATGCTATCAGTACCGGTACCGATGCCGGTGCCCGTGCCGGTACCGGTGGAGTTATCTGTCACGGTACTAAGGATGCCACAACGATGCCACAAGGAAAGCTGCTAGACTGCGTTCTATGGACAGAATTCTCTGGTCCATAGACGCTGCCAATGCCTGGAAGTCGGGAACCACCGGTACCCAAGAGCATGGCACCAGGAGATCTGTCGAGGTCGAGCCATCGAGAACATCCTGGAACCCCGATGATGCTTTGGAAGCCGAAGCCTCCCGCCGGGGTAATTTTGCCAGTGCAGGATCCTCGAGGGCAACGCCAGAGGCATCTCGATGCTTAGGAGATCTACCCTTCGAGGACCGGCTGGATTTATGTTTAGTTACCTGAGATCCACGGGAAGCAGCAGCAGCCCTGGAAGACGTCGATGCCACCGAAGCCGCATCAGAGGGAAACAGGGTACTGAGCTTAGCAGCTCGGTTCTGTCGACCTTTTTCAGACATCATAGCACAGGACACACAATCTGTAATGGAGTGGACAGGACCTAAACATTTTAAACACCATTCATGGGTGTCGGTGACGGAAAAGCACAGTTACTTACCTGTAACAGGTGATCTCTGGGAACAGCAGGAATAAGTTTTCACATATGGGTATCGTCGGTACCGACGGAGCCTGCGCGGGAACGCTCCCCAGCATCAAGTAAGAAAGCTTTTGGGAGCATCCCACAGCGCCTGCACGCTGCCTTCCCGCCTTTCCCAACCGCCTCTTTCCAGTTCGAGTTTTAAAGCTGAGACAAAGAGAGAGAGAGAGAGGAAAGGAAAGATAGAGAGATACAACTCCTAGGGGAGGTGGGTGGGTTGTGAAGACTTATTCCTGCTGTTCCCAGAGATCACCCGTTACAGGTAAGTAACTGTGCTATCTCCAGGAACAAGCAGGAATGAGTCTTCACATATGGGGACTCCCTAGCTGCAGATGCCAGGGGAAGACCCCAGGTTGTGTGTCCTTGAAAAGGACTCTACCTCCCCCCATGGATCTCTGGAATCCAACCAGGGTAGGTGGGTAGGAGTTGATTAGGAATGGAACAGGTGTTTGAGGACAGCCTGACCAAATGAGGCATCCCGGCGGGAGTCCTTGTCCAAACAGTAATGGGCTGTGAAGGTATGAACCGAGGCCCAGGTGGCCGCTCGACAGATTTGGTCGATGGACACAGAGTTTAGATGAGCCCTTGAGGCTGCCATGGCTCTCACATTGTGAGCTGTGACATGGCCCTCCAGAGAAATGTTCCTACTCTGGTAGGCGAAAGAAATACACAGAGCAATCCAGTTGGACAGTGTTCTCTTAGAGACTGGAAGTCCTAAATGAGAAGGATCAAAAGCAACAAAGAGTTGAGAAGACTTTCTATGTTGCTGTGTTCTTTGTAAGTAGAAAGCGAGAGCTCTCTTACAATCCAAGGTATGAAGATTCCTCTCTGCATTTGATGCATGAGGTCCTGGAAAAAAGACAGGTAAATATACCTCTTGGTTCAGATGAAAAGGCGAGACCACTTTAGGCATAAAGTGTGGATTGGTCCTGAGGACTACCTTATCATGATGGAACCTTGGATAAGGTGGATTAGCCACCAAAGCTTGCAACTCACTGATTCGGCGTGCTGAGGTGACTGCAATGAGAAAAATAACCTTCCAAGAAAGAAATTTCAAGGAGGTGGTGGCTAAAGGTTCAAAGGGTGGCTTCATGAGCTGGCCAAGAACCAGGTTTAAGTCCCATGCCACTGGAGGTGGTCTAATGGGAGGTTTAGTTAAAAGAAGGCCTCTCATGAATCTTGCTATAAGAGGATGAGAGGAAATAGGTTGTCCATTGAGATGCTTGAGGGACGCTGCAATAGCACTCAAATGGACTCTTACTGAATTCGTTTTCAGACCTGCATGGGATAGATGCAGGAGATACTCTAGTAGAGAATTCAGAGGTATTGCAAGAGGGTTTAGACCCTTCTCTGAACACCAAATGGTAAATCTTTTCCATTTGAAAGCATAGGAACGTCTAGTAGAAGGCTTTTTAGAGGCATGAATAACATCTGTGACTTGCTGAGAGAGATGAAAATCTTGAAGGTCTAAGCCCTCAGCAACCAAGCCCTGAGATGGAGCGACTGGGGGTTTGGGTGCCATAATGTTCCCTCTTCCTGGGATAGAAGGTCTGGTGCAGAGCCCAAGCCCAGGGAGGGAGCTTGAGAGAGATGCAGAAGTAGAGGGTACCACACTTGGCATGGCCAATGTGGTGCTATGAGGATCATGGTCCCTCGATCTCTCTGAAGCTTGAATAGTGTTTTGGGAATTAGGGGAATTGGTGGAAAGGCATAAAGGAAATCTTGACCCCAGTGAAGGAGGAAGGCATCCTTGGCCTGAACTCCCTGACATGGAATTCTGGAACAGAACTGGGGAAGATTGGCATTCCACGGACTTGCAAAGAGGTCTATGTCCGGGGTTCCCCAAATTCGAAAAATCCTGGCTACTTGGTCCATGTGGAGGGACCACTCGTGTGGAAGCAGAACTCGACTGAGTCTGTCCGCCCAAGAGTTTTGAACACCTGAAGGTATACTGCCAGAAGATGGATGTGATGCTCTCTGGCGAAGGCCCACAGTCGCAAAGCTTCGTTGCAAAGCGACAGAGAGCCAGTCCCGTCCTGCTTGTTCACATAGAACATGGCTACTTGGTTGTCCGTATGGATGAGGACTGTCCTGTAGCTGAGCAGGGTATGGAACACACTGAGAGCTAAGAATATTGCTCTGAGTTCCAATAGATTGATATGCAGAGAAGTCTCCTGTGGAGACCAGATGCCCTGGGTGGAGATATCTTGTAGATGAGCTCCCCAACCCCTCGGAGAAGCATCTGTTCTGAGTGTTGCTTGGGGTAGCGGTTGCTGAAAAGGGGACCCCAGCAACAGGTTTTGAGAGGACTTCCACCACTGGAGAGACCAAAAAAGGTGACTGGAGTTTGCTATTTTGTCTGACAGGCAACCTGATGCCCGAGTCCATTGGGTGGACAAAGTCCATTGAGCTGCCCTCATGTGAAGGCGAGCATATGGAACCACATGCATGGTGGATGCCATGTGGCCTAATAATTGTAACATCTCTCGAGCAGTTAATTGGGACTTCAACTGAATCTGGGAGGCTAACTGCACCAGACGTAGGCAACGGGCCTGAGGAAGATAGGCCCTTGCAGTTGTGGTATCCAACAAGGCCCCTATGAACTCCAGAGACTGAGTAGGGGTGAGATTGGATTTTGGGATGTTTATTACTAGTCCCAAATACTGAAGGATACGCATTGTGCAGGTTAGACAAGTCTGGGCCTCTGACTGGGATGGGGCTCGAATGAGCCAGTCGTCCAGATATGGGAATACGAATATTCCTAGAGTGCGGAGAAATGCAGCTACTACTGCCATGCATTTCGTGAACACCCTTGGTGCAGAGGCCAGACCGAAAGGAAGCACCCTGTATTGGTAGTGCTTTCCTTGAAAAAGGAACCGAAGGAATCTTCTGTGTGTTGAATGGATGAGGACATGGGTGTATGCATCCTTGAGATCTAGAGAACAAAGCCAGTCCTGACTCTGAAGGTATGGAAGCAGAGCCCCTAGAGAAATCATTTTGCATTTCTCCTTGAATAGAAACTTGTTCAATTCTCTGAGATCTAATATGGGTCTGTAGCCCCCTGTTTTCTTTGGGATAAGAAAATAAGGGGAGTAGAACCCTGAGCCCTGTTGAAGAGGTACTTCTTCTATTGCCCCTTGGGCAAGAAGGGTAGTAATCTCCTGACCTAGAAGGTTGAGGAGAGATGTTGGAGAATTGAACTGTTTCACCATGGTGTGAGGAGGAAGGCTTAAGAAATGAAGCTTGTACCCTTCCTTTATGATGGAGAGGGTCCATTGCTCTGCTGTGATTTGCTCCCATCTGGGAGCAAAGTAAGTCAACCTTCCTGGAATGGTGAGGGGCTCTGGTTTTTCCAGAGCTAGAAAGGCTAAGTTCTCTAGTTGCAAGTCAAAGGCCCTGAGGAGGTTGAGGCTGCTGGGCTGTGGTAGGCCTGGCAGCCTTTGACTTGGCCTGTTTAGGTGGTTGCTGACGCTTTGCAGCAAAACAACCTGCAGAAGATGTCTGCCCGTGAGCAGGATAATATCTTCCCTTTTTAGAAAAAGATGTCTTTTTGAACAATCTTTTCTTAACAGGAGCAGAGGTAGACTTTGAAAGTCGATTCAAAGCAGAGTTCTGAGCATCCATCTGAGTGGCCTTTGCTTGCCAATCCCTGTCAAACAGGTTTTCACCTGTACAAGGAAGGTTTCCCAACTCATCTTGGACCCAGAGTTCCAAATCAGAGGCTTGTAACCAAGCAATTCTGCGTGCACCTATGGCAATAGCCGTGGCTCTGCTTACACACTCAAGAGTCAAAGGCTGCACGGTTGGAGAATTTGGAAACATCTTGGGCATGAGTCTCCCACATGCCCAACATGAGATCATAAAGAATCTCATGAATAGGTAAGGTAGCTGCTTCCTTAGGAGCCCTAGGATATTGCAAAATATCTAATTGCTAAGCCCTAGGCTCTGACTCAGAGGCCACTGTGATGGAGAGGCCTCTAGCCACTTCCCTAATGAAGTCTTGAATAGACAAGTCTTCTGGAGGAGACATTCTTCGTTTTGGAGAAGCAGACTCCTGAGGAAGAAGTACCGGTGCCTCGACCGAAGCCTCCGACTCATCAGAGTCCTCGGAGGAATCGAAGTATCGCCTGTCTGGATGCTCCTGTAAAGCCCGATACGCGTACCGAGTGGGATCGACATCGGAAGTAAGCGGTACCAGTTCGGTACCGATGGGCATCATAGGACAGGGTACCGTTGCAGTCGACACCGAAGCCGATGTCGATGCAATCGGTACCGGCACTGGGAACAATGCCGGTGTCGGTACCGGCAACGGAGATTGTTGCGGTACCGAAGGCGTCGAAGCCTGCATAAACGCCGTTAGGGTGCGCTGCATGGACAGAATTTTCTGATCCATCGACGCCACCAGAGTCTGGATGTCGGCCACCGGTACCCCAGAACACAGCAACAGGTGATCGGTCGAGGCCAAGCCATCGATGTCAACCTGTGACCCCATAGATAATGCTTTGGAAGCCGGAACTTCCCGCCGGGGTAATTTTGCCGGTGCGGAATCCTCGAGGACAAGCCCGGAGACATCTCGATGCTTAGAGGGAGATTTGCCCTTCGAGGACCGGCTAGATTTATGTTTGGTTACCTGAGATCCATGGGAGGAAGAAGCAGCCCTGGAAGACGTCGATGCCACCGAGGCTGCATCAGAGGGAAACAGGGTACTGAGCTTGGCTGCTCGGTTCTGCCAACCTCTTTTAGACATCATGGTACAGGATACCCAATCCGTGATGGAATGGTCAGGACCCAAACATTTTAGACACCAATCATGGGTGTCGGTGACAAAAATAGTACCGCCACACTTCGTGCACTTTTTAAACCCGGAAGCGGGCTTCTCCATGAGGAGAAAATGTTCAGGCCTAAGGCCGAAACTGCAATGCACAGTTGAAGAAAGAAAAGTTTTTTGTTTTTTTGTTTTAAATAAAGAAAGAAAAAACCGGCGGTACCGGTCTGACGTCGAAGGCGGCAGACGCGACACAGAAAAATAAAGAAAAAAAAATAAAGAATTCTTCTGCGGTGACAGGAACACGACCTGCTGGAGAACTGGAGAGAGGCGGTTGGGAAAGGCGGGAAGGCAGCGCGCAGGCGCTGTGGGATGCTCCCAAAAGCTTTCTTACTGGACGCTGGGGAGCGTTCCCGCGCAGGCTCCGTCGGTACAGACGATACCCATATGTGAAGACTCATTCCTGCTTGTTCCTGGAGATTGGTACCGCCACATTTTGTGCACTTTTTAAAACCTGAGGCAGGTTTTTCCATGTTATGTCATTCTTGGGCCCAGCTAAGTACCTCTATGTGCAAAAGCCTTTCTATCTCAGATTTGTTTCTGAATTTAAAATATTTTTCATTGTACGCAAGTTAGCAATGTTGGTTATGCTGAGACTTGTCCTTTTGGGCTGTTTATAGTCTCTAGCGTATTTGGGTCGACTTGACCTTTTAAATATAAGTTGATTAAAAGGAGGGTCTGTCATTCGAGTGTGTCATTGCGCCCTCACGACAGACGATCCGACAGAAAAAAAGTTCTATTTTTGGTTGACATTTACTGTTCAGAACACTTTTGATAGTCATACACGGGAATTATTAAGTGATTTCTCATATCTTTAGATGTAATTTTTGATTCACTTATAGAGGTTTAATTTTTGATATGTTCCTGGAGATTGGCTTTTCTAACTATCTCAGGCAGCTCTAGTCTTCACCATTGTGAAAATGGAACAGGGAGTGAATATGACCATTAGAGCCATCAATCATTGGTTGAATCAAGTCATGTGAGTACTGACAATTGATCACAAGTGCATCTAATTTTATGGCAGTGGGAATGTGGTTCTTGCCAATAATCATGTTCTGGCGAAGTCCCAGTTTTTATACTATTTCCTTTTTTTTAAATTGGTCTTGTTTTATTTGATTCTTTTATGTGCCAAATATGTGCATATACAGAAACATGATGGCAGAAAAAGACCACATGGCCTATCTAGTCTGCCCTTCCATATTGACTACTACAATAGTCCCTTTCTTTTGCTTTAGAAATCCTCTGTGTTTGCCCATGCTTTTTTGAATTCAGATACTGTCCTCATCCCTACCATCTCTACTTGGAGACTACTCTATGCATCTACCACTCTTTCCATAAAGACAGTGCAGAACGGTGTGAGCCTGTGCTCCTGCCTCTAAACAGAAGGGACAGCCATAAAGAGAAGAATTCATTCACTGAAGCATCAATGCAGAAACCTTATGCTAGTGCTCAGCGCTGAAGCTCTAGCACAGGGTTTCCTAATGCAAGTTTAGTCCAAAGACACTTCACTGGCCACTTTTCTTTAAGAGATATGGACTTTGGGGTGTTGAACTGTAAGAGTGTCAAAGCTGACCACAACAGTATGGTAAAATGCTATAAACATCTGCCTACTGACTGGACCCATGCAAGGACCTGCAAGCCTTCATTGGAAAGACACTGCTCCATCAGCCCCATCTTTGCCTTCTCTCCAGGCTCCCCGTACAGATTGACTCCAAGGTAGAAATCTGAACCTGGACCTGTGGGAGGAAACCAACTGGGCCATCAAAAACTTCCAGAAATCTCAAAATCAACCCTCAGAGGAAGAGAACTGCCCTGGCCTGTGTGGAGTTTCTTTTGAAATCTAGAAACCTTAATCCTAAATTCTTCCCCCCTCCCCCCCAACAATTTTATTGGCAGATCCATCTTACAAAATACAGGAAGTAATCCCAACATAATTCTCTTCTGAACATTTGTCACCTAGTATAGGATGGCATCACCCCCCTGTTTATCCCCCCACCTCCTCATTTCTCAGAAGGGAAGTTACCATAAATATCACATTATATACACAAAGACCAGAACAGAAAACAGGAGCTCAATACAAACAGAACTAATTGGCTTTGTCCCTACTAGGATGATCCCAAAGCACCTCCCCCTCCACCTATGCCCTACACTATCATGCATTCTCCTCAGAATTTGTTTCCATCAACTCTCAAAGGGTCCTCACATATCTTGAAACTCTTGCAGTCTCAGTCGCCTCAAAGCTGTAAGCTTGGCTACTCCATATCTATTTATCTATATAAAAAACTTTCTCCACCACTAGCCCGAATGGAGGCGGCTCTACTTTTTTCCAGTGCTAACCCAAAGCCAATCTAGCAGCAATAAACAGGTACTGAAACCAGCATAGTTATTGTGACCCAAGGTGCCCAGAGCTTGTATTCAAGAGCGCCAGGGATGTAGCAGGGACGACCTTTCGCAGCAATACCCTCAGCAAAAAGCCAAAGACCTGTTCCCAAAAAGGTGTCATATGCAGGCAGCCCCACCACATATGGATAAGTTTCCCTGCCAACTCACAGTGCCTCCAGCATAGCCCTTCTCCAATCCCCAAATTTTTTTTGCAGCCTCATAGGTGTGTAGTACCATCTGTAATACAACTTTACAGTTATTCACTATTAAATATACGACTTGTAAACCCTCAGAGCTGCTGTATTCTAGATGACCATTCCTTGTCCTCCCACTCTACCCCCAAATCATCTTCACAACACAGATGTTTTGGTTTCCCTGTAAACTAAGCTCTCAACTTTATATAAGCTAGAAAGACAACTTTTCATAGAACCCACTTTAAAAGCTTTCTTCAATAAGGTTTTCCCATCCCGTCTTATATAGTGGTACATTTGGAAATATTGGAACCAATCACACTCCTCCAACCCATATTCCCATCTGAGCAAAAGACAAAAGGCCATGCTCCCCGCAAAGCTTCCCTGTCATCCTAAGGCCTAATTAATTCCACCTAACAGACCTTATCTGTTAGACCTAGAGGAACCCCAAATTATTTTTACACGTAAGGCCCAACCACGAGTTGATAACTGTTAGCTTTTTAGACATGCTAGCTCTCCTTACTGGGAAGCCTGTAATTGCCGGCCATTTCTGTGCCTCTAACATCTGCTGTTTTCAGCTCAATGGAGTTTTTTTTAAACTTTAAGCAGAAACAAAACAAAGGTCTGTTGTTACTCAACATTCAACCTCTAGACCCCCCCATAACAAAACAAACAAAAGAAACTTAGTGAGGAAGAAAAGATCCACCTTAAGCTCAGGAGGAGAGCCTTGAGGTGTAAGGCAGATCCAGTATCACCAGTTTCTGCACCCTTTGTGACCCAATTCAGTCCTTTTTTTTGTGAACCTGTCCCCAGTCTAGTCACAGACTGTACAGGCTAGCGCTTCCTCAGCTGCTGGAGACTGAAAAATATTGGCTGGTTTCAGGCTGCACAGGACACTTATAGGGTGACATCACACTGGTGGTTCTCAGTCTCCATCTGCTGGCAGGCGTGCGTAAACCCATATGTCTAGACTGGACAGTAGTACAGACAGCTTAATAGTGTTACCAGCATTCTGAAGCTATGCTGCTGTTTTCAGCTCTCCATCCATGTAATCTCTAAGTGAGTGAAAACTTGCTTTAACTGGCACCTGAAGTATCAAACAGTGCCAACGGTAACAAATTTGAAAATGAACCTTCTCTACTACAGAAACAACAGTTACTCACCTGTAACAGGTGATCTTCGGGAACAGCAGGAATCAGTCTTCACCTATGGGTAAGTATCACCAATGGAACCCACGCAAAAACGCTCTCCAGCGTCCAATAAAAAAGCCTTTGGGAGCACTCCACTACGTCTGCGTGTCTGCTTCTCATCTTCCCAACTCCTCTCCTCGGTTGAGTTTGTAGCCGAGAAGAAAATAAAAGAACCCTACAAATCCTAGGGGAAGAGGGCGGATTGTGAAGACCGATTCCTACTGTTCCTGGAGATCACCTGTTACAGGTGAGTAACTACGCTATCTCCAGGAACAAGCAGGAATGCAATCTTCACATATGGGACTCACTAGTTCCCAGGTACCAGACTAGTATGGGGTGGGGGGAGGGAACAGTGCAATCCCTGAAGCAAAAAACGTGTAGCTGAAGCATCTGGAAGAGGTGTGGGCGATTGGACTCTATTCCAGGAGACGATACTCCCCCAATGATAGTTTGATATCCTGTAGAAGTCCAGGACGGAGGGTAGGAGTTGAGTTTAAGTCCCAAAGAGGTGCTGGAATACAGCTTGGCCAAAGACAGAGTCCCAATGTGAGTCTCTGTCCAGACAGTAGTATGCAGCAAAAGTATGAATGGAGGACCAGGTAGCTGCCCAGCAGATGTCCTCAATGGCTACTGGACGGAGATTAGCTACGGATGTTGCCATAGCCCGCACATCATGAGCAGTGACATTACCCTCTTGAGTCCTGCTTGTGCATAAGCAAAAGAAATGCAATCTGCTATCCATATAGACAGAGTATGTTTCATCACTGGTAGATATAGCTGACTAGGATCAAAGGAAATGAATAGTTGAGAGGATTTTCTGTGATCTTTAGTTCTATCCAAGTAATAAGCCACCGCTTGCTTGCAGTGTAAAGTGTGCAGTGCTGCTTCAGCCTGAGACGCATGTGATCTAGGGAAGAAAACTGGGAGGATTAGCGACAGATTTAGATGGAAGGAGGAAACCACCTTTGAGAGGACATGCAGATGGGCTTGCAGAACCACCTTGTCATGGTGAAACAGAGTATTTTTTTTGGGGGGGGGGGGATCTGCCACTAGAGCCTGCAACTCGCTGATGTGGTGAGCTGAAGTGAGGGCAATAAGGAAGATGACCTTCCAAGATAGAATCTTCAGAGAAGTGGTGGCTAAAGGTTTGAAAGGTGGCTTAAGAAGTTGCCCCAGGACCACATTCAGATCCCAGTCCACCAGAGGCTGCTTGATCAATGGCTTGGACAGCAGGAGACCCTGCATGAAGCATGCTAACAAGGGGTGTGAGGAGATAGGTTGTCCATCCACTGGTGTGTGAGAGGCTGCAATGGCACTAAGGTGAACTCTCACAGACTTAGTTTTAAGACCTATTAAGGATAAGTGGAGGAGATATTGTAGAAGTGACTCCACCAGGCAGAAAAAGGTATCAAGGTCGGAGAGCACCAAAGGGCAAACCTACGCCATTTAAAGGCATAAGATCACCTGGTGGAATCCTTACGAGATGCACTGAGGACATCTTGAACCACCTGTGGTAGGTTGAGGTCAGCGAGCACTAGCCCTTCAGCAGCCATGCTGCCAGGCATAGGAGGAAGCATTCCTATGGTCCTGAGAGAGGAAATCAGGCACACATCCCAGGTTGAGTGGCTGAGTCTGCGCAAGGCGAGAAGCAGAGGAAACAATGGTTGACGGGTCCAAAAGGGGGCTATGAGAATTATCAAGCCCCTGTCCGCCTGTAGCTTCAACAGCGTCTTGGATATTAAGGGGATGGGAGGTAACACAGAGCAGTCCCTATCCCCAGTGGAGAAGGAAGGCGTCTGGGGCCTGTCAGTGCAATGACGCAACCCTGGAGCAGAACAGCAGAAGCTGCATGTTTTGTGGCGAGCAAAAAGATCTCCGAGTGAGGTTCCACGTTTGGAAGATCCGAGCAGTCACCACCCGGTGCAAGGTCCATTCGTGTGGACAAAGGATACGGGCTTAGCCTGTCTAGGCTAGGCTAGGCCATTGAGCTCGCCTTAAGAGGTACACTGCTTTGAGGTGAAGGACCATAGGCAAATCACTTCTTTGCAGCGGGGACAGAACCCATTAGTTCACATAGAACATGGCAACTTGGCTGTTAGTTCTGATTAAAACAGGTTGCCCCGATAGTTAGGGTTGAAAAACTCAAAGAGCATTTGTCAGTGCCCATAGTTTTAGCAGGTTGATCTGCAGAGTAGAATCCTGTGTATCCACAATCCTTGTGTGGCCAGGTCATTCAGATGCACACACCAACAGCTTGGAAGCATCTCTCAGGGTGCACAGAGGTGGAGGCATTTGAAAAAGTACCTGATGAGTAGGTTTTGTGGGAGACACCACCACTGAAGGGGACTTGATCAGTTGAGCGGTGATGTGCATCTCGTCTGAGTTGATCCTTCGCTTGTGTCTACTGGGAAGACAGAGTCCACTGTGCTTGTTGAACATGTAATCGAGCATAGGGGATGACATGGACTGTGGAGAACATGTGTCCTAACAGTTATAGCATCTCTCGAGCTGTAACTCTGCTTTGCTGTTGTATCTTTTGCCAGCTCGATGAGGCGTGCACAGCAATCCTGTGGAAGGAAAGCTCAGAACTGTCGAGTGTCTAAGAGCACTCCGATAAACTCCAGATGTTGGGGTGGCATGAAGTGCGACTTGGGGAAGTTTATAACGAAACCCAGGTGTTGGAGCAATGTGATGATGCGAGGAAGGGAGTTTTACTTCTTGGGGGGGGGGGGGGAAATCTCTACTGATCAGCCAATTATCTAAGTAAGGAAAAACAAATACCCCCAAGGGGCAGAGGCTATACCGAAGGGGAGAATCCGGTATTGATAATGGTTGCCTTGAGATATGAAGCGCAGCTACTGTCTGTGCAAGGGCTGTATCAGTAAATGCGTTTATGCCTCTTCTAGGTCTAGAGAACATAGTCAATCATGTCTCTGGAGATATGGTAGAAGAGTTCCTAGAGAAATCATTTTGAATTTTTCTCTGACCACAAACTTGTTCAGGTCTCCAAGATGGGCGTGAAAGAGTGATTTGAAGGGGTTATATGGGAATCCCTGTGAAGCAGGTGGGGGGCAATGTTTCCAAGTGAAGCGGATAGCCCCTTTGGGCAATCTGGAGCGTCCACTACTCTGATGTTATGAGGTACCACCTGTGGGCATAGTGACAAAGTCTGCCTGCTATATGGAGAGGTTGGGGGCCCTCCAGGGGCAGACTGGCAATGCTCTGAAGTAAGGAGTCAAAAACCAGGTGCAGGCTGTGCCTGTGCAGCTGGCTGCGGGTTAGGAGCTTTGGGTTTCTTGGATTGGCGAGGACCCTGCTGCCTCTGCTGAGCTGATAGGCAGCAGAAGGTGGGTAAGAAGGCTAGTATCTCTTCTTTTTAGAATAAAAAGATTCCTTGGGAAAAGCCTTCCCTTTGGATGGGTCAGCTGTTTTCCTGGAAAGGCGTTTTAGGGTGAGATCATGCTTCAATCTCCCCTGCTTTTTCCCTCCAATCCTTGCCAAAAAGATTTGCGCCAGTACATGGGATATTGGCCTGTTTATCCTGGAGCCATTGCTCGAGGTCTGATGCCTCTAACAAAACTATTCTGCGAGCCCCAATGCAGACTCCTGAAGCTCTGCTTGTGGATTCAAAAGCATCAAGATAAGCCCTGGTAAGAAACTTAGAAATGTTCTGGTTCTGTTTGATGAGTGTCTGAAATGCATTCTACTTATCTTCAGGAAGCAGTGAGGCAAAAGTCTCCAGATCCCTGGTGACATCTTTCAAAAATATGCCTATGCACAGCATATAAGAGTTGATTCTGGAAGACAACATACATGCCTGGAAACATCGATGCCCGAAGGCATCCAGTGTCCGAGTCTGACAGGACGCATGGATGAATGGTTCTTTGAGCTCTTTATTTGGCGCATCGTCCATTCCACCATCATTAAGTGGTGGGGGAGCTGAGGTTTTTGGAAGCCTGGACACTCTGGTACTCAATACATGGTACAGAGTCTCTTGCTGACAGGCAGAACTGAGTGGGGCATCCCACATGCGGAGCATAAGATACTGCAGGATACAATGCACCAGTAAGATGGCGGTCTCCTTAGATGTGGGAGGATACTGGAGTATCTCTTAATTCCTCCAACCTCTATTCCTTCGCCAAGGCTACTGTGATGGAGAGTCCTGCTGCCATGTCACATATGAAGTCCTGAGGCAGCTAAAGGT
This sequence comes from Ichthyophis bannanicus, assembly GCA_033557465.1. Classification (NCBI taxonomy): domain Eukaryota; kingdom Metazoa; phylum Chordata; class Amphibia; order Gymnophiona; family Ichthyophiidae; genus Ichthyophis; species Ichthyophis bannanicus. Next base: position 1,120,784,934 of record CM066031.1, on the reverse strand, counting down.
CCGAAAGGATGTCGGGAAGGTCTCAGGAATCAAGTGACCCCGGTCAGATTCTGAAGAACTTGAAAAGTGGACTGTTGCAGTTGTTGTTATGGAAGGACAGACTAGATAGGCCATGTGGTCTTTTTCTGTCATCATGTTTCTATGTTTCTAAACTGAGTCCAGCAAGAAATCAAAGTATCGGAGGTCTTGGGTTAGACCTCGATGTTTCATGGAAATCGACAGTATCAGAACAGAGAACCATGGCAGTCTGAGTCTGTGGGATACCAGGGGCATCAACCAGTGCCAATGGAGGAATCGGCCTTGGGAGCTCCGACGCCAGTTCAAGGGCTGGCATCGGGCCCGATAAACCTGACTGTATTCTCGGTGCTGAAGCAACTCCTGAAGCTCTCAATATTATCGGTACAGAGGCTGCCAGAAGTGCTGCTAAAGTCCTCACGAGAGCCAGCATATGCTGGTCTAAGGAGATGGCCTATGTCTGGGTGAATTCATGTATGGGGCTCTGAGCCATTGTCCCTAGAAAATGGAACCAGTAGCTCTCTGGATGTCTATGCCTCAGGAGCACCCTGGAGCCCCAACTGTGCTTTCGACGACTGATCATGCCTGGCCGGTCTGCATCGGCAGCACCTCTAGGGGAGTTGAGATGCTTATGCTGGGATTTTTCTGTGGCATCGGAATCGGTCTTCAATGGCACAGATTTGGAAATGGCCACAGACTGACTTAGTTCTGTGTTTGGAATTTGAAGAAGCCTGAGACTCATGAGAAGAAGTTTATGCTCTTGATGAAGTGGATCCACGGAAACTGAGTCCAAGGCGAACCACTATCCAAATGTCTGGCTCAGTTCTTGAGGCCTCTCTGTGTCATTCGTTGGCACGAAGGACAAGAAGTGGGTTTGTGTTCAGGACCCAAACATTTTAAATACCAGTCATGTTTATCAAGCATGGATATACCAGAACACCTGATAGTTCTCTTGCATAACCCTTTACACTGATTAAGAAGCAACAGTTCAAACAGAACTAGGAGAAACAGAATGGTTTAAAATCAGCAAAGGTGTATGACAAGTCTGCATACTTTCCCCCTACCTCTAATTTATATGCAGAACAAATCAGAGAAGCAGGAATGTATGAAGACAACAGAGGTGTGAAGACTGGTGGAAGACTCATCAACAACCTTCTCTATGCTGATGATACCACATTACTGGCTGAAAATGAAGACTATTTGAAACATTTGCTTCTCAAGATCAAGGAGTATAGTCTTAAAATGGGTCTGCACCTTAACGTTAAGGCGGCAAAGATCCTGACAACTGGCAAAATTAATAAGTTCATTGTTGATGGAGAATAAATTGAAATAGTGGACAACTTTAACCTACTTGGATCAACTATCAATAAAGAAGCAACAAGCAGTCAAGAAAACAGATGACGCATTGCTCTTGGCAGAATGGCTATGAAAGACCTAGATAAGATTCTCAAGAGCAGAGATGTCTCTCTCCATACAAAGATTCAACTTGTTCAAGCCATGATATTTTCAGTAATATCATATGGGTGCAAAAGTTGGACAGTGAAAAAGATAGACAGGAAGAAAATTGATGCCTTTGAATTATGGTGCTGACGACGAATACTGTGTATACCATGGACTGCCCAAAAAACAAACTAGTTAGTACTAGAGGAGATCAAATCTAAGCTTTCTTTAAAAGCTCAGATGACAAGACTTTGACTTTCATACTTTGGACACATCACGCAAAGAGAGAGATCATTAGAGAAAGACATCATGCTTGGCAAGACAGAAGGTCAACGCAAAAGAGGAAGGCCAGCAATGAGATGGATCGCTACAACAGCAGCAGCTACGGTTGCCAGTCTGTCAACAATGAACCACCTGACTGAAGACCGAACACAATTTAGGACAACTATCCAAAGGGTCGCCATAAGTTGACACCGACTTGACAGCACTTAACAACAATGGCTGAAATGGTACTGGCACACTTGGTACATTTTTTTTTTTTAATCCACTGACTGGCTTTTCCAGGCCTGAAAAGGTTGTCTTAGAGATTGAAGATAAAGCTATGGAGGCCTAGAGGCCTAGTATAGCAATGAGAACTGCAGTGAAAATCGATGGAAAAGAAAAGCTGAAAATTAAAAAAGAAAAGTTATTGGGACTGGTGTCTGATTCGATGGGATCGGCATCTACGGGAAGGCAGAAGCACGATGTACCCTGAAGGGCACAGAGAGGTTTTTCGGCCATGACAGGACGATATGTCCAATGGCTCCACAGAAAACGAAGAACTGAGGAGAGGAGTTGGGAAGGGAGACACACGGGTGCAGTGGAGTGCTCCCAAAGGCTTTCCTCTTGGACGTTGGAGAGCATTCCCGTGCGGGCTCCATCAGCAACGTTCACCCATATGTGAAGACTGCATTCCTGCTTGTTCCTGGAGATAAAATTAAATATTAAGTCAAACTAGTAAGAAGGTTCCATGGCATAAGCCTTAAGGTTTACCATAATAAGCATGGCATGAGATTTGATCTAGATTAAGTTATACAGGCTGTATCTTGATCATTGGGTACCACCACTAGAAATGCTGGATAAACACACATCATCACAGCCCCTCACATCCAAAAATCCCTTAATTCACTCTGCTTCTTCCTCCAGTTACTGCTATGAGGTGTTTACCTGGCTTTCATCCCTGGCTTCACTTCTACAGTTTTATCCGAGGCATGTACCACTCGTACAATGACTTCTCCTGCTTCTGGATGGTTCTGACGCCGCAAGAACTCGTTCACTCTGTTCTCAAGGAAGGTTCCAAGTCTGGTAGTTGGCAACCCTAGAAAAGAACATCTGTGACATTTAGGAAACACGCACGTGATTACTATTTCCATGTGCTCCAGAACAGTTCCTGACAAGGGAAACAAGAAAGAAAAGATAACCATTTACCTACAATGATTTATATACTAACCCAGTGATCCCGATTAGTCATGAGACCTTCACTGCAAGCAATGCTCGGATTCTAGGATGTTTCTGGTGTAACCTTACAGTGCAAGTAATCCCTTAAGACCATCTGCCTCAGTAATTTCCAGTGCAGCACTGGGAACAGTCCCACAGTCCCTATGTCGTTTCTGATTATTACTGATCAAAATCTATTTTCCAGGTTACTGTTCTGGATCATTAAATTAAATTGAGAGAGAGTGAGCCAGCTAAGTAGAAAGGGAGCTTAACTTCCCACTCCCTCCAACAAAAAACCCAAGACATATCCATAAATCCTTATTGGTTTACTCCAGCCTTGCTTATGATTCAAAACTGGCCCATTTCTAGAGGCACAAAGAAAATGGACAACTTACAATATGACTAGCATTAAGAGTGGTCTAATTAGAAATGTATAAAAAGGCAGAAAGGACAAATATATATAAAAAAAAACTGCGCTTCTGTTATTGGATATATTTGGGATGGTACAGGAAAAAGAGGGCAAGATAAAAAACCTTGTGAGACAAACATCAATGGGACCTCTAAGAACATCTCTGAGGAAAAAATCTCTGAAGCACCAAACTACATACCTACAGTTCAGACATGCAGTATTATCAGGGTTGAAAAATCTACTGGGCAGCATAGGTGGTCACATTGGGTAGCAAGCTACAAGCAGCAGCAAATTACCACCCTGCTGTCTCCTTTCCCGACAGATATCCCCATGCCATTGTACTATTCTACTTTTCAAAGAAATGAGGTGGCTACTGCCCCAATTATTTTTTCATGCCACTAATGACGGCAATCTCTACAATAGATCTGTCTCTTTTAGTTCTTGAATGGGATTCTGTTTTGAACATCTGATTCTTCAAGGTCGTCAGAACAGTCAAGAAATCCCTCGCACATCAAGGAGGCTAAAGAGGCATGTGGCATCTGGTTATTGATGGAAAACCCACAAATAAACAGCTCTGCAGTGAAAATCTGTGCATCAGTGGCCATCACAATTTAAGGCTTTTGAAGGTAATGGCCTTGCTAGATTAGAACCATCGACACTTGCCAGGACTGCCACCATGTCTATAGAGTACTATATGTTGCAGTAACATTTTTCCAGCTAAGTATAGCCTTTGCTACTCTATGGATGAAGGGAAAACCTTCACCACCTTCTGAGAAAGGCAGAAAAAGTACCTGGGGAGAACACTGCTACCTTGAATAAATGAAAAAAAAAAACCCCACTTGATGAGAAAGTTAATTCATTTCTGATTAGGATTCCAAAGTACAGCCCCTTTCTGAATCAGCGTACTCACTCACCTGTAACAGGTGTTCTCTAGGGACAGCAGGAATCAGTCCTCACATATGGGTGCCGTTGGCACCAACAGAGCCCACGTGGAGCATTTCCCCAGCTTTCAAAGAAAGCCTTTAGGAATGCTACCACGCATGCGTGGTCCCCTTCCCACCCAAGGGTGCCATCTTGCTCAGTCAGATAACATAGCTTAGGCAAAAGACAAAAAGGTAAAGGAGGCAACTCCAAGGAGAGGAGGGGGAGTTGTGAGGAACGATTCCCGCTGTCCCTGGAGAACACCTGTTACAGGTGAGTAATCACACTTTCTCCAGGAACAACCAGAAGTCAGTCCTCACACATGGGACTCCCTAGCAAAAGGCTGCTGAGGCCCAAACCATGACAGCAGCAGCAGCGACCCAAGGGAGTTTTTGAGTTGTAGCAGGTGAGTCCCTACGAAGACTCTGCAGACCCCAGTGTCCAGCATCACCAGGACTCCGGTAGCCTGAACACTGAAGGGTTTGAAGGCGGGAGCTGCCTATACACAGAGAATGCTTCTGATCACTGCCTGGCCAAAGGCACTGTCCCTGCAGGACTCACTCTTGAGGCAGTAGTGGGCTGCGAACGTATGGACGTGGAGGCCTTACAGATTTCTTGCACCGGCATTGTGCGTAGGTTGGCCACCGATGTGGCCATAGCCCTCATGCGATGCGCAGTGATCCAGGGCTCCAGAAAGGCCAGCTCGCTCATAAGCGAGGGCAATGCAGTCCGCCACCCAAGTGGACAGCATTCGCTTAGTCACAGGTAGCCCTAGTCTGCAGGGGGTCATAGTAGATAAAAAGCTGAGGAGCTTTTCGATGTGCCTTGGTCCTCTGTAAATAAAAGGACAGGGCCCTCTTGCAATCCAGGATATGCAAGACGACCTCCTCCCTGCCAGCGTGTGGCCGTGGGAAAAAGGTGGGGAGAACTACTTCCCGATTGAGATGAAAAGCGGACACCAGCTTTGGGAGGAATTTGGGATGCGTGCAAAGCACCACCCTGTTCGTATAGAACCTGGTAAAAGGGCAGGTCTGCCAACAGGGCCTGCAGCTCGCTTACTCTGCAAGTGGACGTCAACGCCACCAAGTCGGCCACCTTCCAGGAGAGGTATCTCAAGTGTCAGGTGGCCAAAGGCTTGAAGGGTGGTCTAGTGAGCTGGGAGAACACCACATTGAGATTCCATTCTTCTGTCAGAAGGCAGAGAGGGTGCTTGGAGAGCAGGATGTCCCTGAGGAATCTGGAGACCAAAGGCTGGCCTGAGAGGAGCTTCCCCTCTATAAGGTAATAGTTAGCTGCTATGGCGCTAAGATGCACCCTCACCGAGTTAGATTTCAAGCTCGAGTGTGAGAGGTGCAGCAAGTACTGCAGCACAAGCTTTACCTGACAGGAGAATGGGTTCTCATTCCTTTCTGCACACCAGATGGAGAACCTCCTACACTTGAAGGCGTAAGCCCTTCTTGTGAATGGCTTCCGGGAGGCCAGGAGGATTTCTTCGACCTCACCTGGGAGGTTGAAAGGGGCCAGTGCTACCCTTTCAGCAGCCATGCTGTCAGCGTTAGGGACCCCAGGGCTGGGGTACAGAAGAGAGCTCCCCTCCTGGGACAGGAGGTCCAGATCCCGGCCCAGTGGGGGGGTTGTCACTGACAGGGAGAACAGCAGGGGGAACCAGGGCTGCCTGGGCCACCTGAGTGCAATCAGGATTACTGATTACTCTAGATCTTGAAAAGGCACTTGGCTATCAGAGGTGTCGGTGGGAATGCATAAAGCAGGTCCTGTGACCAGGAAATCAGGAAGGCGCCTGTCGCCACCCTCCTGCAGTGTGGCTGAGGACAGCAGAAGTTGGGCAGCTGTGAGTTGACCAGGGAGGCGAACAGGTCTAGCCAGGGTCTTCCCCAGTGGCACCACTCGTGAGGCTGAAGGACCCTGCTGAGGTCGTCTGCCAGGCAGTTGTCCTGATCCAGTAAGTACACCACCCTCAGAAGAATATGGTTGCACACTGCAAAGGAGTGGAGAGCCACTTCCTCCTGACAGAGGGAGTAGGAGCCTGTACCCCCCTGCTTGCTCACACAGAATATGGTAACCTGATTGTCTGTATGAGGACCGGGAGGTCGCTCGGGACGTGGCGGAAGGCAGGAAGGGCCAGAAAGATGGCCCTGAGCTCGAGGAGATTGATTTTCAGGAGGGATTCCTCTGGGGACCAGGTACCTTGGGTGCACTGGCCCTTGCAATGTGCGCCCCAGCCTACAAGGGAGGCATCTCATCAGAACCCTCTGAGGGGTCGGTGCCTGGAAGGGCATGCCTGCCTGAGGTGATGTAGGGACTGCCACCAGGTGAGGGAGGCCGCCAACTGGTCCCTCACCTGGTCCCTCAGCCTGCTCATTGCCTGCGTCTCTCAGCCTGCTCGTTGCCTGCGTCCACTGGGAAGGGGACACCACTGGGCTGCCCACATATGCAAGCAGGCCAGAGGCGTAACGAACTGTCGAGGCCATATGGCCTAGCAGGCGGAGGAGTAGATGAGCTGGCACTGAACTGGAGCTCTGCATGTCCCTTTCCAGCTGCATCAAGCGGTGGGCTCTCTCCACGGGGAGGAAGGCCCTGACCCACAGTGTGTCCAGCTGGGCCCAAAGTCTTGGGCCAGGGAGAGGCTGGACTTGGGGTAGTTGATATTGAACCCCAACTGCTGCAGGGTGTGCATAGTGAGCCCTGTGGCCCACCTGACCTCAAGAGGTGTGTTGCCTCTGAAGAGCCAGTCGTCCAGGTAAGGGAAGACATGGGCCCCTTGGAGGCACACATGGGTGGCTACGACCACCTGGCATTTTGTAAAGACCCTTGGAGAGGAGGAGAGGCCCAACGGCATCATCTTGTACTGGTAGTGCTGATCCCCACCACGAATCTCAGGTAATGGCTGTGGGAGGGCTGGAACAAGATGTGGGTGTAAGCATCCTTGAGATCTAAGGAGCAGAGCCAATCTCCCTGGCGGAGGTAGGGCAGCAGTGTCCCAAGGGAGAGTATCTTGAACTTTTCCCTCATCAGGAGCTTGTTCAAGTTGCACAGGTCCAGGATGGGTCACAGACCCGCTGTTCTTTTTGGGACAAGGAAATACCTTGAGTAGAACCCCTTTCCTGAGAAGTGATGGGGTACCGGTTCCACCGCCCTGTCCCTGAGCAATCCTGCGAGTTCTGTGGCAAGCAAGGCTTGGTGGAGGAGAGGATGTGGTGGCTCTCCTAGGAAGAAGTCTTGAAGGTTCTGCTGCAGATGGAGGAAATACCCCTTCTGCAGCACCTGCAGAACCTACTGGTCTGTGGTGATGCTGGCCCATCTGTGAGTGAAAGAGGCCAGTTGACCCCGTGTGGGCTGAAGCGGGCCTCCCAGGGGAGGGAAGGCCCAGCCCAGAGAGTCAAAAGCTTCCCCCCGGTTGGGTGAGAGCTGGTGTTTGGGGCTTGGGTGCCTTGGGCTTCCTAGCCACATGTCCCTGGCCTTTTGGCTGTGAGGACTGGTGAGGCTGCCCCGAGTAAGGCTGGTAGGGGCCAGCCTGGGAGTGGCCCTTTTTCCCCCCCGGGAAAAAGGGCCTTTCCCCCAAGGATTGTTTCCTTGGGAGAGCCTAGGTCTTTTTGGACAGCCTCTGCCTTTGCCTCAATCTCTGCAGCCTTATTAGACACTGGTTTCCCGAATAGGTTCTCACCATTGCAGAGAACATCCAGGAGCTTTTCCTGTACCCATTGCTCCAGATCAGAGGTCTGCAGCCATGTCTGGCGCAGATGCCAGCGGCTGCAACCCTGGCAGCAGACTTGAACCCGTCGCAGGCAGCCTGGGAGAGGAACTTGGAACAGTCCTGGGTACCTGCCAAGAAGCCAGAGTGTTCCTGTATCAGGTCCTTAAGGTACATTCCAATGTACAATTCATATGCCTCTACTAGGCACCAAAGCATGGCGCCCTGGTAGCACTTGCGCCCCATGGTGTTGAGGGCCCGGGCTTCCCTGCCGGGGGGAACTTTAGGTCTTCTAACTGTTCAGTTTTTGCATGGAGGACTCAACCACCATCAAGTTGTAGGGGAGTTGTGGCTTATGGAACCAGGGGCCTTTCCGGACGTGATAGATGGCATCCAGGCACAGACTGACCACCGGCACCAAGGCCAGGGACTCCCGCATCCAAAGGAGCAATCTCTCGAGGATGGGTGGAACCGGCACCGTGAGAATCTCTTTGGGAGAGGACTCATATTGTAGGATCCTCGGTGCGCGGGGCCTCCTCTGACTCTGTCTGGATCAAAAGAGCCTGGGCCATGTCACAAAGTCACGAAAGGCCACATCCTCAGGCAGGGAATGGCGCCAAGGCTCCGGGGGAGATGGCTTAGAGGAAATGTCCTGGTGTCGGGAGGTCTTTGGAGAGGCCTCATCCTCAGTCTTCTAGTTGAAGCCTGAGGGACTCGAGGAGTCAGCCCTGGGGTCAGCTCCAAGGAACCGGGCTCACCGGAGGACCTGGTGTCGGACTCCCGAAAACTCGTCGGAAAGGACTGGAACTCCGAGGAGCGTGATCGAGCCCTTGATCGATGCCAAGGACGTACCTGAGGCCAGTGCGCTCGGTGCCCAGTTCGATGACTAGAGGCTCCCCCAAGGCCAGGGGGCCCGGTGTTAGGGCCAATGATGCTGGGGAGCCCGACATCAATGCTCGCAATGCCAAGATGGAGAGGCTCTGCTCCATGGCTGCCATGCTGGACTTTGGGGCCCGATGGCTGTGCAGCACTCGGCATTGACACCGAAGCACTTGGGTTAGATGCCGGCACTCCGGAGAGTGCATCCTCGAGGAGGACTCTAGGTTCACGGTCTCCGCCAGCCGAGGACTCTTGTCTTGAGACTTTGAGGGCGCTGCTCGGAGTTGTCAGAGTCCCTTTGAGGGATCTTGGCAGGTTTGATCGGAGGCACCTCCTTCCGGACCACCTTCTTTTTGGGAGGGTCTGGGGCCGCACTAGAGAAGCCACAGTCGCAGGACTCAGAGGACACCCGAACCCTCGCGAAAGGCTGGCTTTGGGGTTCGGAGATGGGGAAGGCGGGGCAGAGTCAGACCTTGGGAAAAGACTCCCCTGCAACTCAGACCACCTCCTATTGGTTTTAGGGGTCATTGCCTGGCACCGGTCGCAGGAAGAACTGTCGTGGTTTGGGCCCAGGCAGCAGATGCAACAGTCGTATCAGTGACTGAGATAGTCTGACTGCAGTGGTCACATTTCTTGAAACCACTGGAAGTCATGGTGGGAACTGGGAACCGGTATGCAAACCAGACAAAAGAAAGAAATTAAAGAACTTTCTACGGGACAGTAGAGGACCACGTCCATTGGGCTCCACGGAAAAAAAAGGAGATTAAGATAGCATCCTTGGGCAGGAAGGGGACCACGCATGCGTGATATCATTCCCAAAGGCTTTCTTTGAAAGCTGGAGAAATGCTGCGTGCGGGCTCCAATGGTGCTGATGTCACCCTTACGCGAGGGCTGACTTCCTGCTTGTTCCTGGAGAAAGCTTGATTTACCCACTATTTAGAGAGTTAAAATGAATAAGTCTTAGGTTAGGAAAATTCAGAAGGAACTCACTGGGAAGACTCAAACCTCAGTATAAAACAACTGTGCTTGATAGCAAGGAGACAGTTGATGGCCAGGAGAAATAAAGGACCCAGTATGAATTACAGTGCCTCAAGTCTTCATGACCCTGTACATTTTCATATTATCCTTTCTAAAAAATACAATTTAAAAGACATTAAAAGTATGCATGCATTTCACTGATGTACACAAAATACTGTATTACTTTCAATGTGAAAGACCAAGTCTAGAAATATTTAAAATATAAAGACTTGTTTTTTATAAGAATTAAGTTTTTATTATATGTCTTCACATTCTTTGTTATAGCAAACCAAAATTAGCTCCAATTCCAAAATTTACCTTAAAGTCCGTAAGTTAAATAGAGCGAATCTATGTCCAGTCACAGTAGTCAGGTTGACTTGAATACTTTTGGCTGAAAAGCAAGGTGCTTTTGCATGTAGTGAATATAGAGCAGAGGTTTAAATATTGCACACAAAGAGCTGAATTAAGACTCCAGGATAGGGTTATTCAAAGGCAGATACTGAAGGAAGATTATAAAAAAAATTTCATTGTGTTTGAAAATCACTTGAAGGTTGTCTGGTCCATCGCTGTCAAGTGAAAGCTGTTTTACCCCATCAAGAAAATGCCTCAAATCAGGCCATCCCCTAAAATCAGAAGCCACAGCTTAAGGAAATGGCTGAAAAAGGTCACTATGAGACCTAAGATAACTTGAAAATAACTAAAGGTCACTAGTTGAGACTGGGAAAATGCCGGCTAGATGGACTATACTGGTCTTTATCTGCTGTCATTTAGCATAGTTACTCACCTGTAACAGGTGATCTCCAGGAACAGCAGGAATTTAGTCCTCACATATGGGTATCGCCGGTACCGACGGAGCCTGCGCGGAAACACTCCCCAGCGTCCAATTAGAAAGCTTTTGGGAGCATCCCACAGCGCCTGCGTGCTGCCTTCCCGCCTTTCCCAACTGCCTCTCTCCAGTTGAGTTTTAAAGCTGAGACAAAGAAAGAGAGGGGGAAAGGAAAGAGAGAGATACAACTCCTAGGGGAGGTGGGTGGGTTGTGAGGACTAAATTCCTGCTGTTCCCGAAGATCACTTGTTACAGGTGAGTAACTATGCTATCTCCAGGAACAAGCAGGAACGTAGTCATCACATATGGGGACTCCCTAGCTTTAGGTGCCAGGAAAAGACCCCAGAAGTTGTGTGTCCCTGAACAGGGCTCCACTTCCCCCCATGGATCTCTGGCATCCTACCAGGGATGGCGGGTAGGAGTTGATAAGATATGGAACAGGTGTTGGAGAACAGCCTGCCCAAACAAGGCAACCCGGCGGGAGTCCTTGTCCAAGCAGTAATAGGCTGTGAAGGTATGAACCGAGGGCCAAGTGGCTGCTCGACAGATGTCGTCGATAGACACAGAGTGCAGATGAGCCATTGAGGCTGCCATGGCTCTCACATTGTGAGCTGCGACATGGCCCTCCAGAGAAAGGTTCTTACTCTGATAGGCGAAGGAAATACACTGAGCAATCCAGTTAGACAGTGTTCTCTTGGAGACTGGAAGTCCCAAATGAGAAGGATCAATAGCAACAAAGAGTTGAGAGGACTTTCTATGTTGCTGTGTTCTTTGTAAGTAAAAGGCTAAAGCTCTTTTACAGTCCAAGGTATGAAGATTCCTCAATGCATTTGATGCATGAGGCCTTGGAAAAAACACAGGTAAGTAGACCGCTTGGTTTAGATGAAAAGGCGAGACCACCTTTGGCATAAAGTGTAGATGAGTCCTAAGGACTACCTTGTCATGATGGAACCTTGTATAAGGTGGATCAGCTACTAGCACTTGCAACTCACTAATGTGGCATGCTGATGAGATTGCAATGAGAAAGATAACCTTCCAAGAAAGGAATTTCAAGGAGGTAGTAGCTAAAGGTTCAAAGGGTGGCTTCATGAGCTGCCCAAGAACCAGGTTTAAGTCCCATGCCACCGGTGGTGGCCTAATGGGAGGCTTAGTTAGAAGAAGGCCTCTCATAAATCTTGCTATAAGAAGATGAGAGGAAATAGGCTGTCCATTTAGAGGCTTAAAGGAAGCTGCAATAGCACTCAAATGGACTCTTACTGAGTTAGTCTTAAGTCCTGCATTGGATAAATGAAGGAGATACTCCAGCAATGATTCCTGAGGTATCGCAAGGGGGTTAAGACCCTTCTGCGAACACCATATGGTAAACCTTTTCCACTTAAAAGCATAAGAGCGTCTTGTGGAAGGTTTCCTGGAAGCAAAAAGAATATCTTTTACTTGCTGAGGAAGATTAAGATCTTGGAGATCTAGGCCTTCAGCAAACAAGCTCTGAGATGCAGAGACTGGGGATTGGGATGCCATAACATTCCATCCTCCTGAGATAGGAGATCTGGAGCAGACCCTAACTCCAGGGAGGGAGCTTGAGAGAGATGTAGAAGCAGAGGGTACCACACTTGCCATGGCAAATGTGGAGCTATGAGAATCACATGGCCTCTGTCTCTCTGAAGCTTGAACAGGGTTTTGGGAATTAGGGGAATGGGTGGAAAGGCATACAGGAAGTCTTGACCCCAATGAAGGAGGAAAGCATCCCTGGCCTGAGCCTTCTGAGCCGGAATTCTGGAACAGAACCGGGGAAGTATGGCATTCCACGGACTTGCAAAGAGGTCTATGTTCGGGGTTCCCCAAATTTGAAAAATCTTGGTTACCTGGTCTGCATGCAGAGACCATTCGTGTGGAAGCAGAACTCGACCAAGTCTGTCTGCCCAAGAGTTTTGTATGCCTGGAAGATACACTGCCAGGAGATGAATCTGATGCTCTCTGGCGAGGGCCCATAGTCGCAAACAATGTTCCCTTTAATTTTCTGTAGGCTGTGTGCGCATAAAATATCAGCTGTGCAGCTTTTGAAGGAAGGTTAAATTTTTGTGCGCCACATAACGACACTCGGAGTTATATACTTTAAAATTTGACTACACGTCAGAATACAGTATGTACACCACAGTGATTTTAATCAAATTAAATGAAAATAAGACAATTACTAAATGAAGTGGAAAATTTCTAGTAATTACAATCACAACTTTAAAATTTGAAGACGTCTGTGTTGTTTTCTATCAGAATCAGAACCGTAATTTTTGTGCGCTCTGTTGTAAAGTATGTGCGCTCGCTCGGCGAGGTGTGTGCGCGCGCACACGTGCACAGCTTAGAGGGAACAGTGGTCGCAAAGCTTCGTTGCAAAGCGACAGAGAGCCTGTTCCCCCCTGCTTGTTCACATAGAACATGGCTACTTGATTGTCCGTATGAATGAGGACTGTCTTGCAGCTGAGCAGGGTGTGGAACACTTGCAGAGCAAGGAAGATTGCTCTGAGCTCCAAAAGACTGATATGTAGATGACTCTCCTGTGGAGACCAGGTGCCTTGGGTGGAGAGGTCCTGCAGATGAGCTCCCCAACCCATTGGTGAAGCATCTGTCGTGAGAATTGCCTGGGGTAAGGGTTGTTGAAATGGGGACCCCAGCAACAGGTTCTGAGTGGACTGCCACAATAAGGCGACTTGTGTTTGCTATTTTGTCTGACAGGCATCCTGATGCCTGGGTCCATTGGGTGGATAAAGTCCACTGGGCTGCTCTCATATGGAGGCGAGCATAAGGAACCACATGCACTGTAGATGCCATGTGGCCTAGTAGCTGTAACATTTCTCGGGCAGTGAGATGAGATTTTAGCACTGCTTGAGAAGCTAACTGCACCATGCAAAGGCAAGGGGTCTGAGGACAATAGGACCTTGCTTTTCTGGTATCCAGCAAAGCTCCTATGAACTCCAGAGACTGAGTGGGAGTTAGACTGGATTTTGGGATGTTTATGACCAGATCCAAATACTGGAGGATACGCATTGTGCAAGATAGAGAAATCCTGGCCTCTGACTCTGATGGGGCTCGAATGAGCCAGTCGTCTAAGTAGGGGAAGATGAATATTCCTAGAGTGCAGAGAAATGCTGCTACCACAGCCATGCACTTCGTAAACACTCTTGGTGCTGAGGTCAGGCCGAAAGGAAGCATCCTGTATTGGTAGTGCTTTCCTTGAAAAAGGAATCGAAGGAACTTTGTGAGTTGAATGGATGAGAACATGAGTGTACGCATCCTTGAGATCTAGAGAACAAAGCCAATCCTGACTCTGAAGGTATGGCAGCAGAGTTCCCAGAGAGACCATTTTGAATTTCTCTTTGAACAAGAATTTGTTCAATTCTCTGAGGCCTAAAATAGGTCTGTGTCCCCCTGTTTTCTTTGGGATAAGGAAATAGGGGGAGTAAAACCCTGTACCCTGTTGATGAATGGGTACTTCCTCTATTGCCCCTTGGGCAAGAAGCATAGTGACCTCTTGACCTAACAGGTTGATGAGAGAGGTCTGAAAATTGAACTGTCTTACCATTGTGGGAGGGGGCATGCACAAAAAGTGAAGCTTGTACCCCTCTTTTATAATGGAGAGTGTCCAATGCTCTGCTGTTATCTGCCCCCATCTGGGGGCAAAGTGACACAACCTTCCTGGAACGGTGGAAGGCTCTGGTCCATTGAGGGCCAGGAAGGCTAAGTTCTCTAGATGAAAGTCAAAGGCCTTGTGGAGGCTGAGACGGTTGAGGCTTAGCAGTCTTTGCTTTCCTTTGTTTAGGTGGTTGCTGACTCTTTCGGGCAGGCTGACCTGCAGAACGTCCCTGCTGGGAATAAGAGGGATAAAACCTCTTCTTTTTTGAGAAGAATGGTTTCTTTAAAGATTTCTTTTCTTGCAGGATCAGCTGTGGCTTTGGATAACCTATCCAATGTGGAGCTGTCAGCATCCAACTCATTGGCTTTCTCTTGCCAAATAGATTCTCACCTGTACAAGGGATATTGCCCAGTTTGTCCTGCACCCAGAGCTCCAAATCAGATGCCTGGAGCCAGGCAATTCTACGTGCACCTATGGCAATGACAGAGGTTCTGCTTATGCACTCAAAACAGTCAAAAGCTGCACGATTGACAAACTTAGAAACATCCTGGGCATGTTTAACCAGTGTGAGAAAATCTTGCCTCTTGTCACCAGGAAGGAGAGGGCTTAAAATCTCCAAGTCTCCTGTGACTTCTTTAAGGAACATTCCCATATATAAAATATAGGAACTGATCCTGGCAGAAAGCATGGAAGCCTGGAAAGTACGACGTCCAAAGGCATCCAAGGTTCTACACTCACGTCCTGGAGGATTAGAAGCATGCCTCTTTGCACTCCTGATCCTTCTCATAGCTGATTCCACTACAACAGAGTGGTGAGGAAGCTGATTTTTCTGGAAACCAAGACAAGGAGGGACTCAAAACATGGTATCTAGTCTGCGAGAGTGAGGAGAGGTAGTAAGAGGTGTCTTCCACATTCTCAACATGAGATCATGTAAGATCATGTAAGATCTCATGGATAGGCAAAGTAGCTGCCTCCTTAGGAGCTTTGGGATATTGCAAAATCTCCAACTCCTTAGCTCTGGGCTCTGTTTCAGGAGCCACAGTAATGGACAGACCTCGAGCCACCTTCCTGATAAAATCCTGAAAGGAGATATCTTCTGGAGGAGACATCCTACGTTTAGGGGAGGAAGGCTCCTCCGGGAGAATTATCCCGGTACCTGCAGAGCTGTCAGAATCCTTGGAGTCCTCCGAGGATTTGAAGTACCTCCTGTCCGGATGCTCTTGAAGAGCCCGATACCTGTACCGACCGAAGTCGGTACCAGGGGGAATCAGTACCGGTGTATCGGCACCGGAAGGCATCACATGACTGGGTGCCAGCAAAGCAGCCACCGATGTCGATGCTATCGGTACCGGTACCAGTACCGGTTGAACAGTCTGACGCGGTTCCGAGGGTGTCGATGCCGCAAGGAGAGCTGCCAGACTGCGTTCAATAGCCAGGAACCTCTGGTCTATCAACGCTGCCGATGCCTGGGTATCGGTACCGGAAGCAGCCAGTACCCCAGAGCATGGCACCAGTAGTTCTGCCGAGGTCGAGGTCTTGAGAACATCCTGGAGCCTATATAATGCTTTGGAAGCCGAAGCCTCCCACCGGGGCAATTTTGCCGGTACAGAACCCTCAAGGGCAACGCCAGAGGCATCTCGATGCTTGGAAGGAGATCTACCCTTTGAGGACCGGCTGAACTTATGTTTGATTACCTGAGATCTATGGGAGGAAGACGAAGCCCTGGAAGACGTCGATGCCACAGAAGCTGCATCGGAGGGAAAAAAGGCGCTGAGCTTAGCAGCTCGGTTTTGTCGACCCCTCTTGGACATCATGGCACAAGCCATACACTCTGAGGAGTGGTCAGGACCTAAACATTTGAGACACCACTCATGGGTGTCGGTGACGGAGATGGTACCGCCACACTTGGTGCATTTTTTGAAACCCGAAGCGGGTTTTTCCATACTGGAGGAAATTTTGGGCCTAAGGCCCAAAATGGCAAGTGCACCTGAGAAGAAAAGTTTGGAAAAAATAGAATATATATATATATATATTTTTAAACAAAAGAAGAAAAGAAAAGAGAACCGGCGGTACCGGTATAGTGTCGAGGAAGGCAGACGCGACCACAAAAAAGAAGGAATAAGGAAAATATTTTCTGCAGTGACAGGAACGACCTGCTGGCTCCGCGGAAAACGAAGAACTGGAGAGAGGCAGTTGGGAAAGGCGGGAAGGCAGCACGCAGGCACTGTGGGATGCTCCCAAAAGCTTTCTAATTGGACGCTGGGGAGTGTTCCCGCGCAGGCTCCGTCGGTACCGACGATACCCATATGTGAAGACTACATTCCTGCTTGTTCCTGGAGATATAGTTGGCTGCTTGTTAACCCCCCAAGTTGTAACCTTCTACAGATTCACATTCACTATAAACTGCTTCGACTTGCAGATAAAGTGGTATTAAAAAAAACTGCTAAATAAATACATGCAGCATATTTCATTTTGATGTTTTTTTTTTCATTATCTTTGATGATCTTGATCCTTTGAGGTACCCCATCTATTAGGGACACCTGTGCATGGAGTGATTTTATCTTTTCTTCAATATGCTTTTTCCAAGAAGGAAAGCGTAGTTACTCATCTGTAACAAGTGATCTCCAGGAAGAGCAGGAATTTAGTCTTCACATAAGGGTGATGTTGGTACCGACAGAGCCTGTGTGGGCATGCTCTCCGGCATGCAATAGGAGAACTTTGGAGAGCACTCCACTGCACCTGCACAGCTGCCTTCCTGCTCTTCCAACTCCCTTCTCCTCATTGAGTTTGTAGCTGAGAAAGAAGAGTGAAAACAAACCTTCAACTCCAAGAGGAGGAAGGTGAATTGTGAAGACTAAATTCCTGCTGTTCTCGGAGATCACCTGTTACTACGCTATCTCAGGAGCAAGCAGGAATGTAGTCTTCACATATGGGACTCCCCAGCTCTCAAGAGAATTCAGACAGGGTTCACAGATTGACATCCCCACCTTGGTAATGAAGACTGGGTGGGGGCGGGGGCAGGAGCTGTGGCTATGTTTCAAATAGATGTTGGAGGATCACCTGACCAGAGCTAGCATCCTGGCAGGAGTCCTTGTCCAAGCAATAGTGGGTGGCAAAGGTATGGATTGAGGACCAAGTTGTTGCCCAACAGATTTCATTAATGGCTACTGAGTGGAGGGTGGCTATCAAGGTTGCCATGGCTCGGACGTAAGCAGTGATGTGCCCTGTGAGTATGAGGCCTGCTCGGTTGTAAGCTAAGGATGTACAATCTGTTATCCACCCGGAGAGCATTCGTTTCGATACAGGATGCCCCAAGTCATTGGAGTCAAAGTAAATGAACAATTGTGAGAATTTATGGAGATCCTGGATTCTCTGGAGATAGGCCAATGCCCGCTTACAGTCAAGGGTGTGCAGTGTTGCTTCTGCATGGGAAGAGTGTGGTCTTGGAAAGAAGACTAGAAGGATTACTGATTGATTGATATGAAAAGACAATACCACTTTTGATAGAAAGTGGGGATGCACGTGAAGGACGACCTTGTCATGATGGAATCTGGTGTATAGTGGATGCGCCACTGAAGCCTGAAGCTCACTGATGCGTCTGGCTGAGGTCAGAGCAATGAGAAAGATGACTTTCCAAGACAAGAACCAAAGGTGAGTGGTGGCTAGAAGTTCAAATGGTGGTTTGAGAAGTTGTGCCAAGACCACATTAAGGTCCCAAGCCACCAGAGGAGGTTTGAAAGGTGGCTTAGAGAGTAAGAGACCTCTCATGAAACATGCAACCAGTGGGTGTGATGAGATATATTGACTGTTGACTGGTTTGTGAAAAGCTGCGATTGCACTGAGGTGAACTCGCACTGAATTGGTTTTGAGTCCTGAGGACGACAGGTGAAATAGGTGTTGCAGAAGCGAAACTATTGGCATGGTGAACAGATTAAGGACTTTTTCCGAGCACCAAGAAGCAAATCTGTGCCATTTGAAGGCGTATGTGCGTCTGGTGGATGGTTTCCTTAACGCCAGAAGGATGTCTCATTTCTTGTGGAAGGCTGAGGTGCTGCAGCATTAAACCCTTCAGCAGCCATGTGTTAGAGAGCGCAGATTGGGATGCAGGATTGTTCCATTGTCCTGGAACAGAAGACCTACTTCGCATCCCAATCGTATTGGCTGAGACTATGCTAGTCGAAGCACTAGGGGAAACCAGGGCTGATGAGGCCAGAAGGGAGCTATAAGTATCATCGTTCCCCTGTCCCTCTGGAGTTTGAAGAGGGTTTTGGGGATTAGAGAGGCGAGAGGGAAGGCATACAACAGCCCCGAACCCCAATGAAGGAGGAGGGCATTGGGTGCCTAGCTGAGTCTAGAGGGGAGTCTGGAACAGAACAGGAGCTGCCTGTTCTGGGGAGTGGCGAACAGATTGATGGTCGGGGTTCCCCATTTTCAGAAGAGCCTTGCCACTGTTTGTAGGTCAAGGGTCCACTCATGCGGGTGGAGAATCAGACTCAGCCAGTCTGATAGGTGATTGAGTTTACCAGGTATGTAGACCGCTCAGAGGTGGATCTGCTGAGAGACTACGAAGGTCCACAGTCGAATGGCCTCTTTGCAGAGGGTTCCTCCCTGTTTGTTCACATAGAAAGCACAGTTACTTACCTCTAACAGGTGATCTCTGGGAACAGCAGGAATAAGTCTTCACATATGGGTACGTCGGTACCGACGGAGTCTGTGCGGGAACGCTTCCCAGCGTCCAATCATAAAGCTTTTGGAAGCATCCCAACACGCCTGCGTGCTGCCTTCCCAACTGCCTCTCCTCAGTTAAGCTTTAAAGCTGAGACAAAGAGAGAGAGCAAGGAAGGGAAAGATAGAGATAGAGAAATGCAACTCCTAGGGGAGGTGGGTGGGTTGTGAAGACTTATTCCTGCTGTTCCCAGAGATCACCTGTTACAGGTAAGTAACTGTGCTATCTCCAGGAACAAGCAGGAATGAGTCTTCACATATGGGGACTCCGAAGCTCAGATGCCCGGAGGGAGTCCTAGCATGTTGCCAGTCTAGAACGAGCCATGCTATTCCTCAGGACCTCAGGCATCCTGGGGATGGAGGGTAGGAGTTGAATACAGAAAAGGAGCTATGGAACAGCTGGCTAGAACAGGACTTCAAAAGGGGAAGACCCTGTATTGAGGGCATTTAGTAGTAAAATATTGTGATCTGGGCCTCCCTTGTTGGCATTGCACAGGTGCACTGAGCTACATATGGATCTGATAGAAGAGCCAGTGAATGTGCTCAAGGGGTACCTCACTGAGAAGTAGAGGTAATAAAGTAGAACAAAAACAAGTGGAGGTCAGAACCCTTCAGGGTGAGAAATAGCCCCAGGGGAAAACTGGGGTAGTATAAGAGGTAGAGCTTCAGCGGAGACACAGAAGGTACTATTAAAGAAAGCTTAAGCTGTTTTGGTCCAAAAACAGTACAAATCTAGGACCAAGAGAAAAATTGAGTCTGGCCCAACTGGACTGGGGTTGGAATCAGTCCATGTAGGGGAGAAAGGGTATGGAGACCCTTGTATCTGATAAGTAAGTAAGGACAGACTCAGGAGCGCTAAGCTTTAGAGCAACGGAAGCTCCGCAATGTCTTTCCTAAATGGGGTCAATTAGGAAAGAAAAGTACATGGAGAGCTTCAGGAGTACCTAACCTGAAAAGGTTATGGTAAGGGAAAAAGATGTTAATTACCACAGGAGTGGTTATAGGTGTAGTCCCCTAGGTATGCTGGTACAGCATTGATAGGGTTAGTGCCCATTTGTCAGGATCATATAGGAATGTCAGGATATCTGAACCTAACAGACAGATAGATAAGTAGATGGATACAGATCTATCTAAAAATATATCTCATTATATCTATTAATATACATGTATATGTGTATATATATATATATATATTTAAATATATACACATATAGGGTATATATGCATATATCTATAAAGAGATATGTATGGGCAGAAGATACACAGACAGATATAAGTATATATCTATATCTATCTATCTATCTATATCTATATATATATATATCTATATATATACACCTAGATGAATAGGCAGGTATAATGAGACATGTCTCCAGGTATATGGATGGAGAGATGTCCAGAGAACCCCATCCCCCCCTTATAGGGAGAGAGGAAGATTCATCTGACAGCAAGAAGGTTGATACCTGCTTGAATAGATAAACAGAAAAAATCCTCTTCTCCTGGTTATGACTGGCATAGTCAGAGGAAGGGTGTCCCTGACAAGAAGGCGGCTTAATTATTTGCAGAATTTGAGCTCTTGAATAACCAGGATGGCCTACGTGAAAATGGCAGAGGATAACGTCAGTCTGCAGACAGGAAGTCCAGATATCTCCAGAATTGTAGTATGGAGATTGGATAGAGGAGGACTCTGGAGGAAGATACCCTAGTGATCCGCCTATGAGGGCAAGATGGGTATTAGGTGTCCTCTAGCTGCCAGTGAAGAATTTATCTCTGACGGGAAGACCCAAGGAGACATGGGCCAAGCCAGGGAATTGGCCCTTCTTTTAGGCTTTCACGTAAGGAAAGGCCTGAGGCTTATGCCTCAAAAGAGATTTAAGAGAAGATGGAAAGGGTAGAGAATACCTGCCAGGCATGAAACATGACTGGGGGAAGCCCTTTTAACCATCTGGGGTTATCTGCTAGACAAGATACTAATGCTCTCTAGCAAGGGCCCATAGTGCAAAGCTACTCTGTAGAGTTGCAGAGAGCATGCTGCAGGTTGGTTAGAAGAAAAAACTGGCTGTGGACGATCCTTGGTGAGGAATGTGGAAAGCCAGCAGGTAACCAACTATTCTGCCAAGGACAAGGGGGCAAAGAATAGAAGTTAACCAACCAAACTGTGATAATAGGGTTTCCCAAACGAGGCTGATAACCTGTTTGGGACTTAGCACTGAGGCTAGGAGGATTGCTAGTGGAGGGGAAGCCCTGGTTGTGTAGTGAACAAAACCAGTGGCTTAACCACTAGGAATTTCTGCATCTGCAGTAACTATCAGGGCAGCATGGAGAATTTATTTTCCCTCCTCTTTTTTTAGATTGGGAAAAAGAAACAACAGACATGGTAGGACTTCCTATTGTCTGAGGAGCTGCCCTAAGGTAACAAAGGGGGAAGACAACTCCAGAAGGGAGAATCTCCCGGTAGAGCAGGTAGAGGACCATAGGGGCTTACCCGTGTAAAAAGCCACTCTTACAAACCAAATGTTGTAGTAAGAGGGAGGTAAGAGAGTTGCAAGAGACCAACTATGGAGGAAATCTCTGACAGGTGAGATGATACATGCCAGTACAGGGAAACAACTGTCTATTGATAGTTGTTACCTCTCTTTCCTCCAAGAGGAAGAGGAAAATCTGTTAAGTATGGGCATGATCATCATAAAGACTCTTAGAGAAAAGATGTCTCATGAAGAGATATCTAGGTAGGTTAGGATAAATTTAGTGCAGATACTGCAAGTGAAAAGAAGCAGACTGCCACCCTAACCACCAACCAAGAGAGACAATGATCTACTTGAAACCCTGCGACTGCTGGGTTTGTTGACCCTGTTGAGTTTGTGGATTCTTCAGACCAGGGCGATGTTTCCCCTGTTTGGGAACATCTGTATGATGGGCAGATGATGGACAAAACCTTCTCCCCCTAGGGGAAGAAAGTTTGGTAGGACATTTCCTACCTACTGGGAAAGAAGGCGACGTAGAACAGCCTCTGGAAACAGAAAAGTCAGTGGATAACTGAGTAACCTGGAGTAAAGACTCCTTGTTGAAGAGATTTTCTCCAGTGCAAGGAGTATTTCCCAGTCTTTCTTGTGCCCATTTGTCCAAGTCTTAAGTTTGGAGCCAGGCTCTACGTCGTGCCCCTATAGCTATAGCAGAAGTCCTGCTAACAGACTCAAAGGAGTCTAGGGAAGCACGAGTAAGAAACCTAGAGATATTATGAGCATGACTAACCAGTAAGGAATAGTCTGCTTGTTTGGGCTCTTGAAGAAAAGGAGTCAAAAGATGTAATTTCCTTGTGACCTCCTCAAGAGATAGACCCATATAAAAATATATGAGAGAATTCTTGCTGAAAGCATGGAGGACTGGAAGGCTTGACGTCCAAAGGCATCTAGTGTCTTAGACTCACGACCTGGCGGACAAGAAGAGTGCTTTTTATTACTCTTCACTCGCCTCATTGCTGATTCTACCACAATGGAATGATGAGGAAGTTGAGTCCTTTGAAACCCTGGAGAGGGGGGCACCTCATATAGGAGATCAGTTGCTCTGGAAGGTAGGGGTACCCTTAAAGGAGCTTTCCCACATTCATTGAAGGAGATCCTGCAAAGAATGATGCAAAGGAAGCATTATATTCTCCTTTGCTTTGCTAGGAACAGAGAGGTATTCTGTATTCCCTTGTGTAGGATCTTGTCCAGGAATAGGAATGGCAAGTGATTTTGCCATATCCAGGAGGAAAATCTGGAAAGAAGGATCCCCAGAGGGAACTTCCCTTGGATAGGCTAGATCTGATGAAGAACTAGTGTTGGCACCGAGGGATCTATTCCAGTATATAGGAATAGAAGATCCTGAATGGTGCAGTATGGGATCCTTAGATGGTGGTCGCTGGTACTGCAGGTCAGAACCAGCGACAGTCGGTAACAGATCGTCCATGCTAGGGATCGATTCCAGACTTGGCATCGAGGGAAACGAGCCTGACGAGAGAAGCATGGAAGGTACCGACAGCAATGGTACTGTGGATATCGGTACCGATCTCGGTACTGTATCTGATACCGGTGGAAGAAGACCAGCCAGTGGCAATTCTAACGGTATCGGAGGAACCGAGAGTTGCGGATCCGAATTATCGGAACCGAGCCTTCGGTACCGACGGGAGTCGGTACCAAGGCGAGTCAGTACCCAGTCTTCCAGACTGGAGATCGATTCCAGACTCGGCATCGAAGGAAGCGAGTCTATCGATGCACGTCTGGAGGGTACCGACGTCGGTACTAGTATCGGTGTCGATATCGATTCTGGAAGGTCGATCTGAAGCGTAAACACCGGCCCCGCAGGTACCGAGGACACCAGACGACGATCCTTGGTGAGGAATATTTCATCCAACACCAGTGCCGATGCCAGGGTATCGGTACCACTCAAAACGGATGCCACTACCGGGTATGGCTCAGGTATGTTCTGTGAGGGGTGAACCTCAGGAACAACCTGAAACCCCACACAGGCTTTGGAGGCCGAAGACTCCCACCGAGGTTTTGAAACCAGTGGATTCTCGAGGACAAGGCCATAGGCATCTCTATGCTGTGCATGAGAAGTGCCGCTCGAGGACTGGCTAGTCTTAACAGACTGTTTTTGGGTTACCTGATCCTGTGTAGAAGATATGGTCGGTGCCCTGAAGTTGGAAGGGGACCGCGTGTCGAGGGGAACTCTATGTTGAAAACTTCTTCTCACAATACTGGTGCCCGAGGGCTCCGGAGAAAAATGGTCAGGACCCAAAGCAGGTTAGACACCAATTGTGAGTGTCTAAAAATAAAGTTGTACCGCCACAGTTTGTACATTTCTTGGGGAAAGTGGCTGGCGGTTCCATGAGGAAAAATGGAGAGGCCTAGAAGGCCTGAGAACCGTGAGACACTAAGAAAGAAAAATATATTCCTTAAGGAAAAAATTTTACAAGAAAAGAAAGAAACAAACACCGGTGGTACCGGTGGTGTCGGGGAAGGCAGCCGCGACCACAAGAAAACTAAAAAATAAAAGAAGAATTTTCTGCGGTGACAGGATGACGCCCTGCCGGCTCCGCGGAAAAACGAAAACTGAGGAGAGGCAGTTGGGAAGGCAGCACGCAGGCGTGTTGGGATGCTTCCAAAAGCTTTCTGATTGGATGCTGGGAAGCGTTCCCGCGTGGACTCCGTCGGTACCGACGTACCCATATGTGAAGACTCATTCCTGCTTGTTCCTGGAGGATCATGGTTGTCTGTCCGGATCAGGACTTGGCTGCCCCTGAGGTGATGCTGAAAGACATGAAGGGCATTTGTGATTGCCTCAAGCTCTAAGAGGTTGATCTGTAGAGCTGATTCTTGCATCGTCCAGAGTCCCTGAGTAGAGACAGAATTGAGATGGGCTCCCCACCCGAGCTTGGATGCATCCGTGGTAAGGGTATGTTGGGGTGGAGGCATCTGAAAATGTGACCCTATAATGAGATTTTCTGGGGTGTATCACTAATCAGGGACTGGACTAGGGTATTTTTTTTTTTTTTTAATTTGCATCAGATCCTGTAAATCTCCCGTGGCCTGTGTCCACTGGGAAGATAAAGTCTGCTGTGTGAGGTGCATATGTAACTGTGCATAAAATACCATGTGTAATGTGGATGCCATGTAACCCAAGAGATGCAGGAAATCTTGAGCTGTGGAACTCAGCTGGTGACACATGTAGGTGGGTTAGGTCCACAAGGCAGTTGATGCAGTCCTCTGGAAGGAAGGCCTCGGACAGCCGGGTGTCTAGCATTGCCCCTACGAATTCCAACCTCTGAGCTAGGAGATGGGATTTTGGGAAATTTATGATGAATCCGAAGTGTTGTAATACTGCTAGGGTTCGTTCATGTAAATTGCAATGATCTCCTGGGACGTCTGCCTTGATCAGTCAATTGTCTAAGTAAGGGTAGACAAAGATTCCCATGCTGCGAAGGTATGCGGCTACTATGGCCATACACTTCGTGAAAACCTTGGGTGCAGATGCAAGGCCAAATGGAAGGACCCTGTACTGATAGTGGATCCCTTGAAATGTGAAACAGAAGTATTGCCTGTAGTCAGGATGTATGAGGATGTGGGTATAGACCTCCTTCATATCCAGAGAACAAAGCCAGTCGTTCTTGCAGGTAGGGTAGGAGAGTTCCTAGTGAGATCATCTTGAACTTTTCCTTTACCAGGAACATGCTTAGATTCTTGAGGTTGAGTATGGGCCTGGCCTCCTGACTTCTTTGGTATGAGGAAGTAAGGAGAGTAGAAGCCTTTGAGATGTTGATCCTTTGGAACTTTCTCTATGGCCCTCTGGGAAAGCAGCGTGGCCACCTTTTCCTTTAGTCGAGTCCTGAGGGGAGGTTGAGTAGGGTAATCTCCCCTGAAATGAGGGGGAGGATGCTGGAAGTTTAGCTGATAACCCCTTTGAGTGTTTTGCAAGGTCCACCATTCTGTAGTGATGAGGTGCCACCAGTGTGCATAATGGCATAGCCAGCCTGCCATGTGGGGAGTGCTGGGAGTCTGCAGGGGCAAGGTGGCAATGCTCTCCAGAAATGAGCCAAAGGCATCTGTGTGGGTGGTTGTTGCTTGGTGGCCTTGGGCTTCCTCACTTGTCTTGGGCACTGTTGCTTCTGTTGAGGCTGGTATGCAGCAGGGTGAGAGTAGGAGGGATATTATTTCCTTTTTTGGGGGTAGAAAGGTTTTTTGGCTGTTAACTTTTTCTTCGATGGATCAGCAGTCTTTTTGGAGAGTCTCTTTAAAGTGATGTCATCCATCTCCAGTTCTCCAGCCTTTTCCCTCCAATTTTTTTCCCGAACAGGATAAGTTGGATATTGCCGAACTTATCCTGGACCCACTGTTCCGGGTCTGATGTTTGAAGCCGAGCCAACCTGTGGGTCCCTATGGCTACTGCAGAGGCCCTGTTAATGGATTCAAATGCAGCCCTGTTGACAAACTTGGACACATTTTGACTGTGCTTTAAAAGTTTGAAAGGCAGGTCTCTTTTCCTTATGCCCACTCTAGCTATCATTTAGTTTTGAATGCTCTGCCCCCGCCCCCCCCCCCCCAAACAAAAAGAGACGTTGCCACCCTAGGTGACTGCCTAGTTTCCCTAATGGTTGGTCTAATCCTAGATTTCTCTCTGTGATATTAATTTTACGTAAGAAACCATCAATGGATGGATAAGGCCATAATTTGCATCATCATGCTTTTTTGCTTTAGATTAAGATGTAAATTGGGCAATCTCCCTCCTGAGCCCCAGCATACTTAACCTTCATGCAGGCCAGGTGGTCCACAGCTAACTCCTCTCTTTTTTTTTTTTATAATTTCTATAACTGATCTTTCATGTTGAAGAAGTGTAGAGAATGTGATGTGGATCAATGAATCAAACTCCTCCTTTGCTGTATTCCAAACTGTATTCTTTGAACAGCATGATGTACAAAGATGTACAAGGGTGTGAGGACTTTTGCAAAGCACTGTAGAGGTACAGAAGACATGCAGCATTTAATGGTGGAATTCTATAAAAGGGACATACAGAAATCCACAATCCTTGCCCTGTCTCTCCTCAAGATGCTCCTTCAGGGCTGACCTTATAGGCATACAAGCAATCTATAGAATCTACACCCTCTTGAGATTAAAGGCAGATTAGGCACATTAAGTTGCCTTTTGAGTTCAGCTGCTTTGACGCACAGAATGGAGGACAAATGCCCTGCAAGGTGGAGGAACTTTATACAGGAATGCTGAGAATCCAATACACACTGGAGAGCAGTAAAGGTGGCCTCCACCTTCTTGCCATCAGGTCTAGGGTTGGCCAGCCCCAACAGCCCATGACCTGCTCAAAGGCTTGCATTCCCAGTTCCTATTCCCCGGGATAGAGAATGCAGTGACTGAGGAAGCCCACCTTGACAATATGCTATGCTGAGATTGCCATGTCAATCAAAACAATTACGCTGATAATAGAATCATGAAAGTGTAACTGTATCTATTGTTGCTAAAGCATTCATTTCCTGTTCAACATAGGTCTCAGACTTTCGGGCGTAATAACTGTTCAGACTTATAGGTACTTTCTGAAAGTCGCCCTAATTCGCATCAATGACCTTGTAATAAATCGTTTTCTTCAAACTTTAGAAAATGTGCTTAACTTTTGACAACGTCCCCAACGCCACCTTCTGTGCTAGATCCGCGTTTCACCACTTTCCGGTTTCTTCAGGGGTCTTGTGAAATGCACTGCAATTTAACCATAATTATGCTTACTATATGTAATCACTTTCCATACATTAACATTGAAACTTCAGGATATCGCTCCAACAAGAAAGGCTGTTACCTGTTCTTCAAACAAATCTCTTATAATTAGGCTATGGCTCCCTGTTTTCTCTCCTGTGTTTCTCCCAACAGAAGACTTTTTCTCGAGCACATCGGCTTGCAAAAAACGCCACGCATGTGCAGTGCGTTTTATGGGTCACATTAATCCCTCCCCTTTATTAAAATTAACAAAGGGGGTATGGTTTATTCACAGTTTTCCCATTCTATATGGGCATTCAAGCCGCCTGGAGTTACGGATTGCAATGTATAGATCCATCGCTGTTCATGCCAAATTAAGGTCTGTTCTTTAATTCTACCCTTCTGGCCTGCCAAGATCTGGGAAATGCAGAAACAGCGAAGTGCATCAAAATGATGGTTATACCGAAGACAATGTTCCACTATGGGTGCTTCGCTTTGTTGACATTTAATCCTACTTCTATGTTCAAACATACGTGTTTTAAATGCCCTTATCGTTTTTCCCACATACAGAAGACCACAGGGACATTGAATGCCGTATACTACATACGTAGACGTGCAAGAGGTAGAATGATGTAAGCGGTAAATCCTTCCATGATATTGGAATTCAACAAGTTCCATAGTGATGTTGCAAATGCCACATTCCCCACATTTATTATGTCCTGCCTGTATTGGTACTGACATGCTTAAAGGTCTCAGAATCGCAGGACTCGCAATTCTTTAAAATTTTTATTGCGTTGCCAGACACATCGGACGGTCTTACCCTCAAGATGGGGGATGCTACGTAATACATTTGCATGTCGTTTATGGCTACGCTTTAACTGATAGCTGAACGGAGAGAGTACTGAGTGATCAAGTTGATGTTGGATCTGTTATTCACTTCCACCATCGGTCGTTTTTGAGGATGTATCAAGAGCTCCCGATTGCTATACAGCGCTCTCTTATAAGCTCCTTCAATTACTCGCTTTGGATAGCCTCTGTTGCTGAAATTTTTCTTTAAGGTCTTTGATTGTATTTTGAAATCTTGAATATCAGTGCAATTTCGGCGATACCGTATAAACTGCGACAAAGGCAAACTATTTCGTAACTTTAGTGGGTGAACACTACTGTAGTGGAGAAACGTGTTACGATCTGTTTGTTTCCTAAAAACCGTGGTGTTCCATCCTGAAGTCATCTTTCTGATTTTTACATCCAAAAAGGAGACTTCTTCCATATGGTGAGTACAAGTGAACTTTAAACATTTATTTCTACCATTCAACCACTCAATGAATGCACATAGACTTGCTTCACTCCCTTCCCACAACATAAAAATGTCGTCTATGAACCTTCTCCACAGCTTCAGATTGACTGGGGGGGTATCATCAATCGATTTGTCCTCAAATCGTTGCATGTACAAATTGATTACTGACGGGGCACACGTGGCTCCCATCGCCACTCCTGCCCGTTGATGATATAAGACTCCATTGAACACAAAAAAATTCTCAAAAATGGTAAGGGTCACTACCTCTGAGAGGAAATTTAAAAGGCCATCCGATAAATCACCCCTTTTCCGTAAAGCTGTCATCACGCTGACAACAGCTTCTTGTGGTATTACAGTGTATAAAGACGTTACATCCAGTGTAGCCATAATTACATCAGGTATGCTTGCTAATTGGGTATTATGCTCCAGAATTTGTAAAAAATGAGTTGTGTCTTTTATGTATGATGGTATAGTTATCATTAGTGGTCATAGAAAAGAATCTAAATACATTGACAACGGTTCGAGTATTGTCCCCCTAGTGGACAGTATAGGCCTGCCCAGTGGGTTCTGTGCATTTTTATGAATCTTAGGTACCAAATACAGTTTGGCAACCACCGGGTCCCTGGGATTCAAAAAAACCCATTCTTTTCTTGATATTAACCTGGCCTCCAATGCTGGAGATGTAACCGATTTTATTCGTTGTTTTAAAATCGGAGTCGGATCCTCCTGCAGAATTTCATAGGTGTTAGTATCGGACAATTGTCTCTGTGCTTCCTCCAAGTATCAGTCCCGATGCTGAACCACTATAGCCCCACCCTTGTCGGCACGCCGTATCTCTAGTTCAGGTTTATTTATTAGTTCCCTAAACGCTTTCTTCTGTGATGCCGTTAACATATTGACCACCCTCCTCTTAGATTTTTCAAATGGTTGCATGTCTTTTATAATGAGTTCTTTAGAGATTGTCAACGCCGGATGTAAAGGGCCCGGTGGGGTCCAATTGGACTTCAACGGTAATTGTGTTCTATTAATACCCCCTTCCGTAGCAGTGGTGAGACTGGGTGTATGAACCCCAAAATAAATTTGAAGATTTAATTTTCGTATTAAACATTCCAGATCCAGCCTAAACTGGAAAAAATCAAAATGAATCTCTGGGACATACGATAAACCCTTTTCCAAAATTGAAAGTTGTTCCAAAGTAAGTTGTTAAAGAAAAATTTAAGCAACAGAGGCTATCCAAAGCGAGTAATTGAAGGAGCTTATAAGAGAGCGCTGTATAGCAATCGGGAGCTCTTGATACATCCTCAAAAACGACCGATGGTGGAAGTGAATAACAGATCCAACGTCAACTTGATCACTCAGTACTCTCCGTTCAGCTATCAGTTAAAGCGTAGCCTTAAACGACATGCAAATGTATTACGTAGCATCCCCCATCTTGAGGGTAAGACCGTCCGATGTGTCTGGCAACGCAATAAAAATTTTAAAGAATTGCTGAGTCCTGCGATTCTGAGACCTTTAAGCATGTCAGTACCAATACAGGCAGGACATAATAAATGTGGGGAATGTGGCATTTGCAACATCACTATGGAACTTGCTGAATTCCAATATCATGGAAGGATTTACCGCTTACATCATTCTACCTCTTGCACGTCTACGTATGTAGTATACGGCATTCAATGTCCCTGTGGTCTTCTGTATGTGGGAAAAACGATAAGGGCATTTAAAACACGTATGTTTGAACATAGAAGTAGGATTAAATGTCAACAACGCAAAGCACCTATAGTGGAACATTGTCTTCGGTATAACCATCATTTTGATGCACTTCGCTGTTTCTGCATTTCCCAGATCTTGGCAGGCCAGAAGGGTAGAACTAAAGAACAGACCTTAATTTGGCATGAACAGCGATGGATCTATACATTGCAATCCGTAACTCCAGGCAGCTTGAATGCTCGTATAGAATGGGAAAACTGTGAATAAACCATACCCCCCTTAGTTAATTTTAATAAAGGGGAGGGATTAGTGTGACCCATAAAACACACTGCACATGCGCGGCGATTTTTGCAAGCCGATGTGCTCGAGAAAAAAAGTCTTCTGTTGGGAGAAACACAGGAGAGAAAACAGGGAGCCATAGCCTAATTATAAGAGATTTGTTTGAAGAACAGGTAACAGCCTTTCTTGTTGGAGCGATATCCTGAAGTTTCAAAGTTTCAATGTTAATGTATGGAAAGTGATTACATATAGTAAGCATAATTATGGTAAAATTGCAGTGCTTTTCACAAGACCCCCTGAAGAAACCGGAAAGTGGTGAAACGCGGATCTAGCGCAGAAGGTGGCGTTGGGGACGTTGTCAAAAGTTAAGCACATTTTCTAAAGTTTGAAGAAAACGATTTATTACAAGGTCATTGATGCGAATTAGGGCGACTTTCAGAAAGTACCTATAAGTCTGAACAGTTATTACGCCCGAAAGTCTGAGACCTATGTTGAACAGGAAATGAATGCTTTAGCAACAATAGATACAGTTACACTCATGATTCTATTATCAGAGTAATTGTTTTGATTGACATAGTACACAACTCTGAAAAAGTGACCACTGTTGGAATTATGCTGAGATTGCCAGCAGATAATGCTCTGCCCATGGAAACAACCATAACTTCATCTCATGAGCCATCATCACACTTTAGGTTCCCATTTGCTAGCTGACATATGCTATTATCATTGCAATGTCCAAAAACATTTGACCCGCCTGCCCCTGGACCAGGGGATGAAACTGAATCAAAGCTAACAGATGGCCATTCCTCCAGCTTGTTCACCCAGGCTGCTTTGTGGGAGGACCAAGCAGTGACCTCTCACTCCCAACCTGACAAGTTAGCACTGGACATGAGGAACCATCCATTGCAGAATCATGGAGCATCCTTTTCACCAGGTTTGAGGAGAGACTACCAACGTAGACGCCTTGCCACAGAGGGGAGCAGAGAGACAAATATCGTAGTCCTCAGATATAGGAGACCATCACAAAAGGAGCACCATCCGCAGTGGGTGAATGTGTGCCCACACCGAAGGAATAAGATCTAACATGGCCACCATAGAGCCCAGGAGCTGCAAGTAACCCCCGATTCTCGGTAAGCTTGACTCCTGAACATGGCAAACTAGCCCAAAAGCTTGGCTTGCGCCTCTCATTGGTCAAGAACAGTCTGTCCAATTGAGTATCTAACCACACCTGAGATATTCAGGGATTTCGATGGGACTAGCTGACTCTCTTGACATGATTCACTACAGCCCAAGCTCTCTAGGAGCTGGACCACATGAACCATTGTGGCTTGACAATTCCCCACTTGGCCCCAATGAACCAGATGACAAAATAAGGGTAAACCCAGATCCTTTTGCAGCAAAGGGCTGCCGCCATTACCACCAGTACCCAGGAAAAGTTCCTGGAAGCCACTGCTAGAACAAAAGGGCAAGGCCCGAAACTAAAAATGCTAGCCCAGAATGGTAAACTAAAGGAACTGTTGCTGGTCTTCCTGACTGAGAATGTGGAAATATGCTTCAGAAAGGTCAAGGGTCGTCAAACTCCCATTTCCGGACCAAGTGAATAACCAAATGCAAAGTTTCCATGTGGAAATAGGAAACCCACAAACAGGCATTGATTGCCTTGAGGTCAAGAATTCACCAGAAGGTGCCATTCTTCTTGGGAACCCAAAATAAATAGCCTTGATTGCCATGAGTTTCATCAGAACCCCTCCCCCCCGAGAAACTACAAAGGGGCCCGGAGTTAGGTTCAGCGCACTCCAGCAGGTAGCCATATGAACAATGTCCACATCCCAATGATCTGAGGTGATGCAAGCTCATTCCTGATAAGAGATGTAGGTTTCCCCCTACCCGAAATTTGTCAGAACGGGCCCCCCACCCGTCACTGACCAGAGTGAGAGGCATCTGTGCCAGAGGAAGTGGAGTCTTTAGAACTCTGGGTCCCCTGTGAAAGGGCTGCAATTTGCTTCACAAGAGCAGCTGCCTCCCCAGATAGACTTTCCACATGTCCCAAAGCTGGGACCAGGAAGCAAAAATGACAACAGGATCTCTTAGGCTTGTCCTCAGGCAGTCGCTGAGGCTTAAGATCAAGCTCCTCTAAATTCTTAATGAGCTTCTTAAGGTCCTCCACAAAAAGGTGCCAACCCTTAAAGGGAAGCTTTGCCAGATGGGATTTGGAGGCCAAATCTGCGACCCAGTTTCGAAGTCATAACCCCAGCATCTAGCAGCTGCAGCCACTGACAATGCCCTTGCCAACAGACGAATGATATACATCAAGTTGGCCAAAAAGGCCACTGCAGACAACATATGGACTGAATCAGAATCTTCTGGCAACTGTTGATCCCAGTGCAAGAGTACTTGACTAACCCAACCCACTGCAGACAGAGGCCTGAAGACTAAGTGTCGAGATGGAGAAGACAATCTTCAGTAATGCCTCCACCATGCAGTCCCGCTGATCCCAGAGAGCAGCACCACCCTCCACCGAGATTATGGAATGCCTAGTAACCGCCACCACAAAAGCTTCCACCTTAGGAAAACACAACTAGCTGCCCATGTCCCCCTAGAGAAGGGTGTACACAGCCTGCTCATTACCTTGGCCCCACCCCTCCCACAGAAGGATGTCCAGGACTTCCAATTTCACCAGGATCATGTGTCTAACCTCCTGAGGAAGGGGAAGAGTATTAGAAGACCTCTGCAGCCCCTCCAAATTGGGGTCCCTATTAGATTTCTCTTCAATGCAACATCTGTTGCACTGGCCCACGATGGTGGATAACTCCTCATGACCAAATAGGCAGATGATCAAGGAGGAGTCATCCTCCATGGGAGAAAGCTCACCCTATTCCAGGCTTCCACTACTACTGGGACTAGCAGGCTCAGTCATCTCTACATTGCCCTCCAGGGAAAGGTACTGACCTGCACTGAAGCCTCCTCTAAAGCATCCTCATCATGGGAGAGACAGGACCACCTCTGCAGAGTAGCAGCAAGAGGCTGCCACTGGGAAAGGCCCAGAAAGCCCCAAGGACACGAAGTTCTCAATATCCATTGGAACCAGTCCCCCCTCATGTATATTTGGGGAGAGTTCTGCCATAGGAAAAAGGCCTGAAGAAGCACTCTAAGTCTGGGGACAAACCCCAGGGGCACCTTCTGAATCTTCCCTTCAGGAATCAACATCAGGGAGGGGGGTCTGCAGCATCCCTCAAGACTGAGCAGGGAGCTACTTTCAGGCCAGCGAGATTGTCAGGATCCCTCAAATAGGCAGAGTTTCCTGTCACCTCCAATATTAGACAGGTCAAGGACTCTGCTGAGGTATATTGCACTGGCAAGGGTCCACTGCATCCTCCTGCCAAAAGCTTTCCTGGGTCCGCTGCCAAACGCTTTCCTGGGTCCGCCTAGTATTTGTGACAGAAGCCATTCGCCAGCATGCCAGGCCATTGCACTCCACAGGCCAAGCAGCATCAGCTGTGGGCTGGCATGTTCCGAAGTGACCACCTTGGATAGCTTATTTCTGGAGCTCACCTTGCTTCAAGAACTGGGCAGAGACCCCAGGATTAAAATAGCCTTCAGTAAGTGACAAACATGTCTCAGATAAATTGCTTGCCCCTGCCCCACTGAAAGGCCTGGTGAATTGAAGCTTGTGGCAGAAGAGGGTAGCACATCACAAGCTTCCTCTCAATGCCCAACCAGCTCAATGCCCGACTGGCAAGACCACTGTGCCGCCTCTGGAGAGCCTAAAGGTACTGCAAGAGGTTTTTTTTTTTTTTTTTTAAATTTTGCAGTACTGCGGAGGATGGAGGGAGGTGTTGAGGATTCAAGGAAAGCACAGTTACTTACCTGTAACAGGTGATCTCTGGGAACAGCAGGAATAAGTCCTCACATATGGGTACGTCGGTACCGACGGAGCCTGCGCGGGAAAGCTCCCCAGCTTCCTAGAATGGAAGCTTTTGGGACCTCCCACTGCACATGCGCACTGCCTTCCCGCCTTCCTGAACAGCTCTCCTCAGTTTCGAGTTTATAGCTGAGTCAATAGAGAGAGGACAGGAAGATAGATAGATAAAAGATACAACTCCTAGGGGAGGTGGGTGGGTTGTGAGGACTAATTCCTGCTGTTCCCAGAGATCACCTGTTACAGGTAAGTAACTGTGCTATCTCCAGGAACAAGCAGGAATAAGTCCTCACATATGGGGACTCCCTAGCTTAGATGCGTGGGATCCCCTGTCAAGGTTCGCCATCTTCGTATGGATCTCAGGCATCCATCCTGGGAAGGTGGGCAGGAGTTGTCTAAGAATGGAACAGGTGTTTGAGGACAGCCTGGCCAAACAAGGCATCCCGGCGGGAGTCTTTGTCCAAACAGTAATGGGCTGTGAAGGTATGAACCGAGGCCCAGGTAGCGGCTCGACAGATCTGATCAATGGAAACAGAGTGCAGATGAGCCATAGAAGTTGCCATGGCTCTCACATTGTGAGCTGTGACATGGCCTTCCAGAGAAATGTTTTTACTCTGGTAAGCAAAGGAAATACACTGAGCAATCCAATTGGAAAGTGTACGCTTGGAGACTGGAAGTCCCAAATGTGAAGGATCAAAAGCCACGAAAAGTTGAGAAGACTTTCGATGTGGCTGAGTCCTATTAAGGTAAAAGGCTAGAGCTCTTTTACAATCCAGAGTATGAAGGTTCCTCTCTGCACTGGAGGCATGAGGAGCCGGAAAAAATACAGGTAGATATACCTCTTGATTAAGATGAAAAGGCGAGACCACTTTAGGCATAAAGTGGGGATTCGTCCTAAGGACCACCTTGTCATGATGAAATCTTGTATAAGGTGGATTAGCCACTAGAGCCTGCAGTTCGCTGATGCGACGAGCGGAAGTGACTGCAATTAGGAATAATACCTTCCAGGAAAAAAATTTCAAGGAGGTAGAAAATAACGGCTCAAAAGGTGGCTTCATAAGCTGACCAAGCACTAGATTCAAATCCCATGCGACCGGGGGGGGTCTGATGGGAGGTTTAGTGAGGGTCAGGCCTCTCATGAATCTTGCAACAAGAGGATGAGAGGAGATAGGTTGTCCATTTACAGGTTTCAGGGATGCTGAAATAGCACTTAAATGGACTCTTACAGAATTCGTCTTAAGGCCTGCATTGGAAAGATGCAGGAGATAGTCTAAGAGGGAATTCAAAGGAAGTGCCAGAGGGTCAAGGCCCTGCTGAGCACACCAAATGGAAAAACGTTTCCATTTGAAAGCATAAGACCGCCTCGTGGAAGGTTTCCTAGAGGCATGAAGGATATCTTTCACAGGTTGAGAAAGATTAAAGTCTTGAAGACTTAAGCCTTCAGTAACCAAGCTCGGAGATGTAGGGATTTGGGGTTTGGGTGCCACAAAGTCCCGTCCTCCTGAGACAGAAGGTCTGGTGCAGCTCCTAAGTCCAGGGAGGATCCCTGGGAGAGCTGTAGAAGCAGAGGGAACCACACTTGGCGTGGCCAGCGTGGAGCTATGAGGATCATAGAGCCGTGATCTCTCTGGAGTTTGAACAGAGTCTTGGGAATCAGCGGAATGGGTGGAAAGGTATATAGGAACGCCTGACCCCAATGGAGGAGAAAGGCGTCCGTGGCCTGAGCTTCCTGACATGGAGTCCTGGAACAGAACCGGGGAAGTTTGGCATTCCACGGACTTGCAAAGAGGTCTATGTCCGGGGTCCCCCATTCCTGAAAGATTCTGGTTATCTGGTCCACGTGTAGGGACCACTCGTGTGGCAGCAGAACTCGACTGAGCCTGTCTGCTCGAGAGTTTTGAACTCCTGGAAGGTACACTGCTAGCAGATGAATTTGGTGCTCTCTGGCGAAGGCCCATAATCTGAGAGCTTCGTTGCAAAGCGACAGAGAGCCCGTTCCTCCTTGTTTGTTTATGTAAAACATGGCCACCTGATTGTCTGTCTGAACCAGGACAGTCAGGTTGGCAAGGAGGGTATGGAAGACCTTGAGGGCAAGGTAAATTGCTCGCAGTTCCAGGAGGTTGATATGAAGGGTGGCCTCCTGTGGAGACCAAGTGTCCTGAGTGGAGAGAGTTAGCAGATGGGCTCCCCACCCCAATTGGGAGGCATCTGTTGTGAGGGTTGCTTGGGGTAGCAAGGGCTGAAAGGGAGCCCCCAACAACAGATTCTTGGTGGATATCCACCAATGGAGGGACCAAGACAGACGGTTTGAGGTTTGTATTTGGTCTGAGAGTGCTCCCGACGCCTGAGTCCACTGGGTGGCCAGGGTCCATTGAGCTGCTCTCATATGAAGACGAGCATAGGGCACCACATGTACTGTGGAGGCCATATGGCCCAGGAGGCGTAGCATTTCCCTGGCTGTCAAGTGAGTACTGGACTGGGCTTGGGAGGCCAAGCTCAGCAGACGCTGACCCCGAACCAGTGGAAGGTAGGCTCTTGCAGTGGTGGTGTCCAACCGGGCCCCTATGAATTCTAGAGACTGAGTAGGGCTGAGTTGAGACTTGGGAAGGTTTACCACCAGTCCCAGATACTGCAGAAGGTTCCTTGTGCGGTCTAGGGAAATCTGGGCCTGCGACTGAGTTGGAGCTCGAATGAGCCAGTCGTCCAGATATGGGAATACGAAAATCCCCATACTTCTGAGAAATGCGGCTACGACTGCCATGCATTTGGTAAAGACTCTTGGGGCAGAGGCGAGACCGAAGGGAAGTACTCTGTATTGGTAATGACTTCCCCTGAACAGAAAGCGAAGATATTTTCTGTGGGAGGGATGGATGAGTAGATGTGTATACGCATCCTGCAGGTCTAGAGAACAAAGCCAGTCCTGACTCTGAAGGTATGGAAGGAGAATGCCCAAAGAGAGCATTTTGAATTTCTCCTTGTACAGAAATTTGTTCAATTCTCTCAGATCTAGGATTGGTCTGAATCCCCCTGTCTTCTTTGGAATGAGAAAATAGGGGGAGTAGAAACCTGACCCCTGTTGATGAAGAGGAACCTCTTCTATGGCCCCTTGGGCAAGCAGAGAAGAGATCTCCTGATCCAACAGGGCTAGGAGAGGAGATGGAGAATTGAAGGGTCTCACCATGTGATGAGGAGGAAGGCTGGAGAAATGAAGTTTGTAACCCTCCCGGATGATAGAGAGGGTCCATTGCTCTGTTGTGATCTGTTCCCATCTGGGAGCAAAGTGAGCTAACCTTCCAGGTATGGTGAGAGGTTCTGGTTGGTCCAGAACCAGGAATGGCAAGTTCTCTAGGGGCAAGTCAAAACCCCTGAGGGGGTGGAGCCTGTTGAGCTGCAGTAGCTGCTGCAGGCTTTGCTCTTGCTTGTTTCGTTTGCTGACGTTTAGCCGCAAAACGAGGTCGAGAAGATTGCTGGCCAGTATTGGAAGCATATCTGGCCTTCTTATAATAAGGCCTCTTGAAAGACTTCTTCTTAGTGGGAGTAGAAGTGGACTTAGAAAGTCTCTCTAAGGTGGCATTTTCAGCGTCCATTTGAGTGGCCTTAACCTGCCACTCTGCACCGAATAAGTTCTCACCTGTACAGGGCAGATTCCGTAAGCCATCTAGAACCCAGGGTTCCAGATCAGAAGCCTGGAGCCAGGCCAGACGTCTGGCTGCGATAGCAATGCCAGAAGCTCTGCTGGCTCCTTCGAAGGAATCAAAGGCAGCTCTGTTGGAGAACTTAGAAACATCTAAAAGTTGTTTCACAACAGAAAGGAAGTCCTCCTGTTTATCCTCAGGG
The DNA here is from genome assembly GCA_033557465.1 of Ichthyophis bannanicus. Classification (NCBI taxonomy): domain Eukaryota; kingdom Metazoa; phylum Chordata; class Amphibia; order Gymnophiona; family Ichthyophiidae; genus Ichthyophis; species Ichthyophis bannanicus. Next base: position 1,120,746,619 of record CM066031.1, on the reverse strand, counting down.
ATAAGGGAGGCAAAATGCCGTACTTTCTTGGCAAGTTCCCCTAGGAACATGCCCATATAGAGGCTGTAGGAATTAATCCTGGCTATAAGCATACTAGCCTGGAAGATTTTCCTACCAAAAGAGTCCAGTGTCTTACATTCCCTTCCTGGAGGTGTAGAAGAGTGCCTTTTAGTACTCTTGATCTTTTTCATTGCAGACTTTACCACAATGGAGTGGTGAGGCAATTGAGTTTTCTGAAAACCAGGAGAAGGAGGGACCCGATACATGGTGTCCAACCTACGGGAATAAGGAGACAGAGTTAAAGGGTTCTCCCAGAAATCCATCAATTGTTCCTGAAGGATTTCATGGATAGGCAGAGTAACTGCTTCTTTAGGAGACTTAGAGTATCCTAAAATATCCAATCTTTTTGACCTTGGTTCCCTTTCAGAGGAGGTAGTGATAGAAAGGCCTTTAGCCATTTCTAAAATAAAGTCCTGAAAGGACAAATCCTCTGGAGGAGACATTCTCCTTTTTGGAGAAGAAGGTTCCTCAGGAAGGTCAAGGGAGAGCTCTGCAGACTCATCAGAGGAGACAAAATCCTCAGAGGAATCGGTGTATTCTCTAGTTTCCTCCAACGCACGATACGCATACCGATCGGTATCGACATCGGGCGTACCGGGTATGGAAGCGGTATGGAGCGAAAGCCCATACGGTACCGATTTGCGTTTAGAAGAGGAAGGCCTGGGTTCCGGCATGGCGGACGATACCGGAACCGGGCCCGGAACCGCTGGAAGCGGTACCGATGGCGTTGCAGCTTTAATGAAAGCCATGACGGCCTGCTGCATGGATTGGACAGTATTGCCCATAGACGCCACGGCTGCCTGGATGTCGGTACCGGTATGGGCCGGTACCCCAGAGCAGTCCAACAGGTGATCTGTCGAGGCCGTGCCATCGATGTCAACCTGTAGCCCCTGTATTGGCGTTTTGGAAGGTAGGGCTTCCCGCCGGGGCTGTTTGGCTGGGGCAGGGTCCTCAAAACTAAGAGCCTCTCGATGCTTTGAAGGAGATTTGCTCTTTGAGGACTTGCCCACAGAAGGTTTGGTTACCTGAGATCCATCCGGGGATGATGACCTGGATGACTGTGATGTTGGATTCTCTGAAGCAAACAGCACATGGAATTTGTTGGCCCGGTTCTGCAGCCCACGCTTAGACATTTGGGAGCAGGAAGGGCAGTCCGGAATGGAGTGGTCAGGCCCCAAACATTTAAGACACCATTCATGGGTGTCTGTGACTGATATTACAGCAGTACACTTGGTACACTTCTTAAATCCAGGGGCTGGCTTCTCCATGTGGAGAATTAAAGTAGGCCTGAAGGCCTAACTGAAGTGACCAAGTGCTGAAAAAATAATAAAAGAAAATAATTTTTTAAGAAAGAAAAAGGAAGACCGGCGATACCGGTATCGGTATGGGAAGGCAGGTACGCGGTCTAAAGAAACAAAACAAAAAACTACAATTTCTTCAGCGGTGACAGGATACACGACCTGCTGGCTCCGCGGAAAAAGAGAAACTGAGGAGAGCTGTTCAGGAAGGCGGGAAGGCAGTGCGCATGTGCAGTGGGAGGTCCCAAAAGCTTCCATTCTAGGAAGCTGGGGAGCTTTCCCGCGCAGGCTCCGTCGGTACCGACGTACCCATATGTGAGGACTTATTCCTGCTTGTTCCTGGAGATGAGCCTGATCCCGTGTCCTACTGGGGTAGACCTCATCTGAACCCCCCCTCAGGACTGACTGGCCTACCTAGGACTATTACTTATTTGTATAGTGCTATAGGGCCTATGCAGTGCTGTACATATAGATATAAGGCAGTCCCCACCCATCAGAGCTTACAATCTAATCAAGATGAACATCACCACAAAACTGGGGACTATAGTATGGTAAGATATATATAAATGGTGAAGACAGTGAGGGGCATCAGGATCCACCTCTGCAGACTGGGAGCTTGCAGCTCATCACTGAGCTCACCCAGATGTGCAGCTGCAACTAGACCCTGAGAGCTACCAACTAGGCGGATGCCCTGCAAGACGGCCCCCCAGTAGCTAGAGGACCAAAAAGATAGCCCTGCTCAACTAGGCATGGAAGTCTGCAGACCAAGAGCCCAGGAGCATCAACAGCTAAAAACAGTGTTGCTGCACCAATCCAGCAGTCATCATCTGCTGCAGGCAAGAGAAATACCAGCGGTGATGTCACTGGAAACTTCAGTCTTTCTCTGTTTCCATCATCTGCTGGCAGAGGGGCATAACACACTTGCCTGGACTAGTTTAGCAGGATGAACCAGAAGGAAGATGTCTAACGCAGATGGGATGAGAAAGCAGAGAGAGATGTATGTATAAGTTTGATAGGATTTAAGAGAGCTACAAGCACTACTTTCTCAGTACAACAGAGAGGAACTGAGGAGGCTGATAACCATTACTGGGCAGCACACAAATGTTTCAAGGATGTTCAAGAGCTTCAAAGAATACCATCCAAGATGACCTGTCCCATCAGTCGACTATTCATTATGCTGAACTTTTGAGAATAGCTTAGAAACAGGCTTGGATATCCTGTTTCCACTAAATTTCCAGTACAGTTCAATGATAACTTACGTTTTGCTGAAAATTTGTTCTCCTTTCTGGTTCGACCGGTTTTCTTAAGACATCCATCACAGACAAAACTGATGAGAAAAGGAATCAAAACATTACTTTGAGTCGCCAACATATACAGAACTGAAGAGAAAGTGCAAGATGCAAAGTCAATCATTGGACATAGAAATGATGAAACGCTCTACCTAGGGAAAAGGGCCAAAACCTAAAAAGAAATGGTATCTAACTTATACTGCTTGAATAATGCATCAGGCATTTAATGGGCAAATGTTTAACAGCAAGCTGGCCATACTCTAACTTAATTTGATTAGGTCTTTCTGAACTTTGAAAGGGGTTTCCCATGCCAGCACTGTCAGATCTCATCCACAAGGCTGTCCAATTTCATCCTATTTGTTGATGAAGAAAGTATATTCAATTAGTATATCTTCATGTAAACAAATGTTTTGCAGTTTGTGTTTGTCATGTTTATCAGTACTTTGCATAGGGGGGGACGGGACCAGGTTTGCTGGTATTTTAGCTTCTCCTGCATGCTACCAAATTTAGAACTGTCAGGGCAATTTCATGAATAGAGGCTAAAACTGTGAAATCTACAGGTCTATGTTAAAAATCCCATCTCAGGCCAATGCTGTGCACTGTCTCGTGGGAAACCAATAGGCTGAGGATGATGCAGAGGCAGACTTTGTAGCTCATGGTGGTCAGACTCAAAGTCTATATTAACCAAGCTAGAGAGAAAGTCTGTGGGCCCCTACTCGAAGATAATAACTGAAATGGCTGGGCAGAGCTGGGAAGGGGATGTAACATTTGCAGGAAATCTCTGGATAGTTGTAAATTAAGTCTCATGGCACTGCAGCTGCAACATAGGCTAGGTTCCAATCAGTTGAAAACCCCAAAGGCAGAAGGAAATTGCCTGATAAAAAGAAAATCCCTTCTTCACCATTTATAAAGCTTGCAAATCACAATTTCACTGTGATTTGTCGTTGGACTGAAAGATCTGCAAGGTAGAGACAAAGTAATCACATTGTTTATTGCATATCACGGCATACAGTGACAATAGCATATCGCCTGTGAAAAAGCTTATGAGAGGAAACCTTAATTTAATAAAGATTTCTAGGACTGGTCCGTTTTTCATTCTATCGTGGTCTCCTATCTCTACCCAAACAAAAAAAAAAACCCACCACCTTATTTGAGGGCTTTGCTGAATCCTTATAAAAGTTTCAAGATGTTCCAATAAGACCTACATTTGTGTTAATCTATAATTTAAACATTTCCTCACCTCACAACGGTAGTCCTTTAAAAAAGTTTTATTTCACTTCACTTCAACGTCATCAACTGAAATGCTGTCTAGGTTGGCAGAGACCAAGAGTAACTGTCTTTAAAGCTCTTTGGAAGAACATTTCCAAATGAACTGGGGAGGCCAGATCACATCATAAATTCTTGACACATATTAGTGCTTTTAAAATTAACTGGACTCTCACGCCTTCTAGGCCAAGATGCCAATGGCAGTTTACTATAGCAGGCTGGCAGCTGAATTATGGGGCATGAACATTTCTGCTGCTTATCCCTTTTATCTGTACTGTGAATAAAACATCAATGCAATGTCAGAATGTAGGGTGGGGGGGACATGTGCAATGCTTACCCCAAAGGCCAGATGATGTCATTATGCAGCACACAGATCTGATGCATCTTCCGACCACACTCAATACATTCAACAAACCTAAAAAGCACGAAGATAGGTATCAACCTGGTTTTCGCCTACCAGATTCACGTTCTAGATGAAGTCACAATTATATAGTCCCTCTCCCCTTCTTGAATAAACTCACAACTAGATGGTCTGGTGAGAAAGTTCATTTGCTAGAATAATTGCATATGAGGCATAGGGGTAAGGATGGAAGAAGGGAATCTGTCTTTGTCTATTGGTCTGTCCCAGTATGGCACATCTTATATTCTTAATTAACATCCCTCCAAAAACACCAAAGGTCTATAAGGCTCGGCACCTTGTTTGTAACAGGGACCAATCCAGGTTAGAAGTACCAGCAAGATCTCAAGAACTAGATCTATTCCTTACTCCTCCTATTCACAGAATTCATAAAGTAGCAATTTCCTGCTATTAACCCCTTTGTCCCTTGATGAGTTTATGTTTATTCTCCCAATCTTTCTAAAAAGACTACCAAAATACTTGTCAATTCTTAATTCTCATTGCTTTTTGCCCTCTATTCTTTCTCTTCCCTTCTCTTACCACACACCTCTTTCAAACCGCCTGCATTTGGTGGAGCTATCCCATACCTTCTTGCTTTTCATTTAGGTACTCAGCTTGCCAGTTTAAGAGACTTGCATTTTTACTGCTTGTTCAGTACTTTTTTGCCACAAGGCCTCCTATGAAACCTGGCCCATGATGCCAAGCTGTATTTCAAACTGCTGAATTTCAGCAGCATCCTGTGCATATACCAGCCAACACAAATCTACTACACTAAAGACAAAATAAAAACAGCTTTATAAAAAAGGTGGCATTCACCAGGACCACTATTCATGAATTTTTTAATGTCTGAACTTTAGTGAAAATATGCATAGAAAACATTTACATGAACAAGCAATCCACATACACAAGTAATGTAATATATATGTATCCATTATGACACAGCGGAAAAAGCAGTTACTTATCTATAGCAGGTTTTCTCCATGGACAGCAGGATATGAGTCTTCACATATGGTTGAGTCATCAACAGAAGCAACTTTCCTGCTTCAGATACCTCAGGAAACGTTTGGAAGCACCGTATCACTCATGCACATCACCTCCCACATGCCGTCACATGGGATTGCCTCAGTCTATATAGAATATAACTCCATGGGTGGGGGGGTATGTGAGGACTCATATCCTGCTGTTCACGGAGAACGCCTGCTAAATGTAAATAACTGATTTCTCTCTCCATGGATAAGCAGGATAATGAGCTCTCACATATGGGAAACCCTAGCTATAGGCTGCCTTTGAAAGGGGGGAGGGGGGAAAAGGAGATAATAATGGAACACAGACTGGTATTGCAATAAGCAGACACCAGAATGTTTTTTTGTTTAAAAAATATAAATCATAAAACATAAGAAAGGCAGCCTGGAAAATAAAAAAATGGCACACAGTCAGAGAACGTGATGAGATACCAAGGACACGAACATATGTCAATGAAACTTTATTAACAATACAGGCATAAATTTGCCAACCCGACACAGGCCGTATTTCGTGAATACTTCTTCAGGGGTGAAGGCAAACTTAATTTTTTGGGTCCACAAAAAAACAGCACTAGCCACTCAACCGAGCAGGAGCAAAAAAAAGAAGCGGCAGATACACACCCAATAAACTTAAAAACTTTATTAAACCAAGGGGTGGCCAAAACCCAACACAGGCCGTGTTTCGTAATTACTTCATCAGGGGCTATCCAGGCACACTAAAAAACAAATATATAAATTAATAAAATCAAACTAAAGAACGATAGACATATAAAAAATTTGGAAAATTAAAAATGAAAATACTAATAAAAATAAAATGATAAACATTAATATAAAATATAAGCATAAAGGCCAAAATGGACCATATCAATGACCAAATATCTTAAGAACCTTAATAAAAATCATAAAAACCATATATGATCTAGATATATCTAACGTATTTGATTAACCAACAACTCCATAAATAAAATAACACAGAAAATTCATTTATATACACATATATAATTAAATATGAAAATATGTATAATATAAATAAATAATTAAAAATATGAACACTAATTGGAATACAAAAAATGATAAAATAACTAAAACATTTATAAGTATAAAATGCAATACACAAAATTGTGTTTTATATTCTTTGTGTAATTTTGTGTATTGCATTTTATACTTATAAATGTTTTAGTTATTTTATCATTTTTTGTATTCCAATTAGTGTTCATATTTTTAATTATTTATTTATTTATTTATATTATACATATTTTCATATTTAATTATATATGTGTATATAAATGAATTTTCTGTGTTATTTTATTTATGGAGTTGTTGGTTAATCAAATACGTTAGATATATCTAGATCATATATGGTTTTTATGATTTTTATTAAGGTTCTTAAGATATTTGGTCATTGATATGGTCCATTTTGGCCTTTATGCTTATATTATATATTAATGTTTATCATTTTATTTTTATTAGTATTTTCATTTTTAATTTTCCAAATTTTTTATATGTCTATCGTTCTTTAGTTTGATTTTATTAATTTATATATTTGTTTTTTAGTGTGCCTGGATAGCCCCTGATGAAGTAATTACGAAACACGGCCTGTGTTGGGTTTTGGCCACCCCTTGGTTTAATAAAGTTTTTAAGTTTATTGGGTGTGTATCTGCCGCTTCTTTTTTTTTGCTCAAACTTAATTTTTTGGCCACTACTTCACCTCGGGGACATCTATATACCAGTCATTCTAAAATGGCTTTGGGAATGTTTTCATGATTTTCACATCTATTTGCCTGTTTTCAGATGTCCAATTGATGAAGATAGTTTAGCAAGTTGTCACAGGAGTTAAATATCTATCTCTCTAGCAGAGCACTGTGAGGGCCTGTGTCAGGTTGGCAAATTTGTGCCTGTATTGTTAATAAAGTTTCATTGACATATGTTCGTGTCCTTGGTATCTCATCACGTTCTCTGTGTGCCTAGTTTGACGTGGTTTCCTGCTTTCTGGTTGGTCTGAAATAAAAAAATGGGATGAAGTAGGATTCTATTCCCGAAACAGATTCTGGAGGATGGACTGACCAAAACTTCTATTGCATCAGCAGTCTTTTCCTAGACAGTACTATGATGTGAATGTATGGACTAATTGCCCATATCGCAGCTTTGCAAATTTCCTCCATGGAGGCTGATCTCAAGTGGGCTACCAATGAAGCCTTGGTTCTGATGTTCTGAATTGCAATATGACCCTCAAGAGTCAATCCTGCCTGGGTATAAGCAAAGGGAATGCAATCCAGTAGGGCATTTCCATCACACCAGATGGCAACTCTTCCATTTGAAACTATAGGACATCCTAGTAAAATCCCTTTTGCAAGCCAAGAGGACACTGGTCACACCAACCAGCAAGTTCAAAGAGTACAAGGTTAGCCTCTCAACATTCAAGCTCTGAGAGCTAGGAATCTTATGCTGGGATGCAATAGCGCCTGCCTAATCCTGTGTAACCCAAGACTAGTGAAATGCTCAGCCATACTGGTTCCTTAACCGAAAGTTTCAGAATGGGAAATCAAGGCTGTGGTTACCAAACTGTGGATTGGGGCCCTAAATAGGGTCACATCATTAGTGGATGGGATCACAGAAAGAGGGTTGTCCCTCTTCCTCTAGACCACCAGTGTGACCATGCTAGTAATGGCAGTTAGTATGGGGCCTATGAATCAGTAACATTCAAAGGCCCTGCCCCCTCCCTCTTGTGTGAACTTTCCATTAGACTGGAAACCCATGCAGATTACTGGGGTCTGTGCTTGCATGCTAACAAACAGGGTCCTGTACTAACTGCTGCTGCCTTCTTGTTTTGGATACATGGGGGAAGGAGGAAGTAGATATGAAAGGGGAGGGGGGAGGGGAGTTGGGAGGGGTCTGCTATTTTGTTTTCTTCATTATATGAGGTCACATGAAATTTTAAGAGTTAAAATTGGGTCACATTTGATAACATTTGGGAAGCACTGTGCTATGGGAATCAGTGCCTTCATCTTCCTTGAATTTCAGAAGTCTTCACTATCAGAGCTATAGAAAAGATAACTGTACAGACACCATCCTACACCCCCACCTCCCGAGATGAGGAAATAATCCCAAGCTAGTATACTATGTATCCCTACACAGAAGCAGAACTGAGGAACCTGCCTGTTTTGAGGAGTGGCAAACAGACCTATGAGGAAGTGCCCCACTCCTAAAAGATTTTCCAGGATAACTCCCCTGTCCAGCATCAATTCTTGAGGTTGAAGGACATGGCTCAGATTATCTGCCAAGATACTGTCCTCACCTGCCAGTTAAATAGCCTTGATAGTCATCCCATGAGAGACGACCCACATCCTGACCGACTCCCAAACTGGAGGTTCGACCCTGTTTTTCCCTGCTACTTGTTGTAGTACATGGCTGCCTATTGTCTGTATCATCACAATCTGACTAGCTAACCGATCTCTGAAAGCTTTTAGAGTATTCATAATTGCTTTTAGTTCCAGAATATTGATCTGATTAAGCTTTTCCAGGGAGGACCACAGATCCTGAGGGTGAAACCCATCTATATGTGGCTCCCCAAACCAGTCTGGATGAATCTATCGTACTTTTCAATAGAAGGGCGTTCCTTTGCCAAGACTTGAATGGAACAGACAGGTCAATGAGTCCCAGAGCAGAGCTGTAACAAATGCCTCAGAGTTTAGAGTGGTCTGTTTCCAATGCATACTCAAGGCCCACTGAAGACGTGCCAAGGGCTTTAGGTTCACGGTCAAAGCCATGTGGCCTAACATTCTCAATACGTTTCTGATGTCTGCTGACTTTTGTACATCTTCCACAGTGGCCATCAACCTAATGAGTCCTTCTTGTGGAAGAAAGGCTTTTACTTGAGTCATGTCTAACAGAGCTCCTATGGGTGGTTTATAACCAACCCTAATAACTCCAACACTTATGGTTGTGCATATGGATTCTTGAGCCCCTCCCCATAATGTGCTCTTGATCAGTCAATCGCCAAAACAGGGAAATGCATGCATAGCCAGTATGCATAGAGATGCTGTGATGACTGCTAGACATGAAAATATGAAGCTAGAAGGCAGTATGTGGTACTGGTAGTGATGTTCCCCATGATAAACTGCAGATACTTCCTGTGACTAGGATGTATTTGTATAGGCATCTTTTAAATCCAGAGAATATTGCCAATCTCCTTTTTAAGATAGAGTATTAGGGTGCCAAAGGAAACCATTCTGAACTTCTCTCAAACTAATAATTTGTTCAGATTCCTCAGGTCTAGAATGGGGTGGAATCATGTCTTTTTTATGACCAGGAAAATCTGAATTAGAATCCCTGCCCTTCTTGCCTTGGTGGAACGGGCTCGATGGCATTGCCTGGAGAAATCACAGAAAAAAGTGAATAACTTAAAACAATTTAATAAAAATATTGAATGTTCAGAAGTAAAGGAATATCCCATCACCCAAGCCAGAACCTCTCTCCGATCAAAGTGTCTGGAACCAGTAAAGTAATGATGGGTATGTTCTCATGGGGCCAGTCAAAACCCTGCCCCAGGTTTTGGCTAGGGAGCTGGCTGAGACTTTTGGGCCCTTTACAGATGAGTGCAAGAGCAAGGACGCAGTTTAGTCTGGGCTGAGTGGGAGTCTGGAGAGTACCTACACCTATGAGCGTAACAGGATCTCCTATGACCTCTGCCAGAAAACCATCTAGATGAGAAGATGGCCGAGTCAGAAGTGGGTCTGAGTTACTGTGCTGCCTGATCAAAGAAGCATTTCTTGCACCTTATCTTAGAATAGATTCTTTCCACAGCACAACATGTCTGCAAGCTTCTCCTGGATATCATAGTGCAGGTCTGAAGTCCAAAGCTACGAATCTCTCTAGATGCCAATTCCCATAGAAGAGGCTCTCAATGCCATATTGAAAACACATAAAAGTCACTCTGATTATATACTTTCTATACGCCTTCCCTTTATTCATGAGGGACTGAAGCTGCTCAGCCTTCTCTGGGAGGGAGGAATATTGGCAAACTCCTGCATACATTGAATGATGTTCTGCAAGTACATGCCCATGAAGGTGGCTCCTCCTCTACTGCTATACCGCTCTCAATTGGTGTACCCCAAGGATCTGTTTTGGGTCCACTCCTTTTCTCTCTCTATACTCAGTCCTTTTGTGCACTCATCTCTTCCCATGGCTTTCGGTACCATCTTTACGCTGATGACTAGCAGATCTAATTCTCTACACCTGAAATCTCTCCGGCAATCCAGGGCAGGATCTCTGCCTGCCTTTCTGACATTGCTGCTTGGATGTCTCAGCGCCACTTGAAACTGAACATGGCCAAAACTGAGCTTCTTATTTTTCCCCCTAAACCCTCCTCTCCCCTCCCTCCTTTCTCAGTCTGTGGATAACTCTACTCCTCCCTGTCTCCTCAGCTCACAACTTTGGGGTCGTCTTTGACTCTTCTCTCTCTCCACACATATCCAACCGATAGCTAAAAACTGCTGTTTCTTTTTCTACATCAACAAAATTTGCCCATTCCTTTCTGAACCTACTACTAAGAACTTATCTATTCCTTAGTCACCTCTCATTTAGATTATTGTAACCTACTCCTTTGCTGGTCTCCCTCTGAATCATCCCTCTCTCCTTCAACTGTTCAACACTCTGATGCATGGCTAATCTTCTGCCAGCCTCGTCATGCTCATATTATTCCTCTCCTCAAGTCACTTCATTGGCTCCCTGTTTCCTCATCCAGTTCAAACTTCTCCTACTACCTATAAGTGCATTCACTCTGCAGCTCCTCACTACCTTTCCCTCTCTTATCTCTCCCTACACCCCTCCTTGGGAACTCCACTCTTCTGGCAAATCGCTTCTATCTGTGTCCTTCTCTTCAACTGCCAACTCCAGACTTTGCTCCTTTCACCTTGCTGCTCCTTATGCCTAGAACAAACTACCTGAGTGTGTACGTCAGGCACCTTCCCTAACCCTTTTCAAATCCAGGCTGAAAACTCACCTCTTCCTTGCCGCTTTTGGATCTTGACTCATCTGATCTCCCTTATGTTTCCTTACCATTCCCCCAAGATGTATCCCATGTCTACAGCTATGATATTGTCCATCTTGACTAGAATAAGCTCTGATGAGCAGGGTCTGTCTTTTACATGTGCCTGTGCAGCACTGTATACGTCTTATAGCGTTATACAAACATTCAGTAGTAGTAGTAGTAATGATGAAGACCTGGTAGGATGCTAATTGGGAAGTAAGCATAGCATTCTGGAAAAGCTTTCTTCCAAAAGACTCCAAAATATCTGAGTCCCTCTCCCCGGGAGTACTGAGAAGTGTGAGTGAATTCTTGGTCCTTTTGAGTGTAGATTCAATAACCATGGGGTGGTGGTGGTGCAGCTGCTGAAGCATCTTGAATACAGTAGGCTTCTGGACTCGATAAATCAAATCAGTCTTTTTATTCACCAGATGAATAGAGGGGGGAACATCCCACATTCTCATTTGCAGAGCTCTTAGAATTCTGTGAACAGGAACTGTCACAGCCTCCTTGATAGGACTGAGGAACTGGAGGATTTCCAGTGCTTTGGCCCTAGGCTCTTCCTCTGTCTTTAAATTCCATTCCATTTACTTAGTCATTTCCTGCACAAACTCAATGAAGGAGAACTCCTCCGGAGGCAATTTTCTTGTCATGTGGAGTTGAAGGGTCGAGGCCAAGTCAGGAGACCTCTTCTCTGGGTCATACTCAGAGTCCCAGGAATGCTTTGAAACAGACTCACAGAATGACCCTGTAACCAGAGCATTTGAGCACTGACCTCATCCAATGCTTCAGAGAGTGTTCACCCCTGATGCACTGGACATGGAAACTGGCCAGGCAAGCACTGGTGTCTAGGACCTTTGAGCTCTCGATGGTGAATATCACAGAGGCAGACGAAAAGCCTCAAGAATTGGCTTGACGTCTATGCACCGCCTGCCTTACATTGTATAAAGAATCTGCATTCTGCCTCAAAGCTCTTCTGGAGGTGATCAAGGGCTGCCATGAACAAAGATTTAGGCATTACAGTAGACTCTGTCGATGTCCACAAAATCTGCTGGGGAGTATCAATAGGCTGGTTCCAGTCCCTTGGAGACTGTTATGACTCCTCTGATACAGAGGAAGATGAGAGTTCTTAATGCTGGGACCTCTTTGAGGATGCTGGTTCCTCAGATACCTCAATGCTTAGGACATTGCACTCTAGTGAGCTGCAATGCTTATGCACCTCAACCTCAGTCTAGTGCTTGGTGTCTCGAGTCTTCAATGCCAATGAAGCAGAAGATGAATCCTTCCTCTTCTTTATGTTGGGAAATGGTGGATGACTGCCCCTGGAACATACTATAGATGCTCAGCTCCTAATGAGCTTGATAATGCCTCAATATCGATGCATCACCAGCATTCAGGCAGTTCGTGAACCCATGGGAACCAATGCCACAGTTGTTGAAATCAATGAACCACACTTATCTAAGCCATTCTTTTGTGCTGTTCCTCTCCCACAAGAGGTTTTCCTCTCTGTCATCTGTGAATACAAGACAATTGGTGTTCACAGTCAGGTCCCAAGCACTGCAGGTACCAATTATGACTGTCCATACTGGACATGGTCCTGCTGCACTTGGAACATCTCTTAAATGCAACGTCAAGTTTCTGGGACATGTCTGGCAAAACACACAGTTAAATCAAATGACTTTATGGTGAAAAAGTCACCCAGATGGGGCACCTGGGGCCTAAATGCAGCCTATGTGGCAATGGAGGGATAAAAAAAGGAAACTTGACAACAGTTGTAAGAACCTGCCTAAGGAGATTTAAGGTATGAAAGACACACCCAGTAGCAGGAAGCAGACACACTTTGAAGAGAAAGAAGAAAAAAAAAGATCTGAACAGCTAAAAATCTATATTCTGAGGCAGACTGCACAACTTACACATCCAGAGGGCTCTGCAGAAAAACAAAGACTAAGGAGATCAGTCATGACAGTGGCAGATGGGGACACAGACACTCCAAAAACTTAAAGAAGCTGGGAGAGATTTCCCATATAGGGTCTTGTTAGTGATGCCACCCATACATAAGGGCATTATCCTGCTTGTCCATAGAGAAAATAGCTATCATCAGTTAAGACAACACTGAGGTCCCAAGACACTTCAAGAGGCTTGATGGGAAGCTTCAACAGAAGCAGGCCCTAAATTAAGTGAAATGAAGGACTGTAAAGAGATGTTTATCTTCTATATGATGGCGATGTGTGCCAGTTGTGCTTAGGTGGATCCTACCAAAGTTGGTTTTCAGACCTAACTCAGAGATATAGTAGGTATTCAAGCAGTTTTCTTACCATCACACCAGACAGCAAACCTCTTCCATTTAAAATTATAAAACTTCTAGCAGAATCTCTCCTGGAAGCCAGAACAACCTCTGAAATACTGTTGAGCATGCTTACGGAAGTCGTTTAACCTCGCAGTATCCAAGCTGCGAGGGACAGAGACTATATGTTGGATACAACAGAGTTCCTTATATTTGCGTAATCAGTGCTGTTGAACTACCTAGTTTTACAGGATTCTCTATGGAGAGTTCTAGAGAAAAGGGAAACAGCATAGTTAGCTTGGCCAAGAAAGCACAATGAGAATCTAGGAGGAAGGCATCCAAAGCTAGTCTGCTGTGTCCCTTTACTGGAGCAGAACAGTAGCACTTTTCTGTTCTGGGAAGTGGTGAACAAAGATCACTTGAACCACTTCCATGTCCAGGGACCACTCATACGATTCGAACTGTCCGATAGGACATTCTTTTCTCCTATCAGTTATGTGGCCCTGAGTGTTATCCTGTGAGAGATGACATAGTTCTACATCCAGACTGTTTCCCAACACGAGATAGCAGGCCTACCCAGCTTGCTGATATAATACATAGTTAGCAGATTGTCCATCTGTATGAGAACAATTTCATTAGCCAACCATCTCTGAAAGCCTTTAGAGGATTGGATATTACTCAATTCCAGAAAATTGATCTGATGTTTCTTCTGGGTGAACCAGTCCCCGAGTACTTGAATGCATTTGTTGTGAGTGGTTTATATATGATATGATATTTGGAAGGAAATACATTTTTCTAGACTGGAATCGACCAGCTACCAGGTCAAATTCCCAGAGAGATGCAGTGATAGAGATCACTTGCGAGTGGCTTGTCTCCACTAAATGCTCAAGGTCCATTGAGCTTGTCTCATTTTTAGACAAGCCAAGGATTTTACATGGACTCTTGAGACCATGTGGCCCAACATTCTGAACATTTCCTAAGCTTGTACTTCCTCCATGATGGTCACAAGATTGGTGATTATTTCTTGTAAAAAAGACTTTGACTAAGTTGGACCTAGCAAAGCTATGAAGTCCAATTGAGTTGACGGGCTTAAACTAGACTTGGGATAATACATTAGGAACTCTAGCCAACACCCAGGTGGTTGTGTGCACAGATCCTTGAGCTCTTTCCTGACATATACTCTTGACAGCTAATTGTCCAGATAGGGAAACACATGCATACCTAATCTGCGTAGACATGCCATCACTACGGCAAGGCATTTAGTGAAAACACGGGAAGCTGACATGAGGCCAAAAGGCAGAGAACATTACTGGTAGCAGCATTTCCCTATTACAAATTTGAAATAGCTCCTGTGGCCTAGATGTATTTGCATGTGGGTGTAAACATCCTTTAAGTCCAGACAACATAACCAGGCTCCTTTTTTGAAATAGGGAATAAGGGTGCCCAGGGAACCCATCTTAAACTTCTCTTACAAGATGCTTCTTCTAAGATGGAATAGAATCCCTCATCTTTTTTTTTTGTGATCAGGACATTCCTAAAGTAGAATTCCTTTCCTTCTTATCCACAATGGAAGAGAGCCTTTTGCAAGTATTTCCTGATTCAGAGAGCATGACCAGGATTCTCACTGTGGGTAATTTGGAGGTATGCCCAATAGATGAAGGTGGTATCCTAGCCATACAATTTTTAGTACCCACTGATTAGGGCTTACAAGGGGGCCAGAGGTTTAAAATTCTCCCTCCCTCCTACTGAAGGGCTGTCCAGTACGAATGCTGGACAACTGTCTATGTTCTCATGGAGACAATCAAAACTCCATTCCTGGTTTTGGTTGAGGAGCCTGTTGGCGTTTCTGCCCTCTGATGATGAGACTGGGCATGAGAGTTCTGGCTGGTCTAAGAGGAAAAGGCAGTAAGATATCTATGCTTTTGAGAGTAATAGGTCTTCCTATTACTTCCACTCTAGTACCTTCTCAATGAAGAGGAGGTTGGGTCGGAAGTGGGCCTGGAGAGTGTCTTAAGGGTGTCACTATGCTCCTATGCCTTTTCTCTTAAGTTTGAGGTTCATAGTTAGGAGCTTCCAAGCACCAAGCCTCATTGAAGAGGTTCTTGATGCCATACTGAAATTATTATAGGTCACTCGGATCATGTATTTTCCAAACTACTTCCCTCTGCCGTCTAGCAAAAGAAGTTGCTCGACCCTGTTTTGAGAGACAGCAAACTCCTGCATTTGGCCCAGAATATTCCCCCAAGTGCATGTCCATGAAGAGCTAGTAAGCTGCGATAGGGGGTGAGAGATTGGTGTGCACAGACCAGGAGAAGGACCTCTAAGCAATTGTTTCTGAGGATCTCAAGGTGGCGAAACAGTGCAACAAGGTGGTGGCCAAGAGCCAGAAGGATGCTGGGTTTCATACAGAGAGGAATTAGCAGCAGAAAGGGGGACACAGTAAAACTACTGTACAGGTCACTGGTGAGGTCTCACTTGGAGTATTGTGTTCAATTTTGAAGACCGTATCTCGCAAAAGATATAAAAAGAAACGAAACGGTTCCAAGGAAGGTGACCAAAATGATTTGGAACCTGCACCAGAAGACATATGAGAAGAGACTTGAAGACCTAAATATGCATACGTTAGAAAAGAGGAGGGATAGGTGAGATATGATACAGACCTTCAAATACTTAAAGGTTTTTAATGAACAAACCTTTTTCAAATATGGGGAAGCTGTAAAACTAGAAGGCATAATATGAAGCTGCAGGGGGTAAACTGAAAGGCAACGCCAGGAAATACTTTTTCACTGAAAGGATGGTGGATGCCTGGAATGCCTCCAAGATGGAAGTGGTGGGAATAAATACAGTGACACAATTCAAAATGACATGAGACAGACAGTGGATCCCTTTATAGCAACAGGATAAAATCAAAATCACCTTAACTATTTCTTAACAAATAGGGGTGAGCTGCACAGAGTGGCAGGTACACGCCTAAACAAAGGCATGGGGAGGGGTGACCTGCACGGATCGGCAGGTGCACCTAACTCTTGCCACCTTGCTGAGCAGACTACATGGACCAATACAGGTCTTTATCTGCCGACATAATCTATGTTACTATGTTAAGATACTATGTGGGGCACAAGCACAGTATTCTGAAAGAATTTCCTTCCAAAAGACTCCAATGTCGTAGCCTTCCTCCACTGGAGCACGGAAGAGCGAGTTTGGAATTTCAGACTCTTGAAATCGAATTTGACCATCATTTAATAGTGCAGTAGCTGAAACATCAAATCCAGCAGCCTTCTGGATTCAATATAATCAAGTCAACTTTGTTATTTATAGGGCTGTAGAGAGAGGGGACAGGGGTTTGCCATTCTCATTTGAATGTCCATGTGGATTCTGTGAATGGACACTGTCATAGCAGGGGTGGTAAGTAGGGGAATTGGCGGATTTCCAATGCCTCAGCCCTAGGTTACTCTATTTATTTAGCTGTGCTTATATACCGCTTTTCACCGGGTCAGAGCGGTTTACAGTTATATGCTAAGAGGCACTTTTTTTTTTATTCCCTCGTCCCCGAAGGGGACACAATCTAAGCATACCTGAGGCAATGGAGGGTTAAGTGGGTTGACCAAGGCCACAAGGAGTGACCATGGGACTAGAGACCCCAGTCCCTCCAGCCTGAGGTTACTTGCCTCTAAGTGGGAATTGAACCCGACCCTCCAGCCTGAGGTAACCTATCCCATCCACTGAGCCACTCCTGCCCCATCTACTGCTTTAACTTAAATGGAATGGACTTAGTCATTTCCCTCACAACAGGTAAGCTTCTCAAGAGGGGACTTATGTTTCTCATGAGGTGGTGAGGGATCTGATGGTATGCCAATGAAAACCTCTTCTGAGAAGATTTCTGGCTCATAATTGGAATCTAAGGAGTGCTCAGAGTGATGTTTAAAAAAACCCACTCATATCAGTCACTAACTATAGCTTGACCTCCACTCCTTTTGGAGTGGGGAGTCTCAAATGAGCATTGATACATTAATGATCTTTGTCCTGAAGAGACTTCTCCCTCAGATACACCAGAGATTGACAAAGGCTGGGCAGGTAATGCCCCCCAAAGCTCTTCAATGCTTCAATACTAATACTTCTCTTGCGGGCAGGGAACGAAATCTTGGTGATCAGTTGCATCTCTTGATGCTCCGGGCCTTCATATAGTCAAAACTGCTGCATCACACCAAGTAAAGAATCCCTCCATGAACTCCTTGAATTTCCTCATGAGACAGTCCTCGAAGGCCGTCATCAACAAAGCCAGTGAGACTGCAAGAGGAGTGGTCACGCTCTCCCAATTCAGGGATATTGGAAAGCTGGTCTCAGACTCTTGGAGTCCGTTGCATCTCCTCTGGTACTGAGGAGAACGTTTGGTCCTCATGCCAGAGACACTTCAAGAATGCTAGACCCCTCCTATGCTCGTGACATGTACCAAAAAAACCTTTATACCAGTGCACTCCAGCCTCTGCCTGGTGCTCAGAGTCTCAAACCCCTAATGTCGAACAGGAGGTCAAATCCCTTCTCTTCAGGCTTGATGCGGATGGTGACCATTCCTGATGGGCCCTACTGACGCTCAATGTTGAGGGCAACCAATAACCTCTTGATGTCAATGCACTCCTCAGCATCTGGTGCTACTCTTGAAGCCATGGGGACTGATGCTTCCAAATGTTGAAGTCAATGGTCTGGACATACTGATGCTAAAAGTCCTTTTGCTCCATTCTTCAAAACCCTTGAACCCTCTCGTTAAAATCTGTGAGCACAAATTACATTGAGAGGGGCCATGTTGGGGCCAAGCACCTTACCAGCTATATGTATCTATCACAGATATGGTTTTACCACACCTAAAGTACTTTTTAAACCTGCTAGGGGGTTTCTGTAACATGGCACTGTAAAGATAATTGCTGAGAAATCCAACAACTATCTAGAAAAACTCCTCCTCCCACTGGGATGCCTGGGGCCTACTTATGGCAGTACACAAAAAAGAATGCAAAATTGAAAATGTCCTAAACCCCAAAACTTTATAAAGGAATAGGCACTGCATGATTGCGATAGGAAAAGGGAGGGAAATTACTGAATACCACCTGAAATACGCCAAGGCAAAAAAGTTACACAGTAACTAAACGGGCAAGGAGAATTTCATCTGCCTTTCAGCAAAATGGAAGGGTAAAGAGGCGGTCCTGCAAAAGAGCGGCAAGTGAGAACTAATGTGCATGGCACAGTGCAATGCATTCCAAAAAACTTCCCAAAGAATCTGAAGGCTGGAAAGCTACTCTCACCCTAGGTTCTATAAGCGACTTCAACTATATGTGATTCTTGCTTGTTCGTTTAGAAAGTAAAATTGCTATATTTAAACCAAATGTCTGAATGCTAACCTCATACATTCCTTTAGAAAAATACAGAAATATCATACCCCATTCTAAACTAAGGAAATTCTCTTCCCCCACCCTATCTATTTATTTTGTTAGTTATATTAAGTTAGTTTTTTATCTGTTGACAGGGCATAAAAGCATACGAAAGCACAAAGTGCACTGCAAGGCATGACTGACAAAGGTTACACATTAACAAGTATATTATGTTCTTGTATATGGCTCAATAGAAGCAATGGAGCCAATATTCAAAGGATTGGTATTTAAAGAGGATTGTGAAAAATTGCGAGAACTTTGATAAACTGGAAGATTGGACGTCCAAATGTCAGAAGGAATTTAATGTGGACAAGTGCAAAGTTATGCACTTAAGGAAGAACACCCCAAACTATTGTTACATGATGCAAAGATCCACATTAGGAAGCACCACAAAGGAAAAGGATTAAGGCGTAATTGTGAATAATACGTTGAAACCCTCTGCCCAGTGTGCAGCCGTAGCCAAGAAAGCAAATAGAATGCTAGGAATCATAAGGAATGGAGAATAAAACCAAGGATATTATAATCATACCACATTACTGGCTGAAAGCGAAGATGATCTGAAACATTTGCTTCTCAATATCAAGGAACAGTCTTAAAATGGGCCTGCACCTTAATGTAAAGAAGACAAAGATCCTGACAACTGGCAAAATCAATAAGTTCATCGTTGATGGAGAAGAAATTGAAATAGCGGACAACTTTAACCTACTTGGATCAGCTATCAAAAAAAGAAGCAAAAAGCAGTCAAGAAATCAGATGCATTGCTCTTGGCAGAATGGCTATGAAGGACCTAGACAAGATCCTCAAGAGCAGAGATGTCTCTCTCCGTACAAAGATTCGACTTGTTCAAGCCTTGGTATTTTCAATAATGTCATATGGATGCGAAAGTTGGACAGTGAAAAAGATAGACAGGAAGAAAACTGATACCTTCAAATTATGGTGCTGGTGACAAATACTGTGTATACCATGGACTGACCGAAGAACAAACCAGTTAGTACTAGAGGAGATCAAACCTAAATTTTCTTTAGAAGCTTAGATGACAAGACTTCGACTTTCATACTTTGGACTCATCATGCTTAGCGAGGTAGACAGTCAACGCAAAAGAGAAGGCCAGAAATGAGATGGATTGATACAATAACAGAAGCTATGGGTGCCAGTCTGTCAACAATGAGCTGCCTGACTGAAGACCAAACACAGTTTAGGACAACTACCCAGAGGGTCGCCATGAGTCGACAGACTCGACAGCACTTAACATTATAATACCTCTGTATCATTCCACGGCGAGATTGCACCTTGAATATTGTGTGCAATTCTGATAGTCATATCGTAAAAGGAAGGAAAAATGTTCTTTCTGCTATTGTCCACTAGACCAGTTCAGAATGCACAGAATGTAGAAAGGATCCCTTAATTTGGGCAGGATGAAGACACCCCTGCACTAAGTCCTCCCCATAACCAAGGCATTTTCTCTCACATGGACAGTGTCTGTCCGCCTTGGAAAACGAATGCAAAGTTGGCCACATCACTGTCCTACAAATGTTCTCTGCCGAGTTAGACTCAGCCCACAAAGCTGTCACATCTCTAGTTGAGTGGGCCTTGAAAGATGGAGGTGGCACACGGCCTTTGAGAATGCAGGCTGAATATATAGCCTTCCTAATCCAGTACACAATAGTAGCCTTAGAAACTGCTTCACCTATCTCGAAACCACCATATACAATTGATCCGTTCTCTGAAACTCATTAGTCATCTCTAAATATCGAAAAAGCACTATGTGGACATCCAATCGGTGAAGGAGACTGAACTCCAGGCCACGTTTTCACTGAAAGCAGGCATCTGTACGAATCAACGTTCCTGCCTTTGAAAAACACAAAAAGGGATTTCAACAGGATAGAGCCTATAGCCCCCAAATTTGCCTAACCAAATAGCAGTCAACACACTTTCAAACATGAGATCCTTCAAAATGGCTCTCTTTAATGGCTCAAAAAGATTCTCACTGATCACACTATACAGCAAGTTCAGATTACATTCTGAAACTATTGGCTATAGAGATCGACGCAAATGAGCAATGGCCTTCAGAAAGAGAACATCTGGATAAGAACCTTTCATATGACACTGGAAACAAGCCAAGGCAGCTACTTGAACCTTCAAGCACACCAAAGCCAAACCTTTCTTCAGACCTTCCTGAAGAAAATATTTGAAACAGAGACTCTATTAAGGGCAAATCCCAGTTCTGCATACCATGTATCAAAGACTCTCCAGTGACTCGCATAAATTAAGGAAGTTTATCTTTTCAGAGTCTACAAAATCATCATGACGACCTCCACATAACCTTTGCATCTCAAGTGTGACCTTTCAAATTCCAAGACATAAGACGAAAGGGAGATAGATCTTCCATTAGAATTGGCCCTAGCACGAGTAGCCCTTTCTTCTGTGGAAGTTTCAGGCATTCTGTATTTTAAGACATATCACATCCACGTACCATGGCTGCTGGGGGCAAATCCAGAAGCCACAGGGATTACTAATCTGGGACATGTCGCTATCTTCTGGGAGAGAGAACTCGACAGGGATCAGGGAAGAAATATATATAAAATCCCTACCAAGGGCCATGGTGGAATCAATTCAGCCAAGACTCACTGAATGCCATTCTTTGCACCTCCTGAAAAACTGAGAACCTGTACATTCTAATGAGTTGCCATCAGATCTATCATGGGATACATTGAAAGGCTCACGCTGACTACCACCACTCCCCCAGATCCAGGGAGTGCCTGCTCAGATAATGCACCTACATGTTGTCTAATCCTGCAATATGTGCCATCAACAGAACCAGAAAATGCTTTTTAGACCAATACATTAAGATGGAAGCCTCCATTAGCAGGGACACACTTTGTTCCCCCTGAGAAGTTGATATACACCACTGCTGTAGCACTGTCTGAATAAATTCTGACTGTCTTGCCCTTGACCAGAAGTTAGAAAAGCCGTAAGTGCCCTTTGAATGGCTCTCATTTACAGCTGCTTGATGGATGACCGGGCTTCGGTCATAGACCAACCACCCTGAGCTACCTGGTCCAGATAATGCACTCCCTCAACCTGTAAGACTCGTGTCTGTTGCCGCAATTAACTGTCAGGAGCTTTCAAGTCCAACCCCTTCATTAAGGATGAGGATTTATGCACCACATCAGACTGGCTCTCGCTTCTTTTGTCCAAGGTATACATGTCATGGGAATTTGGGATTGTTCTGATCATCATATTAAACAAGGACTGGAAAGGACGCATGTGTGTGCACTAAATCCATGAACCTGAGAACCTGAATATAATTCCAGGCCCTTAAGAGTTCTTGTTGTAGCCAGGCTCTGAATCTGGTCCTGCAATTTAATTATCCTCTGTGCTTGGGAAGCAAGACCTTCCTCTTCCAAGAGTAGCCTTTTGTGTTTCCAAAAGCTATCTAAAAAGACAACAACTTGCTTTTCTCAAATTTGATCACCCAGTCAACATCCTGAAATACCGAACCACCCGGACTGTGGGTTATCGACTCTGCTTGTCTTGGATCTTATAAGCATACTGTCCACATAAGGGTGCACTGCCATCACGACCACCATGACCTTCAGAAAGGTACAGGGGAGCCATGGCCAGACCAAAAGGAAGTGTGAAAAACAAAGTGGTTTCCCAAAAGTTTGATGCGCAAATACCTCTGATGAGGTTTTCATATGGAAATATGCAGGTAAGCCTCATTGAGGTCTAATGCTATGAGAAAATACCCCCTGCAAACTTCTGAGATGACCAACGATGAGCTCCATGCTGAAATGTGGGATTCTGAGAGTTAACGCCCTTTAAATCCAGAATGGATGAAATATATATATGAGTAATGACCTGTGCCCTATTCTTGAGCATGCACAGAGTCCACTGCCCCTAGTGCCAGCAGCTTGTCTAGACTGGTTAGCACTGCTGCCTTTTTGTCCGGTGCACAACAGAAAAGCGTAGTTACTCACCTCTAACAGGTGATCTCCAGGAACAGCAGAAATCAGTCTTCACATATGGGTGAACGTCAGTGATGGAGCCCGTGCAGGAACACTCACCAGCGTCCAACAGAAAAGCCTTTGGGAGCACTCTACTGCACCTGTGTGTCTGCCTTCCCAACTCCTCCTCTCAGTTGAGTTTGTAGCCGAGAAGAAAAACAATTTAAAAACCCTAAAACTCCAAGGGTAGAAGAACGGGTTGTGAAGACTGATTCCTGCTGTTCCCGGAGATAGCGTACTCATCTGTAAGAGGTGTTCTCCGGGGACAACAGGAATCAGTCCTCACATATGGATGGCTTTGACATCAAGGAGTCCTGTGTGGAAGCTTCTCCCCAGCTTTCAAAGTCAGTCTTTGGGAGATGCACCACGTATCTGTGGTCCCCTTCCCGCCCAAGGGTGCCATCTTGCTTCAGTCAAATGATATAGCTAAAGACGGCAAACATTTTAAGAAAGCAACTCCACAGTGAGGGTTGTGAGGATTGATTCCTGCTGTCCCGGAGAACAATTGTTACAAGTGAGTAACTACGCTTTCTCCAGGAACAAGCAGGAAGTTAGTCCTCACATATGGGACTCCCTAGCTACAGAAAACCTATAGAAATGCCATGGGTAAGCCGTGAGCAGCAGCGAATCTTAAGGAGACAGACTCTCAAGAGACCCAAGTATCCAGTGAGAACCAGCACTCTGGTAGCCTGAACACAGAAGGGTTGGAGGGCAGGAGTTGCCTACACCCTGAACAGATGACGGAGCACAGCCTGGCTGAAGGCACTGTCCCATGGGACTTCCTCTCCAGGCAGTAATGAACTGCGAAAGTGTGGACTGAAGAGCAGGTGGCAGCCCAGCAGATGTCAGAGGAACAGAACGCAGATTTGCCACAGATGCTGCCATGGCCTCGACACTGTGCACTGTGATCCGGCATTCCAGCGAGAATCCAGCCTGCTCATAGGCAATGTGCAATACAGTCTGCCACCTACGTGGACAGTGTGTGTGGTCACCGCTTGCCCCAGTCGACTGGAGTCACAGGAGACAAAACATTGGGAGGCTTTGCGGTGGCCCTGGGTACACTGAAGGTAGAAGGACAGAACCCTCTTACAATCCAGGGCATGCAATACAGTCTCAGCCCGGCTGGCGTGAGGCCGGGGATAGGTGGGGATCACCACCTTAGGAAGAAACTTGGGTGTGTGCAGAGCACCACTCTGTTCTTATAGAATCTTGTGTATGGCAAATCCACCACAAGTGCCTGAAGCTTGCTGACCCTGCAAGTGGACTGAGCGCCACTAGGAAAATGACCTTCCACAAGAGGTACCACAGGTGGCAGGTAGCTAGGGACTCCAACGGTGGCCCAGTGAGCTTGGACAGCACTACACTGAGGTCCCACTCCACCGCTGGAGGGCTGATGGGGGGCTTGGCTAGCAGGAGTCCCTGCAAGAAGCAGGTCATGAGATGGACAGAGAAGGGCTTGCCTTTGATAAGATAATGGGTGTGCTGCTAGAGCACTCAGGTGCACCCTGATCGAGTTGGACTTCAGTCCTGCCTGTGACAGATGGAGCAAATACTGCAGTACAAGTTAGCAGACGTGTGATAGATAACCCGTTGGTGCAACACTGGATAGATCAGGCACATACACTATCAGACTTAAAATTTTGTGTTATTAAAAAAGTGAAACTAAATTGGAGAGGTGGAAACAGAGAGAACATTACTTCAGATGGAACAAAAATATATTTTTGATCTTAATATCTTGTGAAGACCCTACAGGAGGCCAGAAGGACCTCCTCTATCTCCCCA
The DNA here is from genome assembly GCA_033557465.1 of Ichthyophis bannanicus. Classification (NCBI taxonomy): domain Eukaryota; kingdom Metazoa; phylum Chordata; class Amphibia; order Gymnophiona; family Ichthyophiidae; genus Ichthyophis; species Ichthyophis bannanicus. The sequence continues at coordinate 1,120,721,769 of CM066031.1, read as the reverse complement.
AGAGGCCGAATGCGGCCAAGGCTACCCTTTCAGCAGCCAAGCTGTTAGTGACAGGGACTCCAGATTGGGGTGTAGGAAGGAGCCCTCATCCTGCAACAGTAACCCCAGGGTACTCCCCAGGGAGACCGGGGTCACAATGGACAAGCGGAAGAGCAGCGGGAACCATGATTGCCTGGGCTACCAGGGGCAATTAATGTCCATGACGCCCCATCGTGCTGAGCCTTAAACAGGGTCTTGCCTATTAATGGCTTGAACGGGAAGGGTAGAACAGTCCCTTTGTCTATGGGATGAGGAACGCATCTACCACCCGGGAGCGATGCGGCTCGTGGGAGCAGAATCAGGGCAGCTGAGAGTTGGTTGGGCTCATGAAGGGGTCCATCAGGGGAACTCCTCAGAGCTGAAAGAGCCGAGACGCCACTTGTGCAGTTGTTGGACCCTGCTCAGCTTGTCTGCTAGGGCCATTGAGCTTGCCCAGGAGAAACACCACCCTGCAGGAGCATCCCATTGGGCAGCGTGAAGGAGCAAAGAGCCACCACCCCCTGATAGAGGGCATAGGACCCTGTACCTCCCTGCTTGTTCATGTAAAACACCCCAACCTGATGGTCTGTTTGAACCAGCACTGACTGATGTTGCAGGTGGTGGCGAAAAGCTCAGAGGTTGATCTGGAGTTGGCTCTCTGTGACCAGCTGCCCTGAGTGCAGAGATCTTCACAATGAGCCCCCCAGCCCAGCAGGGAGGCATCCCAAGTGAGAATCCTCTGGGGATCGGGGTCTGGAAGGGTATCCCTGCCCGGAGGAGCTGTGGTACCTGCCACCAGCTGATGGAGTCAGCAAGTTGACGGGTCACCGTCACCGCGTCCCGCAGCTGTCCAGTGGCCAGGGTCCAATGGGAGCGGAGACACCATTGGATCGCTCTCATGTGGAGGCAGGTGTCTGGGGTAAAGTGGACCGTGGATGCCATGTGGCCCAGCAGGTGTAGCAGGAGGCGAGCAGACACATTGCACGTCTGCGGCCAGCACCCTGAGGTGGTCAGCCCTGTCCTGGGGTAGGAATGCTCTGGCCTGAAGTGTGTGTAGCTGGACTCCTATAAACTCCAGACACTGTCGGGAGGAGATGGGACTTGGTGGTTTATGACAAACCCGGGTGTTGGAGGACACAGATGGTGCAGGCCATGGCCTGCTGCACCTTGGCGGCCGAGCCTCCTCGAATGAGCCAGTCGTACAGATAGGGGAAGATGAAGACTTCTTTGGAGGCGGAGGTGTGCTGCGACCACCACTAGGCACTTGGTGAAGACTCTTGGGTAGGAGGCCAGGCCAAAGAGTAGCACCCTGTATTCGTAGTGGCCACGTCCCACCACAAACTTGAGGTATTCGATGAGGATGTGTGTACGCATCCTTTAAGTCTAAGCAGCATAGTGAGTCTCCCTGCTGGAGGTATGGCAGCAACATCCAAAAGGAGAACATCTTGAACTTCTCCCTCATCAGGTCCCACAGGTACAGGATAGGCCCCTAGGCCCCCTGTTCTTTCTGGTATGAGGAAGTACTGGGAGTAGAATCCCTTGCCCAGAGGTGTAGGGATATCGGTTCCATTGCTTTGTCCTTGAGAAGGCCTGCGAGCTCCTGTGGAGGGGAGTCCTTGAGGGCTCTCCTGGGAAGAATTGAGAGGGAGTCTGCTCCAGGTGGAGGAGGTAACCTTCCCTGACAACCTGTAGTGCCCAAGTGTCGGTGGTGATGGCTGGCCACTGGTGGGCAAACAAGATCAGACATCCCCCTATGGGCTGCTGGCCTCCTTTATCTTTATTAAGTTTCTTGCTATGCCGCACCTTCGGGAACCAGCAGGGCGGTTTATAATAAAACAAAATTACAGAAATGGCTGAAGTAGGCCGGGAGCAGAGAGGAACTACAATTCTTAATAGGAAAGGAACAATCACACTGAAGGTAGGGGAGAGAGGTGTAGAGATAGAGAAGATAGGGCCGGTAGAGAGAGGGCTAGTTAGAGGGATCCAGCGGGAGGTCATAGGCTAGGCAGAAAAGTTGAGTTTAAGAAGCATCTTAAATTTAGGGTATGACTGTTCCTGACAGAGGGAGAGAGAAAGGGAGATCCAAAGGGACGGTGCCAAGAAGAAAAATGCCGAACTGCGGGTTTGTTCCAGGTGAGCACAGGCTGGGGGAAGTGAGCTCCAGGTGGTTGATATGTACGGAGCGGAAGCTGTGGGGCATCAGAAGGAACTGTAGAGAGTCAGCCAGATATTGTGGGGTGTGGGTGTAAAGAGCTCTGTGAGTTAGAATTAGGAGTTTGAAGATAATACATCGTAGAACTGGAATTAGGTGGGGCATGATATGGTTATAACAGGTGGTATGAGATATGATCCGAGCAGCACTATTTTGGACCATCTGCAGGCAATGGATTTGATTTTGAGGAAGACCAGCGAAGATGACATTGCAATAATCAATGCGGGAAATTACCAGTGAGAAGAGTGCTGAGAGAGGAAGGGGACAGAACATCACTAACCGCTCTAATTTGACGAAGAAATAAGAATAAATGGCGTGCGAGGGTGAAGATGTGGGCATGAAAAAAAAAAAAGACAGCTCTGGTTCTAGTATCACACCCAAGTAGTGAGAGGAAGATACCAGAGGGATTGGTTTGCCAAAGAGTGTAGGGGCCAGTGAGGGGGAGGAGTTCCCAAAGGTGAACCACATTGCTGATGTTTTTGAGGGACTGAGATGAAGGAGATTCGTGGAAAGCCAGTTTGTGATGTGCATCAAGCAGGTGTTGAGGGGGGAAAGATCCAGGGAGGTGTGGTGAAGGAGAATTATGTCATCTGCATAATATGTTGACACACCGAACTGCTGGACCAGGAGAGAGAGGGGGGTCAAGAAGATGTTAAAGAGGAGAGGTGTGAGGACTGAACCATGGGGAACTCCGCAGAGCAATGATAGGGAAGTAGAGGTACCAGACGGGGAGATTAAAGAGAAGGAACGGGAGTGAAGAAAAGAGTGGAACCAACAAAAGACAGTGCCCCGCAGGCCAGCATCCCAAAGTCGTGAGAGGAGGATAGGATGATCTACAAGATCAAAAGCAGCAGAAAGATCTAGGGAGACAGCTAATGAGACATCACCCTGGTCATGCGCAATGTGAAGCTCATTGAGGAGAAACCATACTACTGTGGGTGTAGGAAATGAATAGAATCCAGGTGAGTGGAGAGCTGGGAGAAGACTGACTTTTCAAGGATTTTAGAAATGAAGGGGGAGATTGGGGACTGGATGGTAATGAGCAGGATCGATAGGGTCAAGGGAGGATTATTGATAAGGGGGCGAACCAGGACATGCTTCCAGGAGGTGGGGAAGGTGCCAAAGGCTAAACAGGAGTTGAGCATGGAAAGCAGAAAAGGGTTAAGGATGAGGAATGGCTCCAAGAGCCATTTCAAAGGGATGGGGTCTAGAGGACAGTTCATTTTGTGTGTGGTAGCAATGGTTCTGGAGAGTTCAACGGGAGAGATGGGCTGGAACAAGGACTAGGTGTGTGATATGGAAGGGGATGGGTGTGGTGAGGGAGGAGGGCGGTCCAGTTACGAGTCCAACCGTCTGCTCATGATGGGCACTGATGCCGGTGTTTTCCACATACGAAGGAGCAACCATTCTAGGATTGGGGGAATGGGCACTGCAAATGCCTCCTTCGAAGGAGCCTCATTCTGGAGGATCTCGAGGTCCTCTATGCAAGGGTCCTCCTCTGACTCTGTCTCGAACAATAGCGCCTTTGAGGACGGCCATATCCTCGGACGGGAACTGGCACAGAGTCTCAGAGGGAAACGAATCAGAGGGCACATCGCGGTGGCAACGGGTGTCCCAGTCAGACTTGTAGTCAGTGGAGGAGCTGAGGCCGGGCTGGGGTGCAAGGTCAGGCCCTGAGCCCGACTGTCCATGCACCACGGAGAATCTATGGGCAGAACTGCGGCACTCATTGGGGAAGATCTCAGTCCTGAGGATCAGGATAGAGACCGATGTCGAGGATAGACTCGAGGCCATTGGGGCTCAAGGATTGGCTCGATATCTAGGGATGTCCTCGAGGTCGAGGCCCCAGTGGTCTGAGCAGATGACCCAGCAAAATCTGGCATCAAGGCCTGCTGCTGGGCATAAAGACAGACAAGCTGCGCTTCAAGGCTGCCATTCTGGTATCCAGTCCAGATGGCTCCACAGCCTTCGGTGTGGGCACTGAGGATTTCAGGCCCGGCACCGGATCCTACAAGGAGTAATCCTTGACCAGGATGGCCTCGGGTGTCCGAAACAGATCACCGGAGGCCGATGATTCTTTGCGAGCGACCTGGAGAGGCTGCTCCGACTCCTTGGACTCATGGCATGGATTGTGGGACAGGACGCGGAACTTACCTGCCTTAACCGACTAGTCCACGGACGCTGCCCTTGATCATTTCTTTTTTGTGTTTCACCTCTGAGGTGCTCCACTTGGAGGATCCACGGCCTCAATCGGAGACTGCGGGGTTACTTCGTGGCTCTGGGGTCCCGGAAGGGGGTTTGGAGCACGGTGTCGCTGGAGACCTTGGGGCAGAATCTGACTTTTGGAAGATCTTGTCATGCTGCTGCTGATGGATCTTAATAGCCTTGGAGGATATCTTTTTACAGAGTCCACAATCCAAGGGGTCTGCCCTGAGGCAGCAGTCATGGTGTCGGTGAGAGACAGGGTCTACGAATGCCGATCACAATTTATGAAGCCGCTGGCAGAGGATATGGGGGGGAAAAAGGGCCCCAGCCGAGGTCAAAGACCCAGGGCTCTGCCAGTGAAAAAGGGAACGAATCAAGCCAGTAGAAAAATAAAGGAAAAAACAAACCCAAGACGCAATGTCGGAGGCAAGCAAGTTTGGGGTGCGGGAATGGGAACCGCTGCAACCGGGGGAAAAAGCTTTTGAGAGAAAAAAAAACAGACTCTCTTTCTGGAGAAATCAGACACACATCCGGTGGGCTCTGCGGAAAAAAGGAGACTGAGGCAAGATGGCACCCTAGGGCAGGAAGGGGACCATGCATGTGTGGTGCATCTCCCAAAGGCTTTCTTTGAAAGCTGGGGAGAAGCTTCTGCAGAGGGCTCCATCGACATCTTTGTCACCCATATGTGAGGACTGACTTCTAACTACGCTATCTCCAGGAACAAGCAGGAAAGCGTAGTTACTCACTTGTAACAGGTATTCTCCAGGGACAGCAGGAATCAGCCCTCACATATCGGTGACGTCGGTGCTGACAGAGCCCTCGCAGAAGCATCTCCCCCAGCTTCCAAAGAAAGCATTTGGGAGATGCCACCACGCATGCGTGGTCCCCTTCCTACCCAAGGGTGCCATTTTTCTCAGTTGGGTGTCATAGCTAGAGCCCAACCAAGATGATGACCAAAATAAACAGCAACTCCAAGGGTAGGAGGAAGGATTGTGAGGACCGATTCCTGCTGTCCCTTGAGAACACCTGTTACAGGTGAGAAACTACGCTTTCTCTGGGAACAAGCTGGAAGTTAGTCCTCACATATGGGGACTCTAGCTATAGGCTACTGAGGACTGGTAGAAAGAACATGGCCCAGCTGTGAGCAGCCGCAAGCGAATCTGAGGACAGACTCTGCGAACCATGACTCCAGTAATCTGAACAAGGGTCGGGGCAGGAGTTGCCTAAACCCCACAGAGATTATAGAGTACAGCCTGGATGAAGGCACTGTCCTGTCGGGACTCCCTCTCCTGGCAGTAATGGGCTGCAAAGGTGTGAACGGCAGACCAGCAGATGTCTGCTATAGGTTCGTGACAGAGGTCACCATTGCCCTCACATTGTGCGCTGTGACTCAACGATCCAGGGGAACTCCGGCCCGGCTATGAGCGAAGGCGATGCAATCCACCACACGGACTGATGGTCTGCTTAGTGACAGCCTGCCCCATGTGGCTGGGGTCAAAGGAGAAGAAAAGCTGTGAGGCTTTGCGGTGGTCCTGGGTCCACTGTAGGTAGAAGGACAGGGCTCGTTTGTAATTCAGGGTATGGAGAATGGCTGAAGCCATGTCTGTGTGAGACCGCGGGAAGAAGGTAGGGAGAACCACCTCCTGATTGAGGTGGAAGTCGGAGACTACCTTTCGTAGGAACTTGAAGTGAACCTAGTGTAGGGAGGCTCGGCCACCAGCATCTGTTGTTCACTGACTCTGAGAGCCAAGGCAAGTGCCATGAGGAAGGCAACCTTCCAGGACCGATAGCGCAGGGCGCAGGTAGCCAAGGGCTTGAGTGGCGGCTTGGTGAGCAGCGCCAGAACCACATTGAGATCCCATTCTGCTGGTGGTGGCCGAATGGGAGGTCTGGAGAGTAATACGCCCCGCATTAAACCTGCTGATGAGGGGCTGCATGGAGAGGGACTGGTCCTCAATGGGGTGATGATTAGCCGAGAAGGCGCTGAGATGTACCCTGACGGAGCTGGACTTAAGCCCTGATTGCGATAGGTGGAGGAAGCAGTGAAGGACAGAGTGCACCAGGCAAGAGAATGGGTCAAGGTGGTACTCCGTGCACCACATGGCGAACCGTTGCCACTTGAAGGCATAAGCCTGTCTTGTGGAATTCTTGCGAGAGGCCAGGATGATTTCTTTTACCTCCCTGGGGAGGTTTAGTGGGGCTAGGGCAACCCGCTCAGCCGCCATACTGTGAAGGATAGGTTTCCCAGGTTGAGATTGAGCCCTCCTCCTGTGTCAGGAGTCCCAGAGAGCTCCTGAGGGGAACTGGGGGCTCCAGTGAGAGACGGAGCAACAGGGGAAACAAAGATTGCTGGGGCTACAAGGATGACCAATGCCTTGTCGCGCTGGACCTTGAATAGGGTCTGAGTAATTAATGGCGTGGGGGGGGGGGGGGGGAAGAGGCATACAGGAGACCCCTTGATCACAAGAGAAGCAGGCGTAAGCTGCCACCTGGGAGGGGTGGGGCTGGCGGCTGCAGAACTAGGGCGGCTGAGCATTGGTCGGGCTGGCAAAGAGGTCCATGCTGAGGGTTCCCAACAGGCAGAAGAGCCTGAACGCCACCTCGGGGGTCCAGATGCCACTCGTGCGGTTGAAGGATCCTGCTCAGCCTGTCCATCAGGGCGTTGTCCTGGCCCGGGAAATAGACCACTTGTTCTGAGGAGCATCCCATGGCTGGCTGCAAAGGAGCAGAGGGCCATGGCTTCCTGGAAGAGGGGGGTAGGAGCCTGTGCTGCTCTGCTTGTTCACGTAGAACATCATGACCTGATTGTCCATCTGGATGAGCATGACTGGTGCCATAGGCAGTGTCTGAAGACCCTCAGGGCGAGGAAGACGGCTTTGAGCTCGAGCAGATTGATCTGCTGCTGGCTCTTCTTGAAGAACCAAGCCCCTTGGGTGCGCAGCTCCTTGCAATGGGCACCCCAGCCCGTCAGGGAAGCATCTGTCGTGAGGACCCTTTGGGGGTTTGGGAGTTGAAAGGGCCTGCCCACCTGTAGGTGCTGGGCGTCCTGCCATCAGGTGAGGGACTCCGCAAGCTAGCTAGAGACTGATTTTGTCCCCAAGTCGCCCATGGCCTGGGCCCACTGGGACCGGAGGCACCACTAAGCTGCCCACATGAGGCGGCGGCGTGCGTTGGGGACTACATGGACCGTGGAGGTCATGTGGCCCAAAAGGCGGAAGAGCACTTGAGCTGACACAGTGCGGTGTCTCTGCACCTTGGCCACAAGGGCCATGAGGCTGTCAGCCCTGTCGAGGGGAAGAAAGCCCTGGTCTGCATGGAGTCCAGGTGGGCCCCAACGAACTACAGAAACTGTATTGGAATGAGGTTGAACTTTGGATGATTTATCATGAAGCCCAGGTGCTGTAAGACCTGAATCGTGCAGCCAGTGGCCTGTCTGGCCTCTGAGGCTGTGTCCCCCTTGACAAGCCAGTCATTGAGGTAAGGAAAGACGAAGGCCCCATGGAGGCAGAGATAGGCTGCCACCACTGTGAGGTACTTGGTGAAGATACTGAGGGCGGAGGCAAAGCCAAAGGTCACTTCCTACCAGTACTGCTTGTGGCTTGGGTGGATCAGGATGTGGGTATAAGCGTCCTTTAGATCCAAGCAGCGTAGCCAATCTCCCTGCTGGAGGTAGAGAAGCAGTGTTTCAAGGGAGAGCATCTTGAATTTCTCCCGCACCAGAAACATGTTGAGGTTTCTCAGGTCCAAGATGGGCCTCAGACCCCTTGTCCTTTTTGGAAGCAGGAAGTACCTGGAATAAAACCCTTTGCCTTTTGCGTGGTGCAGAATGAGCTCCACAGCTTTGTCCCTGAGAAGGGCCGTGAGCTCCTGCCTCAGCAGGGCTTGGTGCAGAGGAGACCGAATGGTTTCCCCAGGAAAGAAGGGTGGAGGGGCCTGGTTGAAGTGGAGGCAGTAGCCCTCCTGGACTACCTGAAGAGTTTAGGAGTCCGTGGTGATGGAGGCCCACCGATGGGTTTAGTGAACCAGGCACCCCCCTATCAGGAGCTGGTCCTCCAGCAGAAGAGAGGCTAGGACGATGGCATCAAAACCCTGACCCTGGATGGGCCGGGGCTGGCCTGTTCCCTTGCCCTGGGAACCCTGCTGAGGGGTCTGGGCAGCAGGGTATACAGGATAGCCCCAGTAAGGCTGGAGGAAAGGGGGTTTCTTGTCCTGTGGCTTCTTCCGAGGAAGGGTGGAAGTTTTCTTTGAGAGCTGGGTATGGGTGACGTACTCTGTTTCAATTTCAGCTGCTCTGTCCACCATTGGTTTGCCGAAGAGCTGTTCTCCGAGACATGGGACATCAAGAAGTTTTTCTTGTACCCACTCCAGATCTGATGACTGCAGCCAGGCCTGGCATGGAGTGCCAATGCCAGCAGCCACCACTCTTGTAGGCAGGTCGAGACAAGTACTTGGAGCACTCCAAGCTCTTTGGCAAGGTCCAAGAGGAATATGCCGATATAAAGCTGGTAAGTTTGAATACGGCACATCAGCATCAAGCCCTGGTAGCATTTTCACCCGAGGGCACTGGAGTCCCTGCCCGGGGGGCATGAAAGAGTGTGACACTGGGCTTTTTTGCCAGGACATGGCTGATTCAACCACCATAGAAGTGTGGAGGAGTTGCACCTTATGGAAACCCGGGCCACGCCGGACACGGTACATCGTATCCAGCAGACAGCTGATTATGGATACCGACGCAAGGGTCTCCCACATCCTGAGGAGGAGCTGGTAAGGATGGAGGGGACAGGGACCATCAAGGTCTCCTACGGTGGCGCCTCGTACTGGAGATGTCAAGTTCCTCCATACGAGGTTCCTCCTCCGACTTAGTCGTGATGGAGAGCGCCCGAGCCATGTCCCTGACAAACTTAAGGAAGTGCCCTTGGGTGGGAACCGGCACTTGGCAGCTGGTGGAGACTGGTCCGAGAGGAGGTCTTAGTGAGTTCGAGTCTCTGGGGATGTCTCGATGTCTGACTCCCAGTCGGAGTACTCCAAGGAGGACTTGAGGCCCGTCAGCTGCAGGAGAACCAGCAGCTCCAGTCCTGGGTACTTCGAGGCTGGGGCATGGCCAGAGCCAGAGGCGCTCACCTGCGAAGACATCGCTCCTGAGCAAGAATGAAATCCTCGCTGAGGATCTGACCAAAGCGTCTGGCTCTTGGCGATTGTTTCAGCGGCCCGGGGAATCCTCGAAGTCTAGGAGCCTGTGGCCTCTGTGGGGCCGGACGGCACCTGCTGGGAGATAATGAACGCAGAAAACTCTGTGCTCCAGGGCCAACATGTGGGTTTCCCATACAGGGGTAGCAGCCACTGACACAGACACCGGGGTGACCGGGTCAGGTGTCCAGGAGGAGAGTCCATCCTGGACGGGACGGCTCTCGGGAGACAGAGGTCCACTGGAGGCCACAACATCCGTCCTGGGCACTTTTCGGGGACGCTTCCACTCAGACTCTCGCTGGGGACTGAGGGACCAGGTGTGAGACTTCCCGTGCTTGTCCACTTCTCCGGAAGAGGCCCTCAAGGTAGTCGTCGTCTTCTTATGCTTTTCGCTCCGCGGAACCTTATTCGGAGTGCCTGCAGGTCTGCTGAGGGGACACGGGAACCTTGTCCGACTCTGAGGAGCCGTGCAGGGCTTCGAGCGTGAGGCTACCAGGGATATCGGGCTGGAGTCTGCCTTGTGGAAGATATCCGCAAAGGCCATCCAGAGCCATCTGCTTAAACAGGATGACATTTTCTTGCACAAGGGGCATTCCTCTGTGGCATGGTTCACGCCCAGGCACTGGAGGCAACAATCATGAGTGTGGGTGAGGGACATGTTTTTTGAACACCGATTACATTTTTTAAAAATCATGGCCATTGGGGTGAAAAAGACTCCCGCAAGATCAAAGACCCTTGCCATGGCCAGTGGTTGAAAAAGGTGTGAAAGCGCTGAAAAGTAAAAATGCAACAAAAGAAAATAAATTTGAGGCCCAATGCCGCAGCAACAGGTCTCAAGGTGGGAAAGAGCTGGCGCAAGCTGGAAAAGTACAAAAATGTACGGGTTAAATCAACTTTATTCCAGGGGAACAAGATGAACGTCTGTAGAGCTCCGTGGAAAAAGGGAGTCTGAGCAAAATGGCACCCTTGGGCAGGAAAGGGACCATGCATGCGTGGTGGCATCTCCCAAAGGCTTTCTTTGCAAGCTGGGGAGATGCTTCCGTGAGAACTCCGTCAGCATCAACATCACCCATATGTGAGGACTGACTTCCTGCTTGGTCCTGGAGAATGCAATCTTCACATATGGGAATCACCAGCTCCCAGATACCATATTGGTATGGGGGAGGGGGGCAGAGTAGAGTGATCCCTGAGGCAAAAAGGTGTAGTCAAAGAGTCTGGAAGGGTTGTGGGCCATTGGACTCTATACAGGAGACGATACTCCCCCAATGATAGTTTGGCATCTTACAGAAGTCCGAGATGGAGGGTAGGCATTAGGTTTATGTCCCAAAGAGGAACTAGAGTACAGCATGGTCAAAGAAAGCACTGCAATGGGAGTCTCTGTCCAGACAGTGGTGTACAGCAAAAGTATGAATGGAGGACCAGGTAGCTGCCCGGCACATATCAATGGCTACTGAAGGAATAATTAGACCTTACCTGCTAATTAGCGTTTCTGAAGGAACTCCAGTCCAGTTCCTATCTTCTGGGTTGTGCCCCCCTTCCAGCAGCGAGGAGACTGAGCACGTCATCTTCTTTTGATGACTCCAGGGTACATATAGTACTGACACCTCCCACCAGCTTCAGTATCCTATTGGCAAAGCAACTTAAACGGAGAGACCAATTATGCCATCCAAACTATAAGAATAACTATAACAACAAATACCAAGCCCCCCCTCCCTGAGAAAGGATCATCCACCCCCCCCCCCCCGAGGAGGAAGACTACCTGAGCCTGCTGTTGCCATCATCGTGGCTCCTTGCACATCCATATCCGCACCTTCTCAGCACCTGAGTCTCCTGTAGACCATGTTCTTGTACTTATCTTCCATGGCTCATCTGCTGCTTCGGGCCGTTGAAGCCTATTAGGAAACAAGAAAAAAAATTCTGGGTGGGATCAGGGACTGGACTGGAGTTCCTTCAGGAACGCTAATTAGCAGGTAAGGTCTAATTATTCCTTCCTTAGCGTCTCTCCAGTCCAATCCCTATCTTCTGGGATGTAACAGAGCAGTTCAAGCCTGGGAGGGGGTCTGCAAGGCCGGCCCGAAACACTGATCCTCCAAACCCCACATCCCCAGAGGCAAGAACATCCAGCCTGTAATGCCTGGCAAAAGTGTGCAAAGACGACCAAGCGGCCGCCCTGAAAATCTCTAGCGGTGGAACAAGACTAAGTTCCGCCCACGATGCCGCTTGAGCTCGAGTGGAATGGGCCCGAAGTCCAACTGGTACCTGCTTTCCCTTAAGGAGCTATGCCGAATTAATAGCTTCCCTGACCCATCTAGAAACCGATGCCTTGGAAGCTGCTTCACCCTTACGCGGGCCTGCAAAGAAGATGAACAATCTATCAGACTTGCGGAACGACACCGTCCTCTCTAGATAGCGCTTCAGAACTCTGCACACGTCCAATAAGCAAAGGCGAACGTCACTTCCCCCTGCCCCCGAGGAGGGAAGAGAAACCGCCTGAAGAACTATCTTCTCTTTAAAGAAAGACAGAAAAGGTGGGTGACAAGACAGGGCCTGTAGTTCGGAAATACGCCTGGCCAAACAAATGGCTACTAAGAAGACCGCCATAAGAGTCGCGTCCTTCAACGAAGCCCTCCGCATCAGCTCGAAGGGCTCCCCGACCAAGGATCCAAAACCAGATTGAGATCCCAAGGAGGAACCGGAGACCTCAACTGAGGCCGCAAATGACCTACCGCTTTTAGAAACAGACTTACATCCGCATGCTCTCCCAACGGCTTGCCCTGACCCTTGCCTCTGTAACACAAAATCGCCGCTACCTGTACCCGCAGAGAACTGGCTGCCAGGCCCTTGTCGAACCCTGCCTGCAAGAAGTCCAGAACTTCAGGCACCGAAGCCGAAAGAGGCTTCTTCCTCCGGTCCGTACACCAACCTTCAAATATACGCCAAACCCTTACATAGGAAAGACAGGTTGACCGTTTACGGGAATTCAGCAAGATTGCAATCACTGCCTTAGAATAACCCCGTTTCAGGAGCCGTGCCCTCTCAATAGCCAGGCTGTAAGCAAGAACCTATCCACCTGCTGTATGCATACTGGCCCTTGCTTCAACAAATCCTCCTGCACCGGAAGGCGCCATGGACGAGCGGCCAACAGACGCACTAGATCAGCGTACCAAGGACGACGAAGCCAATCCGGGGCTATAAGAATCACCAGACCTGAATGAGCCTCTATCCGATGAAGTACCCTGCCTATGAGCGCCCAAGGGGGAAAAACATACAGCAGGCCTTCTGACGGCCACCTCTGAACCAGAACGTTCAAGTCCTCTGACATCCGCTCTCTCCTTCGACTGAAGAAGCGACTCGCCTTGGCCGACTGGAATCGTGCCATGAGATCCATCACTGGAGTCCCCCAATGAGCCACTATGCGCTCGTAAACCTCCTGGCAGAGCTCCCACTCCCCGTGGTCCACTCTGTTCCTGCTCAAGAAGTCCACCATCGCGTTTTCCACTCCGACCACGTGCTGCGCTGACAAAGCTGATAGATGAACCTCGGCCCACTCTAGCAGGCCTTCTGCCTCCAAGGGAGGACTGCTTGTGCCGCCTTGCTGGTTGATATATGCTACTGCCGTCATGTTGTCGGACAGCACTCTGACCGCCCTTTGGATTACTAACATCTGGAGGGCCTTGAGAGCCAGGGCAACTGCCCGCAGCTCCAGCCTGTTGATTGATCACTGGGCTTCCTGGGCATCCCAAATGCCCTGGGTGACGTGCCCCTCACAATGCGCGCCCCACCCCGAAAGTGAGGCATCCGTTGTCAACTGGACCCATACCAGGGAATCGAGAAGCATGCCCCGTTCCAGGCTCCCTGGATTTAGCCACCACTGCAAGGCTTCTCTGGTCACTACCGGGCAGACGAGCTCCATCGACATGGACTGATTTTGATGAGACCAACGCCGCAGCAAGGCCCGTTGCAGAGGCCTCATATGTGCCCTGGTCCAGGGTACCAGCTATATCATTGCTGCCATGGTTCCCAGGATCTGAAGATAATGCCAGGTTGAGGGAGCCTCCATGGCCAGGAACTGAAGGATTAGTTGCCTTAACACCACCACTCTGTAGCCGGTAAGAACACCATGCCCTCTCTTGTGTCGAACCTTGCCCCCAGATACTCGATCTCTTGCGAAGGGTCCAACTTGATCTTTGCCATGTTGATCACCCCTCCCAGATTCTGTAGAAACGCGACCACCTGGGCTGTTGCCTTCCGACTCTCTTCTTCGGATTTCGCCTGGATCAACCAGTCATCTAGGTAAGAGTGAACCAATATCCCCACCTTGCGCAGTGCCGTGGCCAACACCAGCATGACCTTGTTGAAGGTGCGTGGGGCTGTCGCCAGGCTGAAGGGTAACACTTGAAACTGGAAGTGACCTTCTGGTGTTGCAAACCTCAGCGCGAACAGGAATATGTAAATGGGCCTCTGTTAGATCCAGAGAGGTCAGGAACTCTCCCTGTCTTACCACTACCAAGACAGACTTCAGCATTTCCATCCAAAAATGAGGCACCCTGAGGCAACGATTGACTCCCTTTAAGTCGAGAATCGGCCGAAAGGTCCTTTTTTTTATGGGCACCACAAAATAGATGGAATATCGACCGCAACCGCGTTTCTCTGGAGGCACAGGTACGACTTCGCCCAGCTCTCGCAGCCTCACCAATGTCTCCCTTACTGCGGTCCTCTTGACGGGAGACTTACACGAGGAGAGTACAAAGGAATGAGGAACGGGTCTTGAGAATTCGAGAGCGTACCCCTCTCGAACCACCTCCAATACCCACTGATCCGATGTAACCCGGGCCCAGGCTGGGAAAAACTAACGAAGGCGCCCCCCTACCGGCAGCTCTCCCTGCTGGGCCCCCGTTGTTTCATTGTGTCTTTCTAGGACCCGAGGTAGCGGAAGAGGCGGCAAACCCCTTTCCAGCCCCCTGGAATCCCCGGAAACTGTCCCCTGGAGTTGAAGCGACCCCTCTGAAAGGGCGTCGAACGGAAACCATGAAACCTCTGTGACTCCTTCGGCTGAGAGCGCAACGGCACAGGAAGCCGACTCTGCTTAGGCCTATCCTCTCTTAGACTCCCCCAGATCCTTTACCAGCTTCTCCAAGTCCTCTCCAAAGAGGAGCTTCCCCTTAAATGGGAGCCTGCTGAGCCAGGCCTTTGATGAGCCATCTGCGGCCCAGTTGCGTAACCAAATATAGCGGCGGGCCGCTACCACGAAAGCCATGTTCTTGGCCAAGCTCCTCACGAGATCATACTGGCTATCAGCTAAATAGGCAGCTCCCGATTCAATCTCAGCTGCCTCACCTGATGGTTGAGCCGTGTGGTCCCCAGACAGCTGAAGCTGTTGGGCCCACCGTAAGCAAGCCCGGGCTACCCAGGCCCCACAAACGGAAGCCTGGAGAGCCAGGGCGCTATCATCAAAAGCTTGCTTTAGCAGCACTTCCAACTTTCTATCCTGGGTGTTGTTGAGGGCAGTGCTGCCCTCTACTGGGATTGTGGTCTTCTTGACTGCCGCATCTACTCTGGGGGAATGAAGCAATTCCTTTTCCCCTTCTGGCAACGGATACAGGCGGGCCATAGACCGAACTCCTCTCAGTCCCGATTCAGGTTGATCCCATTTCTCCTGAAACATTTGCTTTACTACCTGTTGCACCGGAAAAACCTTCTGCGATTTTCTGACCGCCTGAATCAGTGGGTCCTCCAGCGTCTCTTCCTCTGCTGGGACACCGGCTGCCATATTAAGAACCTTTAGGGCTTCCCCAATCAATGCCGGCAATTCCTCCCGGCAGAAGACGCAAACAATTCTAGCTTGTTCCTGTTCTGGAATTTCACCTTCCTCCAGCTCTTCCTCGTCCTCCCCCATCTCCCTGTCTGAGGATTCACCCTCCTGATTCTCCGACAGCAGGGGACGCGGAACCTCATCCTGAGAGAGCCTAGCCCGCTTTGACGAAACTCCTGTTTCCTCTCTAGTATCCAAAGAACGGCCTACAGCACTGTCTAGTGTCGAGTCCTGCTCCAGAGTTCCTTGCTTGCGCAGGCAAAAGGCCCACTGCATCAGCAGTACAAATTATGGGGAAAAATTCCCCTACTCCAGTCGCCTCCAGGCCACCCCTGGAGGTAGAAGGCCCGGGTTGCACCAGGGGAATGGTTAAATGTTCCGGCGTAGCAGGAAGGACAGGAGCAGACTGACCATCTACCTCTAGCAGGTCCCCAAGCTCCTGAGAGCAGAAAGCAAGGGGATCCTAAGACCTTGCATCCCCTGCTCTCCCTCGGCTGCCTCTGTTGCGCAGCCCCTACAGATCACAGCCTCTGACACCGTAGACTTCCGGGCGCCACAAAGCAAGCACTGGGCCTTAGGCATAGTGGCAAAAAAACTAAAACCAATCTCTTTTTTCCCCCTCAATCGAGTCTCCTCTAGGGCCCCCCCCCCCCCCGGAGCCTCCTGCACCTCCCGCCGATTCCCTCAAGCTAGGAACCCCCAGTTGCAAAAGCCCTCTGAACGGGGCTGCCTAAGCAGAAACGCTGTGCAATGCACACCAAAAAAGCGTGCGAAGCAAGAAAGATGGCCCCTACCAGCTCTCTCTCTCCCAGCACCTCTTCCGACACATGTCTGCTCCTGCTGCGTGTTCGGACGTGTTCGCCACGCTGGCTGCAGACTCAATCCGGCCCCGATCCTCTTCTCTTGCTCCTTTGCGCCGTTTGTCTGTTCACGGGCTCCCCCTAACACTCAAGGAGTGCCGCGGCTGCAGACTTCTTCCCGCCCGCGTGCTTAGCCACCTGAAAAGCTTCAGCAACACGGCGGAAGATGTTTCGGGGCCTCGGGGCTGACGGCAGGCTACAGGCAGCGTCTCCTCCTCCACGTGGCCAGCGCACTGCTGGGAACTGCAGGAGAGGGCAGGGACTGCTACTGCAGGTCGGGCCGAACTCCCCCTCCCCTATCCTCAAAGGGATATATAGAAAGGCCCCCGGAGAACTAAATTAAATAAACTCAATCTGTTAGGAAATAAAACAAAACTAGAACAGAAGAAAGTAACTGAAACCAATCTTATGCTGAGTCTCTCCAGTAAACTAAACTAGATTACTGCCTCCCTTCCAGCTGCTTTGGAGACTGAGCAAAACTGAAGCTGGTGGGAGGTGCCAGTACTATATGTACCCTGGAGTCATCAAAAGAAGATGACGTGCTCAGTCTCCTCGCTGCTGGAAGGGGGGGCACAACCCAGAAGATAGGGACTGGACTGGAGAGATGCTAAGGAATGGAGATTACCTACGAATGTTGCCATAGCCCGCACATTATAAGCGATGATGTGATCCTCCAATGAGAGTCCTGCTTGTGCATATGCAAAAAAATATTTCAATCTGTTATCCATCTAGATAAGAGTACATTTTGTCATCGGTAGGCTCAGGTGACTAGTATCAAAGAAAATGAACAATTGAGAGGATTTTCTGTGATCTTTAGTTCTATCCAAGTAATAGGCCAGTGCTCTCTTGCAGTCTTAAGTGTGTAGGGCGATGTGGATCTTGTCTCCAAGTTGACCCTTCATTTGCATCCACTGGGAAGACAGAGTCCACTGTGCTTATCGCCAATGTTCCCGCTAACCTGTGCCGGGTCCGCCACCAACATTCCTGCCGGCACGGGGAGGTGCAGAGTGATTGATGCTCTGCCCCTCCCCCCTTTGGCAGGAATGCCGGAGGAGGACCCGGCGCAGATTAAAGGGAACATTGTGAGGGTGCTGCAGCGTGTGCACCCTCACAATGTTCCCTTTAATCTGCACTGGGTCCTCCGCCGGCAAGAATGTTGGCGGCAGACCCAGCCAGGACCATACTGAGCCCTGTGCGAGCGGTGCGGCCACACAGGGTGCAAAGACAAAGGGCGCCATTTTGTCTCTCTGCCGTTGCCTGCCACCGCCACTTTTTCGGCAGCAGCAGAGACACAAAATGCGACCCTTAAGTCTGTGTGCCGGCACACTAAGCAGGTCTGGTCTCTCTGGGAGGGACCAGACCTGCTTAGCGTGCCAGCGACTTGCAGATCGGGCGTGCGCCCCCCCTCCCGCACCCCCATAAAGTGTCTAAATGGAGGTGCGGGAGGAGGGGCGCACGCCCAATGTGCAAGTCGCACAGGGCGCATTTCAGTCTTGGTACGGCCCTGGACCCAGCGCAGGTTAGCAGGAACATTGCTTATCGCATATGTAATTGAGCATAGGGGACAACATGGACTGTGGAGGACAGGTGTCTTCATAATCGTAGCATCTCTCAAGCTGTTACTCGGCTTTCCTATTTTACCCCTTTTGCCAGCTCGATGAGGGAGGCACAGCAATCCTGTGGGAGGAAAGCTTGGAACTGTCCAGTGTCTAAGAGTGCTCTGATGAACTCCAGACATTGGACTGAAGAGAGGTGGGACCTTTGGGACGTTTATGACAAAACGCCAGGTGTTGGAGCACCATGATGATGCGATGAAGGGAGATTCTTACTTCTTGGGGGGAGTCTCACCTGTTCAATCAGTCGTTTAAGTAAGGAAACATGAATACTCCCAAGGGGCGTAGGTAGGCAGCGATGTCTGCCATGCATTTTGTGAAGACCCTTGGGGTAGAGGCTTGACAGAAGGGGAGAACCTGTTATTGATAATTGTTTCCTTGAAACATGAAGCATAGATGCTGTCTGTGCAAGGGATGAATCAGTAAATGCGTGTACACCTTTTTTAAGTCTAGAGAACATAGCCAATCATGTCTCTGGAGGTATAATAGAAGAGTTCCTAGGGAAATCATTTTGAATTTTTCTCAGACCATGAACTTGTTTACGTCTCAGATTCAACATGGGCCTGAAACCTCCTGTTTTCTTTGGAAAGAGAAAGTATGGAGAGTAGAAGCCCAACTTCTCTGAGGAGGCGGTGGTTACCAGTGGTGTGTCACAGAGATCTGTTCTTGGTCCGATTCTTTTTAACATCTTTGTTGTTGATATTGCGGAAGGGCTGTCGAGTAAAGTTTGCTTCTTTGCAGATGATACAAAATCTGCAATAGAGCAGATATCCAGGAAGGAGTAGATAACATGAGGAAGAATCTAGCTAAATTTGAAGAATGATCTTGAATTTGGCAGCTGAAATTTAATGCTAAAAAATGCAGGGTCGGGGGGAGGAAGTGACGTCACCCGCCGACATGGTTGTGTAAGGGGAGAGCTCCGGACCCTTCCCCAAGCAAAGTGCGAATTTTTGCCCTAAATCGGAAGCGGACAGCGGTGGAAGCGATCGAGGTGCCCAGGGAGGGGAGCGGGACCATGGCGACTCGTAAAAAAGCGGCGGATCTGCGCAATTATGCGTTTGGAGCAGCGAGTGCGAGTGGGCCATCTGCGGAAGGCAAAATGGTGGGAGAGGACCGAGCACGGAGTGAGCAGGCTGCAAAGCAGGGAGCTGACCCGGAACGTGGTCAGGGTGGCAGCGGAGAGCTGGTGAGTCCAGCGGTGTCGAGAGAAGAGCTGAAAGAGTGGTTTGCAGAGGTGAAGGGAGAGGTTCAATCTGCAAAGGCGGCCTTGGGAGAGTTGATGAGCAATTTGAGAGAGGAGGTGGGAGTGGTCTCAGCCCGCATGGGAGACCATGAAAACAGATTGCAAATGCTGGAATTGGAGCTGGAGGAAAGGGAAGCGCATCGAAGGGAAGAGGAGGGCTGGAAGGAGCAAATACAGCTAAAGTTGGAGGATTTGGAAAATCGCTCCAGGAGAAACAATTTGAGGATCAAGGGGGTGCCAGAGGACCCTGAGTTTCGTGACTGTACTAAGGTAGCAGTGTCCGTTTGCCTGGAGGCCCTGAAGCAAGGAGGGGAGGTATTGGAAGGGTCTGATATTCAAGTGGACAGGGCGCATCGGGCGCTGGGGCCTATGCGAAACAGGCTTCGGGACATAGTAATTTGCCTGAAGGATTACAAGTTGAAGGGGAAGATGAGGGGCTTGAGTGCTTTTATTTGGCAGGGGTACTCCGTGGCTATTTATGCGGACCTGTCACTTGGGACCCTGCAGAGGAGACGGGTCCTGGCCCCTATAACAAGTCAGTTGAGGAAACAGGACCTGAGATATCGATGGCTGTATCCCTTTGGGTTGGCGTTTACAAAGGGGGAAAGGACCTGGAAAGTGCATTCCCTGGAGACAGCGTATGTGGCGCTGAAGGCGGCAGGAGTGGTGATCCCGGTGACGGCGGAATCCAGGGACGAAGATCAACAGGAATCAGGGGAAGACCTGCAGGAGCAGCGTGGAAAGGAGAGAGGACAGCGGCTGGAGAAGGGGGAGCGAGAGCAGCGGAAGCCGCAGCGGAGAGGTGCCAAGCGATGATCAGCGGGACGAAGAATGTAACCTGGTGTATAATGATGGACAGAGGGTGATGGCAATCTGTGAATGGGGTTTTGTGGGGGGCCTTAGGCCTGTAGAGGGGGGAGGAGGAGGGGAAATAGAAGGGGGGAAGGAGGATAATGGAAAGGGCATGGAAGGGCGGATGGGGCCGGGGGGGCACCAGGGGGGTGGAGTGGGAAGGGGGAGGGGGGTATGAAGGTAAGCAGGGGGGCAAGGGGGAAAGGGCAAAGGGGGGTAGTGGGGGGGGGGGGGCCGAGGGCAAAGGGGGGTAGTGGGGGGGGGGCCGAGAGCAGCGGGTGGGGCACGACTCCATGATGTCGTCGAGGAGGGGGGAGGAGGGGGAAGGGAGGGGGGGAGGGAGAGTTGGGAGGGGGGTTAGGGAGGAGTTGGTGGTGGGGACCATGAATGTTAAGGGGTTGCAAACGTGGCGCAAGCGGTGCCTGCTCGAGCGGGAAGGGAGGAGGTTGAAGGCGGACTTTGTGTGTGTTCAGGAAACACATCTGAAGGTGGGCCAGGAGGGACTGCTGTGTTCAGAGCAGCATCCTAGGGTGGTGCTGGGGGGGGCAAAGGGCGCAGCCCAGGAAGGGAGGGGTGGGGATCATGATTGGGAAGGGGTACAAGGATGCGGTGGTAGAGGAGAGGAGGGATAAGCAGGGGCGGTGGGTAGCGGTATGGATCCAGCTTCAGGGGGAACAGGTTTGGGTGCTTAGTCTGTATGCGCCTAATGTGCAAAGGGTCGAGTTTTTTGACAGGCTCCAGGAGGAGGTGGCGGGATGGGGGGTAGTGCCTGTGATTATGGGGGGAGATTTTAATATAACGGTGGCCCCCAAACTGGATAATGCGGGAGGTGGAGGGGAAGGGGGGGCAGATAGAAGGAGTCTACTTCGTATGAAGGAGGAACTGGGCCTGGTGGATATGTGGAGAAATAGACACTAAGGGGAGAGGGGCTATACTTTCTATTCGGCACCGCATGGGACCTATAGCAGATTGGATATGGTGTGGGTGACAGGGGAGTGGCAGGGGCAGACGAAGGGGGTGGAAATTGGGATTTGTACCTGGTCAGACCATGCCCCGGTGCATATAGTGTTTCATTTGGGGGAGAGACACACTGGTATTAAGTTCTGGAGGTTGAATGAGGGCCTCTTGGCGGAGGGGGGGAATGTGGCGAGCTTGAGGGGGGTTATTCAGGACTATATGAGACACAATTTAGGGGGTGAGGTTCCGTTGGGGGTAGCATGGGATGGTCTGAAAGCGGTGGTGAGGGGGCACCTCATAGAATTGGGAGCACGGGCCAAAAGGGAGAGGGAATGGAGGGAATGGGCGGAAGAAGAGTTGGTGCGGCAAATTGAGGCTTTGGAGAAGCAACACCAGGAAAGGGTAGACCCCAGGTTATTGGTGCAGTTGCGTAAATTGAGGGGGGATCTATGTCAGTTAGGAGCAGTGGAAGTGGCTCATAATCTAGCGCGGTTAAAATGTGGGTGGTTCAAAGGAGGGAATAAGATAGGGAGGAGATTAGCTAGGCGGTTGCAGGTGAGGCAGACGAAAGCTCACATAGCAGGAATACAAACGAAAAATGGGGGAATGGTGTACCAACCGCGGGAGATTAGGGCAGTATTTGTAGATTTCTATGCAAAGCTATACAGTAGTGAGGTAAAAGGGAGGGGGGAAAGGGGGAGGGAGTTTTTAGCAGAGTGTCAGCTGCCATGGTTAGCGATGGAGGAGGCGGAGGAGTTGGGGCGACCGGTGGGGATAGCAGAGGTGGGTAAGACTATTAAGTCCCTCTGGGATGGGAAGGCTCCGGGCTTGTACGGCCTAACGGCAAAATTTTATAAAGCAATGCAGGGCGAGTTTCAGGTATTTTTACAGAGGGTGTTTAATGGGGTGCGGAGCTGCTCCGGTCCATGGCCGAGGCGGGTATAACGGTCCTTCCTAAGCCGGGGAAGGACGCCACGACCTGTGCGACCTATCGGCCGATATCTCTGATTAATGTGGATGCGAAGCTGCTAGCTAAGATATTGGCAGAGAGGTTACAGAAATATATGCAGAAATTGGTGCATAAGGATCAGATGGGGTTCATTAAGGGAAGGCGGGAGGGGGATAATATTAGGAAGTTATTGAATATAATCTGGGAGCTGCAGCATAAGGGACAGGAAGCGGTGTTCCTTATGGTAGATGCCGAAAAGGCGTTTGATAGGGTGGAGTGTGGTTTTATGTGGCAGGTATTGGAGAAACTGGGAGTGGGGGAGGGGTTCATAAGATGGGTGCAAGCATTGTATAAGAAACCGACTGCTTGCATAGAGATAAATGGGGGGGTACTCAGTTTTGATCTAGGTAGGGGCACACGGCAGGGGTGCCCAATGTCGCCCCTGTTTGCGTTGGTTCTTGAGCCCCTGGCGGTGTATATTAGGCAGCAGGTGGATATTGAGGGGGTCGGGGTTGAAGCCAATTTAGTAAAGTGGCGTTGTTTGCGGATGACGTGATCTTCACAGTGAGTAGGCCATTTTGGAGCCTGCCTAATCTGGTGAAAGCGATTGGGAGATACAGTGAGGTGGCGGGGTATAAGATGAATACTAGCAAAACGGATGTACTGGGGTTTAACTTGGATGCGGGGTTGGAGCAGCGGTTAAAGGCGGCCTTCCCTTTTAAATGGGTCCAAGGGAGTTTTCGATATTTAGGTATACAGCTAGGGAGGGAATGGAGCAGGGTTAATGAATGGAATTATAGGCCTCTTATAAAAAGCCTTCGGCAAGATCTAGCTAGGTGGCAGGGGATACACCTGTCATGGTTGGGCAGGATAGCCACGATAAAGATGAATGTCCTCCTGAGGATTCTGTTTATCTTCATAGCACTGCCGAGTCGGGTTCCACGAAGGACCCTGAAGGAGCTTCAGGATATGATCATGCAATTTATATGGGGGGGGGGGGAGGCCCTTAGAGTAAGCAGGGAGATGTTTAGGGCAAGGGAGGAGGGGGGGTTGGGGGTCCCTAATGTAGTGAGCTATTATGAGGCAGCACAGTTGCGGGCCTTGTTCGCCTGGAGGGAAAGGGGGGAGACCCCACAGTGGGTACCAATGGAGAAGGAACGGGGGGGAGAGTTTGGAGGCTAAGGTCTGGGGAAGTCTGGGGGGGGGGGGAGGAGGAGGAGATGGGACAATCCCTTAACGGAGTTAACCTGGGAGATATGGGAATGGCGGAAGCGGAAATTGCTACAGGAAAAGCGATGGTCGCGTGAGATGCATTTGAGCTGTATGCCAGGGTGGGAGGCCGGGGAAAGGGGGGGGGGGGTAGATCAAGAGTGGGCGGGGAAGGGGTTGGGCAGGTGGTGGATGGAGAGGGCAGGCTGGTCCCCTATGCGGTGCTGAAGAAGAAGTTCAGGGTAACTGATAGAGGGTTCTTTGCATACATGCGGCTGTGGTATTATTTACAGAGGGGTGAGGCGAGAAGGGATCTGGCTAGGAAGAAAACGGCTTTTGAGGAGCTGATGGAAAAGAAGGCGGACCTTAGGGGGCTGGTTTCCCGGGTGTATCAAATTTTAAACAGTAGTTGGGGGGGGAAGTGGGATGGCAGGCGAAATGGGAGGAGGAAACCGGGGGGCCCTGGGGGGAAGAGAGGTGGAGGAAGGTATATGAGAGAGAAAGGAGATTAGGGTGGGGGACAACCTTGGTGGAGAATTGTATCAAGCTCCGCTTTTAGAACAGTGTGGACGCCCACCCACCTTAGGGCAGCGGGGGAGGGAGGAGGAGGGGGAATGTTGGAGGGGGTGTGGGTGTTGGGGTGACTTGGAACATATGCTATGGGGGTGTCCGAAGATGCAGAGGGTGTGGAAGGAGGTGGAGCGGTTTTATCAGGAGGTGACCGGGGTGCAGCTGAAGCTGGGGTGGGGGATGGTGGGGTTGCTAGATGGGGGGGGGAGGGGGGAAGATACGGGTAGCACTAAGTTTGGGCATTATTGTGTAATAGCGGGCCGGTTGGCAGCATTGCAAAGATGGAAGGGGTGGAGGGACCCACATGGGGGGAAATTTTGGGCAGAGTTGAATACTTTTGGCATATGAGTCTAGTGGGGGCTTTAAGTAGAAATCAGGGGAGGCGACATAGGGAAGTTTGGCAAGGCTATGAGGAATGGAGGGAGGGGGGCTGGGAGAGTTGGGAGGAGGGGGAACTGAGGGGGTAAAATAAATCAAAATAACAAATATATATGGGATAAGTGGGAGAGTGGTATTTGGTATTATTGAGAGGGGATAAAAGCACCATGGCCTGACAAGCATTAATGAGGCGTTGAGAAGGTTTTGGGCAATGCATAGAGGGGGGGGGGGGTGAGTATAGAGGGGGCGGGAACAGGTATAATGGGCAGAAAAGGAATGGCTGTTTCTGTTCCTGCATTAGTAGAGGAAGTAGAGATGTATCATATGTGGAATGTAAGGAGTGTTGATCTTGTTTTGAAATTGGGGAAATAATTGTTAGAAGGAGGGAATGATAGTTTTTGGGTATGGCGTTAAAGTTTGTATAAAGTTTGTATGGGGTTCAAGGGTACTGTGCTGTGTATTTTTGATGGTGCTTAATAAAAGTTAAATCACAAAAAAAAAATGCAGGGTCATGCATTAGAGCTGCAAAAATCCAAAGCAGCAGTACAGTATAGAGGGTGAGGTACTTCCATCCACAAAAGAGGAGAGGAACATGGGCGTAACTGTGTCTTACTATCTTAAACAGGTAGAAAAGGCGACTGCGAAAGCCAGGAGGATACTTGAGTGTATAGGGAGAGGAATGGCCAGCAGAAAAAAGGAGGTGATAATGCCTCTGTAGAAGTCTCTGGTGTGACCTTATTTGGAGTACTGTGTACTATTCTGGAGACTGAACCTTCAAAAAGATATAAGCTGGTTGGAGTCTGCGCAGAGGGTGGTTACTAAAATGGTTCATGGTCTTCGTTACGAAGCATGAGGACAGACTTAAAAGATCTTAATATGTATACTGTCACGCCCTTGCCCCTGGCTTAGAGGGGCGAGGTAACGGAGAACTTCTCCTGGTGAGCTCAAATAAACTAGCTTTTCCTCAGGTGGATTCTGGGACATGTAGTTTGGCTCTTAAGACGACGTGTAGTCATGGTCCGATGTTAAGGCAAATGACAGAATTTATTTTGAAGTAAAGGTTCAAGTAAACTGTACACAAGGAATTTTGTCCATTCGGGATTGTTTGCAACAGAGCATTTAAATCAGTATAACTGCTTCACAGTCTTTTAAACACACGCAGCTGGTTAACAACGTTGCTCAGTCTTAGAGAAAACAGCTCTGCTCAGCAAGGTAAAAATACTTCTTTTTAACCTTGTGTTTGTGAAGCACTTAATAGCAAAAGAATAACTCAGTAACCTCTGGAACAACTTCTTCTTTCCCTCCTTCCTTTCAGGATAGGTTTTAAACTCAAAATAAGAAAACAAGTGACAAACATTCACAAGCTTTCTCTTCAGCATGACTCAGCACTTTGCCTGAGAAATGCAAACCTGTGGAGTTTTCTTCAAACCCAATTCCTGGCTCAATTCCAGTTACCTGCTTCTAGGACACTTTTCTCATTCAATGCTAGCCTTTAGCATAATGATTCCATGCTTGTAGCTTGACACAGGGTACAGTCCATGGGGATATCTAGATCTTGCAATTCTTCCCCTGCCAACTCAATCTGCATATCCTCTGGTGTTGTTAGGGCAGTGTCCTGTTCTGAGCTCTGGACACAGTGCTCAGCATGCAGCCTCCCTGGGGGTTCTAATATCTCTCCTGAGCTCAACTCTCCCCGATAAAGACAGTCAGTACCTGAAGCATTGGGCAGTTCTCCCTGGTTGTGCTCGCTACGGTTCCTGGTCTCCTTCCAGCCTCTCTGGAACAGCTCTCTGTATTCCTCTCTGGGTTCTCTCCTGGAGATCTGCAGGTGCTCCTGGTTCCACTCCTGATTCCCCTGAATCTTCTGAACCTCTTGAGACCCCTGCCTCCCCAGAGCTTCTTCCTTCCTTTGAGTTTCTCCTTTCCTCTGAAATTCTCCTTTCCTCCGAGCTTCCCCCTTTTCTCTGCTTTAGCAGGGGTTTATATTTCCCTCTCCAGGGCTCCAGCCATTCCTCCACTCCTCCCAGGTGATTGTAATCACCTCTCAAGCCTGCAGTTAGGTCAAAGGAGTTAGGGTGTGGCTGCCTGAAATTTCTCTCCCTCAGGTTTCTTTCTCTCTGAGGGGCCTGAAATCCATGCCCTGCAGGGACTTCTCCTTTCTCTAAGTTAAAGTCATTGGCCTTTTCTATACTCATAGGCTCAAAACAGGCTTCCTTGTCACAATACTTTAGAGGAAAGGCAGGATAGGGGAGATATGATAGACACATTTAAATACCTCCGTGGCATAAATGCACAGGAGGGTCTCTTTCAATTGAAGGCAAAGCATAGGAGTGGAGGAGTGGCCTAGTGGTTGGGGCAAGGTACTTCAGGCCGGAAGGTCGGGGGTTCAAATCCCACTAGAGGACAGCAACCTTGGGCCGGAAGGACTGGGGTTTCTAGTCCCACAGGTGCTCCTTGTGGTCTTGGGCAAGCCACTTCACCCTCCATAGCTCATATTCCCTGTAAAATAGTTATCTCCAAGTTATAATGCCCTGTTCAATGTAATTTCAGCTTGTTCAATGTAAACTGCACTGATGCAGAATAGCGCGGTATATAAGAGAATATAAATAAATAAATAAATAGTTACTCACCTGTAACAGATGATCTCCAGGAACAGCAGGAATTTAGTCTTCACATATGGGTATTGTCGGTATCGACGGAGCCTGCGCAGGAACGCTCCCTAGCATCCAAAAGGAAAGCTTTTGGGAGCATCTCACTGCACCTGCGTGCTGCCTTCCCACCTTTCCCAACTGTCCCTCTCCGGTTGAGTTTAAAGCTGAGACAAAGAGAGAGGGAAAGAGAGATAGAGGGTGGGTTGGGGAGGTGGGTGGGTTGCGAAGACTAAATTCCTGCTGTTCCCGGAGATCACCTGTTACAGGTGAGTAACTATGCTATCTCCAGGAACAAGCAGGAAAGTAGTCTTCACATATGGGGGGACTCCCTAGCTGCAGATGCCAGGGAGAAGGCCCCAGAAGTTGTGTGCCCTTGTGAAAGGGCTCCACTTCCCCCCATGGATATCGGGCATCCAACCAGGGATGGGGGGTAGGAGTTGATTAGGTATGGAACAGGTGTTTGAGAACAGCCTGACCAAACAAGGCATCCCGGCGGGAGTCCTTGTCCAAGCAGTAATGGGCTGTAAAGGTATGAACCGAGGCCCAGGTGGCTGCTCGACAGATTTGGTCGATGGACACAGAGTTTAGATGAGCCATAGAGGCTGACATGGCCCTCCAGAGAAAGGTTCTTACTCTGGTAGGCGAAGGAAATACACTGAGCAATCCAGTTAGATAGTGTTCTCTTGGAGACTGGAAGTCCCAAATGATTAGGATCAAAAGCAACAAAGAGTTGAGAGGACTTTCTATGTTGTTGTGTCCTTTGCAAGTAAAAGGCCAAAGCCCTTTTGCAGTCCAAAGTATGAAGATTCCCTTCTGCATTTGAGGCGTGAGGCCTTGGGAATAATACAGGAAGGTAAACCGCTTGGTTTAAATGAAAAAGTGACACCACCTTTGGCATAAAGTGTGGATGAGTCCTAAGGACTACCTTATGTTGGAACCTTGTATAAGGAGTATCAGCCACCAGCGCTTGCAATTCACTGATGCGACGTGCTGACGTGATTGCAATAAGAAAGATGACCTTCCAGGAAAGGAATTTCAAAGAGGTAGTGGCTAATGGTTCAAAAGGCGGCTTCATGAGCTGCCCAAGAACCAGATTTAAGTCTCATGCCACCGGTGGTGGCTTAATGGGAGGCTTAGTTAAAAGAAGGCCTCTCATAAATCTTGCTATAAGAGGATGAGAGGAAACAGGTTGACCATTTAGAGGCTTGAAAGCAGCTGCAATAGCACTCAAATGAACTCACTGAATTGGTCTTAAGCCCTGCATTTGATAAATGAAGGAGATACTCCAGTAATGATTCCAGAGGTATCGCAAGAAGGTTAAGACCCTTCTGCGAGCACCATATGGTAAACCTTTTCCACTTAAATGCATAAGAGTGTCTTGTGGAAGGTTTCCTCAGGAAGCATAAAGGATATCCTTTACCTGCTGGGAAAGGTTAAGACTGTGAAGTTCTAGGCTTCCAGCAACCAGGCCCTGAGATGCATAGACTGGGGACTGGGATGCCACAGCATCCCATCCTCTTGAGAAAGGAGATCTGGAGCAGATCCTAACTCCAGAGGCGGAGCTTGAGAGAGATGTAGGAGCAGAGGGTACCACATTTGCCGTGGCCAACGTGGAGCTATGAGAATCATATGACCTCTGTCTCTCTGAAGCTTGAACAGGGTTTTGGGAATTAGGGGAATGGGTGGAAAGGCATACAGGAAGTCCTGACCCCAATGGAGGAGGAAAGCATCCCTGGCCTGACAACCCTGAGCCGGAATTCTGGAACCGGGGAAGTTTGGCATTCAGCGGACTTGCAAAGAGGTCTATGTCCTGGGTTCCCCAAATTTGAAAAATTTTGGCCACCTCGTCTGCATGGAGAGACCATTCGTGTGGAAGCAGAACTCGACTGAGTCTGTCTGCTCAAGAGTTTTGAATGCCTGGAAGATACACCACAAGGAGATGAATCTGATGCTCTCTGGCGAGGGCCCATAGTCGCAAAGCTTCATTGAAAAAGTGACAGAGAGCCTGTTCCTCCCTGCTTGTTCACGTAGAACATGGCTACTTGATTGTCCGTTTGAACTAGGACTGTCTTGTAGCTGAGCTGGGTGTGGAATACTTGAAGAGCAAGAAAAATTGCTCCGAGTTCTAGGAGGCTGATGTGTAAATAGGCCTCCTGTGGAGTCCAGGTACCCTGGGTAGAGAGGCCTTGTAGGTGGGCTCCCCAACCCACCTGTGAAGCATCTGTTAGAGTGGCCTGGGGTGGGGGTTGCTGAAAAGGAGACCCCACCAAAAGGTTTTGGGGTGATTGCCACCATTGAAGGGACAAAATAAGGCCATCTGAGCTTATTATTTTGTCTGACAGGCAACCTGACGCCTGAGTCCACTGAGTGGATAAAGTCCACTGGGCTGCCCTCATATGTAGGCGGGCATAAGGAACCACATGCATGGTGGATGCCATGTGGCCTAGCAACTAACATTTCCCGAGCAGTGAGGTGAGGTTTTAGCACTGCTTGGGGGAAGCTAACTGCACAATGCGAAGGCAGCGGGGCTGTGGAAGGTAGGCCCTTGTCTGTCTGGTATCCAGCAGAGCTCCTATAAACTCTAGGGACTGAGTGGGGGCAAGGATGGATTTTGGGAAGTTTATGCCAAGTCCCAAATACTGAAGGATGCGCATTGTGCGAGAGGGCAACCCTGGCCTCTGAAGGGGCTCGAAAGAGCCAGTCGTCTAAGGGAAGACAAATATTCCTAGGGTGCGGAGAAATGCTGCTACCACAGCCATGCATTTTGTGAACACCCTTGGAGCAGAGGCCAGGCCAAAAGGAAGAACCCTGTATTGGTAGTGCTTCCCCTTGAAACAGAAAGCGAAGGAACTTTCGGTGAGTTGGATGGATGAGAACATGAGCATACGCATCCTTGAGATCTAGAGAGCAAAGCCAATCCAGACTCTGAAGGTATGGCAGCAGAGTTCCTAGAGAAAACATTTTGAACTTCTCTTTGAACATGAATTTGTTCAATTCACTAAGGTCTAAAATGGGTCTGTGTCCTCCTGTTTTCTTTGGAATAAGGAAATAGGGGGAGTAAAACCCTGTACCCCGTTGGGGAATGGGTACCTCTTCTACTGCCCCTTGAGCAAGGAGCACAGCAACCTCTTGCTCTAACTGGTCGCTGAGAGAGGTCTGAGAATTGAACTGTCTTACGATTGTAGGAGGGGGCATGCTGAGGAAATGAAGCTTGTACCCCTCTCTTACAATAGACAGAGTCCAATTTTCTGCTGTTAACTGACCCCATTTGGGGGCAAAATTACATAACCTTCCTGGGATGGTGGAGGGTTCTGGGCCGTTCAGGGCCAGGAAGGCAAAGTTCTCTAGATAGGATTCAAAGCCCCTGTGGAGGCTGAGTCTGCTGAGCCGGTTGAGGCTTAGCTGCTTTTGTCTTTCTTTGTCTAGGTTGTTGCTGCTGTCCCTTTTGGGCAGACTGACCTAAATGATGCCCCTGCTGGGTATAGGAGGGATAAAACGTCTTCTTACTGAAGAACGGTTTCTTATAGTATTTTTTCCTCGAAGGATCAGTCGTAGATTTAGACAATCTATCCAAAGTGATATTGTCAGCATCTATCTCATTAGCCTTTTCCTGCCAATTCTTGCCAAAGAGATTATCTCCTGTGCAAGGAATATTCCCGTGTTTATCCTGTACCCAAATTTCCAAGTCAGATGCCTGGAACCAGGCAATCCTACGTGCACCTATGGCAATGGCAGAGGTTCTGCTTATACACTCAAAGCAGTCAAAGGCTGCACGATTCACAAACTTGGAAACATCCTGGGCATGTTTGACAAGGGCGAGGTAATCTTGCCTCTTATCATCAGGAAGGAAAGGGCTCATAAGCTCTAAATCTCCTGTGACCTCCTTAAGGAACATTCCCATATATAAGATATAGGAACTGATCCTTGTAGAAAGCATGGAAGCCTGGAAGGTTCGACGTCCAAAGGCGTCAAGAGTCCTACACTCACGTCCTGGAGGATTAGATGCATGCCTTTTGGCACTCTCTATCCTTCTCATAGCCAATTTCACCACCATGGAATGGTGTGGTAATTGAGTCTTCTGAAAGCCAGGACAGGGAGGAACTCGATACATGGTGTCGAGTCTTCGAGAGTGAGGAGATGTGGTTAGAGGTGTTTCCCACATCCTTAACATGAGATCATGCAAGATCTCATGAATAGTTAAGGTGGCTGCCTCCTTGGGAGCTTTAGGGTATTGCAGGATTTCTAATTCCTTTGCCCTAGGCTCTTTTTCAGGAGCCACTGTGATTAAAAGACCTTGGGCCACATCTCGGATAAAATCCTGAAAGGACATATCCTCTGGTGAAAACATCCTACGCTGAGGAGAAGAGGAATCCTCAGGAAGAAGTACTCTGGTATCGGCAGAGCTTTCAGAGACTTCAGACTCATCCGAGGATTCGAAGTATCTCTGATTCGAAGTATCTCTGATCCGGGTGATCGTGCAAGGCACAGTACCAGTACTGATCGAAGTCGGCATCGGAGTGGTCCGGTACCAACTTGTCGATGACGGATAGACACGCATGACTCGGTCCTGGTAGAATACCTGCCGATGTCGATGCAGTCGGTGCTAGCACCGGAGTCGGTGCCGGTTGAATTGTCTGAAGCAGTTTCAGGGGCATCGAGGCCATGAGAAGAGCTGCCAGACTGCGTTCAATAGCCAAGAATCTCTGGTCTATCGATGCTGCCAATGCTTGGGTATCGGTACTGGATGAAGCGGCCGGTACCCCAGAGCATGGCACCAGTAGTTCTGCCGAGGTTGAAGCCTCGAGAACATCCTGGAGCCCCGTTAGTGCTTTGGAAGCCGAAGCCTCCCACCGGGGCAATTTTGCGGGTGAAAGTCCCCCCAAGGGCAACGCCAGAGGCATCTCGATGCCTAGAAGGAGATCTACCCTTTGAGGACCGGCTAGATTTATATTTAGTTACCTGAGATCCATGGGAGGAAGACGAAGCCCTGAAAGACGTCGATGCCACGGAAGCTGCATCGGAGGGAAAAAGGGTGCTAAGTTTAGCAGCTCGGTTTTGCTGGCCCCTTTTCGACATCATCCCACAGGCAACACACTCAGAAATAGAGTGGTCAAGACCTAAACATTTGAGGCACCACTCATGGGTGTCGGTGACGGAGATGGTACCACCACACTTAGAACGCTTTTTAAAACCCGAAGCGGGTTTTTCCATTTTGAAGGAAAAAATTGGGCCTAGTGCCCAAAATGGCACGTGGCACCTGAGGAGAAACATTACTAGAAAGACTCCAGAAGAAAGGGTTTTTTTTTTAAAGACGAAAAGAAAGAAGAACCGGCGGTACCGGTGTAGCATCGAGGGAAGGCAGACGCGACCACAAAAAAGAAGAATAGAAGGGATTTTTTTCTGCGGTGACAGGATGTGCGACCTGTCGGCTCTGCGGAAATCGAAGAACTGGAGAGGGACAGTTGGGAAAGGCGGGAAGGCAGCACACGCAGGCGCTGTGGGATGCTCTGGAAAGCTTTACTATTGGACGCTGGGGAGCGTTCCCACGCAGGCTCCGTCGGTACCAACGATACCCATATGGGAAGACTACATTCCTGCTTGTTCCTGGAGATGCTCTGCTATGAGGGGACATAGCATGAGAGTGAAAGGGGATAGACTCAGGATAATATGCGGAAATATTCTTTATGGAAAGAGTGGCAGATGCGTGGAATAGTCTCCCAGTGGAGGTGGTGGACACAAGGATAGTATGTAAGTTCAAAAAAGCATGGGACAAACACAGAGTATCTCAAAAGGAAAAAAAGGGGACTATTGTAGAAATTGGTATGGAAGGGCAGACTAGAGAGGCTATGTGGTCTTTTTCTGCCGTCATGTTTCCATGTTTTCTTGAGGAGGACGACCTCTTTATATAGCATTCTGGGAAAACAGGGTGGTCACATCTTTTAGGAGTGTGCTTTGAAGGGATTGTATAGGATAATCCTGTGAAGCAGGTGGGGGTAGGATTTCAAAGCTGATAACTGCTTTGGACAATCTGGAGCGTCCACTGCTCTAATATTATGAGGTGCAACCTGTGGGCAGTGACAAAGTCTGCCTGCTATGTGGAGGTCTGGGGGCCCTCCAGGGGCAGATTGGCAATGCTCTCTAGGAAGGAGTCAAAAACCAGGTGCAGGCTGTGCCTGTGCAGCTAGTTGAGACTTAGGAGCCTTGTGTTTCTCGGGTTGGCGAAGACTCTACTGCCTCTGCTGAGGATGATAGGCTACAGAAAGTGGGTAAGAAGGATAGTATCTCCTCTTTTTAGAATGAAAAGATTCCTTGGTTAGAGCCTTCCTTTTGGATGGGTCAGCTGTTTTCCTGGAAAGGCATTATAGAGTGAGATCATCTGTTTCAATCTCACCTGCTTTTTCCCTCCAGTGTTTGCCAAACAAGGCTTTCTCCAGTACATGGGATACTGGCCAGTTTATCCTGGACCCAATTGCTTGAGGTCTGATGCCTATAATGAGGCCATTCTGCGACACCCAATGCAGACTGCTGAAGCTCTGCTTGTGGATTCAAAAGCATTAAAAGAGGCCCCGGTAAGAAACTTAAGTGTTCTGGCCTTGCTTGATGAGTGTCTGGAATGCACTCCGCTTATCTTCAGAAAGCAGGTGGGCGAAAGTCTCCAGATCCCTGGTGATATTCTTCAGAAACATACCCATGTAGAACATGTAAGAGTTGATTCTGGTGGACAACATGCATGCCTGGAAACACAGACACCCGAAGACATTGTGTGTCCTCGCGTCTCTGCCAGGAAGCATGAATAAATGGTTCTTTGAGCTCTTTATTCCACCATTGAGTGGTGGGGGAGCTGAGGTTTTGGGAAGCCTGGGCACTCTGGCACTTGGTACATGGTATCAAGTCTCTTGCTGACAGGTGGAACCGTGAGCGGGGTCGCCCACACGCAGAAGATAATATCCTATAAGATATGATGCACCGGTAAGATAGCCGCCTCCTTGGGTGTGGGATGGTATTTGAGTATCTCCAATTCCTCCATCCTCTGTTCTTTTTCAGAGGCTACTGTGATGGAGAGCCCTGCTGCCATGTCATGTATGAAGTCCTGAAAGGACATATCTTCTGGTGGGGACAGACGCTGTTCCTGAGGTGGCAAAGGGTCTGAAGGGATGTCAGATGTTCTTGGGAATCGAGTGACCTCCCGTCAGATTCTGAAGAACTTGAATCAGAGTCCAGCAATAAATCAAAGTATCGGCTATTTTCGGTTCGACCTCCATTCGTGGAAGTCGACATGTTGATGCTGCTACTGATACTCAGATATCGAAACCGAGAGGCATGGCAGTCTGAGTCTGTTGAATACTGGGGGCATCAACTGGTTCCAACAGAACAAACAGCCTTGGGTGCTCAGACGATGCCGGCTCGAGGACCGGTATCAGACCCGATACGTCTGGCAGTAGGCTCTGTGTCCAAGCCTGCACTCCTGAAGCTCTCAATGTCATCAGTACAGAGGCTGCCAGGAGTACTGCCAAACTCCTTTTGAGAGTCAGTATGCACTGGTCTAATGAGCTGGCCGATGTCCGAGTGGAATCACATACGGGTCTGAGCTACTGTCCCAGAACATGGAACAGGTAGCTCTCCGGAGGTCGATGCCTTGGGAGCATCCCAGAGCCCTACTGGCTGGCTGGTCTGCATCAGAAGCACCTCTACAGGAGTCACGATGATTATGCTGGAACTTTTACTTGGCATCGTTATTGGTCTTTGATGCTGAAGATTTGGAAACTGTCACAGTCTGACGTACATCTGTGTTTGGACTTTGAAGAAGCCTGAGACCTATGAGGAGTCGTCGATGCCCTCAAAGTGGAAGTCACTGAAACAGAATCCAAGGCAAACAACAATCCAAACTGTCTGGCTTGGTTCTTGAGGTGTCTGTCATTTGTTGGCACAAAAGACAAGAAGTGGGTTTATGTTCAGGACCCAATCATTTTAGACACCAAACATGTTTAATCAGTGGACAAAATGGTACTGGCACATTTGGTACATTTTTTTTTAAACTACCGACTGGCTTTTCCATGCCTGAAAAAGTTGTCTGAGATTGAAGATAAGGCTATGGAGGCTTAGAGGCCTAGGTTAGCCATGAGAACTGCAGTGAAAACCAA
This sequence comes from Ichthyophis bannanicus, assembly GCA_033557465.1. NCBI lineage: Eukaryota > Metazoa > Chordata > Amphibia > Gymnophiona > Ichthyophiidae > Ichthyophis > Ichthyophis bannanicus. Next base: position 1,120,686,912 of record CM066031.1, on the reverse strand, counting down.
CAGAAAAGAGAAAAATTTTAAATAAAAAGGAATAATTACTGGGACCAGTGTCTGATTAGACAGAACCAGCCTTGACAGGAAAGCAGAAACATGATGTAACCGAAGGGCACAAAAAAGCAAAGTTTTTCGGCCGTGACAGGACAATGCATCCTACTGGCTCCTCGGAAAACAAAGAAAGAGTAGTTACTCACCTGTAACAGGTGTTTTCCAGGAGCAGCAGGAATCAGTCCTCACATACGGCTGTCATCGGCGCCGATGAAGCCCCAGCGGAGAATTTCCCCAACTCCCCATAAAAGCCTTTGGGAATGCTGGCACGCATGCGGTTCCCTTCCCGCCCAAAGGTGCCATCTTACCTCAGTCAAATGACATAGCTAAGAACAGCACACAAAAATGTAAAACAAACTATGTACAACTACAACTCCAAGGGGAGGAGGGAGGGTTGTGAGGACTGATTACTGCTGCTCCTGGAGAACACCTGTTACAGGTGAGTAACTACTCTTTCTCCAGGACCAAGCAGGAAGTCAGTCCTCACATATGGGTGACTCCCTAGCTCTGGGTTACCGAGGAACCCAGGCTGAACAAGAGAACTCCCTCTAGTCTCAGCAGCAAAGAAAGGCTTTTCAAGGACACAACCTCCACCGGTAGCCCAACAGAGGGCAGGAGTTGCCTATACCTCAAAGAGATTCTGGAGTACTGCCTGGCCAAAAGCACTGTCCCTACGGGACTCCCTCTCCAGGCAGTAATGGGCTGCAAAAGTCTGGCTTGAAGACCAAGTTGCAGCCTTGCAGATGTCTACCAAGGGCACAGAGCGGAGATGAGCCACTGAGGCAGCCATTGCCCTGACGCGATGGGCCGTGACCCTACCCTGCAAAGGAAGGTCAGCCGCCTTTTAAGCCCAGGTGATACAGTCAGCCACCCAGATGGACAAGGTACGCTTGGACACAGCCAACCCCAACTTATTGGGGCCAAAGGAGACGAAGAGCTGAGTAGCCCTTCTATGTCCCTGCGTACGGTCAAGGTAGAAGGATAAGGCCCTCCTACAGTCCAGGGTATGCAGGACTGCTTCAGCCTGGCTAGCATGAGGCCTAGGGAAGAATGTTGGAAGAAGCACCTCCTGGTTGAGGTGGAAAGAGGAGACAACTTTAGGGAGGAACTTTGGATGAGTCCTAAGCAATGTTCCCTCTAATTTTCTGTAGGCTGTGTGCGCATAAAATATCAGCTGTGTGCAGCTTTTGAAGGAAGGTTAAATTTTTGTGCGCCACATAACGACACTCGGAGTTATATACAGAATACAGTATGTACACCACATTGATTTTAATCAAATTAAATGAAAATAGACGATTACTAAATGAGGTGGGAAATTTCTAGTAATTACAATCATAACTTTTAAATTTTAAGACGTCTGTGTTGTTTTCTATCAGAATCAGAGCTGTAATTTTTGTGCGCTCTGTTGTAAAGTATGTGCGCTCGCTCGGCGAGGTGTGTGCGCGCGCACACGCGCACAGCTTAGAGGGAACAGTGGTCCTAAGGACTATCCTGTTCCTATAAATCCTGGTGTAAGGTCTATCATAGACCAGGGCCTGAAGCTCACTCACTCGCCTAGCCGAGGTGAGGGCTATCAGGAAGAGAGTCTTCCAGGAAAGGAAGCGTAGAGGGCAAGTAGCCATCGGCTCAAAGGGTGGGCGAGTCAGTTGCTGCAAGACCACATTCAACTCCCACTCAGGAGCAGGAGGACGGATGGGGGGCTTGAGCAAAAGCAACCCCCTGAGAAAGCGGGACACCAAGGGGTGACCTGACAGAGAATGTCCCTCCAGCAGTGAGTGGTGAGCTGCTAGAGCTGAGAGGTGGACCCGAACAGAATTGGACTTAAGTCCCTGATTGGATAAGTGCAGTAAGTACTGAAGCACTACTGGCACAGTACAGGAGAAAGGATCCTCTGTACGAAGCTGACACCACACAGAAAACCTCTTCCATTTGAGGGCATAGGTTTTCCTAGTGGACTGTTTCCTAGAGGCTAGAACAACCTCCTCAACTTCCTGAGGCAGGCCCCAGGGAGCCAAAACTACCCTTGCAGCCTCCAGGCCATCAAATTGAGAGCTTTGAGATTGGGGTGCAGAAGGGAACCCTGCTCCTGTGAGAGAAGGTCGGGCTGCAACCCCAGAGGTAGTGGGGAATCCACTGCCAGTTGAAGCAGAAGTGGAAACCAAGGCTGCCTCGGCCACCTGGGAGCTACCAGCAGGACCGAGGCCTTGTCCTGAAGAGTCTTGAAAAGAGTTCGGGCTACCAAGGGCATGGGAGAAAATGCATACAGGAGGCCCTGAGACCAGGACATCAGAAAAGCATCTGGTGCTATCCTCAGAGGATGCGGTTGCCTGGAGCAGAACCTGGGCAGTTGCTTGTTCAGCGGACTGGCAAAGAGATCTATCCAAGGGAGACCCCACTTCAGAAAGATCTTCTGAACGACCAAGGGATGCAGCTGCCACTCGTGGGGCTGCAGAATTCTGCTCAACCGGTCGGCCAGGCAGTTCTCCTGGTCTGGAAGGTACACCGCCTGGAGAAGCATGTTGTGCTTTAGGGCAAAGGAACAAAGGTCTTGAGTCTCCCGACAAAGGAGCTTTGACCCAGTCCCTCCCTGTTTGTTCACATAAAACATGGCTACCTGGTTGTCTGTTTGAATCAAGACTGAGCGGTGAGCTAGGGCAGGAGAAAAAGCCTTGAGAGCTAAGCGGATAGCTCGAAGTCCTAGGAGATTGATCTGTTAGGCTGCCTCCCAGGAAGACCAGAGGCCTTGAATGCACTTCTCCAGACAATGGGCTGCCCAGCCCTGCAGAGAGGCGTTGGTGGTGAGGACCACCGCGTATTCTGGCATTTGGAAGGGCATCCCCTTCAGCAGATTGGGTGGATGTAGCCACCAGCTGAGGGAGGCCAAAAGGGGTTTGGACACCCTTATCCTGTCTCGTAGGCAGCCTCTGGCCTGAGACCACTGAGTCCGAAGGCACCACTGTGCAGGCCTCATATGGAGCCTGGCATTGGGAGTCACATGCACTGTCGAAGCCATGTAGCCCAGAAGCCTGAGGCAGAGTCTGGCGGAGACCAGGGACCTGTTTAGAAACTGTTTGGCCACATCCATCAGTCTTTGAGCCCTGTCTTCTCGCAAGAATGCCTTTGCCAGTTGAGAATCCAACCTTGCCCCTATGAACTCCAAGTTCTGGGAGGGGAGCAAAGTGGACTTTGCGAAGTTTATGACAAAGCCCACGTTTTGAAGCAGAGCAATGGTTCTGAGGGTGGCTTGTCCGGCCTCCAGGGACGTCTGACCCCTGATGAGCCAGTCATCCAGATAAGGAAAGACAAAGATGCCTTGATTTCTCAGGTAGGCCGCAACCACTGCCAGGCACTTCGTAAAGACCCTGGGAGCAGAGGTCAGGCCAAAAGGTAGTACTCTGTACTGATAATGGTTTCCTCCCACAATGAACCTGAGGTACTTTCTGTGGTCTGGATGAATGAGGATGTGAGTGTACGCATCCTTTAGATCTAAGGAGCATACCCAGTCCTTTTGGGTACCAGGAAATACCTGGAGTAGAATCTGTGACCTTGCAAGTGGGGAGGCACAGGCTCCACCACCCTGTCCACCAACAGACCTTGGAGCTCTCGAAGGAGAAGGTCTGTGTGCAGGGGAGGACTCAAGGGCTCCCCTGGGAAGTAAGGAGGAGGCAGTTGATGAAAATGCAGGGCATAGCCCTTTTGGACTATGTCCAGCACCCAACTGTCGGTGGCAATGAGAGGCCACTGGTGGGCAAAGAGTACAAGGCGACCACCTGTGCAGGGCTGGGAAAGCAGGGACGGAGTGACTACGCTTAAGGAGTCAAAAACCCCCACCCTGCTGAGTGGAAGCAGGGGCAGAAAGCTTGGGGGTCCTCTGCCTACGGGGCCCATTACCCTGGCCCTTGGCTTGCTGACCCTGGGGGGCAGCTTGGGCAGCCTGATACTGAGGCTGATGCTGTTTGTAGGCAGTGCCCTTCCTCGGGTAAAAGGACTTTTTACCCGAGCCCTTCTATTTATGTGAAGGGGCAGAGGTCTTCCTCGACAGCCTTGTCCGGGTAAGGTGCTCGGTCTCGAGCTGAGCGGCCTTCTCGGTCACGGGTTTGCCAAAAAGGTTCTCACCTCAGCAGGGGACATCGACCAACTTGTCCTGAACCCATGGCTCGAGGTCCGATGACTGCAGCCACACCTGGCGTCGAGCCGCGATGCTGGCAGCCGCAACTCGGGCCGAAGCCTCGAAGCCATCGTAGGCGGCGCGGGAAATGAACTTTGAGCATTCCCGAATCCCCGAGGACAAGGTCTGAAATCTCTGCAAGGGTTCCCCGGAGAGACCAGCAGAGAATCCGGCCAATTCCTTGGCCAGGTCTCGCAAGTACAGCCATGTACAGCTGGTAAGACTGGACACGGCAAGCAAGCATAGACCCCTGGAAGCACTTTCTACCGACGCCATCGAGGTTGCGGGCCTCCCTGGCGAGTGGCACCGCGGAGTGCATCTTCTGGCTCTTCAGACGATGCATGGCCGATTCCACAACCATGGAATGGTGTGGTAGCTGTGCTTTCTGGAAACCAGGGCTTTTGCGGAGTCGATAGATGGAATTGACTCGCTTGCTCAAAACCGGCGCCGAGGCCAGTGCCTCCCACATCCGAAAGAGGAGCCCGTTCCAGCATCGGAGGAACAGGGACAGTAAAGGCCTCCTACGGAGGAGAGTCGTACTGTAGAGCATCGAGCTCCTCGGCTCGAGGCTCTTCCTCGGGATCGGCAGGGATAGCCAAGGCAGCGGCCATATCCCGGACGAACTCCGAGAACCTAGTGTCCTCCGGAGGGGATCTACTCCGGGGCTCAGACTGCGGTGAGTCTGACGGGACGCACCGAGTCTTAAAAGTATCGGGAGACTCCTCGTCCTCCGTCTCCCAGGCGGACTCATCTGAGGAGGAGTCAGGGTCTGACCCCTCGGGGCCCCAAGGCACCCACCCTGACGCCGGGGGCACCGGCGTCGACACCCTCGGTCCCGAACGGGAGGTCAAGGGAGACCTCGACCGAGGACGACTTCGAGCCACGAGGGTCTCGAGTATCGGCTCGGTCTCCGGGGTTGACTTCGAAGTTGACGTCCCGGTGGTCGGGGCAGATGCACCAGACAGGCTGGCCATCAGTGCCCGCTGCTGCTCCATGAAGGCAGACAATCTGCACTCCAAGGCTGTCATCCTGAGACTCAGCTCGGGAGACACAGCAGCCACCGACTTGGGCCCCGGCGGCGCCGGGCCCGACGTCGGCTCTTTGGGAGGAGAGTCCATGAAGACTACGGGGCTTACGTGTCCAGCAGACTCCGGCTCCACGCGAGAAACTTTAGCAGGCTTCTCTTGGTCCATGGGCCCGGGACGGCGGTCGGGGGTCTTAGACCTGGCCCTTGAGGGACCAGGGACCTCCTTCGACACCACCCTCGTGAGCCGCTTCTTCCTCTTACGTTCCCGGTCGGGGGACCCCCTGTCCGAGGAGCTTCGACGGTGCTCGGGATCGGAATCCCGAGATGTCGAGGCCTCATACGAGGTCCAGGCCTGGCCGGAGGCAGAGTCCGAGAAAAACCTCTCCTTCTGATGCTGTCGACTTTTAAGTGCCTTGGAAGACATCTTCCCACATGGCACACACGACATGGGGTCATGGTCAGGGCCGAGGCACCGAAGGCCGCAGTCGTGTGTGTCGGTGAGAGACATAAGTTTCTTACACCGATCACACTTTTTGAAACCACTGGAAGCCATCGGGGAAAAAAGAGCCCCTGCGAAGTCAAAAGACCGGCCTTCCAGGGAAAAATGAAAAAAGGGGCACGAACACCAGCCACGAAGGGCAAAAACTGAAAAAGAAATAAACGGGCTCGATACCGGTGTACCGAACCCAGCGGGAGGGGAACCGGTGTCGAACCGGAGAAAAATAGCGAAAAATCGCCGAAGAAAAAATCACTTTTATCCGGGAGAACAGGACACACGTCCGGTGGGCTTCTTGGAAAAAAAGAGACTGAGGTAAGATGGCACCTTTAGGCGGGAAGGGAACCGCGCATGCGTGCCAGCATTCCCAAAGGCTTTCATGGAAAGCTGGGGAAATGCTCCGCTGGGGCTTCATCGGCGCCGATGACACCCATATGTGAGGACTGATTCCTGCTTGGTCCTGGAGAACTGAGGAGTTGGTAAGGCAGGCACAGGAGTGCTTTCTTATTGGACGGTGGGGAGTGCTCCCGAGCGGGCTCCATTGGCGACATATGTGAAGAATGCATTCTTGCTTGTTCCTGGAGATGAAACTATATGCACATCGTCGAGCTGGCAGAAAATCTCCATCTTACCCAGTTTGATAACATCCAGTATCCAATGACTGGAGGTAATATGAGTCCACTTCTCTTAGAAAACCAAGACACATCTGCCTATCCACCCTATCAAGGCAACCTCCAAATTCACATTGGGCACTCTTGGAGGCTCCAGTTTCCTTTGGACCACAGGAGCCCAGCCCCCACACTTTTTCACCCTCTGTTTGAAAAGAAAATCATGGTAGGGAAACAGAGTCCATTGGGAGGAACCTGTCCTCCCATGCCAATGACGTCTGGAATCGCAAAATCTTGCTCTCCCAGAGAAGAATCTAGATGGGGTCCTTGTCTTGTCCTCTGGCATTCTGAAGCTTGGACTCTCCAAGATTCTTAATCTTTTCTAAGTCTTCTCCAAACAGAAACTTCCTTCTAAACAGAAGCCTGCTAAAATGAGTTATGGAGGCTATCTGCAAATCAGTTCCTCAGCCATAAAAGACACTAGGATATTACAGATTACAGCCATAATTCAGGCTGATGTGTGAAGAGGATCATACAGAGCGTTAGCTAAATAAGCCAAGCCAGCTTCTAATTGAATGAAGTCCTAAGACTGATTGGAGCCTTCCAGATCCCCCCCCCTGCTCCCTATTTCTGCGTGCCCTTTACATGTAAGCACTGCATATGGCCGAATGCAGGAGTAGCAAGATAACCTCAAACACCTGCTTCACTATAACTCCCAAGGTTGTGCGGAGGTTTTCATCAAAGGAGAAAATGCCCATAAAAGCCTTTATACACTAATATTTGATAAAGGTGGAGGGGGGGGGGGGGTTAAAGGTTCCAGGTTTGCACCAATATAAATTGGAAGCCAATATGAGATGGATTAAGGAGGTCTATGGGGGAGAGGATAGAGTTTTGCCAAAATAATTTTTAAAATATGATGTAAGGCTCATATGATCTTTTGACCATGCTCCATGGGAAGATGGGGGGGGGGGAGGAGTATGGGCAAAATGATTAGTGGGCTCCTTTAAGGACAGCATGGCAAGGGTGGCTCAAGCTGTGGTCATTATTGAGGGAATTTCACCCATTAGCCATAATGGGAAATGCAGCGTTTCAGCTGGGGTTGGGCATGACATGTCTGACACTGTTCTGAGAGAGGGTTTAAAAGCTTGCAGAACTTAACACATTGTAGGAGGAAGGCTTCCCCCAGTTTTGAGAGAATGAAACAAAAAAAGAATATTTCCAATGTTCATTTGATCCACTATTTACAAATTAGGCACTATGTGGAGGAATTGGCACAGAAATAAATACAGGGGTGCAAATATAGTACAGGATGAGGATTTTGTTCAGATAACTGTTCCATATAATAAACTGTCCATGTGGCAGAATTACTGGCAGGATGCAAGAGGTCCTGTGCATTTGCAACAACTGTCCCAGGTGTTGTCTTGGGATGTGGGGGTTTGAAATCATTTGGGGGGTGGGGGGAGCCCCAGACAGATGGACAGCCTATTCAATAAGGGAAAGGGGTCAAAAATAAAGATATGAGAAGGGGAGAAATGTCTCAAGTAGAAAGGTTTGAGGGAATGTTGCTACAAATCTTTCTGAAATTACATGCCATGTTAAACACACATTTTCTATGATTTGTTTTCAATCTGCTGGTCACTAGTTTCATGGAATGTCTCTTCTTGTGATGTTTGCCAGATTAAACAACTGTTCACTATTTAGATGTTCCAACGCACTCGATTTTATGAACTTTTATCATATCCCCTTTCAGTTATTTTTTCCCCAAGCTAAAAAGCCCTAACCTGTATAATCTCTCTTCATAAGGAAGGTAGTTCCAACCCCTTTTATCATTTTTATCAATTTTCTCTTAACCTTTTCTAGATTCTCTATATCCTTTTAGAGAAGAGGATTACAGCATCCTCCTCATGAACGGTTTATCTGGCAAGCCTCTTATCTATGCCCTTCCCCATTACTAACTCACAACTCATCTCTTTTAATCATTCTGTCCTGCAGGCCTTGACAAATTATGTGTGGATTTAGCAGTCAGACTAAAATCCTGTCTGTTCATGGGATGTGGTGGTGGGTGCCTGTGTGGGTGGGGTGCAGGGCTGAGGTGCACGTATGTGTGCTGCAGAGCTGGTGAACCTGTGTGTGTGTGATGCAGAGATAGTGTGTGTGTGTGGAGCTGGGGTGCATGTCTGTCGTGCGGAGGTGGGATGCTTGTGGGGGGAGGGGAATGCAACTTTTGGCATCACCTTGCACTCTTCTCTTCCCCCAACCCCTCCTCCTGCTGTTACCCGTGAAGGCTCTTCCCCCTTCACCAACCCCTTAAGTACTCCCACCCCTTGCCCTAAAATTCCCCACCCTCCTTTTTTAAGCCCACTGCCCCTTTACATTTTCCCTGCCTTCTCTACCTCACTTTTCCTCCCCCAACCATTTTATTGCTGTAGATCACAACTGTGGCAAAGACTCCTCCTGTCTGCTCGTGGAAGATCAGATCCTGGCAGGCAGACAGATGGTATCTCTGCTGCAACCGCGGCCTTCCCCTTCTCTTTTGCTCGCAGTGATCCTATCTCCTGTGAGTAGAAAAGAAGAGCACGGACGCAACTGCAGCAAAGATCCCTTCTGTCTTCCCGTGAGAGATTGGATCCCCGCAGGCAGAAGGGGAAGGCCGTGATTCTGGCCTCTCTGCAAGTTGACTGCCCAAAGGGATTCCATCTCCCATGGGCAGAAATGAAGAGCATGGCACTGCAGTAAAGATTCCTTATGTCTGCCTGTGGGGATCCGATCTCTGGCAGGCAGACAGGAGGAGTCTCTGCTGAGATCGGGGCCTTCCCTTCTATGCTGTCCTCGGGAGATGGGATCCCTGACAAAAGACTTAAGGAGTCGTGGCCATCCAGACGGGGCAAAAATCCCAGGCATCAGATACAAATCTCTGATCATCATGGTGACCTGGCATCTGGGATTTGTCAAACCCTGCTGTACCATTTACCTGAAACAGACTTCCTGAGTTGTGCTCTCCCTCTCACCATATTTCAACTCAGACCATAAACTCACCTTTTTGAGGCTGCTTTAACATTTTGACCACTTCTCTATAATACATTCTCCTAGACTGTATGTTTGCCTTGATCAGACTGTAAGCTCTGTGGAGAAAGAATGTTCTCTTCTCTATAACTGTACAGCATCGAGTATGCCTATGACACTTTAAAAATGATTAGTTGTAAAATGTAGTAGGAAAACTTAATTTTCAAATCCCACAGGGAAAAAGCACCTCTGCCTATTTGATGGTCTATGCACTACAAAAACACTACATCTAAAGGAAGAAGTTTTGTTTTAGAAATTTCCCAGAGTTAGAACTCTAAAATTGTTGTAGTCCAGAAATATTAACTAGACATCAAAAATGTACTTTCCTTCAACACGCCTGTTAAGGTAGTAAAAGACAGTATGCTATACAAGGTGACATGAAGGCCAGTGTAAGGATTGGAGGTGCCCTAGGCAGGCCTCTCTATCCTGCCACCCCTCTCTGGGGCCAGCAGCTGTGCCAATGTCAAAGGAACCACAACACAGCGCTTACCAAATGCTCTGGTGCTGTGTCACGGTTCCTGGTTGCTATTATGGGCCAACTTCTGTCCCACTCGGAGCAAACACGAAAATTGAATAAACTGTTATTGACTTTCATCGAAGGATAACCTATTCAGATACAATTCTATTTACTTTAACAGTGGCACAAGGTCTTTTACACAAGCAATAAAACAGACCTAAAAAACGTTTGGACACCAGGTCGCAATGTGGCCTAAAAAATGCATCTCCGGTATAATTTCTTTTAAAGCTGTTGAAGAAACAGCTTTAAAAACCTGCATCATGCAACTTAAACTTAATAAAAACCATAGGTGCATGTGTAGAACAGCTGCTCTTGCCTTGTCAGTGGCAATAGCAGATAAGGGGAAGAGGTAACTGGCTGGCCGGCCGAAGAGATGCCTGCCTGGGAGGCGAGGGGTAGCTGACTAACAGAGGGTGCCTGAGAGGTGGGGAGGTAGGGATAGTGATGACAGGGTGACTGGCTGGCTAGCTGACCTATTAGAGGGTAGCGGTTGGGACCTCTGGGAATGAGAGGGAGTTAGGATGGCTAAGGAGAAAGAAAATTGGAGAATGACAGTGTGGGGATGGGCAGAAAAATGAGCAAGACTGCGTGAAGGCAGGGGACAGGAGAATAAGTAGAGAATGGTAGGACCTGGCAAAAGCTGCAAAAGGCAATCATCTTGGGTGCAGGTATTGGGGGAAGGGGGAGGTGTCATCAGCATGCGGACAGCAAGATTGGTATGGTCGATGAAGGGAGGAGCAAGCAGATAGGGGCTAGTTTCTGCTGACAGAATGGGACCATGGTAAATCAAGCCTTAAGGGAGCTATGGTAGACTTTGGGAAGGGGTTTAAGAGTGTGTCTTAATGGCTGGCTCTTAGGATTTTGGGCCAACTCCTAGATTAAAAGAAAATTTGTCAAAGTCGAGAAACTGCATAAAGAAAGGGCCTTTCTATATGATTAAAAGTTTTTCCAGTGTCCAAGGACAAGGTAGCAAGTATCAGATCAAAATATATAATACTTTTGGCCCCTTCTCTCTCCCTGTATGGTGCCCATCAGTAAATGCCAAGAGAAATGCCTCTAAAGGCTGAGTCAATATTTTGGCTAAGATTTTATCATTTATCCTATATCAAATAAAAGAAATAGAAAAAAAGGAGAAATTAGACCTTACCTGCTAATTGTCTTTTCTTGAGTACTCTCCGGGCCAGTCCAGGTACAGTTGGGTGGTCAATCCCTTCCAGCAGCTGAGGACTGAAAGCTCCAAGTTTTACTGACAGCTCCCTTAGCTCCCCCCACTGATAGGAAGCCAGTCACATCTTTGCAAAGCAGCAAGCTACCCCGAAACCAGCTAATGGAAAAAACTCAAAAAAGAACAGGGATCCCATACTCAAAAAACAGCCCCGTACGAGATCGGAAGACCACCACCCAGGGCAACTAATACGTAGAAACAGCTCCTTACGCCTGTTTTCTCAGATACGAAAATTATTTGTACTTTTCCTGTTTCGTTTTTTTTTTTGTTTTGTTTTGTTTTTGTATTCTTGTAATGTCTAAGCGGTTACTGCCCCATTGGGACACCACCTAGAGCCCCTCAAAAACAGAAGGACCCCCAATATCCTCTACCAGGAAGAAGCGATCAGCACGACACCGCAGAATAATGGACTGTGAAACACACGCCGAAGCACTCAGAACAATACCATGGCTCGCAGAACGGACAGGCGGGACCTGGACTGGCCCGGAGAGTACTCAAGGAAAGACAATTAGCAGGTAACCTCTCTGGGCCAGTCCAGGTACAGTTGGGCAGTACCAAAGCAGTACCTAAACTGGGAGGGAACCTGCGAGCCCCGCTACAACTGCCGAAGCACCAACCCTGGCATCCTCCCGGGCCATCACATCCAATCTGTAGTGCTTCGCGAAGGTATGCAAGTTAGACCATGACGCCGCCCGACAGATAGGCCCACGACGTCGCTTGAGCCCACGTGGAATGAGCCCGAAGTTCCAGCGGAGGCGATCTGCCTTTAGCCCGATAAGCCCCCGCGATAGCCTGCTTCACCCAGCGAGCAATGGACGCCTTGGACGCCGCAGAACCCTTCCGCGGCCCCCCAAACAGAACGAACAGGCGATCTGATTTCCGAAACGGGCTTGTTCTCCGCAAATACGCCCGTAACACCCGACCCATATCCAACTGATGGAGAGCCGGATCCAACGCAGCACCCCTCCGAGAGCGAAAGGTGGGGAGCGAGACGGACTGATTCATGTGAAACCCCGAAACCACTTTTGGCAAAAACGAAGGAACAGGCCGCAAGACCACCTTCTCATCAGAAAAACGCAGGTACAGTTCCCGACAAGATAGAGCTTGCAAATCCGACACCCTCCGAGCCGAACACAACGCTACCAGAAAGGCTGTCTTCCAAGATAATTCGCGCAAACCAACGGAGGCCCCAGCAACAAACGGCGGCTCAGTCAAGGCATCCAGCACCAAATTCAAAACCCAAGGCGGCACCACCCGCCGAAGGGGCGGACGGATTTGCAGAACCGCTTTAAGGAACCTACGCACATCCGGATGACTAGAGAGAGCGTGCCCTCGCACCCTCCCTCGAAAACACGTCAGAGCCGCGAGGTGCACCTTGAGGGTATTCAGGGCCAGACCCTTCTCCAGACCGCCCTGTAGAAACGCCAGCACGTGCGGTAAATTGGCCTCCGCCGGCCTAAACATGTCGTTCGCCCATGCCTCAAAAATGCGCCAAACGCGAATATACGCCAAAGAAGTCCGCGTGAGGAAGCAAACGTCTACCGGAGAAAACCCCGCAAATCCCCGCCGGCTTAAACAACAATAAAATCGAAGGAGGGCACCCGGGACCGGCAGCACGTGGCAGGAGACCCGAGTTAGCACCCCCGAACGCAGAAGCTCACACTTACCGTCCGCACTGACGGCGATGCTTCCGGCTCCTGACACACGCTGCTAGCGGGCCGCGGAGACCAGGAAGAGCGTCGGGGAGAGGATACTGGGGCTCCCAGATCCTAAGTACCTCCCGGTACAGCGGCCGATTAAGGAAAGCAGGCTCTGCCTTCTAATCAGCATTCACGAAAGAGAAAAACAGGCATAAGATCGCTGTACTGTCCTTCGAGCATAAAGTGCTGACATGTGCCCGGTATGTGGAGAAAGCAGTGTCGCGCTTGCTGTAGTGCTCTGCTAGAGCCAGGGAGCATGGCTTGCCCGAATATTCAAACAGCTGCTATTAAGAAAGAACTTCTCACTAATGCTGCCTAGAGTCCAAATTCGTTTCTTCGGGGAGACTGCCAGAGACACGTCCTATCCAGCTGCTGAGGACTGAAGACTGGCTTCCTATCAGTGGGGGGAGCTAAGGGAGCTGTCAGTAAAACTTGGAGCTTTCAGTCCTCAACTGCTGGAAGGGATTGACCACCCAACTGTACCTGGACTGGCCCGGAGAGACGAAGAGGAAAAAGACAGATTGTGATGGTGGCCACACAAAACCTTTACCTGTTCTAACTATAGAGGCTGATAATGTCATCCAACATCTAGCTCTTCCTACCTTTTCAAGTCATTCAACCATTTCTTGATAAATTATAAGTGCATAAGCAGCTGGAATTTTACTCAAAACATACTTTAATGCAAGCTATTTGGTTTTATGCTGGAGAAGTCACCCAATAGGATAATTGCAAAGAGGATCTCTTAGTGCATTGCTTCCTCTAGTACTGACTGCAGTGACACTTGCAAAAACGGCTTACCAATCCTTAAATAGAGGCTTGCATAATAGAGCAGTCAACTTGATTTCTCAGGGATGGTCTGCTATCTCTAATCTCTTCTTCCATCTCTAAAAACTCAGATGCTCAGAGTATTATGATCACTTTCCCAAACATCCATCCCTCCCGTCAACTGCACCTAACAAACTCTTTTTATGCCAGTTAATTTTTATGTTCCTATAGCCAGTAGTTGAGATTTATTACTTACAGTTCAGGGTCCAGTGTGTCATTTTTTCGCTTAGAAAACTGTTCCTTGCCAATTGTGCTGAGAGATGGAAAGAGTTAACAATAGTCAGTCACCATTTGCAGACAATCAACTGAAATACACTGTGCATAGTCATGCCACATGAAGCTAGTTTCAATACCGATACATAAATATTAAGGACAAGACGGGCATGGAAATTTGCATTTAACTTGATAGACAAGTTATTGCTAAAATGAATTAAATTAGATTTACATAACATTCTATTTTGGATACAGAAGACATTTTCTTGGCTATATAATAAAATACTGCACTGCTCTACACTATTTATTCAGAAACATTTTAGCAAAATATCTCCTCAGCTCACTCACTCCATCTTGCAGTGCACCATGTGGTTTGTTTATACCTTGCCTAGACACCAACAGTCCTAGAATTTAAGAATTCCTCTGAAACTCTCAAATACACAGACTCCATGACAATATAAACTGTAGTGATTTTAATAATTACTTCTGACAAAACTCTGCTGAATTAGGGCTAGAACCTCATTTTCTCTATACCTGATAACCCCTACTGTTCATCTGTCTCTTCAGCTTTAGTGACAGAAAACGTGGCACCCAAAACAAGCCAGAAGAGAAACACACTGCACCATAAGTAAACAAGAAAGAATAGGGATAAAAAGAGAAACCTTGAAAATTCTTGAATTTATCAAAGGACCAGATACATAGTACGGGACAGAAGACACGCGAGTACTCCATTACATTAGACCTCCTGCATGCATGCAAAAGGACTTATCTGCAGACAAAGCTAGTGCATACTGGAAGCCTCAAATGATGGCTTCCCAATGGAACTGAAGGGAAACAAGTAAGGCCAAGAAAAAACTGCAGAATATTCTTTATAAGTATTTGTAGAGATTTATTTAAATTCATGTTGTGTTTCGTGGTTAAGGGTCCTAACAATCTCTCCAATTTGTCTCCTTAACATTGGAAAGGATAAACTATTTGGAACTTGAAGCTTACAAAAAGAAAACCGCAAAACCAAAACAAAACCAAGTTTACAGAAAGAGGGAATTGGGCAAGGAGAGAAAATTCAGAGAAGCCAATAATTGCGAGCTTTACACATTATACAATTGTCCTAGAAGTGGGACAATGAAAGAGGACAAGGAAATAAACACAGAGTGCACTGCCATTTTAACTAAAGGGGAACTGATCATGGAAGATATGCAAGCTTATTTATTGCTCTTTTAAACAGCCCCATTCACTCACCCCTGGCCCAGCAAACCACCTAAAAAGAGGTGTACAAATTCTTAGAGAAGTCCTTGGCTGATCTGGCCATACTGATCTGTACTTAGGCCCTGGTTAGGAGTTCTCTTAAGAAAACCCAAAACTAATTCATCACAGTGCTTAACTATGCAGATATCTTCATACAGCTATAAACAGAAACTTATACATATAACAAAGTTCCCCAAACCTTATTTCTAAACAGACCCTACAAATTTAGAAACTAATGCTTTAAATAACAGAAAGCAGCATACTGCCACAAACACCTAGGGCATGTTGTAATATGATCAGTTCTAGGCCATACAACCACTAAGTAGTAGCAGGTTCCTATTTCCACAAAGAATGTCTTTTTGGAAGCTATTTCAAATTACAAAAACCTAATCTGAAATTCCTCTTTTAGAGCAATGCCAGAATAGTCTGTTTCAATAATTGGGGCAGAGACAGAAGGATCCTTAAGAGCAACCTGCAGGTGAGTGAGAAATTAAATGCTGTTTCCTCCGTCAGCAAAGGAGTTGAGCTGCAGTCCCAATACTGGGAGGAGGGGCATATGCTCTGCTAGAATCTGCCATTGCTAGAAAGAAAGCTGCCAATACACTGGTCTGGGTGCGATCACCTGAAAGCATCAGATTTGGAGCCAGCCAAGTTTTTGCCATGGTGTTGAAAGCAACCAAAAGGGACCTCTGGTGGATTTTAATTTTGCTGTCCCTGCTAATCTAAGTAAGGAAAGCAGCTTCTACTTGTGAAGAATGACTTTGTTGTAAAAGAATGGACGATGAGGGGAGTGGAGGAGAGCTGCGTCCAGTGTCTCATGGATAAAACAGATTGAAGTAACTGGTTACAAAAAGGAGTGTGGGAAGCCCCGTGCAGGCTCAGAGAAGTCTTCAAAAGACTTCTCAGAGCTAGAAAGCAGCTCCAACATGCTGGCGTCGTCAATGACCTCATCAGAAGTGTTCCTGCATCTCCCTGCACATTCAGTTTAATTTCTCCCCAGCTTTTTTCCAGATAAGAAAAATCTGTGTAAAAAAATAAATTATGAGCCCAAGCAACAGATTTTGAGAACTTTACAACAAGTATATAAACAGTGCCTTGTAAAGTCTCTAATCCTTGAACATTTTCACAATCTATATAAAAATACAGTTCAAAATGCATCATCAGTTAACTACTTTAATGTATTTTTTAAAGCAAAAATGTGAAAATGTACATGGGTATAGAGACCTTTTACAAGGCACTGTACATAGGAGAAATGCTGGGTGAATATCTCTGCTTTTAAAGACACTGCAGTTAATGTGATCCTGCCTCTCTGTATCAAAAGTATTATTGGTTTTGAAAGTTCAACCATTCATGCACCTGTATTGTAACGATCATCTGCTGGAGATAGGGAAAATACTAAAGGTGACCACTAGGGGAACTGCTATATGTACCAAGATTGGGTCACTGAAGCTTCTGGTACTTTGTCTCCAACACCTGCTGGCAGGGGACATAACCCACTTGTCTGGACTGGACTAGCAGGATGTACTGGAATATTGTTTTTGAAAGTTCAACCATTCATGCACCTGTATTTTTACTGAAGAAACTTGACTAAGACAGTACCATACCTAGCCCTTTCCGAGAGGTGTAGCCACACAGGGCACATAGGCTTAGGGGGCGCATTTTGGCTGCCTGCTGTTGCCCTGCTGCTGCCACTTTTTCTTCTCTCAGCGGCAGCAGGGCAACAGCAGGCAGCCACCTAAGCCTTTTTGCATCATGATGTCAGAACAGGGAGGGAGAGATCTGCTTAAAGTGCTGGCGACTTGCACATCGAGCGCCCCCCCCCCCCTCCATCCAGTCCCTTTCTGCTCTTTCCCTGCTACCGCTGCCACCATGGAGGAAACAGAGGGCGACAGCAGCAGAGCAAGAGCAGGCAGTGGCTGGATGGAGTTATGGGGAGGAGGGGGACGACACACACCTGATGTGCAAGTCACACAGGGTGCAATTCTAGCTCAGTACGGCCCTAAGAGAATTAGGACAGCAAAACTGCTTTCTATGCCAAAGTTATCCCAACATGTGTGTTCGCACGCGCTTGGGGGGGGGGGGTGTGCGCGCGCTTGGGGGGGGGAAGAGCAGCACAAACATTAAATGGCTTACAAAAGGAATCAAGTTTTTAAATGGATATTTTAGAATTTTTTGTTCTTGTATAAAACAAAGGCACTGATAGGTCAATGAACTTAAAATTTAATTACATTAAAGAAAAACTCATCTGTCTACAATACCTTAATATATATTTACGAGTGGATTAATTGCTACTAAAAAACTGTTGATTATAAAAGCAGCATATTTAAGTTTACACAAAACTAAAACTGGCTCTATATGTCCCCGATGATCTGGAACAAATCTAGTAACTTTAAAACATGATTGGAACTACCTTGCCTGTTCTCGTTATATGACACACAAATTTCAATATACAATCAAATATCAAACACAAGGTGGTGGTAAGGGTGACAATACTCACGTCTGAGGTTGCGAAGGGTCATCCCCGAGAGAAATACTTTCTCCCTGGATTTCGTTGAAACACTTCTCGCAGAAATGATACCTGTCAGCAAGAAGGCCATATTTGGGTGAACTGTTCGTCCACACAACACAGCCCAGCCACGCAATGGAGCCCACCAATCAGAGTGCGTCGAGGGAAGGGGCAGGAGCAGAGAAGCAGGTCGTCACGCCGACAGGGACATTCATTCACACGATGGAGGATTATGGACCACGTGAAGATTTTGCGGGGGATTTTTTTTTTTGTTTGTTTGCAATCAAAGCCAGTGCCAGACATGACAAGCATAAAAGGAGGGGGGGAGGGGGAAAAAAAAAGTAGGGATATGGCAAAGGACAAACAGAGCAAGACAAGACAAGAGACAACACAAAGCAGAAAGCCAAGGCAAAGCACAGATTAGCAATGGGTTCTCTCCAATGGGATCACAAGCAGCAAATGATTATAGCAAAATCAAAGAAACAAAATACGGTGTTCCATTTAAGCACATGTGGGCTCCCGCCTTCATTTTAAGATTCATGACAATTAAAGGAAGGAAAAACAGGATTTCATTTTTTTTTTAATATCCATTTGGCATTTCTGCACTGGTGGTATAGTGGCTTCTGATATGTTTTAGTATTTAAGAAAGGCAATATATTTTAAAGAACGTAAATCTCAACAGCTACTGATCTCCTTTTTCATGCTGTGTGTATTCTTATGGCTTTTTCTGTGTATATAAATGGATATCAAAGTCTCCAACACACTGAAAAAAGACAGGCTACTGCTGACACAAGAGGATGAGAATGTCTTTTACACTAAGCTATAAATCAGAGTGAACAGAAACAAGCTGTCACAGAATGTGCAAAACATATAGTAATATAGTAAATGATGGCAGAAAGAGACCAGCATGGACCATCTAGCCAGCCCAACAAGGTATGAACAGTTGTAACTGCCACTCCCTGCAGGTTACTATGCATAAGGAACAAGACCTGCCCCAAGCTGCATAAAACAATGTCAAACTGCCAAGAAATGGGAGTTCATGACTCAATAACAACAAAAGCTCAACTTAGGTTGCTTTTCTGTTTAAACACTGGTTTCACTGTAGAGATAGAGCACATGAAGTCCAGGTGCACATCAATTGGTTGCATACTTAAGTGACAACTTCTGGTAAGATAACTGAAGGTTCAACCTTAAAGAAGGGCTCCTCTGCAGCCCTCAAGGGACCTAGCCTCCCTAGGTGTAATCAGGGGAAACAACTATTGAAAAAGATACCCTATATCTTGGGTCTCTCAATCCCTAAACCCATGACTACAGATTCAAGCCATTTGCTGGTAAAGCACTGGAGGGAAGCCTCTTCTAAGACTAAACCTCTCAGTGCCAAATGTATTAGTAGGGCTGTCCCATCACCAGTACATCACCTTGATCCCACTGCACAAGAGGCTTGCAGTTAAGCCCATGAATACTTCCCATTAACATCAAAAATGCCAAACTGTATAAGAAGCCAAGATACCAACAGAAAAAAAAGAAAGGATGTTGACATTTAAAAAGGTATTCAATTGTCTTCTGTACCCTTGAATGCAAGGGATACAAATGAGATAGAAGACAAAAAGCATTAGAAAATAAAAGAGAGGATTGCCTGGAGGCTGGCCACAGGATCTTAAGTGCCACTAATTAATGGAGAACCATAAAAGAAAATCTTCAAAATTGAAAAAAAAATGTGAAATTAAAAAAAAGTCACAAATATTTAACTGTAAAAATCATGAATGTAATTAAACTTTTGAACATCAAGAAAAAATGTTTCTCCATTTAAATACTTTTGGAATCCTCCTAGCAGGAATACCCTCTGATAAAAAGTGAATTCCCTGCCTCTCTCTCTCAACATCTATTCATCATCACAATGCTGCACTTTTTTCTCTGAGCATTGCTTTAACCGAGGCTCTTAATCCTATTCAGAGCAGAACTCGAGGTAGCTGAAAAGTAGCCAACAGCAGCATTTTTAGTCATTGACCCAGTATGACAAAAAAGGGGTGTAAGCAGGGGCAATGAACAGAAAAAGCAAGTGCAATTTAGAAGGCAAGTCAGCACTAAGAAAGATGGGGGGAAAAGGGGGACTTAACAGGAGAAACATTTTTTGAAGACATAATGCTCCAAGGCAAAAGGTGCACACATTAAAATGTATCATTACAAATTTATTTTTAAAAATAAAAAGCCCTCTAGCATAGAATCCACTTCTCAAATCCATACATTTTAGTGGCACTTTCAAGAATAAACTAGGCTTTTTATTTTCAAAACTAATCCCCACTCCCCCATGGAGTTGCCCCCATTAGAAAAAGCATTAACCAATTATAACAAAAGCAGCAATTTGTAAGAAGAGCAGAAAATTATGACATCAAAAAAATGCACAGAAACCAGGCAAGATGCATTTTGCACATATAATCACTGAACTTCATCCTCCCCGCCCCCATATCTTTTTCCATCCCCACAATTCTCAAACTAACACACACACACACACGAGGATCAATCCTTGACACATCGATAACCATGATAAAAGGTATTCAATGGTTACAAAAAAAGTATAAATGAAGAGGACATTCTGAGGTTTTTTCCCTCCTATTTATTTTTTTTATAAATTAACTAATGGGCACAGTGATTGATATAGTTTTTCCAGTGATCTTTTTGGATCAATGAAATGTTACGTCACTGAAGTCTGCATAGTTAATGGTAATCAAAATTGGTGAGCCCTGGCATAGTTTGAAAAAGCAGATGTCTGTTCTATGAGCATGTGAGTTATCAAAGTGCTCACAATACTGTGATGGTTTCTACAATGCTTGCATGCTACAGTCAGTTGTTTCTTTTGGCAAAAGAGATTGTGTGTGTATACTGAGTAGTAAATATTTCAGAGGGCATGCCCAGAATGTGCCTAGTCATGAATTCCTGAGCCCTTACCTGTTCTGGAAACTGTAATATGTGGCATCCCGGGGGATGGTGCATAACTGTTTGCCATAACAGCACAGGGTCTGCGGAGAAAACTCCAGCTGTAAAGAAAACATACACAAAAAATCTTAGTACAAGCAGAATAGATAAAAGGATAGCTTTCAATACGGCTCAAAGAATTTTACTAAACATGTCAAAGTTGGATGCCTCGTGTTACAGACTCAAACTTCACCAATTATAATATTATAAGTCATGAGTTGATGTTAGGGATGTCATATCATGCCATAATAATTTCCCAGTTACAATGTTAGCGACAGTGAAATCTTGTGTTAGATCCCCATGTAACTAGATAATGCAGCTTGGCGCCAATGGCCCCTCCTACTGTCAAACTAAGCTGGATTCAAACCCCTATTTAAACTACTGTGAAGTGCAGAATGAGTTCTTAGATGGGAAGAACTTGGTCTTCAGGAGTAACAGAGCACCATCACACTTATCTGTCAAGGGTCAGCTGTACTAAAAGATTTTTCACATTTTGGGCCTAAGAAGAAAATGCTTTGTAGATATGATACAAACAGCACCACAGTGATGTTTTGGGGATAGGAAACCAGGACTAAAAATGTTTGACAGCCAATTCAAATGCTGCTCTTCAGCTAGTCATTAAATGTCACTGCAAAGAAGGTGCCTTGGCTCATCCCGTGAGCGCTACTCTAGTATTACATTTAGTCCCCAATCTAGCTAGAACTGACCCAGACACTCCAACTTTTCATGTCAAATCATTAAAAACCACAGAAAACACATGACTGCTGTGTTGCTCACCTTCCTCCCGCAGCAGTATCCCAGGCTCTGCATGACAGGATCTATCTCCTGCTCAAAAACCTCAGCCAGCTTAGAGCAGTATTTGTACACACGAGAGGTCTTGCGGTTATACAGCCACGCATTGTTGAACATGAGCCAGATGTCGTCCACATACTGCCACGGCTCTTGGTATTGCCCCGTGTCCAACTTTCTCTTGATAGTAGAGAGGTCCATGGGGGTTTTAACGATATCGAAGTAATCCTGCAGGACAGAGGCATTTTTCTGAATCATAAGAGGTTAATGCATTACTGAATCTGTTTGTGTAGATATAGCTTATATCATATTTATAAAAAAACAATTTGTCTAGAGCAATGAAATCAGGCAATGAGGAAAAATGGATGAAGTGTGGTTATTTATAAAAGCCTGTTTTACAGAAGATACAGTTTTCAGAAGACTGCAGAATATGCCTGATGTCTATGAGAAATCTACTGTCCTCTACTTGAGCCAAAGTCTTTTCTGCAACGTATGCTGAGCACATTCTGCATGTAGTTCATAAACTTTAAAATATCCACTACAAAACAGTCAGACATTCTCATGCTCACACATGAAGGTGATATTAGCTTGGGCAGTGCTGGTACATCTGTCTATGCCTATAGTTCTGATTTCACAGCCCCTGGGAGACAGAGGGAGAATCCTAGCCATTGCACTTTAGAATCTTGTCATGCAAGCACACTTGTACCAAGTCCAAAAAGGGACCAGTCTGTGCCTCTTGGACTAAGGCTAAAGCATAGTTACTCACCTATAACAGGTGTTCTCCAGGGACAGCAGGAATCAGTCCTCATATATGGGTGACGTTGGTGCCAAGGGAGCCCCTGTGGAAGCATCTCCCCAGCTTTCAAAGAAAGCCTCTGGGAGATGCCACCAGGCATGTGTGGTCCCCTTCCTATCCAAAGGCGTCATCTTACTCAGTCAGATGACATAGCTAGAGCTGACAAAAGAAGATGGCAAAAATTGTACAGCAAATCCAAGGGGAGGAAGGAGCGTTATGAGGACTGATTCCTGCTGTCCCTGGACAACACCTGTTACAAGTGAGTAACTATGCTTTCTCCAGGAACAAGCAGGAAGTCAGTCCTCACATATGAGACTCCCTAGCTAAAAGCTATCAAGAACCTGTAGAAAAACACGGCCCAGCTGTGAGCAGCCACAAGCGAGTTTAAGGACCCTAGTATCCAGGGAGAACCATCACTTCAGTAGCCTGAACAAGGTGGTCTGCAGGATAGGAGTTGCCTAAACCCTGAACAGATTACGGAGTATGGCCTGGCTGAAGGAGCTGTCCCGTCAGGACTCCTTCTCCAAGCAGAAGTGAGCTGAAAAGGTGTGGACCGAGGAGCAGGTGGCGGCCCAGCAGATGTCTGCCATAGGGACAGAGCGTAGGCTTGCAACAGAGGTCATCATAGCTCTGACCCGGCGCTCCAACGAGAGCCCAGCCTGATCATGGGCAAAGACCATTGGGTGGACAGGGTCTGCTTGGGATGACTGGAGTTGTAGGAAACGAAAAGCTGCGAGACTTTGCGGTGGCCCTGGGTACGTTGCAGGTAGAAGGACAGCATTCTCTTACTATCGAAAGTATGGAGAACGGCCACTGCCTTGTCAGCATGGGGCCGTGGAAAGAAGGTGGGAAGCATCACCTCCTTGTTGAGGTGGAAGGTGGATACCACCTTCGGAAGGAATTTAGGGTGGGTGCAAAGCACAACCCTTTTCTTGTAAAACCTGGTCTAAGGTGACTTGGCCACCAAGGCCTGAAGATCGCCGACTCTGCGGGCAGAGGTAAGTGCCACCAGGAAGGCAATCTTCCAGGAAAGAAAGCAAATGGCAGGTTATCCAGAGGTTCAAAAGGCAGCTTGGTGAGCTGTGTCAGAACCACGTTGAGGTCCCATTCTGCTGGGGGCAGGCGGATGGGAGGCTTAGCGAAATAGTAGTTACTCACCTGTAACAGGTGTTCTCCAGGAGCAGCAGGAATCAGTCCTCACATATGGGTGACATCAGCGTTGACGGAGCCCCCATGCGGAGCATTTCCCCAGCTTTCAAAGAAAGCCTTTGGGAATGCAGGCACGCATGCGCGGTACCCTTCCCGTCCAAAGGTGCCATCTTGCTCAGTCTAAAGACATAGCTAAAAGACAGCACGAAAAAAAGAAAATGAACTATATACAACTGCAACTCCAAGGAGAGGAGGGAGGGTCGTGAGGACTGATTCCTGCTGCTCCAGGACAACACCTGTTACAGGTGAGTAACTACTCTTTCTCCAGGACCAAGCAGGAAGTCAGTCCTCACATATGGGTGACTCCCTAGCTCTGGGCTACCAGGAACCCAGGCTGAAAAATAGAGCTCCCTCTAGAGCCCCAGCAACAGTGAGAGAATCTTCTCTGAGACCACACCTGAATGGTAGCCCAACACCAGGGCCGGAGGGTAGGAGTTGCCTAAACCTCAAAGAGATTATGGAGTACCGCTTGCCCGAAAGCACTGTCCCTATGGGACTCCCTCTCGAGGCAGTAGTGGTCCGCAAATGTCTGGCTTGAAGACCAAGTAGCGGCCCGGCAGATATCTGCCAACGGAACAGAAAGGAAGTGAGCTACTGATGCGGCCTTCGCCCTGACCCAGTGGGCCGTGACTCGACCCTCCAGGGAGAGGCCGGCTGCCCTGTACGCCCAGGCGATACAGTCTGCCACTCAAATGGACAACGTATGCTTAGAGACAGGCAACCCCAACTTGTTAGGGTCAAAGGAAATGAAGAGCTGAGAAGCCCTTCTATGCCCCTGTGTAAGTTCAAGGTAAAAGGACAGCGCCCTTCTACAATCCAGGGTATGCAAGACAGTCTCTGCCCTACTGGCGTGCGGCCTGGGAAAGAACGTCGGAAGTACCACCTCCTGGTTGAGGTGGAAGGAGGACACTACCTTTGGAAGGAACTTAGGATGAGTCCGCAAGACTACCCTGTTCCTATAGAACCTGGTATACGGCCTATCCGAGACCAGGGCCTGAAGCTCACTCACCCGCCTAGCCGAGGTGAGTGCCACAAGAAACAACACCTTCCAGGAAAGGAAACATAAATGGCAGGTTGCCATCGGCTCAAAAGGTGGGCGAGTCAGTTGCTGCAAGACCACATTGAGATCCCACTCAGTGGCCGGTGGACGAATAGGAGGCTTAAGCAGAAGCAGGTCTCTGAGAAAGCGAGACACCAGAGGGTGGCCTGAGAGAGATTGTCCATCCACCGGCAAGTGGTGAGCTGAGAGGGCACTGAGGTGAACCCGGATAGAGTTGGACTGAAGTCCTAGGTTGGAAAGGTGGAGCAGGTATTGTAGCATCACCTGGACAGAGCAGGAGAAGGGGTCCTCTTGCTGTTGAGAACACCAAGTAGAGAACCTATGCCACTTCAGAGCATAGGCCTTCCTAGTGGAGTGCTTCCTGGAGGCCAACACCACCTCTTCAACCTCCCTTGATAGGAGCAAGGGCTAGCCTTTCAGCAGCCAGGCCATCAAATTGAGGGATTTGAGGTTGGGATGCAAGAGGGACCCCTGATCCTGAGTCAGAAGGTCAGGTTGCAACCCCAGAGGAAGTGGAGTATCCACTGCCAACTGCAGAAGAGGGAACCACAGCTGCCTGTGCCACCTGGGGGCTATCAGGATCACCATGTCTCGGTCCGGCTAGATTTTGAATAGAGTCCGGGCCACCAGAGGTGTGGGAGGAAAGGCATACAGCAGGCTCTCTGACCAGGAGATCACGAATGCATCTGCCGCTGCTCTCAAGGGATGCTGCTGCCTGGAACAGAACCTGGGTAGTTGCCTGTTTAGCGGACTGGCAAAAAGATCCATGGTCGGAAGACCCCACTTCAGAAAGATCTGTTGAACTACCACCAGAGGATCCAACTGCCACTCGTGAGGCTGCAGGAGTCTGCTGAGCCTGTCCGCCAGGTAGTTTTCCTGGCCTGGGAGGTAGACAGCCCTGAGGGTCATGCCCTGAGTGACAGCCCAGGAGCAGAGAGCTTGTGCTTCCAGGCACAGAAGTCTGGATCCTGTGCCTCCCTGCTTGTTGACATAAAACATAGCCACCTGGTTGTCCGTCTGAACTAGGACAGACTGGTGAGACAGGATCTGAGAGAAGGTCCGTAAGGCTACTCGAATGGCCCTAATTTCCAACAGGTTGATCTGCTGGGCGGCCTCCCACGGAGACCCTCAGACCTTGGGTGCAGGCTCCCTGGCAGTGTGCCCCCCAGCCCTGCAGGGAAGCATTGGTTGTCAGTACCTGAGTGTGTGGGGAGGCCTGAAAAGGAACAGCCCTGACCAGATTTGGGAGATGCCTCCACCAGCGTAAGGAGTCAACCAAGAGTTTGGACACCTTCATTCTGTCTGACAATTTCCCTGTGGCCTGCAGTCACTGCGCCCTGAAGTGCCACTGAGCCAGCCTCATGTGTAGCCGGGCATGTGGGGTGACATGCACCGTGGAAGCCATGTGACCTAAGAGCCAGAGGAAGTGTCTGGCCGAGACCAGAGAGTTCGCCTGAAACTGGCCGGTCAACTTTATCAGCCTGTGAGCTCTGTCCACAGGCAAATAGGCCTTTGCATGGATGGTATCCAACCTTGCCCCTATGAATTCCACGTCCTGTGAGGGGACCAAAGTGGACTTTGGGAAGTTTATAACGAACCCCAGGTGCTGAAGCAGGGATATGGTTCTGCAGGTGGCCTGCCTGGCCTCTTGTGGAGACTGGCCCCTAATTAGCCAGTCGTCCAGGTAAGGGAACACAAAGATCCCCTGGTTCCTGAGGTAGGCCGCAACCACCGCCAGGCATTTTGTAAAAACCCTGGGGGCGGAGGTGAGGCCAAAAGGAAGCACTCTGTACTGGAAGTGCTGCCCTCCAACCACAAATCTGAGGAATTGTCTGTGACTTGGATGGATGAGGATGTGAGTATAAGCATCCTTCAGGTCTAAGGAGCATAGCTAATCTCCCTGCTGGAGGTAGGGCAGTAAGATCCCAAGGGTAAGCATCTTGAACTTTTCCCTCTCCAGAAACTTGTTCAGATTTAGCAGGTCGAGGATGGGTCTGAGGCCTCCTGTTCTTTTTGGTATCAGGAAGTACCTCGAGTAGAAGCCTTGCCCTTCCAGGTGGTGAGGCACCGGTTCCACCGCCTGGTCCTGTAGCAGACCTTCCAACTCCTGAAGGAGTAGGTTTCTGTGCAGAGGGGGTCTTGGAGGCTCCCCTGGAAAGTAGGAGGGGGGTATCTGGGTGAAGTGGAGCAGATAGCCCCTTTCGATAATGCTTAACACCCAAGTATCCCCTGTGATGGCTGGCCACCTGTCTGCATACAGGGTCAGCCGACCTCCTGTGCCCTGGAGAGGAGGAGAGGCTATGCTGGCATAGTCAAAAAAAACCCTCCCCGCTGAGCAGGAGCCGGAGTAGGAGGCTTGGGGGCCTTCTGCCTAGGGGGCCCATGAACCTGCCCCTTGGCCTGCTGGCCCTGTTAGGGAGCTGCAGAGGCCTGGTAGTGAGGGTAGGTTTTGTAGGCAGCGGTCTTCCTCCGGTAAAAGGTCTTTTTCCCCGAGCCCTTCTTCTGAGAAGGGGCAGAGGTTTTCCTGGACAGCCTTGTCCGGGTAAGAGTCTCGGTCTCGAGTTCTGCAGCCTTTTTGGCCATGGGCTTGCCAAAGAGGTTTTCACCTCGGCAAGGGACATCGACCAACTTGTCCTGTACCCACGGCTCGAGGTCCGAGGATTGTAGCCAGGCCTGGTGGCGTGCACTGATGCCGGCCCCTGCTACTCAGGCCGAAGCCTCAAATCCATCGTAGGCTGCTCAAGATATAAACTTCGAGCACTCTCGAATACCAGAAGACAAGGCCTTGAACCTCTGCAAAGGTTCCTCGGACAGACCAGCAGAGAACCCGGCAAACTCCTTTGCCAGGTCTCGAAGGTACATGCCCATGTACAGCTGGTAGGTCTGGACACGGCAAGCAAGCATAGAGCCCTGGAAGCACTTTCTACCGAGGGCATCCAGGTTCCGGGCCTCCCTGCCGGGAGGCACCAAGGAGTGCATCTTCTGACTCTTCAGGAGATGCATGGCCGATTCCACAACCATGGAATGGTGCGGTAGCTGTGCCTTTTGAAACCCGGGGCTCTTGTGGACTCGATAGATGGAATCGACCTGCTTGCTTAGAACCGGCATCGAGGCCGGCGCCTCCCACATGCGGAAGAGCAACCGCTCCAGCATCGGAGGGAACCGGGACAGTAAAGGCCTCCTTGGGAGGAGAGTCATACTGCGGAGCCTCGAGCTCCCCGGCTCGAGGCTCCTCGGGGTCCGCAGGGAATGCCAGTGCCTTGGCCATGTCCTTCACGAAATCCGAGAACCTGATATCCTCCGGAGGGGACCTTGTCCGAGGCTCGGAACCCGGTGAGTCTGAAGAAATGCACCGAGTCCTAAAGGTGTCAGGGGACTCCTCCTCCTCCGTCTCCCATGCCGATTCCTCCGAGGAGGAATCGAGCGGCTCCAAGTGGGCGGGCACCGACGCCATCTGCCCTGACGCAGTGGGAACCAGCGTCGACGACCTCGGTCCCGAACAGGAGGCCGAGGGTGACTCGAGTTTGCATGGTCTCGAGGAGCAGCTCGGCCTCCGGGGTCGACTTGGACATCGATGTCCCTGTGGTCGGGGCAGATGCGCCGGTGAGACCAGCGATCAGCACCCGCTGCTGCTCCATGAAGGCAGACAATCTGCTCTCCAAGGCCGTCAACCTGAGTCCGAGCTCAGGAGACCCAGCAGCCTCCGAGTCGGGCCCGACGTCGGCTCCCCCAGAGGAGAGTCCACGAGGACTACAGTACTCACGTGACTCGGGGCCTCTGACTCTACACAAGGATGCTTTGCAGGCCTCTCCGACTCCGAAGACCCAGGACAGCAATCGGGGCTATGCGACCTGGCCCTCGAGGAGCCAAGAGCATCCACCAATGCCGCCCTCGTGGGTTTCTTCTTCCTTCGGTGCTCCCTCAAGGGGGACTCCCTTTCAGAGGAGCCCCGACGATGCTCGGGGTCAGACTCCCGAGACATCGAGGCCTCTGATAAAGTCCGGACCCGTCCAGAGGCAGATTCGGAGAAGATCCTCTCACGCTGGTGCTGATGGCTCCGCAATGCCTTGGAAGACATTTTGCCACAGGGACTACAGACCGTAGAATCATGGTCTGGCCCCAGGCACTGGAGGCAGCTGTCGTGTGTGTCGGTGAGAGATATCAGTTTCTTGCACTGATCACACTTCTTAAAGCCACTGGCAGCCATCGGGGGAAAAAGGGCACCTGCAAGATCAAAAAATTGGTCTGCCAGGGAAAAGAAAAAAGGCACGAACGCAGTCTTTAAGGACAAAAACCAAAAAAAGAGATCCAGGCTCAGCACCGGTGTACCGAGTCCAGGCGGGAAAGGAACCGATGAAAAAACTCGACCTAACGCAGAAAAATCAACTTTTTTCACGGGTGACAAGGACAGGCGTCCGTAGGGCTCCGTGGAAAAAAGAAGACTGGGCAAGATGGCACCTTTGGGCGGGAAGGGGACCGCGCATGCATGCCTGCATTCCCAAAGGCTTTCTTTGAAAGCTGGGGAAATGCTCCGCATGGGGGCTCCGTTGACGCCGACGTCACCCATATGTGAGGACTGATTCCTGCTTGGTCCTGGAGAAAGAGGTTTGCTCTCTATGGAATGATGGCACGCCAAGAGTGTGCACAAGTGCACTCTGACAGAGCTGGACTTGAGCCCAGTTTGCAAAAGGTGAAGCAAGTACTTCAGCACTGTGTGCACCTGGCAGGAGAACGGGTCAACCTGTTGCTCAACACACCATACTGAGAATCTACACTTCTTGAAGGTGTAGGCCCATCTCGTGGAGTTCTTATGAGAGGCTGGGAGGACTTTCTCCACCTCCCTTGGGAGGTTGAAGGGTGCTAAGGCTACCCGTTCAGACCCCAGGTTGGGGTGAAAAAGGGAGTCCTCCTCCTGCATCAGTAGCTCTGGAGCGTTCCTCAGAGGGATTGGGAGTTCCATCGAGAGGCTGAGCAACAGGGGAAATCAAGGCTGCCTGGGTAACCGTGGGACCACCAGGATCATGGAGGCTTTGTCCCGCAGGACTTTGAAGAGGGTTCGGGAGATTAGTGGCGTAGGAGGGAAGGCATACAGAAGGCCATCCCACCACAAGATGAGGAAGACATCCGCCGCTACTCAGGACGGATGTGGTTGGGGACAGCAGAAGTGGGGCAGCTGAGCATTGGTCAGACTGGCAGAGAGGTCTAGACTTGGGGTTCCCCAGAGACGGAGGAGCCGCTGTGCCACCCTGGGGTCTAGCTGCCATTCGTGCGGCTGGAGAACCCTGTTCAGCCTGTCTGCCAGGACATTGTTTGGGCTCAGAAGGTAAACCGCCCTGAGGAGCATTCTCTGACTGATTGCATATGAGCAGAGGGCTACTGCTTCCTGGCAGAGGCGCTGAGACCCTATGCCCCGCCCCCCCCCCCCCCCCCGCTTGTTCAGGTAGAATATTGCGGCCTGGTAATCCGTTTGGACAAGCATGGACTGGTTCCGCAGGTGGTGGTGAAAGGCCTTGATTACCAGAAAAATGGCCTTGAGCTCCAGCAGGTTGATCTCTTGCTGGCTCTCCGCTAGAGACCAGTTGCCCTGTGTGCGCAGTTCCTTGCAGTGGGCAACCCAGCCAGAAGGGACACGTCTGTGGTGAGGACCCTCTGGGGATTTGGGGACTGGAAGGGCATGCCCTCCTGCAGGTGCTTTGTGACCTGTCACCAGTCGAGTGACTCCGCTAGCTGATGGACACTAGGACTTTGTCCCGGAGCCTGCCTGTGGCTTGTGTCCACTGCGAGCGGAGACAGCACTGAGCTGCCCTACGTGTGCAGGCAGGCATTGGGAACCACATGGACTTTGGATGCAATGTGGCCCATTCGCTGACACTGTGTGATGGGTGTTGCACCTCAGTGGCCAGGGCTCTAAGGTGATCTGCCCTGTCCAAGGGAAGAAAGGACCTGACCTGGAAAGCGTCCAGTTGAGCTCCTATGAACTCCAAGTCCTGCGATGGTGTGAGGTAAGACTTGGGGTGGTTTATTATGAACCCTAGATGCTGTAGGACACTGATGTTGCGGGCCGTGGCATGCTGCACCTTGGTGGCCATGATCCCCTTTACGAGCCAATAGTCCAGGTATGGGAAGACAAAGGCCCCTTGGAGATAGAGGTAGGTGGCCACCACTGCCAGGCATTTGGTGAAGGCTCTTGGTGTGGAGGCTAGGCCAGGCTGTACTGGTCGCCCCTGACCATGAACCTTAAGTATTGCCTGTGACTGGGATGAATAAGGATGTAGGTGTATGCATCCTTTAGGGACAAGGAGCATAGCCAATCTCCCTGTTGAAGGTAGATCAGCAATGTTCCTAGGGAGAGCATCTTTAACTTCTCTTGCACCAGGAACTTGTTCAGGTTTCGCAAGTCCAAAATGAGTCTTAGGCCCCCTGTTCTGTTTGGAACTAAAATGTAATGGGCATAGAACACCTTGCCCCTGAGGTGGAGAGGTATTGGTTCCACGGCTCCGTCCGTGATGAGGCTTGCGAGTTCCTGCAGTAGCAGGGCCTTATGCAGGGGAGTCCGAGGGGGCTCTCCTGGAAAGAAAGGGAGAGGCATCCGGTCCAAGTAAAGGAGGTTGACCACCTGGAGGGCCCAGTTGTTGGTGGTTATGGCTGGCCACTGATGGGCAAAGTGGATCAGACGACCCCCACTGTTGGGAGTAGTCTGTCGAGGACTCGAGGCTAGACGGCACCTGAGGCATTGGGCTCTGGACTTAGGTGACCCATGGCGGCTGCTTAGCTGGAGCACAAGCGCTTGCCAGGGAGGATCTTGCTCCCGAGAAATGGGAACAGGATCAAGGTCCTCATCAAAGATCATCTCGAGGGTCGGGGCTCTCGAGGATTGGCTCGGCATCCTCAATATCGAGGTCCTGGCGGTCTCGATGCGAGCACCAGTAGGGCCGAGCATCGACGCTTGCTGCGAGGCAAGGATGGCAGTGACACTACATTCCAATGCCATCATCTTGGCTTCCCACTCAGGAGTTGCAGCCTTCAGTGCGGACACCGGGGTGACCGGGTCCAGTGTCAGTGAAGAGAGGGAATCTTCGGCATCTATTCTGGGCACCTTTGCTGGCAGCTCCTGCTCAGACTCCTCAGATACCCTCCAGGAACTGTGGGACCTGGCATAGGACTTGCCACGTGTGTCTGATTCGCAGGATGAGGTACTAAAGGATTATTTCTTCTTCTTGCACTCACGCTCTGGAGAACCCTTGTCGGAGTGTCCACGGACCCGGTTGAGTGCTGTGGGAGCTTTAGGCGACTCCGAGGATCTCTGTAGGGCCTTACAGTGCGAGGCTACAAGGGACACCAGGGTAGAATCTGACCTATGGAAGATGTCTTGCTTCTGCTGATGACTTTGGATGGCCTTCATGGACATCTTACACAGGGCGCAAACCTCTGGGCCATGGTTGGCACCTAGACACTGGAGGCAGCAGTTGTGTCTGTCTGTTAGGGACATGTTCTTTGCGCACCAATCACACTTTTTAAACCACTGGCCATTGGGGCAAAAAGGAACCCTGCGAGGTCAAAGACCCTCGACGCGGCCAGTGGTTAGAAAAAGGCATGAAACTGTGCTGGAAGAAAAACGAAGGAAAAAAAAAAAAAGGTTCAGAGACGATGCCAGGGCAACAGGGCTCGGAGGCAGGAAAGGGACAAGTGCTAACCAAAGAAAGAAGGGCAGTTTTATGCACAAAACTATCAACTTTTTTCTGGGAAAAAACATCTGTTGGGCACCATGGAAAAAGGGAGACTGAGTAAGATGGCACCCTTGGATGGGAAGGGGACCACGCATGCGTGGTAGCACCTCCCAAAGGCTTTCTTTGAAAGCTGGGGAGATGCTTCCATAGGGGCTCCATCAGTGCCAACGTCACCCATATGTGAGGGCTGACCGTGCTTGTCCCTGGAGAATGCAGCATTGTTAAGTTGCTGGAGTGAATGGAGAGAGAAAAAAAAGCAGAAAAATCCAGGTCACTGAGCTGCAAGTTGAAGGCTAAAGAAACCCAACCATAGGTGACAATCTAACTGAACTGTGAAGCCCAAAAATGAGCAGCTAAACGAAGTTGCTAGGAGATAAATAATTAAAAAAACAAAACAAACAAACAAACCTCTACACCTCCCTATTCATTGTATGGGGCTGGTAACTAGTAACCTCTATAGCACAAGAAGCAGCTGTTTGCTTGGTACAAGTGTGGCATGCCTTTTTATTCACATTCTTGGAACTCCTGCCCCTCAGTCTCTAGATCTTGACACAACATGGCTCTCATCTAACTCGTCCCATTGGGAGTTTTGCACTGCTGGGATCTATCTGCAGCCATCATCTGTTACGCATTTCCACCCAACCAACCACAATAAAAGAGTTAAATTGCTGGGATCCTTATGACTTCAACTGATATTATAATTTTAAAAAATAAAGGTTTAAACTTGATCCTATGTCTTGTTTGCCAGAAGCTCAGGTTCTCTCATGAATGAAATTACAACCAAATATATACAGCATTAGTCTCAAAAGTCTAACAGAGGAGAGGTGGCTCACTGGCCTCCCACTGAACTATTTATTCCATAAGTAAGTGTGTGTTTGGCCAAGGTAGCTGCAATTCTATAACGTTGGCAGGTTGTATGGGAGTGGTGCTTCTTGTAGAGCCTTAGAAGCACTTGCTATGGAAGCAACAGCACTCATTCTGGACACACAAAACTCTTCTGCATTATTACGGGCCAAGTACGTTTGTGACAAATGTCATTAGGGATAACAGCATTTATGTGGCAAACCTGTTACCATCAAGGTATTTCCTAAACATTATCTCTCTCATTCGTATATATAGAGGGAGAGAGAATCAGAGTTAAACATCATCTTAAGTAGCTTAATGTAAAAAGCTAGTTTAAAGTGGTTGTATTTTAACAAATTTAACCATAAAGTGGTTGTAAATTGCATTCAATTTTTGAATGCCAAAGAAATGGCACAAATATCCCAGCAAATACAACACTCTCATGTATAATTGCTTATGTATCAGGCAAACTTTTACTTAAAGCTATTTGTAATGGTGATAATCAAACAGCAGCAATTGTGTTTTCTCATAAGATATATAAATGCTGAGAATTCTATACCAGTTTCATAGACATGCCTAAAAACATAAAACAAAGATTACAGCATATAGCTTTATCTGGCATCACGCAGGATATACTGCAGGAGACATTGTCCTCTCGAGTTCACATCAGTATCAATCTGTTACTTTCAATGACAAAGCTTTCCCTACATCCTAATAGGTCATGTTCTCTTTGGATTGGTATGTGGTCTTTTTAAATTTATTTTTACTAAGGTAATCAAGTTGTATCAGCAGAATACAAATATGCTAAAATTACATCAATCCCATATATGTAGATATGTATGTACCCAGAAGGATGGTTGCAGTATAGGTTTAGTAAGTCAAAAATTAAGAATGCAATTCTGGTAACATACTGAGCTTTAGAACTCGTATTAAGATCCCAAACATTCTCAAATAGAGTAAACAAAGACTTCAGACCACTGGTTTTCAAAGGGATTTTTTTTAAATATATAAAGTAAAATAGTTCCAAATGAAAACTAAGCAAAACTCTGCATTAAAATTGTAGGCAACAAATAACTGGTGTTTTATAGCTGCTTTGTTAGATGCTCCACACTTTTTAAATTTTGGAACATATCCTGTCAGGCTTGCAGTTGAATCTGGCATTCAAAATCAAAACCCTAATCTAATCTAATCTGATTAACTGCACAAATTCAGCAATGGGTTATTATGGAGGCTGATAAGACGGCAATAAAAATAACTGGTAAAGAGCAATGACTTGGAAGTCATAGAGCAGTTGCTCATAACTTGGGCATGCCACTTTCATATTACAGATGTACTTTTAGCAAATTAGAATAAATCCAGATGGGGAAATTTCACTTACCGTTAATTTCCTTTCCTGGAATCCTGCTAGACCAGTCCAGATAACCGGGTTATGCCCCCCTGCCAGCAGATGATGGAGGCAGAGAAAAAATTGCACCAGAAGCTGATTGGCTAGGATCTGGTGCTCATATAGGTCTACCCCTAGGGGTCACCCTCAGTAAACTCTGACAAGCAACAAGAACCGTAAGAAAAGTTAACAACTATGTAAAGAGTAATGAAAACCTGAAAAGCAGTGGAGAACCCCTGCTCGAGATACGAATCTGTGTAAAGACCTTTGCAAAGACTGACTGTATTTAATCCTGGGCGGGTCCTGGGCTGGTCTAGCAGGATTCCAGGAAAGGAAATTAACGGTAAGTGAAATTTCTCCTTCCAATTTATCCTGCTAGACCAGTCCAATCGGGAAGTACCCAAGCTAACTGCCCTCAGGGTGGGAAGACAGAGCTGCCGTGAGTACTTTGGTCCCAAACCTGGCGCCCTCCTGTGCCTGGAGATCTAGCCGATAATGATGGCTAAAGGTGGACAGGGAAGACCATGTGGCCTTTCTACAAATATCAAGAGGAGTAGCTTGAGAGTGCTCCGCCAACGACATCGCTTGAGCACGCGTAGAATGCGCTCACAGTCCCGAAGGTACCGCTTTCCTGCTGAGGATATAAGCGGACTCAATAGCGAGCCGTAGCCACCTGGAGATGGTGGACTTAGAAGCTACGAGACCCTTACGAGGGCCCGCGAACAGGATGAAAAGGTGATCTGACCTACAGAAGGGATTAGTAGCCTTCAAATACCGGTACAGGACCCTTTTGAGATCAAGCGTCCAAAAATGCTTCTGCTTCCCGGACGACCAATCTGTGGGAAAAGGCGGCAAGAAAATAGGTTGGTTCACGTGAAAAGGAGTGAGAACCTTTGGCAAAAAAGAAGGAACGGTACGCAAGGTAACCCCAGCCTCCGAAAAGGAGAGATAAGGATCACGGCAAGAAAGTGCTTGCAATTCCGATACCCTTTGAGCCGAGATGATTGCCACCAGAAAGGCTGTCTTTAAAGAAAGATCGCAAAGCGACGGTCTGTGAAGCGGCTCAAAAGGAGCTGCCGTAAGACCCTTTAAGACTAAGGAGAGATCCCAAGGAGGTACCACAGGGCGGAAGGGCGGCCGAACCACCTTCGTCCCCTTGAGAAAACGTGCCACGTCGGAGTGTGCTGTGAGAGAACAGCAATTTATTGGGCCTCTAAAACAGGTAAGGGCCGAAATGTGAACCCAAACAGACCCAAGCGCCGATCCCTTTATCAAGACCCTCCCGAAGAAAGGCTAGGACCTGAGGAATTTGTACACTTCAGAGAGAGAGCTTACGGTTGGAGCAGCATGCCTCAAATCTACGCCACACCCGGGCATAAGCTCGGGACGTAGACAGACGCCGCGCTTTGAGCAAGGTGGCAACCACCTTGGGAGAGTAACCTTTGTCCTTTAGATGGCAGCGTTCAAGAGCCAAGCCGTAAGCGAGTAAAGAGCGGGGTTGTCCATTAAGATGGGACCCTGCTTGAGAAGTCCTCAGCAAGACCTGAGCCGCAGCGGAGGTGCTCGAGCTAGACATACAAGGTCTGCACACCACGGTCTCAGAGGCCAATCCGGAGCTATGAGGATCACAGCGCCGGAGTGCATCCTGATTCGCTGGAGAACCCTGCCTATCAGTGACCACGGAGGAAAGATGTATAGCAGGGGGGAGACACTGGCCACGGCTGTGCTAGGGCATCCATGCCCTGTGCCCCGTGTTCCCTCCTGCGGCTGAAGAAGGCCCTGGCCTTGGCATTGGCCGAGGACGCCATGAGATCCATCATGGGCTGACCCCACTCGTGCACTATCCGTTGGAAGGCCCAGGGCGCCAGTTCTCACTCTCCTGGATCGAGGGCATGCCGGCTGAGGAAATCCGCCATCGCATTGGATGTTCCTGCGATATGTTGTGTGGAGAGAGCTTGAAGATGTCTTTCTGCCCAATGGAAGAGGAGAAGCATTTCCTTGGCTACTCCGAGACTTTGTCCCGGCCTGGCAGTTGAGGTAGGACATTGTTGTCGCATTGTCGGAGAGCACTCAAACTGCTTGGCAACGGAGTAGTGAGAGAAAACGCATTAAGGCTAGGCGAACAGCTCGAGCTTCCAGTCTGTTGATGGACCAGCACGCTTTGTGAGGTGACCAAACCCCTTGAGACGTACGATCGAGACAATGCACTCCCCAACTGGAAAGGCTTGCATTGGTTGTCACTAACACCCAGTGGGGTGGCTCTAGAGAAACTCCCTTGAACAGACGAGATGGCAGAAGCCACCACCGCAGGTCGGTTCTGGTAGCAGGGGGAATCAGTAGCAGAACAGTGTAGTCTTCCGACACCGGAGACCATCAGGCAAAGCAAGGCTCGTTGCAGTCCGCGCATATGTGCTCAGGCCCACAGCACCACTTCTATGGTGGTCGCCATGGACCCCAGGCACCTGGAGGTAGTCCCACGCACACGGACAGGGCCGAGACAGAAAGGTGCGAATCTGGACTGACAGCTTGCGGAAGCGTTCGAGTCAGGAACACTTTGCCCTGAGCGGTATCGAAGCGAACTCCGAGGAACTCCAGGCATTAAGTAGGTTGCAAGGAGCTTTTGGCTTGATTGACAATCCAGCCGAGGCTTTCCAAGAAAGACACTACTTGGCTTACTGTTTGGCAGGCGTCCGAGAACGAATCCGCTCGCATAAACCAATCGTCCAGGTATGGTTGTACTTTGATTCCTTGCTTGCGCAAGGCCGCCGCCACCACCACCATGACCTTGGAGGTGGTGTGTGGTGCTGTGGCTAGGCCGAACGGCATGGCACAAAATTGGAAATGACTCCTCAATGGCAAAATGCAGGTAGCGCTGATGGTCAGCACGAATAGGAATGTGGAAATATGCCTCCGCTAGATCCAATAAAGCCAGGAACTCCCCCTTGCGGACCGCTTGGATCAGCGATCGTAAGGTTTCCATGAGGAAGCGAGGAACGCGGAGAGAACAGTTGACGCTCTTGAGATCGAAGATCAGCCGGAAGGAACCATCCTTCTTGGGAACCACAAAATAAATGGAATAGCGGCCTGCCCCACGCTCAGTGGAAGGGATGGGACAAATTGCCCGCAGGAGAAGGCGGCGTTGGAGCGTGGCGAGGATGATTTCTTGTTTTTGAGGTGCTCCTGCCAGCGAGACAAGAAAGGCTTCCCGAATGGGCCGACAAGTCTCGAGGGCGTAACCTTGACTGACCACTTGAAGGACCCAATGATCTGATGTGATGAGCACCCACTGCCGAGAAAAAAAAGAGACATCCACCGACCGGGGGCGGTATCTTGGGTGGGCGATATGTCCCGTCAGCGGGATGGGCGCATGGCTTCTGAGAACCTATTTGAGGCAGAGTAGGAGTCATTGTTCTTTTGGGCTCTCCGAAAGGACTGCGTCCTCTGGCCAAACTGGTTGGAAGAGGTAGAAGGCGCTGGACGATTGGAGCGATAGCGGCGATTATCTCGGAATTGAGATGTCCGCTGAAAAGTAGACGTATAAGGACGGAATGATCAGCGAGCGGAGGACCTTGGTTTGTCCTCCGGTAGATGTTGGGACTTCACTTCCCTAAGATCGTTAACCAACTTGTCCAGGTCATCCCCAAAGAGTAGCTTACCCTTAAAGGGCAGCTTAGACAGCCGCGTTTTGGAGGCGACATCTGCAGACCACTGGCGTAGCCAGTGCCATCGTCGGGCCACAGTGACCGATTCTATAGAATGAGCAGAGAGCCTGAGCAAATCATAAAAGGCATCGGCTAAGTAAGCCGTGACAGACTCGAGGCGAACCAGGGCCGGGTCTTCTGGCAAACTTTGAAGCCCATGCAGCAAGGCCCTAGCTCCGAGACCACCACCAGACAGTGGCTTGGAGCGCTAACGTCGAGGCGGAAAAGGCCATCTTGAGAAGACACTCAACTTTCCTATCTTGTTGGTCTCGCAGAGCTGCACCTCCGTCTACCGGGATGGTTGTATGCTTAGTGACACCGGTCACCAGTGCATCCACCTTGGGATAGGCGAGCCATTTATCTCGATCTGAGGGAGACCAAAGATAAAACTGGCCAAGATGGCATGCTGTGCGCAAGGATGCATCTGGCACCTCCCATTCTTGTGATACCATCTGTTGCAGCTCTGCTGGAAAAGGAAAAGCTTTTGCGGGCTTTTGGATACCCTGTAAGATGGGATCCGATTGAGGTTGACTCTCTTGAGACGCAGGAGCATCCAACAGGCATAAAGCTTCCCCGATGTAGGCAATGAGCGCTGGTAACTCGTCTTTATGGAAAAGACGGAGATCTTGGCCATCTCCCTGGCTGTCATCCGAGACAACTGAGGGGGAATATTCACCATCCTCACGATCCGAATCCCCTGAAGATATATTGTCTTCTGGTCCAACTTGAAATGCCTCTGAACCCCACCAGATGTCCTTGGGTGCCCCAGCATTAGATTTAGAAAGCAACTCACCACGGGAGCGCTTACGGGAAGACAAGTGTGCGGTAGCCACGCTGGAAGGCAAAACTTGTGTTGCTGTTCCAGACGTAGAAGGCTCCGAGCGCCAGAGGGACCATGCCTGCTTAAAAAGTGATAAAAACTGTGCATCGGAGGATGGCAGAGGCTCTTCTCCCGCTAGAGATGCCGCATTAGTAGTCTGAAGAAGCAACAGGGGAGGTTCAGTAAGCCCCTCCGCTGCATGAGTTGAGTGCGGACTGGCAGCTGAAACTGACAAAGCAGGAGGAGCAGATGCAGCTGAAGACTCGCTTGTGTGGGTAGAACAGGTCCCACAGAGCCTACCCTTGAGATCTTTAGCTTT
The DNA here is from genome assembly GCA_033557465.1 of Ichthyophis bannanicus. Taxonomy (NCBI): domain Eukaryota; kingdom Metazoa; phylum Chordata; class Amphibia; order Gymnophiona; family Ichthyophiidae; genus Ichthyophis; species Ichthyophis bannanicus. Next base: position 1,120,647,653 of record CM066031.1, on the reverse strand, counting down.
TTTGCTGCAACCGATGCAGCGTTGAGAGGAGGATGGCATTGTGAAGATACCCGCAAAGAAAAAACTGCAGCCCAAGGTGGCCGACAAAGCCAGCCACGAGGAAGGAAAAACAAAATGGCTGCCTTTAAAAAAGCCTGCAAAAACGGCACGTTGAAAAAAACGTGGAGTGAAATAATCCGCAAAAAAATAGTAGCGATCTGGAGGCAGACTGGCGAAATATGGCTGGGAGAAATGCCCCGGAGCCAGAGGCAGCCGTGCTTGAAAGACAAGCTTGTTGAGACCCAGCGATTGCGATATAGTGTGCAATCATGGCAAAAAACGGCAGTGTGGCAACAGGACGCCCCAGTATTTGTTGCTAAAAATGTTCCCGCGGTGGTCAGAACGCTCTCCTTATGCCCCTGGTCCTCCAGAGCCGAGAATTCAGCGGCTCAAAATATTGCCCCTAGCACGATCGCAACGATAGGCAGAGGGGAGAAGGAGTACAGTCAGCAAGCTTAAGTACTCACTGTTTGCAAGTTGAGCAGGGGAGCCACAAGAGAAGCACAAAGCTGGAGGAGCTGGTGAGGGCAACCCCGTGCGTCTGGCAGATCAGGCCCTCTTAGCCTGGAGCCAGTGAAGAGATCCCCAGGGGGTGGTAGGAGCTTGACTGATTCCACAACCAGGAGCTTCTACAGCTGAGGATCAGTGAGGCTGGGTAATGCAGGGGAACACCTCTTGTGTGCCCTGCAACTTCCAGGCAATAAGGTGGAAGGAGTAAAAATAATTAAGCAAGAATTAGAAAAGCACCATCATCTGCTGAGACAGAGAAATTACTGAGGGTGACCCCTAGGGGTAGACCTATATGAGCACCGGATCCTAGCCAATCAGCTTCTGGTGCAGTTTTTTCTCTGTCTCCAGCATCTGCTGGCATGGGGGCATAAACCGATTGTCTGGACTGGTCTAGCAGGATGAATTGGAAATACTGGAATCTAAGAAGAAAAATAATCCACTGCAAACCAGTTTTCATGAGTGGCTGATACCTAGAACAAATGACCTCATGCTACAGACATTAGATGAAATACAATGATGTTCTTATTATCCCCCCTCCCCACCCCCCTTCCCCAACAAAATATTCAAGGTGTCTCTTTTCTTGTTTCTCCTGTCTTGGGTCTGGCTCTGGCAACACACTGCCATCTGGCCATGCCTAATGGCTACGGTAACCCTCTGATGCAGGGTCTAAGCCTAGGGCTGAAATCCAGAAATGTGTGCATGGCACAGGGCCTATGGTAACAGCACTACAAAGTCAAATGCCAGCTTCACAGACACTGCTCTGCTACTGGGGAATTCTCAGCCCCAACCAACCTTAGTAGCTGGGAACTTTATTCCACATTTCCTGGTATAATACCAACAACTGGACCACCAATTTAGCTATACCCTTCATGTAGACAACAAGAATTCTGGACATATGGCAGTCAGAGAGACATGCCTAAAACTGTACATGAGGATAGTACTGACAAGCAGATCAGAAGGTGAAGGAGTCTAATTTAACTACTGTATGTGATTCTTGTAGGAGTTTTAATAATGTCATTTTAAGTCTCCCCAAAAACATGCGAGTGCTGATGATGCTGAGCAGACATTGAACCATCTCCTCTGGAAGAATGATGCACTTACCGGGATTCCCAAGAGCTGGGGGTCCACTGGCTGACGAAAGGGGAGAGACTCAGGATCTTGGCGGTACAGTGCTTCCAGGGTTGGCATCAATGCCTGTCGCAGCTCCTCTGGCTTGAAAACTACAGATTTAGACAAACAAGAGGGAAAATGAGTCAGCAAACAGAATAAAATGTCAGACTTCAGAAATAAATCAGTCACAACCTGACTGGCTAATGAGAAATGGTTGTAATATGTACTAAACACACTAATGGTATAAAACATTTCTGATATTAAAGAAACAGAATATAGATTAAAGGCTAATATGATCCTTCAGCACATCTATAATAACCTAATATGTAGTATTAAAAATAGTCATCTCTCCTTTCCAGTTCCATCCTGCTAGACAAGGAGTTAAGCTCCCTGCGAGCAGATGGCGACAGAGAGACTAGATGCTTCCGGTGACATCAGTGGTATTAGGAGTGGTGCAACTAGGGGCACCCTTCAGTATTTCTGTGTCTCCAGCAGATGGTAGTTGCTGGACTGGTGCAGCTGATTTTTAATTTTGCATTGTTTTTCGATCTTACTTCTGGGGCCCTAGCATAAGTGTTGTGCTTTTCCTCAGTGGCTTCTGGGCAGTCATTCTGCAGAGCTTCTTCCTGGTTGAGCCTAGGCTGCCAGAGTGTACCTATGGATACCCCGCTAGTTGAGCTCCCCTAGTGAAGGGGAAATGTTTGAGCTCTCCATCAGTGTCCCTGACCAGTAGAGCCTTCCTAGGGGTACTAAGGGTCCCTTTGGGACCTGAGGTCCAGCCCCTTTTCTTTCTGCACTTTTTTCTGCTATTCTCCTTATCTTCCCCCTCCTCCTCTCTCCCCCCCCCCCCCCCCCAGCACCTATGAAGCCAGATCAGTTACAGAGCTAGGGTGAATCTTGGCTGGAAATTTGGCTCTTCCCTGCTCAATCTAACCAAAGCTGTGTGTCAGCCATTCCTGGGGGAAGGGGGGGGGGGGGGAGGAGAAGGGCAGAAAGACACAGTAGTTAGCCTGCCAGTGCAACACTGAAATGACAGGGGAAAGAATATAAATAGAGGCTGCGGATTCCCTTAGGACCTACTGCAGCTGGGCAACTACTGCAGCCTGCTGGAAATGATGATGTGGTTCACCTTTGGGACATTTAGGATGGGGGAGAGTTATCGCAGCATGGTGCATCAGTGGCATTGGCAGCTGTAGGCAATGCATAGCCTCAAGCATCCTGGGCTATAGACGGAGCTGCATGGCCTGCTCAGCGTGTCTGCCTACCGTGGGTTTTAGACAACTTGTGTGCAAATTACACGGTTAATCCAGAAGACCATTCCTCTGGGGACGTCCCGACCGCACTGGCACATCAGATACTAGGGCAGCGGTTCTCAACCTGTGGGTCGCGACCCCCACGGGGGTTGCCACAGGATTTAGCGGGGCTCGCCTCGCCTCACCTCACTCCGCAGTTACAAAAAAAAAAATAAAGCACCCAAGTTGCTGCCGCTGCCGAGTCCGCTTCTCGGCAGCAGCAAACTCACCGCCTCCCTTCTAATGCAGCCGCGGCTCTCTGCCTCTTAGGGAACCGCGGCTGTGCTAATAAAACTGCTGTGGAGCCTTCCTGTCTCTCGACGGGCTCCGTGCAGCATTGTCCTGCCTCCAAAGGAAGTTGTTTACCACTTCCTTTGGAGGCAGGACAATGCTGCACGGGGCCCATCGAGAGACAGGAAAGCTCCGCAACAGTTTTACAGGTATAGCCACGGTTCCCTAAGAGACAGGGAGCCGCGGCTGCAGAGAAGCAGGCAGACAGGAAGAGGGGAGGGCAGAGAACCTGCAACGGGGCTGACATGGAGGGATGGATGGAGGGATGGATGGATGGAGGGAGGGGGCTGACATGAAGAGAGAGGGGGGCTGACATGAATGGAGGGAGGGAGGGGGGGCTGACATGGAGGGAGGGAGGGCTGATGGATGGAGGGAGGGAGGGGGCTTACATGGACAGAGGGGGGCTGACATGGAGGGAGGGAGGGAGGGGGGCTGACGGACAGGGGGCTGACATGGAAGGAGGGGGGCTGACATTGATGGATGGAGGGGAGGAGGGAGGGAGGGGTGGCTGACATTGATGGATGGATGGATGGAGGGGGGCTGACATGGACAAAGGGAAAAGACAGGGGGACATACTGTACAGACGGGCAATAAATGATGGACGGAGGGGAGAGACAGTTTGGGTTAGGATTATAATGGGCAGATGGGGGGGCTAGGACTCGTAATGGGTTGATTAGGGAAGGCTAGGACTGGGAAGGGACTAATCAAGGGGGGGTTGGGACTGGTAATGTGCTGATAGGGGGGTAGGGCTGGTAATGGACTGATGGGAGGCTAGCACTGGAAATGAGCTGATCGGGGAGGTTAGGACTGGTAATGGGCTGATTAGGGGAGCCTAGATTAGGGGAGGCTAGCACTGGTAATGGGGTTGAAGAGGGACTAGCACTGGAAATGAGCTGATTAGGGGAGGCTAGGACTGGTAATGAGCTGATGGGGGGGTAGGACTGGTATTGGGTTGATTAGGGGAGGCTAGCACTGGTAATGGGGTTGAGGGGGGGACTAGCATTGGAAGCGAGCTGATTGGGGGGGCTTCAACTGGGAATGGGCTGATTGTGGGGAGGGGAGGATAGAGCTGCTGGCCCTGGAAGAAAACTGGGGGCTAAGGCTACAAATGGGCTGATACGAGGGGATGGGAGAATGGAACTGGAAGAGAGTGGATCTGAGAGGGGCTGCCATGGTATTTGTACTAAAAGGGACTGCTCAGTGGGGAAGGAGGGGGACTGGAAGAGAATAGACACCAGTGGCAGTCATGGGAATGCAAGTTGACATTGGAAGATACTGAGAGTGAGGACTGGAAAGGGGCTGATACTGGGGAGGGTTAATGGGACTGGAAATAGGCTGATGGAAAGAAGTGAAGAAAATGAAAGAAGAGATAAGAAATGGCAGATGGACCATAGACCACAGAAAGAGAGCTAAGAGAAGACAGGAAAGCAGAAGCCTCAGATCGGGACCAGCATGATCAGAGAATAAATTGGTCAGACAACAAAGGTAGAAAAAATAATTTTATTTCATATTAGTGATTTGACTACAAAATCATCATAATTTTGAAATCAAATATTGTTACTTGTTGTGATTAATTATTGTGGTTTAAATAAGTAAATTTTATAAATAAAAACATATTGCAAAGGCCTATAATATATTAATAATTCAACAAATGATTACAGCGACAATGCGTTAACTGTAAAGGAAGAGAGACGCATTTGATTTTATCATTGGGGGTCACCACAAGTTGACCAATGGTAAAAGGGGTCACGGTACAAAAAAGGTTGAGAACCACTGTACTAGGGGGATCATGCCTCCCCAGTCGGCCCTGGGCCAGAAGAAATAGTGGGAACCTATTTTGAAGGATTGTGGTTTGGGGCTTCATTTCAGATGCCACACCCCTACAGCCTTGGGGGGGGGGGGGGGGGAGGCTTCACAGGGGCCTGCTGTGTTTGCTCCTGGAAGGGGAGTGTGTCAGCGAGGCCTCCTTGGGAGCTCATTTTCACCAGGTCCTCTGAAGATATGGGGGGGGGGGGGGGACGAGGATTGTTCACAGGATTTTTGGTTTTTGATGCAGCAGGCTCTCCCCCTTTAGAATTCTGCCATGAGGCAGCCTAAAGATGCAGCTCCATCTGTGGCTTCATGTTCCCTCTGAGCCACCGCAGAATCACATTTGCTTCTTCATAAATACAAAGGTAGGAGCACCCTCAATCCCAGTCGCGCTGGCAGTGCATCCCTCCCCAAAGGCTGGGGCGATAGATACTGAGCTTGGTTCCCTTCTCAGCAGTGAGAATCTGGAAAAGGAGCTCTCTGAATGAGGATGACACTTTGGTCATCCACCTCTGCTACTGGGAGTTGTCGTCTTCGCTGATTTTGCAGGCTTCTTCAGCTCTCTGCATTGTGGAGGCACCGGTGCAGGAGAAGTTTAAGGGGGATTTCATTTTAGAGGGAATGTGTCGCCTTTCCTGGGCTTTTCCTCCCCCTCAAGCAGTTAGATACATGGTTCAGGTGAAATGGAAGACTCCAGATGAGCTCCTGCACAGGGGAAAAGTCATGGGCAGATTATATGCCCTCCCGCAGACTGAAATGGATGGGTGGTTGCATTTTTCTAAGTAGATGCCTTAATGAAGGTGGTCACAAAGTGCAACATTATCCCAGTGGAAGTTGGTGTCGCTCTCTGGGATTAGCAGGACCGAAGGTGGAGGTGCTCTTGAAGACCTTCTTTTTGGCTTCAGTGCTCGGCTTGCAGGCCTCCATTTGTGGCGGCTTGGTTGTTAGGGTCCCTTTTGTGCTGGCTCCAGCAGCTGCCAAAGGATTATCGATTGATCGCATGGAGTCTGACAGCTGTCCTTGCCGAATCAATGTGCTATCTTATGCATTTGTTAGCATGGGCAATGGTATCAACTATGGCAGGTTGGCATTGGGCTGCAGATGCAGCCTCCAAGTCTTGCTTGGTGAAACTTCACCTTAAGATTTGGCTTCTCTCTAGGGAAGATTTGATACAACTCATTAAGGATTTGGGTGAAGCTAAGCTGCAGTGGCTGCTGGAAGATAAGGGATTCAAGATATTACTATCTCAGCAAGCAGTCAGTTCAGGGTGGCAAGTATTGCAGTAAGTCTCAGCTCTTCTGGTGGAGCCAGACGACACAAAGACGACTCCTCTTCTACAACTGTCGCTTCCAGTCTTGGCCAGTGACAGTCTGGGGTCCATTATGAGGTGCCCTGGGTGGGCAGTTGAATCTGCAATTGGGCTGAAAAAGCCATGTGTCCCTCTCCTCTGTATGACATGACTACCTGTGTTCCAGCCATACTAGCTCCCCTCACTGGAAAGCCAGGGATCACCAACCTTCCCCTTGCCTCCTACCAATGTTGCTTTCAGCTCGCTTGATTGCTGCTTTTTTTTTTTTTTTTAATTGTTAGCAGAGCAAAACCACAAACTCAAAGGTTTGTTCTCAGACAATGTTCAACCCCTAGCCCCCTTCCAAACGTTGAAGCTTGTGAGGGAACCTGTGCTTCAGGTGTTGGGGATGTTAGTGGATGAGGGACTTAACCTGGGGTGTGCATGTTCTCACTTATTTCTAAATCTTTTTCCAAGTTACGCCAACTTAAGCAGCTTTGTCATTTTTCCTTACAGTGCTTTCGTCTTTTATAACCAGTGGGACACTGTGATACCTGGATACAAACTATATCGTAATGATAGAGCTGGTCAAATTGGTGGAGGGGTTGCGCTCTATGTTAGAGAGGGCATTGAGACAGAAAGGATTAAAGTTTTGCAGGGAACAAAATTTGCTATAGAATCTCTATGGATTGAAATTCCACATATGAAGGGGAAGGTAATGGCAGTGGGAGTATACTATCGACCGCCTGGCCAGAATGAACAAATGGATGATGAAATGCTCAAAGAAATCACAGAAGCTAACAAAAGTCACAACAGAGTAGTAATAATGGGTGATTTCAATTACCCCGGTATCGACTGGGTCAGTGTCACGGCAGGACAAGCTAAAGAGATAAAGTTTCTAGATGGAATAAATGACTGCTTCTTGGAGCAGCTGGTTCATGAACCGACCAGAGGGGAAGCCATACTGGACCTAGTCCTTACTGGAACGTCAGATCTGCTGCAAGAAATAAGGGTGTTGGGACCACTTGGCAATAGTGATCATAATATGATCATGTTTGATTTAATTACTGGAGGACAAATAGTAAAGGAATCCACAGTACTACCTTTCAACTTTCAAAAGGGAGACTATGATAGAATGAGGAATATAGTTAGGAAAAAACTAAAAGGAGCGGTTCCAAAGGTTAAAGACTTACAGCAAGCTTGGGCGTTATTTAAAACTACTATCCTCGAAGCCCAGACCAGCTGTATTCCACGCATTAAGAAGAGTGGGAGAAAGTCCAAACAACTGCCAGCATGGTTTAAAGGTGAGGTCAGAGAGGCTGTTGCTGCCAAAAAAGCAACCTTCAGGAAATGGAAAAAAGAGCCAAATGATGAAAACTGGAAACAGCACAAGCACTGGCAAGTTAAATGCAAAGCATTGATAAGGCAGGCAAAGCAGGAATTTGAGAAGAAACTTGCTACGGAAGCAAAAACACGAAATAAAGACTTTTTCAAGTACATTCGTAGCAAAAGGCCTGTGAGAGAGTCAATTGGACCGTTAGATGATAGAGGGGTAAAAGGGGCAGTAACAGGAGACAAGGCTATAGCGGAGAGACTGAATGAATTCTTTGCTTTGGTCTTTACTGAGGAAGATGTAGGGATGTTACCCAAGACTGAAGTGGTATTTAAAGGTGATACTGCAGAGGAATTGAGAGAAATATCGCTACACCGGGAAGATATATTACAACTATTTGATAAACTGAATAGTAGCAAATCACCTGGACCGGATGGTATACATCCCAGAGTGTTGAAAGAACTGAAATATGAGATTGCAGACCTGCTATTGGTAATCTGTGAACTTTCATTAAAATCATCTGTAATACCTGAAGATTGGAGGGTCGCCAACGTAACACCAATTTTTAAAAAGGGTTCCAGGGGTGACCCGGGAAACTACAGACCGGTGAGCCTGACATCAGTACCAGGGAAAATGGTAGAAACCATCATAAAGAACAAAATTACACAGCATGTAGATAGTCATGGCCTAATGGGAGACAGCCAACATGGCTTTAGACAAGGAAGATCTTGTCTTACTAATCTGATATGTTTTTTTGAAGGTGTGCATAAACAGGTAGACAAAGGTGAGTCGGTTGATATAGTGTATCTGGACTTTCAGAAAGCTTTTGACAAGGTCCCCCATCAGAGACTTTTGGCAAAGCTAAAAAGTCATGGGATAGGAGGCAGTGTACTATTGTGGATCGGGAACTGGTTAAAAGATAGAAAGCAGAGGGTAGGGCTAAATGGCCAATATTCCCAATGGAAAAAGGTGAATAGTGGAGTACCCCAGGGATCTGTACTGGGCCCGCTGCTTTTTGACATATTCATAAATGACCTGGAAAAGGGAATAACGAGTGAGGTTATCAAATTTGCAGATGACACAAAACTGTTTAAAGCTGTTAAAACCCAAGAGGATAGTGGAAAACTGCAGGAGGACCTGGATAAATTGGAAGACTGGGCATCCAAATGGCAGATGAAATTTAATGTGGACAAGTGTAAAGTTATGCACCTAGGAAAGAACAACCCACACTATAGTTACTCGATGCAAGGCTCCACATTAGAAGCCACCACCCAGGAAAAAGATTTAGGAGTCATCGTGGATAACATGTTAAAACCCTCGGCCCAGTGTGCAGCGGCAGCCAAGAAAGCAAACAGAATGCTAGGTATCATAAGGAAAGGGATGGAGAATAAAACAAAGGATATTATAATGCCTCTGTATCGCTCCATGGTACGACCGCACCTTGAATATTGTGTGCAATTCTGGTCACCGTATCTTAAAAAGGACATAGCGTTATTAGAAAAAGTACAGAGAAGAGCCACCAAATTGGTGAAGGGGATGGAAGGCTACTCCTATGAAGAGAGGCTAAAAAGGTTAGGGCTCTTTAGCCTGGAAAAGAGACGGCTGAGGGGAGATATGATAGAGGTCTATAAATTAATGAATGGAGTGGAACAGATAAACGTGGATCAATTGTTTACGCTATCAGAATATAGAAAGACTAGGGGACATGTAATGAAGCTACAGGGTAAACTATTTAAGACAAATAAGAGAAAATATTTTTTCACTCAACGTGTAATCAAACTCTGGAATCTGTTACCGGAGGATGTGGTAAGGGCTGTTAGTATAGCTGGGTTTAAAAAAGGTTTGGACAAGTTCCTGGAGGAAAGGTCCATAAACCACTATTAAAAAGGGACCCAGGACATCAATGCTTGACCTAGTACAAGCATTGAGGAACGTGTGTCTTTTGGGGATATTGCTAGGTATGTATGACCTAGATTGGCCACTGTTGGAAACAGGATACTGGGCTCGATGGACCTCGGTCTGACCCAGTATGGCATGTCTTATGTTCTTATGTTCTTATATATTTATTTACATTCTCTTACATACTGCGCTATTCTGCATCAGTGCGGTTTACATTGAACAAACTGAAATTACATTGAACAGGGCATTATAACTTGGAGATAACTGTTTTACAGGGAACATGGACTTTTGGTGTAAAGTACAGTGCTGGCCTTCTTGGGTTACAGCAATCCGGTTCTGCTGAATTGCTCTCGACAGCAGTTGAATAGGTTGCAACTCTTCCAAAATACTGCAGTCAGGTTGATTTTTGGTGTGTCAAAATATAGCTCAGTTTCTCCTTTACTGAAGGAGCTTCATTGGCTTAGGTTAGGGTGTTTGCACGGATATGTTTTAAGTTTTATTCATCGTTTCATACGTTCTTATTTTGTAATGTGGTTCCTACCTGGTTATCCGCACTTAGGCTGCCTCTGTTGATGTCTAAGTCTGCTCACCTCCAGGAAACGCAGACTTCTTTTTCCCTCTAATAGGGGAGTTATTAGTGAGATGAGTTTAGGATGTACTCTCCCTTATAAGGCAGCTGTGCTTCCAGCGGGTTTACGAATTATACCAACTGTTATAGTATTTCATAACAGTAAAAGTTTGGCTTTTTTTGAGTTGCGAAATTGGTGTTTCCTGATATACTGTATTGCTTCTTTTGTTAACCGCACTGATCTGATTTTTAATTGGGATTGTAACGGTACAGAAGAGTGTAAATAAATAAATAAGTATGCCAATCAGAACACCCTAACTAGATTAAGGCAACATACTGTACCAAGGGCTACCAAAGCATGCACTCTATCTTCTTCAACTATTTCAAAATACCGCTGCTAGAATCTTAACAGGCACTTCAAGACACCAACACATTATACCCAGCCATAAGAGCTTACACTGGCTACCAATAGCCAAGAAAGAGTAGTTACTCACCTGTAACAGGTGTTCTCCAGGAGCAGCAGGAATCAGACCTCACATATGGGTGTCATCGGCGCCGATGAAGCCCCAGCGGAGCATTTCCCCAGCTTTCCATGAGAGCCTTTGGGAATGCTGGCACGCATGCGCGGTTCCCTTCCCGCCTAAAGGTGCCATCTTACCTCAGTCAAATGACATAGCTATGAACAGCACACAAAAATGTAAAACAAACTATGTACAACTGCAACTCCAAGGGAAGGAGTGAGGGTCGTGAGGACAGATTCCTGCTGCTCCTGGAGAACACCTGTTACAGGTGAGTAACTACTCTTTCTCCAGGACCAAGCAGGAAGTCAGTCCTCACATATGGGTGACTCCCTAGCTCTGGGCTACCAGGAACCCAGGCTGAACAAGAGAACTCCCTCTAGTCACAGCATCAAATAAAGGCTTTTCAAGGACACAACCTCCACCGGTAGCCCAACAGAGGGCAGGTGTTGCCTAAACCTCAAAGAGATTCCGGAGTACTGCTTAGCCAAAAGCACTGTCCCTACGGGACTCCCTTTCCAGACAGTAATGGGCCGCAAAAGTCTGGCTTGAAGACCAAGTTGCAGCCCTGCAGATGTCTACCAAGGGCACAGAGCGGAGATGAGCCACTGAGGCAGCCATTGCCCTGACACAATGGGCCGTGACCCTACCCTGAAAAGGAAGGTCAGCCGCCTTGTAAGCACAGGTGATACAGTCAGCCACCCAGATGGACAAGGTACGCTTGGACACAGCCAACCCCAACTTATTGGGGTCAAAGGAGACGAAGAGCTGAGTAGCCCTTCTATGTCCCTGCGTACGGTCAAGGTAGAAGGATAAGGCCCTCCTACAGTCCAGGGTATGCAGGACTGCTTCAGCCTGGCTAGCATGAGGCCTAGGGAAGAATGTTGGAAGAACTACCTCCTGGTTGAGGTGGAAAGAGGAGACAACCTTGGGGAGGAACTTTGGATGAGTCCTAAGGACTACCCTGTTCCTATAAATCCTGGTGTAAGGTCTATCACAGACCAGGGCCTGAAGCTCACTCACTCGCCTAGCCGAGGTGAGGGCTATCAGGAAGAGAGTCTTCCAGGAAAGGAAGCGTAGAGGGCAAGTAGCCATCGGCTCAAAGGGTGGGCAAGTCAGTTGCTGCAAGACCACATTCAGCTCCCACTCAGGAGCAGGAGGACGGATGGGGGGCTTGAGCAAAAGCAAGCCCCTGAGAAAGCGGGACACCAAAGGGTGACCTGACAGAGAGTGTCCCTCCACCAATGAGTGGTGAGCTGCTAGAGCTGAGAGGTGGACCCGAACAGAATTGGACAAGTCCCTGATTGGATAAGTGCAGTAAGTACTGAAGCACTACTGGCACAGTACAGGAGAAAGGATCCTCTGTACGAAGCTGACACCACACAGAAAACCTCTTCCATTTGAGGGCATAGGTTTTCCTAGTGGACTGTTTCCTAGAGGCTAGGACAACCTCCTCAACTTCCTGAGGCAGGCCCCAGGGAGCCAAAACTACCCTTGCAGCCTCCAGGCCATCAAATTGAGAGCTTTGAGATTGGGGTGCAGAAGGGAACCCTGCTCCTGTGAGAGAAGGTCGGGCTGCAACCCCAGAGGTAGTGGGGAATCCACTGCCAGCTGAAGCAGAAGTGGAAACCAAGGCTGCCTCGGCCACCTGGGAGCTACCAGCAGGACCAAGGCCTTGTCCTGAAGAGCGTGGGAGGAAACGCATACAGGAGGCTCTGAGACCAGGACATCAGAAAAGCATCTGGTGCTATCTTCAAAGGATGCGGTTGCCTGGAGCAGAACTTGGGCAGTTGCTTGTTCAGCGGACTGGCAAAGAGATCTATCCAAGGGAGACCCCACTTTAGGAAGATCTTCTGAACGACCAAGGGATGCAGCTGCCACTCGTGGGGCTGCAGAATTCTGCTCAACCGGTCGGCCAGGCAGGTCTCCTGGCCTGGAAGGTATACCGCCTTGAGAAGCATGTTGTGCTTTACGGCAAAGGAACAAAGGTCTTGAGTCTCCCGACAAAGGAGCTTTGACCCAGTCCCGCCCTGTTTGTTCACATAAAACATGGCTACTTGGTTGTCTGTTCGAATCAAGACTGAGCGGTGAGCTAGGGCCGGAGTAAAAGCCTTGAGAGCTAAGCGGATAGCTCGAAGTTCTAGGAGATTGATCTGTTGGGCTGCCTCCCAGGGAGACCAGAGGCCTTGAGTGCACTTGTCCAGACAATGAGCACCCCAGCCCCGCAGAGAGGCATCGGTGGTGAGGACCACCGAGTATTCTGGCATTTGGAAGGGCATCCCCTTCAGCAGATTGGGTGGATGTAGCCAAAAGGCTACACTCAGCAGACCAAAAGGGGTCTGGACACCCTTATCCTGTCTCTTAGGCGGCCTGTGGCCTGAGACCACTGAGTCCAAAGGCACCACTGTGCAGGCCTCATATGGAGCCTGGCATTGGGAGTCACATGCACTGTCGAAGCCATGTGGCCCAGAAGTCTGAGGCAGAGTTTGGCGGAGACCAGGGACCTGTTTAGAAACTGTTTGGCCACGTCCAGTCTTTGAGCCCTGTCTTCTGGCAAGAATGCCTTTGCCAGTTGAGAATCCAACCTTGCCCCTATGAACTCCAAGTTCTGGGAGGGGAGCAAAGTGGACTTTGCGAAGTTTATGACAAAGCCCACGTTTTGAAGCAGAGCAATGGTTCTGAGGGTGGCTTGTCTGGCCTCCAGGGACGTTTGACCCCTGATGAGCCAGTCGTCCAGATAGGGAAAGACAAAGATGCCTTGATTTCTCAGGTAGGCCGCAACCACTGCCAGGCAGTTGGTAAAGACCCTGGGAGCGGAGATCAGGCCAAAAGGCAGAACTCTGTACTGATAATGGTTTCCTCCCACAATGAACCTGAGGTACTTTCTGTGGTCTGGATGAATGAGGATGTGAGTGTATGCATCCTTTAGATCTAAGGAGCATAGCCAGTCTCCCTGCTGGAGGTAGGGCAGAAGTGTTCCAAGAGTAAGCATCTTGAACTTTTCTTTCTCTAGGAACTTGTTGAGGTTCCTGAGATCCAGAATGGGTCAAAGGCCACCGGTCCTTTTGGGTACCAGGAAATACCTGGAGTAGAATCCGTGACCTTGCAAGTGGGGAGGCACAGGCTCCACCACCCTGTCCACCAACAGACCTTGGAGCTCTCGAAGGAGAAGGTCTGTGTGCAGGGGAGGCCTCAAGGGCTCCCCTGGGAAGTAAGGAGGAGGCAATTGATGAAAATGCAGGGCATAGTCCTTTTGGACTATGTCCAGCACCCAACTGTCGGTGGTAATGAGAGGCCACTGGTGGGCAAAGAGTACAAGGCGACCGCCTATGCAGGGCTGGGAAAGCAGGGACGGAGTGGCTACGCTTAAGGAGTCAAAAACCCCCACCCTGCTGAGTGGAAGCAGGGGCAGAAGGCTTGGGGGTCCTCTGCCTACGAGGCCCATTACCCTGGCCCTTGGCTTGCTGACCCTGGGGGGCAGCTTGGGCAGCCTGATACTGAGGGTACTGTTTGTAGGCAGTGCCCTTCCTCGGGTAAAAGGACTTTTTACCCGAGTCCTTCTTTTTATGTGAAGGGGCAGAGGTCTTCCTCGACAGCCTTGTCCGGGTAAGGTGCTCGGTCTCGAGCTGAATGGCCTTCTCGGTCATGGGTTTGCCAAAAAGGTTCTCACCTCGGCAGGGGATATCAACCAACTTGTCCTGAACCCATGGCTCGAGGTTCGATGACTGCAGCCACGCCTGGCGTCGAGCCGCGATGCCGGAAGCCGCAACTCGGGCCGAAGCCTCGAAGCCATCGTAGGCGGCGCGGGAAATGAACTTTGAGCATTCCCGAATCCCCGAGGACAAGGTCTGAAATCTTTGCAAGGGTTCCCCGGAGAGACCATCAGAGAATCCGGCCAATTCCTTGGCCAGGTCTCGCAAGTACATGCCCATGTACAGCTGGTAAGACTGGACACGGCAAGCAAGCATAGACCCCTGGAAGCACTTTCTACCGACGCCATCGAGGTTGCGGGCCTCCCTGCCGGGGGGCATCGCAGAGTGCATCTTCTGGCTCTTCAGACGATGCATGGCCGATTCCACAACCATGGTAGCTGTGCTTTCTGGAAACCAGGGCTTTTGCGGAGTCGATAGATGGAATCGACTCGCTTGCTCAGAACCGGCGCCGAGGCCGGTGCCTCCCACATCCGGAAGAGGAGCCGTTCCAGCATCGTTGGAACCGGGACAATAAAGGCCTCCTTCGGAGGAGAGTCATACTGTAGAGCATCGAGCTCCTTGGCTCGAGGCTCTTCCTCGGGATCGGCAGGGATAGCCAAGGCAGCGGCCATATCCCGGACGAACTCCGAGAACCTAGTGTCCTCCGGAGGGGATCTACTCCGGGGCTCAGACTGCAGTGAGTCCGACGGGACGCACCGAGTCTTAAAAGTATCGGGAGACTCCTCGTCCTCCGTCTCCCAGGCGGACTCATCCGAGGAGGAGTCAGGGTCCGACCCCGCGGGGCCCCGAGGCACCCGCCCCGACGCCGGGGGCACCGGCGTCGACACCCTCGGTCCCAAACGGGAGGTCGAGGGAGACCTCGACCGAGGACGACTTCGAGCCACGAGGGTCTCGAGTATCGGCTCGGTCTCTGGGGTTGACTTCGAAGTCGACGTCCCAGTGGTCGGGGCAGATGCACCAGACAGGCTGGCCATCAGTGCCCGCTGCTGCTCCATGAAGGCAGAAAATCTGCACGCCAAGGCTGTCATCCTGAGACTCAGCTCGGGAGACGCAGCAGCCACCGACTCGGGCCCCGGTGGCGCCGGGCCCGACGTCGGCTCTCTGGGAGGAGAGTCCATGAGGACTACGGGGCTTACGTGTCCAGCAGACTCCGGCTCCACGCAAGGAACTTTGGCAGGCTTCTCTTGGTCCACGGGCCCGGGACGACAGTCGGGGGTCTTAGACCTGGCCCTTGAGGGCTCAGGGACCTCTTCCGACGCCGCCCTCGCGAGCTGCTTCTTCCTCTTGCGTTCCCGGTCGGGGGACCCCCTGTCCGAGGAGCTTCGACGGCGCTTGGGATCGGAATCCCGAGATGTCGAGGCCTCAGACGAGGTCCGGGCCCAGCCGGAGGCAGAGTCCGAGAAAAAACGTTCCTTCCGATGCTGTCGACTTTTGAGTGCCTTGGAAGACATCTTCCCACATGTCACACACGACTTGGGGTCGTGGTCAGGGCCGAGGCACCGAAGGCAGTAGTCGTGTGTGTCAGTGAGAGACATAAGTTTCTTACACCGATCACACTTTTTGAAACCACTGGAAGCCATCGGGGAAAAAAGAGCCCCTGCGAGGTCAAAAGACCGGCCTTCCAGGGAAAAATGAAAAAAGGGGCGCGAACGCCAGCCACGAAGGGCAAAAACCGAAAAAGAAATAAGTGGCCTCGATACCAGTGTACCGAACCCGGCGGGAGGGGAACCGGCATCGAACCGGAGAAAAATAGCGAAAAATCGCCGAAGAAAAAAATAACTTTTATCCGGGAGAACAGGACACACGTCCGGTGGGCTTCTCGGGAAAAAAGAGACTGAGGTAAGATGGCACCTTTAGGCGGGAAGGGAACCGCGCATGCGTGCCAGCATTCCCAAAGGCTTTCATGGAAAGCTGGGGAAATGCTCCGCTGGGGCTTCATCGGCGCCGATGACACCCATATGTGAGGACTGACTTCCTGCTTGGTCCTGGAGAAGACAAAGCACAAGGTTGTAACTACTATATACAAAATCTTACACAACTTATCAGCCCCCTGCCCTAATAAGAGCAGCTCCTAAAACAAGGGCAAGAAGATAAACCCTCCCCTCAAGACAAAATGCACTCGGCAAACTAACAGAGCTTTCACCCTCTTCACCCCCTCGATCTGGAACTTACTCCCAGAACCTATAAGATCTGTGCAGACTACACAGGAACTGAAGTTACTAAAGACCCACCTTTTCATTGAAAGCGTAGTTACTCACCTGTAACAGGTGTTCTCCAGGAGCAGCAGGAATCAGTCCTCACTTATGGGTGACGTCGGCGCCGACGGAGCCCTCGCGGAGCAATTTTCCCCAGCTTTCAAAGAAAGCCTTTGGGAATTGCAGCGCGCATGCGCGGTCGTCTTCCCGCCCGAGGGTGCCATCTTAGCCAGTCAGATGACATAGCTAAAAAAGACAGCAGAAAATTTGCAAAAAGAACATAAGCAGACGATTGCAACTCCAAGGGGAGGAGGGAGGGTAGTGAGGACTGATTCCTGCTGCTCCTGGAGAACACCTGTTACAGGTGAGTAACTACGCTTTCTCCAGGACCAAGCAGGAAGTCAGTCCTCACTTATGGGACTCCCAAGCTCAAGGCTACCGGAGACCCTAAGCACAAAAATGAGCTCCCTCTAGCTCAGCAGCACAGAAGGATAGAATCTTCGCTGAATTATCACCCACCGGTAGCCCACATCCGGGATGGAGGGTAGGAGTTGCTCAGACCTCAAAGAGATTACGGAGGACTGCCTGTCCGAAAGCACTGTCCCTACGGGACTCCCTCTCGAGACAGTAATGGACCGCAAAAGTCTGGCTCGAAGACCAAGTAGCGGCCCGGCAGATGTCTGCCAGCGGAACAGAGCGGAGGTAAGCCACTGACGTAGCCTTTGCCCGAACGCAATGAGCCGTGACTCGACTTTCTAAGGAGAGTCCGGCTGCCCCATAAGCCCAAGAGATACAGTCCGCAACCCAGATGGACAGAGTACGCTTGGAGACCGGGAGCCCCAATTTATTGGGGTCAAAAGACACAAAAAGCTGAGCAGCTTTACGGTGCTCCCGCGTATGGTCAAGGTAGAAGTTCAATGCCCTTCTACAGTCCAGGGTATGGAGGACCGTTTCAGCTCGGCTGGAGTGTGGTCTGGGAAAGAAGGTTGGAAGTACCACCTCCTGATTGATGTGAAAAGGGGAGACCACTTTAGGCAGAAATTTTGGGTGAGTCCGTAGGACTACCCTATTTTTGTAGAACCGAGTGTAAGGGGGATCAGACACGAGGGCCTGCAATTCACTTACGCGTCTAGCGGAAGTGAGGGCTATCAAGAACAGTGTTTTCCAAGACAGAAAACGGAGAGAACAGGTAGCCATAGGTTCAAAAGGCGGACAGGTGAGCCGCTGCAAAACCACATTCAGGTCCCAGTCAGGCGCTGGCGGGCGCAGAGGTGGTTTAAGTAGAAGGAGACCTCGGAGAAACCTCGCTACGAGAGGGTCGCTTGAGAGAGGTCTACCGTCCACCGGCACATGATGTGCCGAAAGAGCACTGAGGTGAACTTTGACGGAGTTGGACTTAAGTCCCAGATTAGAGAGGTGTAGTAAGTACTGCAAGATCACCGACACCGGGCAGGAGAAGGGATCCTGAGACTGTTGGGTACACCAGACTGCAAAGCGACGCCATTTAAGGGCGTAGCATTTTCGGGTAGAAGGCCGTCGCGAAGCCAAGACGACCTCCTCCACCTCCGCCGGCAGGAGAAGGGGAGCAAGGACTACCCTCTCAGCAGCCAGGCCATGAGGTTGAGAGACCTGAGGTTGGGGTGCAGTAGGGACCCCTGATCCTGAGTGAGGAGATCCGGTTGTACCCCCAGAGGGATTGGATCCTCCACCGCCAGTTGCAGTAGGAGCGGAAACCACGGCTGCCTGGGCCAGCGAGGGGCCACCAGGATCATGAAGGCTTTGTCTCGGAGAACCTTGAAAAGAGTCCGAGAGACTAGCGGGATGGGAGGGAAAGCGTACAGAAGGCTCCCCGACCATGAGATCAGAAAAGCGTCCGCCGCAACCCGAAGGGGGTGTGGCTGACGAGAGCAGAAGCGAGGAAGCTGCCGGTTGTGAGGACTGGCAAAGAGATCCACCGTGGGGAGGCCCCACTTGAGGAAGAGCTCCTGAACTACCAAGGGATCCAGACGCCACTCGTGCGGCTGGAGGACCCTGCTGAGTTTGTCCGCCAGGCAATTTTCTTGGCCCGGGAGATAAACTGCCTTGAGGAGAATGCCGTGACTGACGGCCCAAGAGCAGAGCTTCTGTGCCTCCCGGCAGAGGAGGAAGGAGCCCGTGCCCCCCTGCTTGTTCACGTAGAACATGGCAACTTGGTTGTCCGTCTGGACAAGGACGGACTGGTGGGAAGTCAGGTGGGAGAAGGCCTTGAGAGCTAGGCGGATCGCCCTGAGCTCCAGGAAGTTGATCTGCTGAGCAGACTCCCACGTGGTCCAGAGGCCCTGAGTACGTGCCTCTTGGCAATGTGCTCCCCAGCCCAGGAGGGATGCATCGGTGGTCAGCACCCGGGTCGGCTGAGGTGACTGGAAAGGCATTCCGAACATGAGGTTAGGCTGCCGGAGCCACCACCGGAGAGACGAGATCAGCGGCTCGGAGACGCGCACTAGGTCTGCGAGGCCGCCTGTGGCTTGACGCCACTGCTGGCGGAGACACCATTGAGCAGACCGCATATTCAGGCGGGCATTGGGGGTCACATGGACGGTGGAAGCCATATGGCCGAGTAGTCTCAGGAAGCGCCTGGCGGAGACCAGGGGCTGGCTGCGAAAACGGTCGGCTAGGTCCATGAGCCGTTGAGCCCTGTCGAGCGGTAGGTATGCTCGCGCCTGAGGAGTGTGCAGCCTTGCGCCGATGAACTCGAGATCCTGTGAGGGGAGCAAAGTGGACTTTGCGAAGTTTATAACAAAGCCCAAGTGCTGCAGAAGAGTCACCGTGCGGCGCGTGGCGTTGGTGACCTCCCGAGCGGACGCTGCTCTGATGAGCCAGTCGTCGAGGTACGGAAAGACATAGAGGCCGTGAAGCCGGAGATGGGCCGCCACGACCGCGAGACATTTTGTGAAGACTCGCGGTGCGGAGGACAGGCCAAAGGGCAGTACCCTGTACTGGTAATGATTTCCTGCCACCACAAACCTTAGGTATTGGCGGTGGCTTGGGTGGATGAGGATGTGCGTGTAGGCATCCTTTAGATCCAAGGAGCATAGCCAATCTGCCTGCTGGAGGTAGGGCAGAAGGATTCCAAGGGTAAGCATTTTGAACTTCTCCCGCACAAGGAACTTGTTGAGGTTGCGCAAGTCCAGGATGGGTCTGAGGCCCCGTTCTCTTTGGTATCAGAAAATACCTTGAATAAAAGCCTTGACCTCTCAGGTGGTGTGGCACCGGTTCCACCGCCTGTTCCTGCAGAAGACCCGCTAACTCCTGAAGGAGCAACTCCCTGTGCAGAGGGGGGCGCGGAGGTTCTCCCGGAAAATAGGAGGGAGGGACCTGATGGAAGTGGAGAAGGTAGCCTTCTCGCACGACCTGAAGCACCCAGGCATCTGCGGTGATGCTGGACCACCTGTGGGCGAAGTGAACCAGCCGGCCTCCGGTGCTGGGAGGAACCAGCGGGGGGGGAGAGGCTATGCTGAGCGAGTCAAAAGCCCTCACCCTGCTGAGCAGGGGCTGGTGGTGCAGGCTTGGGGGCTTGCTGCCTACGGGACCCGTTACCCCGTCCCTTGGCCTGCTGGCCCTGTTGGGGATGATAATGGGGGTATTGTTTGTAGGCAGCCGCCTTCCTCGGGTAAAAGGACTTTTTCCCCGAGCCCTTCTTTTTCTGGGAAGGGGCGGAGGTCTTCCTAGAAAGCCTGGTCCTGGTGAGAGTCTCAGTCTCAATTTGTGCAGCCTTTTCCGCCATGGGCTTGCCAAAGAGGTTTTCGCCTCGGCAGGGGACATCGACCAACTTGTCCTGTACCCAGGGCTCAAGGTCTGACGACTGAAGCCAAGCCTGTCGGCGGGCACGGATGCCGGCTGCGGCCACTCGAGCCGAGGCTTCAAAGCCATCATAGGCTGCTCGGGACATGAACTTAGAGCATTCCCGAATGCCCGTGGACAAGGCTAGGAACCTCCGCAAGGGCTCCTCGGAGAGACCAACGGAGAATCCGGCTAGCTCTTTAGCCAGATCCCGGAGATACATGCCCATGTATAGCTGGTAAGTCTGGACACGACATGCGAGCATAGAGCCCTGGAAGCACTTCTTGCCAAGGCCATCCAGGTTACGGGCCTCCCTTCCAGGAGGCACCGAGGAGTGCATCTTCTGGCTCTTAAGACGATGCATGGCCGATTCCACTACCATGGAATGGTGTGGCAGCTGTGCCTTTTGAAAGCCAGGGCTCTTGCGGACCCGATAGATAGAATCGACCCGCTTGCTCAGGACCGGCGAGGAGGCCGGACTCTCCCACATGCGGAAGAGTAGTCGTTCCAGCATAGGAGGAACCGGCACAGTAAAGTGCTCCCTCGCGGGAGAGTCATACTGGAGGGCGTCGAGCTCTTCGGCTCGAGGCTCCTCCTCGGGATCCGCAGGGAAGGCCAAAGCCTTGGCCATATCCCTAACGAAGTCCGAGAAACGGGCATCCTCCGGGGGGGACTGCTTCCGAGGCTCGGACTCCGGTGAGTCCGATGGGACACACCGAGTCCGGAAAGAATCAGGTGACTCTTCCTCCTCAGACTCCCAGACCGACTCCGACGAGGACTCGGTGGGGTCGGCCCGGGCAGGGTGCGGCGCCAGCCGCCCCGACGCCGAGGGAGTCGGCGTCGGCGACCTCGGTCCCGAACGGGAGGCCGAGGGCGACCTCGACCGAGGATCGACTCGAGTTCTCATCGACTCGAGGATCGGCTCGGTCTCCGGGGTCGACTTGGACGTCGACGTCCCGGCGGTCGGGGCAGCGACGCCAGCGAAGCCAGCGAGCAGTGCCCTCTGCTGGTCCATGAAGGCAGACAGTCTGCTCTCCAAGGCCGTCAACCTGAGTCCGAGCTCAGGTGACCCAGCAGCCCCCGACTCGGGCCCCGACGGCGTCGGGCCCGACGTCGGCTGTCGCGGAGGCGAGTCCAGAAGGACCACAGGACTTACCCGGGCAGGCATCTCCGACTCCAGGCGAGGTCGCTTCGGGACGTGTTCCTTCTCCAAGGACCCGGGGCGGCTGTCGGGGCTATGCGACCTGGCCCTCGCGGAACCAGGAGTGTCCACCGACGCCGCCCTCGCGGGTTTTTCCTTCCGACGATGGTCCCCGGAGGGAGAACCCCGGTCGGAGGAGCTCCGGCGACGGTCCGAGCTGGAGCCTTTCGACACGGAGGCCTCCGACGAGGTCCGGGTACGGCTGGGGTCAGCGAAGATTCTCTCACGCTGATGCCGCCGACTCCTCAACGCCTTTGAGGACAGTTTGCTGCAGGGCCCACAGATCAGTTCCTCATGATCCGGGCCCAGGCAGCGGAGGCAAAAGTCGTGTGTGTCGGTTAGTGACATATTTCGGTCACACCGACCACACCGCTTAAACCCACTGGCAGCCATCGGGGGAAAAAGGGCCCCTGCGAGGTCAAAGGACCGGGCTGCCAGGGAAAACGAAAACGAAAGCTGACTAAGTCAGAAAAACCGAAAAAAGTAAGAGGACTCGAGACCGGCGTCGCGAGTCCGGGCGGGAAAACGATCGGCGTCGAACCGAAAGAAAAAAGGATAAAATAAAGAAGAAAATCAACTTTTTCGCGGGGACAAGACGGGGACGTCTGTAGGGCTCCGCGGAAAAAAGAAGACTGGCTAAGATGGCACCCTCGGGCGGGAAGACGACCGCGCATGCGCGCTGCAATTCCCAAAGGCTTTCTTTGAAAGCTGGGGAAAATTGCTCCGCGAGGGCTCCGTCGGCGCCGACGTCACCCATAAGTGAGGACTGACTTCCTGCTTGGTCCTGGAGAACATTACAGTTCTAACGAAATCACATAACATCCTACAAGATAACATATTTCGGAGGAGGATGGTACAGGTTAACACCCTTTTTCTTGTTAACTCCAAGTTTATATCTCCCTTATGTTTATGTAACTGCGTCTCAACTGAGTGAGTTTGCTGTTCTCTGTAAACTGTTTTGGCCTAAAGGCAGTATAGAAAACCTGTTAAATAAAAGGCTGGGGAGGAGGAAGAGAGAGCCACCTCAAGCTCAGGAGGGGCAAAGGATCTGGTATCACCGGACTCTGCGCCATGGCCCTTCCTGACCAAAATCAGACCTCTCTTCCCAACCCCAAGCACCTCTTATCTGTCCCCAGAAGGATTCTATCAGTCTAGTCTAGTCACAGACTGTACAGGCTTATGCTTCCATCATCTGCTGGAAACTAAGAAATACTGGCCGGTTTCAGGCTCCACAGGACTCTTATAGGGTGACGTCAAACCAGTGGTTCTTAGTCTCCATTTGCTGGCAGGAATGCATAAACCCGAACACCTGGACTGCACTGGAGGAGCGATAAACACTTATACCTAGAGCTTTACAGCATTTAACGAGTGGAGGAGTAGCCTAGTGGTTAGAGCGCTGGCTTGGTAACCAAGCAACCAGGGTTCGATTCCCGCTAGCACTCCTTGTGGCCTTGGGCAAGTCACTTGACCCTCCATTGCCTCGGAAGAAAGGGCCTGGCAATCTACTTCCGGTGACACTGCCAAGAAAACCCAGGAGCTTCTGGGTCGCCAGGAGTCAGGGCTGACTCAAAGGCACACATTGCATTTGCACTATTCTACTCTTCAGCTCATACACACATTACACTTTCATCACCACAAGCAATCAGCACTCTGACAATCTCAAGATGAAGGGCTAAAGAAATTCCTCTTACTTTTCCTTTTAGACTGGCCAGGAGGCGCTGGTGAGGACTGTGTAGCTGGAGTTGTCGGCCTTTCCTCATCCTCTATTTCTGGTTTCACGTCTGGTTTCTTCTCTTCACACTCCACTGGATCTACTTTACAACCCTCCACTGCTATTTCGTCTTTGATCTGGAAAACAGGAAACCTTTCAGCTGCTGTTTGGTAAAATGCATCCCTTGCTTCTTTAGTATCTGGAGTATGTTGAGGTAGAGGCAGGTACCTTACACCTGTTAATCATAGAAACATAACAGCAGAAAGACCACATGGCCTAACTAGTCTGCACTTCCATATCAACTACAATAGTCCCCTTTTTACCTGTAGAAATAGTCTGTCCCATGCTTTTTGAATTCAGATGCCGTCCTCGTGTCCACCACCGCCACTGGAAGACTATTTCACGCATCTACCACTCTTTCCGTAAAGAAATATTTCCGCATATTACTCCTGAGTCTATCCCCTTTTACTTTCATCCTGTGTCCCCTCGTAGCAGAGCTTGTCTTCAATTGAAAGAGACCCTCCTGTGCATTTATGTCACGGAGGTATTTAAATGTCTATCACCCCATCCCACCTTTCCTCTAAAGTATACATATTAAGAATTTTAAGTCTATCCTCATTTGCTTTATAACAAAGACCACTAACCATTTTAGTAGCCACCCTCTGCAGACTCCAACCTGCATATATCCTTCTGAAGGTGCGGTCTGCAGAACTGCACACAATACACCAAATGAAGTCACACCAGATGCATAATCGCCTCCTTTTTTCTGCTGGCCATTTCTCTCCTTATACACTCAAGTATCCTTCTGGCTTTCGCAGTTGCCTTTTCTACCTGTTTAGCTACTTTAAGATAGTCAGAGACAATTACGCCCAGGTCTCACTCTTCTTTTGTGGACAGAAGTACCTCATCCCCTACACTGTACAGCTCCTTTGGATTTTTGCAGCCCAAATGCATAACACTACATTTTTTAGCATTAAATTTCAGCTGCCATATTCTAGACCATTCTTCAAGTTTAGCTAGATCCCTCCTCACGTTGTCGATTCCTTTTTGTGTCTCTACTCTATTACAGATTTTGGTAATGTTTACAAACAAGCAAACCTTACCCAACAGTCCTTCCGCAGTATCACTAACAAAGATGTTAAACAGAATCAGACCAAAGACAGATCCCTGCGGCACACCACTAGTAACATCCTCCTCTTCCTCCTCACATGAGCTCCATTCACCTGTACCCTTTGTCGCCTCCCACTCAACCAATTTCTACCCCAATCAATAACTTTAGGGTCCACACATTAAAACGCCTTTCCCAACTTACCTGAATTCTTACCAAGCAGTACTATGGATTACAGTCCAATTCTAAACCCAGGCAGCATTAGGGACCAATAGTCAATATTCAGGACAGCAAATTACAACCACTCATAAATACGATAAATTCAATCAATGAATAATTTAGCTGATTCCCCAACACAAGAATATGAATAGCAATTTTAATTGTAAAGTCTAATATTCTAGCACCTGAACTTGGCTTTAACTGAGAAAGCACAGTTACTTACCTGTAACAGGTGATCTCTGGGAACAGCAGGAATTAGTCCTCACATATGGGTACGTCGGTACCGACGGAGCCTGCGCGGGAAAGCTCCCCAGCTTCCCAGAAGGAAAGCTTTTGGGGCCTCCCACTGCGCATGCGCACTGCCTTCCCGCCTTCCTGACCACCTCTCCTCAGTTCGAGTTTAAAGCTGAGACAATAGAGAGAGGAAAGGAAAGAGAGAGATAGATACAACTCCTAGGGGAGGCGGGTGGGTTGTGAGGACTAATTCCTGCTGTTCCCAGAGATCACCTGTTACAGGTAAGTAACTGTGCTATCTCCAGGAACAAGCAGGAATAAGTCCTCACATATGGGGACTCCCTAGCTAAGATGCCTGGGAGATTCCCTGAAGGGTATGAGAACCTGAAAGGTTCCTCATCTTCCTATGGATCTCAGGCATCCATTCAGGGAAGGTGGGCTGGAGTTGTTCAAGAATGGAACAGGTGTCTGAGGACAGCCTGACCAAACAAGGCATCCCGGCGGGAGTCCTTGTCCAAACAGTAATGGGCTGTAAAGGTATGAACCGAGCCCCAGGTGGCTGCTCGACAGATCTGGTCAATGGACACAGAGTTTAAATGAGCCACAGAGGTGGCCATAGCCCTCACGTTGTGAGCGGTGACATGGCCCTCCAGAGAAAGGTTCTTACTCTGGTAAGCAAAAGAGATACACTGAGCAATCCAATTGGATAGTGTTCTTTTGGAGACTGGAAGTCCGAAATGAGAAGGATCAAAAGCAACAAAAAGCTGAGAAGACTTTTGATGTTGCTGTGTCCTGTGGAGGTAAAAGGCAAGAGCTCTTTTACAGTCTAGAGTATGAAGGTTCCTCTCTGCACTGGATGCATGAGGAGCTGGAAAAAAGACAGGTAAAGATACCTCTTGATTAAGATGAAAAGGGGAGACCACTTTAGGCATAAAGTGGGGATTGGTCCTAAGGACCACCTTTATCATGATGGAACCTTGTATAAGGTGGATTAGCCACTAAAGCTTGCAGTTCACTGATACGGCGAGCTGAGGTGACCAATAAGAAAAATAACCTTCCAGGAAAGAAATATCAAGGAGGTAGTGGCTAAGGGTTCAAAAGGTGGCTTCATAAGCTGACCAAGAACCAAGTTTAAGTCCCATGCCACCGGAGGAGGTCGAATGGGAGGTTTAGTTAAGGTTAGGCCTCTCATGAATCTTGCAATAAGAGGATGAGAGGAAACAGGTTGTCCATTGATGGGCTTAAGTGATGCCGCAATAGCACTCAAATGGACTCTTACTGAATTCGTTTTGAGTCCTGCATTGGAGAGATGCAGGAGATATTCCAAAAGAGAATTCAATGGGAGTGCTAGAGGGTTAAGACCCTTTTGAGCACACCAAATGTAAAATCTTTTCCATTTAAAAGCGTAAGAATGCCTAGTGGAAGGTTTCCTAGAGGCATGTAGGATATCCTTCACTTGCTGCGAAAGATTGAAGTGTTGAAGGTCTAGGCCTTCAGTAACCAAGCTCTGAGGTGAAGGGACTTGGAGTTTGGGTGCCACAAAGTCCCCTCCTCCTGAGACAGGAGGTCTGGAGCCACTCCCAAGTCCAGGGAGGGGGCTTGGGAGAGATGCAGAAGTAGAGGGTACCACACTTGGCGTGGCCAGCGTGGAGCTATGAGGATCATGGACCCTTGATCCCTTTGAAGTTTGAACAGAGTCTTGGGAATCAAAGGAATGGGAGGAAAGGCATACAGGAAGTCCTGACCCCAATGCAGGAGGAAGGCATCCTTGGCCTGAACTCCCTGACACGGAATTCTGGAACAGAACCGGGGAAGTTTGGCATTCCACGGACTTGCAAAGAGGTCTATGTCCGGGGTTCCCCATTTCTGGAAGATTCTGAGTACCTGATCCATGTGCAGGGACCATTCGTGTGGAAGCAGAACTCGACTGAGTCTGTCTGCCCAAGAGTTTTGGATTCCTGGAAGATATACTGCCAGGAGATGGATTTGATGCTCTCTGGCGAAGGCCCATAATCTTAGAGCTTCGTTGCAAAGCGACAGAGAGCCAGTCCCTCCTTGTTTGTTTATGTAAAACATGGCTACTTGATTGTCCGTGTGAATAAGGACTGTCATGTTGCTGAGGAGGGTATGAAAAACTTTGAGAGCCAGAAAGATTGCTCGAAGTTCCAAGTGGTTGATATGAAGGTGGTCTCCTGTGGAGACCAAGTGCCCTGAGTGGAGAGATCTTGGAGATGAGCCCCCCAACCTGTTTGAGAGGCATCTGTTGTGAGGGTTGCTTGGGGCAACAATGGTTGAAAGGGGACCCCCAACAACAGATTTTGAGTGGATATCCACCATTGGAGAAACCAAAAGAGATGATTGGAGTTTGCTATTTGGTCTGAGAGAGCTCCTGATGCTTGAGTCCACTGGGTAGATAAAGTCCATTGAGCTGCTCTCATATGTAGGCGAGCATAAGGCAACACATGCACTGTGGAGGCCATGTGGCCTAATAGTTGTAGCATCTCTCTGGCAGTCTTGCTTCTGGCCTGAGTCTGAGAGGCTAAGTGCACTAGACATTAGCAACGGGCCTGAGGTAGATAGGCCTTTGCAGTGGTGGTATCCAACCAGGCCCCTATGAATTCCAGGGATTGCGTAGGGGTGAGTTGAGACTTTGGCAGATTGATCACGAGTCCCAGATACTGCAGGACGCGTCTGGTGCGATCCAGGGAAGTCTGAGCCTCGGACTGAGATGGAGCTCGGATGAGCCAGTCGTCCAGGTATGGGAAGACAAAAATTCCCAGAGCGCGTAGAAATGCAGCTACTATTGCCATGCATTTGGTAAATACCCTTGGAGCAGAGGCTAGACCGAAGGGAAGTATTCTGTACTGGAAATGTTTTCCCTGGAACAGAAACCGTAGGAATTTTCTGTGGGATGGATGGATGAGTATATGTGTGTACGCATCCTTGAGATCTAGAGAACAAAGCCAATCCTGACTCTGTAGGTATGGAAGGAGAGTACCTAGAGAAAACATCTTGAATTTCTCTTTGTATAGAAATTTGTTCAATTCTCTGAGATCCAGAATGGGTCTGTACCCCCGTGTTTTCTTGGGAATGAGAAAATAAGGGGAGTAAAAACCTGATCGCTGTTGAGGAAGAGGAACCTCTTCTATTGCCTTTTGGGCGAGAAGAGTGGTTACCTCCTGACTCAACAGGTCTAGGAGAGATGGGGGAGAATTGAAACTTCTCACCATGGTATGGGGAGGAAGGTTGGAGAAATGTAGTTTGTAGCCCTCTCTGATGATAGAGAGGGTCCATTGTTCTGATGTGATTTGCTCCCATCTGGGAGCAAAATGAGTTAATCTTCCTGGAATGGTGAGAGGTTCTGGTTTTAGAGCCAGAAAGGTTAAGTTCTCTAGATTTAAGTCAAAAACCCTGAGGGGGTTGGGACTGTTGGGCTGTAGCAGCCCCTGCAGGTTTTGCCCTGGCCTGTTTAGGCTGCTGACGCTTAGGAGCAAAGCGAGCTGCAGAAGATTGTTGGCCAGTATTTGTGGCAAATCTGGCCTTCTTGTAGAAAGGCTTTTTGAAAGATTTTTTCTTGACAGGGGTAGAGGTAGACTTAGAAAGTCTATCTAATGCAGCATTTTCTGCATCCATTTGAGTGGCTTTGATTTGCCACTCCTTACCAAACAGATTCTCACCTGTACAGGGCAAATTTCCCAACCCATCTTGGACCCAGGGTTCTAGGTCAGAGGCCTGGAGCCAAGCAATTCTGCAAGCCGCAATGGCAATACCTGAGGCTCTGCTAGCACCCTCAAAAGAGTCAAAGGCTGCTCTGTTGGAGAACTTTGAAATATCTTGGGTATGCTTCAGCAAAAGGAGGAATTCCTCCTTTCTATCCTCTGGGATAAAGGGGAGAAAATGGCGTATCTTTAATGCAATCTCCTTCAGAAACATGCCCATATAGAGGCTGTATGAGTTGATTCTGCCAATAAGCATACTTGCTTGGAAGATTTTTCTTCCAAAAGCATCCAGAGTCCTACATTCTCTTCCTGGGGGAGTAGAAGAGTGTCTTTTAGTACTCTTTATCCTTTACATAGCTGACTGCACCACGATGGAGTGGTGAGGGAGCTGAGTTTTTTGAAACCCAGGAGAAGGGGGAAACACGATACATGGTGTCCAGACGACGAGAATGTGGAGATAGAGTGAGAGGAGTCTCCCATAAGTCCATCATGTGTTCTTGAAGAATTTCATGGATGGGCAAGGTGACTGCCTCTTTGGGAACCTTAGAGGATCCTAAAATGTCTAACTTTTTTTGCTCTAGGTTCTTTTTCAGAGGATACAGAAATAGAAAGACCTTTAGCTACTTCAATGATGAAGTCTTGAAAGGATAAATCCTCTGGAGGAGACATTCTCCTCTTTGGAGAAGAGGGCTCCTCAGGTAGAGTAAGGGATACTTCAGCAGAGTCATCTGATGAATCAGAATCATCAGAAGACTCAAAGTATCCTCTGTTTGCTTCCAGGGATCAATAACCGTATCGACCGGTATCGACATCGGGGGTACCCGGAACCGGATCGGTATCGGGGAAAAAAACCCAGAACCGGTATCCTGGTCGATGTGGATGGCCTGGGTACTGGTATCGGCTGTGGTACCGGAACCGGAGTCGGTACCGCAGGGTGCGGTACCAAGGGCGTCGCAGCCTTAATGAAAGCGAAAATGGCCTGCTGCATGGATTGAACTGTATGATCCATGGACGCCACGACTGTCTGGATGTCGGTACCGGATGAATGAGCTGGTACCCCAGAACAGTCTAACAGGTGATCGGTCGAGGCCGTGCCATCGATGTCAACCTGTAACCCCATAGGAGGAGCTTTGGAAGCCGGAGCCGGAGCTTCCCGCCGGGGTTGTTTGGCTGGGGCAGGGTCCTCAGGGTCAAGCCCAGGGGTATCTCGATACTTAGAGGGAGATTTGCCCTTTGAGGACCTGCCAGAGGAATGTTTGGTTACCTGAGATCCATCAGGAGAGGAAGACCTGGAAGATGTCGATGCTGGAGTATCTGTAGAAAACAGCATGTGAAACTTGGCTGCCCGGTTCTGTAAGCCACGTTTAGACATCAAAGAACAGGATGGGCAATCCGGAATGGAATGGTCAGGCCCCAAACATTTAAGACACCATTCATGGGTGTCTGTGACTGAAATAGTACCGCTGCACTTGGTGCATTTTTTAAACTCAGAGGCTTGTTTCTCCATGAGGGAGAATTTGTGAAGGCCTAAAGGCCTCACAGAACAAACACACCAAGTGAGGAAAAAATAAGGTTTTTTTTTTTAGAAATAAAGGAAAAAAGACCGGCGGTACCGGTCTGGAATCGGGTAAGGCAGACACGCGGCCAAAGAAATAAATTAAAACAACAACTTCTTCAGCGGTGACAGGAACACGACCTGCTGGCTCCGCGGAAAAAGAAGAACGGAGGAGAGTTGGTCAGGAAGGCGGGAAGGCAGTGCGCATGCGCAGTGGGAGGCCCCAAAAGCTTTCCTTCTGGGAAGCTGGGGAGCTTTCCCGCGCAGGCTCCGTCGGTACCGACGTACCCATATGTGAGGACTTATTCCTGCTTGTTCCTGGAAAAAGACTATATGGCCAATCTAATCTGCCCTTTCATATCAACTACAATAGTCCCCGTTTCCCTTTCGAGATCTTCTGTGTTTGTCCCATGATTTCTTAAATTCAGATACTGTCTTCTCTACCACCACCAATGGGAGACTATTCCATGCATCTACCACTCTTTCTGTAAAGAAATACTTCTGCATGTTATTCCTGAATCTATCCCCGTTCATCCTCATCCTATGTACCTCGTAGCAGAGCTTGCTTTCAATCGAAAGAGGGTCTCCTCCTCTTGTGCATTTACCCCACAGAGATATTTAAATGTCTCTCTCATATCTCCTCTATCCGCCTTTCCTCTAACATCTACATATTAAGATCTTTAAGTCTGTCCCCATATGTTTTATAATGAAGATCACTAACCATTTTAGTGAGCACCCTATGCACTGACTCCATCATGTTTATATCCTTTTGAAGATGTGGTCTCCAGAACGGCACACAATACTATACTCCAAATGAAGCTGTACCAGAGACTTATAGAGAGGCACTATCACCTCTTTTTTTCTGCTGGCCATTCCTCTCCCTATACACCCAAGCATATTTCTGGCTTTCACCTTAGCCTTTTCTACCTGTTTAGGCACTCTAAGGTCATCAGAAACAATCATGCCCAGGTCCCACTTTTCTTTTGTGGACAGAAGTACTTTGCCTCCTACACTGTATCCCTTCCTTGGATTTTTGCCGGCCAAATGCATGACTGCAATTTTTTAACATTAAACCTCAGCTGCCAACTTCTAGAACATTCTTCAAGTTTAGCTAGATCCCTCCACGTCATCTACTCCTTCCTAGGTGTCTACTCTATTGCAAATTTTGGTATCATCAGCAAATAGGAAACCTTACCCAACAGCCCTTCTGCAATATTGCTAACGATGTTAAAAAGAATCGGACCAAGGACAGATCCCTGTAGCACACCACTGGTAACCTTCTCCTCAGATTGAGCTCCATTTACCTGTACCCTTTGCCGGCTCCACTCAACCAATTTCTAATCCATTCATTTTAGGGTCCATCCCTAGGGTGCTCAATCTGTTTATAAGTTGTCTGTGCAGAATGGTATCAAAGGCTTTATTGAAATCAAAGTACACCACACCTAGGGCTCTCCCCTCAGTCCAACTCCCTGGTCACCCAATCAAAGAAATCAATCAGATTTGTCCGACAAGACCTGCCTCTGGTAAACCCAAACTGGATTGTACAGAAAAGGGGAGAATTTGTAAGGCAAAGCAAAAGCACCAAGGGGTATAAATCATCAGATTAACTAAGAGCAAGAAGAAGGGAAGCAGTTGCGAGTACAGAGTGCTCCACAATTTTAGCTACTTACATCAGGCTTCTCATCCATTGGAAACTCTGCAGGCTCTGCCTCCAACTCCTCTTCCTTTACTTTCACCTCCATTTTCACTTCTTGTGAAGGTGGCTCATGGGCAGCCTGCTGAGAGAGGACTTCTGTGCTGCTGGTGGATGGTGGGTTGGAGACCTGTCCGTCTGTATTCACTGCTGACTGGGAAAGCTGCAAAGTAGTTGCAAGAAAAGGTCAAACAGCTGTTCTATCTACCATTGGCAATAAGGGAGGGCTCATGATTCAAGGCTAACCCACCCATATCCTCAAGTAACAATGTATATAGTTGGGATATACAGTCTAATACTTAATATTCCAATTTCAAATAAATTCAGTGAATGTCACCTCAGCATTTTAGGTCTTATAGTAAAGTTTGTTGATCATTCTTGTGTTACTTGAAAGCTATAGGCTACGTATTTTAACACACATAGCCAAACCCTGTAAGTCTAAACATGCACTTGATTATCAGAAAAACTGGGCCACTGAATCATAAGTATTTATCCCCTCCCTGACTCATGTGTTTACCGGTCAAGCTACATTTCTGCTAAACTTAGATCAGCAGTTCCCAAACTGTGGGATTATGAGCACACTGGCACCTAAAACGTAGTTACTCACCTGTAGCAGGTGTTATCCGGGGACAGCAGGAATCAGTCCTCACATATGGGTGATATTGGCGCCACCAGAGTCCTCACGGGAGCATCTCCCCAGCTTTCAAAGAAAGCCTTTTGGAGATGCACCACGCATGCAAGGTCTCCCTTCCCGTCCAAGGGTGCCATCTTGCTCAGTTAGATAGCTAAAAGATGGCAAAAATAAAAGATGGTAAAGGAGCAACTCCAAGGGGAGGAGGGAGGATTGCGAGGACTGATTCCTGCTGTCCCCGGAGAACACCTGTTACAGGTGAGTAACTACGCTTTCTCCGGGAACAAGCAGGAAGTCAGTTCTCAAATATGGGACTCCCTAGCTACAGGCTACTGAAAGCCCATAGCAAAAATAGGGGCTCCCTCACAGGGAGCCGCAAGCAGCAGCAATTTTCCAGTCTGAACAAATAGCACAGTAGGACCCCTGTGTCCGATGAAACCAGCACTCTGGTAGCATGAACACAGAAGGGTTGGAGAACAGGAGCTGCCTAGACCCCAAAAAGGTTACGGAGCACAGCCTGGCCGAAGGCATTGTCCCGTCGGTACTCTTTCCAGGCAGTAATGAGCTGCGAAGGCATGGACTGAAGACCAGGTGGCGGCCCGACAGATGTCCACCATCGGGACAGAGTGCAAGTTCAACACCGAAGCCACCATGGTCCTGATGGTGCGCCGTGACGTGGCCTTCCAGAGGGAGCCTCGCCTGCTCAAAAGCAAGGGCGATACATTCCGCCAACCATGTGGACAGCGTACGCTTGGTCACCACCTCCCTCAGCCTGCTGGGGTCATAGGAGATGAAAAGCTGAGAAGCTTTGCGGTAGCCCCGAGTGCATTGTATATAGGACAAAGCTCTCTTACATTCCAAGGTGTGAAGGACAGTCTCCGCCCGATTGGAATAAGGTCTTGGAAAGAAGGTAGGAAGCACCACTTCCTGGTTAAGATGGAAGGGTGATACTACCTTCGGCAAGAATTTGGGGTGTGTGCGAAGCACCACTCTGCTCCTGTAGAACCTGGTAAAGGTGCCCCCGCCACAAGGGCTTGGAGTTCGCTAACTCAGAGTTGAGATGAGTGCAACCAGGAAAACCACCTTCCAAGAAAGGTAGCGAAGCTGGCAGGTAGCCAGAGGCTCAAAGGGTGGGCAAGTGAGCTGCCCCAACACAACGTTGAGGTCCCATTCGGTTGCTGGAGGGCGAACCGGGGGTTTTGATAAGAGCAGGCCCCAGAGGAAAAGGATCACCAACGGTTGGACCGAGAGGGGCTTAACATCCACCGGATGGTGGTGCACCGCCAGGGCACTCAAGTGAACTCAGACGGAGTTAGACTTGAGCCCAGACTGAGAAAAGTGGAGAAGGTACAGTAACATCAGAGCCACCAGGCAAAAGGATCAGTCCCGTGATGCGTGCACCAAGCAGAGAACCTACGCCATAAGCCTTCCTAGTAGAGGCCTTGCGAGAAGACAGCAGAATGTCCTCCACCTCAACCGGAAGGTTGAGAGGAGTCAGTCACCCTCTCAGCAGCCACGCTGTCAGCGAGAGGGACCATAGGTCGGGGTGCAGAAGAGAGCCCCCCTCCTAAGATAGGAGTTCTGGGGCGGTCCCTAGGGAGATCGGAGCCTCCACCGTCAACTGCAGAAGCAGCGCGAACCACGGCAGCCTGGGCCACCGAGGAGCTATCAAGATGAACGAGGGCCTGTAGCAGAGGGTCCTGAACAAAGTCTTGGCAATCAGCAGCCTCGGAGGGAAGGTGCACATGAGGCCTTCCAACCATGAGACCAGGAATGTATCCGCTGCCACCCTGGAGGGGTGGGCCTGCCGGAAGCAGAAGCAGGGCAACTGAAAGTTGTCCGGACTGGCGAACAGGTCCATCATGGGTTCTCCCCACAGCCAGTAAAGCAGACTGGCTACCCTGGGGTCCAGCTGCCACTCATGCGGCTGGAGAACTCTGCTGAGTCTGTTGGCCAGCAGGTTGTTCTGGCCTGGCAGGTACACTGCCTGCAGGAAGATACCCTATTGGCTTGTGTATGAGCCGAGGGCCAAGGCCTCCTGACAAAGGGCACGAGAGCCCGTTCCCATTTGTTCACGTAGATCACCACCACCACCTGGTTGTCCGTATGGACCAGCACCGGCTGGTGACACAGGTGGTGACAGAAGACCTTCAGGGAAAGGTGTAGGGGGGTAAGGGGTATGGCCTGGAGCTCCATGAGGTTGATCTGATGGGTGCTCTCGTCTGGCAACCAGATGCCCTGAGTGCAGAGATCTTGACAATGGGCTCCAAAGCCGAGCAAGGAGATGTCTGTGGTGAGGACCCTCAAGTGGCTTGGGGCCTGAAAAAGCATGCCTGCTTCGAGATGTTGGGGCGACTGCCAACAGACGAGGGAGTCCACCAACTGGCGGGTCACCAAAACTTGGTCTCGGAAGCAGCCTGTGTCCTGGAGACACCACTGTGCCTTCCTCATATGGAGGTGAGCGTCTGGGGTGATGTGCACCGTGAAGGCCAAGTGCCCGAGGAGACGCAGAAGTAGCCGGGTGGGCACCGAGGGAAGGTGCTGCACGTCCCGAGCTAGAGATCGGAAACGATTGGCTCTGTCCTTGGGCAAGGCGGCCTTTGATTGGAGAGAGTCAATCTTTGCCCCGATGAACTCCAGGCATGGTGTCAGGAGGAGGTGAGACTTGGGGTAGTTTATGATGAACCACAGGTGTTGCAGAACCTGGATGTGCCTCCCCTTATGAGCCAGTCGTCCAGGTAGAGAAAAACGAAGATCCCTTGGAGCCGGAGGACAGCAGCCACGATTTCCAGGCATTTTGTGAAGACTGTTGGGGCAGAGGCTAGGCCGAAGGGGAGCACCCTGTATTGATAGTGCCTGCCCCCTACTACGAACCACAGGTACTGCCCATGGTCGGGTGGATGAGGATGTGAGTATAACCATCCTTGAGGTCTAAGGAGCATAGCGAGTCTCCCTGCTAGGGTATGGCAGCAATGTTCCAAGGGAGAGCATCTTGAACTTCTCCCTCACCTGGAATTTGTTGAGGTTGTGCAGGTCGAGGATGGGCCTTAGGCCCCACGTCCTCTTTGGGACGAGGAAGTATCTGGAGTAGAACCTCTTGCCCTTGAGGTGCTGGGGCAACGGTTTCACCGCCTTGTCCTCGAGAAGACCTGCTAATTCCTTCAGAAGGTGGTCCTGGTGGAGGGGAGATCTGAGGGGCTCTCCCAAGAAATAAGGGGGAGGTGTCTGAGCCATGTGGATGAGATAACCCTCCCCGACTACCCTTAGTGTCCAGGAATTGGTGGTGATGGCTACCCACTTCTGGGTATAGAGGGCCAGGCGTCCCGCTGTGGTCTGCTGACCTCCCTGGGGTAGAGAGGCTATGCTCAAGGAGTCAAAAGCTCCCCCCCTGGCTGGGCTGGGGGTTTCGGAGTCTTCTGCTTACACAGGCCATGCCCATGTCCCTTGGCCTGCTGACCCTGTTGGGGAGCCAAGAAGGCCTGATAGGGTAGGTAGTTTTGGAAAGCAGATCCCTTCCTCGGGTAAAAAGGTTTTTTACCAGAACCCTTTCATCGGGGAGAGGCAGTGGTCTTCTTAGAGAGCCTGGTCCTCATCATGAACTCAGCCTCCAGCTCGGCAGCCTTGTCGATCATGGGTTTGCCAAAGAGGTTCTCACCTTGGCATGGGACATCGACCAATTTGTCCTGAACCCACTGCTTGAGGTCAGACAACTGAAGCCAAGCTTGACTGCGTGCATCAATGCCTGCTGTGGCTACCCGGGCCGCCGACTCAAACCCATCACAGGCCGTACAAGATATGAATTTGGAGCATTCACGGACGGCCTTGGCCAGGCTCTTGAACCGCTGCAAAGGCTCCTCGGAGAGACCAGCTGAAAATCCGGCGAGTTCCTTCGCCAGGTCTCTCAAGTACATGCCCATGTACAGCTGGTAGGCCTGGATGCGACAGATGAGCATCAAGCCCTGGAAGCACTTTCTGCCGAGGGCATCCAAGGTGCGGGCCTCCCTACCGGGGGGCACCGAGAAGTGCATCTTGGGGCTTTTCAGCCGACTCCACTACCATGGAGTTATGCGGCAGTTGTGACTTCTGGAAGCCAGGGCTCCAGTGGACCCGATACATTGAGTCGAGCTGTCTGCTCACCACCGACACCGGTGTCTCCCACATGTGGAGCATTAACCGTTCCAGGATGGGAGGGTTGGGCACCGTGAGCGATTCCTGTGGAGGGACCTCGTACTGGAGGATCTCTAACTCATTCGCCCAAATTCCAGGGCCTTAGACATGTCCTTGACAAAGTCCAAGAAGCCCATTATCCTTGGGCAGGGACCACTGCCGAGGTTCCGAAATGGTAGAATCCAAGGGGACGTTGCGGTGGCTATGGGTATCAGGGGGACTCCTTGTCCTCCGTCTTCAACTTGGAATAGTCCTGGAGGACTCCTAGGAGTGCTGCTCCGCGGGCCGAGGGCCCTGATGCCCTATGGCCTGCACCCGGTAAACTTGCTGGGGACGACCATGGCACCATCGAGCCGGACTCTGAGCACAACCTCAGCCAAGGATCGGCTCGGCCTCCAGGGACGTCTTGGATGTCGAGGGTCCAGTGGTCGGGGCGGATGAACTGGTCGTGCTGGACAACAGCGCCCGCTGCTGGTCCATGAAGGCAGACAAACTGCACTCCAGGGCCACCATTCTGGACTCCAGACCGGAAGACTCTGCAGCTTTCGGCATGGGCACCGAGGGACTCGGGCCCAATGCTGGCTCCCCCAAAGGGGAATCCTCGATGAGGATGGTGTCTGGAGACCAAGGCCGGTCCATGGCCGGATCCTTCTGGGGGACCTTTGCAGGTCGCTCCTTCTCCGACGCCTCAGACTAGCATCTCGGGCTCTGGGACAGGGCCCAGGGAGCCCTCAGATGGTTGGAACCATCCAAGGACGCCGCCCTCGAGGATTGTTCCTTCTTCCTGGGTTCCTTCGAGGGAGACCCCTTTCTGAGGACACACGATGAGGCTTGGGTTCAGAGAGTTCTGCCTGAGACGTCAGGGCCTCAGACAAGATCCTGGCTTTTGGAGGCATCGGGGAAAAACTTATGCTGCTGCTGGCAGCTCTTGAGGGCCTTGCTGTACATCCTCTTGCAGAGACTGCAGTCTGCTGGGTCACGGTCTGGCCAGAGGCAAGACAGCAGTCGTGTGTGTCAGTTAAAGACATGATTTTAGAGCACCGATCACACTTCTTAAAACCACTGGTAGCAATAGGGGGGGGGGGGGGGAGAAAGTACCTCTGAGGTCGAAGAAAATCCGGGCTGCCAGCAGGAGAAAAAATGCGCCATAAAAGATAATACCGAAGAGACTACAAAAATTCAACCGAGCCAGATGCCGAGGCACCGAGGTCGGGAGATGAGAAGAATACCGGTGCAATACCAGAGGCGAGTTGGAAACTCGGGGAACAAAATAATCAACTTTTTCCAGGGACAAGCCAGACGTCGTCTGAAGGGCTCTGCGGAAAAAAGTAGACTGAGCAAGATGGCACCCTTGGGCAGAAAGGGGACCACGCATGCATGGTGCATCTCCCAAAGGCTTTCTTTGAAAGCTGGGGAGATGTTCCCGTGAGGGCTCCGTCGGCGCAGACTTCACCCATATGTGAGTACTGACTTCCTGCTTGTTCACAGAGAAAAAAGCATCTACAAACAGAACCCTGTGGCAAGGAAAAGCAGTGAGCCCATACTTTCCTAATTACCTGGTGTGTGAAAAATGTAGAGAACAGAAGCAGCTGCTTTCTTTTGCTTTGTCTCCATGTCTCTGCTGGTAGCTAGCAGCTCAGGAGAAAGACCTAAAGGTGAAATGCTACCAGCTCAGATCTCACCACCGTTACCACCAATACCAGCCTGGGCCTATTCCCCAACCCCCCCCCCCCCCCCACCCTCCAATGACAGTTATTCATTATTATTGAAGAAAGAGGACAACCCAAGGCATCCCTATACTCTTCATCCTCCTCTGTTGACATTAAATGTGAGCCTTACAGCAAGCTGGTAGGAACTGTAAGTATAATATTTCCTCTTAAGTTATGAATTAGCTTAAGGAAGTTTTTTTGTAGTTATACATTTATATGGCAGCCAGCCTTTCAGTACGGGGGAGGCAATGAATACGCCTATTAAAGGTTTATGGGAGCTTATGACCGGAAGTCCCGTTGAGATGAAGTAGTAATATACCTGACTATGTATGGAATATTTAGTGATATAAAGGGCAATTAAGTTTCTATAGGGTAAACGAGTAGGGTTAATGAATACAAGTATTGTTTACGTCATGTGGAAATGTATAGGCTTTGAATATGGAATGCACCTCTATGTATTCCTATATAATCTATTTTACATTATGTAGCAGCACAGAGGTTACAGTTTGTATTTAATTAATATGTAAGCATGGTTACTCACCTGTAACAGGTGTTCTCAGGGAGCAGCAAGAAACAGTTCTCACATACTGGTGACATCGATGGAGCCCTCGTGCAAGAACTCTACCCAGCTTTCACAGAAAGTCTTTGGGAGATCCAGCGCGCATGCATGATCATCTTCCCACCTGAACGGAGCCATCTTACCTCAGTATGATGCCATAGCTTAATTGATCCAAAAAGAAAAAAACTCCACGGGGAGGAGGGAGGACTGATCCCTGCTGCTCCCATAGAACACCTGTTACAGGTAACAACGCTTTCTCCAGGACCAAGCAGGAAGTCAATACTCACATATGAGACTTCCTAGCTACAGGCTATCGAAAACACGTGTAAATCACCCAACGGGGCAACCAGAAAAAACAAATAGTTAACAACAATGGAAAAGACACTGAAAGGTTCCAAGAATTGACATACGGCTCTGGCATCAAGCGAGAGAATGACTTTCCGGTAGTCTGGACAGACAGAAGGGCCAGAGGGAAGAAGCTGCATTAATTCCCAAAGAGGTGCCAGAGTATGGCTTGGCCGAAGGTGCTGTCATGCCGGGAATCCTCATCCAGGCAGTAATGGGCTGTGAAGGTGTGGACAGAAGACCACAATACAGCTCTACAGATCTCCAAGGAAACCAAGATCAGGTTAACCACAAAGGCTGCCTTGGCGCAGACATTGTGTGCAGTAACATAGCATTCTAAGGAAAGAAGAACTTGGGCATAGGCAAAGGAGATGCAGTCAGCCACAAAGATGGAAAGGGTGTGCTTAGAAACTGCCATACCCAGTCTGTTCATCATAAGAAATGAAGAGCTGGGAGGAACAGTGGTGGGCTTTTGTTCATTCATGATAGAAAGCTAACACCCTCTTACAATCCAGAGTATGGAGAGAAGCCTCTGCCCTGTTCGTATGAGGCCTTGGAAAGAAGGTGGGGAGTTATCACCGACTGGTTGAGATGAAAACACGAAACCACATTTAGGAAGAAATTTAGGATGAGTGCGTAGCACCACCTTAATTTTGTGGAACCTGGTATAGGACACGTGCCACCAGTGCTTGTAGTTCAACAACTCTGCATGCTAAAGCAAGCGCCACCAAGAAAATGACTTTCCAGGACAAATTCAAGAGGGCAGCTGGCCAGCAGCCCAAAAGGTGAAATGAGTTGTCCGAGATCCATGTTAAGGTCCCACGCCTCCAGTGCTGGTTGGACTGGTGGACACAACAACAAGAGGCCCCTCATGAAGCAGCCAATGAGGGGGTGAACAGAAAAGGACAGACCATCATATGATGGTAGGTTGCCAGAACACTACGATGCACTTAGACTGAGTTAGACTTCAAGCCAGCACGAGAAAGGTGTAGAAGGTATGTTAGGACCTGCTCCACAGAGTAGGAGAAAGGGTTAAGGGCTGTCTGCCAGAGAATCTGCCTCATTTGAAGGCATATGCACATCTGATGGGATCCTTACGGGATGCAAGAAGAATATTCTCTATGTACCTAAGCAGGCAAAACTGAGCAAGAGCTACCCCCTCTCAGCATCCAAGCTGTGAGGGCTAGGGAGTTGAGAATGGGATGGAGGAGAGAGAGAGATAAGATCTGGGGCATTGCTGAGGTGAAGAGGTGCCTAGGAGAGGTGAATCAAAAGGGGGTACTCATGTTTGTCTGGGCCAGCATAGGGCAATAAGTATCATGGAGGCCCTGTCCATCTAGACCTTGGAAAGAGTCTTGGCCACCAAGGGAATTGGACAGTAAAGGAGGAAAGCATTGGAGGCTACCCGATTATGACAGGGAACTCTGGAGTAGAGCAGCAGCAGCTGGGCAGTATGGGGAATGAAAAAAGGTCTATGAACAGAGTGCCCCACTTCTGGAAGATGTTGTGGGCTACTTGCGTACTGAGTCCACTTGTACGGCTACAGCACACTTATGAGCCTGTTTACCAATGTGCTGACTTGTCCTGGGAGGTAGACCGCCCAGAGAAGCATGCCGTGCTTGCTGGCAAATCTCCAGAGTCAAACGGCCACCCAGCAGAGGAGGTATGAGCCCGTGCAACCCTGCTTGTTGATGTAGAACATTGTCCCCTCATTGTCCGTCTATATGAGGACTACCTGGTTGGACAGCTGTTGCTGAAAGACTTGAAGGGCAAGGGCTACCTCCCTGAGCTCAAGGAAGTTTATCTGATGGAAACCTCTCCCCCATCGTCCAGAGTCACTGGGTATTATAGGCCAGCGAGATGGGCTCCCCAGCCCCGTTTGGAGGCATCCATGGTCAGCACCAGCTGGTGTGCCAGAGCCTGGAAAGAAAGCCCTGCTAGCAGATGAGGTGGCTGCTGCCACCAGAAAAGGGAGTCCTTCAGTGGTGAAGTCATCCTGACTCGGTCCGCGAGACAGTTCATTGCCTGATGCCATTGCATACGGAGCGTCCATTGCACCTGCTGCATCTGAAGATGGGCAGACAGGGTTATGTGGAGTGTGGAAGCCATGTGCACAGGAGGGGGAAGCATTTGGCGAGCACAGACCACTGAAGAACATTGGGCATCCTTGGCCAGAGCATAAGGAGCTGGGCCTGGTCTGACGGAAGGTAGGCTCTGGCTGCAGTATCAAGGACAGCCCCAATGAATTTGAGTCAATGAGTGGATTTGCAGGTGGGACTTTGGTTAGCTGATAAAGTCCAGCTGCTCCAGCACCTGGATGGTGCAGACAGACAGACATCGGCTGGTGTCCCGCCTCTGATCAACCAGTCGTCCAGATAGGAGAAGACGAAGATTTTCTGCACCTAAAGAAAAACTGCTATGATCGATAGACATTTCGTGAAAATCCTTGGGGCGGATGCCAGTCCGAAAGGGAGAACCCTCTATTGATAGTGAAGTCCGCTGATGACTAAGCAAAGGTATTGCCAGTGCAGGGGGTGAATGAGGATGTGGGTATAGGCATCTTTTAGATCCAAGGAGCATAGCCAATCTTCCCGCTGGAGGTAGAGCAGCAACTTTCTAAGGGATACCAACTTGAATGTCTCGAGTACTAGGAAATGATTGAGACTGTGGAGATCCAGAATGGGACAGAATCCACCTGTTTTCTTGGGAATCAGGAAGTAGCAGGAGCAGAATCCCTCTCCCATTTCAGACCATGGAACAACCTCCACTGCTCTTTCCTACAAAAGAGCCTTGAGCTCTTGCTGAAGAAGTTCTCGATGGTAAAGTTCCAAAGGGAACTTTCCTGGAAAGAAGGGGGGGGGGGGGAGGGTCTGATCAAAGTGAAGGAGGAAGCCCTCCCTTACCACTTGTAGCAGCCCAGGAGTTGGTGGTTATAATGAGCCAATAATGGGCAAATGAAGTGCAACGTCCCCCAATGTGCTGCAGAAAGGGGAAGAAGGTCATGGTCCAGGAGTCAAAAGCACTCCCCCCCAAGCTGTGGTTGTGGCACTGCTTGGGGCTTTAGGCTGATGTAGCTTCTGGCCTTGGCCCTTGACCTGCTGTCCCTGTGGAGGTGCTGGTATGAATGTTATGGAAAGTAAGTCTCATAGGTTTTCTTTTGCTTCAGGTAGGAGGACTTTTCCCCCCAATGTTTTCCGTAAGGATCAACTGTCTTTGAGAGCCTGTTCATGGTGACACGTTCAGTCTCCAACTCTGTGGCCTTCTCCATCATGGGGGTTTGCCTAAGAG
Organism: Ichthyophis bannanicus; assembly: GCA_033557465.1. Taxonomy (NCBI): domain Eukaryota; kingdom Metazoa; phylum Chordata; class Amphibia; order Gymnophiona; family Ichthyophiidae; genus Ichthyophis; species Ichthyophis bannanicus. The sequence goes on along the minus strand of CM066031.1, from coordinate 1,120,605,130 downwards.
GTTCTCTCCCCAACATGGGACATCGACCAACTTATCCTGAACCCATTTTCACCAAGTCTGATGACTGTAGCCATGTCAGGTGGTGGGCACCAATGCCCGCCACAGCCACTCTAGCTACAGATTCAAAACCATTGTAGGCTTCATTAGTCATGTATTTGGAGAATTCCTTGATCGTTGCCATCAGGCTCTGGAAGCGTTGGAGATGGTGTTCAGATAAGCCAGCTGAGAACCCGGCAAGCTCCCCCACCAGGTCTCCCAAGTACATGCCCATGTACAGCTGGGCACATTTGTATACGGGCCACAAGCATCGAGTTCTGGTAAAATTTTCTACCAAATATCCATGGTGCATGCCTCCCATCCAGGTGGCACCGAGGAGTGCATCTTGTTGCTCTTAATACCACAACCATGGAGTTGTGAGGCAGTTTTGTTTTCTCAAAGCCTGGGCTCTTGCAGACTCAATACATAGAATCAAGATGCCTGCTTACAACTGGCACCGTAACTGGGGTCTCCCACATCTTCAGTAGTAACTTTTCCAGGATAGGGTGCACTGGGACGATGACTGCCTCCTTCGTGGAAGTTGGATATTGGAGAAACCATAGTTAATCACCTGCAGCAGGTGTTCTCCAAGGACAGCAGGAATCAGTCCTCATATGAGTGACGTCGGCACCGACGGAGCCCTCGCAGAAGCATCCCCCCAGTTTTCCAAGAAAGGCTTTGGGAGATGCCACCATACATGTGTGGTCCCCTTCCCACCCAAGAGTGCCATCTTGCTCAGATGACAGTTAAAAGACCCCAAAAACAAGATGGTAAAGGAGCAACTCCAAGGGGAGGAGGGAGGGTTGTGAGGACTGATTTCTGCTGTCCCTGGAGAACACTTGTTACAGGTGAGTAACTATGCTTTCTCCGGGAACAAGTAGGAAGTCAGTCCTCACATATGGGACTCCCCAGCTACAGGCTACCGAAAGCCCATAGCAAAAATAGGGCTCCCTCATGGGGAGCCGCAAGCAACAGCAAATGAGTGTGTCCACAGTCGGACACCAGTGTCCGACGAAACCCGCACTCCGATAGCCTGAACACAGAAGAGTCGGAGGGTAGGAGATGCCTAGACCCCGAAAAGGGTACAGAGCACAGCCTGTCCGAAGGCACTGTCCCATCGGGACACACTGTCCAGGCAGTAATGAGCTGCAAAAGTATGAACTGAAGACCAGGTGGCAGCCTGGCAGATGTCCACCATCGGGACAGAGCGCAAGTTTGATACTGAAACCGCCATGGCCCTGACACGGTGTGCCGTGATGCAGCCTTCCAGCAGGAGCTTCACCTGCTCATAAGGGAGATACAGTCCGCCACCCATGTGGACAGCGTACGCTTGGTCACCGCCTCCCCCAGCCTGCTGGTGTCATAGGAGACAAAAGGTTGAGAAGCTTTCAGTGGCCCTGAGTGCGTTGGATATAGAACAAAGCACTCTTACAGTCCAAGGTGTGAAGGACCGTCTCCACCTGAATGGAATGAGGTCTTGAAAAGAAGGAAGGAAGTACTAATTCCTGGTTAAGATGGAAGGGTGACACTACCTTCAGCAGGAATTTGGGGTGCGTGCAAAGCACCACTCTGTTCTTGTAAAATCTGGTGTAAGGGGCCTCCACCACAAGGGCCTGGAGCTCGCTAACTCTGCGAGCAGAGGTGAGCGTAACCAGGAAAACCACCTTTCAAGAGAGGTAGCGAAGGTGGCAGGTAGCCAGAGGCTCAAAGGGTGGGCAAGTGAGCTATCCCAACACTACATTGAGGTCCCATTGGGTTGCTGGAGGGCGAACAGGGGGCTTCGATAAGAGCAGGCCCCGAAGGAAATGGGTCATCGGTTGGAACGAGGGGGGCTTACCATCCACTGGATGGTGGTGTGCCACCAGGGCACTCAAGTGCATTTGGACAGAGTTAGACTTGAGTCCTCCTGAGATAGGAGTCCTGGGGCAGTCCCCAGGGGGATGGGGACCTCCATTGTCAACCGCAGCAGCAGTGGGAACCACGGCTGCCTAGACCACTGAGCAGTTATCAGGATAAGCGAGGCCCTGTCGCGGAGGGTCCTGAACAGAGTTTTGGCAATCAACGGCGTAGGAAGGAAGGTGTACATGAGGCCTTCCAACCACGAGACCAGGAACGCGTGTTTGCTGCCACCCTGGAGGGGTGGGCCTACTGGGAGCAGAAGCGGGGTAACTTAAAGTTGTCTGGACTGGCAAACAGATCCATCACATGGCTCCCCCCAGAGCTGGAAAAGCCGACTGGTTACCCTGGGGTCCAGCTGCCACTCGAGTGGCTGAAGAACTCTGCTGAGTCTGTCGGACAGCAGATTGCCCTGGCCTGGCAGGTACACTGCCCGCAGGAGGACACCCTGATAGATTGCGTATGAGCAGAGGACCAGTGCCTCCTGACAAAGGGAACAAGACCCTGTGCCCCCATTTGTTCACGTAGAACATCGCCACCTGGTTGTCCATCTGGACAGCACCGGCTAGTGACGCAAGTGGTGACAGGAGATCCTCAGGGCAAGGTGCATGGCTTGGAGCTCCAGGAGGTTGATCTGATGGGTGCTCTCGTCTGGCAACCAGTTGCCCTGAGTGCTGAGATCTCCGCAGTGGGCTCCCCAGCCAAGCAGGGAGGCGTCCGTGGTGAGGACCCTCGAGTGGCTTGGGGCCTAAAAAGAAACGCCCGCTTCGAGATGCTGGGGTGACTGCCACCAGGACAGGGAGTCCACCAACTGGCAGGTCACCGAAACACTGTCTAGGAGATGGCCTGTGGCCTGAGACCACTGGTCCCGGAGACACCACTGCGCCGTTCTCATATGGAAGCGAGAGTTTGGGGTGATGTTGACCGTGGAGGCCATGTACCCGAAGAGGAGCAGAAGCAGCCAGGCAGACACCGAGGAATGGTGCTGTACGTCCCGAACTAGGGACCCGAGATGATCGGCTCGGTCCTTGGGCAAGAAGGCCCTAGACTGGAGAGTGTCAATCTTTGCTCCTATGAACTCCAGGTACTGTGTTTGAGAGGAAATGAGACTTGAGGTAGTTTATGACAAAGCCCAAGTGTTGCAGAACCTGGATGGTGCGAGCAGTGGCCTGCTGCACCTCTGAGGCTGTGCCTCCCCTTATGAGCCAGTCGTTCACGTAGGGAAAAATGCAGATCCCCTGGAGTCAGAGGAAGGTGGCCATGACTGACAGGCATTTTGTGAAGACCCTTGGGGCAGAGGCTAGGCCGAAGGGGAGCACCCTGTATTGAAAGTGCTTGCCCCCTACTACGAGCCGCAAGTACTGCCTGTGTTTGGGGTGGATGAGGATGTGAATATAAGCATTCTTGAGGTCAAAGGAGCATAGTTAGTATCCCTGCTGGAGATATTGCAGCAATGTTCAAAGGGAGAGCATCTTGAACTTCTCCCTCACCAAGAATTTGTTGAGGTTGTGCAGGTTGAGGATAGGCCTTAGGCCCCCCGTCCTCTTTGGGACGAGGAAGTATCTGGAGTAGAATCCCTTGCCCTTGAGGTGGTGGGTCACCAGTTCCACCGTCTTATCCTCAAGAAGACCTGCCAACTTCTTCAGAAGGCGGCCCGGTGGAGGGGACACCTGAGGGGCTCTCCCAGGAAATAAGGGGGAGGTTTCTGAGCCAGGTGGAGGAGATACCTGAATACCCTAAGTGCCCAGGAAGGGTTATCGGTGGTGATGGCCACCCACCTCTGGGAATAGAGGGTCAGGCGTCCCCCTGTAGACTACTGACCTCCTTGGGGTACAGAAGCTATGCTCAAGGAGTCAAAAGCTCCCTCCTGGCTGGGACGGGGCAGGTGCATGGGGTTTTGGAGCCTTCTGCTTACACGGGCCATGACCATGTCCCTTGGCCTGCTGACCCTTTTGCGGAACCAGTGAAGCCTGATAGGGTGGGTAGTTTCAGAAAGCAGCTCCCTTCCTCGGGTAAAAGGGCTTTTTATCCGCGCCCTTCCGTCGGAGAGGGGCAGTGGTCTTCTTAGAGAACCTGGTCCTCGGCATGAACTCTGTCTCCAGCTCGGCAGCCTCGTTGATCATGGGTTTGCCAAAGAGGTTCTCTCCTTGGCATGGGACATCGACCAATTTGTCCTAAACCCACTACTTGAGGTTGGATGACTGAAGCCAAGCTCGTCAGTGTGTACTGATGCCCACCGCGGCTACACAGACCGCCGACCCGAACCCATCATAGGCCACTCGAGACATGAATATGGAGCACTCACGAATGGCCTTGTACAGGCTCTTGAACCACTGCAAAGGTTCCTCGGCGAGACCAGCTGAGAACCCGGTGAGTTCCTTCGCCAGGTCTCTCAAGTATATGCCCATATACATCTGGTAGGCCTGGACCCGGCAAATGAGCATCGAGCCCTGGTAGCACTTTCTGCCGAGGGCGTGCAAGGTGCGGGCCTCCCTGCCGGGGGGCACAGAGGAGTCAGTCTTCTGGCTTTTCAGCCGACGCATGGCCAACTCCACCACCATGAAGCTATGCGGTATTTTATTTTATTTTTTTTTAATTTTATTTATTTCAGTTTTTTATATACCGCACTATTTATAATCAGCGCGGTTTACAGATGAACACAAAGACCAGAACAACAGGCTGTTCGGTATTACATATAACAGGAGTATAAACTTGGATAATATGGGAGAACTATATACATAGAATAAATAATCAATTAGTAGTAGTTGTGACTTCTGGAAGCCCAGGCTCTGGCAGACCCGATACATCGAGTCGAGCCGTCTGCTCACCACTGGCACCGATGCGGAGCATGAGCCATTCCAGGATGGGAGGGATGGGTACCGGCGAGCGATTCCCGGAAGGGCCTCATACTGGAGGATCTATAACGCATCCGCTCGAGAGTCCTCCTCCGACTGTCGGGAATGGCAGAGCCTTGGACATGTCCTTGACAAAGTCCAAGAAGCCTATATCATCAGGCAGGGACCACCGCCGAGGTTCCGAGATGGTAGAATCAGAAGGGCTGTCATGGTGGCAACAGGTATCGTAGGACTCCTTGTCCTCTGTTTCCCACTCAGCATAGTCCGTGGAGGACTCGTAGAAGAGCTGCTCCTTAGGCCTCGAGGGCCCCAATGCCCTATGGCCAGCACCTGGTGAACTTGCTGGGGACGACCGCGGGCCCATCCAGCAGGACTCAAAGTGCGACCTTGGCCGAGGATAGACTCGAGGCCGAAGGATTTCGAGGATCGGCTCGACCTCCGGGGGGATGTCTTGGATGTCCAAGGCCCGGTGGTCAAGGCAGATGAACCAGTTGTGCCGAACAGCAGCACCTGATGCTGGTCCATAAAGGCAAACTGCTGCGGCCGCCATTTTGAACTCCAGACCAGAAGGCTCTGCAGCCTTCGGCGAGGGCACAGAGGGACTCGGGCCCGACGCCGGCTCCCCTGGTGTCTGGCAACCAAGGCAGGGCTGCGGGCAGATCGTTCTGGGGGACCTACACAGGTTGCTCCCTCTGACGCCTCGAATGAGCGCCTCGGACTGTGGGACCAGGCCCAGGGTGCTCCCAGCTGGTCTGAACCATCCAAGGACACTGTCTTCGAGGGTTTCATCATCTTCTTCCTGGGTTCCCCCTAGAGGGAGAGCCCCTTTCTGAAGACCCACGACAAGGATCGGGTTTGGAGAGTTCCGTCTGAGATGTTGGGGCTTCAGACGAGGCCCTGGTTTTCTGAGGCACCGGGGACTCAGTGAAAAACTTATCATGCTGCTGCTGGCGGCTCTTGAGGGCCTTGCTGGACATCCTCTTGCAGAGACCGCAGCTCGTCGGTCATGGTCTGGCTCGAGGCAATGAAGACAGCAGTCATGTGTGTCAGTCAAAGACATGATTTTAGAGTACCGATCACATTTCTTAAAACCACTGGTAGCCATGCAGGAAAAAAGTACTCCTGTGAGCGAGAGAAAAAAGGGTGCAAAGGCACCAGAAAAAGAAAATAACGAAAAGACTAAAAAAATGTAAACAAGCCCGACACTGAGGTCGGTAGGCAGAAAGAGTACTGGTGCAATACCAGAGGCGAGTTAGAAACTCGGGGAACAAAATAATCAACTTTTTCCGGGGGAAAGCCAGACAACATCTGAAGGGCACCGTGGAAAAAGGAGACTGAGCAAGATGGCACTCTTGGGCGGGAAGAGGACCACAGATGCGTGGTGGCATCTCCAATGGCTTTCTTTGAAAGCTGGGTGGATGTTTCTGCGAGGGCTTAGTCGGTGCCAACGTCATTCATATGTGAAGATTGACTTCCTGCTTGTTCCCGGAGAATCTCCAGCTCCTCCATCTGAGGTTCCTCTTCAGCTTCAACTGTGAAGAGTAAAGCCTTCCCCAGGTCCTCAGAGAAGGGGACCTCCTGCACTCATACATGGGTGAGAAATCCAAAGAGTCTGACAAGAATTCAAAGTATCGATGGGAATGGGAACGATGTTGATGCCCTGATGACAGAGATGAGGGCGACCTCTGTTTCCTATGCTCCGAGCCTAAAGCACTTGGGGGGGAAGAGATCCGCTGCACCAAGCAGGACTGAGAACAGTCCTGGGAACCGGAGGAGACAGCATGTTTTTCGAGAATTGGCTGAATCTCCACCAGTGAGGCACCCTCGGTGGATGGTGCCTTCACCATCCCTGAGGAACTGGAGGTTCCCGGTTCGTGAGGTTTGTGCTGTGCCATAAAGGCAGCCAGGCTGCGCTGCGCTGCGCTCAAGAATCAACTGTTTTGTTAGGGAGTACTTTGCAGCTGCCGGCACCACATCCTTCAATGCAGATACCGGCTCCTTCAGCAGGGGACTCCTTGATGGTAACAGCCTCAGGAGTCCCCTGCGGCCCTCCAAAACCACAGGAGGTACCTCCTCCTGCCAGGGCAGCTTCAAAGGTTGTTCCCAGCCTTTGCCCTCAGAGTCACATCTAGGGCTTCGATGGTGATTGTCCATGGGTCTTCACCCTGAACTCGGCATCATCCTTCGATGACCACCGAGACAGGGTCTATTCCTTCTGGGGATGCTCCTCTTTGAAGGAGAGTCTCCGGTCCAGAGCCCTGCGACTTCACGGCTCCAAAAGGGCCCGTCACCACACAAAGCCAAGTCCTTGGCAGTGCCCTTTGAGAGCGTGTATTCCAATGTCGATGCCGATGTTTTGGAGCCAAACAGTAATTCACGTTACTTTTCAAGGTTCTTCAGCTCCTTGCACGTCATCTGCAAGCAGAGAGTGCATGTAGAGTGCTCATGGTCCACCCGAGGCATTGAAGACATCAGTTATGGCGGTCCATGATGGAAAGGTCCGGCCACATCTGGCACATTTCTTAAAGCCACTAGGTGGGGTGAACATGTTGAGGAAAATTACTTCTGCCAGGTTAAGAGACTCCAATGCCCAGACCCAGATAGTGCAAGAAAAACACGTGCCAAAAATGAAAGAGAACCGAAAAAAAAAATGCAGCTATGAGGCAGCGACGATACCAGGAAGTACAGGAAGGGAAAAAAACATTAAGCAAGAGAAAAGGGAATACCAATATGGCAAAAACTATCAACAGGGCAAACAGCTTTTCTCCAGGATACACATGACCGTCTGGAGAACTCCATGAAAAAAAGATGACAGAGGTAAGATGGCTCCATTCGGGCAGGAAGGCGATCATACTTGTGTGCTGCATCTCCCAAAGGCTTTCTGTGAAAACTGGGGAGAGCTCCCATGCAAGGGCTCCATCAATGATGTCACCCATATTTGAGGACTGACTTTGTGTGGTCCCGGAGAACATAGGGTTTTCCTACAGCGTGATACTGTTGCCAATATATTGTTGCAGAACATAAGTACTTTTAATTGGACCACAACCTAGTGCAATTGTGAGGATATTATTGCCTGTTTTTCTCCATAGAAGTAAACTCCTCCCTGAAGCAGTCAGCGTGAAAATACTGTAGTGTTAGAGTTAGCATGGAAGGATGACAAGATAACAGACTATGAATACCGATTCGTTAGAAAAAAAAGTTATTTAACTGGGCACTTTTAGTATATATGAGGTGCAATCAAAAAGTATTAAGACTTGTGCAAAAACACAAGAAATATTGTATAACACTGACAGTTATTGCACTCAGTCTCCTTCAAAGAAGTCCCCTTCTGATAAAACATACTTCTCGCAGCTGCTGGAAACAATTTTGAAATGCCTCTTTCATAATGTTGTAAAGCTGCTGTGTCAAATTTTTCTTAATGGTCTCCAAGTCATCAAATCTCCTTCCTTTCAGTGGTAATTTCAGTTTTGGAAACAAGAAAAAGTCACAGGGTGCAAGGTCAGGTGAGTACGGAGGCTGATGAACTTGCTCAATTTGGTGTTTGGCCAAGAACTGCTGGACAAGATGTGATGCATGAGCTGGGGCATTATTGTGATGAAGCAACCCATTCACCATTCCCTGTGCAACTCTGGCCTCTTACGATGAACTATATCTCCCAAATGAGTCAGAACTTGGATATAGTACTCCTTATTGATGGTTTGGCCTTTTGGAGCATACTCATGATGAGCAATACCCTGGTAATCAAAGAAAACTGAACATGACCTTGACATCGCTCCTCACTTGATGGGCTTTCGTGGGTCTGGGAGAAATTGGAGTCTTCCATTGTGAGGACTGGGCATTAATTTCTGGGTCATAACCATAAACCCATGATTCATCACCAGTAATAATCTCTTTGATGAAATCGGAGTTATTTTAAACGCATTCCAACAATTCCCTGGCTGCAGTCTATCTTCTTTTTGGTCAGGGGACAGGAATTTCGGCACGAATTTTGCAGACACATATCTCATCCTCATATGGACAGTAAGAATGGACTGTACTGACCCAAAACTGATGTCCATGTCCTCCTCAGCAAGCTCCCTGACAGTCAATCAATGACTTGCGAGTATTGCGGCAAACACTGCTTCAAATTTGTCTTCATTCTTGCTCATGGATGGCCTTTCAGAGCGTTCATCACTGTCAACACTTTGATGGCACTCTTGGAAGAATTTGTACCAATCAAACTCTAGCACCACTCATGAATTCATCGCCTTTTGCTTGCAGTAACCTGTCATAAGTCTCTCTGCATGAATCTCCAAGTTTCTGGTAGAATTTAATGCAAATTCACTGTTCAATTTTTGCATACATCGTAAACCTGACAAACTACTTTTATACGCTACCAAACATCGCATGATTAAAAAAAGTACAGGTGTGTTGCAGCCATGCTACACTCTGTACATGCAGAGCACTTAACTATGTAACTGCATGCCTAATAGCATCGTGGCGTCACGTATTGTTATATAGCTACACAAGAAGTCTTGATACTTTTTAATTACACCTCTTATAAGATAGTTTGGCTCTGGCACCCTGGATAAAAGAATAAGAAAAAAAATAAGTGTGACTATTAGGTTGGATTGGAAGGGCTTTTTTTTTTTAGACCCATGATAGAGCTTGGGAGCTTTTCCCATTGAATGGTTGAACCAGTACCGAGGTCTTTTTTTTCTTTCTTGAAAGTGGTTTTGAAGCAAGTTAAAAGGATAATTAGTATCCCTCATAGTTGTAAGACTTTTTTTAATAAAACAAAAAAAGTATTAGGATATGTAATTTAGATATTTGCCCGATATTTAGTATGGTTCTCAAAGTTGGGTCTATAGTATATAGCGCTTCATCCTCCTGCCAGCTCTAATTGGCAATAATAAAAATGGGTCTGGAGAAGGGGGGGGGGAGCCTGGAGAAGAGGGTGTTAGCCTTGAGGATGGGACAATGGATGAGTGAGTCAGAGGGAATACAATGAAGGGGCAAGTCTGGTGGGTAAGAGAAGGAAAGAATGAGTGTAAGGAGAGAGACGGGGTGCGCCCGCAGGGAGGAGAGAGACGGGGTGCGCCCGCAGGGAGGAGAGAGACGGGGTGCGCCCGCAGGGAGGAGAGAGACGGGGTGCGCCCGCAGGGAGGAGAGAGACGGGGTGCGCCCGCAGGGAGGAGAGAGACGGGGTGCGCCCGCAGGGAGGAGAGGGACGGGGTGCGCCCGCAGGGAGGAGAGGGACGGGGTGCGCCAGCAGGGAGGAGAGTGACGGGGTGCTCCCGCTGCGAGGCGAGTGACGGGGTGCGCCCGCAGGGAGGAGAGTGACGGGGTGCGCCCGCAGGGAGGAGAGGGACGGGGTGCGCCCGCAGGGAGGAGAGGGACGGGGTGCGCCCGCAGGGAGGAGAGGGACGGGGTGCGCCCGCAGGGAGGAGAGGGACGGGGTGGAAAGAAGGAATGATCATGGGACTGTGGGGAGGGGGAGGAGGGAGGGAGTGGATGAGGATGCAGCGATTGGGTAAAGCCTGGGGAGGAAGAGACAGAGCTAGTCTGATGGGAGAGACAGAAGGGATGAATTGTAGAGTCTGGGACATGAGAGAAGGAACGACCTGGGGGAAGGCAAAGTGAAGGAATCGTGGGGAGGACAGAAAGAGGTAGGAGAGAAAGAAGTGAGCCAACAGTGGTGGTTCAGAAAGAAAGGTTGTGTATAAGGAAGCAATAGTGGAAGGTGAGAAGGTAAAATTTTACTTAACTGAATTTTCTTTCCTGGAATCCTGTTATCCAGTCCAGACAAATGGGTTATGTCCCCCCTGTCAGCAGCCAATGGAGACAAACTAGAAAATTCTGGTGACATCATCACTGACATTACGAATGGTACAGCTAGTGGCGGCCTTCAGTATGGCAAAAACAAGTCCCTAATGGACAATATAGAAACCAAACCAACTTGAACACCAACCAAATCACAAATCCCCAAGGAAACAAGCCTTCCCTAGGGGGATGAAGGTCCAACTCACTCAACCAATTGAGTCAAGAATGAAATTCTCTCAGAGACGACAGGCACGCTGGGTCTTGAGGGACTTGAAAGGGCTACATAAAATGGAGCAGCCAAAGTTCTCCCAAGGGCAGGTCCCGGACTCGTCTAGCAGGATTCCAGAAGAAATAATCATCAATTAAGTAAAATTTCACATTCCAGTTCATCCTGCTAGACCAGGCCAGACAAGTGAGACGTATGCTTATGTTTATTATGATTTTGTATACCACCAAAGCTATGGCTCCTTCGGCTGGAAGGAAGAAATGGCTGCTCTGAGAACTTGCGTCCCCAAGCAGATATGCTCTGGCCTGGACATCTAATGGATAATGATTAGCAAAGGCGCCCAGGGAGAATGAAGCTGCCACTGCAAATATTAAGTAGTGCCACGGTGCCAACCTCTGCCCAAGAGGATGCTTGCACCTGGGAGGACTAAGCATGCAAATTCAATGGTACTGGCCGCTCCTTCAATATATAGGAAACAATTGCTTCTTTGATTCAGTAATCCAGGGTAGACTTGAGGTCACCTCTACTTTGAGCTGATCACCGAAGATGACAAATAGCCTGTCAGTCTTTCGGAATGAATTAAACACCTTCAAGTAGTGGAGCAACACCTTGTGTACAACAATGAGGTGCAAATCCTCATCTCCCCTCCGACACTGGTCTCTCCACAACACAGATGGAACGGGCCAAAGAAATCACCGCTTTCTAGGGATATGGACAATATGGGTCCCAGCAGGACAAGGCCAACAGCTCTGAAATCTGGCGAGTTAAACAAATAGTCACCAAGAAGACCATCTTCAGTAAAAGGTCCTTAAGGATAGCGTGCCTTACTGGCTCCAAAGGAGGATACATAAGAGCCTGCAGCACTACCCCCAAGAAACTAGAGGGAACTACCACCCAAATGGGCAGGCACAAATATCAATCCACCTCCTACCCCTGCAGGAACCAGGAGACAACAGGATGGGATGGTAAGGCCCGACTTGCTGCTGACTCCTGAAAACAAGACACCATCATCATATGCACATACAGCGTGCCTAATGAAAGGCCCTTTGAGGCCAGTCTGAAGGAAGGCCAAAAGACAGGGTAAGTCTATGCCATGGACAAGGCCCTGACACTAGGCTTCAAATGTCAGACATGAACGCAGACAGGTTAAACTGTGCAATGACTACCAATGTCGAAATTACCATGGGCAAATACCTCTTGCGCTTAAGGCAGTGCCTTTCAAGGGCCAAGCCATAAATGATAATGGGAGCCAAGTCATCCATTAGGATGAGCTCCTGGGCAGAAGCCTTTGCAGCAGGAAGAAAAGGCCACCCTACCAGCAATCAGACCAAGTCCACATATCAAGGCCTTTGAGGCCAATCCAACAATACCAGGATCATCAACCCCAGTTGACTTCTATCCTCTTCAGCACTCTACCTATCAACGGCCCTTTGGGAACTTGCACAGGAGAGACTACGGTGGCTACAGCTGAACCATTATTATTTTTATGTTATTTTTCTGTCTCTTATCATGATTTCATTTTTTATGACAGAATACTATTATTTATTTATACATTTGTTCGGTTCTTTTATACTTATGGTTTATGAATTATTTATTATTCATTGCGTGATTATTTTATATTTTTAATTGCATGGTTTTCATTTGTTTGTGTTTATCTATGATTTTAGTATGCCAAGAACACCCCTGATGAAGGCATAACCCGACCCGGCCTGTGTCGGGTCCCCTTGTATAATTATCCCGTGTATGTCTCAAAAGCTCTGTCTTTCCTTTTGCCACGGTTTGGACTGGATTCTTACAGCTGAACCTGCACATTTCCACTTTCAAAGCCGATCTCTTTTTGCCTACTGAAAAAGGCTGATCCAGCACAAGACTGCCTTAGCAGTTTGTGATGAAAACAAATCACCTGAGGATCCAGCTCCCATTCCCCTGGATCGAGGGTGTGCCAGCTAAGAAGTCTGCCTCAGCCTTGTCAACACCCATAATGTGCAGCTCCATGTTTACCAGCAAGTGCTGTGCCGCCTAGGGAAACGCGCTCTTGATGCCTCCTTCTCAGTTGACATCTGACACCACTGTCATATTGTCCGAGAACACCTTGACTGCTCGCCCCTAAACAAGTGGCTTGAAATGTGGCAAAGTTAGGTGAATGGCATGAACCATCAGTCTGTTGATGAACCAATCCACTTCATGAGGCATCCATCAACCGCATGCTATCTGGTTTAGAAAGTGAGCCCCTGGTGGTGCTCTAAGATGGCGGCAGCCGCTTGACCGGTGCGAGCGCGTTTTCTTTTTGGAGCCTTATAGATAGGAAACAAAGGGAAAAGTGGGCCGTTGCCCTCTCAGCCCCACCCCCTCTACCTCTACGCTGGTTGTTACAGGACCTCTTGATTCCTTCGAGGTGTGCGCTGCCCGGGACCAGGTCATAGTTGGGGAGGAACGCCGAGCTGCGGTTTCGCCGGAGTCGGGGGGACTCAGCACCTGCTTCGGTTACATCTGTCTCCCCATTGAGCCTGGCGCCTTAAGTCTTCTGTGTGCAGTCCATGCCAGAAGGTTTTCTGGAGCTTGGCTCTTCCCTGTTAAAGAGGGAAGTTGGTGGTTCGAGAGGGCCAGAAGCGGAGGGACTGCTGAAGCAGGAGAGTGGAGTCTTTGGGCAACACATCTCTATTACAGCGTCAGCGCCATTTGGTGAGGTCGACACAGGGAAGGAGCTCCCTGTGGTGTGTGGAGGAGAGACGCCAGCACGAATGGAGGCTTCTTTAACAACTGCTGTTCCGGGCTTAGTTTTTTCACTTCAGCGTCCGGTTAACTTTAGTTTGGAGTCTATTTGGCAAGCAATTCTTTCCTTAGGAGAAGCATTGGTTCCACAGATAACATCGTTGGATCAGAAGGTGACTAAATTCAGTGGTTAATGTGGAGGAGCTGGAACGGAAGGTTGTGGAAGTTCAGTCGGAAGCGGTGGAGACCAGGAAAAAGGTTTCTGCTCTTGAAGACCAATCCGACTCATTCAGGAAGAATTTTTCCTCAGTATAAGTTAAGTTGGAACACTTGGACAATTTGTCTAGAGCTAACAATTTAAGATTAATTTTCCCAGGCTTACTACTGTATCTACTTGAGAAATGTTTAGACAGCATTTGGTAGATGTGTTGGGGGTCTCCCCTGAATTGATTCTGCCCCTGGTTAAGATTTATTATTTACCTAAGGCTAAGTTAACACCTGGCTCAGTTAACCTAGGGGGGATCGAGAGCAAGGGAATATATTGAATGTTACGGAATTATTGGAGCAGTCTGATTGTGAATCTCCGGTTCCTTCTACTTTATTAATTACTTTTGCTCTACTTTATGATAGAGAGTGGTTGTTAAAGCTCCTTTTTAGGAAGCAAAATTTGTTATTTAGAAGATTAAGAGTTCGTATTTACCCAGATTTAGCCAGGGAAATCCAGAAACGTCACAGGGAATTTCTTCTGCTGCGCCCTGGTGTTCTACAGTTGGGAGGTCTCTTTTTCTTGAAACATCCTTGTAAATGTTTAGTGAAGTATCACGCTGTTTCCTATATTTTTTATGAGCTTCCCCAACTAACTGGCTTCATTAATGCTCGGCGCCTGGAGTCCTCCATTGGTGCCTCACCTGAGCTCTCATAATTGGGAATTCGGGTTTGGTTTGTTGCTTATGATTCTTTCTGCTTATGATTAAATAAATATGTTTTGCATCTCCCCTCTCTTTTGTGGGCTGTGAGTAGATATTTTGTTTCAATATGAATTACTTTGTCTTTCCTTTTCTAGAAATACTGTGGTTGCTAAATGTATCTGCTCTTTTTTCTGCAAGAAATGCTTGTAAACTTTCTTGATTTAAATTGTAAAAATGTCAAATAAAAAATAAAAAAAGAAAGTGAGCCCCTTAGACAGAAGACTGGCAGCAGTCATTAGAACCATGCACTGCTGAGCCTCCAGGCCCATCCCCTGGAACAGACTGGGATAGTGTGCCCACAACTAGAGATCCCTCAACACTAAGGGTAGCAAGAGGAGGAGAATTTATAGTCCTGCAACATCGGAGACCAGCAGGACAGGAGTGCCCACTGAAGATCACATGGGCTTTTGCTCAGGGGGCAAGTTCCAGTGTCGCCATCATCAATCTCAGGAACTACAAGTTATCCCTGGTCCTGGGAGTCCTTTGGCACCAAACACATCGAGCTGTCTGCCTTTCCTCAGACAGGAAATCTCCTGCACTCCAAGTTATTCATGAGACTAAGTCGGACTGGATAACTCTTGGAATGGTCCCCAACCCAGTCAAGTTCTGCAAAAGCTGCAGCACCTGAGCAGTCGCAACCTGACTGTCTGCCACTGACTTGGCATAGAAAAGCCAATTGTCTGAGTAGGAATGAACTCGCATTTCTTTGAATGAAATGCCACAGCCACCACCAGGCAGACCTTGGAGAATGTCCAGGGAGCCATGACCAGACCAAAGGGTAGGGCCCAAAAGTGGAACTGCTTGTCTAGGATGACCAGTTGCAGAAACCTCTAGCAGTCCTTGTGAATAAAAATGCGGATGCATGCCTCAGTCAAGTCCAAGGACATAAACTCTCCCCTTCTGATACCTGCAGACAGTCATAGACCGCACTGGGGTCAAGAATGAGCCGAAGAGACACACTTTTTTGGGAACCACAAAATAAATGGAATGACACCTCGAATGCTTTAGAGGCAGCAAGGGCACGATGGCTCACAGCTAAAGCAGTCTCTCCAGAATGGCCTCAACAGCAATCTCTTTGAGCGGAGATCTACACAGAGACACCGTGAACAACTTCGAGATAGCTATACCCTGGAGGCACTGTGCCTATGTCACACCCCAACGATCTTGGGTGATTGTGGCCCATTCTCGGTAAAAGAGGTGAAGAGAGGAGGATGCAATTGCTCGTCCATGGTACCTCGGATGGGGCCCTCTGAAGGTCATTAGCTGGGCAGGATGCAGTGGCTCCAGAGTCATCGTCGTCCTTGGATCTCCTCACCCACACAAATGGGCTGAGATTTAACCATCTATTTGCCCCCTCTCCCCGGGACGGACTGACTGCTAGCCAGAATGCAAATGTCTAGACTCCCTTGGCTGTCATAGAGAGGACGAGCACTATGATGAAGCTTTAGGCCTTTTCTCTACAGACAATGGGGCTTAGTCTCACCCAACACCTTGACAAGCTTTCCAAGTCCTCCCAAAGAGTAATTGCCCCTTAAAGAGCATCATCATCAGTAAGACTTTAAGGCCACGTCTGCAGACCATGGCTACAACCAGAGCCACTACCAGGCTGCCATAGCTGCTACCATGGACCTTGACAACAACTCAGGTCATACATGGAGACCACCAGAAAGGCCATCGCCGACTTCATCCGAGAGGACCTGGAATCTTGCGAACACTGCAGAATTCAACCAAAAAGGACCCTAGCAACCAGACCCCTCAAATTGAGGCCTGTAAGCTGAGCAGTGAAGCCTAAAAGGTAGTCTTTAAGAACACCTCGACCTTACAGTCCTGTTGATCCTGGAGGGCACCATCCTCCACCTGGATACTGGTAGGCTTCAGGACTACCATCATCCAAGCACCCACTTTAGGAAAACAGATTCCTACTCCACCTGCCCCTCTTAACCATCTGAGGGAGGGCAAAAATACTTAAAGGGCACACATTCCTTCCAAAATAGGACACACTTACCTTCTCTTCCATGTGCAAAGCCAAGAAAACACAAGTAATCAGGGAAAATACTTCTTTCTTGCGGAAAAGACAAATGACCAAGGCGTCGTCCTCCATATCTAGAGAGCGTTTCCTCACTCAGCAGTGCAAGTTTGGAGGAAGGGGAACAGGTTCCACTTTTATCTTGAAAGCCTCTGGGCTCCCATGCTTTGTCCCCACGGAAAAGCAGGCGTGCTTTTGTGGCACCTCAGGAACACAAACAGGGCCACAAATGAAGCAGCCACAATCCGCTGTCCCCAGACAGCATGCTCCCTGAGAGAGAAGCCTGCTACATAAAGCTCCAAAATCCTGAGGCACCCTGCTGATAAGCTGGGAGAAACAGGGGTCTCCTGAAGGGTCTCGGCTGGTGCCTACTGACTCCAGACGTAATATCAGAGGGCTTCCCATGCGGTCCCCAAGGTCATGGGAGTCTGCAAGCTGAGCTGAGGGCTCAATGCCATTCGCTGAAATAGCAGCTGCTTCCACCATTTCACAAAGGGAAGGAATCCCATGAAAAGAACAGCCCCAATGTGCTGGTGAGGTCTGGGGTCCCCCTCATGACCCTTCAAGGAGGGTCCCCCCCTGATCAGTTCCAAATGCACCATGTGCAGACAGGCCTGCCACACTGCACACATGCTGCCTCAACCACGGTGTCAAGCAGGACACCCTTCCTACCCTCCACTCCCCTCCCAGGAAGATCTGGAGCTGTGATAGACTACATAGAGCCTCGAGCTTGATTTGCAGGTCTACCACATTCTAAATATTTCTCTATTCACCTCCAGCAGCCTCACCAGTGGAACTGTGGTAGGTGCCAAAGTTGCAGGCTCGATTTTAAGGCACCAGCAGTCAAACTGCGACCCCTGGGCACCCCTGGAGGTGCCACAGTAGGACATCGAAGCCAGGGGAGTTCAATTTTGCACCTCCCCTGCTGCTTTAGCATAAAGTGAGGATGAGTCCTAAGGACTACCTTATGGTGGGGAATCATGTATAAGGAGGGTCAGCCACCAAAGCTTGGAGCTCACTAATGCATCTCGCTGAAGTGAGAATAAGGAAAGTGACCTTGCATGTGAGAAACTTCAGAGAGGTAGTGGCTAGAGGTTCAAAGGGTGGCTTGAGAAGCTGTCCTAGAACAACATTGAGATCCCGTGCCACTGGAAGGGGCTTAATGGGAGGTTTGGTTAATAGAAGACCCCTCATGAAGCATGCTACAAGCGGCTGAGAAGAGATGGATTGACCATCTAAGGACATGTAAGAGGCCACAATTGCACTTAGGTATACCCTTACTGAAGTGGTTTTGAGTCCAGAAGAAGATAGGTGGAGGAGATACTCAATGTCCCCTCCGGAGCTGAGAAGTGGTTAAGCGGCCTCTGCGAACACCAGAGAGAGAATCTATGCCACTTGAAGGCATAGGAGCGCCTGGTGGAAGGCTTCCTGGAAGCTAAAAGGATATCCTTAACCTGTTGAGAGAGGTTAATGTCCTGGAAGGCTATGCCTTCAGCAGCCATGCTGTAAGATGGAGGACTGTGGATTGGGATGGAGCAGCATCCCCTCCTCCTGAGGGAGAAGATCTGGAGCAGATCCCAGATCTACAGGTTGAGTCCGAGACAGACAGAAGAGGAGAGGATACCACGGTTGTCGTGGCCAGCATGGGACTATGAGTATCATGTAGCCCCTATCTCTCTGGAGTTTGGAAAGTGTCTTGGGAATGAGGGGAATGGAAGGGAAGACATAGGAAGCCCTGACCTCAGTGGAGGTGAAAAGCAACCACCTGTTGGCCGTCTGGTGCAGGAGTCCTGGAGCAGAAGCGAGGAAGCTTGGCATTCTGAGGACTTGCGAATAGGTCTATCTCTGGGGTTCCCCAGATCTGAAAGATGTGAGTGACCTTGTCTGTATGGAGAGACCACTCATAGGGTAGAAGGACTCGACTGAGTCTGTCCGCCAAGACATTGTTTGCCCAGAAGATACACAAGTAGGTGAATGTGATGCTGTATGGCAAAAGACCATAAATGCAGGGCCGCATTGCAGAGGTCCAAGAGCCTGTTCTGCCCTGCTTGTTCAAATAGAACATGGCTACTTGATTGTCCGTCTGGACTAAAACTGTGTGGAATCGAACATGGTCCTGGAACACAGAGCATTGTAAAATGCTGAGTTCCAGCAGATTTATGTGGAGCTGTGACTCCTGATGAGACCAAAGTCCCTGAGTGGAGCGATTGTCCAGATGAGCTCCCCAGCCCAATTTGGACACATCCGTCATCAGGGTACACTGATGTGCTAGCATCTGAAAAGGTGACCCTATCAGGAGGTTTTCTGGGGCTTGCCACCACTGGAGACACAAGATTAGGCGGGTAGAGACCATTATTTTGTCTCCCAGGCGACCGGAAGCATGAGACCACTGGGAAACCAGTGTCCATTGAGCAGCACGCATATGTAGACGAGCATATGGGACAACATGCACGGTTGATGCCATATGACCCAGAAGTTGTAGCAGTTCTCGAGCAGTGAGAAACTTCTTGAGGCTTGCTTGAGATGCTAACTGATTGAGCTGTGCGCAGCAGAGTTGAGGCAGAAATGCCTTTGATTGCTGAGTGTCTAAGAGAGCCCCTATGAACTCTAGGGTTTGAGAGGGAACGCGTTGGGACTTTAGAAGATTAATTACAAATCCCAAGTGTTGCAACACTTGCATGGTGCGCGAGAGGGAAAAACTGGCCTCTAGAGAATGTTTTCTCGAATGAGCCAGTCGTCTAACGGAAGACAAATATCCCGAGAGTCCTTGGAATGCGGCTACTACCGCCATGCACTTTGTGAAAACAAGAGGCAAGGCCAAAAGGCAGGACTCTGTATTGATAATGTCTCCCTTGAAACATGAAGCACAAGAATTTTGTGTGCTGTGAGTGAATGAGTATGTGAGTATATACCTCCTTTAGATCTAGAGAACAGAGCCAGTCCTGACTCTGGAGATAGAGGAGAAGGGTACTAGGGAGATCATTTTGAATTTCTCACATAGCAGGTACTTCTTCAGTTCTCTGAGGTCCAGAATGAGCCTGTATCCTCCTGTTTTCTTTGGAATGAGGAAGTATGGAGAATAAAAGCCCATTCCCTACTGGGATGGTGGAACCTCCTCTATAGCGCCCTGAAGGAGGGGAAAGGTGACCTCTTGAAACAACAGAGCACTGAGAGGGTGCTGAGTGTGAAACTCTCTTGTAGGAGTCCGGGGGGGGGGGGGGGTAGACTTTGTACAAGAATTTTATACTCCTCCCGTACTATGGACAGTGTCCACTTCTCTGATGTGATAAAATGCTACCTGTGGGCAAAGTGACAAAGTCTGCTGGGAATGAGGTTGGGATTTGGAATCTCCAGAGGCAGAGCGGCTATGTTCTCCAGAAAGGCGTCAAAGACCCTGAGGAGGCTGGGTCTGTTGAGGTGGCTGTGACTTAGGAGTCAGACTTCTTTTGCTGTTTTGAAGGCTGCTGCCCCTTCTGAGGAGCATGGTGTTGACACTGTACAGCAGGGGTGAAAGAAGGATAATACTTCTTATCGAAAAAAAGCTTTCTTTGCTGCTTTTTCCTAGCTGGGTTGGCAGTAGATCTAGATAGTCTATTAAGAGTGGTGTTCTCGGATTCTGAGAGGCCTTGCCCTGCCAATCTTTGCCAAAAAGGTTTTCACCGGTGCAAGGGATATTACCCAGTTTATCTTGAACCCACTGTTCAAGATCCGATGCTTGGAGCCAAGTAATCCTGCGTGCACCGCAATGCAGATAGATGGAAGCTCTGCTGATGCACTCAAAACAATCAAAAGTTGCCCTGTTAACGAATTTTGAAACATTTTGAGCATGATTTACAAGGGTGAGATAATCTGCTCTCTTGTCACCAGGGAGAAGAGGAGTCATTAACTCCAAATCCCTAGTCACCTCTCTAAGGGACATACCCATAGACAGTAGGTAGGAGCTGATCCTGGCCGATAACATGGAGGCCTGAAAATGTCGACCAAATGCATCAAGGTTTCTCGATTCCCTACCTTGAAGGTTCGAGAAATGTGTGTTAGCACTCTTTGTTCGACGCATTGCCGATTCCACCACCATGGAATGGTGCGGTAATTGCGTCTTTTGAAAATTGGGACACTCTGGTACCCGGTACATGGTATTGAGTCGTCGGGTATGTGGAGAGATGGTAAGGGGAGTCTCCCACATACAAAGAATAAGGTCGTGAAGTATGCGATGAATAGGGAGAGTAGCAGCTTCCTTCGGTGCTGTAGGGTATTGAAGAATTTCAAGTTCTTCAGCCCTAGGCTCTTTCTCTGAGGTCACCGTTATGGATAGACCTGAGCAACATTGCGAATAAAGTCTTGGAAAGACATGTCCTCTGGAGGGGATATGCAACGTTGTGGAGACAGAGATGGGTCTTCTGGGAGAGCTCTTATGTCCCGGGTATCGGTAGATTCATCATCTAACGAATCGAAGTCCGAAGACTCAAAGTATCGACGGGCAGGATGTTCCCGCTCTGTACGTACTCGATACCAATGAAAACTGGTAGCTGAAGCTGGCAGTGCCGGAACCTCGATACCAGAAATGGATTCGAGGGCTGACATGGGCGGCAGTGTTGTAAGCGGTAAAAAAGTCGATCCAGGCTGTGTCAGTACCAGAGCTGGTACCGATGCCTGAGGGATAGACTGTAAAGGCTTTACCGGTATGGAGGCCGCCAGTAAGGCCGCTAAGCTACGCTAAATAGCCAGGATACGTTGATCCATGGAGCTTGCCGAATTGCAGGCCACGATCCCTGAGCATGGCACCAGAGGCGGCGGCCTCGGGAGTATCCTGTGACCCCCACTGAGGCTTTTGAGGCAAGATCCTCCCGCCGGGGTTGTTTGGCCGGTGTGTCCCCCTCCAGGGCAATGCCCAAGGCATCTCAATGCTTAGGAGATCTACTCTTGGAGGGCTGGCCAGTCTTCGAAGATCACCTAGGTTTCGATACCTGAGATCCTTGGGAGGAAGATGAAGCTCTCAATGACGTTGATGCTAAAGATTACTGCATTGGAGGCAAAGAGGGTGCCTAGCTTTGCAGCTCGGTTCTGAAGGCCTCTCTTTATCATCTGCCTACAAAGAGGACATTTTGACGGTTGATGATCCGGTCCTAAGCATTTTAGACACCAGTCATGGGTGTCTGTTGCCAAAATGGTATTGCCACATTTAGAACACTTTAAAACCACTGGATGGTTTTTCCATTTTGTCTGTGACAAAAGGGGAGGCCTAAGCCTAAGATGTCATTGATGCACCTGAAGGAAGAAATAATTCCTTCCCTCGCAGATTTTTTATTTTTTTTTAGAAATTAAGAAAAAAAGAAAAAGCACCGATGGAGGTTGGTACCAGTGTCGATGGGAAGGCAGACGCGACCACAAAAAATAAGGACAAATTTTCTGCGGTGACAGGAATTGCTTCTTGTCGACTCCATGAAAAACGAAGAACTGAGGAAAGAGAGCTGGAAAGGCAGCTACGCAGGCACAGTGGGATGCTCCCAAAAGCTTTCCTACCGGACGCTGGGGAGCGTTCCTGTGTGGGCTCTGTTGGTACTGACATTACCCATATTTGAAGACTACATTCCTGCTTGTTCCTGGAGAAAGTAAGTGAAGACAGAATGGTAAAGCTGGCAGGAAAAGTAAGAAGGGGTGTCTTGGGGGTCAAACTGGAGTAATGATACTCAGGATGGTGGTGAGGAAAAAAAAGGGTGACTCACTCTTCAGATCCATTTAAATATACTGAACTCAGTCACTGTCCACACCAACTTCCCTAACCCAGTCGCTTACTACACATGCAGCTACATGTTCAGTCACTGCCCACCTAAATATACTCACTCATACACACACACACACACTTGGACCCCCATTTGCTTGCTTATAGACCATCCTCCCAGACACCTACCCATAGCCTCCACCTAAAAAAACAGGAAGGGACCCGCTGGATCAGTAGTTATGCTATGGAATGAATTAGAGAAACTGTACTGCAACTTACAGGTCTATATTTCCCAGGGAAAATGGATATATCGGATACTAATCACTTTAAAAAGTATATATATACATATTGATATATATATTTGAAAAAAAAAAAGAATCTGTTTATTATGTTGAATGAGTAATTTGCTTTGATTACCATCTGGGGTCATGCAAGTTTTCAATTGTTAAAATGAAGTCGCAATGAAAATGTTTAGGACATATTGTCTTAGTACAGAGTCAATCTGGCTCAAGAAAATGTGTTCTTCCATTACTCACACATCACTGACAAAAAGAAAAATACCACCATCTCCATCTGGTCTCTCTATGATAACTTTACAAATAGTCTCAAAAAATACAAAAACTTTAGTCTCCAGCATCTTTTTCACATAAAATGTGTTTACAAAAAAGAGATAGAATAGGGAGGCTAAGCCGCAGCCCTATAGCGGAGGTGCTCTGCAGAAGGGCCAGCCCGTTCACTAGGTGGCTGCCTAGGCCCTAGTGGACCACGTGGTACAGCATGACAATTCCTCCACAATTTTTCAAAGTGGTTGTTTTCTTCCATTGCACCGTACGCACTCATATCCAGTTGCTCCTGCCTCCTTTGACAGAAGTTATGTCAGAGTGGGAAGGAGCAGTAGGCCATGAGTGCACACAGGCACAGGTGGCTTTAAGGCCCACTGTGGTGCTCAAGCAGAGGCAGAAAGCCACTGTTTTGAAAAATCATGGAGGGGTTGTCATGCTGCCCACCTCCCAAGGTGAGATGATGGATGTCAGGGGAGGGAGGGAGAGAGGACAGACCAAGTTTGGTTTCCACTCTTTAAGTCACAGTTGAGAATATTAACGAAGCAATGTTCACAGCCTTTGGAAGAGGATTAATTCCCCAAATACTACTCAATTTCAACAATTATCAGATGATGAAATTGTGCTTGGGAATGACGGTTCTTCCCTTTCCAAAAAATAAATATTAAGACAAATGCTGACAACCCTGCATATCCTCCAATTCAAACGAATACAGTAGATGCTTACAGGTGTGCTGGGATGCTGCTGAGGTGGTAGTGGTGCTGTTGGTGTGGGTACAGATGTCATCATGCTGGGCTGCGATGGAGGCCGTGACTGCTGTTGCTGTGGTTGTGCCAGTGGAGGTGGCTGTTGCTGTTGAGTCTGTGGATGCTCCGATGAACTGCTAAGTGGAAGTTGAGGTGGTATCTGTGATGGTAGAGGTACCTGGGGTGGTGTGGGTGTCTGTGTTGGACGGGGCTGCATTTGTTGTGGTGGCCCAGGTGGTAAAGCCTGTGGAGAGGCTGCAGTGGGAGTAGCCGTTGCTGGCTGAGGCTGCTGAGATCCCATTCCTGGAGGAGTGTGGTGGGGTGTAGGGGTACGACTGGGTGCAGGGGAAGGGGAATTAAGGTGCATTGGGGGCTGAGGGTGAGGTGGGCAGTGAATCTGGTTCCCTTGAGGACCTGGAGCCATGACAGGTGAATTCACAGGAAGTGAGGGATTGCCCATTGGTGCCTGTTAGGAAACAAACAAATATTAGCCCATTAAGTAGTTACATTTAAAAAATCTTTAACATGTAACAACCTTTTCACAATGCAAGTGTGTACACACAGACCACCTTATTTGTGACGGGGATCTCATACACAAAAGTGTATTGACAAAGGAATAATGAGGAGATATGTTTGCTGTCCACATATTGAAAGATATATGGCAAGACCATACAAGAGAGCTTCATGCTCTCATGCAGGGCATCATTAAACTATATCAAGCAGGAGCCTGTGCTTCCAAGTGGTACAACATTCCAGCAAGCCAGCCTTCTTGCACAAATTTCAAGTTCCAGGCAGAGAAAGACCCACAAATAAAACTATGCAAAAAAAAAAGTGGGTGTTATTTTAACACTAGAAATGTTGAAATTAAAATACAAAATACAAAGCACATATCATATAAGATTTTGCTCATGCAATTTTCTATGAATTTTTTTTCCTTGATAGAAGTGGCAGAAAATTAAATCCTTGGGCAAAAGATGTACAATACAAAATGGCCCTAAAACTTGGGAAATGTGAACATGCAACAGACGGGGCTTAATTCTGATTCCTTTGCAGGACAACTGGGATGCAACAACCCAAGTTGTCTATACGTACATGGGTACTGTGGAGTCAGTTTCATGATAACTATTTAGCACTTAAGTATTTAAAAAAAAAAAAAGACATTCTGGATAGAAGTCACCATATCAATTCAAACCTTTTGTTCCCAGTACCTACTGGGTCTAACTACTGGTAAATTAACTTGGAAATAAGACGTCTGGGGGGTTATTTTCGATACCATTTTGTCCTCCAAAGCATAAATTAAGAATGCTGTCATGGCAGCTTTATTTTAAGTTGTGTGTAGTCCATTGAAAGTGACATTTTACTTAGCAGTTAATGTCCTTTCCTTGAGTCCTGCTAGACCAGTCCAGACAAGTGGGCTGTGTTCCCCTACCAGCAGAATGATGGAGACAAAGAACCAATGACAAGCCCAGGTTTCAATGACATCACTCTTATGCATCTATTTACCTCAATCACCAGAGGTCCCCTTTAGTATTCGTCCCAAAGCATATGAGAGAAACATGGCAAACCTCACACAACCTCATTCGTGGGCAAGGAGTAAGCAATAGTAGAGAACTATGTACAGAAAAGCAGAAATAGAAAACTGTCCGTAGATGATGCACCTGCAGAGCAAAGTATAAAAATCATAGTGGACCCAAGGGAACCACAGCAGAAGAACAAAGCAAATACAGTTTTGGGGCATGGCCTGGACTGGTCTAGCAGGACATTAACTGATAAGTAAAATGTCACCTTCCATTTTGTCCTGCTAGACCAGTTCAGGTAAATGGAATGTACCAAAGCTATAATTCCACTGGGCAGGAAGACAACAGCAGTTAGCAAAACCCCAGAGCCAAAGGCCATGTCCGCTCATGCGTGGACCTCCAAACAGTAATGCTTGACTAAAGTGGAAAGCAATGCCCATGTTGCTGCCTGACAAATGTCTGCAGGGGCTATCGAGCTCCGCTCCATCAAAGGGGATGTTTGCGCTCGGAAAGAATGGGCAGGCAAAACCTCCAGAACCGGTCAGTTCTGCAATAGATATGCTGAGGCAAAGGTCTCCTAAATGTAGCGCCCTAAAGCAGACTTAGCCACCGTGTCACCCTTGTGCGGGCCTATGAACAGCACAAAAAGATAGTCCGACTTACCAAGGAAATTCATAACTTCCACATACTGGAGAAGCACCCTCTGGGCATCCATAAGACGAAGATTCTTATCCTTCCACTGGCACTGTTCCTTAGAGGAGGGCGGCAGACAGATCACCTGGGTTCACATGAAGGGGAGAAATCACCTTAGGCAAACAGAAAGGCACAAGCTGAATGGAAATGGACTCAGTTGAAAAGGATGGATAAGGATCTCAGCAAGACAGAGGCTGCAGCTTGGAAATCCACCTTGCGGCAGAAATCATGACCAATAAGATGGTCTTGAGCGTCAATCCTTGAAGGTAGCATGTGCCAACGGCTAAAAGGGCGCCACCATCAGGGTCGTGAGCACCAGACACAGATCCCAGGAAGTGATCAGACAACGAGCCCCCTGGAGAAAGAGTAGTTACTCACCTGTAACAGGTGTTCTCCAGGAGCAGCATGAATCAGTCCTCACATATGGGTGACGTCAGCGCCAATGGAGCCCCCGTGCGGAGCATTTCCCAAGCTTTCAAAGAAAGCCTTTGGGAATGCAGCACGCATGCTCGGTCCCCTTCCCACCCAAGGGTGCCATCTTGCTCAGTCTGATGACATAGCTAAAAGACAGCAAAAACAACAAAAAAGATCATATGACTGCAACTCCAAGGGGAGGAGGGAGGGTTGTGAGGACTGATTCCTGCTGCTCCTGGAGAACACTTGTTACAGGTGAGTAACTACTCTGTCTCCAAGACCAAGCAGGAAGTCAATCCTCACATATGGGACTCCCCAGCTTAAAGCTACCGGAGACCCAAAGCTGAAAAATGAGCTCCCTCTAGAGCCTCAGCATGCAAGAAAACAATCTTTTCTGATAACGCCCCCGAACGGTAGCCCAACACCAGGGCCGGAGGGTAGGAGTTGCCTAAACCCCAAAGAGATTATGGAGTACCGCCTGTCCGAAAGCACTGTCCCTGCGGGACTCCCTCTCAAGGCAGTAGTGGGCCGCAAAAGTCTGGCTTGAAGACCAAGTAGCGGCCTGGCAAATGTCTGCCAACAGAACAGAGCGGAGATGAGCCACTGATGCAGCCTTCGCCCTGACATGGTGAGCCGTAACTCAACCCTGCAATGAAAGGCCGGCTGCCCTGTAAACCCAGGTGATACAGTCGGCTACCCATATGGACAAAGTATGCTTGGAGACAGCCAACCCCAACTTATTGGGGTCAAAAGAGACGAAGAGCTGAACAGCCCTCCGGTGCTCCAGCGTACGGTCAAGGTAGAAGGACAACGCCCTCCTACAGTCCAGGGTATGCAAGACCATCTCAGCCCGGCTGGCATGAGGCCTGGGAAAGAAAGTTGGAAGAACCACCTCCTGACTGAGGTGGAAGGAACTTAGGATGAGTCTGTAAGACTACTCTGTTCCTATAGAACCTAGAATAAGGTGCAACTGATACTAGGGTCTGAAGCTCACTCACTCGCCTCGCTGAGGTAAGGGCTACCAGAAACAATGCTTTCCAGGAGAGAAAACGCAGAGGGCAAGTAGCCATAGGTTCAAATGGTGGGCAAGTAAGCCGTTGCAAGACCACATTTAAATCCCATTCAGGGGCAGGTGGACGCACTGGAGGTTTAAGCAAAAGCAGGCCTCTGAGGAAGCGAACCACCAAAGGATGGCTTGAGAGAGACTGACCCTCCACTGGGGAGTGGTGCACTGAAAGAGCACTAAGATGAACTCGCACAGAATTTGACTTAAGGCCTAGGTTGGACAGGTGAAGCAAATATTGCAGCACCACTGGTACTAGGCATGAGAAAGGATTCTCGTGTTGAGTACATCAGGTAGAGAATCTACGCCACTTAAGGGCATAAGACTTTCAGGTGGACTGCCTCCTAGAAGGCCAAGACCACGTCCTCCACTTCCCTAGGCAGTAGTAAGGGCACTAGAACTACCCTTTCAGCAGCCAGGCCATCAAATGGAGGGACTGGAGATTGGGGTGTAAGAGAGATCCCTGCTCCTGAGACAGGAGATCGGGTTGCATCCCCAGAGGAGGAGGAGTGTCCACCGCTAGTTGCAAAAGAAGTGGGAACCAGGGTTGCCTTGGCCACCTGGGGGCCACCAGGATCACCGAGGCCTTGTCCCGGATCACTTTGAACAGTGTCTTGGACACTAGAGCCGTGGGAGGAAATGCATATAGGCGGCCTGTAGACCATGGAATGAGAAACATCTGCTGCTACTCAGAGGATGCGGTTGCCTGGAGCAGAACCTGGGAAGCTGACGGTTCAGAGGACTGGCAAAGAGATCTATGGTTGGAAGACCCCATCTCAGGAAGATCTGTTGAACCACTAAAGGATTCAACTGCCATTCGTGCGGCTGCAGGATCCTGCTCAATCTGTCCGCCAGGTAATTCTCCTGACCTGGGAGATAGACCGCTTTGAGAAGAATGCCATGATTGACTGCCCAAGAGCACAGTTTCTGTGCTTCCTGACATAGAAGGCGGGACCCTGTGCCCCCTTGTTTGTTCACACAGAACATAGCAACTTGATTGTCCGTCTGAACCAAGACGGACTGGTGAGAGATGAGATGGGAGAAAGTTCTCAGGGCCAAGCGGATAGCTCTCAGTTCTAAGAGATTGATCTGTTGTGCGGCCTCCCAAGGAGACCACAGGCCTTGAGTACACGCTCCTAGGCAATGTGCACCCCAACCTTGAAGAGAAGCATCAGTTGTCAGCACTTGAGAGTGTGGAGGTGTCTGAAAAAACACCTGTGCACTAGATTCGGAAGATGAAGCCACCACTGCAGAGAAGACTCTAGTAGTTTGGACACCCTCACACTCTGTCCGTGAGGCTTCCTGTGGCTTGGTGCCACTGAGTTCTGAGGCCCCATTGAGCTGGCCTCATGTGTTGACGGGCATTTGGAGTTACATGGACCGTGGAAGCCAAGTGGCCTAAGAGCCTCAGGAATTGAACTGCCTGGCTAGATCCATCAACCTGTGGGCCCTGTCCACGGGTAAAAAGGCCTTTGCCTGAAGGGTGTCCAGTCTTGCTCCTATGAATTCCATGTTCTGTGAGGGGTGCAAAGTGGACTTTGCGAAGTTTATAACAAACCCCAGGTGTTGAAGCAGAGCGACAGTGCGAAGGGTGGCTTGATTGGCCTCCTGTGGGGATTGATCCCTGATGAGCCAGTCGTCCAGGTATGGAAAGACAAAGAGGCCTTGAACCCTTAGGTAGGCTGCCACCACCGCCAGGCACTTGGTGAATACCCTGGGGGCGGAGGTTAGGCCAAAAGGCAGTACTCTGTACTGATAGTGGTTTCCTCCCACTACAAATCTGAGATATTGTCTGTGGTCTGGATGAATGAGGATGTGAATATAAGCATCCTTTAGATCTAAGGAGCATAGCCAATCTCCCTGCTGGAGGTAGGTCAGCAGGATTCCAAGGGCAAGCATCTTGAACTTTTCACTCTCCAGGAACTTGTTCAGATTCCACAAGTCTAGGATGGGCCTGAGGCCTCCTGTTCTTTTTGGTACCAGAAAGTACCTGGAATAGAAGCCTTGCCCTCTCAGGTGGTGGGGCACCAGTTCCACCGCCTGTTCCTTTACAAGACTTGCTAACTCCTGCAGGAGTAAGTCCCTGTGCAGAGGAAGTCTTGGAGGCTGCCCTGGAAAATAGGAGGGGGGTACCTGGTGGAAATGGAGGAGATAGCCCCTCTGGACTATACTTAGTACCCAGGTATCCCTTGTTACGGCTGACCACCTGTGGGCGTACAGGGCCAGCAGGCCTCCTGTGCTGATATGGGTCAGCTGAGGAGGAGAGGCAATGCCACTGGAGTCAAAACCCTGCTTCCTGCTGGGCAGGAGCCAGAGCTGGTGGCTTGGGGGTTTTCTGCCTACGGGGTCCACGTCCCTGCCCCTTGGCCTGCTGACCCTGTTGGGGAGCTACAGAGGCCTGAAAATGAGGGTACTGTTTATAGGCAGATGACTTCCTCGGGTAAAAGGTCTTTTTCCCCGAGCCCTTCTTCTTCTAAGAAGGGGCAGAGGTTTTCCTGGACAGCCTTGTCCGGGTAAGAGTCTCGGTCTTGAGTTCTGCAGCCTTTTCAGCCATGGGCTTGCCAAAGAGGTTTTCACCTCGGCAGGGGACATCGACCAACTTGTCCTGCACCCATGGCTTGAGGTCTGATGACTGTAGCCAGGCCTGACGGCATGCACCGATGCCAGCCGCGGCTACCCGGGCCAAAGCCTCGAAGCCATCATAGGCTGCTCAAGAGATAAACTTTGAGCACTCACGAATACCCGATGACAGAGCATTGAACCTCTGCAAAGGTTCCTCGGAGAGATCAGCAGAGAACCCGGCAATCTCCTTTGCCAGGTCTCGAAGGTACATGCGCATGTACAGCTGGTAGGTCTGGACACGGCAAGCAAGCATAGAGCCCTGGAAGCACTTCTTACCGAGGGCATCCAGGTTTCGGGCCTCCCGGCCGGGAGGCACCGAGGAGTTCATCTTCTGACTCTTCAGATGATGCATGGCTGATTACATAACCATGGCGTGGTGCAGTAATTGTGCCTTTTGGAACCCGGGGCTCTTGTGGACTCGATAGATGGAATCAACCCGCTTGCTCAAAATCGACGTCGAGGCCGGCACCTCCCACATGCGGAAGAGCAAAAGTTCCAGCATCGGAGGAACCGGTACAGTAAAGGCCTCCTTTGGAGGAGAGTCATACTGTAGGGCCTCAAGCTCCTCGGCTCGAGGCTCCTCCTCGGGATCCGCAGGGAATGCCAAGGCCTAGGCCATATCCCGCACAAAGTCCGAGAACCGGGTATCCTCCGGTGGGGACCGTCTCCGAGTCCAAAAGGTGTCGGGTGACTCCTCATCCTTGGTTTCCCAGCATGACCCCTCGGAGGAGGAATCAAGTGGTTCCGGTCGGGCAGGCACCGATGCCATTCGCCCCAACACCGAGGGTACCGGTGTTGACGACCTCGGTCCCGGGCGGGAGGCCGAGGGAGACCTTGGCCGAGGATCGACTCGAGCGTGCATGGACTCGAGGATCGGCTCGGCTTCCGGGGTCGACTTGGATGTCGATGTCCCGGTGGTCAGGGCAGATGCACCGGTGAGACCGGCGATCAGTGCCCGCTGATGTTCCATGAAGGCAGCCAAGCTGCACTCCAAGGCCGTCAACCTGAATCCAAGCTCAGGAGACTCAGCAGCCCCCGACTCGGGCCCCGACAGCGCCGGGCCCGACATCGGCTCCACTGGAGGAGAGGCCACGAGGACTACAGTACTCACGTGACCCAGGGACTCCATCTCCACACGAGGTGGTTTTGCAGGCCTCTCCGACTCTGAAGACCCGGGACGGCTATGCGACTTGGCCCTCGAGGAGCCAAGGGCGTCCACCGACACCGCCCTCGAGGTTTTTTCTTCTTGCGATGCTCCCGCGAGGGAGACCCCCTCTCAGAGGAGCTTTGGCGCTGCTCGGGGCCGGAGTCCCAAGACGTCGAGGCCTCTGACGAAGTCTGGGCCCATCCGGACGCGGAGTCAGAGAAGATTCTTTCCCTTTGGTGCTGCCGACTCCTCAACGCCTTCGAGGACATTTTTCCACACGGACCACAGATCATCGGGTCATGATCGGGTCTGAGGCACCGGAGGCAGCAGTCATGTGTGTTGGTGAGAGACATAAGTTTCTTACACCGATCACACTTTTTAAACCCGCTGGCAGCCATCGGGGGGAAAAAGGGCCCCTGCGAGGTCAAAAGACAGGGCTGCCAGTGAAAACAGAAAAATGGCGCGTACGCTAGTCACTAAGGACAAAAAACAAAAATAGAAGTCCAAGCTCGATACCGATGTATCAGGCCCAGGCAGGAAAGGGAAACCGGCGTTGAACCGAAGAAAACAGGTCCACGCAGAACAAAATCAACTTATTCCTCGGGTGAAAATGAAACACGTCCGTTGGGCTCCACGGAAAAAAGACGACTGAGCAAGATGGCACCCTTGGGCGGGAAGGGGACCGCGCATGCGCGCTGCATTCCCAAAGGCTTTCTTTGAAAGCTGGGGAAATGCTCCACACGGGGGCTCCGTCGGTGCCGACGTCACCCATATGTGAGGACTGACTTCCTGCTTGGTCCTGGAGAAAGCACAAGATATCCAGCCATCAGACCTCAGAAACAGGCCAAAGCTGCCACTTGAACTTTCAAGGAGCTAAAGGAGGGGCCCTTCTCCAGGCTATCCTGTAAAAAGGCCAGCAGAGGGGGAATCCTGGCCGCCTCAGGAGCCAACTGCTGAGTGCCACTCCATCGCTCAAAGAGGCACTAGATCCGTATGTATGACAGCTTGGTAGACCTCCTCCAGGCTCCAAGCGGAGTAGAGACCATCGCTGGAGAGCAGCCCTTATGCACTAGCCATCACCTTCCAAGAGCCACATTGTAAGCGAGAAGTGAACCAGGTCGTCCAGGACTATCAGTCCCTGCTGCAATTGGCCCTGAGATGGAGACAACCAAAAGGGAGACAACTGCAAGAGCTGCATCAGGTCTCCAAACCACACACTTCTTGACCAATCTGGCACCACCAGAACAATCCTGCCCGGATGGCATTTTATATGCCGAAACACACGTCACAACAGAGGCCATGAAGGAAACATGTACAGATGGTGCTGACTCAGCCAAGGCTGGGTCAGGGCGTCGACTCCCTTGGATCCTGTCTGTATGAGGTGATTGAAGCAGCAGCAAATTTTGGCATTATCAGGTCGCCATCAGATCCATTTTGGGGAGACTACAGAGGTGCAGAGTCAACTGAAAGGCCTCTTGACTCAACTCCCACTCTTGAGGATCCAGAAAATGCTAGCTGAGGAAGTCCGCTTCCACATTGTCCACCCTGGCAATGTGCTGAGCTGACAAGGCTAGGAGGGTCTTCTCCACACATAAGCTACCGCCTTGGTGTTGTCTGAAAATTCTCAAACATCCCAGCCCTCGCCACGAGGCAGTTGATGGACCACACCACTTCCCTGTGGTTCCAATGGCCCTGAGCTGTAAGGTCTTGGCAATAGGTACCCCAGCTTGGCATCAGTTGTGAGGAGGATCCAGGAGAAATCGTCTAGCTGCACATCTTCTCTCAGATGACAGGGCTCCCGTCACCACCGCAGGCTAGATTTCACCATCAATGGGAGCCTGTGCTTGAACTCCTGAGAACTCGGGGACCACAGAGCTAGCAAGGACCACTGGAGCGGTCACATATGAGGACATGCCCACTGCACCATCTCTGCGGTTGCTGCCATCAATCAGAGGAGCTGAAAATTATCCCAGACTCTGGGAGCCAGCTGTACAAACAGCGCCAGGCAATCCAATAGTCTTTCTCCTCTGGCAGGAAAACACTGGCCACCTGCCCCAGGGGTGGGAAGCCAACAGCTGGCTCTTTCCCGGATTGATCACCCAGCTGAGGCTTTCCAAAAAAAGACACCACTTGGGACATCACCTGAGGCACTCTGAAAGGGAACAGGGCCATATCAGCCAGTTGTCCAGATAGCAATGGACAGAGATCCCTTGACACCACAGCTGCCACCACTATGACCTCAGAGAATGTCCTCAGAGCAGTGGATAGTTCAACAGGGAAGGTGACAAACTGATAGTGAGAGCCAAGTACAGCAAAACCCAGATACCTTGCCAATCCGTCCAGATCAGCATATGAAAATATGCCTCGGCCAGATCCAGAGAAAGCATAGTTACTCACTTATAAGAGGCGTTCTTCAGGGACAGCAGGAATCAGTCCTCACATATGGTTGACATCGGCGCCGATGGAGTCCTAGCAGAAGCATCTTGCCAGCTTTCAGAAGATGCCATCACACATGCGTGATTCCCCTTACCACCCAAGGGTGGCATCTTGCTCAGTCAGATGACATAGCTAGAGCAGACAAAAGAAGATGGAAAAATACAGCAACTCCAAGGGGAGGAGGGGAGGCTGTGAGGACCAATTTCTGCTGTCTCCGGAGAACATCTGTTACAGGTGAGTGACTACGCTTTCTCCAGGAACAAACAGGAAGCCAGTCCTCACATATGGACTCCCTAGTTACAGGCTACTGTGAACTTGTAGAAAACCATGGTCAAACCATAAGCAGCAGCATGTGAGTCCAAAGGACAGACTCTGAAAGGACCCCAGTGTTCAGGGAGAACCATTACTCCAGTAGCCTGAACAAGAAGGGTCAGAGGGAAGGCATTGCCTAGACCCCGAAGAGATTACAGAGTACGGACTGGCCGAAGGTGCTGTCCCTGTCAGGACTCCCACTCCAGGGAATAGTGAGCTTCAAAAGTGAACTGAGGACCAGGTGGCAGCCCAGCAGATGTCTGTCATGGGGAGAGTGCGCAGGTTTGCAACAGAGGTTGCCATAGCCAGATGCTGTGTCATAACACAGCGCTCCAGCGGGGTCCCTGCCTGTTCATAGGTGAGGGCAATGTAGTCTGCCACCCAGATTGACAGGGTCCAATTGGTTACCCACCTCCTCCAGCCACCTGGGGTCATAGGAGACAAAGCAGGGAGACACTACGGT
Source organism: Ichthyophis bannanicus (assembly GCA_033557465.1). Classification (NCBI taxonomy): domain Eukaryota; kingdom Metazoa; phylum Chordata; class Amphibia; order Gymnophiona; family Ichthyophiidae; genus Ichthyophis; species Ichthyophis bannanicus. The sequence goes on along the minus strand of CM066031.1, from coordinate 1,120,570,917 downwards.
GGCCCTGGATACACTGCAAGGAGGAGGACAGGGCCCTCTTAGAAGCCAAGGTATGGAGGACAGCTGCTGCCCTGTCAGCGTGAGGCTGTGGAAAACAGGTGGGAGCATCACCTTCTGATTGAGGTGGAATGAGGATACCACCTTCGGAAGGAATTTAAGGCGCATGTGAAGCATGGCCCTGTTCTTATAGAACCTGGTGTAGGGTGACACTGCCACCAAGGCTTGAATCTCATTGACCCTATGAGCAAATGTGAGTGCCAGCAGGAAGACAGCCTTCCATGAGAGATACCGTAGGTGTAAAGAGGCCAGGGGCTCAAATGGCAGCCCAGTGAGCTGTGGAAGCACCACATTGAGGTCCCATTCCACTGGAGGTGGGCTTAGAGAGCAAGAGGCCCGTAAGAACCAGGTAACGAGGAGCTGTGATAAGAGGGGTTTGCCTTCGATAGAAACATAGAAATATGATGACAGAAAAAGACCACATGGCCTATCTAGTCTGTCCTTCCATATCAACAACTACAACAGTCCCCTTTTTACCTTTAGAGATCCTCTGTGTTTGTCCCATGCTTTTTTAAATTCAGTTACTATCCTCATCTCTACCACCTCCACTGGGAGACTATACCATGGATCCATTACTCTTTCCGTAAAGAAATATTTCCACATATCACTCCTGAATCTCTCTCCTTTCACCCTCATCCCATGTCCCTCGTAGCAGAACTTGCTTTCAATTGAAAGAGGCTCTCTCCCTGAGCATTTATGCCACGGAGGTATTTAAACATCTCAATCATATCCCCTCTATCCCGCCTTTCCTCTAAGGTGTACATATTAAGATCCTTAAGTCTGTCCTCATATGCTTTATAATGAAGCCCACTAATCATTTTAGTAGCCACCCTCTGCACCGACTCCATCCAGTTTACATCCTTTTGAAGGTGCGGTCTCCAGAATTGCACACTATACTCCAATTGAGGTCACACCAAAGACTTATACAGAGGCATTATCACCTCCTTTTTTCTGCTAGCCATTCCTCTCCATATGCACCCAAGCATCCTTCTAGCTTTGGCCGTCGCCTTTTCTACCTGTTTAGCTACTTTAAGATCATCAGACACAACCACGCCTAGGTCCTGCTCTTCTTTAGTGGACAAAAGTACTTCCCCCCCCATACTATATTGCTCCCTTGGATTGCTGCAGCTCAAATGCATGACCTTACATTTTTTAACATTAAATCCCAGCTGCCAAATTCTAGACCATTCTTCTAGATCCCTCCTCATGTTATCTACACCTTCCTGGGTGTCTACTCTATTGCAGATTTTGGTATCATCCACAAAGGGGCAAACCATACACGACAGCCCTTCCGCTATATCACTAACAAAGATGTTAAAAAGAATCGGACCAAGGACAGATCCCTGGGGCAAACCACTGGTAACATCCTTCTCCTCAGAGTGAGCTCCATTTACTTGTAGTCACCTCCCACCCAACCAATTTCTAACCCAAGCAGTAACTTTATGGTCCATCCCCAGGGTGCTCAATTTGTTTATAAGTCGCCTGTGAGGAACAGTGTCAAAGGCTTTCCTGAAATCTAAATACACCACATCTAGAGCTCTCCCTCGGTCCAACTCCCTGGTCACCCAGTCAAAGAAATCAATCAGATTTGTCTGACAAGACCTGCCTCTGGTAAATCCATGCTGCCTCGGATCCTGTAATCCGCTGGAATCCAGAAACCTCACTATTTTCTCTTTCAGCAGCGTTTCCAATAATTTACTCACCACCGAAGTTAAACTAACCGGCCTATAGTTTTCAACCACATCCTTACTTCTGCTTTTGTGTAAAAGCACCACATGAGCCTCTCTCCAGTCCTTTGGCACCACTCCCGACTCCAACTAGGCATTGAAAAGGTCAGTCAGTGGAGTTGCTAGAACGTCCCCAAGTTCCCTCAGTATTCTAGGGTGTATCCCATCCGGTCCCATCGCTTTGTCTACTTTAAGTTGAGCTAGTTTCTCACGAACACAGTCTTCTGAAAATTGTTCAAGATGTCCCTCGCTTCTGTTCCTATTTGTGGGTGTTTTCTGAGGTCCTGCTCCTGGTTCTTCATCTGTGAACACAGAACAAAATATTTGTTAAGCAATTCCGCTTTATCCTTATCGGCTTCTACATATTCCTCCCCTGCACCCTTGAGTCTGACAATACCACTTTTGCCCTTCCTCTTCTCACTAATATATCTGAAAAATGTCTTATCCCCCCATTTTATTGCATTGGCTATTTCCTCCTCCTTTTGAATCTTTGCCTTCTTGATTAGTTTGCTAGCTTCTCTAAGTTTTTCCAAATACAGATGCCTGTCTTCCTCTCTCTGTGATCTCTTGTATTTCATGAAGGCCTCCCTCTTTTTCTTCACTTTTTCAGCTACTTCTTTCGAAAACCATAGCGGTCTCCTTTTCCTTTTGCCTTTATTTACCATTTTAACAAAAAGGTTGGTTGCCCTTAAAATATCTCCTTTCAGTTTTGCCCACTGTTTTTCTACATCCCCCAGCTGTTCCCATCCCACTAACGGCTCCCTGAGGTATTGGCCCATCTTCGCAAAGTTAGTCTTCCTAAAGTCTAAGATCTTTACCTTTGAATGGATTCTAACAGCCCTAGTCCGAATACTGAACTACACCATCTGGTGATCACTGGATGCAAAATGATCTCCCACAACATCATCAGAAACACTTTCACCATTGGTAAGCACCAAGTCCAGTATGGCCCCTTCACGTGTGGGGTATGTTACCAATTGGCTGAATAGTTCTCCCTGTAGAGAAAGCACAGTTACTTACCTGTAACAGGTGATCTCTGGGAACAGCAGGAATAAGTCTTGACATATGGGTATGTCGGTACCGACGGAGCCTGCGCGGGAACGCTCCCCAGCGTCCAATCAGAAAGCTTTTGGGAGCATCCCACAGCGCCTGCGTGCTGCCTTCTCGCCTTTCCAACTGTCTCTCCTCAGTTGAGTTTTATAGCTGAGACAAAGAGGGAGAGAGAGGGAAAGGAAGAGAGACAGAGAGAGACAGACAACTCCTAGGGGAGGTGGGTGGGTTGTGAAGACTTATTTCTGCTGTTCCCAGAGATCACCTGTTACTGGTAAGTAACTGTGCTATCTCCAGGAACAAGCAGGAATGAGTCTTCAATATGGGGACTCCCTAGCTTTTGATGCCAGGGAGAGAGCCCAGAAGTTGTGTGTCCCTGGGACAGGGCTGCACGTCCCCACCTGGATCTCTGGCATCCCATGAGGGATGGTGGGTAGAAGTTGATTAAGTATGGAACAGGTGTTTGAGAACAGCCTGACCAAACAAGGCATCCCGGCGGGAGTCCTTGTCTAAGCACTAATGGGCTGTGAAGGTATGAACTGAGGCCCAAGTGGCTGCTCGACAAATGTCATCGATACACACAGAGTTCAGATGAGCCATTGAGGCTGACTTGGCCCTCCAGAGAAATGTTCCTGCTCTGATAGGCGAAAGAAATACATTGGGCAATCCAGTTGGAAAGAGTTCTCTTGGAGACTGGTTGTCCCAAATGAGAAGGATCAAAAGCAACAAAGAGTTGGGAAGACTTTCTATGTTGCTGTGTCCTCTGTAAGTAAAAATCTAGAGCTCTCTTACAGTCCAGGGTATGAAGATTCCTCTCTGCACTTGATGCATGAGGCCCTGGAAAAAAGACAGGTAGGTAGACCTCTTGGTTGAGGTGAAAAGGGGAGACCACCTTAGGCATAAAGTGTGGATTAGTCCTAAGGACTACCTTGTCATGATGGAACCTTGTGTAAGGTGGATTAGCTACTAGTGCTTTCAATTCACTGATGCGGCGTGCTGATGTGATTGCAATAAGAAAAATAACCTTCCAAGAAAGGTATTTCAAGGAGGTAGTAGCTAAAGGTTCAAAAGGCGGCTTCATAAGCTGACCAAGAACCAAATTTAAATCCCATGCCACCGGAGGCGGTCTAATGGGAGGCTTTGTTAAAAGGAGGCCTCTCATGAACCTTGCTACAAGGGGATGAGAGGAAACAGGTTGTCCATTTAGAGGCCTGAGGGAAGCTGCAATAGCACTCAGATGGACTCTTACTGAATTTGTTTTAAGGCCTGCATTAGAGAGATGCAGGAGATACTCCAGCAACGATTCCAGAGGTATTGAGCGGGGGTTAAGACCCCTTCCAGAACACCAGATGGTAAACCTTTTCCACTTGAAGGCGTAAGAACGTCTTGTGGAAGGTTTTCTGGAAGCATAAAGAACATCTTTCACTTGTTGAGAAAGAGGAAGATCCTGGAGATCTAGGCCTTCAGCAACCAAGCCCTGAGATGCAGAGACTGGGGATTGGGATGCCACAGCTTTCCGTCCTCCTGAGAGAGGATGTCTGGAGCAGACCCTAACTCTAGGGAGGGAGCTTGAGAGAGATGTAGAAGCAGAGGGTACCACACTTGCCGTGGCCAATGTGGAGCTATGAGAATCATGTGACCTCTGTCTCTATGAAGCTTGAACAGGGTTTTAGGGATCAGGGGAATGGGTGGAAAGGCATACAGGAAGTTTTGACCCCAGTGAAGGAGGAAAGCATCCCTTGCCTGAGCCCCCTGAGCCGGAGTTCTGGAACAGAACCGGGGAACTTTGGCATTCCACGGACTTGCAAAGAGGTCTATGTCCGGGGTTCCCCAAATTTGAAAAATCTTGGATACCTGGTCCATATGTAGGGACCACTCGTGTGGAAGCAGAACTCGACTGAGTCTTTCCGCCCAAGAGTTTTGAACACCTGGAAGATAAACTGCCAGAAGATGAATGTGATGCTCTCTGGCGAGGGCCCACAGTCGCAGAGCTTCGTTGCAAAGCGACAGAGAGCCAGTTCCCCCCTGCTTGTTTATGAAGAACATGGCTACCTGATTGTCTGTGTGGACAAGGACTGTCTTGTGGCTGAGCAGGGTGTGGAAAACTCGCAGAGCAAGTAAGATTGCTCTGAGTTCCAAGAGACTGATATGTAGAGAAGTCTCCTGTGGGGACCAGATGCCCTGGGTGGAGAGGTCCTGAAGATGAGCTCCCCAGCCCACTGGAGAAGCATCTGTTGTAAGAGTTGCCTGGGGTAGAGGTTGTTGAAAGGAAGACCCCAGCAACAGGTTTTGAGGGGACTTCCACCATTGGGAGGGACAAAATGAGGAGACTTGTCTTTGCTATTTTGTCTGACAGGCAGTCTAATGTCTGGGTCCATTGGGTGGATAAAGTCCACTGAACTGCTCTCATGTGCAGGCGAGCATATGGAACCACATTAACGGTGGATGCCATGTGGCCTAGTAACTAACATTTCTCGAGCAGTTAGTAGGGGTTTTGACTCTGCTTGAGAAGCTAACTGCATCAAGCGAAGGCAGCGGGCCTGAGGAAGATAGGCCCTTGCCTTTGTGGTATCCAGCAGCACCCCTATAAACTCCAGGGACTGAGTAGGGATCAAATTGGATTTTGGGATGTTTATTACCAGCCCTAAATACTGGAGGATACGCATGGTGCAGGTTAGAGAAGTCTTGGCCTCTGATTGAGTGGGAGCTCGAATGAGCCAGTCGTCCAGATAGGGGAAGACAAACATTCCCAGGGTGCGCAGAAAAGCAGCAACCACTGCCATGCATTTCGTGAACACCCTTGGTGCAGAGGCCAGGCCAAAGGGGAGCACTTTGTATTGATAGTGCTTCTCCTGGAAAAGGAACCGAAGGAACCTTCTGTGAGTAGGATGGATGAGAACATGAGTGTACGCATCCTTGAGATCTAGAGAACAAAGCCAATCCTGACTGTGAAGGTATGGCAGCAGAGTTCCTAGAGAAACCATCTTGAATTTCTCTAAGAATCTGTTCAATTCTCTGAGATCTAAAATGGGCCTGAAGCCCCGTTTTCTTTGGGATAAGAAAATAGGGGGAGTAGAACCCCTTGCCCTGTTGTTGAGAGGGCACTTCCTCTATTGCCCCTTGGGCTAGAAGAGTGGCAACCTCCTGCTCTAACAGGCTGAGGAGGGAGGTTGGAGAATTGTACTGGTGCACTCTTGTGAGAGGGGGCAAACTGGAAAAAATGAAGTTTGTACCCCTCCCTTATGATGGAGAGTGTCCAATGCTCTGCTGTGATTTGCCCCCATCTGGGAGCAAAGTAACATAACCTTCCTGGGATGGTGGAGGTCTCTGGTCCTTCTAGAGCCAGGAAGGCTAAGTTCTCTAGCAGAAAGTCAAAGGCCCTGAGGGGGCTGAGATTGCTGGGCTGGAGCAGGCTTCGCAGTCTTTGCCTTGGTCTGTTTGGCGGATTGCTGACGTTTGGAAGGAAACTGAGCTGCAGAAGATGCTCTCTGACTATAAGCAGGGTAGGATCGTCCCTTTTTAGAAAAAGGTGTTTTCTTTAACAGCCTTTTCTTAGCAGGAGCAGCAGTAGATTTGGATAGTCAATCCAAAGCAGAATTTTTAGCATCCATCTGATTGGCTTTTGCTTGCCAATCTTTACCAAACAGATTCTCCCCTGTACAAGGGATATTTCCCAATTCATCTTGGACCCAGGTCTCCAAATCAGATGCTTGAAGCCAAGCAATATTACGTGCACCTATAGCTATAGCTGAGGCTCTGCTTACGCATTCAAAGGAGCCGAAAGCTGCACGGTTGGAGAATTTGGAGATATCCTGGGCATGTTTGAGCCCAGAGAGAAATTCTGGCCTTTTACTGTCCGACATAAAAGGACTTAAAGTCAGCAAATGATCAGTGACTTCTTTTAAGAACATTCCCATGTAGAGACTATAGGAATTTATTCTCGCAGCCAGCATGGAAGCTTGGAAGATTCTTCTACCAAAAGCATCCAGGGTTCTACATTCACGTCCTGGAGGACTAGAGGCATGTCTCTTGGCACTTCTAATCTTTCTCATTGCAGACTCAACCACAATAGAGTGGTGAGGAAGCTGAGTTTTATGAAAAACAGGACAAGGAGGGACACGATACATGGTGTCTAACCTGCGAGAATGAGGAGAGGTGGATAGAGGTGCTTCCCACATCCTTAACATGAGATCATATAGAATCTCATGAATAGGCAAGGTAGCTGCCTCTTTAGGAGTTTTAGGATACTGTAGAATATCTAACTCCTTAGCTCTAGGCTCTGACTCTGGGGCTACTGTAATAGAGAGACCCCGAGCCACCTCTCTGATAAAGTCTTGAAAAGACAAGTCCTCTGGAGGAGACATCCTTCGTTTAGGAGAGGACTCCTCCTGTGGAAGCAGCATCGCTGCATCGACAGACTCTTCAGAATCCTCAGAGTCATCAGAGGAATCAAAGTATCGTCTGTCGGGATGGGATGCTCTTGCAAAGCCCGATACCCGTACCGACCGGGATCGGTATCGGGAATCATCGGTACCGGGGTATCAGTACCGGAGGGCTGCAGAGGGCAGGGTACCGGCATGGCTGACACCGAAGCCGATGTCCATGCCACTGGTACCGGAATCGGTGGTGATGGCAATACTGGAGCCGGTACCTGCGGGGTAGTCTGATGCGGTACCACGGGTGTCAATGCCACAAGGAAGGCCGCCAGACTGCGTTCGATGGACAGAATCCTCTGATCCATCGACGCTGCCAATTCCTGGAAGTCGGTACCGGTGGAGGCCACCAGTACCCAAGAGCATGGCACCAGGAGATCTGTTGAGGCCACGCCATCTAGATCGTCCTGGAACCCCGATGATGCTTTAGAAGCCGAAGCCTCCCGCCGGGGTAATTTTGCCGGTGCAGAATCCCCGAGGGCAAGGCCAGGGGCATCTCGATGCTTAGAAGGAGATTTGCCCTTCGAGGAACGGCTGGATTTATGTTTAGTTACCTGAGATCCATGTGAGGAAGCAGCAGCCCTGGAAGACGTCGATGCCACCGAAGCCGCATCAGAGGGAAAGAGGGTACGGAGCTTGGCAGCTCGGTTCTGTCGACCTCTTAAACATCATGGAACAGAACACACAATCTTTAATGGAATGGTCAGGGCCTAAACATTTGAGACACCAGTCATAGGTGTCGGTGACGGATATAGTACCGCCACATTTTGTGCACTTCTTAAAACCTGAGGCAGGTTTTTCCATATTTAAGGAAAAGGTTTTGGGCCTAAGGCCCAAAACTTAAGTACACTTGAAGAAAAATATAAAGTCTTCGTTTTTTGTTTTTTTAAATAAGAACCGGCGGTACCGGTATAGCGTTGAGGAAGGCAGACACGTACAGAAAAGAAAAAGAAAAAATAAGGAAATTCTTCTGCGGTGACAGGAACACGACCTGCTGGCTCCGCGGAAAAAGAACAACTGAGGAGAGACAGTTGGAAAGGCGGTAAGGCAGCACGCAGGCGCTGTGGGATGCTCCCAAAAGCTTTCTGATTGGACGCTGGGGAGCGTTCCCGCGCAGGCTCCGTCGGTACCGACGTACCCATATGTGAAGACTCATTCCTGCTTGTTCCTGGAGATTCTAGGATCTCCTTACTTCTAGATGATACTGCAGCAGGAATGTGCCAATCAACATCTGGCATATTGAAATCTCCAATCAGTAGCACTTCCCCTTTCCTAGCAATGCTGCGTATGTCTTCAATTAACTCTGTCCACCTCTCTTCCTCTTGTGAGGGAGGTCTGTATATCACACCAATGCAAATAGATTTCTCTTTCCCTCTTTGTAGTTTAACCCACAATGCCTCCCCTCTCCCTTTTAAGCTCTGTAATTCCAAAGCTTTAATAGTATTTTTCACATATAGTGCCACTCCTCCTCCCCTACCTCCTACCCTGTCCTTTCTGAATAAAGTATAGCCAAGTATAGTTACATCCGAATCATGGTTTTCTGTGAACCATGCTTCTGTAACTGCCACTCCCACCAAAGCTTCAACATCAGGGATCTTATTTCCCATGCTACGGGCATTTATACACACTGCTTTCCATATGTTACCCGTTACCCATTTCCCTAAAGGTATTTAATGTATCACCTACCTGGGAGCTTTCTTCACCCATCCCCAACGAATCTAGTTTAAAGCCCTCTTCAGTAGATTAGCCAGTCTACTACTGAAGACGCGTTGACCTTTCTTGGACAGATGGATGCCATCTCTGCTCTGCAACCCTTGGAACAGCATCCCATGGTCTTGGAAACCAAAACACTCTCTATGACACCATCCATGCAGCCATGCATTCATCTCCAGGATGCAAGCCTCTCTGCCTTGGCCTTTACCCTCAACAGAGAGGATTGAAGAGAACACCACCTGTGCACCTAACTGCTTCACCCTCTGTCCCAGAGCCATGAAGTCACTTTTGATACGTTCCGAGGTATACCTGGCAGTATCATTTGTTCCAACATGGATTAGCAACATTGGGTAATAGTCAGTGGGCTTGATGAGTCTCGGCAAACTCTCCGTAACATCTTGGATTTTGGCACCAGGCAGACAGCATACCTCTCTGGACATCAAGTCTGGTCGGCAGACGGATGCCTCAGTACCCCTCAGAAGAGAGTCTCCAACCACCACTACCCTTCGTTTCCGTCTGGTCACTGATTCTGCAACTTTGGGGTACTTGAGCTCTGGTTCTTCCCTTTCCAGGGATGCTTTCACCTCCTCCACTTTCAGGGCTGCATAATGGTTCTTCAATTCAAGGGCTGGAGAAGTTGGATTGGTGATTTTGCAGGCCCTGGTGACTTGTTGCCAACCATCAACATTCTGTTGGCACCCATTTTCTCCTGTGCTGGAGAGCTTGGTTGCTGCAAGCATCATCTCATCAATGCACTTCTGTCTTGAATGCTCCTCAGCCTCGCCACCTCCTCTCTGAGTTCCTCCACTTGTTTCCTCAGAGCTTCAGCATGCAGGCACCCTAGGTGTGGTGCACTGAATGAGCACTCTGGTGTACCCTGACAGAGTTGAGTCCAGCCTATGAGAGATGAAGCAGATACTGCAGCACCATCTGCAGCAGGCAGGCAGAACAGGTTGACCCGCTGCTCTGTGCACCACACCAAGAATCTGCACTACTTGAAGGCATAGGCCTGCCTCATGGAGGTCTTACAAGAAGCAAGGAGGACCACCTCCACCTCCCTCAAGAGGGTGAAGAGAGCCACAGCTACCCATTCAGCAGCCATGCTGTTAGCACCAGTTACCCCAGATTGGGATGAAAGAGCGGGGAGTTCTCCTGAGTCAGTAATCCCAGGGCATTCCCCAGAGGGACGAGGGCCTCTGTTGACAAGCAGAGCAGCAGCAGGAAACAAGGCTGCCTGGAACACAGCAGGGCCACCAGGATCAGTGATACCTTGTCCCAGAGGACATGAAAAGGGTCTTGGCGACCAGTGGCATGGGCAGGAAGGCGTACAGAAGCCCTCCAAACACGGGCTGAGGAAGGCATCCGCTGCCACCCGGGATGGGTGAGGCTGCCGGTAGCAGAAGTGGGACAGTTGAGCATTGGCCGGACTAGCAAAGAGGTCCACTCATGGCGTGCCCCAGAGGCATAAGAGCAGTTGGGTTACTCTGGGATCTAGCCACCATTTATTCAGCTGTAGGACCCTGCTCAGTCTGTCCGCCAGGGTACTGCCCTGGAACAGCAGGCACACCACACTCAAGAGCATTCCTTGACTGATCGCATACGAGCAAAGAGCTATTGCCTCCTGGCAGAGGGGGTAAGACCTTGTGCTTTCCTGCTTGTTCAGGTAAAACATTGCGACCTGGTTGTCCATCTGGATACGCACTAACTGGTGCCGTGGACGGTGGCAGAAAGCTTTGAGTGCCAGCAATATGGACCTGAAATTCAGCAGGTTGATATGTTGCTGGCTCTCCACCTTGGGCCAATTGCCCTATGTGCGGAGACACCCATAATGGGCCTCCCACCCCAGCAAGGAGGCATCTGTGGTAAGGACCCGTTGGGGTGCTGGGTTCTGGAAAGGCATGCCTGCCTGTAGGTGCTGTGTGGTTTTCCACTAGCTGAGAGACTCTGCCAGTGGACGGGTCATGTGTGCCCTGTCCTAAAGCCAGCCTATGGCTTGTGTTCATGGGGAGCGGGACTCCATTGAGCCACCCTCATGTGAAGGTGGGCATAGGGGACAACATGGACTGTTGATGCCATGAGGTTGAGTAGGTGGAGCAGGGAGTGAGCCGACACAGAGTGGTGGTGCTGTACCTCTGTGGCCAAAGCTATGAGGCGACTTGCTCTGTCTATAGGGAAAAAGGCCTTGGCCTGAAGAGTGTCCAGTCAAGCCCCTATGAACTCCAGACCTTGTGTGTGGGTCAGGTGGGATTTGGGGTGGCTTATCACAAACCTCAGGTGTTGCAGGACACTGATGGTGTGGGCCATGGCCTGCTGCACTTCTGTGGCTGTGTCCCCTTTAACGAGTCAGTCGTCTAGATAGGGGAAGCGAAGGTAGGCTGCCATCACTGCTAGGCATTAGGTAGGTGAAGACTCTGGGTGTGGCATCTAGACCAAAGGATAGCACCCTGTACTGGTAGTGGTCGCCCCCGACCATGAATCTGAGGTACTGCCTGTGGTTGGGATGAATGAGGATGTGGGTATACACCATCCTTTAGATCCAAGCAGCATAGCCAGTCTCCCTGCTGGAGGTATAGCAGCAATGTTCCAAGGGAGAGCATCTTGAACTTCTATCACAGCAGGAACTTGTTTAGGTTTTGCAGGACTAGGATGGGCCTTAGGCCCCCAGTTCATTTTGGAACTAGAAGTACCATGAGTAGAACCCCTTGCCCCTTAGGTGATGGGGTACTGGTTCCAAGGCTTTGTCCATGAGGAGACCTGCAAGTTCCTGCAGTAGCAGGGCCTGTGCAGGGGAGTCCAAGAGGGCTCTCCTGAGAAGAATGGGAGAGGCATCTGGTCCAGTTAGAGAAGATAGGCTTCTCTGACGACCTGGAGTGCCCAAGCATTGGTGATGATGGCAGACCACCAGTGGGCAAAGTGGACCAGGTGTCCCCCTGTGGGCAGCTGACCTCCTAAGGGTGGAGAGGCTATGCACTGGGAGTCAAAGCTCCCCACCCCAGGCTGTGCTGGAGCTGGATGCTTGGGGCCCCTTCTGCTTGTGGGGACCCTGTCCTGCTCCTTTGGCATGACGACTGCTGAAGGGCTGGAGGAGCCCGATACTGCAGGTATCCCCGGGTAAGCCTGAAACCTCCTCGGGTAGGGAGGCTTTTTCCCAGGTGTTTTCCTCCTGGGGAAGGTAGCAATCTTCTTGGAGAGTCGAGTTCTCATCAGGAACTTGGACTCAATCTCCACCGCTCTCTCTGCCAAGGGTTTGCCAAAGAGGTTCTCTCCTTGGCATGGGACATCAATGAGCTTGTCCTGAACCCATTGTTCGGGATCTTTAGACTGCAGCCATGCCAGGCATCAGGCACTGATGCCCATGGCAGCTATCCTCCCTGTTGACTCAAAGCCATTGTAGACCGCCTGAGTCAGGTACTTCAAGCACTCCCTGACGCCTTTGGTCAGGTTCCGGAATCTCTGGAGGTGATCATCCCTGAGGCCAGCGAAGAATCTGGTGAGCTCCTTCATCAAGTCTCGAAGGTGCAAGCCTATATAAAGTTGGTACGCTTGCAACCAGCAGGCAAGCATCGAGCCCTGGTAACATTTCCTACTGAAGGCGTCAAGGGTATGGGCCTCCCTGCCTGGGGGCACTGTGGAGTGAGTCTTCTGGCTCTTGAGCCGATGCATGGATGACTCCACTACCAAGGAGTTAGGTGGCAATTGCAGCTTCCTGAAGCCAGGGCTTCTCCGGACTCTGTACATGGTGTGACGTCGATGGCCGACTATGGTTACTGACGTTGGCATCTCCCACATATGGAGAAGTCTCTTGAGAATTGCAGGGACGGGAACAGTCACAGCCTCCTTCAGCAGAGAATCGAATTGAAGGATCTCCAGCTCCTCCATGCGAGGATCCTCCTCAGACTTCGTGGAGATGGCAAGAGCCCTCGACATGTCTCACACGAAGTTGAGGAACGAGGCGTCCTTGGGCGGAGACCAACACAGAGTCACTGGATGAGACAGGTCCAACAGGACATTGCGATGTTTGCAGGTGTCCTGTGATGCCTCATCCTCAGACTCCCAGTCGGAGTAGTCTGTGGAGGATTTGGCACCAGGCCAGGCCTGCAGAGCAGGGCATAGGTCGGGGGGGGCCCACTGGAGCATGGGCGATGGACGGCATTGTGCCTGGCGCTGCGAGCATTTGCCTGTGAGGATCTCATTCCCAAGGAGCGGGACCATGATAGAGACCTCTACAGAGGATTGGCTCGAGGCGGTGGGATCACGAGGATCTGCTCAGCAACTGGGGAAGTCCTCAATGTTGAGGTCCCAATGGTGTGGGCAGATGCACCAGCAGAGCCAGGCATCAGTGCCTGCTGTGTGACAAGGAAGGTCATCATCCTGGTTTCCCATTCAAGAGGTGTTACCGACTCTGGTGTTGGCGAGGAAAGGGAGTCCTCAACTAGGATGGCGTCAGGTGTCTGAGGCCGATCACTGGAGGCTTCCGAATCCCTTCGGGGGACCTTGGCCGGTCGCTCCCGCTCAGACTCCTCGGATCCTCTGCACGGGCTGTGGGACCTAGCACAGGGCTTGCCTGACTTGTCAGAGTCCCAAGAGGAGTTCCTCGATGATTTCTTCTTGAGTTCCCGCTCTGGGGAACCTTTGTCGGAGGCCCTGGGGCCCCGATCAGTAGCCAAGGGTTCATTACACGACTTCTGGGATTTGGATGGGACCCTGGAGTGCGGAGTTGCTGGAGCAGATTCTGACCTTCTGATGATCTCGTTGTGCTTCTGCTGACTGAGTTTGATGGCCTTGGCTGACATCTTTCTGTAAAGGCTGTAGATCTCCGGGTCATGGTCAGCTCCCAGACACCGGAGGCAGCAGTCGTGTGTGTCTGTGAGGGACATTTTTTGTACACTGATCACACTTTTTAAAGCCGTTAGCCAATAGGGAAAAAAGTACCCCGGTGAGGTCAAAGACCCGAGGAGCGGCCAGCAGGGAGAAAAAGTGCACGAATCCATGCCGAAAAAAAAAATGGGTCCAAGGCGCAGTGTCGGAGCAGGTGAGCTCAGAGGCAGGAAGACACTTTACTGAGAATATAATCAACTTTTTCTGGGGAAATCAGACACACGTCCAGTGGGCTCTGCAGAAAAAAAGACTGAGCAAGATGGCACCCATGGATGGGAAGGGACCATGCATGTGTGGTGGCATCTCTCAAAGGCTTTCTTTGAAAGCTGGGGAGATGCTTCCATGAGGGCTCCGTCAACGCCGATGTCACCCATATGTGAGAACTGACTTCTTGCTTATTCCCGGAGAAACTAAGAACTTCCCTCGATGCACTGCTTGAATCATGGAGCACAAGCCTTCCATCCATGCAAGGACTGAGAATGAGCCAGAAGCAGAGGGGAAGAAAGGCTTGTTTTTTTCCCCCTCCAGGTCAGTGACAACGAGAGTCTGAAGCCCTCCAGGGATCCTGCCAGCAAAACCCTTGTTTGATGGGCGAAGGCTGGTGAAAGAGGGGCACCAGCCCGCTTCAAAAGGTTTCTTGGGAATGCCTTTCAGAAGGTGGTAAGATTTTCTCTCACTCAAGTCCTTTACCAGCTTCTCCAAATCGGCTCCAAAAGAAGCTTCCCTTAAAAGCCAGTTGGGCCAACTGGGCTGTGGAAGATGTATGCGCTGCCCAGTGCCGGAGCCAATCCAATGCTTTGACACAGTCGTCAGGGCACCATCCCTGGCTGCCAAACCTACCAGGTCATACATTACATCAGAAAGGCCATGGCCAATGCCAGAAGAGGGGTAGAAACATCCAGCAGAAGAGATGAAATCTACTGGGGCAGGATTCGAGACGTCAGGCTTGCAATACATACCATCAACAGAATAGAAGCCACTGCAACGAACTGGTTCTTTGACACGAATCCACCTTAAGTCCAGAATATTCTTTAAGACCAATCTGCCTTCCACAGGAATGATGGTCTTTCTGGTAACCACTGTGATATGCGTATCCACCTTGGAAATATGAACCACACAGCGCACTCTCTCTCCAGGAGAGCATGCATCTTCTTATACACCCCCTAAGCCGGGGAGATGGGGTAATCCCACTCTGGCCAAAACAAGCCCTTGAGTCTTTCCGGGAAGATAGTAGTGTATTTCTGAACTCCTTGCAGAAGCAGATGCCTCTTCGGTTCCTGCTCTGTGACTGGAGCATTTGCCAAGCTCGAAGTGGATAAGATCCTGGCAACACCGCCGACAGTTCCTACTCCTGGAACAGGCAAATAACCTTGGCCTCCTCAAACTCCTCTGAAGGCGAGAGTACTTCATCCACAGACATCTCAATCCAAGCCACAGATGACCCCATCCCCTGGGGGAGGAGGACCTGCCAGGGAGACACTCATCCATCGAAGACAGCTTCCACTATCAGCCTGCCCCCATGAGATTGCATGCGGGGGGGAAACAAAATGCCGCAAGGTCTGCATATCCATCCCAGAATGAACAGGCCTTTTGCAAAGGGAAAGAATTCCAGAGAGGACAACCCAGACTCTCCTTACAGAAATGACCCCCCTACACTCAAGGACATAGTTACCATAGATCCCCTAGAGGACAGGGAGAGGCCCACAGCATGGACACCGGATCCTCTGGCTGGCTGAATATTCTTACCTGTAGCGCCATCTGGCACTTGCTGCCCTGAGGCAGGCAAGGTCAGGCTAATGGCATACCCCAGCTGAGAAAGGGAGAGTAGACCCTCCAGGGATAGAAGCAGAAGCCAGAGATGAGGCACCACACCTGCCACAAGTCAATCACCACCCAGAAGAAGACACAAGAGTTAAGGCACGTGTCATCACAGCATGCGCTAAGAAGTGGCAGGCCAAAGGGTGCGAGTTAACTGTGTATTTACTACAGTGAGTGCTACAGGAGCTAGGGTAGGAGCGCACGTTTGAGCCGCTTGGGTGGAATGAGCATAAGGACTGCGCAACCACCAGGCATACAATAGAGAAAACGCTCTTAATGCCTGCAGAAAACGGCAGGAAGTCCCCACCCAGTGCCAACAGTCACCAGCGGTCTACTCCTAATTGCGCCCCCAACAGATGGGATCAGCAGCTCTCAATAAGGACAATGACAAGGTCAAACCTTGGCACTCACCCCCCCCCCTCCCTGAGAGCCCCAGGCAGAGAATCCATGCCAGGCTCAGCTCTATTCCCCTGGAACTGTTTGGTGGCTTTGTAGCACTGCGTATTAGGTGGCTGGCAGGCAGATCCCTCTGAGAGCCTTCTGCAATCTTTGGGAAACAGCAGAAGGAGGGACAGAGGATGAAGGAGGCGGTGTCAAGGTTGTGAGGCAGTTGTACTCTTCCAGATCCTTCCAATTTCTGGCTGCTCAACAGGGTAAGAGCATGGAGCTGAACCAATTTTTCCTCCTCCTATGCCTACCAAAAAGACTGAAATCTAGTGGAACCACCCATGTTGCACTCTGACACCAACCCACAAACTCTCGTTCACAAGCATTTTAAATCCAAAGAATTTTCTTCAGGAGGAAAAAAATCTATCCATCATCTGCTGGAGACAAAGAAATACTGGTGGCTGAGGTGAATAGTGGCATGGGAGTGATGTCATTGAAACCTGGGCTTTTCATTGTTTTTTTTTGTCTTCACCAATCTGCTAGTAGGGGAACACAATCCACTTGTCTGGACTAGTCTAGGAGGACAATATCAAATGTGCCCATATATTTTAGTCAAGGATTTGAACAAAGTCCTACAGCCTCTAGAGCTCTCTGATAGAGATTACTGTAATGGAATATATGTTGGGCTAAATCTTCCTTAAGAGCATTACGAATGATTCGAATTCTGCAACCTGTCTGGTGACAGACTGCCCTTTTCATCAGCATATTATGGCATACTTTGTATAACTCAATTGACTGTCCATTGAAAGCCATATTAAATTTAAGATTCTTGAACTGGTGCATAGAACTCTTCCTGATGAGGCCCTCATTTAAAATCCTTGAATGTTCTATATTTTCTAGTTTGCCTATTTCAGTCTTAAGATAAGAATTTAGAGCTTGTTCCTTTTAAACTTGAGGCAGGACTGTGTCACTAGAGACGTTTTCTGTTATTGGATCTCTCCTACTATGCACACAGAAAAATCCATCAAACATATGCAGCAGGTCCCAAACCAAGCAAAACGAAAAGGGAATACGGCTCCATTTCCAAAAGAGAGACAGAAAGATATGTGGCTCACTGCTCTGCTGTCATTACAGGTAATCAATTTCATTCTCTGGCAGGCAATGAACCACACCGATATGGACTAAAATGTTAAGGGATATCTTCAAACAATGGGGGCAAGCATCACCACAGTTTGGAAAGCTGTTTTGTGGGACAGAAATTACATTTTTAATTCTCCCCTCCCCCAACATAAACAGCAAAGACGATCTAAAATTATAAAAATGGGCTGGAGGGGGGAGGCAATACTCTACTGCATAAACAAGCCTTGGAGGATATAATTCGAAACTAGTATCTTAACAAGAGGCTGCATCTAGATAGCAGGGACTGCTGAATGTGCAGCTATATATCACAGCTTTGCACATCTCCCAGAGGTAGACAGTGGATGGGCAACCAGTGGCAGCATGGCCCTTGACATATCCTAAGTTCTGATCTGCCAGGGCACAATGCTGACAGATAGTGTAGTTAGTCACTTGTAACAGGTGTTCTCCAGGTACAGCAGAAATCAGTCCTCACATATAGGTGACATCGGCGCCGACAGAGCCCACACGAAGCATTTCCCCAGCTTTCGAAGAAAGCCTTTGGGACATGCTACCACGCATGTGTGGTCCCCTTCCCGCCCAAGGGTGCCATCTTGCTCAATCAGATGACATAGCTAGGATGGTAGTAAAATAAGGTAGGAAGGCAACTCTCAAGGGAGGAGGGAGGGTTGCGAGAACTGATTCCTGCTGTCCCTGGAGAATACCTGTTAAGAGGTATATACGCTTTCTCCAGAAACAAGCAGGAAGTCAGCCCTCATATATGGGACTCCCTAGCTCCAGACTGCCAAGGACTGAACCAAGACAGCATCAACGGCACCAAATTGAGTAGCCATGAGTTGCAGGTAGCGTGTCCCCAGACACTCTGCAAGACCCTAGCATCCAGCAATATCACTCTGGTAGCCTGAACACAGGTGGTTTGGAGGAAAGGAGTTGCCTACACCCCGAGAATATTACGGAGTACTGCCTATTCAAAGGCACTGGCCATGCAGGACTTGTTCTCCAGGCAGTAGTGAGTAGTGAACATATGAAATGAAGACCATGTAGAGGCCCTGCAGATCTCCGTCACCGGCAATGAGCAGAGGTTGTCCACCAATGTGTGATCCGCTGCTCGGGGAGAGGCCAGCTCACTCATAGGTGAGGGCAATATAGTCCGCCAACCAAGTGGACAGTTCGCTTAGTCACAGGGAGCCCCAGTCATAAGACACGAAAAGCTGAAGAGCTTTTTGATGGGCCTGAGTTTGCTGTAAGTAGGAGGACAGAGTCCATTTGCAGTCTAGTGTATGAAGTACTAGTTCCTCCCTGCCGGCGTGGTGCTGCGGGAAGGTGGAGGGGAGGAGCACCTCTTGGTTGATGTGGAAAGGACACACCACCTTCAGGAGGAATTTGGGGTGTGTGCGGAGCACGACCCTGTTCTTATACAACCTTGTATATGGTGGATCTGCCACCAGGGCCTTGAGTTTGCTCATTCTTCGAGTGGACATGATGGCCACCAGAAAAGCCACTTTCCAAGACAGGTACCACAGGTAACAAGTGGCCAGGGGCTCGAATGGCAGTTTGGTGAGTTGGGAGAGCACCATGTTGAAGTCCCACTCTACCACTGGAGGGCGGAGAGAGGCTTGGATAACAAGAGGCCCCTGAGAAACCTAGAGATCAGGGGCTGGCTTGAAAGGTGTTTCCCCTCTATAGGGTAGTGGTGAGCAACTATGGCATTCAGATGTACCCTCATCGAATTAGATGTGTGACAGGTGCAGTATGTACTGAAGAATTAGTTGCACCTAGCAGAAGGTATTCTCCTCCCTTTCCGCACACCAGGCAGAGAACCTTCTCCACTTAAAGGCATAAGCCCGTCTGGTGGAGAGTTTTCGGGCAGCCAGTAGATCTCAACTTCCCCTGGAAGACTGCAAGGAGCCAACGCTACCCTTTCAGCATTAGCGACCCCAAATTGGGATACAGGAGGAAGCCCTCCTCCTGGGAAAGGAGGTCCGGGGCCTGGCCCAGTGGGACTGGGAGTGCCACCGACAGGGAAAGCAGCAGAAAGGAACAAAGACTGCCTGGGCCACCTGGGGGAAATCAGTATAACTGATGCCCTTTCACTATGGAGCTTGAAGAGGGTCTTGGTGACCCAGGGGGAGGGGGGAGTGGGAATGCACAGAGTAGGCCCTCAGACCACGAGATCAAGAAGGCATCTGCCACCACTCTCTCTGGGTGCGGCTGATGGGAGCAGAAGCGAGGCAACTGCGTTTTGTTCGGAGAGGAAAATAGGTCCATCATGGGCCTGCCACAGAGGTGGAAGAGCTGCTTCATTACTATAGGGTTTAAGCAGGGGACGTTGCGCAGCTTGTCTTGGACCCATTGCTCGAGGTTGGAAATCTGCAGTCAGGATTGGTGCCAGCTGCTGCTACTCAAGCTGCTAACTCAAAGCCATCTTAAGATGTCCGGGACAGGAACTTAGAGCAGTCAGGACTGGAAGTCAGGGACTGCAATCATTGGAGGGGTTCCCCGGCAAACTCCGCTGAAAACGCAGATAACTCCTGGGTTAGAGCCTTTAGGTACATGCCTATATACAATTCATAAGCTTGAATCTAGCAACTCAGCATTAAGCCCTGAAAACACTTGCGCCCGACGGCACTGAGGGCTCTAGTGTCCCTTCCAGAAGGGACAGAGGAATGGATATTCTGGCTCTTAACGAACATGTAGTTATGTGGGAGTTGGGGCTTGTGGAACCTGGGGCCCTTCCAGACACAGTACATGGTGTCAAGGCATCAGCTCACTACAGACACAGACGTCTCCCACATTCTGGAGTAGTAGCCGGTGAGTGTTTCCTTGGGTGGAGACTTGTACTGGGAGAATTTCCAGTTCCTCAGTGCGCAGATCTTCCTCTGCTTTGGTTTGCACTGAGGGGGCTCTGGCCATATCCTTGACAAAGTGGTGGAAGGCTACATCCTCTGGGGGAGAATGGTGCCGGGGCAATGGTGGAGATGGGTCAGAGGGAATCTCTCGGTGCCGTTTGGTTTCCGGGGGCACATCGTTGTCTGTCTCCCACTAGGAGTCAAGAGGTGATGAGTCTAAGGCCCTCTGACTCATAACATCAAGGCTGGCACTTAGTGGCTGGCAACCTATGAAGGACCTGGGGTTCAAGTCACAGAAACTGGCCAGGGAGGATCGGAAGACCGAGGAACAGGACCGACACCTCGATCGGCGCAGAGGGCTTACCAGAGGATGATGGTGCTCAGCTTCACGACTGGGGACTGCCCCACAGTCGGGAGCAAGTCGTTGGGGAAGAAGATGCTGACAAGCCAGCCATCATTGACTGCTGCAGGGCCAGGATAGCAGTGATGTTCTGCACCAAGGCCACCATTCTGGTTTCCAAGCCAGAAGGCTCCACAGCTTTCGGTGCAGAAACAAAGGATCTCTGGACCGGCGCCAGCACTCTCGCAAGTGCATCCTCAATGAGGACTATGGTCTCAAGGAACCTCACACGGTCTCTGCTGGCTGAGGAATCCTTCTTGAAGACCTTGGTAGGACTCTTCTCGGAGCCGCCCAAGTCCCTCCGAACTGTTTTTAAAGGGTTTCTAGGTGAACTTCGAGGATTTTTTTTCTTGTCTTTTGAGTTCCGGGGTCTTCTCGGAGGAGCTGCCACCGCGGGACTCCGAGGACAGTCAGGCCTCAAGGGAAGTGCTGGGCTTGGAGCTTGGCATTGGGGAGGCTGGTGCAGAGTCGGACCCAGGGAACAGCTTTTTCTGCAACTACAATATCTTTGTATTGGTTTTAGGCATCATGACCTGGCACAGGTCACAGGAGATGCGGTCATAGACTGGGCCCAGCCAGCAGTCATGGGTGTCATTAACTTACATGGTTTAACAAAAGGAGCTGAGAACAGTGCCGGTGTCTGCGCTGGCCAGAGGTGGGAAGAGGAACTGGTATGCAAACCGGGAAACTAACTTTTATAAGGATACTTAAGGATGTTTTCGTGGAAACAAGACAGATGTCCGTTGGGCTCTGCGGAAAAAGGGAGACTAAGCAAGATGGCACTCTTGGGCGGGAAGAGGACCACATCTGCATAGTAGCATGTCCAAAAGGCTTTTTTTGAAAGCTGGAGAAATGCTCCATGTGGGCTCCATCGTCACCCATATGTGAGGACCGACTTCCTTCTTGTTCCTGAAGAAAAAAAAAAGCATAGTTACTCACCTGTAACAGGTGATCTCCGGGAACAGCAGGAATTTAGTCTTCACATATGAGTATCGTCGGTACCGATGGAGCCTGCGCAGGGACACACACCAGCATCCAATAGGAAAGCTTTTGGGAGCATCCCACAGCGCCCGCGTGCTGCCTTACCACCTTTTCCAACTGTCCCTCTCCAGTTGAGTTTAAAGCTCAGACAAAGAGAGAGAGATACAACTCCTAGGGGAGGTGGGTGGGTTGTGAAGACTAAATTCCTGCTGTTCCCGGAGATCACCTGTTACAGGTGAGTAACATATGCTATCTCCAGGAACAAGCAGGAATGTAATCTTCACATAGGGGTACTCCCTAGCTACAGATGCCAGGGAGACGGCCCCAGAAAATGTGTGCCCCTGTGAAAGGGCTCCACTTCCTCCTATGGATCTCTGGCATCCTACCAGGGATGGTGGGTAGGAGTTGATTAAGTATGGAACAGGTGTTGAACAGCCTGACCAAACAAGGCATCCCGGCGGGAGTCCTTGTCTAAGCAGTAATGGGTTGTGAAGGTATGAACCGAAGCCCAAGTAGCTGCTCGACAGATGTCGTCGATAGACACAGAATGAAGATGAGCCATAGAGGCTGCCATGGCTCTCACATTGTGAGCTGTGACATGGCCTTCAAGAGGAAGGTTCTTACTCTCATAGGCAAAAGATATACACTGTGCAATCCAGCTGGACAGCGTTCTTTTGGAGACGAACTCCCAAATGACTAGGATCAAAAACAACAAAGAGTTGAGAGGACTTTCTATGTTGATGTGTCCTTTGCAAGTAAAAGGCTAAAGCCCTTTTACAGTCCAAAGTATGAAGATTCCTTTCTGCATTTGAGGCGTGAGGCCTTGGGAAGAATACAGGAAGGTAAACCGCTTGATTTAAATGAAAAGGTGACACCACCTTTGGCATAAATTGTGGATGAGTCCTAAGGACTACCTTATGATGGAACCTTGTATGAGGAGGATCAGCCACCAACGCTTGCAATTCACTGATGAGACGTGCTGATGTGATTGCAATAAGAAAGATGACCTTCCAGGAAAGGAATTTCAAAGAGATAGTATCTAATGGCTTGAAAGGTGGCTTCATGAGCTGCCCAAGAACCAAATTTAAGTCCCATGCCACCGGTGGTGGCTTAATGGGAGGCTTAGTTAAAAGAAGGCCTCTCATAAATCTCGCTATGAGAGGATGAGAGGAAATAGGTTGTCCATTTAGAGGCTTGAAAGAAGCTGCAATAGCACTCAAATGAACTATTACTGAATTGGTCTTAAGTCCTGCATTAGATAAATGAAGGAGATACTCTAGTAATCATTCTAGAGATATCGCAAGAGGGTTAAGACCCTTCTGCGAGCACCATATGGTAAACCTTTTCCACTTGAATGCATAAGAGCGTCTTGTAGAAGGCTTCCTGGAAGCATAAAGGATATCCTTTACCTGCTGAGAAAGGTTAAGACCGTGAAGTTCTAGGCTTTCAGCAATCAGGCCCTGAGATGCAGACTGGGGAATGGGATGCCACAGCATCCCGTCCTCCTGAGAAAGGAGATTTGGAGCAGATCCTAAATCCAGAGGAGGAGCTTGAGAGAGATGTAGGAGCAGAGGGTACCACATTTGCCGTGGCCAAAGTGGAGCTATGAGAATCATATGACCTCTGTCTCTCTGAAGCTTGAACAGGGTTTTGGGAATTAGGGGAATGTGTGGGAAGGCATACAGGAAGTCCTGGCCCAATGGAGGAGGAAAACATCCCTGGCCTGACAACCCTGAGTCGGAATTCTGGAACAGAACCGGGGGACATTTGGCATTCAGCGGACTTGCAAAGAGGTCTATGTCCGGGGTTCCCCAAATTTGGAAAATTTTGGCCACCTGGTCTGTATGGAGAGACCATTTGTGTGGAAGCAGAACTCGACTGAGTCTGTCTGTCCAAGAGTTTAGAATGCCTGGAAGATACACCGCAAGGAGATTAATCTGATGCTTTGTGGCGAGGGCCCATAGTTGCAAAGCTTTGTTGCATAGCGACAGAGAGCCTGTTCCACCCTGCTTGTTCAAATAGAACATGGCTACTTGATTGTCCGCTTGAACTAGGACTGTCTTGTAGCTGAGCTGGGTGTGGAATACTCAAAGAGCAAGGAAGATTGCCCTGAGTTCCAGGAGGTTGATGTGTAGATAGGCCTCCTGTGGAGTCCAGGTACCCGGGTAGAGAGGCCTTGCAGGTGGGCTCCCCAACCCATCTGTGAGGCATCTGTTGTTAGAGTGGTTTGAGGTGGGGGTTGCTGAAAAGGAGACCTTACCAAAAGGTTTTGGGGTGACTGCCACCATTGGAGGGACAAAATAAGGCAATCTCAGTCTGCTATTTTGTCTGACAGGCAACCTGATGCCCGAGTCCACTGAGTGGATAAAGCCCACTGGGCTGTCCTCATATGGAGGCAAGCATAAGGGACCACATGCACGTTGGATGCCATGTGGCCTAGCAACTGTAACATTTCCCGAGCAGTGAGGTGAGGCTTTAGCACTGCTTGGGAAGCTAACTGCACAATGCGAAGGCAGCGGGGCTGTGGAAAGTAGGCCCTTGTCTGTCTGGTATCCAGCAGAGCTCCCATAAAAACTCTAGGGACTGAGTGGGAGCAAGGTTGGATTTTGGGAAGTTTATGACAAGTCCCAAAAACTGAAGAATGCGCATTGTGCGAGAGGGGGCAACCATGGCCTCTGGCTCTGAAGGGGCTCAAATGAGCCAGTCATCTAAGTAAAGGAAGACAAATATTCCCAGGGTGCGGAGAAATGCTGCCACTACAGCCATGCATTTTGTGAACACCCCTGGGGCAGAGGCGAGGCCAGGCCAGGCCAAAAGGAAGAACCCTGTATTGGTAGTGCTTCCCTTGAAACAGAAAGTGAAGGAACTTTCAATGAGTTGGATGGATGAGAACATGAGTGTACACATCCTTGAGATCTATTCAGGAAGGCACTCAAGCACTACTTATTTATACAATACTACCAGATCAATCTTAATCCACCATAGACACACCCCTCCTCTAGTCCTAACGCATACCCATAGATTTATCATAAGATACTCACAAAGCTTATTGTTATATATGTAAATAATTGTTGTGCATGTCTCTCTAAGTTATCCAAGTTTTTCTTCCCTGTTCTATGTAAAACTGATATTTGTTAATTATGGTTCCATGTAAACCGCGCTGATGCTAAAAAGTGCGGTATATAAGAAAAATAAATAAATAAATAAATAAAATAAAAATAGAGAACAAAGCCAATCCTGACTCTGAAGATATGGCAACAGAGTTCATAGAGAAATCATTTTGAACTTCTCTTTGAATAGGAATTTGTTCAATTCTCTGAGGTCTAAAATGGGTCTGTGTCCTCCTGTTTTCTTTGGAATAAGGAAATGGGGGGGGGGGGGGGGTAAAACCCTGTACCCGGTTAGGGAATGTGTGCCTCTTCTATTGCCCCTTGGGCAAGAAGCACAGTGACCTCTTGACCTAACGAGTCGAGAGAGGTCTGAGAATTCAACTGTCTTACCACTGTAGGAGGGGGCATGCTGAGAAAATGAAGCTTGTACCCCCTCTCTTACAATAGACAGAGTTCAATTTTCTGCTGTTATCTGACCCTATCTGGGGGCAAAATGACATAACCTTCCTGGGATGGTGGAGGGTTCTGGGCCGTTCAGGGCCAGGAAGGTAAAGTTCTCTAGATAGGAGTCAAAGCCCCTGTGGAGGCAGAATTTGCTGAACCGGTTGAGGCTTAGCTGCTTTTGTCTTTCTTTGCCTAGGTTGTTGCTGCTGTCCCTTTTGGGCAGACGGACCTAAACGATGCCCCTGATGGGTATAGGAGGGATAAAACTTTTTCTTCTTACTGAAGAATGGTTTCTTATAGGATTTTTTCCTTGCAAGATGAGCTGTAGATTTAGACAATCTATACAAAGTGATACTGTCAGCATCTATCTCATTAGCTTATTCCTGCCAATTCTTGCCAGAGAGATTCTCTCCTGTGCAAGGAATATTCCCTAGTTTATCCTGTACCCAAATTTCCAAATCAGATGCCTGGAGCCAGGCAATCCTACGTGCACCTATGGCAATGGCAGAAGTTCTGCTTATGCACTCAAAGCAGTCAAAGGCTGCACGATTCACAAACTTGGAAACATCCTGGGCATGTTTGACAAGGGCGAGATAATCCTGCCTGTTATCAGGAAGGAGAGGGCTCATAAGTTCTAAATCTCCTGTGACCTCCTTAAGGAACATTCCCATATATAAGATATAGGAACTGATCCTAGCAGAAAGCATGGAAGCCTGGAAGTTTCGACGTCCAAAGGCGTCAAGAGTCCTAAACTCACGTCCTGGAGGATTAGATGCATGCCTTTTTGCACTCTTTATCCTTCTCATTGCTGACTCCACCACCATGGAATGGTGTGGTAATTGAGTCTTCTGAAACCGATGACAGGGAGGAACTCGATACATGGTGTCAAATCTTCGAGAGTGAGGAAATGTGGTTAGAGGTGTTTCCCCACATCCTTAACATGAGATCATGCAAGATCTCATGAATAGGTAAGGTAGCTGCCTCCTTGGGAGCTTTAGGGTACTGGCAGGATTTCTAATTCCATCACAGTGGCTCCTGAAAAAGAGCCTAGGGCAAAGGAAAGACCTCGAGCCACATCTCAGATAAAATCCTGAAAGGACATATCCTCTGGTGGAGACATCCTACGCTGAGGAGAAGAGGAATCCTCAGGAAGAAGTACTCTGGTAATCGGCAGAGCTTTCAGAGTCTTCAGACTCATCCGAGGATTCAAAGTATCTCCGATCCGGGTGATCGTGCAAGGCACGGTACCGATCTATCGATACCGGATGGATACACATGACTCTGTCCCGGTAGAATACCTGCCGATGTCGATGCAGTCGGTGCCGGTACCAGTTGAATTGTCTGAAGCAGTTTCAAGGGCATCGAGGCCGTGAGAAGAGCCACCAGACTGCGTTCAATAGCCAAGAATCTCTGGTCTATCGACGCTGCCGATGCTTGGGTATCGGTACCGGAAGAAGCGGCCGGTACCCCAGAGCATGGCACCTGTAGTTCTGCCGAGGATGAAGCCTCGAGAACATCCTGGAGCCCCGTTACTGCTTTGGAAGCCGAAGCCTCCCGCCGGGGCAATTTTGCTGGTTAAAGTCCCTCAAGGGCAACGCCAGAGGCATCTTGCTGTCTAGAAGCAGATCTACCCTTTGAGGACCGGCTAGATTTATGTTTAGTTACCTGAGATCCATGGGAGGAAGATGAAGCCCTGGACGTCGTCGATGTCACAGAGGCTGCAATCGGAGGGAAAAGGGGTGCTAAGCTTAGCAGCTCGGTTCTGCCGGCCCCTTTTTGACATCATCCCACAGGCAACACACTCTGAAATAGAGTGGTCAGGACCTAAACATTTGAGGCACCACTCATGGGTGTCTGTGCCGGAGATGGTACCGCCACACTTAGAACACTTTTTAAAACCCAAAGCGGGTTTTTCCATTCTGAAGGAAAAGTTGGGCCTAGTGCCCAAAATGGCACGTGGCCCCTGAGAGAAAATTACTGGAAAGATTCCAGAAGGTTTTCTTTTGGTTTTTTTTTAAAGAAAAGAAAGAACCACCACCGGCGGTACTGGTGTAGCGTCAAGGGAAGGCAGACGCGACCACAAAAAAGAAAAATAGAAGGGATTTTTTTCTGAGGTGACAGGATGTGCTACCTGTTGGCTCCGTGGTAAACGAAGAACTGGAGAGGGACAGTTGGGAAAGGAGGGAAGGCAGCACGCAGGCACTGTGGGATGCTCCCAGCAGCTTTCCTACTGGATGCTGGGGAGCGTTCCCGCGCAGGCTCCATCGGTACCGACGATACCCATATGGGAAGACTACATTCCTGCTTGTTCCTGGAGATAATCTATTACTCAACCGATTAATGTAGCTTACATGTCCCTAAGAGATCCAACCTATTGTAAAGCAAAAAAACAAGAACTGGCTAGACTTCATGTGCTTTAGTCTGTTCCAAATTAAACAAAAAAAATGGCAGTTCTTGCAAACCAGAGAGTAAAATGCAATCTCATTTATAGGCATGTGATCTAGGGAAAATATTAGCAGGATGAGAGACTGATGAAGGTGAAAGTCAAGAAAACACCTTAGACATTAACTTGGGATGGGTGTGGAGCAGTACCATATTATAATGAAATTTATGGAAAGGTGGACATGTCACAAAGGCTTAGTGCTTGAAGAACACATGCTCTATGGACTGAAGGGGCCTTTCAAGTCAGAAACATAAGTTTACAAAATCCAGAAGCTTGAAGGGTGCCTGTCGTCATCCGCTGGGTCAGAATATGAACATCCAATGACAGTGGGAAAATGTAAGGGAGCCCTCAACTGAAACAAGCGCTGTATGTGACAACTAGATTCAGTAGAGAAGCTGGGTTCCCTTTAACATGAGAATAATAAGAACTGCACAGAAGTGAACCCCTAAGTTGTTTCCAAGACTGTAATCTTGAAGGACTACAAAAAAGGGACTGCTACTTCTGGAGAGATATTTGCAATTGTATTTACTTCTGGGAATTTTTCTAAATCCAATTAATCTGTGTAAATTAAAATTCAGTGTATTTGTTAAATCAGTCAGGGTCTATTATCAGCAAAAGCTTTTAGTTAACTTAAAAACTCAACAAGTAGCTTTTCGTTTATATTCAAAACCCAGCAGAGAGCTTTCAGTTTAAATTCAGAACCAAGCAAAAGGCTTTCAGTTTAAATCCAGAACCCAACAGAGGGTTTTTGGTTTAAATTTAAAACCCAACACACAGCTTTCTGGTTAAATTTAAAACCCAGCAGAGCGCTGCTAGTTTAAATTTAATACTCAGTCAGGGACTAGTATCAGCAAAGAGCTTTAATTTAAATCAACTCAGAGTATAACTTAGCATAAAATGAAAAACAGGCTCAGTATTTTTTGAGCAATAAATTGTTTTTAGAGACCTTTACACAAAGGGGCCTTCTAGATAGGGGCAAGAGACCTGTGAAATTGTTTTAAATAGGTGTTAAAGCCAACCATAAAACCATGAAGGGGCATTATGAAAGACACTATCAAGGCAAGGGCTGTGTGAAACACCCAGGAAATTGGTCACAGATTACCTTATAAGCACAGGACAGGATACTGTGTAGCAGCCAGCTTTTAATAGGTCTTCTTTTCCTCCCTGACTCCTGCACACCCCTGGAATAATCACAGCTTTATAGGTACTTAAACCTCTTAAAGGGAAGGAGGTGCCATATTCACACTCAGGGTCAGCTGTTTATCCTTATCAGGCATACATTAAGGACCTGAGATTAATTAATCTTGAGGTGAACAAAGTCCATTAAACGTAGTAGGTATAGTTTTATTAGTATAAGTATCCCCAGACAACCTAAGTAAACAACTGAAATACCTAAACACAATCTTAAAATTAAGATGCAGACAGCAGTCCAGCAGCGAGATGGGGGCTTTCCAGTCCTTTGCATTAAGTGTCACATGCATGATTTTTTCCCAGTTGGTGAGGGGTCTTACGTATACACAAGGTGCAAGGAGCTCTATGCTCTCAGGGAATGAGATCAATCTCTGGAGGCTAGAGTATGTGATAAGGAAGCTTATCATAGCTCAAGTAGGAGCTATAGAAAAGATGATGTGACTCTGAACAAGCAACCTGTCAGTTCTGGTAGAAGCAAGAAAACAGAGTTTTCACATAAAAGACTACCAGTCCCAGAATGCACCAGGTTTCCAGCAGCCATGAGAGGGGCTGAAGTGAGGAAATGTGTGTGCAATCAAGAGAGCTATGAGGTAATCCCTAAGCACTCATCTCAAAGGGCAGGGCCTGATTCAAGACAGCTGCGCTGTGTTAGGGAGCAGCACACATTAGGAAAGAATAAGAATAGAGATTATTCTTCAGATAACAGCTACAGAGGGAGGAATAGATACAGAGACAGCAACGGCTACAAGCACCAGTATCACCTGGAGAAACAGAAGCCAAGCCAAGCAGATAGAGAGAGAAGGAAACTCTCTGGAAGGAAGAGAAGAAAGGCCATTGGAAGGTCTGGGAGATTCCAAGGCAGTACTCATACTGGGAGGTATTCCAAAAGCCAGCAGAGTCCATTGGACTGGATTCAGCCAGAGGAATGGAGTGGCAGAGATAGGAATCACCAGTGGCTACCTGGAAGAGAGAAGACTGCATGTGGAAGGGACTTTCAGACCAAGGCCAGAAGGTATGTGAGAGAAGATCCAGTGTCCAGGGATCAAGATTGGAAGGCTGGACATCAGAATTGGATTACATATTGGCCAGGCTATACAGAGAGGAATAATGATAGCAGGAGAGGCTCAGGTATGAACACTGATCCAGACCCTATCTATAATAGAGAATGGCAGCAAGGGAATAAGCATTCTCATGATAGTGCCTTAATGAAAGACTCATCTGTGCCAATGTATGATATTGACCCTATGATTGTTGATGCAGGGGGAAATACAGCAGATGAAACTATTTACATGGACTGTTCTTTATCTAAATGCTATTGCTAGTTTTCTATGAGCAAACACATCAGCCATCACAAAGAAACCTAACTTTGTTCTTTATTTCCACTGCAAACAGCTCTTAAAGCAGGATTTGGGTTCACACAGTAGCAGCCAGCCAGCTAAAGGCTTTCAGCTGGTCCATTGATAGTAATTAGGGCTGCACCTGATTGTGTGTGTGAGCAAGGGAGAATCACTGCTGAGATCGGCGTGGAAAAATAAGCAGAAGTTAACCTAACCAGCAAAGTTTATTCTTTACTTTGTGCCTTTGTATTTGGTAATTATTTGCTAAGAAAACATTAGCTAATTGCCTGACAAGCTGAAGGTTGTTTCTGGTTTACTTTGTGACTTTTTGTTATCCATTTTAAACACTGCAAGCAAGTAACCTCATTTATAGTGCTATCAAGCATACATGTGCTGGGTGAATTAAACCCCATCAATAAAAGAAGTATTTTATTGATCTTACCACTTGGTTTCACAACTCAAATTATTGTCATCAGCTGTGTTTGGGAGTGAATGAACTACAATACCCACAATACCTTGCAAGAATCATATGAATATATGCATCGTCAACATTGTGTAAGTTCTCACCCTAGGCAGCCGTCTGACAAGTAGCAGACTTGGATAACCATAAGGAAGACAGAGAGGTACATAGACGAGACCTACAGGGATGTAGTGCTGAAGTCCCACCTCCAGTCTGACAGCATTCCTGTTTCCATGGAGGACAGAGGTCGCATGACAGGAGAGCATCACCTTGGTATGGCAGGAAGTGATCCTGTAGCAAGGACCTGTCTGTCCCCCAGGTGATGTAAAACCCTCTTGCACCGAGGAGGTTTCTCTAGGGCCATGTGTCCACGAGGAAAGGGTTAGGACAGCCGTTATAGTTGGTGATTCGATCATTAAACATGTAGATAGCTGGGTGGCTGATGGACGTGAAGATCGCCTGGTAACATGCCTGCCTGGTACGAAGGTAGCACACCTCATGCACCACCTAGACAAGGACTTAGATAGTGCTGGGGAGGAGTCTGCTGTCTTTGTACATGTTGGTACCAATGATACAGGAAAGTGTGGTAGGGATGCTCTGAGGCCAAATTTAGGATTTTAGGTAGGATATTGAAACCCCGAGCTTCCAGGGTATCATTCTCCGAAATGTTTCCTATTCCACGTGCAGGACCCAAAAGGCAGGCAGAGCTCTGGAGTCTCAAGGCGTGGATGACACAATGGTGCAAGAAAGAAGGTTTTTGATTTGTTTTATGAACTGGGGAACATTCTAGGGAAGAGAGGGTTTTTTCCTAAGGGATGGCCTCCACCTTAATCAGGATGAAACCAGGCTGCTGGCATTAACCTTTGAAAAGGAGATAGAGCAGCTTTTAAAATAGATAATAGGGGAAAGGTGACAGTCGCCCAAGAGCGCATGGTACGGAACAATGTATCCTTGAAGGATACTAGCAAAAGACTGATATTTGGACATATCAACAGAGAAGTTCCAATAAAGACAAAAGTAACCCAAATGCCCTTGAATACGGAGCAGACAAGAGCTTAAAAATTCCAAATTACCCCTGCCTACCGATAGCCAGATAAATATGAATAAAATACAGCATCTAAAATGCTTGTATGCCAGGGCCATTAGTCTAAAAAATATAAGATGGGAGAGTTAGAATATATAGCACTAAATGAGAGCTTAAATATGAATGGTATCTAAGAGACATGGTAGAAGGAGGACAACCAGCAGATCAAATTGGTGGAGGGGTTGCACTCTATGTTAGAGAGGACATTAAGTCACAAAGGATTAAAGTTTTGTAGGAAACAAAATTCACTGCAGATTCTCTATGGATTGAAATTTCATGTAAAAATGGGAAGGGGAAGGTGATGGCAGTGAGGGTGTACTGTCGACTGCCTGGCCAGAATGAACAAATGGATGATGAAATGCTCAAAGAAATCAGGGAAGTTAAGAAAAGATACAGCACAGTAATAATAATGGGTGATTTCAATTACTCTGGTATCAACTGGATAAGTTGTCACGGCAGGACATGCTAGAAAGAAAGTTTCTAGATGAAATAAATGACTGCTTCTTCGAGCAGCTGGTTCATAAACCGACCAGAGGGAAAGCATTTTGGACCTAATCTTTAGTGGAACACAAGATCTGGTGCACGAGATATGAGTTTTGGGGCCACTTGGCAATAGTGGTCATAGCCTGATCGCATTTGATTTAATAGAGCAGGCATGTCCAACTTCCAACAGGTCATGATCTACTTTTTCTGGCCAAAAGTGCCAGTGATCTATCACCATGAAAATTAAGTTTCAAATTAGTTTCAAATTAAATTTTAACCCAATAAAGTTGGAGGATTCCCCCCCACCATTTTTAATGAACCTTCTGTCTTTACTTGGATGTGATCAGCTGTTAAGCAAACTAAACAAAAACACAACAGAGACGAAGATCCAGTAAGAACTGCGAGGGGAAATGGAAAGTACATTTTTTCTTAAAGTTTTATTGAGTAATAACATTAACTGTTTTAATAACTTTCTTTAACTTTTATTGAGTAATTTGTGTTAAATTTAGGTCGAGTATTGATCCAGGCAGATCTTGCACAATCTTTAATATTTCGCTCTTGCTCATTAATGAGACGTCTGAGCCCGCATTTCATCCACCAGCTTTTTGAAGTTGGGTGAATATTGCATGAGGGCCAGTCTCAGGTAATCCTGGAGATGTTCATCTTTCATGCTGGAACGTTGTGTACTCTGTCATTTTCAGATGGGAAAACGCAGATTCACACAAATAAGTTGAACCAAAACAGGAGTGTACAGCTTCACTGCATCTTCTCAAGTTGGGAAATTTGTCTCTAGGCACTAGCTTCCAAAACTATTCTTGCTCAGCACAGGTCTTGAGAAAAAAAGTCATTGTTAAGTGTTATTTCGTTTTCAATAGATGGCTTGTTCAATGAGTAATTTTTACTGATAGCAGCCACAGTTTCTTTAATGTCCACATCTACTTTGAATGGGTATGACAAGTACTCCACAACTGTTACAATTTTTTGGAAGTCACAGAATCTATTTTCGAATTCCTGGATAACAGAACAGATTTCTGTCACATACTTCTCGTTCTGAAAAACAAAATTTGGATATTGCCCCAGATGGCCCTGTATATTAGGAAAATGATCAAAAGTGTTGTTTGCAAGGTCAGTCATCATTAGCTCAAATTTGCTCTTGTAGGATGAAACTGTACTCATATCGCCAATGCATTTGTTTTTACCTTGTAGTTCAAGGTTTATATCACTTAGTTCGCCTGTAAAGTCAGCGAGAAATGCCAGATCACATAACCACTACTCATCTTCCAACGCTGCTTGGTCATCTCCCCTCTCCTTCAAAAAACTTATTTCATTCAGCAAATCACAAAATCTTTGCAGAAATTTGTGCCTACTTAGCCACCTTACATCTGTGTGCAAAATGATTTCCGCTGCCCCTTCATCAAGAGTAAGATTGAAAAGCCGTCTCTGAAGTGATCTTCCACGAACTGAATTTACAATTTTGAAAGTAATGTCCATGACAGTCTTTGTATTGAGTCTCTTGCTTGCCAAAACTTGCTGGTGAATGAAAGGAAATCTGGGATATTGTCATGCTGTTTACAGAGGGGTATGAAACCGTTAACCTCACCTGTCATTGCTCTTGCTCCATCAGTAAATAGTGTAAATAGTAAATAGTTGTAATGTATATAGTTACTAAGCTCTGTGCAAAAGTTGTAATGCACACAGTAGTTAGGCCCTTGGCAATAAGTTCTAGTTCTATGTAATAAGGTCTAAGTTCATTGTATAAAGTTCACAGATGTTACATGTAAGATGAATAGGTATCTATAACCGTTTCACCTGTTCATACCATTGTTCTTTGTAAACCGCACCTGATCCATGGGAAAGTGCGGTATATAAGCGTTTGTTAAATAAAATAAATAAATAAATCAGTAGTGATGGAAACAAGTCTATGCAATGCAAGATTACACTTTGTCACAAAAGAATGGAAAGAACTGAATATTTCCTGACCAGTAGTTCTCCCTTTTAAAGAAATCATTCCAAGTAGTTCTTCTTTAACACTGAAGTCTTCAAAAACCATCCGGATAAAGACTAGCAACTGGGCTATGTCTCTTATGTCTGTAGATTCATTCAGATGGAGTGAGAAAGCAACACAATTTGAAACATCCTCCAATAATTGTTCAGTTGTGTCTCCACACATCTTTTCTATTCGCCGCACAATGATGTTTCTTGATAATTGTACATCTTGAACAGCAGCTATGATCTCTTTCTTATTTTTAAATCCTTCAAAAAGATTGTCAGCTGCTTCAAGAAAACAATCTTTTACAAATTCCCCCTTCAGTGAAAGGTTTGCATTTCCTTTGTGATCAGGTTGCTGACCTTGAAGGATGCTATGCTGCACTGACCGAATGTGACCTTGGCTTCGCCATCAACTGTTGCTGAGTAGCCAATTTCGATTTAAGTTCTTTGAGCTTGTTTACAAATTTCACTTTTGGGTGGCAAATCAGCAAACTTATTGCTATGCAGAGCCTTATAATGACGTTCCAGATTACCCTTTCTGGGCAAGGATAACTGGGGCGTTACAAATTAACCACCACTTGTCTTTCACCATGATGAAGTAGTAGTCTATTTCCCATTCATCATGGAAGTGGTAGGTTTTGCTCTTCTTTGGAACACTCACCTTCGTTACACTGGGATGGTTGGATGTAAGAAGGCCAAATCTGCTAAGTTAGTATAAACACTGGCTGAATCTGGTCCAAAACTGTCACTGTGCCAAAGTATTAAAGATCAACAGGAACTGAAGACTTCTGGATGATGTGCAATACAAGGACTGGAGATGCCAAAACCACCCATGATGTTCTAAAAGTAAAAATAAGAATTCATCATACTGGCACCAATAATCAAATACCACCAAACAATCATCAAAAAAACTCAAACACCTGTCCAGCAAACCAGATAAAATCAAATACCGCCAAACAAGTTCAAATACCACTACACGCGATTTAATAAATTCTGCACACAGTGTAGAATCAACACAAAGACTAGGCAAAATAAAATTGCAGAGGCAAGCAAAAGTCACAGTGGTTTGAACCAATTCGAAGGCAATGCATAGGCAAGTTAGAACAAAATTGGAGAAGTCCGCCAAAATCACCAAATTCTTGACATTTTGTTGCGTCTGTCCGAAAACGTTTAATGAAAGCAAACTACGACCAGCACACGACACAACTAATACGGTAAAGTGTATTCAGGTAAAGCGAGGGCAAATGGATATCGCCCGGTATATAACGCACTTCTAAGGGGTGTTAGGGCGGGGGCAAGAATGGGTGATTCTGAGAGGCAGGAGACCAGGTATGATGCCGGGCCTGTGGCGTCTCGTCGTGGTGCGCGGGCGGCAGTCCCCTGGGGTATCCACAAACTATTGGCACGAAAACAAGCAGCGCCCCCAATACATCCGCAGGCAAGATTCCCACAGGGAAAAATGACAGGCAAAGGGTCAGCAGCAAACCCTCGGCAGAAGACCTGCCGGCACGAGCTCTCTCCTAGCTACGGGGCGAGCTGCTGAAGAGATGGAGCCAAGTGGGGCTGGTGATCTACCTCTGATCCCTCTGCAATCTACCTGTTGGACATGCCTGTAATAGAGGAAGGACGGCAAGGAAATCCACAGTACTACTTTTTAACTTTCAAAAGGGAAACTATGATAAAATGAGGAAAATAGTTAAAAAAGTAAAAGGAGCAGTTGCAAAGGTTAAAGATTTACATCAAGCATGGGTGTTTAAAGATGAAGTCAGAAAGGCTGTTGCCAAAAAAAGCATCTTTCAGGAAATGGAGAAAGGAGCCAAATGACTAAAACTAGAAGCATAAGCACTGGCAAGTTAGATGCAAGGCATTAATAAGGCAAGCAAAGAGAATTTGAGAAGAAACTTGCTGTAGAAGCAAAAACATGTAATAAAGACTTTTTCCAAGTACATTTGTAGCAAAAAAAAAAACCTGTGAGAGAGTCAGGAGGCCATTGGATGACAGAAGGGTAAAGGGGCACTAAGAGGGGGCAAGGCCATAGCAGAGAGACTGAATGAATTCTTTGCTTCGGTCTTTACTGAGGAAGATGTAGGGATGTTACCCATGACTTAAATGGTATTTAAAGGTGATGCCACAGAAGAATTAAAAGAAATATAGATACAACAGGAAAATGTATAACAACTATTTGATATACTGAAGAGTAGCAAATCACCTGGACCAGATGATATACACCGAAGGGTGATGAAAACTGAAATATGAGATTGCATACCTATGATTAGCAATTTGTGATCTATCATTAAAATCATCTAATACCTGAAGATTGGAGGATGGCCAATGTAATGCCAATTTTTAAAAGGGTTCCGGGGTGATACGGGAAACTACAGACCAGTGAGCCTGATGTCAGTACCGGGAAATGGTAGAAGCCATTATAAAGAACAAAATTACTAAACATGTAGATAGTGATGGCTAAATGGGAGACAGCCAACATGGCTTTAGCCAAGGGTCTTACTAATCTGTTATCTTTTTTTGAAGGTGTGAACAAACAGGTAGACAAAGGCGAGTCGGTTGATATAATGTATCGGATTTTCAGAAAGCCTTTGACAGGGTCCCTCATGAGACACACTTGGCGAAATTAAAAAATCATGGGATAGGAGGCAGTGTACTATTGTGGATCAGGAACTGGTTAAAAAATAGAAAGCAGAGGGTAGGGCTAAATGGCCTATTTTCCCAATGGAGAAAGGTGAATAGTGGAGTATCCCAGGGATCTGTGCTGGGTCTGCTGCTTTTTAACATTCGTAAAGGTGAAATTAGACTTATCTGCTAATTGTTGTTCCTGGAGTGGAACCAGTCTAGTCCCGAAACCTCTGGGTTCCCTATCTCATCCAGCAGCTTGGAGACTGAGAAACTCCTCCTTTTGTGACATCACCAGTATATCCCTCTGGTGTCCGCCCCATGCCACCAGTAACCTATTGACAAAGTAGACTCACCGGAGAAACAGCAATTAAATACAACATAAAGCCAACCAGGGCTACATGAACTCACCCAATTTGAAAAAGGAAGACACTAGCGCCCTCAGTAAGAACTCCTTCACCCAAAGAAAGGATAGTAAGACCCCCAGAAAACAAGGCTAGGAACTATCCCCCGAAAGCCCCTACCCCATGTAGTAGCTATCATACCTACATTTTGTGTGCTTTTTTCTTTACCTTTTTTACTTAAAACAGAACATGTCTTACCTGTGAACCACATCAACCGTTCAGGCTGCCGTTCGCCCAAGACCGCTGGGAGGGACGCGGGACTAGACTGGTTCCACTCCAGGAACAACAATTAGCAGGTAAATCTAATTTCACCTTCCTGATCGTGTCCCCAGTCTAGTCCCGAAACCTCTGGGTCAGTACCAGAGCAGTAAATAAATTCAACCGTGGGAGGGACCCGGCGAACCAGCCTGAAGAACCGCTGATCCAAACGAAGTCTCCTCCGCTATCTGCACATCAAGGCGATAGTGCCAAACAAAGGCATTTAAAGACGACCACGTCGCCGCCTTACAAATCTCCAGCGGCGACACCAACCGAAACTCCACCCAGGAAGCCACCTGAGCTCTAGTGGAATGAGCCTTCAAACCGTCCGGCACTGCCCTACCTTTCAGGATATAAGCTGACCTAATAGCTTCCTTAATCCAACGCGCGATAGACGCCTTGGAAGCCGCTTCTCTCCTCCGCGGACCCGCGAAGAGAACAAAAAGCTTATCTGTCTTCCGAAAACCGGCCGTGCGACTAAGATACTTCTTCAAAGCTCGCCGAACATCCAAAGGATGCCGCTTCTTAGACGAAGCGGCCCCCTTGCATTCTGCAAGTACCGGCAAGGAAATCTCCTGGTTCACATGAAAAGCGGAGACCACCTTCGGTAAGAACGCTGGCACAGTCCTCAAGACCACCTTAGCCGCAAAGAAGGATAGATAAGGTTCCCTGCAGGACAGAGCTTGCAACTCCGACACTCGTCGAGCCGAACAAACAGCCACTAAGAAGACGACCTTCAACGTGAGATCCTTGAGCGACGCGCGCGCGCGCTAACGGTTCAAACGGCGCCCACTCCAGCGCATCCAGGATGAAAGGCAGATGCCACTTAGGAAAAACCGGCCTCGCTGGCGGCCTCACAAGTGATACCGCCCTTAAGAAGCGCTTCACATCACGTTGAACCCCGAGCGGCTGTCCCGCCAACCTGCCTCTGTAACAAGACAGCGCTGCTACCTGAACACGCAAGGACGCCGCCGCTAGACCCTTGTTGAATCCATCCTGTAAGAATTCTAAGATCTGGGGAACAGAAGCCTTCAGGGCCTCGCACTTTCTTGCCTTGCATCACGCCTCAAAAATCCACCAGACCCGAATATACGCTAGAGAGGTAGACTGTTTCTGGGATTTCAACAAGGTCGCAATAACCGCCGCCGAGTATCTTGGACCTCAACCGAGACCGCTCAAGAGCCAAGCCGTAAGCGAGAAGCGACCCACGTGAGGCATGACTAGGGGCCCCTGACTTAACAGATCCGCCCTGCAGGGAAGCCGCCAGAGCTTTGCC
The DNA here is from genome assembly GCA_033557465.1 of Ichthyophis bannanicus. Taxonomy (NCBI): domain Eukaryota; kingdom Metazoa; phylum Chordata; class Amphibia; order Gymnophiona; family Ichthyophiidae; genus Ichthyophis; species Ichthyophis bannanicus. Next base: position 1,120,532,380 of record CM066031.1, on the reverse strand, counting down.
ACCAACAACCTCACTAGGTCTGCGTACCAGGGACGTTGAGGCCAATCTGGAGCTATAAGAATCACGCGACCCCTGAACTTTTCTATCCTCTGCAGGACCCGTCCTATCAGCACCCAAGGGGGGAAGCCATACAGCAGTTGCCCCTCCGGCCAGGCCTGCATTAGGGCGTCCAAGCCTTCCGACATCCTTTCTCTTCGTCTGCTGAAGAAGCGACTGGCCTTTGCCGAGGCGAAGGTCACCATAAGATCCATGACCGGCCGACCCCACCTGCGAACCCATTCTCCGGATCCACCGTCACCCGGCTGAGAAAATCGGCTTCTACATTGTCCACGCCTGCTACATGTGCTGCCGACAGATCCGCGAGATTTTCTTCCACCCAGCCGCACAGGACTTCGGCTTCGGCCTCTAGTGTCACACTGCTGGTGCCCCCTTGCTTGTTGACAGAGGCAACCGCCGTTGCGTTGTCGGACAGCACGCGGACCGCTTTCCTTCCGAGTAGAGTCCGAAACTCTTGCAGCGCCAGGTACACTGCTTTTAGCTCCAGCCGGTTGATCGCCCACGTGCTCTCCTGGGAAGTCCAAAGCCCCTGAGTAAAACTGCACTGACAATGGGCCCCCCAGCCCAGGAGACTGGCGTCCGTCATTACCGCCACCCAGTCTGGAGCCTCCAAGGACTTTCCCCGCTCCAACGACTCGGGAAGCAACCACCAACCGAGAGCCTGACGAGTCTCCTCTGGACAGACCAGTCTCCAGGACAGAGAATCCAGCTGATGCGACCACCGGCGAAGCAACGCCCTCTGCAAAGGCCGCATACGAGCTCTCGCCCACGGTGCTGTCTCTATCGTTGCCGCCATGGTTCCTAGTAACTGTAGGTAACGCCATGCCGATGGCGCCTTGAACCTCAAGAAGCTCCCCACTAGTGCCCGCAGACCTTGTGCCCGCTGCCTTGTTAAAAACACTCTCCCGCTCCGCGTGTCAAAGCAAGCCCCCAGATATTCGAGATTCTGTGTCGGCAGCAAGTGACTCTTCCCCTGATTGACTACCCAGCCAAGACTTTCCAAGAACGACACTATGCGGGCCGTCACTCTTTCGCTTTCGGCCTGCGACTTTGCGCGAATCAACCAATCGTCTAGGTACGGATGCACCATAATGCCCTCCTTGCGCAGGGCAGCCGCTACCACCACCATAACTTTGGTGAAGACTCTCGGAGCAGTTGCCAGACCAAAGGGCAATGCCTGGAACTGATAATGGCCGAACGGCACTGCGAACCTCAGGAATCTGTGATGGTCCTGCCGTATGGGGATATGCAGATAAGCTTCTGACAGGTCCAGGGAGGTGAGAAACTCCCCCTTTTTGCACCGCCACTATAATTGATCGCAACGTTTCCATGTGAAAATGTGACATCCACAAACAGCGATTGACGCTCTTGAGATCCAGGATCGGTCGAACCCCCCTGTCCTTTTTCGGGACGACGAAGTAGATGGAGTACCAACCACATCCGTACTGGTCCGAGGGCACGGGAACTATCACCCTGAGGTCCAAAAGCCTTTGCACTGTCTCTCTTAGTGCCGCACACTTTGCTACAGACTTGCCGGGAGACTGCACAAAGGCCTCCCGCACTGGACTCAAGAACTCTAGAGCGTAGCCTTCCCGGATGATTTCCAGAACCCATTGATCTGAAGTGATTTGGACCCAGGCAGGATAGAACTCCCGCAGACGCCCCCCTACCGGAACTAGGGGCGACTGGGCCCCCCTCATCTCATTGTGACTTCTTGAAGGTAGCAGGGGAGGCAGAGGAAGAGGGGCCGAAACCCCTTCCCGCTCCGCAAGCGCCTCGAAACCCTTGGTTTCTATAGGGAAAGCGCCCCCTTTGTCCGGAAGAGAACCTTTGGGTACGAAACCAGCGGAAATCTCACAATTGACCCCTGTCTCCGAGAGGGCTTGGGCTTATCCTCAGGTAACCGTCCGCCTTTTGACTGTCCAAGGTCCTTCACCAGCTTTTCTAAATCCTCTCCGAACAGCAGCCGACCCTTGAGAGGCAGCTTACTCAATCTAGCCTTGGAGGCGCTATCTGCCGCCCAATTACGCAGCCACAGGTACCGCCGTGCTGCTACCGCCGACGCCATACTTTTAGACAGTCCACGCATGAGATCATAATGAATATCCGCCAGGTAGGCCGCCCCTGATTCCAAGTGCACAGCCTCACCAGCCAAGGGACTCGACTGTCCCTCCTGTACCTGCTGAGCCCAGCGAAGGCAGGCCCTAGCTACCCACACTCCGCACACCGCTGCCTGAAGGGAAATGGCATTGACGTCGAAAACTTGCTTTAGCAAAACATCCAGCTTCCTGTCCTGGGCATCCTTGAGGGCCGCACTGCCTTCCCACAGGTATTGTGGTTTTCTTGGTCACAACCGACACGGCCGCGTCCACCCTGGGTGTTTTAAAAACTTCCCTATCCTGATCGAGCAACGGATAAAGGCGACCCATAACTCTGGCCCCCTTCAACGGCGCCTCAGGCACGTTCCATTCTTCCTGAATCATCTCCTGAAACACCCTGTGCACAGGGAAAGCTGTTTGGGTCTTTCTGAACACCTGCAACAAAGGATCCTCCAGCCTATCATCTTCCGCCGCCCATGGGACCGGCATATTGAGCACCTTTAGGGTCTCCCCAATAAGAGCAGGCAGCTCCTCCCGTCGGAAGACTCGCACCACTCTAGCTTGATCTTCACGCTCAGAAATCTCGCCTTCTTCCAGTTCTTCTTCTAAGGCCAAACTGTGATCCTCATCTGACAAGGGGCCCTCAGAGGCCTCCGGCTGCTCACCAACCACTTCCTCTGCACGGATCTTCTTGCCCCTGCTCGGAGGCATGTCAACTCGCTGCGATGCCGGACGCTTCCTTGCACCACTAGCATCCGCTGCCTGCTTCTGCTGCAGGGAGCCTCCAAGGACCGACTGCTGAAGAAGCGCCACAAACTGGGGAGGAAAAATGGCCATCAAATCCGCAGGGAGAGCCGCCTGCAAGAGAGAGGCACCCACGCTTGAAGAGGGCCCTGCCATAGCCTCCTCCGGTACTGGCTCGGAGGCGAGGGAGGCCAAGGCCTCTGCCACCCCCTCCAGGGCGCCTGAGGGCAGGCCTGAATCCGTGCCCCCCCCCCCAACACATGCCTTACACACCCCTGTGCTGGAGACCTTCTTTGCCCCACACACTGTGGTTTGGCTGCCATTGCCCCCCACGAACCGCAGGAGCTAAAGTTGCTCACCTTCCTTGTGGCTACTCCAAAATCCCCGGCAGGGACAGAGCCAAGCTGGCCGGAGCGCAGATCAGAAAAAAGGAAAAGAAAACAAACCAAAACGCCTGACCCAGCGCTTACCTATGGGCTGGAAGAGCGCCCCTAACAAGGCTTCCTTAATCCCATTAAATGGGAGCAAAACTGTTCCGCAGGGCCTGCAGGTTGACCATGCGGCCGCCACGCGGCTAGGCCTCTCCCCCACTTTGCGCCAAAAAGCGCTGAAGAAAAAATTCGTCCCGCTAGCAGAAAACGCTTACATTATGGGAGAAGAGGTGAAGACATGGTTCTTTCTGGACACCGTGTCTACCTCCAGCCCTAGGATGGTCAGCTGCTCAGTGTCCGATCATGCATGCCGCCGCGATCAGGCTGAAGCCCTTCTAAATGAGTTATCTGGTCTGAAGGCCTTTTAAATGAACTCTCAAGCTAATGCTGGATGTATTAGTGATAAAAATAATTTGTTGCTAAGCAATTTGTAAATTAAGGTACCAGAAGATGGAGTGGCCAGGGAACAAAGGGAACTAGCAAATCTAACCAGGACGGTTGTATATATGGTAAATGGCATGAGTTTACCCTTGAATGTGGTCACGGTAGTAGTTGGCATAATATGCCAACCCAATGTCTACATATTGATGCATCAAGGAATGGTGTGTGAAGCAATCATTCAGCATATTCACTGTTATGGTCCCCAACCCTGAGATGTGCTGTGTCTGAGGTCATTGAATGCCACTAAGATTGTCGTGTTTATCTCCCACCAAAAACATGACAAGGCAGGGCTAAGCTTGGAAGGGACTGCATATCTTCAAGGGATGGTCCTTGGAAGAATAGGTCAAACTAGCTTCCGAAGTCCATATTCTTGGAGATTTGTTCCAACTCTTCAGACTATTTTTGGAGTGAAGTGCTGAAGTAGACGAGGACTGCTTCAACTAGATTTATGGTCTATAGCAGAGTTACTCAAATCCAGTCCTGGAGGGCCGCAAACCAGTCAGGTTTTTGGGATATCCCTAATGAATATGCATGAGATATATTTGCATACCCTGCCTCCATTGTATTTGAATCTCTCTCATGCATATTCATTAGGGATATCCCGAAAACCTGACTGGTTTGTGGCCCTCCAGGACTGGATTTGAATACCTCTTGTCTATGGTTTATAACAATGTTCTATACCGCCCCTCAGGTTTAGCAGAGTGGTTTCCATATAGAGTCCACATTTTAAATCAGAGGAGAAAGAAGAAAGGAACTCCAATGAATGATAAGAAAGTGGAATCCTACACAGAGCAGGAGAGAGAGACAGTGTATCAGGAGGCTTTCAGGGATGTTTGACAGTATCAATCAAGGCCTTTTGAAAGAGAGATTTTTAGGTAGTCCTTAAATTTGATATAGGAAGGCTTTTGCTGAAGGTCTGGAAGGAGATTATTCCAAAGGGGAAGGGGCACAGAAGATTTGGTCACTGGGGTAATCATCAATGGCTTATTGAGACTTTGGGCTTTTTGGCCATGAAGATGAAAACTAACAAGATGAAATCAAAAGAAATCTTTACAGGCAGCAGATGCACCAGGTCAGAAAAAATGATTTGGATGAAAGAGCACCGAACAGTCTGAAAAAAATGAAGTTCTGCAGGCAGTGAACAGAAGTGTCAAAACATTTTTTTCAAAGAGCTGAAAAACTAACCAGGGAAAAATGAGGAAATGGGGAGGAGGGGCGCCTAAACATCAAACAGTTTGGAAAGATAGACTAAAATGCAGCCTCTATGGAACATGTCTGATGACAGAAACCATGAACAGGAGTAGTGGATGTGCACCAGATTGCTGCACATGCCCAAAAGATTTTCTTAGAAAGCTCTGGAACATGTGAATCAGCATAGCCCACCTGTACGAAGTTGTATTGTACAGTTGAGTGAAATGTGAAAATACAACTTCAAAGGGGGAAGAAACGGCTGGGAGGACTTATTCCTGCTGTCCAAGGAGAACACCTGCTACACAGTTAAGCAGCACAGTTTTCTCCATGGACAAGCAGGATAAGTGCTCACATATAGAAATCTCTGCAACAGGCTGACACTAGCTGAAATATTCTTGATGGCAGTAGGATATTTTGGATATTTTTTTGTAATAGAGGCAGCCTGAACAGAAAAGAACTGGACCTAGGAGGCAATGGAGTTGGACTCTAATCCCCAGAATGGCCAAATCTGCTGTTGTCGGAAGACCCTTTCCAAACAATGAGATGTGAATGTGTGGACTGAAGTCCAAGTGGCAGCTTTACAAATCTCCTCCATGGAGGCTAACCTCGAGCGGACCACTGACACAGCTATAGCTTGGACATTATGAGCCATGAAAGCATCAAGCTTGCCTGGGCATAAGTGAAGGAGATGTAATCTGCAAGCCAAAGTGAAAACATACATTTGCTGACAGCAACTCTCAATCTGTTGGAGTCAAAAGAAACAAAAAGCTGGGCTGACTTTCTATGGGCTTTAGTCTTCTCCAAAGAGGCTAAGGCTCTCTTGTAGTCCAAAGTGTACAATGCATGAGCATGTAGACCTGGGAAAAACACTGGAACAACTGAATGAAGGTAGCAATCAGACATCACTTTAGGAAGGAATTTGGGATCTATAAACAAAAAATCTTGACTATTGTGATGAGATCTGGTATAGGGTAGATACACTACTAGAGCCTGGAACTTGCTAATTCTGCATGCTGAAGTGACAGCCATCAGAAACAAGACCTTCCAAGTCAAGTGCTTCAGTCCGAAGGTATCTAGTGGCTCGAAAGGAGCTTTGATAAGCTGAGTTAGTACCACATTGAGGTCCCAAGACATAGTGGGAGGCTTGCAGGGAGGGCTTAGTAAGAAATAAGCCCTACATAAAGTAAACTAAAGGCTGCAGAGAGATCAGCTTCCCTTTTACATGATGATGATAGGCACCAGCTGCACTAAGATAAACCCTTCTGGAGCTGATCTTCAGTCTAGACAGATGTAGAAGGTATTCAAGCAATTTTTGTATGAGACACAAGAATGAATCTAGGGCCTTTCCCTCATACCAGATAGCAAACCTCTTCTACTTGAAAGCATATGATCTCTGCATGTAATTCTCCTGGAAGCCAAGAGGTCATCGATGACTCTAATCAGCAGATCTAAGGGAGAGAGGGCTAGCCTCTCAACATCCAAGCTGCATAGGCTAGGCATTTGATGTTGGGATACAACAGTGTTTCCTGGTTCTGTAAAATTAGGGTTGGAGAATCGCCCAGATGGATTGGTTTTCTTACGATGAGTTCTAGGAGGAAACTGTCTGGGCCAGTAAGACACCGTCAAGATCATCTTGCCCTATTTGAGTTTCAGGAGAGTATTTATCATCAGAGGAACAGAGGAATATGCATACAGAAGACCTGCTCCCCCCCACTTCCAGTCAAAGAGGAAGGCATCCGATCATAGTTTGCCATGTATCCCTCCTCTGGAGCAAAACTGAGGCACTTGCTTGTTCTGAGGAGTGGCAAACAGATCTATTAAGGGTGTGGCTCCAATCTCAAAAGATTTTCTTTGCAACCTCTCTGTGCAGGGTCCCCCTTGTGAGGTTGCAAGACACAGCTCAGTTTGTCTGATACAGCATAGTCATCGCCAGCCAGATAAGTAGCTCAGGCATCCTATGAAAGATTGCAAAATTCCACATTCTGTCTACCAACACAGGAGGTAGGATTCCGTGTCTCCCTAGTTGTTGATGCAGTATATTGCAACTTGGTTGTCAGTCTGAATCACATCATCTCTGAAAGCCTTTAGAACATTCAATACTACTTTCAATTCCAAGAAGTTGATCTGAAGGAGACTTTCTTGCGAGGACCACTGACCCTGGAGGTGAAACCCATCTACATGGGCTCCCCAACTCAGTCTGGATGCATCTGTTGAGATTAATTTTTGGTAGGAAGGAGTTTGGAAGGCAAGCCTTTGGCCAAATTGAATGGAACCAGCCACGAGAGCAAAGAATCTCAGAAGGAAGACGAGATAGAGATGATGTTGAGCCTGTGAATGGACTGTGACTATTGCATACTCAAGGTCCACCAAGACTTTCATTTTGAGACATGCCAAGAATTATATGCATCCTCAAGGCCAGGTGGCCTACCATTTTCAACATGTTCTGTGCTGATATCTGACATGGCTTTATTTAGTTTAATTTAATCCAAACTTTTCTAACCAACCCATGTCAGTTCAGAGCAGCTAACAAAAAAAAATGATAAAATGTATAAAAACTGGAATATACATATGTAAAGCACAGTTACTTACCTGTAACAGGTGATCTCTGGGAACAGCAGGAATTAGTCCTCACATATGGGTACGTCGGTACCGACGGAGCCTGCGCGGGAAAGCTCCCCAGCCTTTCAGATGAAAGGCTTTTGGGGCCTCCCACTGCACATGCGCGCTGCCTTCCCGCCTTCCTGACCAGCTCTCTTCAGTTCGAGTTTAAAGCTGAGACAATAGAGAGAGGAAAGGAAGATAGAGATACAACTCCTAGGGGAGGTGGGTGGGTTGTGAGGACTAATTCCTGCTGTTCCCAGAGATCACCTGTTACAGGTAAGTAACTGTGCTATCTCCAGGAACAAGCAGGAATAAGTCCTCACATATGGGGACTCCCTAGCTAAGATGCCTGGGAGATCCCCCTCCAAGGGTAAACCATCTTCGTATGGATCTCAGGCATCCATCCAGGGAAGGTGGGCAGGAGTTGTTTAAGTATGGAACAGGTGTGTGAGGACAGCCTGACCAAACAAGGCATCCCGGCGGGAGTCCTTGTCCAAGCAGTAATGGGCTGTGAAGGTATGAACCGAGGCCCAAGTGGCTGCTCGACAGATCTGATCTATGGACACAGAGTGAAGATGAGCCATAGAAGTAGCCATGGCTCTCACACTGTGAGCTGTGACATGGCCTTCCAGAGAAATGTTCTTACTCTGGTAAGCAAAAGAAATACACTGAGCAATCCAATTGGAAAGTGTACGTTTGGTGACTGGAAGTCCCAAATGAGAAGGATCAAAAGCCACAAAAAGTTGGGAAGACTTTAGATGTGGCTGAGTCCTGTTGAGGTAAAAGGCGAGAGCTCTTTTACAGTCAAGAGTATGAAGGTTCCTCTCTGCACTGGATGCATGAGGAGCCGGGAAAAAAACAGGTAGATATACCTCTTGATTAAGATGAAAAGGCGAGACCACTTTAGGCATAAAGTGGGGATTCGTCCTAAGGACCACCTTATCATGATGAAATCTGGTATAAGGTGGATTAGCCACCAAAGCTTGCAGTTCACTGATGCGGCGAGCCAAAGTGACTGCAATAAGGAAAAGAACCTTCCAGGAAAGAAATTTCAGGGAGGTAGATACCAACGGTTCAAAAGGTGGCTTCATAAGTTGACCCAGAACTAGATTCAAGTCCCATGCCACCGGAGGAGGTCGGATGGGAGGCTTAGTGAGGGTCAAGCCTCTCATGAATCTTGCTATAAGAGGATGAGAGGAGACAGGTTGTCCATTTATAGGTTTTAAGGATGCTGCAATAGCACTTAAATGGACTCATACTGAATTTGTCTTGAGGCCTGCATTGGAAAGATGCAGGAGATAGTCTAGTAGAGAATTCAAAGGAAGAGCAAGAGGGTCAAGACCCTGTTGCGCACACCAAATGGAAAAACGTTTCCATTTGAAAGCATAGGAACGCCTAGTAGAGGGTTTCCTAGAGGCATGAAGGATATCTTTCACTGGTTGGGAAAGATTAAACTCATGAAGGCTTAAGCCTTCAGTAACCAAGCTCGGAGATGTAGGGACTTGGGGTTTGGATGCCACAAAGTCCCCTGCTCCTGAGACAGGTCTGGTGCAGCTCCCAGGTCCAGGGAGGAGCCCTGGGAGAGCTGTAAAAGGAGAGGGAACCACACTTGGCGTGGCCAGCGTGGAGCAATGAGGATCATGGATCCGTGATCCCTCTGAAGTTTGAACAGAGTCTTGGGAATCAAAGGAATGGGTGGAAAAGCGTACAGGAATTCCTGACCCCAATGTAGGAGAAAGGCATCGTTGGCCTGAACTCCCTGACACGGAGTCCTGGAACAGAACCGGGGAAGTTTGGCATTCCACGGACTTGCAAAGAGGTCTATGTCCGGGGTCCCCCATTCCTGAAAGATTCTGCGTATCTGGTCCATATGTAGGGACCATTCGTGTGGGAGCAGAACTCGGCTGAGTCTGTCTGCCCGAGAGTTTTAAACTCCTGGAAGATATACTGCCAGAAGATGAATTTGGTGCTCTCTGGCGAAGGCCCATAATCTGAGAGCTTCGTTGCAAAGCGACAGAGAGCCCGTCCCTCCTTGTTTGTTGACATAGAACATGGCTACCTGATTGTCTGTTTGGACTAGGACAGTCAGGTTGACAAGGAGGGTGTGGAAGACTGTGAGGGCAAGGAAGATTGCTCGCAGTTCCAGAAGGTTGATGTGAAGGGTGGTCTCCTGAGGAGACCAGGTGCCCTGAGTGGAGAGGTGCTGGAGATGAGCTCCCCACCCTGCTTGGGAGGCATCTGTTGTGAGGGTTGCTTGGGGCAACGAAGGTTGGAAGGGGATCCCCAACAACAGATTTTTGGAGGATGTCCACCACTGGAGAGACCAAAACAGTCGTTTTGAGGTGAGTATTTGGTCTGAGAGCAGTCCTGATGCTTGAGACCACTGGGTGGCCAAGGTCCATTGAGCTGCTCTCATATGAAGACGAGCGTAGGGCACCACGTGTACCGTGGAGGCCATGTGGCCCAGAAGCTGCAGCATTTCTCTGGCTGACAAGTGACTTCTGGACTGAGCCTGGGAGGCCAAGCTTATTAGTCTTTGGCCTCGGACCAGAGGGAGGTAGGCCCTTGCAGTGGTGGAGTCCAATTGGGCCCCTATGAATTCCAGAGACTGAGTAGGGATGAGTTGGGATTTGGGAATGTTTACCACAAGTCCCAGATATTGAAGAATAAGCCTTGTGCGGTCCAGAGACATCTGGGTTTCTGACTGAGATGGAGCTCGGATGAGCCAGTCGTCCAGATATGGGAAGACAAAGATTCCCATGCCTCTGAGAAATGCGGCTACGATTGCCATGCATTTTGTGAAGACTCTTGGAGCAGAGGCCAGAGCGAAGGGTAGTACTCTGTACTGGAAATGTTTTCCCTGGAACAGAAATCTTAGATATTTTCTGTGGGATGGATGGATGAGTATACGAGTATACGCATCCTTGAGATCTAGAGAACAAAAGCCAATCCTGACTCTGAAGGTATGGAAGGAGAAGGCCCAGAGAGAGCATTTTGAATTTCTCCTTAAATAGAAACCTGTTCAATTCTCTCAGATCTAGGATAGGTCTGAAGCCCCCTGTCTTCTTTGTTATGAGAAAGTAAGGGGAGTAGAAACCTAACCCCTGTTGTGGAGGAGGAACCTCCTCTATTGCCCCTTGGGCAAGAAGAGAAGAGACTTCCTGACCCAACAGGGTCAGAAGAGATGGGGGAGAACTGAATTTCCTCACCATGGTATGGGGAGGAAGGCTGGAGAAATGAAGTTTGTAGCCCTCCCGGATAATAGAGAGGGTCCATTGCTCTGATGTGATTTGTTCCCATCTGGGAGCAAAATGAGCTAGCCTTCCAGGAATGGTGAGGGGCTCTGGTTGTTCTAGAGCCAGAAACGGCAAGTTCTCTAGAGGCAAGTCAAAACCCCTGAGGGGGTTGAGCCTGCTGGGGTGTAGCAGACACTGCAGGCTTTGACTTTACCTGCTTAGATTGTTGACGCTTAGCCGCAAAGCGAGGCTGAGCAGATTGCTGGCCAGTATTTGTGGGAAATCTGGCCTTTTTATAGTAAGGCCTTTTAAAAGACTTCTTTTTGGCAGGGGTAGAAGTAGACTTGGAAAGTCTATCTAGAGTGGCATTTTCTGCATCCATTTGAGCAGCTTTAATCTGCCAGTCTTCCCCAAATAAGTTCTCACCGGTACAGGGCAGATTCCTGAGGCCATCTACAACCCAGGGTTCTAGGTCAGAAGCCTGGAGCCAAGCGAGACGTCGGGCTGCAATAGCAATTCCCGAAGCTCTGCCTGCGACTTCAAAGGAATCAAAGGCTGCCCTGTTGGAGAACTTGGAGACCTCTGAAAGTTGTGTCACCATAGAAAAGAAGTCCGCCCTTTGATCATCAGGGATAAAGGGGGCAAAATTCTGTATTTTTAGGGCAAGTTGTCCAAGAAACATGCCCATATAAAGGCTATAAGAATTGATCCTGGCTATAAGCATACTAGCCTGGAACATCTTTCTTCCAAAAGAGTCTAGGGTCTTACATTCTCGCCCTGGAGGGGTAGAAGAATGCCTTTTAGGACTCTTTATTTTCTTCATGGCAGACTTCACCACAATAGAGTGGTGAGGCAGCTGAGTTTTCTGGAACCCAGGCGAAGGAGGGACCCGATACATGGTGTCCAACCTACGGGAATGGGGAGACAGTGTTAAAGGAGTCTCCCACAAATCCATCAAGTGTTCTTGAAGGATTTCATGGACAGGCAGAGTGACTGCCTCTTTAGGAGCTTTTGAGTATCCTAAAATGTCCAATTTTTTTGATCTGGGTTCTTTTTCAGAAGATGTAGCAATAGAAAGTGCTTTAGCTACATCAACAATGAAATCCTGAAAGGATAAATCCTCTGGAGGAGACATCCTCCTCTTTGGAGAAGAGGGCTCCTCAGGAAGAGTAAGCTCAGCAGAGTCATCAGAGGAATTGAATTCATCAGAAGAATCTGAGTCTTCCCTCTGTACTGCCAATGTACGATACGCATACCGATCGGTATCGACATCGGGCGTATCGGGCATGGGATCGGTACCAGGCGAAAGCCTGAATCCGGCATGCGGAACCGATCGACGTTTGGAAGTCGATGGTCTCGGTTCCGGTGTGGATACCGGAACCGGGGTCGGTACGAGGGCGTCGCAGCCTTAATGAATGCCAGAACGGCCTGCTGCATGGTCTGGACAGTACTGCCCATAGACGCCACTACTGCCTGGATGTCGGTACCGGTATGGGCCGGTACCCCAGAGCAGTCCAACAGGTGATCGGTCGAGGCCGTGCCATCGATGTCAACCTGTGACCCCATGATTGCTTTGGAGGCCGGAACCTCCCGCCGGGGTTTTTTGGCCTGGGCAGAATCCTCGAACTCAAAATTGAGAGCCTCTCGATCTTTAGAAAGAGATTTGCTTTTAGAGGATTTGCCCACAGAAGTTTTGGTTACCTGAGATCCATCCGGAGAGGAAGACCTGGATGACTGTGATGCTTCTGAAGGAAACAGCACATGGAGCTTGTTGGCCCGGTTCTGCAAACCACGTTTAGACATCTGGGTGCAGGATGGGCAGTCCGGTATGGAGTGTTCAGGTCCCAAACATTTGAGACACCATTCATGGGTGTCTGTGACAGAAATGACAGCACTGCATTTGGTACATTTTTTTAAAACCAGGGACTGGCTTCTCCATGAGGAGAATTTGTGTAGGCCTTAAGGCCTAACAACAGGTACCAAACTGTGCTGAAGAAAATAAAAAAAAAAGTCTTTTTTTTTTTTTTTTTTTAAAGAAAGAAAGAGAGACCGGCGATACCGGTTTCGGTATGGGGAAGGCAGGTACGCGGTCTAAAGAAAAACAACAAATTTAACAATTTCTTCAGCGGTGACAGGAACACGACCTGCTGGCTCCGCGGAAAAAGAGAAACTGAAGAGAGCTGGTCAGGAAGGCGGGAAGGCAGCGCGCATGTGCAGTGGGAGGCCCCAAAAGCCTTTCATCTGAAAGGCTGGGGAGCTTTCCCGCGCAGGCTCCGTCGGTACCGACATACCCATATGTGAGGACTTATTCCTGCTTGTTCCTGGAGATATCAAAATTACAAAAAAATAAAAATACAAAACACAAAGCATAATGCATGTACAACTATAATACATGCCCTAGCTAAATCAGCTAATATCTAAGCAACAAATTGTTCAATAATATTTTTTTACAACCATTGTTTTTAAAGACTTCCAGAATTTTAGATAAGACTACTTATTATGTAATTCTGATGTAAGGGAATTCTATAGAATAGGAGCCACAAATTCAAGTAACTTTTTACTCATTCCTGCTAATTTAAAAACCAAAGCAGCAGGGAATTTTAACTTATTCTTATGTAAAAAATAAGTAGTACTGAAGTTGAACTGAAAATCTACATATAAAGCAATATATTCAAGAGATAAACCAAGAAATAGCATTCTAGGAATCATAAGGAAAAGAATAGAAAATAAAACCAAGGATATCATGATGTCTCTGTATCGCTTCATGATGAGACAGCACCTTGAATATTCTAGTCACCATATCTTAAAAAAGATAAAGCAGAATTGAAAAAGGTGCAGATAAGAGCTACCAGAATAGTAAAGGGGATGGAAGGATATCCTTATGAGGAAAGGCTGAAAAGGTTAGATGTTCTTCAACTTGGAAGAAAAAGCTGAGGGGTGATATGACAGAGGTCTAAAAAATAATGAATGGAGTGGAATGGGTAAGTGCAGATCAGTTGCTCAATTCTTCAAAAAGCTAAAAGACTAGGGGGCATGCAATGAAGCTAAAATGTGGCACATTCAAGACTAATCTGAGAAAATATTTTTTCTCTCAGCATGTAATCAAACTCTGGAGGATGTAGTAAAAGCTGTTAGTGCAGATGGGTTAAAAATAGGTTTGAACAAGTTCCTGGAAGAAAACTCCATAAACCTTTATTAAAGAGGACTGGAGAAATCCACTGCATACACCTGGGACAAGCAGCATGGGATGTATAAAACCTTTGGGAACCTGACAGGTACTTGAGACCCTGAATGGCCAATGCTGGAAACAGGATATTGGGGCTTGATAGACCCTTGGTCTGACCCAGTATGGCATATCTTATGTTCTTATGAATAATCTTAAAAGTCAGGTATAACACTGTTTAAACTCTATTCTTGAGTTAACTGGAAGCCAGTAGAGTGAATATATGGTGTGGCATGGTCACTTCTTGAAGCTCACAACAAAATCCTGGTGCTTGTGTTTTGTAAAAGTTGAAGTATAGTCAATGATTTCTTTGGCTAGTTCTAGATATAGCACAGTTATTTACCTGTAACAGGTGATCTCTGGGAACAGCAGGAATAAGTCTTCACATATGGGTACGTCGGTACCGACGGAGTACGCGCGGGAACGCTTCCCAGCATCCAATCAGAAAGCCTTTGGAAGCATCCCAACACACCTGCGTGCTGCCTTCCCACCTTCCCAACTGCCTCTCCTCAGTTAAGTTTGAAAGCTGAGACAAAGAGAGAGAGAGAGCAAGGAAGGGAAAGACAGAGATAGAGAAAAAGCAACTCCTAGGGGAGGTGGGTGGGTTATGAAGACTTATTCCTGCTGTTCCCAGAGATCACCTGTTACAGGTAAGAAGTAACTGTGCTATCTCCAGCAACAAGCAGGAATGAGTCTTCACATATGGGGACTCCCAAGCTGAGATGCCCAGAGGGAGTCCTAGCATGTTGCAAGTCTAGAACAAGCCATGCTATTCCTCAGGACTTCAGGCATCCTGGGGATGGAGGGTAGGAGCTGAATACAGAAAAGGAGCTGTGGAACAGCTGGCTAGAACAGGGCTTCAAAAGGGGAAGACCCTGTATAGAGGGCATTTAGTAGTATAATATTGTAATCTGGGCCTCCCTTGTTGGCATTGCACAAGTCCACTGAGCTACATATGAATCTGTTAGAAGAGCCAGTGAATGTGCTCAAGGGGTACCTCACTGAGAAGTAGAGGTAATAAAGTAGAACAAAAACAATGTGGAGGTCAGAACCCTTCAGGGTGAGAAATAGCCCCAGGGAAAAAACTGAGGTAGTATAAGAGGCAGAGCTTCAGCGGAGACGCAGAAGGTACCATGAAAGAAAGCTTAAGCTGCTTTGGTCCAAAAACAGTACAAACCTTGGACCAAGAGAAAAAATGAGTCTGACCTAACTGGACTGGGGTTGGAATCAGTCCATGTAGGGGAGAAAGGGTATGGAGACCCTTGTATCTGATAAGAAAGTAAGGACAGACTCAGGAGCGCTAAGCTTTAGAGTAACTGAAGCTCCACAATGTCTTTCCTAAATGGGGTCAATTAGGAAAGAAAAAAGGTACATGGAGAGCTTCAGGAGTACCTAACCTGAAAGGTTATGGTAAGGAATAAATTTGTTAATTACCACAGGAAGTGGTTATAGCTGTAGCCCTCTAAGAATGCTGGTACAGCATTGATAGAGGTAGTGCCCATCTGTCAGGCTGATATAGGAATGTAGGGATATCTGAACCTGACAGATAGATAAGTAGATGGATACAGATCTATCTAAAAATATATCTCATTATAACTATAAACATATATGTATATAACACACACAGATAGATATAGATAAGTATATATGTATCTATATATAGATCTATATATACCTATATGAATAGGCAGGCATATAGACATGTCTCCAGGTATAAGGGTGGAGAGATGTCCATAAAACCTCATCCCCCCTAGAAGTATAGGGAGAGAGAAAGATTTATGTGAGAGCAAGAAGGTTGATACCTGCTTGAATAGATACAGAGAATCCTCTTTTCCTGGTTATGACTGACAGAGTCAGAGGAGAAGTCTCCCTGACAAGAAGTCGTCTGAATTCCCTGCAGAATTTGAGCTCTTGAATAACCAGGATGGCCTACGTGAAAATGGCAGAGGATAACTTCAGTCTGCAGACAGGAAGTCCAGGTATCTCCAGAACTGCAGTATGGAGAATGGAGAGAGAACGCCTCTGGAGGAAGATACCCTAGTGACCCGCTTATGAGGGCAAGAAGGGTATTAGGCGTCCTCTAGCTGCCATTGAAGAAATTGACCTCTGACGAGAAGACCCAAGGAGATATGGGCCAAGCTAGGGATTTGGCCCTCCTTAAGTCTTTCTCGCAATGAAAGGCCTGAGGCGTATGCCTCAAAAGAGATTTAAGATGAGATGGTAAGGGTAGGGAATACCTGCCAGACATGAACATGACTGGGGGAGCCCCCTCTAATCATCTGGGGTTATCTGCTAGGCAAGATACTAATGCTCTCTAGCAAGGGCCCATAGTGCAAAGCTATTCTGTAGAGATGCAGAGAGCATGCTGCAGGTTGGTTAGAAGAAAAAACTGGCTGGGAAAAGCCAGCAAGTAACCAACTATTCTGCCAAGGACAAGGGGGCGAAGAATAGAAGTTAACCAACCAGACTGTGATAATAGGGTTTCCCAAAGGAAGTTGATAACCTGTTTGGGACTTAGCACTGAGGCAAAGAGGATTGCTAGTGGAGGGGAATCCCTGGTTCTGTAGTGAAACAAAACCAGTGGCTTAACCACTAGGAATTGCTGTATCTGCAGCAACTACCAGAGCAGCATTGAAAAGTTCTTTTCCCTGCTCCTTTTTTAGACTGGGAAAAAGAAACAGACATGATAGGAGTCCCTATTGTCTGATGAGCTGCTCTAAGGTAACAAGGGGGGGAGACATCTCCAGAAAGGAGAATCCCCCAGTGGAAGAGGTAGAGGACCATAGGGGCTTACCCGTTTAAAGAGCCACTCTTACAAAAACAAATGTTGTAGTAAGAGGGAGGTAAGACAGAGTTGCAAGAGACCGACTATGGAAGAGGTCTCGGACAGATGAGATGATAATTGTTTCCCTGTACTGGCATGTGTCTATTGGATAGTTGCTACCTCTCTTTCCTCCAAGAGGAAGAGGAAAATCTGTTAATGATGGGCATGATCATCATAAAGACTCTTAGAGTTAGAGAAAAGATGTCTCATGAAGAGATATCTAGGTAGGTTAGGATAAAAATTAGTGCAGATTCTTAAAGTGAAAAGAAGCAGACTGCCACCCTAACCCCCAACCAAGAGGGACAATGATCTATTTGAAACCCTGCGACTGCTGGGTTTGTTGACCCTGTTGAGGTTGTGGATTCTTCAGACTAGGGCGATGTTTCCCCTGTTTGGGAACATCTGTATGATGGGCAGATGATGGGTAAAACCTTCTCCCCCTAGGGGAAGAAAGTTTGGTAGGACATTTCCTACCTACTGGGAAAGAAGGCGGCGTAGAACAGCCTCTGGAAAAAGGAAAATCAGTGGATAACTGAGTAACCTGGAGTAAAGACTCCTTGTTAAAGAGATTTTCTCCAGTGCAGGGGTATTTCCCAGTCTTTCTTGTGCCCATTTGTCCAAGTCTGAAGCTTGAAGCCAGGCTCTACGTCGTGCCCCTATAGCTAGAGCAGAGGTTCTGCTAACAGACTCAAAGGAGTCTAGGGTAGCACGAGTAAGAAACCTAGAGATATTTTGAGTATGACTAACCAGTGAGGAATAGTCTGCACACCTGGGCTCTTGAAGAAAAGGAGTCAAAAGATGTAATTGCTTTGTGACCTCCTCAAGAGATAGACCCATATAAAAAATATATGAGAGAATTCTTGCTGAAAGCATGGATATCTGGAAGATTTGACGTCCAAAGGCATCTAGTGTCTTAGACTCACGACCTGGCAGACAAGAAGAGTGCTTTTTATTACTCTTCACTCGCCTCATTGCTGATTCTACCACAATGGAATGATGAGGAAGTTGAGTCTTTTGAAACCCTGGAGAGGGGGGCACCTGATATAGAAGATCAGCTGCTCTGGAAGGTGGGGGTACCTTTAAAGGAGCTTCCCACATTCGTAGAAGGAGATCCTGCAAAGAATGATGCAAAGGAAGCATTATGTTCTCCTTTGCTTTGCTAGGAACAGAGAGGTATTCTGTATTCCCATGTGTAGGATCTTGTCCAGGAATAGGAATGGCAAGTGATTTTGCCATATCCAAGAGGAAAGTGTGGAAAGAAGGATCCCCAGTGGGAACTTCCCTTGGATAGGCTAGATCTGATGAAGAACTAGCGTTGGCACCGAGGGATCTATTTAAGTATATAGGAATAGAAGATCCTGAATGGTGCAGTATGGGATCCCTAGATGGTGGTCGCTGGTTCTGTAGATCAGGACCAGCGACAGTCGGTAACAGATCGTCCATGCTAGGGATCGATTCCAAACTCAGCATCGAGGGAAGCGAGCCTGACGAGAGAAGCATGGAATGTACCGACAGCAATGGTAATGTGGATATCGGTACCGACTTCGGTACCGTATCTGATACCGGTGGAAAAAGGCCAGCCGGTGGCAACTCCAACGGTATCGGAGGAACTGAGAGCTGCGGATCCGAAGTATCGGAACCGAGCCTTCGGTACCGACGGGAGTCGGTACCCAGTCCTCCAGACTGGAGATCGATTCCAGACTCGGCATCGAAGGAAGCGAGTCTATCGATGCACGTCTGGAGGGTACCAATGTCGGTACTAGTATCGGTGTCGGTACCGATACTGGAATGTCGGTCTGGAGCATATCCACCAGGCCCGCAGGTACCGAGGACGCCAGACGACGATCCTTGGTGAGGAATGTTTCATCCAACACCAGTGCCGATGTCGGGGTATCGGTACCGCTCAAAGCGGATACCACCACCGGGCATGGCTCAGGTATGTTTTGTGAGGGGTGAACCTCAGGAACAACCTGAAACCCCACACAGGCTTTGGAGGCCGAAGACTCCCACCGGGGTTTTGAAACCAGTAGATTCTCGAGGACAAGGTCGGAGGCATCTCTATGCTGTGCATGAGAACTGCCGCTCGAGGACTGGCTAGTCTTAACAGACTGGTTTTGGGTTACCTGATCCTGTGGAGAAGAAGATATGGTCGGTGCCCTGAAGTTGGAGGGGGACCGCATGTTGAATATGCGATGTTGAAAACGTCTTCTCACAAAATTATTGCCCGAGGGCTCCGGAGGAAAACGGTCAGGACCCAAGCAGGTTTGACACCAATTGTGAGTGTCTAAAAATAAAGTTGTACCGCCACAGTTTGTACATTTCTTGGGGAAAGTGGCTGGCGGTTCCATGGAGGAAATGGAGAGGCCTAGAAGGCCTGAGAAACCGTGAGACACTAAGGAAGAAAAATATTCCTTAAAAAGGAAAAATTTTACAAGAAAAGAAAAAAGAAACACCGGCGGTACCGGTGGCGTCAGGGAAGGCAGCCGCGACCACAAGAAAACTAAAAAATAAAAGAATAATTTTCTGCAGTGACAGGAGGACGTCCTGCCGGCTCCGCGGAAAAACGAAAACTGAGGAGAGGAAGTTGAGAAGGCGGGAAGGCAGCACGCAGGCGTGTTGGGATGCTTCCAAAGGCTTTCTGATTGGACGATGGGAAGCGTTCACGCACGGACTCCGTCGGTACCAACGTACCCATATGTGAAGACTCATTCCTGCTTGTTCCTGGAGATAAAATGTTACATTAGACATGACAAAATCATTGCCTGGACTATCTTTTGTGGATCTGCCAAAGAGAATACATCTTTCATGTGTCTAAGCATATGTAGGTAACAAAAAATATTCTTTACTACTTGATTCAATAGAAGTTCTATTTCAAAGTGAGAATCAACATCATCTAAACTTCACAGAGAAGATTATCAGTGTCTGAACTGTTCCTAAGAGAATAAATAGGTATTGTTTTAAAGTTTTATTAATATTTAATTTTAGTCTATATAAAACATCTACTCTACCACTTTATTAAATTATTTAGGGCACAATATTCAAAGTGATTAATGCGGTTAGCAGAGCTGCTAACCGCTTTAATCGCAGTTAATGGGATGTTCAGCGGTACTAACATGGTTAGTGCCGCTGAATAAATGTGGCTCCCACCACTGCATGCCCCAATGCTAACTAGTTAGCATCGGGGCGTTACAAGGGCAGCACCCAGGAATAATCGGGCAGCACTGATATTGAGCCACTGTATGGTTATCCCTTGGCAGCAAACGTTAGGCACAGAAAAGGCTGCCCTAACCTTTGCCGCTGGAGCTAACCGGGCAGTAGCTGAATTTCTCCACTGCCTGGTTAGCTTCTGGGTTCTGCAGCTGATTCAGATAGTCAATGCTGGTGGCTGGATATACAGCTGTGGTCAACATTACTGACACCCTTGTAGTTCAATCTCTTAATGTCCAGTATCTCCTTAAAAAAAAGTGGCCAATGAAATGGCTTTGGACTATATATGCACACATTTGATACACAAGAGAATCAAATAAAAAAAGACCAATTAAAAAGGAAATAGTATAAGAACTGGGACTTTGCCAGGACATGATTATTTACATATAAAAAAAGAGATCAACTAAATCTTTTCAACTAGCCCAATTATTTCACCTATATTTAATTTTTGTCGGATTGTTTGCCCTGAGGGGGAACCTTCCCTCTCTCGTAGCAAACCCTCCTTTTTATCTTTTTTTTAAAAAAAGAGCACACTCACCCTTTTTTTTCACCGAGGCAAAATGACATAATAATCCTCAGTAAATCGAGAGAAAGATAGATCCAAAGTATATTCAGTGTATTCAACTTAACTTAGAACCCACGATTCTCAGCTTTCAGCAATAGGACTTTCATCCACGGTACTAGTGGGACAACCTGTTCAATTGCTGTCTCCCAACACTAACAGCGTAGTCCATTATAGTTATATAGCTGTGTAGTGGAATGCTGTGGTCCGCTAAATATGATTAATCCTTTATTTAACTTCCTATTTCTCTAATTCGCTCATTGCAAACAGATCTCATAAAGATGCATGTGAAGATGTACATAACGCCGTGTTTCAGACCATGAAACTCGGTCTGAAACACGGCGTTGTGTACATCTTCACATGCGTCTTTATGAGATATCTTGTAAATACTCTTGTAAATAGTTGCAGTAATGACTTCCCATGTTTTATCCAAGTTCTCTGACCTTGTTCTCTGTAAAACCAAACAGTTTGTTCATTATGGTATGTTGTTATATTGTAAACCGCGCTGATGCTGAATAGAGCGGTATATAAGAGCCTGTAATAAATAAATAAATAAATAAATAAATTTACAGACGAAGACATGAAGCTTATAAGGAAAAAAAACACCCTTCCTACAGTTAAATATGGTGGAGGTTCCAAAATGTTGTGGGGCTGTTTTGCTGCCTCAGGAACTGAATGCCTGGAATGTAGTAAAAGAACCATGAAATCAGAAGACTACCAAGGGATTTTAGAGTGAAATGTACTACTTAGTGTTAAAAAGCTAGGTCGAAGGTCATGGGTCCACCAGCAGTACAATGACCCAAAACATACATCCAAAAGTACAAAAGAATGGTTAAAAAGGAATAGATTGCTCTAAACTGGCCAGCAATGGGTCCTGATCTCAATCCAATCAAGAACCTTTGGAACTAGCTGAAATTTGTCATTAGTAATAAGAATCATGGAAACGGGAGAGTGGAGCTCAGCTGATCGGGCAGAGGAGAACACCTGCAGGCTGTAGACGCTGTGAGTGACGTCCTGCGTCTGTGTATTTGATCCAGCCTTGAACCGCGGGACGCCGGAGAGTGGAGCTCAGCTGATCGGGCAGAGGAGAACACCTGCAGGCTGTAGACGCTGTGAGTGACGTCCTGCGTCTGTGTATTTGATCCAGCCTTGAACCGCGGGACGCCGGAGAGTGGAGCTCAGCTGATCGGGCAGAGGAGAACACCTGCAGGCTGTAGACGCTGTGAGTGACGTCCTGCGTCTGTGTATTTGATCCAGCCTTGAACCGCGGGACGCCGGAGAGTGGAGCTCAGCTGATCGGGCAGAGGAGAACACCTGCAGGCTGTAGACGCTGTGAGTGACGTCCTGCGTCTGTGTATTTGATCCAGCCTTGAACCGCGGGACGCCGGAGAGTGGAGCTCAGCTGATCGGGCAGAGGAGAACACCTGCAGGCTGTAGACGCTGTGAGTGACGTCCTGCGTCTGTGTATTTGATCCAGCCTTGAACCGCGGGACGCGGCCGCGGGCGCGTCCCTTGGGCGCGTGCCCGAAGGGGCGTGACCAAAGGGGCAGGCCACGCCCCTTTGGAGCCCCTTCGGAGAGCTACGGAGATTGAGGAGTTAAGGCGGTGTGAACGGCAATGGGGAAGAGAAGAAAGAAGAACTTTTTAGTCGCTTCAAATATGAAAGCTCAAAAGAACGAAGGCCCTATGGATAGGCATCTTGTGAAACGGGTCCCGGAAGAAAACAGTAGCTTTGAGGCCTCGTCCTCGGTGAGTACTCCCTCATTGTCTGCCTCCTCCCCAATAGGGGTTTCTACCCTTCCCCATTCGTCACAAGTGCAGAGAGTGCCGCCGAACGACGGAGAGCTGGGAGCACCGTCAGTAGCTTCGCCGGCGCTAGAGTTGGGACTGTCTTCAGGAGATGTAACTTTATCAGCTGTGAGGGTCCCTGTACCTAAAGTGATTCACCTCCCGTCTTTGGTGGGGGGTGAAAGGTCTTCCTCAGTTACTTCTCAGGATGTGACACTTCAGGATATTTGGACGGTAGTCTCTCGAACCGAGGCAGTTCTTACAGGAACTATGAGACAACTTGAAGAGTTTACTAAGGACTCTGTTGCTAAATTTTTGGATAATGATGTGCAATTAGGGCAGATAGGAGAGCGCCTAGGTCAGATAGAAGCGAAGGTGGGAACTGTGCAAGCAGTCTCTGTCGCTTCGGTAAAGGAGAGTTTGTATTTTCATAAGCAATTTGAGGTTTGTGAGAATATGTTGCGTGCAAGAAATTTGAGGTTTTTGAATTTTCCTATAACGCATTACCTCTCCCCACTTATCTTATTCCATAAGTATTTAAAGGAGGTATTACTTTTTGATCAACCAGATGTGTTTAAAGTTGCAAATATTTATTATATTCCCAAAAATAAAAGAGTAAATACTGTGGGAAGTGGTGGGCCTGATCCGGAAATCTCTCCTCCTACCCTAGATGTTTCTGATTTTCTTGAGTCCTCTCTGGATATTATTGAGGCTCGTGCAACTTTAGTAGTTACTTTTTTATCCGAGATGGACAAGAATGTTATATTGAAATCTTATTTTCCTAAAAAGAACATTTTATTTTGTGGCCAGAAGGTTTTACTCTTCCCTGATGTCTCACGAATAACCCAGATGCGCCGTAAGGCATTTCTGGAATTGAAAGATCGGGTTTTGGCAGTGGGAGCTTCTTTTTTTCTCAAGTTCCCCTGCAAATGTGTAGTGGGCCTTTCAGGGAAGATTTATAGCTTTCTGGAACCTGATTATTTATTGGCTTTTTTGATTGCTCAAGAGTCCTTGGTTCCAGTGACGAATTAGTATTAAGGGTAATAAATATGTTTTAGTTCTAGCTCTGCTAAGGTTTAATGTGATTAATGGATGATTTTCCTTTCTTTGTAAATTTTGAATTCCACTCTCCCGTAATGTGGGCTAGTATGTATGATGTGATGGGTAGTGATGGTCTTGAGTTGTCCTATCCTTTGATTGTATTTTTTTTAGTTATTTTCCTTCATATTGCATTTATTGTTCTATATGTAAAATATAGGAACTTAATAAACTATAAATAAAAAAAAAAAAAAAGAATCATGGAAACATTCATAAGTTGGAACAAACTGCAGTTGAAGAGGGGGAGAAACTATCAGCAGACATGTATGAAATTTCTGGTTAGCTACAAGAAACATTTGGAGGCTGTCATCAATGCCAAGGGTTGTGCAACCAAATATTAGTGAAGGGTGCCATTAATCTTGTCCATGTCATATTTTGTTTTTGCCTCAGAAATTACTATGTTTAAGTTGCAGACATCTTTTTGCTGTATACCTTTGAACATACTAAAAACATGACATGCATTTAAGAATATTTCCAATTTTCTCAATATATTGTACACAACATACCCAAAATGCAAGGGTGCCAATCTTTTTACCACAACTGTAGCCTTGGCATTGAATATCTAGGTCTATGGTTCAGTACTGGCAACTAGCCTCTGTAGGAACACTAGCTGCCACTGCTGAATATCAGACTTTTAATGATGAACCTATAAGTCTCACCCACTGAGGGCTGAAAAGGGATTATCTGTATATATTCGGTATAAATAAAATATGACGACCCAAATGTTTCAATACTATTTCTAAAGAACTTGGATAAACATTAAATAAAATGTGAGACAGTGGGGACTCTTGAGGGACCCTACAATTCAAAGAGCAAGTAATCAAAATCTCATTCCTTCTAACTGCAATTCTTTAAAAAAAAAAAAAAAAAAAAAAAAAGTAAACCAACTCAACACTGCTCCATAAATATTTGCATCACTCAACTTAGTCAAAAGTAAATAATTTTCTACAATATCAAATGCTGAAGCCAAATCCAGTCAGGAGGAAGGCAGGCAGGCCTTCACCCATTTGGATCTGGCAGAGCTCCAATGAATTCTAAGTTGATAGTGTCAAGTGAGACTTGGGACAGTTTATGACGAGCCCTAGTAACACCCGGATGGTATCGAGTAAGGATTTCTGCACCCTTTGCACAATGACACTCTTGAACATCCAATTGTCGAAGTAGTGCAACCAGTGCATGCCCAGCTGGTGACAGACTACCACGAGGCATTCTGTAAAGCTGCAAGGCCTGAATGTGAGGCCAAAAAGAAGAATGCAATACTGGTAGAGGTAATTCGATTGTAAGCTCTGATGAGCAGGGACCGTCTCTTACATGTTTCTGTACAGCGCTGCGTACGACTGGTAGCACTATATAAATGCTCAGTAGTAGTATTTCCCTATAATGAACTGCAGACTCTTCCTGTGACTTGGATCTATCTGAATGTGGGTGTATGCATCCTTAAGGTCTAGAAAATATAAGGAATCTCCTTTCTGGAAAAGGGGAGTGGGATGCCAAGGGAAATCATTCTGAACTTCTTTTGAACTAGGTATTTGTTCAGATTCCTCAGATTTAAGATGAGACAGAAGACACTTTTTTTTTTTGATGACCAGGAAAATACTTTTAGTAAAATCCCTAGTCTTCCTGCCCTGGTGGAACAGGCTTGAATGCACTGGCCTGCTGAAGGGCAGAGAGCTCCCAAAGAATCACTTTCTAGTGCCGAGGTGGTATGTGCAGGCCCTCCAGATGTGCTCCCCAGCCCTGTTTGGACACACTTGTGGTAAGTATCCCTTGTGTCTCCTTTGTTGTTTGTCTCCCTCCTCTACTCCTCCTCTGTCTTGTTTGTCTTGATTAGATTGTAAGCTCTAATGAACAAGGCCTGTTTTCATCTGTGTTTGTACAGCGCTGCGTTCTATAAATGTTTAACAATAATAATAATCATCATAAGTGTCCGATGAGTGAGAGGGGACTGGAAAGGAAGTCCCTTGAGCAGGTTCTGTGGCTGGAGTCACCACTGGAGAGAGTTCACCAGGGAGTGTGATAACCGGCACTCAGTCTCTGAGACGGCCCGTGATCTGGCGCCATAGGGTGCACAGGGTCCACCGTGCATGGTGCATCTGAAGATGGGCCAACGGCATCATGTGGACTGTGGAGGCCATATGACCTAACAACTGCAGCATCCCTCACGCGGTGGTGAAATGGCTGTGCTGGATGGTCTTGACCACCTCGGTGAGCCGCTGCAAGCAGTCTGTTGGTAAGGCCCAGGCTTGAGTGGTATCAAGAAGAGCACTGGTGAATTCTAGCCACTGAGAAGGGTGGAGGTGTGACACTGGGTAGTTGATGATGAACCCCAGATGTTCAAGCACCTGAATGTTAAGGTGGGCCAATCGCCGGACCTCGTCTGGTGTAGAGAGCCCTTTATGAACCAATCGACTAAGTAAGGAAAGATGAAGACCCTCAGAGTCTACAGATAGGTGGCAACTACCACCAGGCACTTTGTGAAGACCCTGGGGGCAGACACCAGCCCAAAGGGCAGTACGTGGGTACTGGAAGTGATGTCCGTTCAGCATGAAGCAGAGGTACTGCCTGTGAAGAGGATGGATTGGGATGCGTGTGTACTCATCCTGTAGATCCATGGAGCATAGCCAATCATCCTGTTGGAGGTAGGGGAGGAGTGTCCCCAGGGAGACAATTTTGAACTTCTCTTGTACCAGGAAGCATTTGAGGTTTAGAGATCCAGGATGGGCCGAAAACCCCGGTCTTTTTGGTAACCAGTAAATACAAAGAGTAAAACCCCTGCCCTGCCAGTGCCGGTGGTACTAAGTTCTATGGTCAGGTCTACCAATAGGGTAGTGACCTTCCATAGGAGATGACTTTGATGGTTCGTGTCAAGAGGATATTGTTTAGGAAAGAACGGGGGAGGTAGCTTGGCGAAATGCAACTGGTACCCGTTTTCGACGATCTGTAAAGCCTAGGTGTCTGGGGTTATGAGGCAGTCACCTATGCGCAAAATGGACCAGCCGACCAACCACCTCAGGGGATACTGTGTTGGATAGAGGGAGATTGGCCATGCTCCTCAGGAACCAGACAACAACCTGCTCCCGGCTGTGGGGTGGGCTGGGCCTTCTGCGGCTTTGGGCAACGTTGCTGATGCAGGTCTTGTGCTCTCTGCTGGGCAGGCTGAGCGCTCTGGTAGACCTAATAGCTGTGGTGGATCGGGTAGTACCTGTGCTTGTGCGGATAAAAGGCCTTCTTATCCATAGACCTTTTTTTAAGAGGGATCTGCGGTCTTTCGGGAGAGCTTATTCACAGTGAGTTCCTCTCTCTCTCACCGGCCGCCTCCTCCATCCATTTACCGGATAGGTTTTCACCCCAGCAGGGCACATCAACCAATTTGTCTTGGACCCACTGCTCAAGGTCCGAAGACTGGAGCCAGGCCAGGCACCAATGCCCATTGCCACCACCCAGCTGACTGACTCAAGAGCATCATATGCGCCCTGCTCATGTATTTGAAGCAGTTTTTGCTGTTTCCTACCAGGGTCAGGAAGGCCTCAAGGTGTTCCAAGGATATAAAAGCAGAGAACTCAAATGTTGTCCATAATGTCTTTGAGGAACATGACCATGTACAGCTAATAAGACAGTATATGAGCCACTAGCATGGACCCTTGATAGCAGCACCTCCCAAAGCCAAAGGGTGCGAGCTTCTCTACCCAGTGGAACCAAGGAGTGAGTCTTGGAGCTTTTCACCCAGCGCATGGCAGACTCCACTATCATGGAGTTATGGAGCAACTAAGGCTTTGGCAGGGTTTTTCTGGACTATGTACATGGAGTCTAGTCTCCTGCTGATGGCAGGCACCGTCAGTGTTTTGCCACATATAAAACAGGAGACACTGAAGAATGCAGTGCAGCGGCATAGTGAGTGCCTCCTTGGGTGGCAAGGGGTACTGGAGTATCTTCAGCTCCTCGGACATCAGAGGGCATGGAAGGGTTTTTGCTACATCGTGGATAAACTCTTGGAAGGAGATTTCCTCTGGTGGAGACTTGCATTTAAGGGAGGTGATAGGTCCAAGGGAACATCCTGGTGCTTTTCTGATGCTGGGGACTCCTTGTCCATCTCCCACCCATTGGAGTTGGAGTTAGACTCCGATAGAAAATCAAAATAGCGCCTGTCTCCTTCTGGCACCTCTGCTGCTCAGGCGGGGATGGTGGGTCCAAGGTGCCCGATGCCAGTGCATTGTGGCAATGGAGTAGGAAACGCTGGATGGAGATATGGCAATCGGCACAGATGTGTAGTTCAATCTCTGACCTGATTGCTCTCCAGGTACAGCAGGACTTCAGGCAAGGGCCACTGCTGTCTGGGCTGCCGAGAATGCTGCTATGCTCCTCTCGAGGGCTTGCAGGTGCCCAGCCAGCACCGCCATCTCTCAACTCGCCAGGGCAACAGCCTCAGCCACTGACTGGCACCAGTGTCAGGGACTCCCTTGATGGTTAGGGCATCAGGAGATTGCCAGCAGCACTCCAGGGCCTTGGGAGTCGACTCCTCACGCCAAGGCAGCTTAGCAGGCCACTCTCGGCCATCGCCCTTGGAGTCGTGTTGAGAGAGGCAACGATGCTGGTACCCATGGGGTTTCCCCAGCCTCTGCATCAGCCGTTGACGGGGCGGAAGACTGGTCTTTCTGGGGATCCAACACGAGGTCGAAAGACAATCTCCCATTTATGGCACTGTGGTCTCGGTTCAGAGTGAGCATGGTCACCGCACAATGCTGAAGCCTTGGCAGAGCCCCTTGAGGATGCCTATGCCTATGTCTATGCTGGTGCCAAGGACACAGTCTGATAGCCTGAAGAGATACACCATTTCTCATGGTTCTTCAAGCCCGGATTACAAGTAACTGGCTGGCTTGGACATATCGGGAAAGATGGCCGCAACTAAATCAAACCGTTCCAATGTCTCAGCCAGCCAGAAAAAATGCATGGGAAGACCCCGCACAGAAAAAGAAAAGAAACAAATCTGTGTCAATCAAATAGACACCCCAATGGAAGACAAAAGAAAAAACTACTGAAAACAAAAGAAAAAACCTACACTGGGGCACAACAAAGCAGAACTTTTTCGAGGCAACAAGACACATCCACCGGAATCCGCAAAAAAAGAAAAGGCTGAGGCAAAGATGGCTCTGGCAGCAGGAAGGCAGTCGCACCATGCACGATGGAGCTCCCAAAGGCTTCCTATTGAAGTTGGACAGTGTTCTCGCATGGGTTGTGTCGGGGACATCACTCCCTGCTTGTTAATGGAGAATAAGAATTCTACTCTTGCTATTTCCTTATTCACATGGAAACAGCCAGCCACTGCCCTATAGTGGACCTTAGACGCAACTGTTACCCTCACAAAAATAAATTCAGGATGCATTCCCTGAGAAGTGAAAGAGTACCTAGTGGTTAGGGCAGCAGTAAGACCAGAAAGACCAGGGTTCAAATCTACTAGTACTCCTTGTGGCCTTGGGCAAATCACTTTACCCTCCACTGAAGAGAGGTATGACACTGGACCAGGGTTCAAATCCACTGATACTTCTTGCGGCCTTGGGCAAGTCACTTTACCCTCCACTGTCTCATATACAAATTTGAATTGTAACCTTTTGGAGACAGGAAAATGCATACTGTACCTGAATGTCACTCGCCTTGAATGTCTACTGAAAAAGCTTGCTCAGAAGGGAAAGGGCGAGTCAAAACTTGGTTCATACATCACTTACTAAGCATTCCTGGCGAAGATTTGAGTCTGGAGATTCGGATCAGCTGTCCTTTAACCGAGGCCTGCCTTAGGCAAGGATTCCAATCTGGAGGATGAAATGTCTTCTCCTTCGGAAGTTCACGACGAATCCGGTATTATCCACTTGTTCAGGAAGAACAAACTGACGGCTTTGATTGCTGTCATCTGCTCTGCGTTTGACCCTCCAGCAGCAGAACAAGAGCCACAGATAGATCCCCCTCCTGCAAGGGGTTCTGAAGTCCGAAACAGCCTTCCCTTTTCCAGAGGTTATCAAAAGCAGGATCTGCTTGAAATGGGACTTGCTAAATCCCCAGTAAAGCACAGTTACTTACCTGTAACAGGTGATCTCTGGGAACAGCAGGAAAAAGTCTTCACATATGGGTACGTCGGTACCGACGGAGTCTGCGCGGGAATGCTCCCCAGCGTCCAATCAGAACCGATCCACCTGAGACATTCGTCGCGGACCTAGCCGCAGCAGAACATCCGCTACCGACAACTTCTAGGAAAAGCCTGTCGAGTAGGCGAATGAGAAAAGCCTAGTATGGCCGTCTCGTCCAACTGGGCGCTACCAAGAGTACCTTTCTCCGAAAGCCTCGATACGCCAACTAGTTGCCCTATGAGAGCCCACGGGGAAAGGACAAGACAAAGACTTAATTGGGAGCTTACTGACCCTCGACTTGGACGAACCATCAGCTGCCCCATTCCTCCACCAGAGAGACCTCCGGGTGAACCCCAAGAAAGCCAATAATATTAGCTAGCACTTGAATTAAGCCATAATGCACATTTGCCCCATAAAGCAAATCAGGCTCTAGTCGATTTAACTCCCTAATCTTTTCCTGTTCCAGGCGAGTAGACTGCCGTAAACACTGCGACCACCTGAAGCATGCTCTCGCCTCCCCAGGCTCCACAAATGGGAGCTTGTAAGGCCAGAGCATTGCCCCCAACGATCGCTTCAGTGAACCATCAACTTTCCTATCTTGCGATAAAGAAGATTGCTAGGGCTCTCTTCCATACAGTGAGTCCACACCCCCTGGTAGTGCAAGGTGTGCACCCACCCACGTAGTACCCAGGCCTGCCCCTGCTTAGCCTCAAAATGTCAATCAAGAACAGGCGAATTCAGGACAGCTGAATACTTTTTTTGTTGTTTTTTTTTTTTGTTTTGTTTTTTTTTTACAAAGACACCTCTTAACCTTTGAGAGACCGCTCATAGAAGCAATTGCTTCTAATACTTAATTGTTATGTATTTTAGTACACTACATGTAAATATGTCAAATATAAATTTTCAGCTAATTTGGATATGTACTTCCTAGGAAAAAGCATGTTCCATTTGTGGAACGTTGGCCCCTCCAAGCGTCATTTTTTCAAAAATTTTAATTGCTTTTTTTATTGAATATCGTAAACTGGAAACAAATACTTCAATTAAGCAATTTTTTAAAGTAATTAGACACAAACGGAGATGACTGTACAGAATAAAGCTTGAAGGGAAAATTTCAGCGAGAGTGAAAATCCGGAACACACTTCTCGTGCAGGCGCTTGCCACAAAACTGGCACCATTTTTATGTATTCTTCGAGCAGACAATGCAACGACATTGGCTTGTAGAAGACAAATAGTGACTGGTGTTAGCTGAAGTTGTAATAGCAGAGGGAATCGAAGCTGTTGGGCCACCTTTTCGAGAACGATAGCCCTCGAGTCCAACTTTCATAGCCACCAAAGCAACCTCGCGGCGGAAATCCAAGTGACTCAGGGCTTGTTTGCCCAAAAGATGACATTGCAAACGCCAGGCAGCAACAACGGCCATATTTAGACCATTGGCAAACAAATTCCACCACCATTTTTTGCTTCGTAATTTAGGACGGTAGCTACCTAGCAAACGATCTAACAAGTCGACACCACCCATACTTTGGTTATAAGCTCCAATCAATTTTGGCTGCTTGATAATGATTTTTTGCTTTTATTTGACAGAATATCGATTGGCATTTTGAAGAGGTTTTGGCTGCATCCAATTTGACATGACTGTAACCACACTGTTGTCATTCCAACGGACAGACACCACATTACCATCACCACGGTAATCATATTCGCCACGAGGCTTTTTGGCAAGCTCCATTGAAGAAACCAAGGGGCACTTGCTGGTACGGTTTTCACGAACAGTTCCAACAGCACGAAAGCCTTTTGCTTTCAGATCAATCATGAGATCATATGAAGTGAAATAGTTGTCAAAAAACAAGCTGTGATGATTTGGATTTTCAACAACTGATATCAAATCAAGAACTCCTCTAGTGCCAAGTGGAACATTGTACTGAGGACCATCTTTTTCCTTGGCACCAGTGTAAATTTGCATCGAAAATGGATACCCAGCAGGGCAGCACAACATCCACACTTTGTAACCGAATCGAATTGGCTTACCTTGAATAAACATTTTGCAACTGTGGTGCCCGTAATATGGCACCATTGATTCATCAATACTCAAGTTTTCACTGAACACTCCACCGACTTTCACAAACTGTGCTGTGAGGTGATCATAAAATGGCTCAATTTTTGCTACTTTTCCAGGTTGCAAATTGAGATTATCAACAATGTGGAAGTAAGTTTTCAAATCCCGGAAACGTTTGCGACTCATTATCTTTGGGACAATATTATTGCTCAAATCCTCGGCGGTCGACCAATAGTGACTTTCTTTGGGCAACTGGTGGTATCCACTGAGGAGCAAAAAGCCAAAAAAACGAATCAACTCGTCCCCATTTGTATCAATATTTGCCAATTTCTGCTGAGCATAAATATTGGTCATACTGGCAAGATGATCAACGTAATCATCACCAAAAATTTGCATAAAGAGGTCAAAGGGAGATTTATCAATCAAATCAGTGCGAAGATCGGCTAATTTTTCGGGAGATGCTTCTGGTATTGGAGTCAAAAAGTCGTCCCTCTTCATCCATTTTGGGGTTGATTTTATCCACTTACGCTTTTTTGCTGGTTGAGCTGACTGATAATTAGATAAGAGCTCACTGTCACTGCCACTTTCTACCAGCTGATCACTTCCCTCGGATTCCACATTAGCAACTTTTTGAATATCCAGATCTAATTCACCACACACGTCGCCAGGCTCAATAGACTCCAAATTTTCTTCATCAATTTCTTCAATGTCTGAAGCAGCCATTTCATCATTGGGTGGCAAAATCAAAATGTCGGCTTCTTCTATATCTGAATCTTCCGCAATGTGTGTTACTGCTTCTTGAAGCGTCAGGCAACGGTATTTAGGCATTATAACTATATAGAATTAGTTGAACAACAATCCTGCAAAAAATATGGCAGAAATTGTAAAATGAAAAAAATGACACCCGGAAGTCCCAACGTTCCACAAGTGGAACACACGGAAAGAAGTAATCACAAAAACATGAATAGGTTACCGACATGCATAAAACCTGACCAACACACTCATAAAACATTCCAGAGTATGAATCTCACCCTAATAAGACAGACGGACATGTGAGAACAAAATTGTAGAGGGATATATTACATAAACCATAAAGTGCCAACTTTGGTCTACTTTGGCATACTGTAGAAGGGGGTATATCACCAATTGGAAAAAAAATGTATTGCTCAAGAGGGCCAATGTCTATAAACTCATTGACAAAGTTTCATCTAATTTGCTTAAAAACTGATAAAGCTATATCATTGCAAAAATATGTTCCACATGTGGAACGTTGGCGCCTAAAAGGTTTTAACCAAAAATTCCTTCAGCATATGTTAAGAGACGCTCTTTCCGTGCCAATAATATGAAGTAGAAAGAACTCCCAAACACAGGCATACTAATCCACGGCCTTCCTGCTAGAGTAACGCCCCATTCCGTCTGACTGCACAAAGATGGACTTTATATTTTAAGTTCAACTAGCACCTGGTGATATGAAATACAGCTCTCATTCCGCAGTGGCAATTGAGTCAGCAATGAAGAAGCCGAGAAACTGCAGACAAGTTCCCATTATACCACCTGGTAAAGACTCCACTTTTAGACCACTGAAGCAAAAAAACATGCGAGAATGCCTTGTGTCCTGCCAGTAGCTGATCGAATTGAAGTGATTCAGTGTATGCAGGGCATTGTCCAGAGAACGCAAGGCCCCTCCTCCAGGCTGACTCCACATTCACAGTCTAAACCGGCAGTCACTTTGGCTGATGCCGATCAGCGCGGAAGCCATCTTGTAAGCCCAGCATATGATGTATGCCTACAAGAGTCTGAGCCGCTGCCATTGCTGCTAGAGAACTAGCCGGGCTGTGTGCTTCTGGCCCCCCATTAAGGCATTCGCTGAACACTAGCAGAGACTCTCCGTACTGGAGAACCTCTGATAAATGGAATGGGAGCATAGATAGCTTCAAAGGCCAGAGTTCTATTTTGCAACGTCTCTCCGCTGAGCTGCCTTTTCCATATGTAAAATTAAACCACATATAGCCAAAATTAAGACATTACAAATCTACCATAAAATCTTATAATTTGGGCAAAGCCAAACTAAACAGGAACAATTTTCCATTGAGAAACCACACAACTATAAAAACCCCTCTCATGACATAATGCTTATGGCAGAGCATTCCATATCTGTGGACTGGCCATGGTGCTCACCCAAGCACCTGTTACACCTGTCCAAGAGAGTTATCACTATAATTCCTTTTGACTTGAATATGTTTACAGCGGATCATAGCGCTATATCACAGCAGCTAAGCAAAAATATTACCCTGCCATATAAACCGACTTTAACGCTTTATAGGACTTTCTATGGATAACGGAAGGAGAGTCTTGTAAATCAACATAGCTATGCCCCTTTTTTTTTTTTTTTTTTTTTTTTTTAAGTAT
This sequence comes from Ichthyophis bannanicus, assembly GCA_033557465.1. Classification (NCBI taxonomy): domain Eukaryota; kingdom Metazoa; phylum Chordata; class Amphibia; order Gymnophiona; family Ichthyophiidae; genus Ichthyophis; species Ichthyophis bannanicus. The sequence goes on along the minus strand of CM066031.1, from coordinate 1,120,498,297 downwards.
AGGACTCCAAAAACCAAGTTTCCGCCAACTCCAATGAAATCAAAGCAGATCAGCTAAAACTACCCGAACTGCTCCTATAGCTTTGCAAGAAGCTACCAGCCCCCACTGCACCCAGTTGTCCTTCCCCCCTTATCCTGGGGGATTCTGCATTGCAGGAGGCGTTGCACACCCCCTGCCAACCTGCTGCGTCTGCCAGGGAGCTGAAGAGCAAAATAGAAAGTAGAAGCCCTGGAATCAAACAGTGTCCCGTCCTTGGGATTCAGGATGCAAAAGGTAAAAATCAAAAGTAAAATCAACAGAGATAGCTAAAAATGAACAAGGCTATCTCTCACTAAAGCGAGCTTCTTTTTCTTTTTGAAATCCCACCGAAGTCCGTGGGACCCAAGCTTTCGAACAGAGCCCCTAACACTGTGCGTTAACCACAACCAGAGAAATGAAATGAAATGAAACCCTGCTCTAGTAATAGATGAGAATTTCCTGGAAAGGGCATGCTAAGTGTTGCTATGAAACACACAGGTACCTCCCCCCGGCCTTCCTGCAGTCAGAGAAATAGCAGTGGAATACACCGACCACCTTGCAAATGGAGGTCTTAGAGGTTGCTGCCTGTGTGAACCTGATGAGTAATATGATTTTGTATTTTACCACCACCCCCCCCCCCCAGGGATGGGGGCACTGAATACTATATGTGATTCATGAACAGCGCTGCCATTCGGCGGCCTTTAGGGCCCCACAGCCCGACCAACGATACAGAAGTTAAGAGCTTTAAATCTCGGTCATATAATCTTGATTTTCAGAACATTACAGCTGCTCTGTGGCATTTTTTTTCCTGACTTGCAGATAATGGCTGCATACACACAGTCATAGAAAGGCACTATTGAGTGTACCAGCTGCCCTTTGGTGGCCATAGACCGTAGCACAGGCACTTCTTGGTTGACAGTTTAACTGTCAGTCTATTTTTTTATATCCTAAGGTTTCCTAAACCTGTCCCTGTGAATGTTGGGCAACTTTCACTATAGAATACATAAAAAGCACACTTCCAGGCTGTCCCTCCTTCCAACTACAAGTTAGGGCTCTGCCCTTGAACCTAAAAGCTGGCAAATTGCCTAATATCCTGGGACTTAACAGATGCTCCTCAGAGACATGATTAGGAGGGAAAGAACATGTGGTATCAGGGATCAATGCCAAAACTGCTGTCCTATTTTTAAGTTTATTCTTATTTTATAAAGAGGATTGACAACAGTCCCCCTTAAGGCTGAGGAACCCCCTGAGCCTCAAAAAAAAAAAAAAAAACCTACAAACAAAAGAAAGAAACAAACACTAGGCCCAAAAATCTAGCTATTCTGCCTGTTTTCCTCACACAGGCAGCTCACTGCAACTCTCGCCATGCGGTCCAAATACCTAGAGAGGAAATGGCCGTCCCTTCGCCAATGAATTTTGGTGCCAAGAACAGCCGCTGCAAAAATGAGGCCTCAGCAGACCGACCGAGCCCAAAGGCCTTACCTGCAGGACTGACAGCCACACAGCCTGCTCCTACCACCCTGAATTCCTCCGATCCTCAAGCCGCGCTGATGCGCCTGGCAGCCACGGCGAGGATCGCTCAGCCGGTTCCACAGAATAAAATTAAAATCCCGCAGCAACGGAGAGGCTCCGTCTCACACAGCTTCAGTGTGGCTGTATGGGTCCCGGAGCTCTCTCCCGTACAGTCAAGGGAGAGAGATCCGCACCGGCAAATGCCTGCAGCAAGTGAAAATAACTGAGAAGGAGGGAAGGCGAGAGCTGCTACTAATTTAAAGAGCCAGGCTCAAATTTAAAATTACTGTAAATAAGGAAATTTGCTCCTAAAGGGAACTAATCCCTGATTGCCAATTAACCAAAGGTAACTGAATTAAAAGTTTATTTATTTATTTACATTCTCTTATATACCGCGCTATTCTGCATCAGTGCGGTTTACATTGAACAAACTGAAATTACATTGAACAGGGCATTATAACTTGGAGATAACTATTTTACAGGGAACATGGGCTATGCCTAAAGTAAAATTAAAAGTAAATTAAAGGTAAAAATCAAAAGTAAAATCAGAATAGAACTTGTCACACTAAATGCTCCTTATCTGTTCCCCCCAAGTGAGCCCAGAAGCTAGGCTCACTATGTCCTCCTGCTGCAAGGAGACTGGACACACTGGAGGCTGATGGGAGATACCAGCAGGTTATATCCAGTGATGTCACGACTTTGACATGCCCAGTCTCCAAGCTGCAGGAAGAGGTGCACAACCCAGAGATAGAGGACTAAACTGGAGGAATGATAAGGAACCATCCCTGGTGAAGGGGTCCCCTGGAGATGTGAAGCAATCCAGGGAATTGGATAATTCTTTAGGTCTTCACTTAATTAAAGGCCTGTCTCCTTTATTTAAGACTTTAATGGAAATAGTAAGGGCAGGGAGAACCCAGTAGGCATGACTAGGTAAAGCCCTTCCTAACCATCTGGAATTATGTGCTCTCTAACAAGGCCCACAGTGTAGAGCTGCTCCGTAGAGATGCAGAGAGCATGTTGCAGGTTATTTAGAAGAAAACACTGGTGTTTAAGAGCCAGTAGGTATCCGGAACTACACCGCAAAGTCCAAGGATTGGGGAAGGCTAAGGATAGAAGGTAAGGTTATGTGTCTGCAACAATAGCCAGAAAAGGTTCTTAACCCGTCTGGGACTTAGTAGTAAGGCCAGAAATAATTGAAATTGGGGAACAAGCCCTGGTTGCTTGGTCAGCAAGTCAGTGGTCTAACCAGTAAGAGCCCCTGCAGTTCTAACTATTGATAGGGCAGCAGAAGAAATCTTAGGTCCCAAGATTGGGAAAGACATCCCGACATAAGTAGGAGTGGTAAGACTCCGTTATTGTCTGAGAAGCTGCCAGGAAAGCTAAGAATGCAAGGGGGAGACAACTCAAAGAAAACTTAGGGGCTTAAGGAAAAGCCCTCAGTAAAGTGGTATCACTCTTACAGACCAAATGTCTTAGTAAGAGGGACAGAGTTGAAAAGAAAGACTTACAGTGGAGTAAATCTTTGAAAAAGTAGTATGAGAGATGCTGATACAGGAGAAAGTCAAAGGTAAAGGCCTAGCAACCTTACTGACAGCTGTTACTCCTCTGTGTACTTTAGAGGACGAGGAGTAACCTTACTACCTGTAAAGCATAATCATCTTAAGAAGCTCTTTGAGCTAATAGTCAGGATGTCTCTTTAAGAGAGACGTGTAAATTTTAGGATGGAACCGATGTATATGCTTGTAATAGGAAGAAGCAAACTACAGGATATAAACCTTAAACAGGAAAAAGGATTCAGTAAAGCACAGTTACTTACCTGTAACAGGTGATCTCTGGGAACAGCAGGAATTAGTCTTCACATATGGGTACGTCGGTACCGAAGGAGCCTGCACGGGAATGCTGCCCAGCTTCCAATCAGAAAGCTTTTGGCAGCATCCCTCGCGCCTGCGCGCTGACTTCCCGCCTTCTCCAGAGCCTCTCTTCAGTTGAGTTTCAAAGCTGAGACAAAGGCGAGGAGAGAAAGGAAGAAGATAAAGAGATGCAACTCCCAGGGGAGGTGGGAGGGTTGTGAAGACTAATTCCTGCTGTTCCCAGAGATCACCTGTTACAGGTAAGTAACTGTGCTATCTCCAGGAACAAGCAGGAATGAGTCTTCACATACGGGGACTTCCTAGCTAGGGATGCCAGGGGGAGATCCCATAAAAATGCAGAGGCCTCGGCCAGGGATGCATTTTGTCTCCAGGAATTCCCGGCATCCTTCGTGGGATGGAGGGCAGGAGTTGACAATAAAGGAGCTGTGAGGAAAGAAACAGCATAGCCAAGGACTATAGGGGAGAAGTCCTTGGTATATATGATAAGTAACATTAAACACATTTAATGTACACTTAAAATATGCAGCTTACCTACTGAATCGTAGGAAGTCGAGAGCATGATGGAGTCTACTGGATAAGCAGTGGCGGAATCTTCAAAGTGACCTCACAGCAGTGAGGATGAAGGTCCAGACCTGGAGGTAGCAGACGATCCAGGTGTCAACTGGGTAGGATTAGACGTCAGGTCTTCAATGGAAAGCTTTATGGGAAAAAGCTGAAAACTCCTTTAGGCATAAAGTCATTAACAATGAAGGCTAAAGGAAGAAGACTGACGGAGGTAGAGAACTAGCCCAGTCCTGGCGGGAAGAAGGGGAGTGGAAAAAACCCCTATTCCCAAGGAGAACAGTTGTGTACTCAAGATAAAGATGTACACTATTTTTCCTAGCTGGCGAGAGATAGGAAAAATATTGAAGCTTGATGCTTCAAGGACTTTAAGAAAAAATGGAAGATGTTAGCACCACAGTAGTTATTGGTGCCTAACAGTTCCTGCATCATAATATGGTATGCAAGTAGGGCGATAGACTGTCTAAACCCTCTAGAAGGTAAAACATTTAGTATAGACAGTAAGGGTTATAGTGTGTAAGACATATCAACCCTTGAGAAGCCCTCCAACAGACACATATATATACAGATATATATATATATATATATGTATAGATATATATATGTCCATATGTGTATATTAGGATATGGGTGGAGAAATGTATATATCTGATATACGGAAATATATATACATTGGTGGGGCATGGAATTGCACCACCAGGGAGGGAATCCAGTAAGATAATTTGATGTTTGCGTGAGAACAGATGATGATATCAGTCTGTAAAGAACAAGGCGGGAGTTGCAAAGAACACTGACATGGCAGATGTTCAGCAACGCAAGAAGATACCAGAGGGACCTGCTGGAGGGACCCAGAGGGAGCATGCGTAAACATCAGCCTTGGATCTTCACGCAGAAGAACTTATATATCATACCAACAGCCCAGACCAGAGGGTTTGGAGAACCCTCATAGGCATGGGAAGGAATTAAGCTTTTCCCTACTGATAGCTTCAGAGATAAGGTCAATGCTCTAAAATAAGGCCCTCATAGTAGAAAGCATCTCTGAGAGTGCAGAGAGCATTGTGCAGGAGAAAGAGGAGATAAACTGACTGAAGTCAGTGGTATTGCCATATCCTAAGAGAGGAGATGGAGGAAGATTGTGAAAAAGCCAAAAAGTAGGAGGATCCAAGATAGCTGAGGAGCAGTCTGGAATCACTACTGAGGCTAGATAAACCTTGGAACAAGGGACTGGAACTAGAAAGTACCAGTAACACAATCATTGTAACTCCTGCAGGCACAGCTGGTGATAGAAACCAGCAGAGAGATTGTACTGTGCCCATTTAAGAATAAGAAACAAGGAAGGAGAGGAGGCATCTCCTGTCTCTTTCTGAGGAATAAGCGTGCTAAGAAGCTTCTCAGTATGGTACCCCTCAACCAGGAAGAAGTCCTGTAGAGAGGGTAGGCAAGTAAGTGGAGGGTGACGTACCCTCAGGGTAAGTGCAACTTGAAGGAAAAAAATGTTCAAAGTGGGACAGAACTATCAGGGGATAGTAGTAACTGCTCCTCTAGAGAGTAAAGGAGGAGAAGTGCGTAGTCCCTGAACAAGAATGTTCTGACATCTTAGTACACTGAGAAAGAAAAGCACAGTGAAGCAACTTCTAATAGGTAGAAGTGAACTGCAGACTATAATTCTCAGCCCCTATGGTTGTTGGGAATGCTGAGAGTGGCCAGAGCTGGAGGACTTCAGACTAGGCTGAGGTGTCCCTTGCTTAGGTACCTCTGAATGATGGGCAGGAGAGGAATGAAACTTTCTTTTCTTAGGGAAAGAAGGTTTGGTAGGACATTTCCTACCCCTCGAAGAATGGGATGGCTTAGAATGGTCTGTAGTGGAAGGAGAGTCAGTGGAGCATTGAGCAACCTGACGTAAAGCCTCCTTACCAAAAAGACCGTCTTCTGTACAAGGAGAATGAGCCAGTATAGTTTGTGCCCGTCTATTCAAGTCTGAAGCTTCGAGCCAGGCTCTGCGACATGCTGCAATGGCAATAGCAGAGGATCTGCTAACAGACTCAAAAGAGTCTATAGAAGCACGAGACAGAAACCAGGATATATTCCGGCTATGATTGATGAGCAAGGAATAATCAGTAGCCTTCGGCTCTGGCAAAAAAGGGGTCAAGAGAGACAATTTCTCTGTGACCTCCTGGAGTGTTAGACTCATGTGGAAAATATATGAAAGAATTCTGGAGGCCAGCATAGATGTTTGGAAGGCTTGACGACCAAAAGCATCGAGTGCTCTTGAAGAACGACCTGGCGGATAAGAATGCTTCTTCTTGCTCTTAGCCTTCCTCAGTGCTGATTCTACTACCAGGGAACGATGAGGAAGTTGCGGCTTCTGAAATCCTGGAGAGGGAGGCACTCGGTACCGAACCTCAGTAGCTGTGGAAGCTAGAGGAAGCCGTAAGGGTGATTTCCAAACCCTCAGAAGGAGATCCTGCAGAGCAGGATGTAAAGGAAGCATGATATTTTACATTTGTGCCGGTGGGCTATGAGTATCAGCACAACCAGGGATAGAGATATTAAGAAAGGTTGCCATGTCTCGGAGAAAAGTCCAAAAAGACTGATCCCCTATGGGAACCATCCCTGGTAAGGCCAAAGAAAGAGGCTGAGCACCAGAGGACGTACCATGGTGTGAAGCAAGAGACGTAGTAGATGGACCGGAATACTGGCGTGTTAACTCAGAGGCAGTAGGTACTGCATCAGCAATGCCAGATATCGGTTCCAATGGAGGCATCGACATCAATGGTGATACAGGACCAGCGGTCAAAGTTGTCATCGGGGACTGCTGCAGTGGTACCGAGATCGAAAGTTTAGAGTTATAGCTAGGATCTGCGGAACTGCTTATCTGGAAGTGAGCGGAGTCGGTTCCAGGACGCGTCGTTACCCAGTCCTCGAGACTAGAAATCGATTCAAGACTCGGCATCGATGGAAGCGAGTTTATCGATGCATGCCTCGAGGGTACCGACGTCGGTGGCAGTATCGGCAATGCCGATACCGATAAAGCAGTCTGGGTTACATCGATCGGTCCCGAAGGTACCGAGGATACCCGATGATACCCACCTGTGAGAAAGAGATTACTGCATCCCGATGTCGTAGCCAGGGCATCGGAACCGCTCGACGGCGGTACCGTCTCCGAGCATGGCTGGGATATAGAAATGTCCATGCGTAGCGTATCGATCGGCCCCGAAGGTACCGAGGACGCTTGAGGACGATCCCTGGTGGCGAGTGGAACACTCGACACCGGTGCCGATGCCGGGGTATCGGTACCGCTCGAAGCGGATACCACCACCAGACACGGTGGGGATCGAGGGAAGTCAATCTGAAGCGTATCGATCGGCCCCGAAGGTACCGAGGACGCCAGATGACGATCCCTGGTGAAGAGTGAAACACTCGACACCGGTGCCGATGCCGGGGGATCGGTACCGCTCGAAGCGGATACCACCCCCGAGCATGGCTCAGGTATGTTCTGTGAGGGGTGAGCCCCAGGAACAACCTGAAACCCCTTTAACGCTTTGGAGCCCATAGACTCCCGCAGGGGTAATGCCAATGGATTCTTGAGGTTAAGGCCGGAGCCGTCACCATGCTGGGCATGGGACATACCACTCAAGCATTGACTAGTCTTAACAGATTGTTTGTGGGTTACCTGATCCTGTGAAATGGAGAAACCGGGTACTCTCACTGCCGAGGAAAAAACGGCATCGAGGGAAACTTTAAAAACTGAAGGTTTCCTCACAAAAATATCTCCTGACATGTCAGGGGAAAAAGGGTCAGGACCCACACAGTTGAGTCACCAGTTATTGGAGTCTAAAAGGAAACAAGTGTTTCCACATCGAATGCACTTCTTAGGAAAAGAAGGCTCCATGAGGACGGGTAGGCCTAACAAGTTAAGGCAGAAAAAACTGAAGAAAAGGTTTCTCAGAATTTAGGCAAAAATCCACCGGCGGTACCGGGAAATACAGCCGCGACCACAAGAAAACAAAAAACTAAAGAAATTAAGTAAAAAGAAAAGTTTCTGCGGTGACAGGAAGGACGTCCTGCCGGCTCCGCGGAAAAACGAAAACTGAAGAGAGGCTCTGGAGAAGGCGGGAAGTCAGCGCGCAGGCGCGAGGGATGCTGCCAAAAGCTTTCTGATTGGAAGCTGGGCAGCATTCCCGTGCAGGCTCCGTCAGTACCGACGTACCCATATGTGAAGACTCATTCCTGCTTGTTCCTGGAGATAGAGTCTATCAGCAACCCTGCGGCTGCTGGGTTTGCTGAACCCGTTGAGGTTGTGGTTTCCTGAGCTTGGTTGGTTGTCTCCCCTGTCTGGGAGCATCTGTATGATGGGTAGAAGATGAATAAAACCTTCTCCCATTAAGGGAACAAAGATTATTAGTAGATTTTCTACAAAATGGGATAGAGGAAGGTGTAGAGAAGCCTCTGAAAGCAATAGTGTCAGTGGTTAACTGAGCAGCCTGGAGTAAAGTCTCTTTATTAAAGAGATTCTCTCCAGTGCAAGGAGTATTTCCCAGTCTATCTTGTATGCATTTGTCCAAGTCTGAAGCTTGGAGCCAGGCTCTACATCGTGCCCCTATAGCTATAGCAGAGGTTCTGCTAACAGACTCAAAAGAGTCCAGGGAAGCACAAGTAAGGAATCTAGAAATATTTTGAGCATGATTGACTAGTATAGAAAAATCTGCTCTTTTAGGCTCTTGGAGAAAAGGGGTCAAAAGTAGTAAATCTTTTGTGACCTCCTCAAGAGATAATCCCATATAGAAAATATATGAAAGGATTCTTGCTGAAAACATGGATGTCTAGAAAGTTTGACGTCCAAAGGCATCTAAAGTCTTAGCCTCACGACCTGGCGGATAAAGCACAGTTACTTACCTGTAACAGGTGATCTCTGGGAACAGCAGGAATTAGTCATCACATATGGGTACGTCGGCACCGACGGAGCCCGCGCGGGAAAGCTCCCCAGCTTTTCAGATTAAAAGCTTTTGGGGCCTCCCACTGCACATGCGCGCTGCCTTCCCGCCTTCCTGACCAGCTCTCGTCAGTTCGAGTTTAAAGCTGAGACAATAGAGAGAGAGGACAGGAAGATAGATAGATAGAGATACAACTCCTAGGGGAGGTGGGTGGGTTGTGATGACTAATTCCTGCTGTTCCCAGAGATCACCTGTTACAGGTAAGTAACTGTGCTATCTCCAGGAACAAGCAGGAATACGTCATCACATATGGGGACTCCCTAGCTAAGATGCCTGGGAGATCCCCCTCCAAGGGTAAACCATCTTCGCATGGATCTCAGGCATCCATCCAGGGAAGGTGGGCAGGAGTTGTTTAAGTATGGAACAGGTGTTTGAGGACAGCCTGACCAAACAAGGCATCCCGGCGGGAGTCCTTGTCCAAGCAGTAATGGGCTGTGAAGGTATGAACCGAGGCCCAAGTGGCTGCTCGACAGATCTGATCTATGGACACAGAGTGAAGATGAGCCATAGAAGTGGCCATGGCCCTCACATTGTGAGCTGTGACATGGCCCTCCATAGAAATGTTCTTACTCTGGTAAGCAAAAGAAATACACTGAGCGATCCAATTGGAAAGTGTACGCTTGGTGACTGGAAGTCCCAAATGAGAAGGATCAAAAGCCACGAAAAGTTGGGAAGACTTTCGATGTGGTTGAGTCCTGTTGAGGTAAAAGGCAAGAGCTCTTTTACAATCCAGAGTATGAAGGTTCCTCTCTGCACTGGATGCATGAGGAGCAGGGAAAAAGACAGGTAGATATACCTCTTGATTAAGATGAAAAGGCGAGACCACTTTGGGCATAAAGTGGGGATTCGTCCTAAGGACCACCTTATCATGATGAAACCTAGTATAAGGTGGATGAGCCACTAAAGCCTGCAGTTCACTGATGCGGCGAGCCGAAGTGACTGCAATAAGGAAAACAACCTTCCAGGAAAGAAATTTGAAGGAGGTAGAGTCCAAAGGCTCAAAAGGTGGCTTCATAAGCTGACCTAGAACGAGGTTCAAATCCCATGCTACCGGAGGAGGTCGGATGGGAGGTTTAGTTAGAGTCAGGCCTCTCATGAAACGTGCAACAAGAGGATGAGAGGAGACAGGTTGTCCATTTATAGGTTTTAAGGATGCTGCAATAGCACTCAAATGGACCCTTACTGAATTCGTCTTAAGGCCTGCATTTGAAAGATGCAGGAGATAGTCCAAGAGGGAATTCAAAGGAAGTGCTAGAGGGTCAAGACCCTGCTGAGCACACCAAATGGAAAAACGTTTCCATTTGAAAGCATAAGAACGCCTCGTGGAAGGTTTCCTAGAGGCATGAAGGATATCTGTCACAGGTTGAGAAAGATTAAAGTCTTGAAGACTTAGGCCTTCAGTAACCAAGCTCTGAGATGTAGGGATTTGGGGTTTGGGTGCCACAAAGTCCCCTCCTCCTGAGACAGAAGGTCTGGCGCAGCTCCCAGGTCCAGGGAGGATCCCTGGGAGAGATGCAGAAGTAGAGGGAACCACACCTGGCGTGGCCAGCGGGGAGCTATGAGGATCATAGTCCCGTGATCCCTCTGGAGCTTGAACAGAGTCTTGGATATTAGAGGAATGGGTGGAAAGGCATAGAGGAATTCCTGACCCCAATGCAGGAGGAAGGCATCGTGGGCCTGAGCTCCCTGACACTGAGTTCTGGAACAGAACCGGGGAAGTTTGGCATTCCACGGACTTGCAAAGAGGTCTATGTCCGGGGTCCCCCATTCCTGAAAGATTCTGCGTATCTGGTCCATATGTAGGGACCATTCGTGTGGAAGCAGAACTCGACTGAGTCTGTCTGCACGAGAGTTTTGAACTCCTGGAAGATACACTGCAAGAAGGTGAATTTGATGCTCTCTGGCGAAGGCCCATATTCTGAGAGCTTCATTGCAAAGCGACAGAGAGCCTGTCCCTCCTTGTTTGTTTATATAGAACATGGCTACCTGATTGTCTGTCTGAACTAGGACAGTCAGGTTGACAAGGAGGGTATAGAAGACCTTGAGGGCAAGGTAAATCGCTCGCAGTTCCAGGAGGTTGATATGAAGGGTGGCCTCCTGTGGAGACCAAGTGCCCTGAGTGGAGAGGTTCTGAAGATGAGCTCCCCACCCTGTTTGGGAGGCATCTGTTGTGAGGGTTGCTTGGGGCAACAAAGGTTGGAAGGGGGCCCCCAACAACAGATTCTTGGTGGATGTCCACCATTGGAGGGACCAAAATAGACGGCTTGAGGTGAGTATTTGGTCGGAGAGCGCTCCAGATGCTTGAGTCCACTGGGTGGCCAAGGTCCATTGAGCTGCTCTCATATGCAGACGAGCGTAGGGCACCACATGTACCGTGGAGGCCATGTGGCCCAGAAGTCGCAGCATTTCCCGGGCTGTCAAATGACTGCTGGACTGAGCTTGGGAGGCCAAACTCAGCAGGCGTTGGGCCCTGACCTGAGGCAGGTAGGCCCTTGCAGTGATGGTGTCTAACTGGGCCCCTATGAACTCGAGAGACTGAGTAGGGATTAGTTGAGACTTGGGAAGGTTTACTACCAGTCCCAGATACTGCAGAAGACGCCTTGTGCGGTCCAGGGAAATTTGGGCCTGGGACTGAGAGGGAGCTCGGATGAGCCAGTCGTCCAGGTATGGGAATATGAAAATTCCCAGGCCTCTTAGAAAGGCAGCTACGACTGCCATGCATTTGGTGAACACTCTTGGAGCAGAGGCTAGACCGAAGGGGAGTACTCTGTACTGGAAATGTTTTCCCTGAAACAGAAATCGAAGGTATTTTCTGTGGGATGGGTGGATGAGTATGTGTGTATACGCATCCTTTAGGTCTAGAGAACAAAGCCAATCCTGACTCTGAAGGTATGGAAGGAGAATGCCCAGAGAAAGCATTTTGAATTTCTCCTTGAAAAGAAATTTGTTCAATTCTCTCAGATCCAGAATTGGTCTGAAGCCCTCTGTCTTCTTTGGTATTAGAAAATAAGGGGAGTAGAATCCCGTCCCCTGTTGAAGAAGAGGGACCTCCTCTATTGCCCCCTGGGCAAGGAGGGAGGAGACTTCCTGACCCAAGAGGGCCAGGAGAGATGGGGGAGAATTGAACTGCGTCACCATAGTATAAGGAGGAAGGTCGGAAAAATGGAGTTTGTAACCCTCTCTGATGATAGAGAGGGTCCATTGCTCTGATGTAATTTGCTCCCATCTGGGAGCAAAGTGAGCTAACCTTCCGGGTATGGTGAGGGGCTCTGGTTGTTCTAGAGCCAGAAAAGTTAAGTTCTCTAGTGGCAAGTCAAAACCCCTGAGGGGGTGAAGCCTGCTGAGGCGTAGCAGACGCCGCAGGCTTTGACCTTGCCTGTTTAGGTTGCTGACGTTTAGCAGCAAAACGAGGCTGAGAGGATTGTTGGCCAGTATTTGTAGAAAATCTGGACTTCTTGTAATAAGGCCTCTTAAAAGACTTCTTCTTGGCAGGAGTGGAGGTAGACTTAGAAAGTCTATCTAAGGTGGCATTTTCTGCATCCATTTGAGTGGCTTTAATTTGCCACTCCTCACCAAATAAGTTCTCACCTGTACAGGGCAGATTTCGTAAGCCATCTAGGACCCAAGGTTCTAGATCAGAAGCCTGGAGCCAAGCAAGACGTCGGGCTGCTATAGCAATGCCCGAAGCCCTACCAGCACCCTCAAAGGAATCAAAAGCTGCCCTGTTGGAGAACTTTGAAATTCCAAAAGGTGTTTCACTAAGGAAATGAACTGCTCCCTCTTATCCTCAGGGATAAAGGGGGCAAAATGCCGAACTTTTAGAGCGATTTCACTGAGAAACATGCCCATGTAAAGACTATAGGAATTAATCCTGGCTATAAGCATAGTAGCCTGGAAACTTTTCCTGCCAAAAGAGTCTAGAGTCTTACATTCTCGCCCTGGAGGAGTAGAAGAGTGCCTTTTGGTACTCTTTATCTTCTTCATTGCAGACTTCACCACAATAGAATGGTGAGGCAACTGGGTTTTTTGGAAACCAGGAGAAGGGGGGACACGGTACATGGTGTCCAACCTGCGAGAAGAAGGAGACAATGTTAGAGGAGCCTCCCATAAGTCCATCAAGTGTTCTTGAAGGATTTCATGGATAGGCAGGGTGACTGCCTCTTTAGGAGACTTAGAGTATCCTAAAATATCCAGTTTCTTTGATCTGGGTTCCTTTTCAGAGGATGAAGCAATAGAAAGACCTTTAGCCATTTCTATGATGAAGTCCTGAAAGGACAAATCCTCTGGTGGAGACATTCTCCTGTTAGGAGAAGAAGGCTCCTCAGGAAGATCAAGGGAGAACTCATCAGAATCATCAGAGGAGTTAAAATCCTCTGAAGAAGCAGAGTATCCTCTATGTGCTTCCAACGCACGATACGCATACCGTTCAGTATCGACATCGGGCGTACCAGGTATGGGATCGGTACCGGGCAAAAGCCCGGATCCGGCATGCGGAACCGATCTGCGTTTGGAAGACGATGGCCTCGGTTCCGGTATGGAAGCCATTACCGGAACCGGACCCGGTACCGCTGGCTGCGGTACCGAGGGCGTAGCAGCATTAATAAAAGCCAGAATGGCCTGCTGCATGACTTGGACAGTATTGCCCATAGACGCCACTGCTGCCTGGATGTCGGTACCGGTATGGGCCGGTACCCCAGAGCAGTACAACAGGTGATCTGTCGAGGCCGCGCCATCGATGTCAACCTGTGACCCCATGATTGCTTTGGAGGCCGGAGCCTCCCGCTGGGGTTTTTTGGCCTGGGCAGAATCCTCGAACTCAGAATTGAGAGCCTCTCGATCTTTAGAAAGAGATTTGCTTTTAGAGGATTTGCCCACTGGAGTTTTGGTTACCTGAGATCCATCCGGAGAGGAAGACCTGGATGATTGTGATGCTTCTGAAGGAAACAGCACATGGAACTTGTTGGCCCGGTTCTGCAATCCACGTTTCGACATCTGGGAGCAGGATGGGCAGTCCGGTATGGAATGGTCAGGTCCTAAACATTTAAGACACCATTCATGGGTGTCTGTAAGAGGAATGACAGCACTGCACTTGGTACACTTTTTAAAACCAGGAACTGGCTTCTCCATGAGGAGAATTTGTGTAGGCCTGAAGGCCTAACAAAGTACCAAGCTGTGCTGAAGAAAAGAAAAATATATATATATTTTTTTTTTTAAAAGAAAGAAAGAGAGACCGGCAGTACCGGTTTCAGAATGGGGAAGGCAGGTACGCGGTCTAAAGAAAACAATAAAATCAACAATTTCTTCAGCGGTGACAGGAACACGACCTGCTGGCTCCGCGGAAAAAAAGAAAACTGACGAGAGCTGGTCAGGAAGGCGGGAAGGCAGCGCGCATGTGCAGTGGGAGGCCCCAAAAGCTTTTAATATGAAAAGCTGGGGAGCTTTCCCACGCGGGCTCCGTCGGTGCCGACGTACCCATATGTGATGACGTATTCCTGCTTGTTCCTGGAGATGAAGAGTGCTTCTTAGTACTCTTAACATACCTCATTGCTGATTCTACAACAAGAGAATGATGATGGAACTGAGACTTTTGAGAACCTGGAGAAGGGGGCACCTTGTATAGAAGATCAGTTGCCCTAGAAGGTGGGGATACCGTTAAAGGAGTTTCCCACGTTCTAAATAGGAGATCCTGCAAGGTCTGATGCAAAGGAAACATAATGACTTCCTTTGGATTGCAGAGGATCTGTAGAAGTTGTGGCTCCCCTGGTGCAGGGTCTTGACCAGGTATAGAAATGGCAAGTAACTTTGCCATATCAAGCAGAAAAGCTTGAAAAGAAATCTCCCCAGAGGGGAGTCCTCGAGGAAGAGGAGGAAGAACTAGATCTGTTGAAGAACTACTAGCTCTAGCACCTACCGGTTCATTCAGATTCTGTAGAATAGAAGATCTGGAGGGGTGGAGCATCGAATTATCTTTGAAAGATAGTTGTCGGTACCGCTGGAAACCGGTACCGCAACTCGTCGGTAGCAAATCGTCCATGCTAGGGATCGATTCCAAACTCGGTATGGAAGGAAGCGAGCTGGCTGAAAGGAGCATGGGAGGTACCAACACTGATGTTGATGTTGATACCGGTACCGGAACTGGTACCTTTGTTGACACCGATATATGAAGATCAGTCTGTGATAGCACTATCGGTACCGAGGTAACCGAATGTGGCAGACCTTGATCATCGGTAGAATGTCTTCGGTACTCAGTCATCCAGACTAGAGATCGATTCTAGACTTGGCATCGAAAGAAGCGAGTCTATCGATGCATATCTGGAAGGCACTGACGTGGATACCAGCATCGGTACCGGGATCAATACCGATGCGGGAAGATCGGTCGGTAGTGGCTCTAGCGGCACCGAAGATACCGAGAGCGCTCGACTGCGATCGGTGTGGAATGTCATCCAGCATCATTGCCGATGCCGGGGTACCGGCACCGCTCAAAGCGGATACCACCACCGGGCATGGCTCAGGTATGATCACCGAGGTAAAAACCCCGGGAACAACCTGGAACTCCGTTAATGCTTTGGAGGCAGAAGCCTCCCCCGCCAGGGTTTTAAAGCCAATATGTCCTCAGGGGCAAGCCCAGAGGCATCTCTATGATGTACATGAGATCTACCACCCGAGGACTGGCTAGTCTTTACAGACTTTTGTTTGGTTACCTGATCCTGTGAAAAAGAAGATGTAGCTGGTACCTTCAGGTCTGAGGGGAACCGCGTATCGAGTTGAGCTCAATGCTGAAGACTTCTTGTAGAAATAGTAGTGCAGGAGGGACACTCCAGCAGATGGTGTTCAGGTCCCAAACATGGAAGGCACCAATTATGGGTGTCTAAAACTAATTTGGTAGCGCCAGTTAAAACACGTTCATGAGGGAAAGTGGAGAGGCCTAGCAGGCCGAAACCTGTCAGGCACTAAACAGGAAAAAAAATTCACTACAAAAGGAAATATTTGTAGAAGAAGAAGAAAACACCGGCGGTACCGGTGCGTCGAAGGAAGGTAGACGCGACCACAAGAAAAAACAAAAATAAAGGAAGAATTTTCTGCGGTGACAGGAGAACGTCCTGCCGGCTCCGCGGAAAAACGAAAACTGAGGAGAGGCAGTTGGGAAAGGCAGGAAGGCAGCACGCAGGCATGTTGGGATACTTCCAAAAGCGTTCTGATTGGACGCTGGGGAGCATTCCCGCGCAGACTCTGTCGGTACCGACGTACCCATATGTGAAGACTCATTCCTGCTTGTTCCTGGAGATAGGAGTTGAAGGTTTGTATGAGGTCTGCAGCTCCTCACTACCTTTCCTCTCTTATCTCTCCCTACACACCTACTCGGGAACTCTGCTCTTCTGGCAAATCGCTTCTATCTGTACCCTCTCTCTTCTACTACCAACTCCGGACTTCACTCCTTTCACCTTGCTGCTCCTTATGCCTGGAACAAATTATCGAGTCTGTACGTCAAGCGCCTTCTCTGACCCTTTTCAAATCCAGGCTGAAAATTCATCTTTTGGCTGCCACTTTTGGATCTTGACTCACCTGATCTCCCTTGTGTTTCCTTACCATTCCCCCTAGATGTATCCCATGTCTACAGCTACTGTGTTGTCAGTCTTGATTAGCTTGTAAGCTCTGATGAGCAGGGACCATCTTTTACATGTGTCTGTGCAGTGCTGCGTACGTCTTGTAGTGCTATACAAAAGTTGAGTAGTAGTAGAAGGCTTTCACCCTTACAGAGGAGGACTGTACATCATTCAGCACACCCAGGGTGGATGCGCAGGTCACAGCTGTCACAAGGCAGACTACCATCCCAGTGGAGGATGGTACAGCCTAAGAGACCCCCTAGATTGTAACATGGACACACTCCTGAGGAATCAGTTCACAGCTTCTTCTGTTATCTTCTAGTTGGTGTGGGCCTGACTCCTCAAGCTCTTCTCCAGTAGATTCCATCCCTTGCCCCAGAGATTACTCCTCCTCTCTTTGGAGTTGGCAACAGCCTTTGTCAGACGCTATGTATGATATTGTCTTCTTGGTGGCTAAGGGCACTGTTCTCTCAATGGTGACATGACATTGGCTATGGCTTCATCATTGGGCGGCTGATACATCCTCCAAGTCCCGGTTGACTCAACTTGCCTTTAAACGGACGTTGCTGTTTGGGGAAGACTGAGAAGCTGGGTGCTGGACACCATTCAGCACGGCTATGCTCTGGAATGAAGAGAGCCTATCCCAGATGACTCATCTCCCCATGTGGTTCTGTGGACAAGAGAACAGCCATTCAGATCACGCCATAAAGGTTGCTCTGAGTGCTGGTCCTGGTTCCCCCTGCTGAGCAAGGCAAGGATCACTATTCAATCTACTTTGTAGTGCCAAAGGAGGATGATTGCTTTCGGCCAATCCTCAACTTCAAGTAGTCAATGCTCACCTGCGGACTCTACACTTCCGTATGGAGACCCCGCAGTCAGTGATCCATATGAGCAGCTGCTGGGAGTTTCTTATATCTCTGGATCTAACAAACTTTTTTCCACATTTCTATCTGAGAAGATCAACGGTGTTTTCTCCATTTTTCCATGCTTGGCTATCATTTTCAATTTGCTGCTCTTGCCTTTGGCCTCTTTACCACCCCCACCCCCTCCCCGATGGTCTCGAAAGTTATGGTAGTGGCGGCGGCAGCAGCTGTGCTGAGATGCTAAGGAATGTGTTCTCACCCATATCTGGACAATTTGATCATCCGAGTCAGGCTGCAGTTAGAAGCATCTTGGGCTTCAACCCATGTGGTGCAGTTCTGAAGAGTCTTGGTTGGATGATCAAGCAAGGAAAGAGCCACTTGGAGCATTCCCAATTGCTGGAATACCTGAAAGCATGTTTCAACACTTGGGTAGGCAAAGTCTTTGTACCCAAGGAAAGGGTGGAAAAGCTATTGGCCTAGCTAGCACTCTTCTGATCTCAGCAAACTCTCAGTGTTTGGGATTATCTTCAGCTTCTCAGCTTGATGGCGGCAGCAATCAAAATGGTGCCTTGGAGGCAAGCTTCTATGAGGCTGCTACAGACGTTCTCGCTTTCTCATTGGTCCCCAAGCTCTCAGGAATTAGAGGTCAGGCTTCCCCCCCCCCTCCAGCTAGAACTGGTATCCAGCCTTGTGGTGGTGGCAGCAGCCACAGCATCTGAAGAGGGGGATGCCACTGGACGATCACTTGTGGCTTCTCCTTTTGACGGATTCCAGTCTGTTTGGCTGGAGAGCCCATTGTGAGAACCAAATAGGTCAAGGCCATTGGATCAGCTGCAAGTCAGCATGGTCTATCAACCGTCTTAAGGTCAGGGCCATTTCGTCTGGCCCTTTTGCACTCCTAGTCAAGAGCAGAGTGGTCCGGGGTGTACTCAGACAATGCCATGGCAGGCGATCACAAAGTGCTTGAGTGGCCTTGAAGATAGCCCTTCTATTCTCCTGAGAGAAAAAGGAACCTCCTAGCTCTTTTAGCATAGTACATCGCTATAATCGACAACTTGGAGGCAGACTTCATCAGTTGCCACTCTCTCAATCCCGGGGAATGGGAACTAAGTCAGGCAGCATTTCAGCATATTCTGAGCTTCTGGGGTCATCCTAAGATGGATCTGATGGTGACCTGGTCCAATGTCAAAGCACACAGCTTCTTCAGTCACTGCAAGAAGGCTGGTTCCAAGGGCATCAGTGCCCTAGTTCAGCTCTAGCCAAAGCAGCTGTGTGTCTCCTCCATGGCTGCTGGTGATAGAGGCTGTGATTTGGGGACCAGCTATGGCTCTTGCAGAAACCACCTCTGACTGCCCCCAGAACAGGGGCTGTTATATTAAGGGCTGGTACTTTTAGATGACCTGTCTCCTTTCTCACTTATGGCTTGACTTTTGAAAGCTATCGTTTAGAGCATAAGGGCTATTTTCCCGTCATAGTTTCCATGCTCCTCAAGTTGAGAAGAGGATCTACCAGCCTGGCCTATGCGCTTGTCTAGTGTATTTTCAAGCACTGGCACCATGAGTGTCAGACTAGACCTAATATGGCAAACTTGCCGTCCTTGCCTTTCTTCAGAAAGGCCTAGACAAAAGCCTTTCCCTTAATTCCCTGGAAGTTCAAGGTTGCTACCTTATCCTGCTTTAGAGGACCAGTGGTGGGTGGTCCAATACCTCACATGCAGATGTGTCCTGTTTCCTTCAGAGGGTAGGACATCTGCTTCCTCCTCTGCATTCAGTCATTTCCTGGTGGAATCTCTGTCTGGTGCTTCAGGCCCTAATGTTTAAGCCCTTTGCAGTGGACTACATTTAAAGATATAGCCCTTAAGAATGTCTTCCCAAGGTGGTATCTTCCTTCTATGTGAATTAGGTGGTTTTGTCTGCACTCCTTTTCCAAGGAGTAGAGACAAGGAAAGGACAAGGACCTTCGCCTGGTGGATGTCCAGAGTGTGCTTCTCCATACCTGAAGGTTATTAACTCCTTTCACAAGTCAGACCATCTACAGTTGCGGTTAACATTATTGGCATCCTTGCATTTTAGGTATGTTGAGCACAATAACTTGAGAAATAATTGGAAATATTCCAACCGTATGTCATCATAATATTTTCATAGTAGGTTCAAAGGTATACAAAAAAAAAAAAGTCTGTGCAACCTAGATGTAGTAATTTCTGAGAAAAAAAAATATGACCTAGACAAAATTAATGGCACCCCTTCACTAATATTTGGCTGCACAATCCTTGGCAGTGGTGACAGCGTCCAAACATTTCATGTAGCCATCTATAAGTTTCACACATCTGTTGATAGTTCTCCCACTCTTCAACTGCTCTTTGTTCCAGCTCATGAATATTTCCAAGATTCCTTTTACCAATGGCAGGTTTCAGCTCTTTCCAAAGGTCCTCAATTGTACTGAGATCAGGATTCATTGCTAGCCAGTTTAAAACCATCCATTTGTTCCTTTTTAACTTCACTTAAGCATCTTAATACACAGCCTCAGATACACATTATCTGAGGCAGTAAAATAAAATGAACTGTATAGGTTCCATGCCTCAGAGTGAGCATAAGAACATAAGATATGCCATACTGGGTCAGACCAAGGTCCATCAAGCCCAGTATCCTGTTTCCAACAGTGGCCAATCTAGGTCATAAGTATCTAGCAGTCTCCCCAAAAGACATACGTTCCTCAATGCTTGCATTGGGTCAAGCAGTGATATCCTGGGTCCCTTTTAATAATGGTTTATGGACCTTTCCTCCAGGAACTTGTCCAAACCTTTTTTAAACCCAGCTACACTAACAGCTTTTACTACACCCTCCGGTAATAAATTCCAGAGTTTGATTACACGTTGAGTGAAAAAATATTTTCTCTTATTAGTCTTAAATTGGTTACCCTTCATTGCATGCCCCGTTCCACTCCATTCATTAATTTATAGAGCTCTATCATATCTCCCCTCAGCCATCTCTTTTCCAGGTTAAAGAGTCCTAACCTTTTTAGCCTCTCTTCGTAGGAGTATCCTTCCATCCCCTTTACCATTTTGGTAGCTCTTCTCTGTACCTTTTCTAATAACGCTATATCCTTTTAAGATATGGCGACCAGAATTGCACACAATATTCAAGGTGCGGTCACACCATGGAACGATACAGAGGCATTATAATATCCTTTGATTTATTTTCCATTCCTTTCCTTATGATACCTAGGCGTTCTATTTGCTCTCTTGGCTGCCACTGCACACTGGGCAGAGGGCTTTAACATGTTATCCATGATGACACCTAAATCTTTTTCCTGGGTGGTGGTTCCCAATGTGGAACCTTGCATCGTGTACCTATATAGTTCGGGATGTTCTTTCCTAGGTGCATAACTTTGCACTTGTCCACATTAAATTTCATCTGCCATTTGGATGCCGTCTTCCAATTTATCAAGATCCTCTTGCAATTTTCCACACTCCTCATGGGTTTTAACAACTTTAAATAGTTTTCTATCATCTGCAGATTTAATTACCTCACTCGTTATTCCCTTTTCCAGGTCATTTACGAATATGTCAAAAAGCAGCAGAACCAGCACAGATCCCTGGGGTACTCCACTATTCACCTTTTTTCCATTGGGAAAATTGGACATTTAGACCTACCCTCTGCTTTCTATCTTTTAACCAGTTCCTGATCCACAATAGTACACTGCCTCCTATCCCATGACTCTTTAGTTTTGCCAAAAGTCTCTGATGAGGGACCTTGTCAAAGGCTTTCTGAAAGTCCAGATACACTATATCAACCGACTCACCTTTGTCTACCTGTTTATTCACATCTTCAAAAAACATAACAGATTAGTAAGACAAGATCTTCCTTGTCTAAAGCTATGTTGGCTGTCTCCCATTTTAAGCCATATCTATCTACATGTTGAATAGTTTTGTCCTTTATGATGGTTTCTACCATTTTTCCTGATACTGACATCAGGCTCACCGGTCTGTAGCTTCCCTGGATTTCCCCTGGAATCCTTTTTAAAAATTGGCGTTACATTGGCGATCCTCCAATCTTCAGGTATTACAGATGATTTTAATGATAGTTCACAGATTACTAATAGCAGGTCTGCAATCTCATATTTCAGTTCTTTCAACACCCTTGGACGTACACCATCCGGTCCAGGTGATTTGTACTTTTCAGTTTATCAAACAGCTGTAATACATCTTCCCAGTGTATCGATATTTCTTTCAGTTCTTCCGCAGTATCACCTTTAAATACCACTTCAGTCATGGGTAACATCCCTACAAGAAACACAATAGCATGCGCTAAGGCTCCAGTAGCCTAAGGGAAATGCACCAACTGTGCTTAAACTACAGCGTGCCATATGGGTGCAAGGGGAGGAACATGCACAAGAACCGAGCAAATCACCAGGCACACAATAGGAAAAGATGCTATTAACACATGGAGAAAATGGTGGGAAACCCCCA
This sequence comes from Ichthyophis bannanicus, assembly GCA_033557465.1. Classification (NCBI taxonomy): domain Eukaryota; kingdom Metazoa; phylum Chordata; class Amphibia; order Gymnophiona; family Ichthyophiidae; genus Ichthyophis; species Ichthyophis bannanicus. Next base: position 1,120,476,406 of record CM066031.1, on the reverse strand, counting down.
CACGGTGTCAATGGTCACCAGTAGTCCACCCCAAATTGAGTCCCAGACAAATGGAATCTGGAGCTCCCACAAGGACAGTGACAAAGCCAAGCCTTGGTACTCACCTTGAGAGCTCAGGGTAAAAAAAAAAAAAAAAAAAGCAACCTGTGCCAGGCTCAGTTCTACTCCCAGGAAGTTTCTTCTGGTTGCGAAGCACTGTGTTAAAGGTGGCTCACCAGCAGATGCCTCAGAGAGCCGTCTCCAATCTTCAGGAGAGAGCAGAGAGGAAACTGACAATGAGGGAGGGTGTGCTGAAATTGTGTGAGGCAGTTGTATCCTTCCAGATCCTTCAACCTCTGGCTGCTCAACAGGCTCTTATTTAGGGTAAGAACACAAAGTTGAACCAATTTTTCTTCCTCCAATGGCTACCGAAGACTGCAGTCTAGTGGAGCCTCCCACGTCGCACTCTAGTGAGAGATCATCCCACAGGCTGTCGCTCATAAGTCTTTTAAAGAATCTTTCCTCTCAAATCCTAAGAATTTTCTTTAGAGATGAGATAAACCCATCCATCATCTGCCGAAGACAAAGAAATATTGAAGAGACCTCTAGTAGCTGTGACGAATAGAGGCATAGGAGCGATGTCATTGAATCCTAGTCTTTTCAATAGTTGTCTCCACCAATATGCTGGTAAGAAAACACAATCCACTTGTCTGGACTGGTCTAGTAGGATGATATGGAAATTACTTTTAAATATCTAAAGCAAGAGAATACTTGGCCTGCTCTCTCAAGACTATAAGGGCCTACCTATATCCAAGAGGAATTATTTTTATATATTTAGCAGTATTTAGCTCATGCCTTTCCAGGAGTAGTTCAAAATTACTTATATTCAGGTACAGTAGGCATTTCCCTGTCCCCAGGGAGCTTACAATCTAAATTTGTACCAGAGGCAGTGGAGGGTTAAGCGACTTGCCCAGACCACAAAGAGCAACAGTGGTATTTGAACCATAGCCTTTCTGGTCCCAGGCTGTGCCCTAACCACTAGGCTGCTCCTCCACTTTTAAAGCAAATTGATAATTATTTTTGCCTTTTCAATGAAACAGAATTTTTCAAATAAACTCATTCTTCTCTATCCTAAGCTTTAAGTCATCAATTTACCAGCAAACCAATGTTCACTTATCCACAGAGGCTTAATTTGCTCTCAGCTTTTCCTGAGAAAATTAGCCACCCAATGTTTGAATTCTCTTAGAATATTTGAGTTGGCTTAATATCCGAGGCATTTTCCTTCCTTTACAATTTACGGTGTATAAACATATGGTGCTATGTAACATTAATTTCCAGCAGTTTTGTATTAATGTCCTCCATAGAGTTTGGTGAATTGAACTCAGGGGTTCACATTTCTTTAAGAAAAATTCCACAAACCATGGACTCTCAAGATGCTGGCATCCCAAACTCTGCATCTGTGGCAGGAGGTGGGACATACATACTCTGTGAGGGTAGAATAGCTAACTCATAAATTTTGAACATTGGCACAATTCTGCATTGCAAAAGGAGCAATTACAGAACATCATGTAGTTGCAAACCCCTAGCTTAGATATTCTGTTCATGGCAGTCACTGAACATTAAGCTCTGAACGGAAGACAGATAATCTAAATAGCATGCACAATCTTTTTAGTCTATAGGATCATTGTCTTTGTATGTCTGTGCACCCCCCCCCCCCCTTGATCTCTTTTGACAGGTGCTCTCCAGGAGCAGCAGGAATCAGTCCTCACATATGGGTGACGTCGGCGCCGATGGAGCCTCCGTGCGGAGCATTTCCCCAGCTTTCAAGGAAAGCCTTTGGGAATGCAGCACGCATGCGCGGTCCCCTTCCCGCCCAAGGGTGCCATCTTGCTCAGTCTGATGACATAGCTAAAAGACAACAAAAAAAACCCACCACAAAATGAAGTATATGACTGCAACTCCAGGGGAGGAGGCAGGGTCGCAAGGACCGATTCCTGCTGCTCCTGGAGAACACCTGTTACAGGTGAGTAACTACTCTTTCTCCAGGACCAAGCAGGAAGTCAGTCCTCTCATATGGGACTCCCCAGCTCTAGGCTACTGGGAACCCAAAGCTGAAAAAATGGCTCCCTCTCAAGAGCCTCAGCATCCGTGATAAGAATATCCTCTGAGAACGCCCCCGTACGGTAGCCCAACACAAGGGCCGGAGGGTAGGAGTTGCCTAAACCTCAAAGAGATTACGGAGTACCGCCTGTCCGAAAGCACTGTCCCTTCGGGACTCTCTTGAGGCAGTAGTGCGCTGCAAAAGTCTGGCTTGAAGACCAAGTAGCGGCCCGGCAGATGTCTGACAACGGAACAGAGCAGAGATGAGCTACTGATGTGGCTTTCGCCCTGACACGGTGGGCCGTGACTCGACCCTGCAAGGGGAGGTCGGCTGCCTTGTACGCCCAGGCGATACAATCTGCTACCCAAGCGGACAACGTACGCTTGGAGACAGCTAACCCCAGTTTATTAGGGTCAAAGGAGACAAAGAGCTGAGTAGCCCTTTGATGCCCCCGTGTACATTCTATGAAAAAAAGACAACGTTCTGCATTGAACGTTCTGCATTGAACGTTCTGCATTGAACGTTCTGCATTGAACGTTCTGCATTGAACGTTCTGCATTGAACGTTCTGCATTGAACGTTCTGCATTGAACGTTCTGCATTGAACGTTCTGCATTGAACGTTCTGCATTGAACGTTCTGCATTGAACGTTCTGCATTGTACAAACCTGTTCCTTGTAAACTGCGCTGATGCCGAATAGTGCGGTATAGAAAAACAATAAATAAATAAACAACATCCTCTTACAGTCCAGGGTATGCAAGACTGTTTCAACCCGGCTGGTATGCGGCCTGGGAAAGAAGGTTGGAAGAACCACCTCCTGGTTGAGGTGGAAAGAGGAGACGACTTTTGGAAGGAACTTCAGGTGGTCCGTGGGACCACCCTGTTCCTATAGAACCGTGTGTATGGTCTATCAGAAACCAGAGTTTGTAGTTCACTCACACGTCTGGCCAAGGTAAGAGCTACGAGGAAGAGCGCTTTCCAAGAAAGGAAGCGCAAATGGCAAGTAGTCATCGGTTCAAATGGTGGGTGAGTAAGTTGCTGCAAGACCACGTTCAAATCCCACTCAGTTGCCGGCGGACGAACCGGAGGCTTGAGAAGAAGCAGACCTCTGAGGAAGCGGGACACCAAGAGGTGAACCGATAGAGACTGTCCCTCCACCGGTGAGTGGTGCGCTGATAGGGCACTGAGGTGGACCCGAACAGAGTTAGACTTAAGGTCTAGGTCTGAAAGGTGAAGTAGATACTGCAGTACTACTGGCACAAGGCAGGAGAAATGATCTTCATTGCGCTGAGCACACCATATTGTGAACATACACCACTTGAGGGCATAGGACTTTCTGGTGGACTGCCTCCTAGGGGCCAAAACCACCTCCTCTTCAACATCTCTAGGTAGAAGCAAGGGAGCTAGCACTACCCTTTCAACAGCCAGGCCATCAGATTGAGGTAACTGAGCTTGGGGTGCAGAAGGGAACCCTGATCTTGAGACAGGAGATCGTGTTGCAACCCCAAAGGGAAAGGAATCTCCACTGCCAACTGTAGCAGAAGTGGAAACCACGGTTGCCTCGGCCATCTGGGGGCTACCAGAATCACCGAGGCCTTGTCCCGGAGAATCCTGAACAGAGTTCGGGCCACCAGGGGCGTGGGAGGAAACGCATACAGGAGGCCCGTAGACCAAGAGATCAGAAAAGCATCTGCTGCCATTCTCAGGGGATGCGGCTGTCTGGAGCAAAACCTGGGCAGCTGACGGTTCAGTGGACTTGCAAAAAGATCGATGGATGAAGTCCCCATCGTAGAAAGATCTGCTGGACCACCAATGGATTCAACGGACATTCGTGGGGCTGGAGAATCCTGCTTAGCTTGTCTGCTAAGAAATTCTCCTGATCAGGTAGATAAACTGCTTTGAGAAACATGCCTTGTTTGACTGCAAAGAAGCAAAGGGCCTGAGCCTCCTGACATAGGAGCCTGGACCCTGTGCTCCCTTGCTTGTTCACATAGAACATTGCTACCTGATTGTCTGTCTGAACCAAGACAGACTGGTAAGAGAGGACATGAGAAAAAGTCTGTAGAGCAAAGCGGATTGCTCGCAGCTCCAACAGATTGATCTGCTGTGTGGCCTCCAGAGGAGACCAGAGGTCTTGAGTGCACGAGCCCTGGCAATGTGCACCCCAGCCCTTCAAGGAAGCATCAGTCGTCAGCACCCTTGTGTGCGCTGGGGCCTGAAAAGGTACCCCCCTGAGAAGGTTTGGGAGATGTAGCCACCACTGCAAGGAGTCCAAAAGTGGTTTGGACACTTTTACTCTGTCTCGGGGGTTGCCTGTGGCCGGCCCCACTAAGCTCTGAGGCACCACTGAGCAGCCCGCATGTGTAGACGGGCATTCGGCGTCACAAGTACTGTGGATGCCATGTGGCCCAGGAGCCGCAGAAAGTGTCTGGCAGAGACCTGAGAATTGCTGTGGAACTGGTTGGCCAGGTCCATCAGTCTGTGGGCCCTGTCCTCGGGCAAGTAAGCTCTTGCCTGTAGGGTGTCCAATCTTGCCCCTATAAACTCTAGGTTCTGTGAGGGGAGCAAAGTGGACTTTGTGTAGTTTATGACAAAGCCCAGATGCTGAAGAAGAGAGAGAGTGTGAAGAGTGGCTTTGTCTGGCCTACTGGATAGACTGGCCCCTGATGAGCCAGTCATCCAGGTATGGGAAGACAAAAATTCCCTGATTCCTGAGATAGGCCGCCACCACCGCTAGGCTTTTGGTGAAAACCCTGGGGGCGGAAGTTAGGCCAAAGGAAAGTACTCTGTACTGAAAATGGTTTCCTCCCACCACAAAACTGAGATATTGTCGGTGGTCTGGATGAATGAGGTTATTAGTATAAGCATCCTTTAGGTCTAAGGAGCATAGCCAGTCTCCCTGCTGGAGGTAGGGCAGCAGTATCCCAAGGGTAAGCATCTTGAACTTTTCCCTCTCCAGAAATTTGTTTAGGTTTCGCAAGTCTAGGATAGGCTGGAGGCCTCCTGTCCTTTTTAGTACCAGGAAGTACCTGGAGTAGAAGCCTTGCCCTTTCAGGTGGTGAGGCACCGGTTCCACCACCTGTTCCTTTAGAAGACTTGCCAACTCCTGAAGGAGGTGGTTTCTGGGCAGGAGGAGGTTTCTGGGCAGAAGGAGTCTTGGAGGCTCCCCTGGAAAGTAGGAAGGGGGTAGTTGGTGGAAGTGGAGCATGTAGCCCTTCTGGACTATGCTGAGGACCCAGGTATCCCCTGTGATGGCTGGCCACCTGTAGGCGTACAGGGTCAGCCAACCTCCTGTGCTGAGTGGAGCCATCTGTGGAGAAGAGGCTATGCTGTGAGAGTCAAAACCCCGCTCCCTGTTGTGCAGGAGCCGGAGCTGGCGGCTTGGGGATCTTCTGCCTACGGGGCCCATGCCCCTGCACCTTGTCCTGCTGGCCCTGTTGGGGAGCTGGAGAGGCCTGATATTGAGGGTAGGATTTGTAGACATCACCTTTCCTCAGAAAAAAAGGCTTCTTTCCCGTGCCCTTCTTTTTCTGAGAAGGGGCAGAAGTTTTCCTGGACAGCCTTGTCCTGGTGAGAGTCTCAGTCTCGATTTCCGCTGCCTTTTCAGTCATGGGCTTACCGAAAAGGTTTTCACCTCGGCAGGGGACATCGACCAACTTGTCCTGCAGCCGTGACTCCAGGTCTGATGACTGTAGCCAGGCCTGACGGCGTGCACCGATGCCGGCCGCGGCTACCCAGGCCGAAGCCTCGAAGCCATCATAGGCTGCTCGAGAGATAAACTTTGAGGACTCTCGAATCCCTTTTGACAAAGCCTTGAACCTCTGCAAAGGCTGAGAACCTCTGCCAGCTGAGAACCCGGCAATCTCCTTTGCCCGGTCTCGTAGGTACATGCCCATGTACAGCTGGTAGGTCTGGACACGGCAAGATAGCATAGAGCCCTGGAAGCACTTTCTACCGAGGGCATCCAGGTTCAGGGCCTCCCGACCGGGGGGCACCGAGGAGTGCATCTTCTGACTCTTCAGGCGGTGCATGGCCGATTCCACAACCATGGAGTTGTGTGGTAGCTGTGCCTTTTGGAACCCAGGGCTCTTACGGACTCAATAAATGGAATTGACCCATTTGCTAAGAACCGGCGTCGAGGCCGGTGCCTCCCACATACAGAAGAGCAGCCGTTCCAGCACCGGTGGAACAGGTACAGTAAAGGCTTCCTTCGGAGGGAAGTCATACTGAAGAGCATCGAGCTCCTCGGCTCGAGGCTCCTACTCGGAATCCGCAGAGAAGGCCAAGAACCAGGTATCCTCCGGGGGGGGGGGGCCGTCTCCGAGGCTCGGACTCCAGTGAGTCCAAAGGGACGCATCAGGTCCGGAAGGTGTCCGGGGGACTCCTCGTCCTCCGTCTCCCACGCCGACTCCTCCGAGAAAGAATCGAGCGTCTCCAGCCTTGTGGGCCTCGGTGCCACCTGCCCCGACGCCAAGGGTATCGGCGTCAACGACCTCGGCCCTGCACGGGAGGTCGAGGGGGACCTTGACCGAGGATCGACTCGAGACTTCGACTCGAGGATCGGCTAGGTCTCCGGGGTGAACTTGGACGTCGAGGTCCCGGTGGTCGGGGCAGATGCACCGGTCAGACCGGCGATCAGCACCCGCTGCTGTTCCATGAAGGCAGCCAAGCTGCTCTCTGAGGCCGTCAGCCTGAGTCCAAGCTCAGGAGACTCAGCAGCCCCCGACTCGGGCCCGGACGGCGACGGGCCCGACGTCGGCTCCCCTGGAGGAGAGTCCACGAGGACAACTGCACTTACATGACTCGGGGACTCCGGTTCCACACGAGGTAACTTGGACGGCCTCTCCGACTCTGAGAGCCCAGGGCGGTGGTCAGGGCTATTCGACCTGGCCCTCGAGGAACCAGGAGCCTCCACCGATGCCGCACTCACGAGCTGCTTCTTCCTTCTGTGCTCCCGGGTGGGAGACTCCCTCTCAGAGGAACCCCGACGACGCTCCGGGTCAGACTCCCGAGATTTCGAGGCCTCTGACGAAGCCCGGGCCCAGCTGGACGCAGAGTCAGAGAAAATTCTTTCACATTGATGCTGACGGCTCCGAAGCGCCTTAGACGACATCTTGCCGCATGGGCCACAGGCCAGCGGGTCATGGTCGGGCCCGAGGCAACGGAGGCAGCAGTCATGTGTGTCGGTGAGAGACATAAGTTTCTTGCACCGATCACACTTTTTGAACCCGCTTGCAGCCATCGGGGGAAAAAGGGCCCCTGCAAGGTCAAAAGACCGGGCTGCCTGTGAAAACACAAAAAGAGCGCAAACGCTAATCACGAAGGAGAAAAACCGAAAATCAAAACTCCGGACTCGATACCGGTGTACCGAGCCCAGACGGGAAGGGGAACCGGCGTCAAACCGGATAAGACAAAGCGAAAATCGCAGAAAAAAATCAACTTTTCCCGGGTGACACGAACGCACGTCTGTTGGGCTCCGCAGAAAAAGAAAGATTGAGCAAGATGGCACCCTTGGGCGGGAAGGGGACCGCACATGTGCGCTGCATTCCCAAAGGCTTTCCTTGAAAGCTGGGGAAATGCTCCGCACGGGGGGCTCCGTCGGCGCCGACATCACCCATATGAGAGGACTGACTTCCTGCTTGGTCCTGGAGAATCATCCATCTACTTTTATTCAGTAGAGCATGGACTGATCCCCAAATTACGTTTCATGTGCCCTTAATGTCCTTAACACTTGAATCCATCTTTCTTTCCTATAGAAAAAACAGGCTAGTCCAGTTGAAATCTCAGGGGGGGGGGGAGAATCACACACTTATTAGCAAGCCAGTTTTACTTCTTACCTAATTAAATGATTATACATTTAAAGATGTGTTTTTCCCTATTGGAATCTATTTTACAAGTCATACCACATGGGCATAACTATATGCAAATTTCAGCATCAAAAGAAGGAAGACAGCATTATGAAATGTTCGCACATCTCCTTGCTCCTTTTATGAACAGTGCATTGTCATAAGTTTCTGGTTTTACTTTAGCCTTACCATGGGCAAGTAAAGTCCCTAAATGAACCTAAATAGTAAAATAAAAGCATGATCTTCCTAGTAGTAACGGATAAAAACAGCAATTCTGACATTTAGCAATTGCTGCTGTATAATACTAATTGATGTATTTTATTATGTAAACCTCTAGTGTTTTTCAGATGTGCAGTATAAAAGTGTGAATGAATAAATTTCATCTTAATGGACAGATTTTGTTAATTCCAAAGTTTTTTAGCATACAGCATGCACAAAATGCACCAAGAGATACAGCAACAATCTGCAACATAGCAAAAGTTATACATTAAACCAAAATGTGCATAAATATTATCTCAAAGTCCAAAATGTCGCTCTAAATCTTGGTCTATTTGTAGAGGAATATGCTAACGCAAAGTCCAAAATGTTGTTCCTCCAATGTTCCTTAGGCTAGACTTACCATATTCTTATAAACATTCCATCATAAGACTCCTTCACAGATTATAAGACAAATTATTACTGTATTATACACTCCATTGTGTAACAGCCCCGAGGTCTCAGACTTATTGTGGCATTTTCAAAATCTTGTAATTTTCTAAGATAATGCCGTACTTGCATCAATGACCTCTTATATCTAACGGGGTTGTACACTTCAAAATACGTTCTGCAGGCATTGAGTCTGAGACCTCGGGGCTGTTACACAGTGGAGTGTATAATACAGTAATTATTTGTCTTATAATCTGTGAAGGAGTCTTAATGTTTTTAAGAATATGGTAAAAGTCTAGCCTAAGGAACATTGGAGGAACAACATTTTGGACTTTGCGTTAGCATATTCCTCTACAAATAGACCAAGATTTAGAGCATAAATATTATCTAGCAGTTGAATTCATTTTATATGGATTCACAAGGTCTTATACAGTAATTACACAGACTGCTCTGCTTAGACTAGGAAAAGAAAGGCACCTACTTGAGACGTTGAGGTCTGACTGCTCACTTGCCCAATGGGCATGTTGGTAGCATTCATTCCCGGTGAGGATGCTGGGAAAGGAGGCTGTGATAAGAATTGAGTCTGTGCAGGGGATTGACCAACACCAGGCTGCTGCATACGTGAGGCAAACCCCATCTGTTAAAACAAAATTAGCAATGTAACAGCTCCCCCTCTGCCCTGTCATTATTCCCTGGTATCACAAAGTAAGAGGCAAACAGTGGTCCTGACCAACATCATACTGTTGCGATGCCCATGCAGAATGACACGACTAAAGTCAGGCCCAATATGCACTTCAGTCTGCTAGAGGAAATTACAACTATTTCTGTCCCTCTATGTTGCTTACTGCAGCTGGTGCTAATATCTTTCAACTATATTCCTCTATAAAGAGCAACACCAATTAATTATCAATTTTTGGTTGGAAAGGATTAGGATAATATCCTACAACTAGCAAAATAGGGTTCTCAATTTAGAGAACTAAATTACAGCTAAAAATTAACAGCTGGAAGAAGGCTGTGACCGACATGGGGTTCATTCTATTTTATTTATACAGGGTGAGCCAGTCAAACCTGCATTTTTGAAAAGGGCGGGAGAGCCGTGAAAGTGGGCGGAGCGAGTTAGCAAGGTTACCATTGTGTCCCCCACAACTAAGCATTTCAGTCGCCATGGAACAGTGGTCTAAACAACAACGTTCATTCGCTGTGAAAGCGTTTTACCAAAGTGGTAGTTATGCAGCCGCTCAGTGTCGTTTCCGGACGAATTTTCAAATTAATTGAAATAAGCCAGTGCCGTCTGTTAATTCAATCAAATTGTGGGTGACAAACTTTGAAGCAATTGGTGAAACGAGAAGCAGAAGGAGTGGCAGTGCAAGATCAGTGCGAACTCCCGCGAATATTGACCGCGTGAGAGTTGCTGTGGAAAGAAGCCCTCGGAGATCGGTGCGTCGACAGAGTGCTGCACTTGGCATGGCAAACACGAGCGTCCAAAGAATCTTGAGGTTAGATTTACACCATCACCCGTACAAAATTCAGGTTGTTCAGGCTATGAATGAAAACGATTTTGCATTTTTGTCTCAATCGGGAAGGACACCATCTTACTGGCGTTATTTTTAAACAGTGAATGTTGTTTCTTAAATGCTTTTTAATGTACATTAAGATAGTAACAATAAAATTTTGAAATATCCATCCATTTATTTTTGACAGTCATTTCAAAAATGCAGGTTTGACTGGCTCACCCTGTATATCAGTTGATTGACAATGAAGAAATCTGGTTTTATCTACTAATTTTCTTTCTTCAAGTCTAGCCAGGCAGGTCCAGAAAGCATTGGGCTGTGCCCATCAGCCAGCAGATGGAGAGACTTAAGATCAGTGCTTTGGCCCCTAATAGGCACCATGCAGCCACTTGCTCACCAGTATTTCTGTAGCAAAGCAATAAAGCGTAATTACTCACCTGTAACAGGTGATCTCCAGGAACAGCAGGAATAAGTCTTCACATATGGGTACCGTTAACACAGATGGAGCCTGCGTTGATCTAGGAATGGAAGAGATGCTGTAGAACAGCCTGACCGAACAAGGCATCCCGACGGGAGTCCTTGTCTAAACAATAGTGGGCAGTGAAACTATGTACAGAAGCCCAAGTTGCTGTTTTGCAGATCTCATCAATAGCAACTGAACAAAGATTAGCTGTTGAGGCTGCCATGGCTCTAACATTATGAGCCGTGACATGGCCTTCCAGAGGAATTCCTTTACTCTGATAGGTAAAGGAAATACAGTCTGCAATCCACCTTAGAGAGAGTTCTCTTAGTGACTGAAAGTCCTAAATGACTAGAGTCAAAAGCCAGAAAAAGATGAGACGACTTTCTAAATGGCTGAGTTCTGTGAAGAAAAAAAGCCAGAGCCCATTTACAATCTAAGGTATGAAGATTTCTTTCCGCGCTGGAGGCATGAGGCCTAGGAAAATTAGACTGAGATAAACCGATTGGTTTAAATGAAAAGGTGATACCACCTTTGGCATAAAATGAGGATGAGTCCTCAAGACTACTTAGTCATGATGAAACCTTGTATAAGGCGGGTCAGCCACTAAAGCCTGCAGTTCACTAATGCGTCTTGCAGAAGTGATAGCAATTAGGAAAATGACTTTCCATGAAAGAAACTTTAGCTCCGAAGTAGCTAAAGGTTCAAAGGGTGGCTTCATGAGTTGACCCAGAACAAGAATAAGATCCCATTCCACCGGAGGTGGTTTGATGGGAGGTTTTGTTAAAAGGAGACCCCTCATAAATCTTGAAAAAAAGAGTATGAGAGGAAATTGGTTGTCCATCAAAGGGTTTATGAGATGCAGCAATAGCACTAAGATGGACTCTAACAGAATTGGTCTTGAGACCAGAAGCTGATAAGTGAAGGAAATAGTCCAGAAGGGACTCTACTGGTACCAAGAGGGGATTAAGTCCCCTCTGGGAACACCAGACTGAGAACCTTTTCCACTTAAAAGCATAAGAATGCCTTGTGGAAGGTTTTCTAGAAGCTAGAAGAATATCCTTCACTTGTGAAAGGCCTAGATCTGAAATTTTATGCCTCCAGTAGCCAGGCCTTGAGATGAAGGGACTGGGGATTGGGGTGCAGTAGGGATCCATTGTTCTGGGACAGAAGATCCGCAGCACTCAACTCCAGAGGAGTGGCTCGAGAGAGACCTAAGAGAAGAGGTTACCATGTTTGCCTTGGCCAACAGGGAGCTATGAGTATCATGCGACTTCTGTCTCTCTTGCGTTTGAATAAGGTTTTGGGAATTAGGGGAATTGGTGGGAAGGCATAGAGAAAATCCTGGCCTCAATGGAGCAGAAAGTCTGGAACAGTACCGGGGAAGTTTGGCATTCTGTGGACTTGCAAAGAGGTATATGTCTGGTGTTCCCCAGACTTGAAATACTCAAGCAAGTTGATATGAGTGGAGAGACCACTCGTGTGGCAACATGACTCGGCTGAGCCTGTCTGCCCAAACGTTTTGAATGCCTGGAAGGTATACTGCCAACAAATGAATGTGATACTCTCTGGCAAAGTCCCACAGTTGCAAAGCTTCGTTGCATAATTGCAGAGAGCCTGTTCCACCTTGTTTGTTTAGGTAAAACATGGCCACTTGATTGTCGGTTTGCATCAGAACGGTTTTGTTTATGAGATGGAAGCAAAAGACTCGAATAGCATTGGAAATGGCCCTTAGTTCTAGGAGGTTTATTTGAAGAGAAACCTCCTGTGCGGTCTAGAGACCCTGGGTAGACAGATCGCCCAAGTGGGCTCCCCAACCCAACTTGGATGCATCTGTCATCAGGACAGCCTGAGGTAGGGGTTGCTGAAGAGGAGAGCCTACTGTAAGGTTTTCCAGAGATTGCCACCAATGCAGAGATGCAATCAGGCGTGTGGTAACTCTGATCTTGTCTGACAGGCATCCTGAAGCCTGGGACCATTGGGAAGCTAAGGTCTACTGGGCCGTTTGCATGTGAAGGCGTGCATAAGGAATCACATGGACTGTAGATGCCATGTGTCCTAGAAGTCGAAGCATCTGTCGGGCAGTGAGGAAGATTTGTAGCACTGCTTGAGATGCTAGTTCGATGATGCGCAGACAGCGAGGCTGAGGCAGGAACGCCTTTGACTGCTGTGTGTCCAAGCGAGCCCCTATAAACTCGAGGGATTGAGATGGGGTGAGCTGGGACTTTGGAAGGTTTATGATCCATCCCAAGTACTGCAGTATTTGCATTGCTCGGGAAAGAGCATGACTTGCCTCTAGAGCTGACGGTGCTCGAATGAGCCAGTCGTCAAAGTAAGGGAAGACAAAAATTCCTAGAGTCCTCATAAATGCTGCTACTACTGCCATGCATTTTGTGAAGACCCTTGGAGCAGAGGCCAGTCCGAAAGTAAGGACCCTGTATTGAAAATGTCTTCCCTTGACTAGGAATCGAAGGAATTTTCTGTGATCTGCATGAATAAGGATATGCATGTAAGCATCCCTTAAATCTAGAGAACATAGCCAATCTTGCTCGTGAAGGTATGGAAGAAGTGTGCCGAGGGAGATCATCTTGAACCTTTCTCGGACTAAATATTTGTTCAGTTCTCTGAGGTCCAGGATTGGTCTGTCCCCCTGACTTTGGAATGAGAAAATAGGGGGAATAGAATCCTGTGCCCTGCTGGGACATTGGAATCTCTTCTATAGCCCCTTGAGCCAGAAGAGTGGTGACCTCTTGCCACAACAGGTCTGAGACCGGTGGTTGAGATTTGAACTGTTATTAGCGTGGATGGGGGCAAGCTGAGGAAATGAAGCTTGTATCCCAGACTCACGATAGAGAGAGTCCAATTTTCTGATGTGATTTGTTACCATCTTTTGGCAAAATGGCAGATACAGCCTGGAATATTTAAACGTTCTGGGCTTAGAACAGGAAGAATAGCTAAGTTCTCTAGACAACATTCAAAGACCCTGAGGAGGCTGGGTCTGCTGAGCCTTCTGAGCTTGTGTCTTTGTCTAGTTTGTTGTTGCCCCTTCTGGGGATCATGTGCTTGCTGGGTGGAAGATGGATAGAATGTTTTCTTTTTAGAGAAAAATGGTTTTTTTAAAAACTTTTTCTTGGCTGGGTTAGCTATAGATTTTGACAATCTGTTTAAAGTTGTATTATCAGTGTCAATTTTATTAGCTTTGAGCTGCCAATCCTTGCCAAAGAGATTTTCTCCTGTGCAAGGAATGTTTCCCAACTTATCTTGCACCCATTCCTCCAAGTCTGAAGCTTGGAGCCAGGCAATACGACATGCTCCTATGGATATAGCAGAAGTTCTGCTAATACATTCAAAACAGTCAAAGGTAGCACGATTCATAAACTTAGAGACGTTTTGAGCATGTTTGACCAAAGTCAAATGATCTGTCCATTTATCTTCTTGAAGAAAAGAGTTCGAAAGTTCCCAGTCTTTTGTAACCTCTTCAAGAAACATTCCCATGTATAATATATTTATTTTATTTATTTAGTAAACACTTGTATACCGCTGCTTCCTACGATCAGCAGCGGTTTACTTTACAGAATCATAATGTATTGTACGGTACATTGAGATTTCAGTTTTACATTTTGATTAGTCAATGATTACGTAACACGGGACAAGCATTTGGATACGATACATATTTGATTAAAGCACACAGATCAAGGTATACATTTGATTTCAGTAGATTGGGGGAGGGCCCCATATATACAATTTGTACAGAATTAGTTGCCAAGGTGTACAGACTATACATGGTTATATACAATTTGTACGGAATTAGTTGCCAAGGTGTACAAGTTATACATGACTATATACTATTAGATTATATGCTGCCGAGTGCGGCAGAGGAGATCTGGTTGAGGTAGGGTATCGCAGTTAGATCAAGTTGTAGTGGGTTTGAAACAGATAGGTTTTCAGTTTTCGTCTAAATTCGTTCAGGTTGTTTGTGAGCCTTAATTCATGCGGTAGTTGGTTCCATTGAATTGGCGCTGAAACTGATTCTTGCTGATAGCATGGAGGACTGAAAGCATCGACGACCAAAGGCATAAAGTGTTCTAGACTCACGACCTGGTGGATTGGAAGAGTGTCTTAGCACTCTTATTCCACCTCATTGCGGACTCTACCACCATAGAATGATGTGGTAACTGAGTCTTCTGAAACCCTGGACAAGGTGGACTCGATACATAGTGTCAAGACGTCTAGAATGTGGAGATACTGTTAAAGGAGCTTCCCACATTCTTAACATTAGATCATGTAAGATCTGGTGTATAGGAAGCATAGCTGCCTCCTTTGGAGCCAAAGGATATCAAATTCTCAATTCTTCTGCCCTAGGATCCTTTTCTGGTACTACTGTAATGGCAAGACCCTTTGCCATATCACGTACAAAATCATGAAGAGACATATCCTCAGGAGGGGGACATTCTGCATTGAGGAGGAGGAGTTGAATCTTGCAAAAGTTCAGCTCTGGTACCGGTGGAATCATCCGAGTCATCGGAATCGGAAGACTCAAAAAGGAGGAAGCACCGGGTTCTCCTGAAGCAGATGGCGTCGGTATCGCTCTATGTCTGTACCGAAACGAGTCGGTACCTGATCCCCCATGCTGGAGAGAGATTCCAAGCTCGGCATTGGGGGAAGCATGCCTGTTTAAACAGGTACCGAGGGCACTGGCACCGGTACCGGCATCGGTGCCTGCGGAACAGTCTGCAGTGACTTTAGCGGTACCCAAGTAGCTAAAAGAGTCGCTAGACTGCGTTCGATAGCGAGGTGTCTCTTGTCCATCGCTACTGCCAATGCCGGGGTGTTGGTACCAGTGGAAGCGGCCACAACCCCCGAGCCGAGATCCCTGGGAAGAAGTAGAAGCCCCGGAAGACATCAATGCTACAGACATCATGTCTGAAGCAAATAGGGCACAGAGTTGATTTGCTCGATTCTGAAGACTTTTTAGTCAACTTCCTGCAGGAGAGAGACACTGTAGGGCAATGGTCAGGACCTAAACATTTAAGACACCAGTCATGGGTGTCGGTAATAGAAATTGTACCGCCACATTTTCAACATTTTTTAAAACCAGTGACTGGTTTTTCCATGGTAAGGGAAAAGAGGGCCTAATGCCCAAAATGGCGCCAAGCACCAGAGCAGGGAAGAAACCCCTGAGAAAAAGCACTAAAATTGAGTTATTTTTAGAAGAAAAGAAAGAAAAGCACCGGTGGTACCAGTAGGCGTCAACAGAAGGCAGACGCGACCACAAAAAATATAAAAATAAGAGATTTTATGCAGTGATAGGGGACACGTCCTGTCGGCTCCGCGGAAAACAAAGAACTGAAGTGAAAGAGGTAGTTGGGCAGGAAGGCAGCACGCATGCGTGGTGGAATGCTCCCAAAAGCTTTCCTTTTGGACGCTGGGGAGCGTTCCCGCACAGGCTCCGTCGGTGTCGATGGTACCCATATGTGAAGACTACATTCCTGCTTGTTCCTGGAGATACTAAATTTCCAAAACTCTGAGAAGGCAATCCAGAAATGACCAAATAAGCAAACCTGGGACCCTAACAATACCCCAGCAGTCCACGAACATAAACAGGAATAAGAGAACCACAGAACAAGGTTAGACTTCTGGACTGGCATGGTTGGATTCAACAAAAGTAAATTAACAGGATAGACCAACTTTCTCCTTACTTTGCATCCATTGGATCAGTCTAGAACACATGCTCCACTTCCACCAACTACCCCCTTCCTACTTTCCAGGGGAGCCTCCAAGACTCCTTCTGCCCAGAAACCTCCTCCTTCAGGAGTTGGCAAGTCTTCTAAAGGAACAGGTGGTGGAACCGGTGCCTCACCACCTGAAAGGGCAAGGCTTCTACTCCAGGTACTTTCTGGTACTAAAAAGGAAGATAAACCGACTGGTTTAAATGATAAGGCGAAACCACCTTTGGCAGAAAGTGAGTATGAGTCCTGAGGACTACTTTATCATGGTGAAACCTTGTATAAGGAGGGTCAGCTACTAACGCATGTAGTTTACTAATGCGTCTTGCAGAAGTGATGGCAATTAGGAAAATAACTTTCCATGAAAAACTTTAGGTCTGAAGTGACTAACGGTTCAAAGGGTGGTTTCATAAGCTAACCAAGAACAAAATTTAGATCCCATGCCACCGGTGGTGGTTTAATGGGAGGTTTTGTTAAAAGTAGGCCTCATAAATCTTGATATAAGTGGATGAGAGGAAATAGGTTGTCCATCGAAAGGTTTATGAAAAGCAGCAATAGCACTAAGATGGAACCTAACTGAATTGGTCTTCAGACCAGAAGTTCATAATTGTAGAAGATACTCTAGTAGCAACTCTACAGGTACTAAAAGGGAGTTAAGTCCCTTTTGTGAACACCAGATAGAGAACCTTTTCCACTTGAAAGCATAGGAACCTCTTGTGGAGGGTTTCCTGGAAGCCAGGAGGATATCCTTTACTAGTTGAAAAAGGTTAACATCCTGGAATTCTAGGCTTTCAGTAACCAGGCCCTGAGATGTAGGGACTGGGGATTGGGATGCAGTAAAGATCTGTCCTCCTGCAACAGGAGATCTGGAGCATTCCCCAACTCCAGAGGAGTGGTTTGAGAGAGACGGAGAAGAACAGGATACCACGTTTGCCGTGGCCAATGTGGAGCTATGAGTATCATACGACCTCTGTCTCTCTGAAGTTCAAATAAAGTCTTGGGAATGAGGGAAATGGGTGGGAAGGCATAGAGGAAGTCCTGTCCACAGTGGAGTAGGAAAGCATCTCTTGCCTGACAGTTTTGAGCCCGAATTCTGGAACAGAATCGGGGTGGTTTGGGATTCTGTGGACTTGCAAAGAGGTCTATATCTGGTGTTCCCCAGATTCGAAACACTCGAGCAAGCTGGTATGAGTGGAGGGACCACTCGTGTGGCAGCAGTATTCGACTGAGTTTGTCTGCCCACAAGTTTTGAATGCCCGGAAGGTATACCGCAAACAGATGAATTTGTAACTCTCTGGCGAGGGCCCATAGTCGCAAAGCTTCGTTGCACAGCGACAGAGAGCCTGTTCCGCCTTGCTTGTTCACATAGAACACAGCTACCTGATTGTCGGTTTGGACCAGAACTGTTTTGTTGCTGAGATGGCGCTGAAAGACTTGACTAGCACAGAAAATGGCTCTCAGCACTAGGAGGTTTATGTAAAGGGAAACCTCCTGTGGGGTAAAAAGACCCTGCGTGGAGAGATCGTGCAAGTAGGCTCTCCAACCCATCTTGGACGCATCTGTCGTCAGAGTGGTTTGGCATAGAGGCTACTAGAAAGGAAAGCCTACAAGGATTTCCAGGGATTGCCACCATTGCAGGGACAAAATCAGACGTCTGGTAGTTCTGATTTTGTCTGTTAGTTGACCCGAGGCTTGTGAACACAGAGAAAAGGGTCCACTGGGCTGCTCGCATGTGGAGGCGAGCATAGGGAACCACATGGACAGTGGATGCCATGTGTCCCAGCAGCTGAAGCATCTCCCGAGCAGTCAGGAATACCTTCATAGATGTTTGAGATGCCAGTTGTATTATACGTAGACAGCGTGGCTGGGGCAGGAAAGCCCTTGACTGCCGTGTGTCTAGACGAGCCCCTATGAATTTTAAAGATTGAGAAGGGGAGAGATGAGATTTTGGGAGGTTTATGA
Source organism: Ichthyophis bannanicus (assembly GCA_033557465.1). Lineage (NCBI taxonomy): Eukaryota > Metazoa > Chordata > Amphibia > Gymnophiona > Ichthyophiidae > Ichthyophis > Ichthyophis bannanicus. The sequence continues at coordinate 1,120,458,177 of CM066031.1, read as the reverse complement.
CCAGCCCCAAGTATTGAAGAATTCCCACTGCTCGAGAGAGAGCGAAGCTGGCCGCTAGAGCTGTTGACGCTCGAATGAGCCAATTGTCTAAGTAAGGGAAGACTAATATTCCCAGAGTCCTCATAAATGCTGCTACCACCGCCATGCATTTTGTGAACACTCTTGGAGCAGAGGCTAGTCCGAAGGGAAGAACGATGTACTGGAAGTGTATTCCTTGGACCAGGAATTGAAGGAACTTCCTGTGATCTGAGTGGATGAGAATATACGTGTACGCATCTCTTAGATCTAGAGAACATAGCCAATCCTGACTTTGGAGGTATGGTAAAAGTGTTCCGAGGGAGATCTTGAACTTTTCTCCAAAGAAATATTTGTTTAATTCTCTGAAGTCTAATATAGGTCTGTGGTCCCCTGTCTTCTTTGGAATAAGAAAGTAGGGGGAGTAAAACCCTGTCCCCTGTTGGGGAAAGCATAGTTACTCACCTATAACAGGTGATCTCCGGGAATAGCAGGAATTTAGTCTTCACATATGGGTATCGTCGGTACCGACGGAGCCTGCGCGGGAACGCTCCCCAGCGTCCAATTAGAAAGCTTTTGGGAGCATACCACAGTGCCTGCGTGCTGCCTTCAAGCCTTTCCCAACTACCTCTATCCAGTTGAATTTAAAGCTGAGACAAAGAGAGAAAGAGGGAAAGAGAAAGAGATACAACTCCTAGAGGAGGTGGGTGGGTTGTGAAGACTAAATTCCTGCTGTTCCCGGAGATCACTTGTTACAGGTGAGTAACTATGCTATCTCCAGGAACAAGCAGGAATGTAGTCTTCAGATATGGGGACTCCCTAGCTTTAAATGCCAGGGAGAGACCCCAGAAGTTGTGTGTCCCTGTGAAAGGGCTCCACTTCCCCACATTGATCTCTGGCATCCAACCAGGGATGGTGGGTAGGAGTTGATTAGGTATGGAACAGGTGTTGGAGAACAGCCTGACCAAACAAGGCATCCCGGCGGGAGTCCTTGTCCAAGCAGTAATGGGCTGTGAAGGTATGAACCGAGGCTCAAGTGGCTACTCGACAGATGAGCCATTGAAGCTGCCATGGCTCTCACATTGTGAGCTGTGACATTGCCCTCCAGAGGAAGATTCTTACTCTGATAGGCAAAGGAAATGCACTAAGCAATCCAGTTGGACAGTGTTCTTTTGGAGACTGGAAGTCCCAAATGAGAAGGATCAAAAGCAACAAAGAGTTGAAAGGACTTTCTATGTTGCTGTGTTCTTTGTAAGTAAAAGGTTAAAGCTCTTTCACAGTCCGAACTATGAAGATTCCTTTCTGCATTTGATGCATGAGGCCTTGGAAAAAACAGGCAGGTAGACTGCTTGGTATAGATGAAAAAGCGAGATCACCTTTGGCATAAAGTATGGATGAGTCCTAAGGACTACCTTGTCATGATGGAACCTTGTATAAGGTGGATCAGCCACTAGTTCCTGCAATTCACTGATGCGACGTGCTGATGTGATTGCAATGAGAAAGATAACCTTCCAAGAAAGGAATTTCAATGAGGTAGTAGCTAAGGGTTCAGAAAGTGGCTTCATGAGCTGCCCAAGAACCAGGTTTAAGTCCCATGCCACCGGTGGTGGCCTAATGGGAGGCTTAGTTAGGAGGCTTCTCATAAATCTTGCTATAAGAGGATGGGCGGAAAGAGTAGTTACTCACCTGTAACAGGTGTTCTCCAGGAGCAGCAGGAATCAGTCCTCACATATGGGTGTCATTGGCGCCGATGAAGCCGCAGCGGAGCATTTCCCCAGCTTTCTATGAAAGCCTTTGGGAATGCAGGCACGCATGCGCAGTTCCCTTCCCGCCTAAAGCAGCCATCTTACCTCAGTCAAATGAAATAGCTAAGAACAGCACACAAAAATGAAAAATAAACTATGTACAGCTGCAACTCCAAGGGGAGGAGGGAGGGTTGTGAGGACTGATTCCTGCTGCTCCTGGAGAACACCTGTTACAGGTGAGTAACTACTCTTTCTCCAGGACCAAGCAGGAAGTCAGTCCTCAAATATGGATGACTCCCAAGCTCTGGGCTACCGAGGAGCCCAGGCTGAACAAGAGAACTCCCTCTAGTCTCAGCAGCAAAGAAAGGCTTTTCAAGGACACAACCTCCACCGGTAGCCCAACAGAGGGCAGGAGCTGCCTAAACCTCAAAGAGATTCCGGAGTACTGCCTGGCCAAAAGCACTGTCCCTACGGGACTCCCTCTCCAGGCAGTAATGGGTTGCAAAAGTCTGGCTTGAAGACCAAGTTGCAGCCCTGCAGATGTCTACCAAGGGCACAGAGCGGAGATGAGCCAATGAGGCAGCCACTGCCCTGATCCTACCCTGCAAAGGAAGGTCAGCCGCCTTGTAAGCCCAGGTGATACAGTCAGTCACCCAGATGGACAAGGTACGCTTGGACACAGCCAACCCCAACTTATTGGGGTCAAAGGATACGAAGAGCTGAGTAGCCCTTCTATGTCCCTGCGTACGGTCAAGGTAGAAGGATAAGACCCTCATACAGTCCAGGGTATGCAGAACTGCTTCAGCCTGGCTTGCATGAGGCCTAAGGAAGAATGTTGGAAGGACCACCTCCTGATTGAGGTGGAAAGAGGAGACAACCTTTGGGAGAAACTTTGGATGAGTGCTGAGGACTACCCTGTTCCTATAAATCCTGGTGTAAGGCCTATCACAGACCAGGGCTTGAAGCTCACTTACTCGCCTAACCGAGGTAAGGGCTATCAGGAAGAGTGTCTTCCAGGAAAGGAAGCGTAGTGGACAAGTAGCCATTGGCTCAAAAGGTAGGCGAGTCAGCTGCTGCAAGACCACATTCAGCTCCCACTCAAGGGCAGGACGACGGATGGGAGGCTTGAGCAAAAGCAAGCCCCTGAGAAAGCGGGACACCAAGAGGTGACCAGACAGAGAATGTCCCTCCACCAGAGAGTGGTGAGCTGCTAGAGCTGAGAGGTGTACCCAAACAGAATTGGACTTAAGTCCCTGATTTGATAAGTGCAGTAGGTACTGAAGCACTACTGACACAGTACAAGACAAAGGGTACTCTGTACGTAGCTGACACCACACAGAAAACCTTTTCCATTTGAGAGAATAGGTTTTCCTAGTGGACTGTTTCTTAGAGGCTAGGACAACCTCCTCAACTTCCTGAGGTCGGCCCCAGGGAGCCAAAACTACCCTTGCAGCCTCCAGGCCATCAAATTGAGAGCTTTGAGATTGGGGTGCAAAAGGGAACCCTGCTCCTGTGAGAGAAGGTCGGGTTGCAACCGCAGAGGTAGTGGAGAATCCACCGCCAGTTGAAGCAGAAGAGGAAACCAAGGCTGTCTCGGCCATCTGGGAGCCACCAGCAGGACCGAGGCCTTGTCCTGAAGAATCTTGAAGAGAGTTCGGGCTACCAAGGGCGTGGGAGGAAACGCATACAGGAGGCCCTGAGACCAGGATATCAGAAAAGTATCCGCTGCTATCCGTAGAGGATGCGGTTGCCTGGAGCAGAACTTTGGCAGTTGCTTGTTCATTGGGCTGGCAAAGAGATTTATCAAAGGAAGACCCCATTTTAGGAAGATCTTCTGAACTACTGAAGGATGCAGCTGCCATTCGTGGGGCTGCAGAATTCTGCTTAATCTGTCTGCCAGGTAGTTGTCCTGGCCTGGAAGGTATACAGCCTTTAGGAGCATGTTGTGCTTGAGGGCAAAAGAACAAAGGTCCTGGGCCTCCCGACAAAGGATCCTGGACCCGGTTCCGCCCTGTTTGTTCACATAAAACATGGCAACTTGGTTGTCTATCTGGAGCAAGACAGACTGGTGAGTCAGGGTAGGAGTGAAAGATTTGAGTGCTAATCGAATAGCTCTGAGCTCGAGGAGATTGATCTGCTGTGCAGGAGACCAGAGGCCCTGGGTGCACTTGCCCAGACAATGAGCTCCCCAGCCTTGCAAGGAGGCATCTGTTAGCACTACTGTGTACCCTGGAATCTGAAAAGGCACCCCTTTCAGCAGATTGGGTGGGTGTAGCCACCAGTTGAGGGAGTGCAGAAATGGTCTGGACACCCTTATTCTGTTGCTGTGACCACTGAGCCCGAAGGCACCACTGTGCAGGACTCATATGGAGCCTGGCATTAGGGGTCACATGCACTGTCGAAGCCATGGGGCCTAGAAGCGTCAGGCAGAGTCTGGCGGAGAACAGGGACCTGCAGAGAAACTGATTTGCCAAGGCCATCAACCTTTGGGCTCTGTCTTCTGGCAAGAATGCCTTTGCCAGGAGAGAGTCCAACCTTGCCCCTATGAACTCCAAGTGCTGGGAGGGGAGCAAAGTGGACTTTGCGAAGTTTATGACAAACCCCAGGCGTTGTAGAAGAGCAATAGTCCTGAGGGTGGCTTGATTGGCCTCCTGACATGTCTGACCCCTGATGAGCCAGTCGTCTAGATAGGGGAAGACAAAGATTCCCTGATTTCTCAGGTAGGCCGCCGCCACCGCTAAGCACTTTGTAAAGACACGGGGGCGGAGGTGAGGCCGAAAGGCAGCACTCTGTACTGATAATGGTTTCCTCCCACAATGAACCTGAGGTACTTTCTGTGGTCTGGATGAATGAGGATGTGAGTGCACGCATCCTTTAGATCTAAGGAGCATAGCCAATCTCCCTGCTGGAGGTAGGGCAGAAGGGTTCCAAGAGTAAGCACCTTGAACGTTTCCTTCACTAGGAACTTGTTGAGGTTCCTGAGGTCCAGAATGGGTCGAAGGCCACCGGTTCTTTTGGGCACCAGGAAATACCTGGAGTAGAATCCGTGACCTTGCAAGTGGGGAGGCACAGGCTCCACCACCCTGTCCACCAAAAGACCCTGAAGCTCCTGAAGGAGAAGGTCTGTGTGCAGGGGAGGCCTGGGAGGCTCCCCTGGAAAGTATGGAGGAGGCAGTTGGCGAAAATAGAGGGCATAGCCCTTGTGGACTATCTCCAGCACCCAACTGTCCCCGGTGATAAGGGGCCACTGGTGGGCAAAGAGGGCAAGACGACCTCCTGTGCAGGGTTGGGAGAGCAGTGGAGGAGAGGCTACGCTCAAGGAGTCAAAAGCCCCCACCCTGCTGAGTGGTAGCAGGGGCCTGAGGCTTGTGGGTCCTCTGCCAACGGGGCCAATTACCCTGGCCCTTGGCTTGCTGACCCTGGGGGGCAGCCTGATATTGCGGGTACTGTTTGTAGCAGTGCCCTTCCTCGGGTAAAAGGGCTTTTTACCAGAGCCCTTCTTTTTATGAGAAGGGGCAGAGGTCTTCCTCGACAGCCTTGTCCGGGTGAGGTGCTCGGTCTCGAGCTGAGTGGCCTTCTCGGTCATGGGCTTGCCAAAAAGGTTTTCACCTCGGCAAGGGACATCGACCAACTTGTCCTGAACCCATGGCTCGAGGTCCGATGACTGCAGCCATGCCTGGCGTCGAGCCGCGATGCCGGCTGCCGCAACTCGGGCCGAAACCTCGAAGCCATCGTAGACGGCGCGGGACATGAACTTCGAGCAGTCCCGAATCCCCGAGGACAAGGACTTAAATCTCTGCAAGGGTTCCCTGGAGAGACCAGCAGAGAACCCGGCCAATTCCTTGGCCAGATCCCGCAAGTACATGCCCATGTACAGCTGGTAGGGCTGGACATGGCAAGCAAGCATCGAGCCCTGGAAGCACTTTCTACCGACGCCATCGAGGTTCCGGGCCTCCCTGCCAGGGGGCACCGCGGAGTGCATCTTCTGGCTCTTCAGATGATGCATGGCCGATTCCACAACCATAGAATGGTGTGGCAGCTGTGCCTTTTGAAAACCAGGGCTCCTCCGGAGTCGATAGATCTAATAGACTCGCCTGCTGAGAACCGGCGCCGAGGCCGGTGCCTCCCACATACGGAAGAGGAGCCGTTCCAGCATCGGAGGAACCGGAACAGTAAAGGCCTCCTTCGGAGGAGAGTCATACTGTAGGGCCTCAAGCTCTTCAGCTCGAGGCTCCTCCTCGGGGTCCGCCGGAATAGCCAAGGCAGCGGCCATATCCCGGACAACGCCGAGAACCGAGCATCCTCCGGGGGGGACCTACTCCGGGGCTCAGACTGCGGTGAGTCCGAAGGGACGCACCGAGTCTTGAAGGTATCAGGAGACTCCTTGTCCTCAGTCTCCCAAGCTGACTCGTCCGAAGAGGCGTCAGGGTCTGACCCCGTGGGGCCCTGGAGCACCCGCCCCGATGCCGGAGGCACCGGCGTCGACGCCCTCGGTCCCTAACGGGAGGTCGAGGGAGACCGCGACCGAGGTCGACTCCGAGCCACGATGGACCTGAGTATCGGCTCGGTCTCCGGGGTCGACTTTGAAGTCGATGTCCCGGTGGTCGGGGCAGATGCGCCAGACAGGCTGGCCATCAGTGCCCGCTGCTGCTCCATGAAGGCAGACAATCTGCTCTCCAAGGCTGTCATCCTGAGACTCAGCTCGGGAGACGCAGTAGCCACCGACTCGGGCCCTGGCAGCGCCGGGCCAGACGTCGGTTCCCTGGGAGGAGAGTCCTCGAGGACTACGGGGCTTACGTGTCCGGCAGACTCCGGCTCCATGCGAGGAACCTTTGCAGGCTTCTCGTGTTCCACGGGCCCAAGGCGACGGTTGGGGGTCTTAGACCTGGCCCTCCAGGAGCCAGGGACCTCCTCAGACGACACCCTCGCGAGCTGCTTCTTCCTCTTGCGTTCCCGGTAGGGGGACCCCCTGTCTGAGGAGCTTCGACGGCGCTCGGGATTGGAATCCCGAGATGTCGAGGCCTCAGACGAGGTCTGGGCCCGGCCGGAGGCTGAGTCCGAGAAAAGCCTTTCTTTTTGCTGCTGGCGACTTCCGAGTGCCTTGGAAGACATCTTTCCACATGGCCCACACGACTTAGGGTCGTGGTCGAGGCACCGAAGGGCAGCAGTCGTGTCAGTCGGTGAGAGACATCAGTTTCTTACACCGATCACACTTTTTAAAGCCGCTGTAAGCCATCGGGGAAAAAAAGAGTCCCCGTGAGGTCAAAAGACTGACCTTCCAGGGAAAAATGGAAAAAAGGGCGCGAAACCAGCCACGAAGGGCAAAAACTGAAAAAGAAAAATCGGGCTCTATACCAGTGTACCGAACCCGGCAGGAGGGGAACCGGGAGAAAAAATAGCAAAAATCGCCTAAAAAAAAAATCTAATTTTAACCAGGAGAACAGGACACACGTCCGGTGGGCTTCACGGGAAAAAAAGAGACTGAGGTAAGATGGCACCTTTAGGCGGGAAAGGAACCGCGCATGCGTGCCTGCATTCCCAAAGGCTTTCATAGAAAGCTGGGGAAATGCTCCGCTGGGGCTTCATCGGCGCTGACAACCATATGTGAGGACTGACTTCCTGCTTGGTCCTGGAGAAAGTACTTTCTGCCGATGCCATCTAGGCTTCGGGCCTCCCTGCCGGGGGGCACCGCAGAGTGCATGTTCTGACTCTTCAGACGATGCATGGCCGATTCCACAACCATAGAATAGTGCGGCAGCTGCACCTTCTGAAAACCAGGGCTCTTCCGGACTCGATACATGGAAACGATCCGCTTGCTCAAAACTGGCACCGAGGCCGGTGCCTCCCACATTCGGAAGAGGAGCCGTCCCAGCATCAGAGGAACCGGCACAATAAACGCCTCCCTCGGGGAGGAGTCATACTGGAGGGCATCGAGCTCTTCGGTTCGAGGCTCCTCCTCGGGGTCGGCAGGAACTTTCAAGGCCTTGGCCATGTCCTTAACGAACTCCGAGAACCGGGTATCCTCCGGAGGGGACCTACTCCGGGGTTCGGACTGCGGTGAGTCCGAAGGGACACACCGAGTCTGAAAAGTATCGGGGGACTCCTCGTCCTCCATCTCCCATGCAGACTCATCCGAAGAAGAGTCGAGGGACTCCGACCGCGCGGGTTCCGTCAACACGTGCCCCGCCCTGACGCCGGGGCCATCGGCGTCGACGCCCTCGGTCCTGAACGGGAGGTCGAGGGAGACTGAGACTGGACTCGGGCCTTCATGGCGTCGAGAACCGGCTCTGTCTCCGGGGTCGACTTAGACGTCGACGTCCCGGTGGTCGGGGCAGATGCACCAGTCAGGCTGGCCATCAGCACCCGCTGCTGACCAATGAGGGCAATCTGCACTCCAAGGCTGTCACAGCCTGAGTCCAAGCTTAAGAGATTCAGCAGCCACCGACTCGGGCCCCGGCGGCTCCGGGCCTGACGTCAGCTCCCTAGGAGGAGAGTCCTCGAGGACAACAGGACTTACATGCTCAACAGACTCCGGCTCTACACGGGATACCTTAGTTGGCTTCTCCAGCTCCAAGGGCCCGGGATGGCAGTCAGGGGTCCGAGATCTGGCCTTCGAGGAACCAGAAGCTTCCTCCGACGCCGCCCTCACGAGCTTTCTCTTTATTTATTTATTTATTTACATTTTCTTATATACCGCGCTATTCTGCATCAGTGCGGTTTACATTGAACAAACTGAAATTACATTGAACAGGGCATTATAACTTGGAGATAACTATTTTACAGGGAACATGGGCTATGGAGGGTTAAGTGGCTTGCCCAAGACCACAAGGAGCACCTGTGGGACTAGAAACCCCAGTCCTTCCGGCCCAAGGTTGCTGTCCTCTAGTGGGATTTGAACCCCTGACCTTCCGGCCTGAAGTACCTTGCCCCAACCACTAGGCCACTCCTCCACTCCTCCACTTGCCCCAACCACTAGGCCACTCCTCCACTCTTCCTCTTATGCTCCCGACTGGGGGACCCCCTTTCAGAGGAACCCCAACGAAGCTCGGGATCCGACTCCCGAGACATCGAGGCCTCTGACGAGGTCCGGGCCTGTCCGGAGGCCGAGTCCGAGAAAATCCTCTCCTTCTGATGCTGCCGGCTCCTAAGTGCCTTGGTGGACATTTTGCCACATGGGACACAGACCTTGGGATCATGGTCTGGCCCGGCCCGAAGCAGCGCAGGCAGCAGTCGTGTGTGTCAGTAAGAGACATTAGTTTCTTACAACGATCACACTTCTTAAAACCACTGGAGGCCATTGGAAGAAAAAAGGGCCCCCGCGAGGTCAAAGGACTGGCCCTCCAGGGAAAAGAAAAAAAAACGCGAACGCGTGCCACGAAGGGCAAAAAAACGAAAAATAGAGATCGGGTCGATACCGGCGTACCGAACCCGGGCGGAAAGGGGAACCGGCATCGAATCGGACAAAAAGAGGCGCGAGAATCGCAGAAAAAAATCCAAATTTTTCCGGGTGACAAGGACAGACGTCCGCTGGGCTCCACGGAAAAAGAAAGACTAAGCAAGATGGCACCTTTGGGCGGGTAGGGGACCGCGCATGCGTAGGTGTATTCCCAAAGGCTTTCTTAGAAAGCTGGGGAAATGCTCCGCATGGGGGCTCCATCGACGTCGATGTCACTCATATGTGAGGCCTCACTTCCTGCTTGGTCCTGGAGAATGTTGCCTAACTTGTCCTGTACCCAAGTCTGATGCCTGAAGACAGGCAATCCATCGTGCCCCAATGGCAAGAGCAGAGGTTCTGCTGATGCATTCAAAGCAGTCAAAGGCTGCACGATTAACAAACTTGGAGACATCTTGAGCATGCTTAACTAGAGCAAGTCTTGTCTCTTGTCATCTGGGAGAAGTGGGCTCATGAGCTCCAAGTCTCCTGTAACTTCTTTGAGGAACATTCCCATATATAGTATATATGAACTGATCCTAGCTGAAAGCATGGAAGCCTGAAAAGTTCGGTGCCCAAAAGCGTCCAGAGTCCTGCATTCACGACCTGGAGGATTGGATGCATGCCTCTTTGCACTTTTCATACCACGAATGGTTGACTCCACCACCACTGAATGGTGTGGCAGCTGAGTCTTTTGAAATCCAGGACAAGGCGGGACTCGATACATAGTACCAAGCCTCCTAGAATGAGGAGACGTAGTCAGAGGTGTCTCCCACATTCTGAGCATCAAATTATGCAGAATTTCATGGATGGGCAGAGTGGCTTTGGAGCTTTAGGATATTGGAGAATTTCCAGTTCCTTTGCTCTGGGTTCCTGTTCAGGAGGCTACCGTGATTGAAAGGCCCTTAGCCACATCACGAATAAAATCCTGAAGACATGTCCTCTGGAGGTGACATTCTGCGTTGAGGAGAAGAGGGATCTTCCGGGAGAAACCCTCTGAAACCAGCAGAATTGTCAGAGTCTTCGGAATCAGAGGATTCAAAGTATTCCTGACCACGATGCTCATGCAAAGCACGGTCCTGGTATCGATCGAAGTCGGTACCGAGATGATGCGGTACCGATCTGTCGATTCCAGCCAAAGATGGTATGGGAAGAATTCCCACTGAGGCCGGTACCATCAGTACCGGCATCAATGTCAGTACCAGTGTCCGTTGAACCATAGGTGTCAACGGTACCGCAGCTGTGAGAAGAGCTGCAATGCTGCGTTCAATAGTGAGGAACCTCTGATCTATCGATGCTGCCGATGCCTGGGTGTCGATACCGGTGAAAACGGCCAGGACCCCTGAGCGTGGCACCAGTAGTTCTTGAGAGGTCGAGGCCTCGAGAACATCCTGGAGCCCCCTTGATGCTTTGGAAGCCGAAGCATACCGCCGGGACTGTTTTGCCAGTGTGGTTCCCTCAAGGGCAATGCCAAAGGCCTATCGATGCTTAGCAGGAGAGCTACCCTTTGAGGACTGGCTTTTTTGTTTAGTTACCTGAGATACATGGGAGGAAGAGGAGGCTCTTGAAGATGTCGATGCAATGGATCTGGCATCCGAAGAAAAGAGTACTGAGCTTTCCAGCCCGGTTCTGTCTTCCTCTCTTAGTCATCCCCATACAGGAGAGAGATTCAGATGAGAATGTTCAGGCCCTAAACATTTAGAGTAGTTACTCACCTGTAACAGGTGTTGTCCAGGAGCAGCAGGAATCAGTCCTCACATATGGGTGACGTCGGCGCCGACGGAGCCCTCGTGCGGAGCATTTCCCCAGCTTACAAAGAAAGCCTTTGGGAATTGCAGCGCGCATGCGCGGGTCCCCTTCCCGCCCAAGGGTGCCATCTTGCTCAGTCTGATGACATAGCTAAAAGACAGCAAAAAAGTGGCAAAAATAAATCATATGACTGCAACTCCAAGGGGAGGAGGGAGGGTTGTGAGGACTGATTCCTGCTGCTCCTGGAGAACACCTGTTACAGGTGAGTAACTACTCTTTCTCCAGGTCCAAGCAGGAAGTCAGTCCTCACATATGGGACTCCCCAGCTTAAGGCTACCGGAGACCTCAAGCATAAAAAATGAGCTCCCTCTAGCACGTCAGCACGTAAGGAAGGAATCTTCCCTGAGAACGCCCCCGACCGGTAGCCCAACACCAGGGCCGGAGGGTAGGAGTTGCCTAAACCCCAAAGAGATTATGGAGTACTGCCTGTCCGAAAGCACTGTCCCTGTGGGACTCCCTCTCAAGGCAGTAACGGGACGCAAAAGTCTGGCTTGAAGACCAAGTAGCGGCCCAGCAGATGTCTGCCAACGGAACAGAGCGGAGATAAGCCACTGACGCAGCCTTTGCCCTGACACGATGAGCCGTGACTCGACCCTCCAACGAGAGGCCAGCTGCCCCATAAGCCCAGGCGATACAGTCAGCTACCCAGATGGACAAAGTATGCTTGGAGACAGAAAGCCCCAACTTATTGGGGTCAAAAGAAACGAAGAGCTGAACAGCCCTCCGGTGCTCCCGCGTACGGTCAAGGTAGAAGGACAATGCCCTCCTACAGTCCAGGGTATGCAGGACCATCTCAGCCCGGTTGGCATGCGGCCTGGGAAAGAAGGTCGGAAGAACCACCTCCTGATTGAGGTGAAAAGGTGAGACAACCTTAGGAAGAAACTTAGGTTGAGTCCGTAAGACTACCCTATTCCTGTAGAATCTAGTGTAAGGAGGATCAGACACTAGTGCCTGAAGTTCACTCACTCGCCTAGCAGAGCTACAAGAAATAAGGTTTTCCAGGAGAGAAAACGGAGAGGGCAGGTAGCCATAGGTTCAAAAGGAGGACAAGTAATCCGCTGCAAGACCAAATTCAGAATCCACTCAGGGGCCGGTGGACGCAAAGGAGGCTTAAGCAGAAGGAGGCCTCTGAGAAAACAAGCCACCAAGGGGTGGTTGGAAAGAGGTCTACCGTCCACCGGCGAGTGGTGCGCTGAGAGAGCACTAAGGTGAACTCTGACAGAGTTAAACTTAAGACCCAGATTGGAGAGGTAAAGCAAATATTGCAACACTACCGCTACCAAGCACGAGAAGGGATTCTCGCTGTGCTGAGCACACCATGCAGAGAATTTATGCCACTTAAGAGCGTAGGATTTCCTGGTGGATTGTCACCTAGAGGCCAAGACCACATCTTACACCTCCCGAGGCAGTAGTAGGGGAGCCAGGACTACCCTTTCAGCAGCCAGGCCATCAGATGAAGGGACTGGAGGTTGTGGTGCAAGAGAGTCCCCTGATCCTGAGACAGGAGATCGTGTTGAAACCCCAGAGGAAGAGGGGTGTCCACCGCTAGCTGCAGCAGAAGCGGGAACCACGGTTGCCTCGGCCACCTGGGGGAGATCAGGATCAATGAAACCCCATCATTGAGGACTTTGAACAGTGTTCGGGACACTAGTGGCGTGGGAGGAAACGCATACAGTAGGCCTGTGGACCACGAGATCAGAAACGCATCCGCTGCTACTCTGAGAAGATGCGGTTGTCTGGAGCAGAATCTCGGGAGTTGCCGGTTCAGAGGACTGGCAAAAAGATCCATGGTGGGGAGGCCCCACCTGAGAAAGACCTGCTGAACCACCAACGGGTTCAGCCTCCATTCGTGTGGCTGCAGGATCCTGCTCAGTCTGTCCGCCAAGTAATTTTCTTGACCTGGGAGGTAGACAGCCTTTAAGAGGATTCCGTGAGTGACGGCCCAAGAGCACAGCCGTTGTGCCTCTTGACATAGAAGGAAGGAGCCTGTGCCGCCTTGCTTGTTCACGTAGAACATGGCAACCTGATTGTCCGTCTGGACCAGTACAGACTGGTGAGAGGCGAGGTGGGAGAAGGCCCTTAGAGCTAGGCATAGCGCCCATAGCTCCAGGAAGTTTATCTGTTGAGCAGCCTCCCAAGGGGTCCAGAGACCCTGAGTACATGCCCCCTGGCAATGTGCTCCCCAACCGAGAAGAGAAGCATCTGTTGTCAGCACTTGAGAATGTGGAGGGGACTGAAAAACCACTCCGAGTACCAGATTCGGAAGATGAAGCCACCATCGCAGAGAGGAGGCTAGCAGGTCTGATATCTTTACTGAGTCTGCTAGGCTCCCCGCGGCCTGATGCCACTGAGTGCGAAGGCTCCACTGAGCAGGCCGCATGTGCAGGCGGGCATTGGGGGTGACATGAACCGTGGAAGCCATATGGCCGAGTAGTCTCAGGAATTGCCTGGCAGAGACCAGGGAATTGCTGCGAAACTGACTGGCTAAATCCATCAGCCTGTGGGCTCTGTCCATAGGCAGAAAATCCTTTGCTTGAAGAGTGTCTAGTCTGGCCCCTATGAATTCTAAGTTCTGGGACGGGAGCAAAGTGGACTTTGCGAAGTTTATGACAAACCCCAAGTGCTGAAGTAGAGCCACAGCGCGAAGGGTGGCTTGATTTGCCTCCTGGGAAGATTGGCCCCTGATGAGCCAGTCATCCAGGTACGGAAACACAAAAAGACCTTGAAGCCTCAGGTAGGCCGCCACCACTGCCAGGCACTTGGTGAACACCCTGGGAGCGGAGGACAGGCCAAAGGGTAGTACTCTGTACTGATAGTGGTTTCCCCCCACAACAAATCTGAGATATTGTCTGTGGTCTGGATGAATAAGGATGTGAGTATACGCATCCTTTAGATCTAAGGAGCATAGCCAGTCTCCCTGCTGGAGGTAGGGCAGCAGGATTCCAAGGGTAAGCATCTTGAACTTTTCCCTCTCCAGGAACTTGTTGAGGTTGTGCAAGTCTAGGATGGGTCTGAGGCCTCCTGTTCTTTTTGGTACCAGAAAGTACCTGGAATAAAAGCCTTGACCTCTCAGGTGGTGTGGCACAGGTTCCACAGCCTGATCCTTTAGCAGACTTGCTAACTCCTGAAGGAGTAGGTCCCTGTGCAGAGGGAGTCTTGGAGGCTCCCCTGGAAAATAGGAGGGAGGTACCTGGTGAAAATGGAGAAGATAGCCCTTTTGGACTATATGAAGAACCCAGGTAATCTGATGTGACGGCTGACCACCTGTGGGCAAAGTGGGCCAGCCGGCCTCCTGTGCTGAGAGAAGCCAGCTGAGGAGAAGAGGCTATGCTTTCTGAGTCAAAAACCCCCACCCTGCTGAGCAGGGGCCGGTGTAGGTGGCTTGGGGGCCTTCTGCCTATGGGGCCCTTGACCCTGCCCCTTGGCCTGCTGACCCTGTTGGGGAGCTGCAGAGGCCTGATAATGAGGGTATTGTTTATAGGCAGACGACTTCCTCAGGTAAAAGGTCTTTTTTCCCGAGCCCTTCTTTTTCTGAGAAGGGGCAGAGGTTTTTCTAGACAGCCTAGTCCTGGTCCGAGTCTCTGTCTTGAGTTCTGCAGCCTTTTCAGCCATGGGTTTGCCGAAAAGGTTTTCACCCCAGGAGGGGACATCGACCAACTTGTCCTGAACCCAAGGCTCGAGGTCGGATGACTGTAGCCAAGCCTATCGGCGGGCACCGATGCCGGCCCCGGCTACTCGGGCCGAAGCCTCGAAGCCATCGTAGGCTGCTCGAGAGAGAAACTTCGAGCACTCCCGAATACCAGTGGACAAGGCCTGGAACCTCTGCAAAGGTTCCTCGGAGAGACCAGCAGAGAACCCGGCAATTTCCTTTGCCAGGTCTCGGAGATACATGCCCATATAGAGCTGGTATGTCTGGACAGAGCAAGCAAGCATAGAGCCCTGGAAGCACTTCTTACCGAGGGCATCCAGGTTCCGGGCCTCCTGGTCGGGAGGCACCGAGGAGTGCATCTTCTGACTTTTCAGTCGATGCATGGCCGATTCCACAACCATGGAGTGGTGCGGTAATTGCGCCTTTTGGAACCCAGGGCTCTTGCGAACTCGATAGATTGAATCGACCCGCTTGCTTAACACCGGCGTCGAGGCCGGGGTCTCCCACATGCGGAAGAGCAGCCACTCCAGCATCGGAGGAACCGGAACAGTAAAGGCCTCCTTCGGGGGAGAGTCATACTGGAGGGCCTCGAGGCTCCTCCTCGGGATCCGCGGGGAAGGCCAAGGCCTTGGCCATATCCCGCACGAAGTCCGAGAACCGGGTATCCTCCAGTGGGGATCGTCTCCGAGGTTCGGACTCGGGCGAGTCCGAGGGGACACACCGAGTCCGATGAGTGTCGGGTGACTCTTCGTCCTCAGTCTCCCAGCCCGACTCCTCAGAGGAGGAATCGAGCGGCTCCGGCCGGGCAACCACCGATGCCCTCCGCCCCGACGCTGAGGGTACCGGCGTCGACGACCTCGGCCCCGAATGGGAGGTCGAGGGGGACCATGGCCGAGGATGGACTCGAGGATCGGCTCGGCCTCCGGGGTCGACTTGGACGTCAAAGTCCCGGTGGTCGGGGCAGATGCACCAGTGAGACCGGCGATCAATGCCCGCTGCTGTTCGATGAAGGCAGCGAAGCTGCTCTCCAAGGCGTCAACCTGAGTCCGAGCTCAGGAAACCCAGCAGCCCCCGACTCGGGCCTCGACGGCGTCGGGCCCGACATCGGCTCCCTCGGAGGCGAGTCCACGAGGACAACAGCACTTACGTGTCCAGGAGACTCCATCTCAACACGAGGATGTTTGGCAGGCGACTCCGAAGACCCGGGACGGCTATCGGGGCTATGCGACCTGGCCCTCGAGGAACCAGGAGCATCCACCGACGCCACCCTCGCGGGTTTCTTCTTCCTGCGATGCTCCCGCAAAGGAGAGCCCCGCTCAGAGGAACCTCGACGCTGCTCGGGGCCGGAGTCCCGAGACGTCGAGGCCTCTGACAAGGTCCGGGCCCAGCCAGACGCGGAGTCAGAAAAGATCCTATCCTTTTGGTGCTGCCGACGACTCAACGCCTTCGAGGACATTTTGCCACACGGACCACAGATCATCGGCTCATGATCGGGTCTGAGGCAGCGGAGGCAGCAGTCATGAGTGTCTGTAAGAGACATAAGTTTCTTACACCGATCACATTTCTTAAACCCGCTGGTAGCCATCGGGGGAAAAACGGCCCCTGCTAGGTCAAAAGACCGGGCTGCCAGGGAAAAAGAAAAAAGGCACGAACGCCAGTCACAAAGGACAAAAACCGAAAAAGAGAAAAAAGGACTCGATACCGGCGTATCGGTCCGAGCGGGAAAAGGATCCGGCGTCGAACCGGAGAAAAAAAAAGAGAAAAACAGAGAAAATCAACTTTTTCCTCGGGGAAAAACGAACTACGTCCGTCGGGCTCCGCGGAAAAAAGAAGACTGAGCAAGATGGCACCCTTGGGCGGGAAGGGGACCGCGCATGCGCGCTGCAATTCCCAAAGGCTTTCTTTGAAAGCTGGGGAAATGCTCCGCACGAGGGCTCCGTCGGCGCAAACGTCACCCATATGTGAGGACTGACTTCCTGCTTGGTCCTGGAGAAAAGACACCAATCATGGGTGTCAGTGACGGAAATGGTACCGTCACACTTACTACATTTTTTTTTTTAAAACCACTAGTTGGTTTTTCCATGTTTCAGGAATATGAGGCCTAATGCCCAAAATGGCACCTAGCACCGAAAAAGGAAAGCTTCTGAAGAGAAACAGTTCAAAGTATAACATTTTTGAGAAAAAAAAAGAAAAGAACCGGCGGTACCAGTAGGCGTCGCGTGGAGGCAAATGCGACCACAAGAAAACAATTTTAAAGACGGAATTTTCTGCGGTGACAGGGTATGGGTCCTGTCGGCTCCGCGGAAAACGAAGAACTGAAGAGGGACAGTTGGAAAGGCAGCGCGCATGTGCTGAGGGATACTCCCAAAAGCGTTCCTATTGGCCCGCACAGGCTCCGTCGGTACCGACGATACTCATATGTGAAGACTACATTCCTGCTTGTTCCTGGAGATTGTCCACTATGTGTTTGACTGTTGGTATACTAAAGTCGTTCCAGGGGTGATGGATCTCTGCCAAATTAGAGTAGCACTTCGAAAGTGATTGAGTGATTGATTGGTGTGTTTATTATGTGGTTTGCGAATTCTTGGGGGTCAAACTGATTGGTTGTTTGTTGATGGTTGTCTTTAGTGAGTTTTTGAACAATATTGAAAAGTACACTAGGTTTATTTGCTGCTTTCATTATGAGGTTAGTGTGATGTTTGTGATCATTTATCAATTTGTTGTATTTTTGCTGTTCAATTCTGTATTGATGTAAGGTTTCTATGATTTATTTAATTTCCATTTCCTTTCTAGTCTTCTGAGTATGCGCTTGGCTTCTCTAATTAGATTGGAGTATCAAGGGGCATTACTTCTTCTATGCATGTATGATTTAACTTTGCTTGGAGCTGCAGCTGTTTTAGATATGGCGTGGTTCCATATATCTATAGTTTGATCTAGATTTTCACATTTCTGAAACATTTGTGGTATTATTTGCTCTAAGAATGCTTCTTTCATTGTAGGCTCTGAACCTTCTTGGATGGTTTTCTTCTTCAATGGGTTGCTTCGCGGTTGTTAGGTGTAGGATGAATGTAAGGGTATGGTGGTCTGACCAAGGGACTGGTATAGAAATTAAGTGTGAGAATTAATTCAATTTAGTGAGTTGAGTTGGAATGAAGATAAGGTCTGGTGTAGTCCCATGGATGTGAGAGAGAGCATTGACCATATGTCTGTACTCGAGTGCTTCCAGTGCTTTAATAAACGCTTTAGTATCTTTGCCTGTTGCATAGGTAAGGTTGTAGTCTCCCAGGGCTAATTAGTGGTTTATGCTTGTAGCTGAAAGCGCAAACTGATTGAAGTATCACCGATAGGTGTTCAGTTTTAGTATTAGGGGGCCTGTGAGGCAAAAGCTGACATAACTATACACCCTTAATTACGAAAATGGGAGAGGAACTGGAGCAATGGGGGAAAGTGCACTTAAGTTGGATGGGCAGGGTCACAGCCTTAAAAATGAACATAATCCCTACATTTTTCTTCATGTTCACACAGCTTCCAATCCCCATTGCAGGGAAGGTGCTGCGGAGGTGGGAGGATTGGCTTAGGAAGTTGGGGGGGGGGGGGGGGTTGAGAGAAGGCACGGATTGGAATAAAAAGGCTGGTTTTGTCCAGGGAGCAGGGGGGGATTAGATTCCCTTTGCTAAGGTGGTATTATAGGGCAGCGGTGCTGAGGGCCCTGAGGGGACATCTTCGGAATGGTGAGGTTGCTTAGGTTAATATAGAGAGGACACTTTTGGAACGGCAATCTGTTTCTGAATGGGTGGAAGGGAGAAAGAGGAGATGGGGGATGGGGGGAGCATGGGGAACCACCCATTCCTTAAAGCGCTGAGGGGACAACTTGGTAAGAAATTGGATCCGGCGACACCCCTGAGCTCATGGGGGGGGGGGGTCTTAAAAGAGGAACTTGTAGGGGGGAGGGTGGGCGGATACACCAAGTCACACAAGATTGTTGTTTGAATATATGTAAATGGTTGATGTTTTTGTTGAAGTGTTATCCTAAGTTTTTGTTACGAAGAATGTAGAGGTTGGGATTAGAATTGTGAATAATGGGAGGTACTTTAAGGGGTATGTGGAGATGGCTCAGGCTTCAGGTACATGGGGAGAACAGGGAGGGGGGAGAAAGGTTGTGTAGGAGTGGTGTAAGAGGAGAACAGACAGAAGCAGTAGAGTAGAAAAAGTGATGGATGATTCTCCGGGGGGAGGGGGGGGAGGGGGGGGGCGGGGGCGGGTGCCGATCTCTGGGGATGTTATTGTTGGACAATTGTAATGATTACCCGAGTATTGCAGCCTGCATGTGTTTGTTCCACATCTAATAAAAATGAATTTATATAAAGGAGCGCATTGGGATTTATTTAGGTTCCTTTTTACAGCCATTTGCTCTATTGGGTCGCTCTTATATTAAAAGAAACAACTCACTTTCTGCAAATTTTGAGTGAACTCACTGGTATAACTGAAGGCTTGTTCTTAGTGACAATGGATATTTGTTCTTTATGCACCTCTATTCCTCAAGATGCTGCCCTAAATATGGCGGTCTGCTCTGAACAGCTGACCTAGACCATATAATGTACCTAAAGAATTTGACGACCTTAATGTCGACTGCACGCAATAAAAGTTTCTTTATGTTTGGTCAACCGTATTTACAAATATCAGGAACAGCCATGGGAGCTGCTTTGCACCCTCACTGGCAAATTTGTTTATGGATCACACAGGTCTGCGACTAAAAAGCTGTTTGATTATTTTCATCTAATTTCCATGTATTTTGGTGTGCTGAAAACAAATAAAATATTGAAAAACCTCCTAGACACAACATGCAAAATTGTCTTCAAATTTTTTCAAAAAACTATTAATTCATTCAAATTACTATTAATTCACATAAGTGCATTTAAGATATAAAATGCCAAAAAAACCTTAAAGTGGTTGTCAGAGTTATGTAAAAAAATATATAGCACTGTAAATCTGATGGTCAGCAATATATACATAAGCTAAGCAAGTTTTAAGTCCATGCTTCTAATGGTAGAAGGGGTTAATCTTTCCTGAAGAATCCAGTGGGAGGGGGAGACAGGGCAGATAGCAACAGCTCCGGTCAGTGCAGGGGGGTGTGGCCAGCACTGTGACGTCTCGTGTACAGACACAGAGCTGCTCTCTCTTGCATGCCACACTTGTGCACGAATCATCATCAGGTTCTTGGTTCTAGGCTGTTCACACTTTTTCATCGCAATTCATGTTAGCTCGTCATTCTTCAACCGTTATGTTATGGCTCCGCGAAAGTGTATTAATTCGCCAGACAGTTTCTGTTTCATCTGTGGTGAATATACAGTGTTGAAGCAACAGCAGAATATTACAGACTTTGTGAAAAAAGTATACTTTGCATACTTTGGACTAAAAACTGGAGATCAAGATAAAGTCTGGGCGCCTCAAAGTGTGCAAACTGTGTGTTGAGGACCTCCGAAACTGGTTCAAGGGTAAGAAAAAAATCTTTCCGTTATGGGATTCCTATGGTATGGCGAGAGCAAAAGAACCATAGTGACAACTGTTACTTTTGTTCATGCGATGTGAAAGGGTTTAATTCCAAATGGAAGCATTCCATTTCATACCCCAATCTTCACTCGGCAATTTGTCCCATCCCCCATGGCACAGATATACCAGTACCCAAGCCCCCTGCTACCTTGGAAGAGATACCTAGCTCCGATGAAGGTGAAGTCATACCTGAACCAGATGACGAATCAAGTTCTGACTTTGAAGATGATACAAGACCAAAATTGTTTTCTCAGGAGGAGATGAATGATTTGGTAAGAGACTTGAATCTTCCCAAAGATGCCGCTCAGTTACTCGGATCAAGGCTGAAAAGCAGGAATGTTGTTGTTGCCAGGAGTGTCATCTTCATGGTTCAGACATCGTGAAAAGGAGTTCGTTCCTTACTTCGCCCAGGAAGACAGGTTGGTTTATTGCATCGATGTCGAAGGTCTGATGGGTCAATTTAAAATACAATATGATTCAGAGCAATGGCGTCTTTTTACAGATTCTTCAAAAAGAAGTCTCAAAGCAGTTTTACTCCACAACGGTTTTTACGCTTCCATAACTGTAGGTCATTTCGTACACGAAGAAACCTACGAGAACTTGGAATTGGTTTTTCGTAAACTTAAATATGAAGACCATGGTTGGCAAGTCTGTGGGGACTTGAAGGTCTTGTGCATGCTGCTCGGGCAACAAGCTGGGTATACCAAATATCCTTGTTTTCTGTGTCTATGGGATAGTCAAGACCGACAAAATCACTGGACCGAGGGTGCTAACAGTCAGAGAAAAAAATGTCCTCCGAGAAACTTTTGTACCTTCCCATAAAGTTCTTCTACCACCTCTTCACATAAAATTGGGATTGATGAAGCAATTCGTAAAATCACTTCCAAGAGATGGAGAATGCGTCAAATACTTGGTCACCAAGTTTCCAGGCCTGTCAGAGGCAAAATTGAAGGAAGGTGTGTTCGTCGGACCAGACATTAGAAGGATTATAATTGATCAAGTGTTTGTCAATACTATGACGGATCCTCAAAAAGAAGGGTGGATTGCATTTAAAGAAGTCGTACAGAAATTTTTAGGCAATAACAAAGATCCTCACTACAAAAAGATCGTCGGACGAATGCTGAAAGCATTTCAAGCTTTAGGTTGCCTGATGAGTTTGAAAGTGCATTTCCTCCAGTCCCACCTTGATTACTTTCCTGAAAATTTGGGAGCTATGAGTGAGGAACAAGGTGAACGATTCCACCAAGACATTAAAGAGATGAAAAGGAGATACCAGGGAAAATGGAGCATTACAATGATGGCAGACTACTGTTGGATGCTTCAGAGAGACATTCCAGATGCTACTCACAAGCGTAAATGCACCAAGAGGAGCCTCACAAGGAAGAAGAATTGAGTTTAGTGTGTGTAGGTGAGCTCATTTCAGTTCAAAAAAGGATTTTCATGAAAAAACTGTAATAAAACTTTAATTTTATAAGTCTATTTCCATTTATTTTGAGGTATTGCCTTATTTAACAGAGTCGCCTAAATTGTCAGGAAACGTGATGTCCTATGACAAAATGGAGGTCATTTTCGGATTCAGCGCACCAAAAAACAAAGATTACGTGGAATAACCAAAACAGCTCTTGAAAAAAAAATTTTTGCAGACCTACATGGGTTTATTCATCTATTTACATGTGCAAGATTAGCATGTGGCAAAGGTTTATTGATGACATCTTTATTGTGTGGCTGGGCTCTGAATCTGAGCTTAATTCCTTTCACCACTGGCTGAATGGCTGTGAGCCAGCCATTTGGTTTGAAATGACTTACAATACATATAAGCTAACTTTCCATGGTGTGGAAGTATCTGACTACTGTTTATGTGAAACAAATGGATCGGAATACGTTTCTGCATTTTGACAGCTTTCACCCAGATGCTTTGGAGCAAAGCTTCCCATTTTCCCAAATTCTCTGTTATCAGCAGATGTGTTCATCTATTAGGAAATAACAAAAAGCTAGTGTACTGATTAAATTTCTGGAGCATGGTTACCCCAGGAAGTGGTGATCAGGGCTTGGAAGAGAGCACTTTATAATCATCGAGAAGACCTTCTAGTGGGGTCAGTTTCAGATAAGATTGAAAGTGGTGGTGTTCCATTTATAATGCAGTTTTCCCTTTATGCCTTCCAAATTGCAGCAATTGTAAGGAAGTATTCGAATATGTTGAGTGTGCATTCTTTTTTTTGTTAAGCAACGACCCATGATTTTGTATAGCAGTCACCGCAATTTGAAAGATTACTTGTGTCCTGCTGTCCTGCCACAAATTGACTACTGAACCTGAGGCCACTGTCAGATATGTATTATGACAATAAAGGGAATGGGGTTTCAGAATCCAAGAGATGGCAGAATATCTCACTTATTACAGCGGACTTCATGTTCCTCACATTTGTGGTATACGTTATTGTATGCCGTTGCAATAAACTTTATGTGAGAGTATACCTGACAGAACACAAATCTTGGTACTGCAACACAGGGAAGAGGTCCCTTTAGTTTCCCATTGTCTGCAAAAGCAACAGTTTTTTTATGCTGTGGTGTATGATGATTGATCGGGTTGCACACAGTTTAAGAGGCGGCGATCGGGACAAAATATTGGTTCAATGTGAACATTGGATATATAGACTGAATGCACTGGAAATGAATGGGTTAAATTCCTGTATTGAATGAAAAACCTTTTTTCCATTAACACTGGTGTTACAGCTGATTGTGATGTCACTTGATCACTTTGATAAACAGATGATTATGTTAGAACTGTTCAATTAAAGATTCCGTATAAAGGTGGTTTTTTTTCAAGATTAATGTTGTTTTGGACGCCATATATAAGTTTGGCTGAGACAGGTTCTTTTTCTCCTTTATTAATAGTATTTTTTACCCAAAGAATTTGTTTAATGTGAAAGAATTTCAATGGCAGACAAATCGCTCAAGCTTTGAGATGGTTGATGGGCCACTTCGCCTTCAGTCTGAACCACTAGCCTTGTGCTGAACAGCCCAGAGTCTATATCAGTTTCCCCTGAAAGCATCCTGAAGGCTCATGGTCTCCCCAAAGACTGAGATGATGGTTTAGGCAATTTTAGAGCAACCACCACCCTTTCTCGGGAACACGAACACTTACATAAGAGACCTGCACCAGAAAATGGAAATTACACTAACCTGGTAATTGTAGTTCCTGGAGGGTCCAGTTTAGTCCTCCACAATCGGGTAGTGCCCCTCCTCCTGCAGCCGGGAGACTGGACCAATCAAATCTTCTGTAGTATATATGCAGACGGAGCTCCCAGAAGCCCCCAGTGTACTAGTAACAAAGCATACTTAACGAAGCAACACATTAGATTAATATACAAAATGACATAATTAAAGAACAATTTGTTCCCCCCAAGAAATATCCAACCCCCTCCCCAAACGAGGAAGTCAGAACACTGCATTGCGCCGGTACCGACGCCCCAGAAATCAAAACACCGCTCCCCACCAGAATCTCAGGAGCTGCCTGAACCCCCGAGACAGGGAAGAGCCTTAGCAAAAAACGCGGCTGCAACAGAGGGACCGAACGGCAAGAGGAACCGTCTTATGAGCTACCGTTCGGAAAGCGCGCCGCATAATCATATCAGACCGTCGGGAGGGAAGGAGGACTAAACTGGACCCTCCAGGAACTACAATTACCAGGTTAGTGTAATTTCCATTTCCTGTTCGGTAATCCAGTTTAGTCCTCCACAATCGGGATGTAACAGAGCAGTTAAGACCGGGCGGGACCTTGCCATCCGGCGCGCAGAACCGCCGAACCAAAACAGGAATCCCGAGCCGCTGACACATCTAAGCGATAGTGTCTACTGAAAGCATGCAGAGACGACCAAGTGGCCGCCCTACAGATATCTGCCGGCGGAACCAGGCTATACTCCGCCCAAGAGGTCGCCTGAGCCCTAGTGGAATGAGCCCTCAGACCCTCCGGAATAGACCGCTGTTGCAACAGATACGCGGACGCGATCGCCTCTTTGAGCCATCTAGCAATGGAGGCTTTAGCCGCCGCTTCCCCTTTACGCGCACCCCCGAAGAGCACGAAAAGCCGGTCAGATTTCCGAAAAGACTCGGTAACCTTTAAATAACGATGGAGCGTACGACCCACATCGAGCCGGAGAAGACCTTTGTCCGTTGACCCGACAGATTGCGAAGAAAGCACTGGAAGAAACACTGCCTGATTCATGTGAAAAGGAGACACCACCTTTGGCAGAAAGGAAGGAACCGGACGGAGAACGATCCGATCCGCGGAAAAAGACAAGAAAGGCTCTCGACAGGACAATGCATGCAGATCCGAAATGCGCCGTGCCGAACAGATGGCTACAAGAAAAACCGTCTTCAGCGTGAGATCTTTCAGAGACGCCCTGCGCAGGGGCTCAAAAGGTTCACGAACCAGGGCCCTCAGAACTAAATTCAAGTCCCAAGGAGGAACGAAAACTCTGCGGGAGGGCCGCAAATGAAAAACAGCCGTAAGAAATCGGCGTACATCCGGATGAGCCCCGAGCAGACGACCCAAAACCTTGCCGCGATAACACGAGATAGCCGCCAACTGGACTTTTAGGGAACTAGCCGCAAGGCCCTTATCGAAACCGTCCTGAAGAAAACTTAAAACGACGGGCACGGAAACCGTCGCCGCCCGGACTCCCCGCCGGGAGCACCAGTCTTCAAAAATCCTCCAAATCCGAACGTAAGTAAGAGAAGTGGACGTTTTCCTCGCCCGCAGAAGGGTAGAAATCACCGCGGGGGAGTAGCCCTTCCTTTTCAGCCGAGCCCTCTCAATGGCCAAACCGTAAGCGAGAATCGATCCACTTGGGGCATCCGCAAGGGACCCTGAAGAAGAAGATCCGGTAGCGCGGGCAGGAGCCAAGGAACGTCGTCGCGCAGCCGGACCAGATCGGCATACCAGGGCCTCCGGGGCCAATCCGGGGCCACCAGTAACACACGACCCCGATGGCTCTCGATACGTTGCACGACCCGGCCGATCAGAGCCCACGGAGGAAAGACATAAAGAAGACCGGACATTGGCCATGGCTGAATGAGAGCGTCGAGCCCCTCGGACATGCGCTCCCTTCGCCTGCTGAAGAAGCGCCCTGTCTTGGCTGATTGAAAGGTCGCCATGAGATCCATGATGGGTGGACCCCACCGCCGGGCGATTTGCGCGTAAACCTGTGGGTTTAGCTCCCATTCTCCGGGGTCCACCTGCACTCTGCTGAGAAAATCGGCCTGGTCACGCTGCCGGTACCCCCTTGGCGATTGATGTAAGCTACGGTGGACGCATTGTCCGACAGGACTCGCACCGGCCAGCCGAGAACCAGGGTCTCCAGGGCCACCAGGGCTAGCCGGACTGCCCGCAATTCGAGACGGTTGATCGACCAAGAGGCCTCCAGGGGAGACCATTCCTCCTGTGCAAAGCGGGACTCGCAGTGAGCCCCCCAGCCGGTTAAGCTCGCATCCGTCGTGAACGGAACCCACAGTGGAGGCTCCAAGGGAATCCCCCGCGTCAGGTTCTCGGCGGAGAGCCACCACCGGAGGGATCGGCGAACCGTCTTTGGGCAAGGCAATCTCTTGTTCAACGAGTCGAACTGGTTGGACCAACGTCGCAGAAGAGCACTCTGCAGCGGACGCATGTGGAAGCGCGCCCAAGGCACCACCTCCAAAGTCGCCGCCATCGTTCCGAGGAGCCGCAGGTACCACCACGCCGACGGAGCTGGCATCCCCCGGAAGAGACGGACCAGAGCCCGCAACGCCAGCACGCGTCGCTCCGGAAGGCACACCAAGCCCCGTGCTGTGTCGAAGCGAACTCCCAGATACTCGAGATCCTGTGTCGGAGACAGACAACTCTTGCATTCGTTCACCACCCATCCGAGGGACCGAAGGAGATCCACCACCCTGCTCGTGACTTGCACACTCTCCCGACTGGACGTTGCTCGAATCAACCAGTCGTCGAGATACGGATGGACCAGGATGCCCTCCTTGCGCAACGCCGCCGCAACTACAACCATCACCTTTGTGAAGGTGCGGGGAGCCGTGGCGAGTCCGAACGGCATGGCTCGGAATTGAAAATGGCCCCACGGAAGCGCAAAGCGGAGAAACCGTTGATGGGAGGGCCGGATGGGAATGTGTAAATAGGCCTCGGTAAGATCGAGGGACGTTAAAAATTCCCCTTGACGCACCGCTACGATGACGGACCGCAGGGTCTCCATGCGGAAGTGCGGCACCCTGAGAGCGCGATTCACGCCTTTGAGATCCAAGATCGGACGAAGAGAACCGCCCTTTTTGGGAACCACAAAATAGATGGAGTAGCGACCTGCGCCTCTTTCCAAAGGCGGGACCGGAACCACGGCCCCCAGAGAGCAGCCGATCCAGGGTCACGCGGATGTCCCGCGCCTTTTGAGCTCCCTTGCTGGGAGACAGAACAAACGAATCCGGAAGTGGGTGCGCAAACTCCAGGGCATAACCTTCTTCTATAATCTGCAGCACCCACCGATCTGACGTAATTTGGGCCCAAGAAGGAAGAAAGTCGCGCAAACGACCCCCGATAACCGGGTCTCCCTCTAGAGCCCGCCTCGTTTCATTGCGGCTTGCGATTAAAGGAAGAGGCCGAGGAAGAGGCGGCTCCGGAGAAGCCCCTTCCCGCTCCTCTGAAACCACGAAACCCTTGATGACGGGTTCCAAAACGACCGCGCTGCGATGTCCACAGCCGGGAAGAACGAAATCTGCGAACATCCCGAAACTGGCCGCGCGCTGAGGTGGACGACCTATTAAGCTTAGGCTTATCCTCCGGAAGCCGACCACCCTTAGACTCACCGAGATCCTTCACCAACTTATCCAGAGCCTCACCAAATAACAACCTGCCCTTAAAGGGCAGTTTACTGAGGCGAGACTTGGAAGAACCGTCGGCCGCCCAGTTGCGCAACCAGATGGACCGTCATGCCGCTACCATGGAGGCCATACTATTAGCTAGGGAGCGGATTAAATCATAAAACAGATCCGCCAAGTAGGCTGATCCCGACTCCACGCGGGTAACGTCCAACAGCCCCTGTTGGTCCATACCGGACCCCGAGCGCAGGTGCTGCGACCACCGCAAACAAGCCCGAGCTACCCACGCCCCACATATAGAAGCTTGCAACGATAAGGCGTTGGTCTCGAAAGCTTGCTTCAACAAATTATCAACCTTTTTGTCCTGAACATCCTTCAGGGCCGCGGCCCCTTCAACCGGGATGGTGGTTTTCTTGGTCACTGCCGAAACGGCAGCATCCACCCGTGGAGACTTAAACAAGTCCCTGTCCTTGTCGGCAAGGGGGTAAAGACGATTCATGGTCCGAATCCCTTTCAAACCGGATTCCGGTTGCTCCCATTCCGCATGGATCATCTGCTCAACCACGCGGTGCACAGGAAAAACTACCTGGGCATCCCTGACCGCCTGAATGAGAGGATCCTCGAGACCCTCCTCCTCCAGCGGCCGCACCGCAGAGAGGTTAAGCGCTTGGAGAGACTCCGTGACCAAAGGGACCAGCTCGTCCCTTCGAAACACCCGAATGATTCAAGCCTGATCTTCAGGCTCCGGGAGCTCCCCGTCTTCTAACTCCTCCGCCTCAGTCTCAGGATCCCCCTCAGCCTCGGAATCCGGAAGACAAAGGGCGTCCTGATCCTGGTCCCCCAACCTGGGCCGCTTGACAGCGGGTTGGGAAGACCGCTGAACCCCCCCTGCGGATCCTGGGGGGAGAGAGGCGGGCCAAGCCTCCGGCAAGTGACCGGACCGACTTAAGCGGAAGGCCTGATGCATGAGAAGAACAAAATCTGGGGAAAAGTCTATAGGCGACGCTACTACAGCCGCCTGCTGGAGCTCAGGGACCGACGTATTAGACGCCGGGCCCAAACCAGAAGGGAGGATGCTCGGTGAAGGGACACTGTCCACCGAAAGAGAAGGTTCCCCGGGCACATGCTGTTCCTTAACTTCAATAGGAAGCTCCAGGTCTGAAGAAACTGCAGCACAGCTCTTGCAGATTCCAGAGTCAGTCAATGTACCTCTGCGGGACCCACAAATTACATACTGAGGTTTGGCAGCCATGCTAAGGCAACCTGCCCTCAGGGAGAAAGAAGGCAACAGGAACAGGGAAGCCCACACCAAGGGGACTAACCTTATTCAAATCAGTACAGCTTTAAATTTAAAACTTTTTTTTTTTTTTTTTTTACAGAAAACAAAACACTCCCCAGTATCCTAGGGATGCCCTGAGCAAAATCGCCAGGAAAATAAACCCCAAAAACACCAGGGGAACCCGTGCACAAGTGTTAAAAAGTGCCCTTAAAAAGCACACTTTAGAAATCCAAAATGGCCGCCGCACTTTTTCACCCGCGGTAAAAAACGGCGCGAAAATACAAAGGTAACCAAATAATATGGAAAAGAAAGAAAACGACCCTCTAATACAGGGCAAGCGAAAAAAATCAGGAAAAAGTGCAATTTGGAAGCCAGGGGAGCCGACAGAGCCTCTGACAATGCACAGGACAGAGAGCTGAAAAGTTAAAGCAAGGAAAATTCCTACCAGCTCAGGGAACAGCAAGGAACTCAGCCCACTTCTCCAAGTGACAGGCAATGTTGCAGCCGGTATGGCTCTTCCCCGTACAGCCTTGGGGAGAGCTCAACCCAGGCTTCAGAGATTCCCAGGCAGGAAGGCAGGAGCCCAAGGCAGGTCTGGCTTCCCCCAGGATGTCCCCTGTGGCTTTTTTTTTTTTTTTTTTTTAAAGATACAGCTACCTAGCAAAGAAATAGAAAATAAAGGACCAGAAAGAAACCCCAAAAGAACTAACTAGTGTTGCTCCTTCAAGTGTCACTTAGCGTGCACAGAAAGGGCACAGAAGTCCTCCAGCTGCAAGGAGACTGGACACACTGGGGGCTTCTGGGAGCTCCGTCTGCATATATACTACAGAAGATTTGATTGGTCCAGTCTCCCGGCTGCAGGAGGAGGGGCACTACCCGATTGTGGAGGACTAAACTGGATTACCGAACAGGAACAATAAATATAGCTGAGAAGAAACATTGAAATCAATACAGCAGTTTACAAAACCTTCCTAGATGTCTGTTCCCAACAAAAGTGCCCAGCAAGTACTCACATTCCACAGGCAGAAGTGCTGCACAAGGTATTTAAAAAAAAAAAGAAGAAAAAAAAAAAGGGTGGGTTCTTTCCAACACTCTCCTCACATTTTTTTCTTTTATTTTTTTTTTAACAAAGAAAAAAATAAGTAAAAGTAAAGCAAATAAGATAAAAAGAAAAGGAAAGGATAAAAGGTCTTCAGGAGAGGAAACAAGGAAAGAAGCTGCCCCCAACTCAACTGGTCTTCTTGATCAGGAGTCAAAATTCCCATAGAAAGTGGGAAACTCCAGAGGAGTATTCAAAAATATGCCCTGGAAACCTCCACTGAGGACCCAACTGGAATGCGCCTCACCAGATGGCTATTAGGAGCCTACAATTACAACTATAAAAGTCCAGCAACCACCATCTGTCGGAGAGTGCTCTCAACTGCACCAGCCTTAATATCAGTGATGTCACTGGAAGGTTCTGGTCTTTTTCTGTCTCCATCATCTGCTGGAAGGGGAGTAATAACCCACTTGCCTGGACTGGTCTAGCAGGATGATATAGAAACAATTTAGGTCCTCCAAAATCCATGCAGGGAGAAAGGAACAGCTGACCAGCAGCATAACTAGCTTTGTAGTTCTCATCCTTAGCTCTTATATAGCCCCTTATGCATAGTGCCAAATGGAGTTAAATATTTTATTGTGCATATTTCAAATCCACAATACTTATAACCATAATTCTCCTCTAAGTGCTACTTCTCAAATGGTTTAATAAATTATGGTATCTAGGTGATTTTAAAAAAACCTGTCTCTCAACATAAGGTGCAGGAATAACTGCGCACCACAAGTTTGCCCAGCTTGATAAGTCTCAGTTTCACTTTCTTTCCTCTGATGCAAGCTGTGAAAAAAATGCAAAGCACACCAAGCTGGTAGTCTCGGAGCCCTGTTAGATTCTGCAAGTGGTATAGGAAAACACAGTTACTCACCTGTAGCAAGAATTCTCTGTGAACAGCAGAAATAAAGCCTCGGGTATGGGTGACATCACTGACGGAGCCCCACAAGGAATGCTCCCCAAAGGAAGCTTTTGGGAGGTACACTGTGCATGCGCACTTCCCTTCCCGCCCGCCACAGCACCATATTCTCCAGTACAATATCACAGCAGGAGCCAAAAGGCAACTCCCCAGGCAGGTGGGAGGGTTGTGAGGATTTATTCCTGCTGTTCATGGAGAACAACTGCTACAGGTGAGTAACTATGCTAACTCCATGAGCAAGCATGAAATAAGTCCTCATGTATGGGACTCCCAAGCCACAGCTATCAGAACCAAGGGGCTGAGCAGCCCAACTGGGCAACAAGAACTGGAGAAGTCAGGAAGACTAGATAGTCAGACCCGCAGAGGAGACTCAGCAGACATCGACTTGAGAGGATTGTTTTTAGCAGGTAGCCTGGACGGACAGAAGGGCCGGTGGGTAGAAGTTGGACTAAGACCCAAAGAAATGCCGGAGCATGGCCTGGTCAAAACTGCTGTCGCGAATCCCCATCCTGACAATAGCATGCTGCGAAAGCATGGACCGAAGACCACGCTGCAGCCCTGCAGATTTCCTCTGCAGATACCGAACAAAGACTGGCCACTGATATCACGGACATTGTGAGCCGTGACATTACCCTCAAAGCTCAACCCAGCCAGAGAATACGCATGAGCAATGCAGTTTACTAGCCAGAGAGATAACGTATGCTTCGAGACAGCGACGCCCAACCTATGGGGTCAAAGGAGACGAACAGCTGTGTGAACTGTGTACCTTCGTGCGCTCCAGAAAAAAGTTCAACACACACTTCCAACACAGCATATGTGGTTCACATGAGGCTGAGGGAAGAACATTGGGCAGGACAATGGATTGGTTGAGGTGGAATGCAGAGACCACCTTTGGCAGAAAGCAGGGGGGTGTGCGGAGCACCACCTGGTTTTGGTGAAATCTAGTATATGGAGGAGATTGAGCAACCAGCACCTGGAGTTCACAGACACGTCACGCCGATGAGAGAGCCACCAGGAAGAGGACCTCCAAGTTCAAGAATTTCAGCTAGCACGAGCCCAGGGGCTTGAAAGGGTTACTCATCAGCTGGCCGAGGACCACACTGAGGTCTCAAGTGACTGTAGGGGGCTTGAGCAGAGGCTTCGAGAGGAGCAGGCCCCTCAACCATCAAGTCACCAGGGGCTGGAAAGACACAGGCTTCCCCCCACAGCAGTGATGGTAAGCCACAATCACGCTGAAGTGAACTCACACGGAGTTAGACTTCAGCCCGGAGTCAGAGAGGTGCAAGAGGTACTCCAGCAGCTGTTGCATGGGACAGGAGAAGGGGCTCCGCGAGGACTACCCTCAGCATTCACACAGTGAGAGCCAGGGAGTGGATGTTGGGGTGAAATAGGGATCTGCCCTCCTACGAGATGAAGTCTGGGTCAGAGTCCAGGCCAAGAGGCTCTCTCAAGCAACAGCAGAGGGATACTTATCTCAGTTCATAGGGCCATTTACTCTCAACCCCGCCCCCAAATACCTCTCTGATCTCCTCCACTTCCACAATCCCACCTGCAGCCTCTGCTCTGCTCACATCAACCACCTATGCCCATCTTGAATCCACCTATCATTCTGCCTTCTTCCTGAATAACTCCCTCTGGAATTCCCTCCAATCCATTGTCTGCCTCGAACCCTCCTTCCCCTGGTTCAAATCTCTCCTAAAACCTCACCTGTTCCTTTCTGCTTTTGACCTACCTACTACAACCCCTTAATCTTTTCCTTGTTAGTCACTCAAATAACCAGAGCAAGGGTAGAACATCTCCCGTCCTATCAAAAATTTGTAATTCTTTTTCTCTGACCATTTGCCATTTTCTGTAATTTTTAAATATTGTAAACTGCCCAGATGTCATAAAGGGTGGTATAGACAGTCTGTGACTAAAGATAAATAAAGATAAAGGAACCATGGCTGCCGAGGCCAGTATGGAGCAACAAGGATCATGGAGCTCCTCTCGGCCTGGAGCTTCAGGAGACTCAGACAAGTGGTAGCAGGGAGTAGGCATACAGCAGGCCCTCTGTCTAGTGGAGAAGACAGACATCAGCAGCCAGGCAACCGCTAGCCGGCTTTCGAAAGCAGAACTGGGCCACCTGGGCACCACCAAGGTGCCCCACTCACAGAAGATCTGGTCCACCACTTCCCTCTTAAGGGTCCATTCGTGAGGTTGAAGCACCCAGCTGAGGCGATCTGCCAGGCCGTTGAACTCGCTGGGCAGATAAGTCATCCAGAGGTCCATGCCGTGGAGTAGGGTGAACCTCCAGAGACAAACAGCCTCCCAACACAGGAGGTATGACCCCGTGGCCCCTGCTTGTTCACAAAGCACATCGCCTGTCTGAATTAGAGCCACCTGATTCGCCGGGTGCACACACAAGGTGCACAGGATGTTCTCTATGACCCAAAGTGCGAGGAAGTTGATTTAATGGAGACTTTCCTGTGCGAACCACAGTCCCTGGGTGCCAAGACCATTCAGGTGTGTATACCAGCCGAGCTTAGATTCTAAACTCCTAGAAAAAATTGTTTTCACACAACTCTCACACCATCTTGACTCTACTAACTTTTTACACCCCCGACAATCTGGATTCCGTCAAGGTCATAGTGTTGAAACTGTTCTGCTTGCTTTCACCAATGCACTGCATGTGGCTTATGATCACGGGGACATCTCGGTGGCAGTAGCTCTTGATCTTTCCACTGCTTTTGACTTAGTTGACCACTCTCTCCTTCGCCTACGGGAAGCGGGTCTTTGCAGTGTTGTCTATTGCTGGTTTCACTCCTTTCTTTCCACTCGATCTTGTGCAGTCCTCTCCTCCTCTCCCTCTACCCCCTCTTCAGATTCATTTCCTCTTCCATGTGGGGTCCCCCAAAGTTCTGTTCTGGCACCTCTTCTTTTCAATCTCTTCTTAGCCCCCCTCGCTTTGCTAATTCAACAATCTGGGGTGTCTGCATTTTACTACGCAGACGACATAGTCCTTCACCACACCTCTCCCTCTTGCCCTGATCTCTCCGCATTGAATTCCTGTCTTTCCATCGTTGCAGATTGGCTGATTCAAAACTGTCTCCACCTTAACTTAACCAAAACTATTGCAATCTGGTTTTCCCACGGTAGTCCACCCCCCCTCCCCCCCGTTAGCCCCCTCCCCCCCGTTAGCCCCCTCCCCCCCGTTAGCCCCCTCTCTCAGGCACTCCCATACCTTTGGTCTCCACCTTTCGTTATCTGGGTGTGCTCTTTGATTCCGATCTTTCCTTCAGGCCCACATCTCACACATCACTAAGACCTCCTTTTTCTTTTTCCGCCAGATCCGTGCAATCCGCCCCTTTCTCTCCCCATCTGCTCTTAATACCCTGTTACTGTCTCTTGTCATGTAGCGCGTTGATTTTTCCAATTCGATCTTCACTGGTCTCTCTAAATCTCAACTGGCTCAACTTCAGAGGGTTCAAAACACTGTTGCGCGTCTCACTACTCATTCCTCCTCCCGAGACCACATAACACCCCTTCTCCTTCACCTTCATTGGTTACTGGTTCCCTTCCACGCTCAATTTAAATTGCTCTCTTTTGTTCACAGGGCTCTCCACACCAGTACCCCACAATACCTAGCTGATCTTACCACTTTCCACACCCCCAGATACAATCCCCGCTCATTTCACCTCAACCTCCCTTCTCCTTCTCTTGCTCATCTACACTCCACCCGTTTATTTATTTATTTATTTATGCTTATTTCTATACCGCTTTTTCCAAAGATCAAAGGCGGTTTACAGGTAACATTTAGTGAACATGGTTTTACATAGAACATCGTTTTTTTCATAACTATGTACAGTTAACATGATAAACGATAACATGGAACATTGTTACAGAACTAAATACAGTTTAACATGGATTATTGTTACAGAACTATTTACATTTTAACATTCCTCTGCCTTCTTCTTCTCCGGCCCTGCCCTTTGGAACTCACTCCACTTAGACCCCCCATCACGCCACCTTCAAGCGAAACCTAAAGACCCACCTTTTTTCCCTGGCCTTTGACCTCCCCTCCGCTTTTGTGTAATTACTTCCCCTATGTTTTGTTTACTCTCTCCTTTCTCTCTTACTGTCCTGTCAATGATTGTAGTTCCTTTCCCTTTCTACTGGCCTTGTGCCTCTACTAGATTTTTTTTTTTTATAAATTGTAAACCGCCTTGTTCATTACAGAAGGGCGGTATATCAAATGAAATAAACATACATCCGTTGAGCACCTTGCGGGGGAGCCGTTGGCTGGAACGGAAGGCACTGTAGCAGGTTGTCCAGCTCGAGCCACCACACCAGAGACTGCACCAGTGTTACAGTGACCACTATTCTGCCCACTGACAGCCTGATTTTTGCCTCCACTGTGTGGTCAGGGTCCACAGGGCTTGTTGAATGGAAAGGCGGGCCTGAAGAGTGACATGCACAGTGGCAGTCATGTTTCTGGGGGCTCTCAACAGCCCACAGGCCGTGGGTGTGGCACTGGCGCTGCAGCAAACCCATCATATCGATGATGCACCATGGTGGTCTGCCAGCAGAAAGGCTCATACCAGAGAGGTATTGAGGAGGGCCCCGATGAATTCCAGCTGCTGAGTCCAGTGGAGGTAGGACTTCAGTTAGTTGACACCCTCAAGCACCTCAATTGTGAGTGCAGCAAACTGCCGAATGCTGGCAGGCATGATATCCAGTCGTCCAGATATGGGAAGACAAAAACCACTGGGTCCGGAGGAAGGCGGCCAAGACTGCCAGCCTTAAGGGAAGCACACCGTACTGTTGCCGGCTGCCCAGCACAAATCAAAGGTATGGCCTGTGATGCAGGTATATTGGAATGTGTGTACACGCATCTTTCCGATCCAGGGCGCACAGCCAATCATCCTGTACGAGTATGGGAACAGTGGTCCTAATGAGACCATTTACATAGCAACATAGTACATGAAAGCATATAACGACCATCATGGTCCATCTAGTCTGCCCAGCAAAGTGGCAAGAGTAGGTGCACCTGCCGATCCGTGCAGGTCCCCCCTCCCCATGCCTTTGTTTAGGGATGTACCCACCGCTCCATGCAAGTCACCCTTATTTGTTGAGATAGCAGACAATTAAGGCTATTTTGATTTTATCCTGTTGCTATAAAGGGATCCAGTGTGTCTGTCCCATGCCATTTTGGATTCTGTCACTGTATTTGCCCCATTCAATTCCATCAGGAGGGCATTCTAAGCATCCACCACCCTTTCAGTGAAAAGTATTTCCTGACATTGCCCTTCAGTTTACCCCCTTGCAGTTTCATGTTATGCCCTGTAGTTCTGCAGCTTCCCCATCTTTGAAAAAGGTTTGTTCATTAATACTCTAAGTATTTAAAGGTCTGTATCATGTTTCCACTGTCCCTCCTCTCCTCTAGACTATACATATTTAGGTCTTCAAGTATCTTCTCATGTGTCTTCTGGCACAGGCTCCAAATCATTTTGGTCTCCTTCCTCTAAACCGTTTCCAGTCTTTTTATATCCTTTGCGAGATATGGTCTCCAAAACTGAACACAATATTCCAACTGAGGCCTCACCAGCGATTTGTACAGGTGAATTAGTACCTCCTCCTTTCTGCTGGTAATTCCTCTCTGTATACAACCCAGCATCCTTTTGGCTTTAGCCACCGTCTTGTCACACTGTTTTGCTACCTTAAGATTCTCAGAAACAATTACTCCGAGGTCCTTCCCCTGGTCCATGCACACCATCTCGCCCCACTATCGCATACAATTCCCTTGGATTTCTGCTTCCCAAGTGCATGACACTGCATTTTTTCACATTAAATCTTAACTTGCAAACATTAGAGCATTCTTCCAGCTTCTGTAGCTCTTTCCTCATGTTATCCACTCCCTCAAGGGACTCCACTC
This sequence comes from Ichthyophis bannanicus, assembly GCA_033557465.1. Lineage (NCBI taxonomy): Eukaryota > Metazoa > Chordata > Amphibia > Gymnophiona > Ichthyophiidae > Ichthyophis > Ichthyophis bannanicus. The sequence continues at coordinate 1,120,421,926 of CM066031.1, read as the reverse complement.
TGTTGCAAATTTTCATGTCATCTGCCCTTGATCTAGTTCTCTGGTCACCCAGTCAAAGAACTCAATAAATCAGATTTGTTTGGCAAGATTGTCCTTTGGTAAAACCATGTTGCCTCGGATCATGCAACCTATTGGTTTTGAGAAAGTCCACTATTCTTTCTTTCAAGAGCACCTCCATTATTTTTACCACCACCAAGGTAAGGCTTACTGGCCTGTAGTTTGCCACTTCTTCCCTACTGCCACTTTTCTGAAGAGGTACCACATCAGCCCTTCTCCAGTCCTATGGAACTTCTGTCTCCAAGAAAGTACTAAAAATATCCTTTAACGGCCCTGCAAGAACCTCTTTCAGCATCCTGGGATGCATCTCATCCGGTCCCATGGCCACTTTCAGCTTTGCAAGTTGTACAAACACATCTTCTGTGAATGGTGTAGTACCTACTCCATTCCCATTTGTATATTTGTCAATCACAGCTGGTCCTACTCCAGGATTTTCTTTAGTAAAAACAGAACGAAAGTATTTGTTTAGCATTTTTGCGTTTTCAATGTCACTTTCCATGATCCCGTTCTCAGCACTTGAGTTTTGCAATTCCACCTCTGATTTTCTCTTCTCCCAAATATGCTTGAAAAATGTTTTGTCATCACACTTTAGATCTTTAGCCATCTCTTCTTCTGCCTTAGATTTTGATATCCTTATTTCTTTTTGTCTCTTTTAGCTTTATCCTGTATTCTTTTCTGTGTTCTTGTGTTCGCGATCTTCTGAATTTTGTGAAAGCTGTGTTTTTGCCTTTATTTGTGCAGTCACTTCTTTGGAGAACCAAATAGGTTTCCTTTTCCTCTTGTTTTCATTTACTTTCCTTACATATATCTGTTGCCCTTTTATTGCCTCCTTTAGTTTAGCCCACTACAATTCCACTTCCCTTACCTCCTCCCATCCTGCCAACTCCTCTTTCAGGCACTTGGCCATTTTAATGAAGTCAGCATTTTTGAAGTCTAGGACTTTGGCTTGCTATGATTGGACTCTGCATTGGCTTTTAACTCAAACCAAACCATGTGATGATCGCTGCTGCTCATATGGGCGCCCACCTGAACATTCAACATGCTATGTCCACTGGCGAGTACTAAATCCAGCATCAAAAACTTTCCCTAGTCAGTTCCATCACCATTTGTCTAAACAATGCACCTTGGAAGGCATCCACAATTTTTTTTTAAACTTCTTTCCAGATTTGCAGAAAGATTACTCCAATCCACATCAGGTAGATTAAAGTCACCCAATATGATCACTTCCCCCTTCAAAGCTACCTTTGCAATATCAATAATCAAGTCTCTATGCATTTCTTCGGTCTGAGTTGGAGGTCTGTAGACACCAGTATGAATGATAGTGCCATCTCCTCTTTCAAATACAATCCACAGAGCTTCTTTTCCCCACATCCCCTGCATTTCAGCAGCTTTAATACTGCTTTTGACAAATAGGGCTACTCCTCCTCCTCGTCTGCCTTCTCTATCTTTCCTAAATAAATTATAGCAAACTATGGCTATATCCTATTCATGTGACTCAAACCATGTTTCTGTAATGGCCACAACGTCCAAGTCCATTTCCACCATTAGGGCGTCCAGGTCAGAAACTTTGTTGGCTAGCCTTCAAGCATTTGTGCTCATTGCTTTTCAGTATTTGACGACTGGCTTGCCTGTATTTTGCATGGATTTTGTTCTACATGTCTCTTTTCCCACTTGCCATTGATGTGTAGGTTAATAGTGTGACAATTTCCAAAGTTATGTTTTTGCTGGGAGTGACATCATGAACTTGCTCTTCTCCATCCATCACCCCCTTTACCTAGTTTAAATGTCTGTCCACATAATGCCTGAATTTTTCACTTAGGATCCTTTTCCCTGCGACAGAAATGCAGTCCATCAACACAGTATAACCTCTTGTTCCATCTATTTCCTCAGTCGCCTGTATATCTAAATCCTTCTTGTTTGCACCAGGTTTGGAGCCATGAATTAAAGTTGATTATGCGATACAGTCTTTCTGCCCCCTTACCAAGAACAGGTAGAACTTCTGAGAATACTTGGTATAGTATTAACAATGGGTTTGAGTTTCTCTCTGAGAATCTGGAAGACCCTTTGAACTGTAGAGGCACTGTTTCTAACCAGAAAATTTGTAACCAAATGGATAACATCAATTTTGGAGTGCTCGCTTTCTGCACTAACTATACCAACAATTTGGTTAAAAATTCTTGCTGGCTGAAGAGCCTGGGAAGCATTTGACCATCTTCTCTCCTTTGAACTATGTTCCCAAGTTGGTGTCTCTAATGATGGAATCTCCATTTAGAACTTTTTATGCATTAGGAACCAGTTGAGATTTTTCAGAACCAGAATTTGACGGAACCCACTGGTCTTTTTGGGTACCTCGAAGTATCTGGAGTAAAACCTTTGCTCGACTTGAGCTTGGGGAAACCACTCAATGGCAAGGTCGGACAGCAGGGCCTTGCCTTCGGTCTGCAGGAGGCTCCAGTATGCAGGATCCATGGGGTACTCCTTGGAGTTGTACAGTGGCAGCAAATGGGTGAAGTGCAGCTGTTATCCACTTTGGACAATCTGTAACACCCAGGTGTCCGAGGTGATGAGGGGCTACTGGTGGACAAGCCATCACCCTAACCTGCAGGGGTACCTCGACCAGCAATAGAAGGCTGGTTATGCTCCCGAGGAACCAGACAAAACCCCGCACCCGGCTTGGGCTGGGGGCGGGTTGTGCCTTTGGGATCTTCTCCCCCCGCTGTCTGTGGAGGTTCTGCACCTTAAGCTGTACTGGCACTTTGGCTGGGAAATACTGGCACAGGCATGGATAGGCGGCCGCCTTGGTGTGATGCTTCTTCCACGCTGGATCCACGATCTTTCCTGAGAGCCGGGTAAGAGTCATCTTCTCCAGCTCCTCCGTTTTCTCCTCCATGTTTTTGCCAAAGAAGTTTTCACCCCGACAGGGGACATTAGCAATCTTGTCCTGGACCCCATTGCTCCAGGTCTGAGGACTGCAGCTACGCCATCTGGCAGGCAGTGATGCCCATGCCGTCACTCTGCCCGTGAATTTAAAGGTGTTATAGGAGTCCCACACCACGAACTTCGAGCAATCCTTGCCATGAGCATGAAGCCCCAAAAGGACTCGCAACTGTCCTTAGGAACAATGGCAGCAAAGTCCTCAAGGCCCAACATGACATTCTTGAGGAACATGTTCATTTAAGTCTGGTAAGCCAGGATCCTGGCAATCAGCATGTAACCCTGGAAGCACCTCCTTCCAAAGGAGTCCAAGTTCCGAGCCTCACAGCTCGGCGACAGGTGTGTGCTTTAACACTCTTGGTGCGCGTCAGGGCTGACTCCACCACAATGGAATTGTGAGATACTTGCAGCTTTTCAAACCTAGTGGCCTTCTGGATCTTGTATAGGGAATCAAGCCGGCAGCAGACAAGAAGCATGAGTGGCGCCGACAAGAAGCATGAGTGGCGCCTCCCAGAACCACTGCAGGACATGGTGGATGGAAACGTCACTGCCTTCTGGAGGGCCGAGGGGTATTGGAGTAGTTCCAGTTCTCCACCCTCAGTTCCTCAGACTCCAGGGGAAACGGAATGGCCTTGGCCGTGACCTGAAATCCTGAAAGGACATATTCTCCGGGAGCAACTTACCCCACTTGGGTGGAGGCAACAGATCAGACAGCAGGTCCGGGGACCGAAGGTCTGATGCAGTCGATTCCGTCTCTGTCTCCCATTTCGATTTGGATTCCAAGATAAACTCGAAATAGTGTCGAGTATCCTCATGCCACCAGCTCTGTGACTTGGAGAGGGAGGATGTGGATGACCCTAGCGCTGCCCGGTGTTCCAATGCCGGTGCCCTTGGGCCTCGGACCCAGACACACTTAAGGAGATGGCTCCGGTGACCAGGGTCGATACTGATCTCCTACCCGATGTCCCAACCTCAGCAGGCAGGGCAAGGGTCTCCAGGATAGATTGGAAGAAGTGCAGTAACGACACATTCCATGCCATGAAGCTTGCATTCCACAAGGCTTCCACTGCCACCAAGTGAGCTTCCAAGGCCCAAAGGTGTTCTTCCAGGACCGCCACCTGCAAGGAGGCCAATACCACAGCCGTAGACATTGGCAATGCCACCTCAGATGGGGATTCTACAATGATAGGTGCATCAGGAGACATCCAGCAGTCCTCCTGGGCACTGGGAGTGGACTCTGCTGTTCTGGTCAGGTCCTCCCTGCTGGGAAAGCTTGGTCAGTCTCTCCTGGCCATCGCTCTCCACATCTAGTCGAGAAGGGCTGCAGGGGTGCTGCACCCAAAACTTCTCCTGGTGTTCACCCTTTGTCAATGGGGTCTCTGCAGGGAGCCTCCCCACGCCACTTGAACCCTTCAGCTCTGATTGAGCATGCTGCTCCTTCCCCTTTGCACCTCCGAACCTTTTGCAGCTATAGTTGAGGGGGTCAGGGCTGAGAATGCTGAATCAGATGAGCTGAAGAGAGACTCCTACTTCTTCTGATCTTTCAGCCCTCTCTGCATCATCTGCGAGCAGAGCTCGCAGTATGCCAACTCATGGTCAGGTCCAAGGCATTGCAAGCACCAATTATGACCATCTGTGACAGAGAGAGCTTTGCCACACTTAGTGCATTTCTTAAAGCCCACAGCTAAAAACACCGCCTCAGCAAAGTCAAACTGAAAAATTGCCATTGCTGGGAAATCACCATGAAGGGGTGGAAAACTGCAAAAGCGCTGAAAAACAGAGGGGGGGGGGGGGAGAAAAAAATCTTGGCCATGAGGGCCAGAGAAAGTGTAGTTACTCACCTGTAACAGGTGATCTCCGGGAACAGCAGGAATTTAGTCTTCACATATGGGTATCGTCAGTACCGACGGAGCCTGCGCAGGAATGTTCCCCAGCGTCCAATAGGAACACTTTTGGGAGCATCCCTCAGCACATGCGCGCTGCCTTCCCGCCTTTCCAGCTGTCCCTCTTCAGTTAAGTTTGTAGCTGAGTGAAAGGATAGAGGGAAAAAGGAAAGAGACAAAGACAACTCCTAGGGGAGGTGGGTGGGTTGTGAAGACTAAATTCCTGCTGTTCCCGGAGATCACCTGTTACAGTTGAGTAACTACGCTATCTCCAGGAACAAGCAGGAATGTAGTCTTCACATAAGGGGACTCCCTAGCTGAAGATGCCAGGGAGATAGCCCCAGGAAGGTGCCACCCTAGAAGGTGGGAATCCTTCCTCCCATGGATCTCTGGCATTCCACCAGGGTTGGTGGGTAGGAGTTGATTTAGGTCTGAAAGAGATTTTGAACAGCTTGGCCAAAGAAGGCATCCCGACGGGAGGCTTTATCCAGGCAGTAGTGGGCTGTGAAGATGTGTACCGAAGCCCAAGTGGCTGCTCGACAAATGTCATCGATAGACACAGAGTGGAGATTAGCCATAGAAGCTGCCATGGCTCTCACATTATGAGCTGTGACATGGTCCTGAAGAGGAAGACCCTAACTCTCATAAGCAAAGGATATGCATTGGGCAATCCATTTAGATAAAGTTCTTTTGGAGACTGGCAGTCCCAAATAACTAGGGTCAAAAGCTATAAAAAGTTGCGAGGACGTCCTATGTTGCTGTGTTCTTTGTATGTAAAAGGCTAAGGCCCTTTTGCAATCCAAAATATGAAGGTTTCTTTCTGCATTAGAGGCGTGAGGCCTCGGAAAAAATACAGGAAGATAAATTGATTGATTTAAATGAAAAGACGAAACCAGCTTTGGCATAAAGTGTGGGTGAGTTTGAAAAACAACCTTATGATGAAACCTAATATAAGGAGGATCAGCCACTAAAGCTTGCAATTCACTAATGCGACAGGCAGAAGTGATTGCAATTAGGAAGATGACCTTCCAGGTTAAAAACTTAAGGGCTGTAATGGCCAAAGGTTCAAACGGTGGCTTCATGAGCTGCCCGAGAACTAGATTTAGATCCCAAGCCACCGGTGGTGGCTTGATGGGAGGTTTAGTTAATAAAAGGCCTCTCATAAATCTTGATATGAGTGGATGAGAGGAAATTGGTTGTCCATTCAGAAGCTTATAAGAAGCTACAATTGCACTAAGATGGACTCTTACCGAATCGGTCTTTAGAACAGAATTCGATAAGTGAAGGATACACTCTAGTATCGATTCTAAAGGTATATGACCAGGGGGTTCAAATCCCTTCTTGGAGCACCATATAGTAAAACGTTTCCACTTGAAGGCATAAGATTTTCTTGTGGAAAGTTTCTTAGACGCCTGAAGGATATCTTTTACCTGTTGGGACAGGTTGAAATCTTGGAGGTCTAAGCCTTCAGCAACCAGGCCATGAGGTGCAGGGACTGGGGATTCGGGTGCCAGTGTGTCCCGTTTCTCCTGGGAAAGGAGATCTTGAGCATGCCGTAACTCCAGAGGTGCCGCTTGAGAGAGATGTAGAAGCAGGGGATACCACGCTTGGCGTGGCCATTGTGGCACTATGAGAATCATGCGACCCCTGTCTCTCTGAAGCTTGAAGAGTGTTTTGGGGATGAGGGGAATGGGTGGGAAGGCATAAAGGAAGTCCTGACCCCAGTGAAGAAGAGGCATCCCTTGCCTGACAGTTGTGCGCCGTAATCCTGGAACAGAACCGGGGAAGTTTGGCATTCACTGGACTTGCAAAGAGGTCTATGTCTGGAGTGCCCGAGATGAAATATCTTTGCCACCTGGTGTAGGTGGAGGGACCACTCGTAAGGCAGAAGTACTCAACTGAGTTTGTCTGCCCAAAGGTTTTGAATGCCTGGAAGATATACCACTAGAAGGTGAATTTGATGCTCTCTGGCGAGGGGCTCACAGTTGTAAAGCTTCGTTGCATAATGACAGAGCCTGTTCCGCCCTGCTTGTTCACATAGAACATGGCTACTTGATTGTCTGTCTGGACTAGGACTGTATTGTAGCTGAGCTGGGCATGGAATACTCGAAGAGCTAAATAGATTGGTTTACACATAAACCTCCTGGAATTAAGAGCAATCTCCTGTGGAGTCCAGGTGCCCTGGGTAGAGAGATGATTCAGGTGTGCTCCCCAACCCACCTGTGATGCATCTGTTAGGGTGGCCTGATAGAGGCGTTGATGGAAAGGAGACCCCACTGTCAGATTTTCTAGTGATTGTCACCTTTGGAGAGACAAAATTAGTCGTTGAGAGATTATTTTGTCCGACAAATGACCTGTGGCCTGTGTCCACTGTGTGGAGAGGGTCCACTGTGTGGAGAGGGTCCACTGAGCTGCTCCCATGTGGAGGCGAGCATATGGGACTACATGAACTGTGGATGCCATATGTCCCAGTAACTGCAGTAGCTCTCGAGCAGTAAGGGAGGATTTGCCTGCTGCTTGCGAAGCTAGTTGCATTATGCGAAGACACCGGGCTTGTGGAAGGAAAGCCCTTGCCTGTCCGGTATCTAGACAGGCTCCTATGAATTCTAGGCATTGGGAAGCAACTAGTTGAGATTTTGGGAAGTTTATTACCATTCCCAAGTATTGGAGGATTCACATTGTATGGGACAGTGCAGTGCTGGCCTCTGCAACTGTAGGGGCTCGAATGAGCCAGTCGTCTAAGTAAGGGAAGACGAAAATCCCCAGGGTTCGTAGAAATGCAGCTACTACTGCCATGCATTTCGTGAACACTCTTGGTGCTGAAGCCAGACCAAAGGGAAGACCCCTGTACTGGAAATGTATTCCCCTGAAAAACAAATGTAAGAATTTCCTGTGATCTGGATGGATGAGAATGTGAGTGTATGCATCCTTTAAGTCTAGAGAGCAAAGCCAATCCTGGCTTTGAAGGTATGGCAGAAGAGTTCCTAGAGAAATCATTTTGAATTTCTCTCGAAACAGATATTTGTTCAATTCTCTGAGGTCCAGAAAAGGTCTGTGTCATCCTGTTTTCTTTGGAATAAGAAAATAGGGGGAGTAGAACCCTGCGCCCCATTGAAGAATGGGTACATCCTCTATTGCCCCTTGGGCAAGAAGTGTGGAGACCTCGTGATCTAACAGATTGTCTGCAGAGGTTTGACAATTGAATTGCTTTAGAAATGTAGGAGGGGGCATGCTGTGAAAATGAAGCTTGTACCCTTCTCCTACAATGGACAAAGTCCAATCTTCTGCTGTTATCTGATGCCATCTGTTGACAAAGTGGCATAACCTGCCCGGAATATTGGGGGCCCCTCAGAGGCAGGAAGGCAAAGCTCTCTAGGAAGGAGTCAAAGCCCTTGAGGGGGCTGAACCTGGAGAGCTGGTTGGGCTCTCGGGCCTTTTGGCTTCTTTTGCTGTCTAGTTTGTCCCTTTTGGGCAACCTGACCTTGAGGTTGACTCTGCTGGGTATAGGAAGGATAAAACTTCCTCTTTTTGCTAAAAGAGGGTTTTTTATAAGGCTTCCTTTTGGCTGGAGTGGCTGTAGACTTGACAATCTATCTAAGGTAGAATTGTCAGCTTCTAACTCGTTAGCCTTTTCCTGCCAGTTCTTGCCAAAGAGATTCTCCCCTATGCAAGGAATGTTGCCTAACTTGTCCTGTACCCAAATCTCCAAGTCTGATCCCTGTAGCCAGGCAATCCGTCGTGCGCCAATGGCAATAGCAGAGGTTCTGCTGATGCATTCAAAGCAGTCAAAGGCTGCACGATTGACAAACTTGGAGACATCTTGAGCATGCTTAACTAGAGCAAGAAAATCTTGTCTCCTGTCATCTGGGAGAAATGGGCTCATAAGTTCCAAGTCTCCTGTGACTTCCTTGAGGAACATTCCCATATATAGGATATATGAACTGATCCTAGCTGAAAGCATGGAAGCTTGAAAGGTTCGGCACCCAAAAGCATCCAGAGTCCTGCATTCACGACCTGGAGGATTGGATGCATGCCTCTTTGCACTTTTCATCCTACGCATGGCTGATTCCACTACCACTGAATGGTGTGGCAGCTGAGTTTTCTGAAATCCAGGACATGGCGGAACTCGATACATAGTATCAAGTCTCCTAGAGTGAGGAGAAGTAGTCAGAGGTGTCTCCCACATTCTGAGCATCAAGTTATGCAGAATTTCTTGGATAGGCAGAGTGGCTGCCTTCTTAGGAGCTTTAGGATATTGGAGGATTTCCAATTCCTTTGCTCTGGGTTGCTCTTCAGGAGCTACTGTGATTGAAAGACCTTTGGCCATATCACGGATGAAATCCTGAAACATGTCCTCTGGAGGTGACATTCTGCATTGGGGAGAAGAGGGATCTTCTAGGAGAAATCCTCTAGTGCCAGCAGAATTGTCAGAGTCTTCGGAATCGGAGGAATCGAAATATTCCTGACCCCGATGCTCTTGCAATGCACGATCTCGGTACCGATTGAAGTCGGTACCGAGCTGACCCAGTACCACTTTGTCAATTCCAGCCAGAGATGGCATGGGAAGAGTTCCCACCGGAGCCGGTATCGTTACCGGCGTTGGTACCGGCATTGGTGTCGATTTCAGTACCAGTGCCTGTGGAACCACCGGTACCGCAGCTGAAAGAAGAGCTGCGATGCTGCGCTCGATAGCGAGGAACCTCTGGTCTATCGAAGCTGCTGATGACTGGATGTAGGTACCGGTAAGGACGGCCGGAAACCCTGAGCATGGGCACAGGTAGTTTTTGTGAGGTTGAGGCCTCGAGAAAATCCTGAAGCCCCATCGATGCTTTGGAAGCCAAAGCCTCCCGCCGTGGCTATTTTGCCAGTGTGGTTCCCTGAAGGGCAATGCCAAAGGCCTCTCAATGCTTAGCAGGAGAGCTACCCTTTGAGGACTGGCTTTTATGTTTAGTTACCCGAGATCCATGGGAGGAAGAAGAGGCCCTTGACGATGTCGATGCAATGGATCTGGCATCTGAAGAAAAGGGGATACCGAGCTTTGCAGCTTGGTTTTGTCTTCCTCTTTTAGTCATCCCCATACAGGAAAAACATTCTGTTGAAGAATGTTCAGGTCCTAAACATTTCAGACACCAATCATAGGTGTCAGTGACGGAAATGGTACCGCCACACTTAGTACATTTTTTAAAACCACTAGTTGGCTTTTCCATGTTTTAGGAATATGGGGCCTAGTGCCCAAAATGGTGCCTAGCACCAAAGAGAAAAGTTTCTGAAAAGAAACAGTCTAAAGCCTAAGGTTTTTTTTTAATGAAAAGAAAAAGAAAAGAAAAGAACCGGCCATACCGGTAGGCATCGTGCGGTAGGCAAACGCGACCACAAGAAAAGCCATTTAAAGACAGAATTTTCTGCGGTGACAGGGAATAGATCCTGTCGGCTCCGTGGAAAACAAAGAACTGAAGAGGGACAGTTGGAAAGACGGGAAGGCAGTGCGCATGTGCTGAGGGATGCTCCCAAAAGCGTTCCTATTGGACGCTGGGGAGCGTTCCCGCGCAGGCTCCGTCGGTACGATACCCATATGTGAAGACTACATTCCTGCTTGTTCCTGGAGATCACTTTTTTCCAGATTTCAGGAACACATCCTGGGGCTGTGTGGAAAAAAAGACTGGAGAATATGGCACCATGGCAGGTGGGAAGGCAGGCACACATTTGCAGTGTACCTCCAAAAAGCTTCCTTTGGAAGGTGGGGAGCACTACTTGCAGGGCTCAGTCAGTGACATCACCCATACGTGAGGATTTATTTCCTGCTTATTCACAGAGAAAGGGTTTTTTTTATATTAAATGCTGCAACTAATATGGTTTTCATGAACATTTTAAAGGCATGGAAGAATTTTAAATATATAGAAAATTAATGAAGCTTAATTTCCAATAAATATGCTTGCTATGCCGCTTTTCCTACACATTGTGTATTTTTCCCCTTATAAAGTAGAGCTCAAAAAAATACTCTTATGACCACCCTCTTGGGCACCCAACATGTCTTGAAGATTTGGTGCAGATTGAAAGGATTAAATATTTTCTACCCTCCAATGCCTCTAATCATTTCCAAGAACAGAGATCCACAAAGTAGAGCAGAGGTTCCCAACTGCAGTCCTGGATGGCCAAACACCATTCAGGTTTTCAGGCTGTCCCTAATAAATATGCATGAGATGCATTTGCATGCACTGCCCCCATTGTATTCAAATGTATCTCATGCATATTCATTAGGGACAGCCTGAAAACCTGAATGGTGTTTGACCCTCCAGGACTGGAGTTGGGAACCACTGGAGTTGGGAACCTCTGAAGTAGAGGAATTCAACACTTTGTCCCAAGGCAAAAAAAGGAGGTACAATTAAAAATGTATAATATACCTCCACACAGTCACCAGTTCCCCTGGCACCCAGCAGGCACTGTCCCCTATGTTACTGTTGCAGTATCGGGTGGGGGATGTAAGAAATCTCATTTCCTGTCTCTGGAATTTAAACAATACCACCAAGGAAAAACCAAAATGAGAACCATCATAGGAGTTGCAGTGGCTCCATGCAAAGTGACCTAACCTGGTTCATGGGTCCTGCTTGGTTTAGTTGTGCAGGGTGCTGGAGAGGGGCTGTTGATCGGGGTCCCATTGATGACATATGCATGCCCATCTGTCCAAACTGATTCGCACCTGTTTGCCAGCCAAAAAAAAAGGGTTACGACGACAAGTATACTGCAATGCTTACTTCTGCTTAAGCAGACTTCCTTCCTAATGCAAAGTCATAACAAGACTACCTATCCAATAAAGCAATTAATGTTAAGATTTAAAAAGCAAATGGGACTGTAGCCCCCCCCCCCCCATAAGAGGTTCAGTCTCCAACTTAGATTTCTTTTTGAACTTTTCCCATCCCTCAATCAATATTTTCCCAAATATCCATATACCTACTGCTCATACCATCTCACCTACCAACAACTGAGCAAGCCAAGATAGGAAGATTTCAGCACAAACAGGCTACCATCATCATAAGTTCCACAGCTCCCATTTTTGTATAGAGCTATCAGCTTTACTCCTACAAGTTGGGAGAGTGAAGCAATGCAAGACTGCAGTTCTCATTACAAGCCACCAGAAGGCAGACAATGTTCCGACTTCCCCAAATCTTCAGAAAGTCAGGTTACTCAGAATTGTAGAATAACCACCACTTGCATTCATGTCTTATGCACTGGTACTCATGCGATTTCACAGCTTATGAATAAATCCCCATCAATTCTGGTAACAATGGGCTGGAAATTCAAGATGCTTGATACTTCTAGCATCATGACATCCTGCTGCCCTCATAGAAACAGCAGGGCAATCAGAAAGATTAGAGGTGAAATTTAACTTACCTGATAGTTTCCTTTCCTGGAGTCCTATTAAACCAGTCCATGCATCCTCTACATAACTGAAATCATGGCTTATGGACTCAGACTCTGTACTCATGAACCAACTTCACCCCAACTACAACCTTCAACCATTGCTCAAGAAACAAAAAAAGGAGGCGGCGTCATCATTGCAAAATCTGACCTCCACCTACTCACACAATCAACAAAGCTCAGAAGGTCTGGACCTCCTCTCGATATCAAACTTCTAAAAATGTGTCTGATCTACACATCCCCATCCTCCCCTACCTTCGACTTCTCAGCCCTACTTCAGAAAATTAGAGAACTCCAACAAGAACAAAGACACCATATTAGGCAATTTCAACCTCAAATCCATCCAGCCTAAACAAGCAACTGCCTTCACCAAAGCCATGACCTCAATGGACTTTTCCCAAATCATTTCATCACCCACACATAATAAAGGAAACATGCTAGACCTAATCTTCATCAAACCCCCCCTCAAACCACCCGGTCCCCTGGTCTGACCACAACCAAATTACCTTCCACATCCTACTCCCAAACCCCCCCCCCCCCCCCCATCCCTTAAGACGATTCTGGAATTCAATAAAGAAGCCTTTCTCGACAGTCTCATCTCTACTAAATGCCAAACCGGAAAACCTCAACAACTTCCTTTCTTCATGGAACATCACAACCCACCTAGTAGAAATGGCACCTGGATCACCTCCCTCAAAACTGATCAAACTCCCAAAACCACCACTGTACACCCCGATACTCAGAACATAAAAGAAAGCACCGCAGAATTGAGCACAAATGGTGAAGAATAAACTCACCAACAGACCATCACACACACACGATCTGCATGTCTGAATAAATACCACAAAAGACCAACCAGTGCAAGAGAACATACCACTCCAACCTCATAAAAAGCTCCCAAGGGAACTATTCCGTTTGGTGAAGGATCTCACATTAATCCCACCCAACAACCCAAATATCACACCAGTCACACCACAGCATTAGCAACCTACTACGGAGCTCAGCACAAACAACCACAATACCACCCCCCCCCACCAACCAACCACTCATGACAACCCCCCTCCTCCCGGCACACCTTTGAAAGCATAAGTTAACAATAGAATCTATCATACAAAAACCTCGAACCCTGCCCTACAAGCTGGTTAAAACAGACAACCAACAAATCACACCCCTCATCACAAAGCTCAGAGACCTCAATGAAACATGTTGAGCTGCCTGAAAATCTCCACAATCGCCCCATCCTCAAAAGAACCCATCTAGACCCATCAGTCTGCTATAAAATGTAAGCTATGGGTCTGTAGGGTCCAACTAAGAGCAAACCGTCACGTCAGAAACAGTCCACAGTAGAGGAACGTGATGTGTCCAAGGATAGAACAAAATGATCATGTAATATTGAAAAGAGGCTTTTATTTACAATACCAATGGATGATGCCCACCCGACACAGGCCGTGTTTCGTTTAATAAAACTTTATCAGGGGTACAGGGCAACTAAAAACAAAAACATCCAATAAATACACTCAAATATACATAACAATAAAACATGCACTAAAAGAAAATAAATAACTAAAATCATAATAAATAAATAAATATACAAATAATCACTTATATAATTATACCTAAAGTTTGTTGGAACGCAATATAAATAAAATGAGAGAGACTGAGGAAAGAGCAAAAAAATCTTGAATAAAACTGGTGCAATAACCGTGAACCAAAAGCAGAAGGAGAAGGAAGATCATCCGTGCACAAATATAACAAACTAATGTCATTGACACTCAAAAAATTATACTAAAAACATAAATAAGAATAACTTAAAAAATAAAAACATCAAATAAATAACATTAGCAATGTGTATAAAAACTGGTGCTTAAAAAAGAAAATAAAATCATGCCCGTTGTGGTGACAGCCATGCTGACTCCAAATACTCACTAACCAACATTAACAATGCAGCATAATAGCCAAAAGTCCAAATTTATGATATCCTTCAACTTACTTACATTTTATCACAAGCCTAACAAGGCTGCACAAATCGCGGCACTGTAAACGTGAAGACCACTAAAAATAGCCAGAAGAAATTGAACACAACAAAATTATATTTTAAATTCGAAGTAACAAGACAACCATTCAACCCTCAAAGGGGGGACCTTACCACGTTATACCCTACGTCTCATCTCATGGCTCAAAATGTGCCGAAGCTGTGCAGCGTCGTGGAGACTCCCATAATAAAAACGCCGACGCATGTGCATCTGAAGTAATGGGAGGCGCCCAGCAATGACGTCAGAGACAAGGGACTGAAAACCGAACTCCTATCTTATTGAAAAAATAATTGACTATAAACATCGTGAGTCCAAATACATGCAATGATGTAAATAAATGCATTAGACACAATAAATACAACTTAATAATCCTAAAAAATGCAACTTAATAATCCTAAAAAATATGCAATATCAAAAAAAAAAAAAAAAAAAAAAAATCGCAAAAAAACCCTACATCTTCAAAAAAGGAAGAATCTTAACGAAGAAGGGGTAAAAAATGTGTAAAAAAACGTACCATGCCACAACTAAAAACATATTGAACCTATCCCACAAAATCGTAAAATATAGGAGAAGCTAAAACAGAACCATGTAATACAACCACCTAAAAATATAAATATAAAAGAATACAAAGACCCAAATAAAACCATCCAATCCCTAAAACAAACACTAAATAATTAAAAAATGTGACTTCTTTGCTACCAAACATAATCATAAAAATTTTTGCAAATTGCAAAACTTAAAAAAACATGCGTGTTATCAAAGAGGTCACAAAATAATGTCATCTAAAAGAAGACATGTATACACAATGTTCCAAATCAGACAAGATAGAAAATCCAAGGGAGTAAACCTGACTCTGAACAATACAATACGATATTAGTGTAACGAACCTAAAACTTTAAAAATATTAAAATATTAAAACAACCATTTCCAAATAGCCAAACTGTAAAAAAATATATACATCACTCAGTTACTACCCAAAATGCATGGGTAAATCCATAAAAAACGTCAAACATCATAAAAAAACAGAGAAATCTTGTTCTAAATTGAGCCCATTCGGTGTCATTGAGTCCAACATAAAAATGTATCTCTGCTCCAGTTGTAAAATTGTTTTATTGATGTCGCCTCCTCTCCAGTTCATCTTCACCTTTTTAATGACAAAAAACTTGATGTCCGAGATCTTGTGCGCTAGTTGAATCCAGTGCTCTACTAAGGGTTTCTCTATGTTGCCTCTCTTGATCGCAACTCCTATGTTCTATAATCCTGGTACGTACACTGCGTAAGGTCTTGCCTACATAGAGTTTACTACATAGACATACGATAACATATATAACATGAGTCGTCTCACAATTAAAGAAATCACTTAGTAAAAACCTCCTCCGAGAAACGGGATGTATAAATTCTTTAATAGACAAAGCATGTACACAAACTGAACGGCCACATTAATAGTGACCCTTGACCCTTGGAGCAAAGGGCCGTTCCGTCAGGGCAGAAGGGACCAGGAGGTTCTTCAAATTAACATTACGCTTATGCGCTATCGTAAGTTTTACATCTTCAAACCCTTCCAACGACTGAATCAGATGCCACTCTTTCTTTAGGATCTTAACAATATCGCGAGACAGAGTGGTATACAATAACGGACACACCATTCCTATATTCTCCTTCCGCTGTTTGGAGATGAGCAAATCCTCACGTTCAGATATCCGTGCCCTTGTGTATGCTTCTGAAACGTACTTGGAGGGATACTTCCTAATGTGGAACCTATCCTCCATGGCTTGAGCATGGAATTCAAAATCCTTATTCTTAGTACAAACCCGCTTTGCATGAAGAAACTGGCCTACTGGTAAGTTTCTTTTCAGAGCCGGATTGTGAAAGCTGTCAAAGTGTAGAAGTGTATTACGATCCATAGGTTTTCTGTAAAGAGATGTCAACCGATGATTCTCAACCTGGATCAGGAGATCCAAATAAGGAATACATGAAAAATCGTAGGTGAGCTGGAATCTCAAATTACTGTCTAACTCATTGACCCACCCATTGAATTGAGATAAAACCTCTTCGGACCCTCTCCATAAAATAAAATCATCATCTATATAACGCACCCATAATATAATATTCTCTTTATATGGATTATCCTTAATAAATCTCTCTTCGAACTCAAACACATAAAGATTAGCAATGTCGGGGGCCATGGAAGAGCCCATGGCCACCCCCTTGATCTGCTGATAGAACTCCTCCCTAAAACAAAAAAAGTTATTACAGAGAGCAATCTTAGCTAATTCCAACAAAAAATATGTGGGGATACGTTTATTAGAGAGTCTTGTAGATAAGTACTGTTCAAGAATGAGTAGAGCCTCTGCTTGTGGGACATTGGTATAAAGGGATTCGACATCCATGGTGACTAAAATAACATCAGAGTCCAAATCTTGAAATGTACTTAAAATCTCAATGACATGGGATGAATCCCTGACATAAGACCACATAGATGTTATAAAAGGCCGTAAAAAACATCCAAAAATTTAGATATCGGCTCCAATAAAGAACCAATTGCGGCAACAATAGGCCTTCCAGGTGGTGACTTAAGAGACTTAGGAATCTTTGGGAGGATGTAGATGGTGGGTGTAATAGGCGATGCAACAGTAAGAAAATCCTTCTCCTTCTTCGTTATATATCCTATTTCAAAGGCAGTTTGGACTAAATTGTCTATCTTATTTTTTAAAACTACTGTGGGATCATCCATTAACCAGACATTAAAAGTACGATCCTTTAATTGCCTTTCTATTTCATCAATGTAGGCCTGTTTATTCATTACCACAACAGCCCCACCTTTATCCGCTGGTTTGATAATAATAGTGTTATTTTTTTGTAAGGATATAATGGCCTCTCTTTCACCCTTAGAGAGATTACTATATGGAGCAGTGGATTTAGTACATACCCGATGAACTTCTCTTAATACCGTTTTCTCAAAAGCAATGATTAACGGATCTGTGGGTGCTGATGGATACCAAGTCGACTTTTTACTAACAGAACCATCCGACGAACAAGACGGTTGTCCATCAAAATGATGTTTAATTCGAATCTTCCGAAAAAATTTGTAAAGATCCAAATTAATTTCAAACCTATCTGGATTCCTAGTGGGGACAAAGGACAACCCTTTATTGAGCAAGGACTCTTCTTCTGGGGACAACTGATAATCTGAAATGTTGATAACATTAGTAGTGGAGGGAGACCTCTCTCGTTCAGTCAAGCCTAATTCCAAAAATTCCTGAGTCGTCCCCGCCCGCGTCCCCTCGTGGCTGGGGCCTGATGGTATGTACGATCTTGATAATATTGCTGATTTTGGTTGTAATATCGGGGTGGACCCTGTCCTCTCTCCTGCCCCCTCTCCTGTCCCCATGGCGGAGGGGCCGGGTTGTATGCTCTGTCCTGTCAAAAATTTTTGGACTGGTCCTGCTGCACAGGTGGGGTCAGGTCCCGTGACTGTCCCTGACCACCTCCCTTCCAAAATTTGTCCATATCGAAAAAAGGGTTTTTCTTAGGGGCATGTTCCACCTTCTCAGATGACTTCCTTGTAGAAAACAAGGAGGAAGAAGGATTATACCCTTCCACAGATTCACTTCTACTCCTCTTCTTCTTAGGTTCAGGGGAAAGGGGTTCCAAGGCTATACTTTCCTTTCGATCAAAAGGTGATGGTTTCTTCTTAATCCATATTCTATCACTATCCAATTTTTTGCTCCAATGGTAACCATGGTAAGCAAAAGAAATACACTGAGCAATCCAATTGGACAGTGTTCTCTTAGAGACTGGAAGTCCTAAATGAGAAGGATCAAAAGCAACAAAGAGTTGAGAAGACTTTCTATGTTGCTGTGTTCTTTGTAAGTAAAAAGCGAGAGCTCCCTTACAATCCAAAGTATGAAGATTCCTCTCTGCATTTGATGCATGAGGTCCTGGAAAAAAGACAGGTAAATATACCTCTTGGTTCAGATGAAAAGGCGAGACCACTTTAGGCATAAAGTGTGGATTGGTCCTGAGGACTACCTTATCATGATGGAACCTTGTATAAGGTGGATTAGCCACCAAAGCTTGCAACTCACTGATGCGGCGTGCTGAGGTGACTGCAATGAGAAAAATAACCTTCCAAGAAAGAAATTTCAAGGAGGTGGTGGTGGCTAAAGGTTCAAAGGGTGGCTTCATGAGCTGGCCAAGAACCAGGTTTAAGTCCCATGCCACTGGAGGTGGTCTAATGGGAGGTTTAGTTAAAAGAAGGCCTCTCATGAATCTTGCTATAAGAGCATGAGAGGAAATAGGTTGTCCATTGAGAGGCTTAAGGGACGCTGCAATAGCACTCAAATGGACTCTTACTGAATTTGTTTTCAGGCCTGCATGGGATAGATGCAGGAGATACTCTAGTAGAGAATTCAGAGGTATTGCAAGAGGGTTTAAACCAGGAGTCTCAAACACGCGGCCCGCGGGCCGCATGCGGCCCGCGAGAGACCTTTGTGCGGCCCGCGATGCACAGGAAAAAAAAAAAACCCGGCTTCTGCAGCCTCTACAGCCACCACAAGCCTGATCAGCGTCGGGGAGTTGAGCAGGAAGGAAAGCTCCTCCCCGATCACTTCCACAAGGTCAATCAGGCCCACCGGAACCCCCGGACACAGCAACATTCCAAAGGAAGCACCTCCAGGTGCTGCTTAATGCCGCTACAGCCACCACAAGCCTGACCGGCGTCGGGGAGGTGAGCAGGAAGGAAAGCCCCTCCCCGATCACTTCCACAAGGCCAGTCAGGGCCACCATAATCCCCGGACACAGCAATATTCAAAAGGAAGTGACCTCAGGCATGCCCGTGCCTCCAGACATGCCCACACCTGAGGGCCTCTCCCGCGTGACCCTTAGGTGTGGACCGAGGGAGACATCGAGAGGACACAACCAATAAGATGACTTCACCCCAAACCACACTCCCCAGCACAAAACCATCATAATTGCTATCTCACGCAATGTGGCTGCCAAAGCCTCCCTCTGGTATACCTGAGGACTGCAGACACCGATCCAGCAAAACAACACACCCTCTCAGGTAAACCGCCATCTTCACAGCTCAATATGTTGCTACAAAATCTCCTACCTTACTTTGTCATGTTACTACTGTTACTATTCCTTCTAACGTCAACACATATGCTTGCCTCTCAAAGTAATAACATTCCAATCCATCACCAACCTCGACTTCCCATTCCAAATCCCTGCCTCAAAGCCCAGCATGCATGTGTAACTGAGCTGAGGTATTCTGTTTATGTAATTCCTATTTGACATTGCCACTTGTTCTCTTTCCCGAGTAGGTCATGTATTGTTATTCTCTGAAATGTGTTGATTTAATATTTGCAATGTTGCCTTTTGATAGTTAGGGTATGGTGCTTTGTGAGTCCTGGTAGTGCTGTTAGGACACGGCAGGTTTGCTATAGGTTCTAAATGAGCATTGTTTCTAGTAGTTCCTAATGTGCCTGGCGGTTGGCACTGGTTTATAGTAATGTAGAAATCTTTTAGTCTTTCTTTATCCATACACTCATTAAGAGGCATGTTTACTAAAAGTTAATGTATGGTAACATTATGCAAATATTTATGCAAATGATGCCTGTATGCAAATGATGTCCTTATGCAAATGAGGCCTGCGTCTTGTGCGGCCCCCGGGTTACTCTACAAGTCCTCATTTGGCCCTCAAAGCAATTTGAGTTTGAGACCCCTGGTTTAGACCCTTCTCTGAACACCAAATGGTAAATCTTTTTCATTTGAAAGCATAGGAACGTCTAGTAGAAGGCTTTCTAGAGGCATGAATAACATCTCTGACTTGCTGAGAGAGATGAAAATCTTGAAGGTCTAAGCCCTCAGCAATCAAGCCCTGAGATGGAGCGACTGGGGGTTTGGGTGCCATAATGTTCCCTCTTCATGGGATAGAAGGTCTGGTGCAGAGCCCAAGTCCAGGGAGGGAGCTTGAGAGAGATGCAGAAGTAGAGGATACCACACTTGGCGTGGCCAATGTGGTGCTATGAGGATCATGGTCCCTCGCTCTCTCTGAAGCTTGAATAGTGTTTTGGGAATTAGGGGAATTGGTGGAAAGGTATAAATGAAGTCTTGACCCCAGTGAAGGAGGAAGGCATCCTTGGCCTGAACTCCCTGACACGGAAATCTGGAACAGAACCGGGGAGGTTTGGCATTCCACGGACTTGCAAAGAGGTCTATGTCCGGGGTTCCCCAAATTCGAAAATCATGGCTACTTGGTCCATGTGGAGGGACCACTCATGTGGAAGCAGAACTCGACTGAGTCTGTCCACCCAAGAGTTTTGAACGCCTGGAAGGTATACTGCCAGAAGATGGATATGATGCTCTATGGCGAAGGCCCACAGTCGCAAAGCTTCATTGCAAAGCAACAGAGAGCCAGTCCCGCCCTGCTTGTTCACATAGAACATGGCTACTTGGTTGTCCGTATGGATGAAGACTGTCCTGTAGCTGAGCAGGTTATGGAACACACAGAGCTAAGAATATTACTCTGAGTTCCAATAGATTGATATGCAGAGAAGTCTCCTGTGGAGACCAGATGCCCTGGGTGGAGAGATCTTGCAGATGAGCTCCCCAACCCCTTGGAGAAGCATCTGTTGTGAGAGTTGCTTGGGGTAGCAGTTGCTGAAAAGGGGACCCCAGCAACAGGTTTTGAGAGGACTTCCACCACTGGAGAGACCAAAAAAGGCGACTGGAGTTTGCTATTTTGTCTGACAGGCAACTTGATGCCCGAGTCCATTGGGTGGACAAAGTCCACTGAGCTGCCCTCATGTGAAGGTGAGCATATGGAACCACATGCACGGTGGATGCCATGTGGCCTAATAGTTGTAACATCTCTCGAGCAGTTAATTGGGACTTTAACTGAATCTGGGAGGCTAACTGCACCAGACGTAGGCAACGGGCCTGAGGAAGATAGGCCCTTGCAGTTGTGGTATCCAGCAAAGCCCCTATGAACTCCAGAGACTGAATAGGGGTGAGATTGGATTTTGGGATGTTTATTACTAGTCCCAAATACTTAAGGATACGCATTGTGCAGGTTAGACAAGTCTGGGCCTCTGACTGGGATGGGGCTCGAATGAGCCAGTCGTCCAGATATGGGAATACGAATATTCCTAGAGTGCGGAGAAAGCACAGTTACTTACCTGTAACAGGTGATCTCTGGGAACAGCAGGAATAAGTCTTCACATATGGATACGTCGGTACCGATGGAGCCTGCACGGGAATGCTCCCCAGCATCCAATCAGAAAGCTTTTGGGAGCATCCCTCGCGCCTGCGCACTGCCTTCCCGCCTTTTCCACTGCCTCTCCTCAGTTGAGTTTCATAGCTGAGACAAAAGGAGAGAAAGAGGAAAGGAAGATAGATAGATAGATACAACTCCTAGGGGAGGTGGATGGGTTGTGAAGACTTATTCCTGCTGTTCCCAGAGATCACCTGTTACAGGTAAGTAACTGTGCTATCTCCAGGAACAAGCAGGAATGAGTTTTCACATAGGGGGACTCCCTAGCTATAGATGCCAGGGGGAGATCCCATAAAATGTGTGTCCCTGGATCAGGACTGCACTTCCCACACATGGATCTCCGGCATCCCATAAGGGATGGTGGGTAGGAATTGAAAAGAGAGGAGCTGTAAGAAAAAACAGCGAACCTAACGACTACAGGAGAGGAGTCCTTGGTATGTATGATAAGTACCATTAAAATTATTTAATGAACAATCATAATATGGAGCTTACCTACTGGATTGTAGGAAGTAGAGAGCATGATGGGGTCACTGGAGATTCAGTAGAGGAATCCTCAAGGTGACCTCACAGCAGTGAGGATGAAGGTCCAAACCTGGAATTGGCAGGTGACCCAGGTGTCAACTGGGGTAGTATAAGAACGGCAGGTCTTCAGTGGAAAGCTTTATGGGAAAAAGCTGAAAACTCTTTTAGCTACAGAGTCATTAACATTGAGGAGTAAAAGAAGAAGACTGACCGATTTGGACAACTAGCCCAGTCCTGGAGGGAAGAAGGGGTATGGAAAAAAGCCTGTATTCCCAAGGAGAACAGATGTGTGAAGGGATGAAAACTCAGAACTACTGAAGATCTACACTGTCTTTCCTAGCTGGTGAGAGATAGGAAAGATATCGAAGCATGATGCTTCAGGGATAGAAGACCTAGAGTAAAGTGGAAGCTGTTAGTACCACAGTAGTGGTTGTGTGCATAACAGCCCCCACATACCGAGGGACAGTAGGAAAATATGCAAGCCCACTGTCTGGAACCTCTAAGAAGGTAAAAATCTTTATAGCATAGACAGTTAGGGAGATAGTATGTAAATACATATCGACCTATAAAAAGCATCTTGACAGATACATATATAGAGGAATATATATATATACACACACACACACAGATATAGATATATATATATATATAGATAGATATAGATATATATATATATATATATATATATATAGTGGCATAACTTATGCACACACAGCTTACAGACATATGTAGGTATAGAAATATATAGAGATATATACATACATGAATATATAAGTCTGAAGATACATGTCTGCAACTAAGCCCCATAAGAACATTCACATGGGAGATGTGAAGGGGAAAGATTCATCTAATAACAAAAAGGTGGAACCTACTTGAAAGATATATAGAGAATCTATTTCTGCGGGCTAAGAGGGTGCAGGAATGCAATCCAGTGAAATAACCAGGATGGTTGCGTGAAAAAACAGAGGATAATATCAGTCTGTAGAGAGCAAGTCGTGAGTTCTGTAGAACTCTGACATGGTAAATGGACAGAAATGCATAGGAGATACCAGGATGACCCACTGGAGGGACACAGGGGTATCATGCGTTACTAGTAGAATACGTGCTGTCCATGAGGAGTAGGATAGCATGAGGCCAAGCAGTAAGGAAAAAAGAGAATATTCCTGCAGGATTGGGAACTCCTTGGACATTCACGCAGAAAAAGCTTATATTCTGTATTGTAACAGGAGACAAGAGGGTGTGGAGAACCCTCAGTCATGGAAAATGACTGATAAGCTTTTTCTACTATATAGAATAGCCAGAGAAAAAGTTCAATGCTCTGTAGCAAGGGCCCATAGTAGAAAGCTTCTCTGAAGATTGCAGAGAGCATTATGCAGGAGAATTAGGAGATAAAAATGACTGCAAGTCAGGTGTGTTGCCACATCCAATGAAATGGAGATGGCCAGAAAGAAGATAATGTGAGAAGCCTGAAGTGAGTAGGATTATCCAAGATAGATGAGGACTATCTTGGAATCACTACTAAGGCTAGACAAAAGTAGTGGAAGATAGACTGGAAACTTGTGGGAAAGTACCAGTAGTTCAATCACTGGAACTCCTGCATGAACAGCAGCTGAAAGAGACAGCAGAGAGAATCTTCCTGTGTAAAACAGAGAGAACAGACAAAGGGAGAGGAAATATTCCTGTCCCTGTCTGATGAGCTGTCCAGAGAATTTATTCAAGGAAAAAAAGTCTACACTGGAATTAAAGGCTGGAGAAGCTGTTCAGTATGGTACCACTCATTCAGGGGAAACCCTGGATGAGAGGGTAGAGAAAACAGGTAACTGAAGGGTGACTTACCATATGGTGAGTCAGCTGAAGGAAAAAATGTTCATGTTGGGACAGAAACTATCATGGGATAGTTGTAACTTCTCTTCTTGTTAGGAAGAAGAGGAGAAATCTGTAACCCATGGACAAGAATATCCTGACAGCTTAGCATACTGAAGAAGGGAAACCACGTGTAGAGCTTTAAAGAAAAAACAGTGAACAAACTTCTGCTAAGAAGAAGTTAACTGTAGGTTGCAACCTTCAGGAACCTATGGTTGCTGGGTATGCTCAGACTGGCTAGAGTTTGGATTCTTCAGACCAGGACGAGGTGTCCTCTGCTTGGGTACATCTGGATGATGGGCAGGAGAAGAGTGAAACCTTTTCTTAGGGAAAGAAGGTTTGGTAGGACATTTCCTACCTCCTGGGGAAGAAGGAGGCTTAGGATGGTCTCCAGAACCAAGGAAGTCAGTGGAGCAATGAGCAACCTGACGTAAAGCCTCCTTATTGAAGAGATTTTCTCCAGTACAAGGAGAATTACCCAGTGTGTGTTGTGCCCATCTGCTCAAGTCTGAAGCTTGGAGCCAGGCACTGCGACGTGCTCCAATGGCAATAGCAGAGGATCTGCTAACAGACTCAAAAGAGTCTAGAGAAGCACGAGAAAGAAACCAAGAGATATTCTGGCTATGACTAAGAAGCAAGGAATAGTCTGCAGCCTTAGGCTCTGATAAAAAAAGGAGTCAAAAGCGATAATTTCTTTGTGACCTCCTGGAGAGATAGACTCATATAAAATATATAAGAGATAATCCTTGATGCCAGCATAGATGTTAGGAAAGTTTGACGTCCAAAGGCATCAAGTGCTCTAGATGCACGACCTGGCGGATAAGAAGAATGCTTCTTCTTGCTTTTTACCTTCCTCATTGCTGATTCCACTACAATGGAATGATGGGGAAGATGAGTTTTTTGAAACCCTGGAGAGGGGGGCACCTGATACAGAACATCAGTTGCTGTAGAAGGTGAGGGAACCCTTAAAGGCGATTCCCATATTCTCAGAAGATCCTGCAAAGAATGATGTAAAGGAAGCATTATATTTTCCTTTTCTGCAGGAGAGCCTCGAGTAGGATCACAGCCAGGGATAGGAATAGCAAGAAAGGTTGCCATGTCAAGGAGAAATTTCTGAAAAGATGGATCTCCAATGGGAACTATCCCTGGGTAGGCTAAGGTTGAAGGAGTAGCCTGAACACCAGAGGATGTACTGGTCTGGTGCAGAAAAAGAACCCCACTAGATGGATAGTGGTACTGGCAGTCACGATTTGAGGCAGTCAGTACTGAATCATCCATGCCAGGTATAGATTCCAAACTAGGCATAGAAAGGATCGATGGTACCGATGTAAATGCTGGAACCGACATCGATACCGATATCGGTAGCTGAGTTGGAATCGGAGACGGTAATGCCATCGAAGCAGTCATCGGAGGCTGCTCAAGCGGTACCGAGGCAACCAGAAACGCTTGGTGAATATCCTCGGTACTGCGTATCTGGAAACGATAAGGGTCGGATCCGAGACGCGTCGGTACCCAGTTATCTAGACTAGATATTGATTCCAGACTCGGCATCGAAGGGAGCGAGTCTATCAATGCATGTCTAGAGGGTACCGACGTCGGTGGTGGTATCGGCGATGTTGCCGATACAGGAAAGTCAATCTGGGTCGTATCGATCGGTCCTGAAGGTACCGAGGACGCCAGATGACGATCCCTGGTGAAGAGTGGATCACTCAACACCGGTGCAGATGCCGGGGTATCGGTACCGCTCGAAGCGGATGCCACCCCCGAGCATGGCTCAGATACAGGAAAGTCAATCTGGAACGTATCGATCTGTCCCGAAGGTACCGAGGACGCCAGATGACGATCCCTGGTGAAGAGTGGATCACTCAACACCGGTGCCGATGCCGGGATATCGGTACCACTCAAAGCGGATGCCACCACCGAGCATGGCTCAGGTATGTTCTGTGAGGAGTGAGCCCCAGGAACAACCTGAAACCCCTGAAATGCTTTGGATCCCGGAGACTCCCGCCGGGGTTTTAATGCCAATGGGGTCTTGAGGGCAAGGCCGGAGCCATCATCATGCTTGGCATGAGACCTACCACTCAAGGATTGGCTAGTCTTAACAGACTGTTTGTGGGTTACCTGATCCTGTAGAGAAGAAAAGGCCGGTGCCCTCACTCCGGGAGGGAAAACGATATCGAGGGAACTCGAAAGAGGGAAGTTCTCACAGTTTTGCAGCCTGATTGTTCAGGGGAAAAAGGGTCAGGACCCAAACAGGTTAGACACCAGGCATTGGAGTCTAAAAAGAAAACTGTGTTTCCACAGTGAAGGCACTTCTTAGGAGAAGAAGGCTCCATGATGGAGAGGCCTTGTAGGCCCAAAAAAGTTAAGACAGAAACAGAGGGAAAAATCTCTGAGTTTAAGAAAAAGAAAAGAAAAACCCACCGGCGGTACCGGTGGCGGCGGGAAAAACAGCCGCGACAACAAAAAAACAAGAAATAAAGAATTTAAAGAAAAAAGTTTCTGCGGTGACAGGAGGATGTCCTGCCGGCTCCGCGGAAAAACGAAAACTGAGGAGAGGCAGTGGAAAAGGCGGGAAGGCAGTGCGCAGGCGCGAGGGATGCTTCCAAAAGCTTTCTGATTGGATGCTGGGGAGCATTCCCGTGCAGGCTCCGTCGGTACCGACGTACCCATATGTGAAGACTCATTCCTGCTTGTTCCTGGAGATATGCAGCTACTACTGCCATGCATTTCATGAGCACCCTTGGTGCAGAGGCCAGACCGAAAGGAAGCACCCTGTATTGGTAGTGCTTTCCTTTAAAAAGGAACCGAAGGAACCTTCTGTGTGTTGGATGGATGAGGACATGGGTGTACGCATCCTTGAGATCTAGAGAACAAAGCCAGTCCTGACCCTGAAGGTATGGAAGCAGAGCCCCTAGAGAAATCATTTTGAATTTCTCCTTGAATAGAAATGTGTTCAATTCTCTGAGATCTAATATGGGTCTGTAGCCTCCTGTTTTCTTTGGGCTAAGAAAATAAGGGGAGTAGAACCCTGAGCCCTGTTGAAGAAGAGGTACTTCTTCTATTGCCCCTTGGGCAAGAAGGGTAGCAATCTCCTGACCTAGGAGGGTGAGGAGATATGTTGGAGAATTGAACTGTTTCACCATGGTGTGAGGAGGAAAGTTTAAGAAGTGAAGCTTGTACCCTTCCTTTATGATGGAGAGGATCCATTGCTCTGCTGTGATTTGCTCACATCTGGGAGCAAAGTAAGTCAACCTTCCTGGAATGGTGAGGGGCTCTGGTTTTTCCAGAGCTAGAAAGGCTAAGTTCTTCAGTTGCAAGTCAAAGGCCCTGAGGAGGTTGAGGCTGCTGGGCTGTGGTAGGCCTGGCAGCCTTTGACTTGGCCTGTTTAGGTGGTTGCTGACGCTTTGCAGCAAAACGACCTGCAGAAGATGTCTGCCCATGAGCAGAATATCATCTTCCCTTTTTAGAAAAAGATGTCTTTTTGAACAATCTTTTCTTAACAGGAGCAGAGGTAGACTTTGAAAGTCGATCCAAAGCAGAGTTCTCAGCATCCGAGTGGCCTTTGATTGCCAATCCCTGCCAAACAGGTTTTCACCTGTACAGGGAAGGTTTCCCAACTCATCTTGGACCCAGAGTTCCAAATCAGAGGCTTGTAACCAAGCAATTCTGCATGCACCTATGGCAATAGCCGTGGCTCTGCTTACACACCCAAGAGTCAAAAGCTGCACGGTTGGAGAATTTGGAAACATCTTGGGCATGTTTGAGCCAAGTGAGAAATTCCTGCCTTTTATCTTCTGAAATAAAAGGAGCTAAAGTCTGCAGATGATCTGTGACTTCTTTTAGAAACATCCCCATATAGAGACTATAGGAGTTGATTCTGGCAGCAAGCATATTGGCCTGGAAAATCCTTCGGCCAAAAGCATCAAGGGTCCTGCATTCACGTCCTGGAGGGTTAGATGAGTGTCTCTTTGCACTCTATTTTCTTCATAGCAGACTCAACCACAATAGAGTGATGAGGAAGCGGAGTCTTATGAAAACCAGGACAGGGAGGGACACGGTACATGGTGTCTAACCTACGAGAATGAGGAGAGGTGGTGAGAGGAGTCTCCCACATGCCCAACATGAGATCATAAAGAATCTCATGAATAGGTAAGGTAGCTGCTTCCTTAGGAGCCTTAGGATATTGCAGAATATCTAATTACTTGGCTCTAGGCTCTGACTCAGAGGCCACTGTAATGGAGAGGCCCTTAGCCACTTCCCTGATGAAGTCTTGAAAAGACGAGTCTTCTGGAGGAGACATTCTTCGTTTTGGAGAAGCAGACTTCTGAGGAAGAAGTACCGGTGCATCGACAGAAGCCTCCGACTCAGAGCCTTTGGAGGAATCAAAGTATCGCCTGTCTGGATGCTCCTGTAAAGCCCGAAATGCGTACCGAGTGGGATCAACATCGGGAGTAAGTGGTACCGGTTCAGTACCAATGGGCATCATAGGACAGGGTACCGTTGCAGTCGACACCGAAGCCGATGCAATCGGTACCGGCACCGGGAACGGAGACTGTTGAGGTACCGAAGGGATCGAAGCCTGCATAAACGCCGTTAGGGTGCGCTGCATGGACAGAATTTTCTGATCCATCGACGCCACCAGAGTCTGGATGTCAGTACCCCAGAACACGGCAACAGGTGATCGGTCGAGGCCAAGCCATCAATGTCAACCTGTGACCCCCATAGATGATGCTTTGGAAGCCGGAACTTCCCGCCGGGGTAATTTTGCCGGTGCGGAATCCTCTAGGACAAGCCCGGAGGCATCTCAATGCTTAGAGGGAGATTTGCCCTTCGAGGAACGGCTAGATTTATGTTTGGTTACCTGAGATCCATGGGAGGAAGCAGCAGCCCTGGAAGACGTCGATGCCACCGAGGCTGCATCAGAGGGAAACAGAGTACTGAGCTTGACTGCTCGGTTCTGCCGACCTCTTTTAGACATCATGGTACAGGACACACAATCAGTGATGGAATGGTCAGGACCCAAACATTTTAGACACCAGTCATGGGTGTCGGTGACGGAAATAGTACCGCCACACTTTGTGCACTTTTTAAACCCGGAAGCGGGCTTCTCCATGAGGAGAAAATGTTCAGGCCTAAGGCCGAAAACGCAATGCACAGTTGAAGAAAGAAAAGTTTTGTGTTTTTTTTAAATAAGAAAGAAAGAAAAGTCCGCCGTTACCGGTCTGACGTCGAAGAAGGCAGACGCGACACAGAAAAATAAAGAAAAAAATAAAGAATTCTTCTGCGGTGACAGGAACACGACCTGCTGGCTCCGCGGAAAAGAAGAACTGGAGAGAGGCGGTTGGGAAAGGCGGGAAGGCAGCGCGCAGGCGCTGTGGGATGCTCCCCAAAGCTTTCTTACTGGACGCTGGGGAGCGTTCCTGCGCAGGTTCCGTCGGTACCGACGATACCCATATGTGAAGACTCATTCCTGCTGGTTCCTGGAGATACATGGTTCACAGAAAACCATGATTGGGATGTAACTATAACTGGCTATACTTTATTCAGAAAGGACAGGGTAGGAAGTAGGGGAGGAGGAGTGGCACTATATGTAAAAACTACTATTAAAGCTTTGGAATTACAGAGCTTAGAAGGGAGAGGGGAGGCATTGTGGGTTAAACTAGAAAGAGGGAAAGAGAAATCTATGCGCATTGGTGTGATATACAGACCTCCCTCACAAGAGGAAGAGGTGATGTGATAAGGAAGCTTATCATAGTTAAGGAAGAAATAATACAAGAGGTGAATTGGCTCTGAATAAGCAACCTGTGCTGGTTGGTAAAAACACTAAAACAGGGTGTTTACCTAAAAGACTAACAGACCCAGAATGCACTGGTTCACAGAAAGCCTCTAGGAGAGCTGAAGTAGGGAAACGTGTGCCTAATCAGAGAAGCAATGATGTAATCCCTAATCACACATCTCCTAGGGCAGGGCTTAATTCAGAACACCTGGAGTGTGCTAGGGTGGAGCAGCCATCTAGGCACTTTAAAGCTAGAAGGAATTCATCAGACAGACAGCAAGGACAGCAAGGGGAGCTGGAGGAGAGACTGATCGTGAACAGAAGGAAGAACAGCAAGATGTCCAGAAGGTCTAAGAAAGGAGACCAAGGCAGTACGTATGCTGGGAGAGATTCCTGGGGCAAGCATTCTTCATTGGACTGGAAGAAGCCAGAGGCTTGGAGATATACAGCCAGGAACACTCGGACAGCACCAGTAAGGGAGACGGCTGCATCTAAAGAAAGAAGGAGCTCTAATACCTATTTAAGGAGGCATGGGAAAAGGGACCTGAAGTCCAGAGATTCTGACTGGAGAGCTGGGCACAGAGGTTTTGCTACCTACTGGCCAAAATACCCAGAGAGGAAACCTAATGACAATGTGATCTCAGGTATGAACTCTGATCTGTTCCCTAGCTTTGCACAAGGAAGACAGCAGGGAAACAGTTTCTATCCTGGTAGAGATCAGTTAGAGAAATCCTCTGAGCCAGTGTATTAAAGTGATCCTATGATATTTCAAGAGCAAGGGGAAATATCAAATGAGGAAGTTGAATGTATGGATTGTTCTCTTTCTAAGCTGCTGTTCTAAAGTAATCCTCAGATAAAGATCAAACACCAAAAGGAACTGTACTGATTTTTAGCTTCCCAGAAAAGTTTCTTTGAGAGAAAGCTTTGGGGAAAGTTGGAGCCACGTGGAGAGTGGACCAGCAATGGTTTGCAGCTGGTTAAGCACCTGTGATTAGAGCAAGGCACAAGTGCACGTGGGACTTTGGAAAAAAGCTTCTTCTCTGTGTGAAAGGAAGAAAGCTGTTTTTTTTTTTTGATAAAGAGAATTTTCCTTTTGGGTTTATTTTTCATTCCAGCACTACTAAGAAAGTTTATTGCAGGGGCTAGAAGAAAGACCTTTTCTGTTCCATCAAGGTCTTTACTAAGTTGTTGCATAAGTAATTCAGTTGCCTTATTTGTTTTGTTTCCTGAATAAAACTTCTGGAGAAATTATCCTGTTGATGTTACCAAGCATATCTGTGCGAGGGAATAACACCCCATAAATAAAATCTGATTTCTGCTTTACACTTGAGCAACTACAATTCTTTATACTTGTTAAACGGCTAGTTTTGTGTGATTGAACTACAACACCCACAAACCTTTGCAAGTCAAGTAAATTCATGTCCTTGCCATGATTGTGGAACTTTCACAAGAAGCACCCCCGTTTACAATGGAAAGAGTTAATTGAAGACATGCGCAGCATTGCTAGGAAAGGGGAAGTACTACTGATAGGAGATTTCAATATGCCAGATGTTGATTGGCACATTCCTGCTGCAGTATCATCTAGAATTAAGGAGATCCTGGATTCTCTACAGGGAGAACTATTCA
Organism: Ichthyophis bannanicus; assembly: GCA_033557465.1. NCBI lineage: Eukaryota > Metazoa > Chordata > Amphibia > Gymnophiona > Ichthyophiidae > Ichthyophis > Ichthyophis bannanicus. Next base: position 1,120,390,537 of record CM066031.1, on the reverse strand, counting down.
GGAAATTGGTAACAGACCCCACACGTGAAGGGGCCATACTGGACTTGGTGCTTACCAATGGTGAAAGTGTTTCTGATGTTGTAGTGGGAGATAGCACAGTTACTTAACCTGTAACAGGTGATCTCCGGAACAGCAGGAATTAGTCTTCACATATGGGGTTCGTCGGCGCCGACGGAGCCCGCACGGGAATGCTCCCCAGCATCCAATCAGAAGGCTTTTGGGAGCATCCCTCGCGCCTGCACGGTAGCTTCCCGCCCTTCCCACTGCCTCTCCCCAGTTGCGTTTAATAGCTGAGACAGAAGGAGAGGAGAGGAAGGAAGAGAGAGAGAGTTACAACTCCTAGGGGAGGTGGGTGGGTTGTGAAGACTAATTCCTGCTGTTCCGGAGATCACCTGTTACAGGTAAGTAACTGTGCTATCTCCAGGAACAAGCAGGAATGAGTCTTCACATATGGGGGACTCCCTAGCTGAGGGTGCCAGGGGAGATCCCAGAATGCGCCCCTGGACAGGGCGGCATCGCCCAACCTGGATCCCCGGCATCCCCGGAGGGATGGAGGGTAGGAGTTGAGAAGAGTTGCCAAGGCACAGCAACCGAAGACTACAGGGGAGTCTTCAAACCACGTCAATTATCATTAAACCGTTAATGATCTAGCACAATCAAGAGCTTACCTACTGGATTGTAGAAGGCAGAGCTGCGACGGGTACTGTAGATGCAGTAGCGAAGTCTTCAAGGGAACTTCACCGCAGAGAGGACAAAGTTCCTAGTCCGGGCGAGCTGGAGACGCAGGTGTCAACCGGCACCGGAAAGACGGCAGGTCTTCACGAGGAGCTCTAAGAAGCTGAGAACTCCAGTAGGAGCAGAGTCCCCAATCCGGAGGACTAATCAGAAGACTGACCGATCTGGGAGAACCCAGCCCGGAGAAGAACAGAAGTGTACCCCAGGATACCGAGGGGTACACTGTCTACCGTAGCCGGCAAGGGATAGGAAGACAATGGGTTCGAAAACCTCCAGACAAGGAGGCGTAAACCAAGGGGCTGTTGACATCACAGCAAGTTTAAGCATAACCGGTCCAAGCACCCGAGCCGCAGAACGCAGGCAAGCGGGCCAGCCGGACCCCATAAGAAATAACAAAACGTCAGTACCGACAATTGGGGGATAGTCGGTAAGACACAGGGCGCTATAACATTTCCCAAAAAGCGCCCACCTGTACCGATATATATCCAATAACAGGTATAGATGTATATCGGGCTATAGGTGGGCCCGGGAGCGCCCACCCAGGTTACTAGACCGGTATGGACACGTGAGAACGATACCGCCAACTCGGACTGGCCCTTGATCCACAGGAGGGCGCCTACCTGGAAGGTGGCGGGAGGAAGGGCCATCCAAAGTGATAGGCCGATGTGCGTGGAGCAGGGCAGATCGGCTAGAGTAGCAGTATGGTTGCGTGACCGCCAGATCAGTTGGGGAGAAGCACATCAGGAGTACGTAGGCCCCTGAGGCGTCTACCTGACAGCCACCCAAAACATGTCCTCCGTGCCACAGGGAAGGCAGGAGGATAGAAAACCCTATAGCCACGGCGTGACCGTGGGGCCATCTCCGGCCTATATAAAAACACCCCTCGGGGTTAGGGCCAATGCCCTCCGCCGCTCCAAAGAGTGCAGGGAGCGGAGCCGGGGATCAGCATGGGTCAGTGGGACCCCTGTCCACCGTAGCCTGACAGACCCAGGGATTTCTCTGCGAGAGCGGAGACACAGACCAGGGGGGGGGGTGGTCCGGCCCTGTCGAGGAATGGTTCGGCCACGCTCGGAGAGTAGCGGCCAAGGCCTACACTGGGAGGAGATTCAGTGCACGATCCCCTCAATCCGGGGGAACCAGGCAGAGGGGAATCCGAGGGATGTACCCGAGGGTAAGTCCGAAGAAGACTAGCATGGCCCTGAGGAGCCAGGCTAACCTAGCATGGGAAGGGTCCCCCCCCCCCCCCCCCGGGGAAGGGGGCTCCATACCTCCAATCAAGCAGCCGAACCGCTTGTCACGCTGAAAGAACCCCAGTGTAGAACTGGACAGTAACTTCATGTAAGAGGAGTTAAGCGCAAACTGCCGCATACCGTAGCCTAAGGCTGCCTGGCATGGGCAGCCTGGCGCGAGCCCTGGCACTGCCGACCGGTGTGAGACGTCCCTGGCATGGGCGCACCCGGCAGGCGGGCAGAGGGATGAAACCTCCTCCTCTTCGGACAGGAGGGTCGGGAAGGACATTTCCTACCCCCGGGAGAGGGGGAGGGCCGCGGGCGGCCAGTGCCAAACAGGTCGGCGGAGCACTGAGCAACCTGATGCAAAACCTCGCCATTGAAGAGGTTCTCCCCGGTGCACAGGGAAGTACCCAGGTTATGTTGTGCCCAGCTGCACAAGTCGGAAGCCTGCAACCAGGCTGTACGACGCGCCCTTATGGCTACCGCAGAGGACCTGCTAACTGACTCGAAAGAGTCCACGGCAGCCCGAGAAAGAAACCAAGAGATATTCCTGCAATGGTAAAGAAGCAAGGAATAGTCAGGGGCCCGAGGGGCCGACACAAAGGGAGACAAAAGAGATAACCTCTCGGTGACCTCCCGAAGCGCCAGGCTCATATAGACAATACATGAGAGAATCCTGGAAGCCAACATGGACGTTTGGAAGATTTGCCGCCCAAAGTTGTCCAGAGTTTTAGACGCACAATTCGGGGGGCAAGAAGAGTGCTTCTTCTTGCTTCCGACCTTCCTCAGGGCCGATTCCACCACAATGGAATGATGGGGAAGCTGGTGCGTCTGGAAACCCGGAGAGGGGGGCACCCGATACCAGGCATGCATGGCTGCAAGCAGCGCCGGTACCTGTAAGGTCGAGCGCCAAATCCCGAGCAGGAGATCCCGCAGGGAGGGATGTAAAGGAAGCATTGCGGCTGCCTGTTCCGCAGTACTCAGACTTAGCGAAGGACCCGGGATAGGAATGGCGAGCAAGTCCGCCATGTCAAGGAGGAAGTCCTGAAAAGACGGCTCTCCCAGAGGGGCTATCCCGGGGGAGGCCGAGGTGGAGGGGCCCGCTTGAACACCAGGGGACCCACCGTGCTGGTACACCGGAGGAATCGCTCTAAACAGAGGAGGGCACTGACAGTCCCAATTCGAGGCAGTCGGTACTGCATCGTCAGAGCCCGGGATTGACTCAAGCGGGGCATCGAAGGGAGCGACGTCCCCGACGGGCCCACGGGACTCGACCTCAGCCCCGATTCCGGGCAGGGCCGCCCCCGGGGCAATCCGCAAGGGCGGCTGGAGTGGTGCCGAGGCCGCTGGAGAGCAGGCGAGCGCAGCACTGCGCCGTCGGAAGAGACCGGGGTGGAATCCGAAATGCGCCGGAGCCACGCTTTCCAGACTGGAGATAGATTTGAGGCTGGGCATCGAACCGAGCGACGCCTCCTTAGGGGGCCCCGGTGTCGGCGGCCGCGCCGGTGCTGCCACTCCCGCGAATGGAGTCGGGGTCGCGACGATCGGTGCCGGGGGCAACGAGGGCTTCCCAGGCCGAAACTCTGCGAAGAGGGAAACACCCGAACTCGGTTCCGACGCCAGGAGAGAGGCCCTTCTAGGCGCCGGGGTTCTGCCCACGCCTGTCTTATTGAGCGGGAAACCCTTACGGGGCGTACTACGCGGTCTCGAGGGTACCCAGGTAACCCGCCGACGAGCCCCGGCGGGGAGCGAGACGCCCAGCCCCGGCTCCGCGGCCGCGGCGCTTCTTTGGGTCGACTCGACCGAAGGACCCGGGTCCCGCGGGCAGACTCTAGTGACGAGTGAAGCACTCGACGCCCGTGTAGATGCCGGGAGGTCGGTGGCGTCCGGGGGAGGCCCCGGCCCCACGCAAGGTGGGGGTGCCGACCCGCCCGACCAGGATAGATCGATCGGCTCTGCAGGTGGAGCCCGGAGGCGACCCCTGGCGAAGAACGGGGCCCTTGTTCCCGAGAATGCCACGGGAGGGGCGGAGCTGCTCAAGGCCAGTACCGCCCCCGCGGAAGCCGGGGACGAGTCGATCAGCCCTGGCGGAGCCGAGAGCACCCGGTGCTGATCCCGGGCGGGGACGCCGAGGACTTGGTCCCGCTCGAAGCGGTCACCACCTCCGCGCATGGCAGGGGTGTGGGCACGCCATACTGGGTCAGGTTGGTCCGACGATCCCCGGTGACGAGTGGAACACTCGACACAGACGCCGGGGAATCGGCACCGCCAAAAGCGGGTACCACCACCACGCAGGGCCGGGATGCCGTAGAGCCAGACTGGGTTGAGTCGATCGGCCCCGAAGGCACCGAGGACACCAGTCGACAGTCCCTGGCGAAGAGTGGAATACTCGACGCCGGCGCCGATGCCGAGGGATCTGCACCGCTCGAAGCGGGTGCCACCCTCGGGCATGGCTCGGGAATGTTCTGTGAGGAGCGAACCTCAGGAACAACCCAAAACCCCGTGGAGGCTCTGGAGCCCTAAGACTCCCTCCGGGGTGTAAGGGACTGGAGGGGAAGGCCGGAGCCGTCGTCATGCGGCGCATGAGACTCACCCCTCAAGGCTCGGTTAGTCTTAACAGACTGTTGTTGGGTTACCTGGATCCTGGCGAGGAGAGAAAGCCGACGACCGCACCTCAGAGGGAAAGACGTCATCGAGGGACACTCGAAACAGGGAGGGTCTTCTCCCGACGCTGAAGCCCGGCGTACTGGGGGAGAAGGGTTCAGGGCCCCAACAGGAGAGACACCAGGCGTTGGAGTCGGAGAAGAAGACAACGTCTCCACAGTGGGGGCACTTCTTAGGGGAAGAAGGCTCCATGCTGGAAAGCCCAGTAGGCCTCAGAATAACACGAGGAGGATGCTCCTCGAAGGAAATAAAGGAAAACAAAAAATAAGGAATAAAGGGGGCACCAGCGGTGCCAGAGTCAGCGGGGAAAAAACCGCGACCACAGGAAAACAAGAAAAGAAAAAAACGTTTCTGCGGTGACAGGAGGTATGTCCTGTCGGCTCCGCGGAAAAACGAAAAATGGGAAGAGGCAGTGGGAAGGGCGGGAAGCTACCGCGCAGGCGCGAGGGATGCTCCCAAAAGCCTTCTGATTGGATGCTGGGGAGCATTCCCGTGCGGGCTCCGTCGGCGCCGACGAACCCCATATGTGAAGACTCATTCCTGCTTGCTCCTGGAGATCATTTTGCATCCAGTGATCACCAGATGGTGTGGTTCAGTATTAGTACTAGGGCTGTTAGAATCCATTCAAAGGCGAGGATCTTAGACTTTAGGAAGACTAACTTTGCGATGATGGGTCAATACACCTCAGGGAGTCGTTAGCTGGATGGGAATAGCTGAGGGATGTAGAAAAACAGTGGGAAAAACTGAAAGGGGATATTTTAAGGGCAACCAACCTTTTTGTTAAAATGGTAAAGGTAAAAGGAAAAGGAGACCGCTATGGTTTTCGAAAGAAGTAGCTGAAAAAGTGAAGAAAAAGAGGGAGGCCTTTATGAAATACAAGAGATCACAGAGAGAGGAAGACAGGCATCTGTATTTGGAAAAACTTAGAGAAGCTAGCAAAGAAGTCAAGAAGGCAAAGATTCAAAAGGAGGAGGAAATAGCCAATGCAATAAAATGGGGGGATAAGACATTTTTCAGATATATTAGTGAGAAGAGGAAGGGCAAGAGTGGTATTGTCAGACTCAAGGATGCAGGGGAGGAGTATGTAGAAACTGATAAGGATAAAGCGGAATTGCTTAACAAATATTTTTGTTCTGTGTTCACAGAAGAACAACCAGGAGCAGGACCTCAGAAAACACCCACAAATAGGAACAGAAGCAAAGGACATCTTGAACAATTTTCAAAAGACTGTGTTCGTGAGAAACTCTCTCAACTTAAAGTAAACAAAGCGATGGGACCGAATGGGATACACCCGAGAATACTGAGGGAACTTGGGACGTTCTAGCAGCTCCACTGACTGACCTTTTCAATGCCTCGTTGGAGTCGGGAGTGGTGCCAAAGGACTGGAGAGAGGTTCATGTGGTGCCTTTACACAAAAGCGGAAGTAAGGATGTGGTTGAAAACTACAGGCCGGTTAGTTTAACTTCAGTGGTGAGTAAATTATTGGAAACGCTGCTGAAAGAGAAAGTAGTGAGCTTTCTGGAGTACAGCGGACTACAGGATCCAAGGCAGCATGGATTCACCAGAGGCAGGTCTTGTCAGACAAATCTGATTGATTTCTTTGACTGAGTGACCAGGGAGTTGGACCAAGGGAGAGCCCTAGATGTGGTGTATTTAGATTTCAGTAAAGCCTTTGACACTGTTCCTCACAGGCGACTTATAAACAAACTGAGCACCCTAGGGATGGACCCTAAAGTTACTGCTTGGGTTAGAAATTGGTTGGGTGGGAGGTGACAGAGTACAAGTAAATGGAGCTCACTCTGAGGAGAAGGATGCTATCAGTGGTGTGCCCCAGGGATCTGTCCTTGGTCCAATTCTTTTTAACATCTTTGTTAGTGATATAGCGGAAGGTCTTTCAGGTAAGGTTTGCCTCTTTGCGGATGATACCAAAATCTGCAATAGAGTAGACACCCAAGAAGGGGTAGATAATATGAGGAGGGGATCTAGCTAAGCTTGAAGAATGGTCTAGAATTTGGCAGCTGGGATTTAATGTTAAAAAAATGTAAGGTCATGCATTTGGGCTGCAGCAATTCAAGGGAGCAATACAGTATAGGGGGTGAAGTACTTTTGTCCACTAAAGAAGAGCGGGACCTAGGCGTGGTTGTGTCTGATGATCTTAAAGTAGCAAAACAGGTAGAAAAGGCGACGGCAAAAGCTAGAAGGATGCTTGGGTGCATACGGAGAGGAATGGCTAGCAGAAAAAAGGAGGTGATAATGCCTCTGTATAAGTCTTTGGTGCAACCTCATTTTGAGTATAGTATGCAATTCTGGAGACTGCACCTTCAAAAGGATGTGAACAGGATGGAGTCGGTGCAGAGGGTGGCTACTAAAATGATTAGTGGTCTTCATTATAAAGTATATGAGGACAGACTGAAGGATCTTAATATGTACACCCTAGAGGGAAGGCAGGATAGAGGTGATATGATTGAGATGTTTAAATATCTCCGTGGCATAAATGTTCAGGGAGAGAGCCTCTTTTAATTGAAAGCAAGTTCTGCTACGAGGGGACATGGGATGAGGGTGAAGGGAAATAGATTCAGGAGTGATATGCGGAAGTATTTCTTTACGGAAAGAGTAGTGGATCCGTGGAATAGTCTCCCAGTGGAGGTGGTAGAGATGAGGACAGTAACTGAATTCAAAAATGCATGGGACAAACAGAGGATCTCTAAAGGTAAAATGGGACTGTTGTAGTTGTTATGGAAGGACAGACTAGATAGGCCATGTGGTCTTTTTCTGTCGTCATATTTCTATGTTTCTATGTTTAGTGTAGCTGGGTTTAAAAAAGGTTTGAACAAGTTCCTGGAGGAAAGGTCCATAAACCAATATTAAAAGGGACCCAGGATATCACTGTTTGACCCAATACAAGCATTGTGGAACCTGTGTCTTTTGGGGAAACTGCTAGGTACGTATGACCTAGATTGGCCACTGTTGGAAACAGGATACTGGGCTTGATAGACCTTGGTCTGACCCAGTATGGCATATCTTATGTTTTTATGTACCCTACCCTAGGGCAGGAAGAAAACAGCCGCTACAACCACTCAGGCTCCAAATGCTACTGAATTGAGCTTAGAGATCAAGGCGGTAATGCCGTGCAAAGATGGAGGTACTTAAAGAGTATTAATGAAAAAAACAAACCTCTTCCAAAGACTGGGAAGCTGTAAAACTAGAGGGCATAACATGAAGCTGCAAGGGGGTAAACAAAGGCAATGTCGGGAAATACTTTTTCATTGAAAAGGTGGTGGATGCTTGGAATGCCCTCACAATTGAAGTGGTGGGGGCAAATACAGTGACAGAATTCAAAATGGCATAGGACAGATTGTGGATCCCTTTATAGCAACAGGATAAAATCAAAACAATTATCTCTTATATCTCAACAAACAGGGGTGACCTACAAAGAGCAGTGGGTACACACCCCTAAACAAAGGCATGGGGAGGGGTGACCTGCATGGAGTGGCAGGTGCAACTCCTCTTGCCGCCTTGCTGGGCAGACTGGATGGATCATGCTGGTCTTTATCTTCCGTCATATACTATATTACTATGATGATCAGGTAGCCGCTCAACAAATGTCGAGGAGATAAACCTGTGATTGTTCTGCCCAAGACGTAGCCTGGGCTCATGTGCAGTGTGCGCGAAGTCCTATAGGAACAGGCTTGTTATGCAAAATGTACGTGGACTCGATTGTGCGCTTAATCCAGCGTGCAATGGTTGCCTTAGAGGCCACTAACCCCTTGCAAGGCCCCGCAAACAGAACAAAAAGACGGTCTGAGTTACCTTTTTTTTCCTTTGCCTTATGGTTTCTATGATTTGAACTATGTAAACCGCTATGATGTTTTTTTTTCGTTTAGCGGTATATTAAGTCAATAAACAAACATAAACCTTGAGATAACATCGGAGAACCTGACAGACGTCAACCATCTTGAAGCCCCTATCACTGCCCGTGCACTATTCCTTAGTGAAGGCAGGCAGCAGGATGGGCTGATTGACATGGAAGGCCAAAACCTCCTTAGGTAAGAATGAAGGGACTGCGTGAAGGGATACCCTTTTCTGAAGAGAAAGAGAAGAAGGGGTCTAGACAGGAAAGAGCCTGACGTTCTGAGCTGTGTCTTCAGGGAGAGATCCCCGAGGGTGATGCGTTTCGGCAGCTCAAAGGGTGGTTTCATAAGGCAGTTCAGGACAAGGGTTAAGTCCCACTGAGGCACTATCAGCCAGACTGGTGGTCAAAGATCAAATTCCCTGGAGAAACCTGCTGATATCAGCATGTGAGGTGTTGGAGCACCCTGCATGAGGCCCTCAGAAGTGAGCATGTCTACCTGCACTCGCAAGGAGTTTAAGGCAAGACCCTTATCATAGTCGTCCTAGAGGAATGCAAGGATGTCCAGCATTTGTACCCGCCAAAGGGAGATGGAGAAACAAGCACCAATTTTCAAAAAGACACCAAACTCTCGTGTATGCCACAGAGGTAGAGAATCTGTGTGCTTTCAGAAGACTGTCAATGACACAGCATGAATAACCCTTGGAGGTCAACCAGTGCCTCTCAAGAGCCAGGCCATAAGTGAGTAGGGAGCCGGGTCATCCATTCAGACCAGTCCCTGCCGGATGAGTCCCCTGTGCGAGCCCAGGGTAGGGGGGGGGGTGCAGTCAGCAGCCACACCAGGTCGACATACCACAGATGGCGAGGTCAATCGGGAGCAACGAGGATCACCAGGTCCGGGTGCAAGACTATGTGCTGGAGAGTTCAGCCGATCATTGCGCAGGGCTGGAAGAAGTAGAGTAATGTCCATGTGGGCCATGGCTGAAGCAACCCGTTGAGCCCCGAGGAGTACTGGTCTTGCCAGCAACCTTGAAGTTGGATGAGGTTACCATCAGGTCGATCCACTGCAGGCTCCATTTATCTACTATCTTCTGAAAGGTCCATGGGGTGAATTCCCACTCTCCTGGGTCTAGTGTATGCCACTGAGGAAGTCGGCTTGGATGTTGTCCACGTCTGTAATGTGTTGTGCCAAAATCATGAGCATGTGGCCTCTGCCAACGCAGAGAGAATGGCCATTCTCTCTTGCCATGCCGGGGGCCTTGGTGCCTCCCTGACTGTTGAGACAGGACACAGTCATGGATTTGTCACAAAGGGCGTGGACTGCCTGATTTTGGAAAAAGAGGCAAGGCGGCCAGGAGAACTAGATAGACTGCCCTGGCCTTAAGTCTGTTGGTGGTCCAAGTAGACTCCTGGCGAGTCCAGGATCCCTGTGTTGTCCTGTTCAAGCAATGGGCTCCCCAGCCAGTGAGGCTGGCATCGGTTGTTAACACAATCCAGTGTGGGTTCTCCAGTGAGACTCCCTGGAGCTGAATGGTCGGGTTGAGCCACCAGCAGTGGAAGTTGGAGTCTTGTTTTGAATTCCTGGGAGAGTGGAGACCAGAGGAACAGGAACGCGTGTTATAACGGTCTCATGTGTGCCAGAGCCCATGGGACTACTTCAGATACTAGGGGCCATGGCAGCCACAATCCCATGTCGGAGAGTGGACCAGCAAAGAGGCGGACTAAAGCTGCCCCGTGAACTTGCGTAAGCACTCCCTGGTCAGAAAGACCCTGCTGAGGCTGGTCTCTAACCGTGCTCCCAGAAAATCCAGGCTTTGTGAGGGCTGCAGGCAACTTTTTGCAGGATTGATGACCCATCCGAGATGCTCCAGGAAGGCAACCACTTGGGCAATCGCAGCAAGTGAGTCCACCTGAGACTGCCCTGATAAGCTAGTCGTCCAGAAAGGGGTGGATGCGAATGCCCTGATGATGCAGGGCAGCCACGACCATGACCATGGAAAAGGTGAGGCGCTGTGGATAGACAAAAGGGCAGAGCTCAATACTGGAAGTGTTGGCCAAGTATGGTGAACCACTGGAAGCGCTGATGTTCCAGGGTGATGGGAATGTGGAAGTAGACCTCGAGGAAGCCAGAAACTCCCCTTTGCAAATGGCTTGAATGACTGATCAGAGTCTCCATGTGAAAATGCAGCACCTGAAGTGAGCGACTGATGCCTTGGGGATCCAGAATGGGGCGCCAGGAATGGTCCTTCTTGGGTACCATAAAATAGATGGAGTAACAGCTGGATCATTCAGTAGATGGGACTGGAGAAATGGCCTGAAGCTGATGCTGGATCCTGGTGCGCACAGTCACTTGCTTGGGGGGGGGGGAGGGACGGGGGGGGGAGGGGGGGGGACCAGCAAGGTGAAACCATGCATGCATCCTTGATGGGGTTGGCACATCCAGCACGTAACCGTGGTGGATGATGCTTAAGACCAATGTTCCCCCTAATTTTCTGTAGGCTGTGTGCGCATAAAATATCAGCTGTGCAGCTTTTGAAGGAAGGTTAAATTTTTGTGCGCCACATAACGACACTCAGAGTTATTTACTTTAAAATTTGACTACATGTCAGAATACAGTATGTACACCACATTGATTGCACTAGAAAATATTGTAGAACTTGTGAAAACCGTAAATACACAACAACTTTTAAATTTTAAGATGTCTGTGTTGTTTTCTATCAGAATCAGAACTGTAATGTTTGTGCGCTCTGTTATAAAGTATGTGCGCTCACTCGGTGAGGTGTGTGCGCGCGCACACGCGCATAGCTTAGAGGGAACAGTGCTTAAGACCCAATGATCAGTAGGGATGTTTGCCCACTCTTCGCAAAAAAAGGAGAGGCATCTGCCCACCGGTGGCAGCTCTGAGCAGGCTTCGATGGCATCAGCAGGAAGACTGATTGGGCCCGGAGAATTTGTTAGAGGCAGAAAGTGCCCAAGAAGCTAATCTGCCACAAGCTGAGGCTTGGAGGGCCAAGGAGGAGGAAGAAGAAAATGCTGTCTTCAGTAGACCTTCGACCGGTCATGTTGATCATGAAGGGCAGGGCAGCACCGTCTTCAACTAGAATGGTGGTATGCTTGGTAACAGCAGTGACAATAGCATCCCACTGTGGGGTAGCAAAGCCACCTATCCAGATCCATAGGCGACCAGGTGTAATGGCAGCCCAGACCTATGTCTGAATGAAGGGAGACCTCTGGAGAGACCCACTCAAGGGACACCATCTGTTGGAGTTCCAAAGGGAATGGGAAAGCCTTTGTGGAATTTTTAATCCCAGACAGGGTCCATCTGGCATTTAGATTGATCTGGTGTCTCAGAAAGCTGTGGGGACTCAACGATCTGGTGATTGTTCCATGAGAGTGAGCTTCCTGAACTAAACTCACATCTAGGGAGTCATGGTTCCCCCTCTAAACATTCTTGCAGCGAATACGCCACATCCACACAGTGTGATATGCTGTCCAAGCTATCCTCTGCTGACCTGTGATCCGGATCATGCAGAGGAAAGGAATCCCCTTCCCCAACAGCCCAAGACACTAATTTTGATGAGCGGTCTGTATCCTCTGATCCCTGTGCGCACTTACATGAGGCATGTGCCTTGTGAGACAATATCTGGGGTGACAGTCTAGGATGGTACTGGCTCATGTTTCCAAAGCTCCCAGGCTCTCTGAAAGACTCAAACTGGTCTGAGTCCCCTAGGTTCTCTGTGAGGTGCTGCTGGGGGAGGAGGTGCTGCTGGGGGAGGGGGGTGACAGGAGGCCCCCATAGGCACCGCCGTCTGACAGTCTTGATTAGAGTCAAGGCGAGGAGGGGAGGACGTGGAAAACTGAATTCTGCTGGGACATCACGAGCTGGCGCTGGGGGGTCCAAGGTGGCTGTGAAAGTCTCACCCAGGTCTGAAGCACAGGAAGCGCATAGCCAGTCCACTAGGTATCTGCTCTTATGTCCACAGGCTAAGCAACAGGGGAGTGAGGAAGGCATGCTCTGCTTGATCGAATGGAGCTTGCTTTATTAATGTGAGCCGGTGTCCAAAATGCGAGGGAAGGCCAAAATCAGCCACAACAGACTTTAAGATGGCTGCCACTAGCAAGTGCGGGTAAGCAGGCCGAAAAGTCTATGCTGGAGAAGCAGCCGTGAAGAGTCAAACTGTTCCTGCTCAGCCACAAATGCTGAAAATGTTACCACTGAAGTGAAAAAGCCACAATAATGCCCGCAAGGCCACCGGCGCAAAAGGAGCCATGCGAGAGGGCAGGGTGAGTGCCGCAAGTGAGGCTCGATGCTGGTGCAAGTCCCATGGCAGAAGGGCGGGAAGCAGCAAGTTCCAATGCAGTCAGGTAGATGGGCCTGAAGGAGCAGAGAACGATGGCAGCAATTTACCCCAAAGGAGCAGGCAAGCACCGGTACAGGGTACAGCTCGGGGGGGGGGGGGGGGGAGTGGAGACTCACTACGATCCCCTGGCGTTTGCCAGTGCAGAACTCTGGCTTTTATACCGAGTCTGAGGTCTCTATATAATTTAGACACTTAGAAAATAAAGGTAATTCCTGCTAAACCAGCACCACTAAAAATTAGTCCCCCTGCCAACTCAGGTTAAATGATCCTCATGACTGGAAGCCTGCCCCTGTTTGTAAGGGAGCAACACTGATCCTCTTGACCAGGTACTCAACCCCAAAAAATGAGTGGGTAACTCCGAGGGTGGACACCTCCAGTGCACTCTGGAGATGTCCACAGGTCCCACACGCTCAAGAGTGAAGTGCCAGGAGAAAAGGAAACAAGCACCATCATCTGCTGGAGACAAATACTGAAGGCAGCCCTAGAGGATTCACTATGTATGCCAGGGATGAGTCAAAGTTTTTGGCACTTTCTCTGTCTCCAACATCTGCTAGCAGGGGGACACAACCCACTTGTCTGGACTGGTCTAGCAGGATGAACTGGAAACGCAACATTCTTGACAATATGGCTTCCGCCCCCATCACGGAGTAGACACTCTGACCTCCCTCTTCAATAAACTCATACAGAATATCCAAAAACCAAATTGCGGCTTCACCCTCTTATTCCTAGACATTTCAGCAGCCTTCGACACCATCAACCACAAATTCCTAATCCAACGGCTACAAGCAATCGGAATAAAAGGCACAGTCCTCAACTGGTTTCAATCCTACCTCATAAACCAGCAACTAGTGAAGATCGGAAATTGCACCTCAGAGCCATACTCCCAAACACAGGACGTCCCTCAAGTATCCACAAGCTCTGCCATGCTTTTCATCATCTACATGCAACCTCTCTGTGAAATCATCCAACCCCACAACATTCTCTTCCACATATATGCCGATGACATTATGCTTTACACGCCCTTCAACTCCACACACCCACCACACCCTAAAAAATGCTTTGCAGATGTCTCCGCATGGCTAGAACAAAACCATCTCGCAATGGTGAAAGTGTTTCTGATGTTATAGTAGGAGATCATCTCGCATCCAGTGATCACCAGATGGTGTGGTTCAGTATTAGGACTAGGGCTGATGAAATCCATTGAAAAGCAAGGGTCTTAGACTTTAAGAAAACTAACTTTGTGAAGATGGGACAATACCTCAAGGAGTTGTTAGTGGGATGGGAACAGTTGGAGGATGTAAAAAAACCAGAAGGCAAAACTGAAAAGGGATATTTTAAGGGCAATAAACCTTTTTGTTAGAAAGGTAAATAAAGGTAAAAAGAAAAGGAGGCCACTATGGTTCTCAAAAGTAGCTGAAAAGGGGAACAAGGGGGGAAGCCTTCATGAAATACAAGAGATCAGAGAAAGGAAGACATGCATCTATATTTGGAAAAACAGAGAAGCTAGCAAAGTAGTCAGGAAAGCAAAGATACAGAAAGAGGAAGAAATAGCCTATGCAATAAAATAGGGGATAAGACATTTTTTGGATATATTAGTGAGAGAAGGAAGGGCAAAAGTGGTATTGTCAGACTTAAGGGTGAAGGGGAGGGATATGTAGAAGCTGAAGAGGACAAAGTGGAATTGCTTAAGTATTTTTGTTCTGTGTTCACAGATGAAGGGCCAGGAGCAGGACCTCAGAAAACACCCACAAATAGGAACAGAAGCGACTGGGATCTCAAACGATTTTCAGAAGATTGTTTTCATGAGGAACTAGCTAAACTAAAAGTAGACAAAGTGATGGAACCAGATGGGATACATCCAAGAAAACGGAAGGAAAGATTCTAGCAGCTCCACTGACTGACCTTTTCAATGCCTCTCTGGCGTCGGGAAAAGAGTCAGAGGACTGGAGAGAGGCACATGTGGTCCCTTTACAGAAAAGCAAAAGTAAGGATATGGTTGAAAACTAACCTCTGTGGTGAGTAAATTATTGGAAAAGCTGTTGAAAGAGATAATGGTGAGGTTTCTGGAGTCCAATGGATTACAGGATCGGAGGCAGCATGGACTCACCAGAGGCAGGTCTTGTCAGACAAATCTGATTGATTTTTTTGACTGGGTGACCAGGGACCTGGATCGATGGAGAGCACTAGATGTGGTGTACTTAGATTTCAGTAAAGCGTTTGTTCATAAGTCGCCTGTGAGGAATGGTGTCAAACTGAGCTCCCTAGGGATGGACCCTAAAGTTACCGATTGGGTTAGAAATTGGTTGAGTGGGAGGTGGCAAAGGGTACAGGTAAATGAAGCTCACTCTGAGGTGGTGATTACCAGTGGTGTGCAGCAAGGATCTGTCCTTGGTCAGATTCTTTTTAAAACCTTTTTTAGTGATATTGCAGAAGGGCTGTCTGATAAGGTTTGCCTCTTTGCAGATGATGCCAAAATCTGCCACAGAGTAGACACCTAAGAAGGAGTAGATAACATGAGGGATCTAGCTAAGCTTGAAGAATGGTCAAGAATTTGGCAGCCAATGCTACAAAATGCAGGGCCTTGCATTTGGGCTGCAATAATACAAGAGAGCGGTGCAGTGTAGGGGGTGAAGTACCTCTGTCCACAAAAGAAGAGCAGGACCTGGGCATGATTGTGCCCGATGATCTTAAAGTAGCTAAACAGGTAGAAAAGGCAACAGCGAAAGCTAGAAAGATGCCTAGGTGCATAAGGAGAGGAATAGCCAGCAGAAAAAAGGAGGTGATAGTGGCTCTGTATAAGACTTTGGTGTGACCCGATTTGGAATATTGTGTGCAATTCTGGAGATCACACCTTCAAAAGGATATAAACAGGTTGGAGTCGGTGCAGAGGTTATGGCCTTTCTTATAAAGCAGGAGGATAGACTTAAGGATCTTAATACGTATATGTTAGAGGAAAAGCAGGATAGAAGAGATACTGTATGATAGAGACCTTTAAATACCTCGTGGCATAAATGCACAGGAGAGCCTCTTTCGATTGAAAGGAAGTTCTGCTACAAGAGAACATAGGATGAGGGTGAAAGGGGATAAGACTCAGGAGTAATATGCAGAAATATTTCTTTACGGAGAATGTGGTAGAGATGCGTGGAATAGTCTCCCACTGGAGGTGGTAGAGATAAGGACAGTATCTGAAGTAAAAAAAAGCATGGGACAAACACAGAGGATCACAAAAGGAAAAAAAGGGGACTATCATAATAGTTGATATGGAAGGGCAGACTAGATAGGACCATGTGGTCTTTTTCTGCCGTCACGTTTCTAATAAACCTCAAAAAGAAACATTACTCATCACCAAGGACAAAACCTTCACTCAGCCCCCCACCCCCCTCCCAAGACAATCACGCTAGACAACTACGACATCCAAGTCGAGAATGAAATAAAATACCTTGATATCACCTTCGACCACTTTCCAACTTTCAAACCACAAATTGCAACAAGAACAGTATACCTCAAAATCTGGACAATGCAATGCCTCCGCCCACTGCTAGAACCAACTTCAGATCCACACTCCAACTCTCATCATCCCCTACATTAACTACTGCAACTACATATACAATGGAATCCCTCAATCTACCCTCCACTCCCTGCAAACAGACCTCCACACCACAGCATGTACAATTCAAGGTGCAACCAAAACCAACCACATCACACCCACTGTTCCCTCTAAGCTGTGCGCGCGCGCACACACACCTCGCCGAGCAAGCGCACATACCTTACAACAGAGCGCACAAAAATTACGGTTCTGATTCTGATAGAAAACTAAGACGTCTTAAAATTTAAAAGTTGTGATTGTAATTACTAGAAATTTTCCGCTTCATTTAGTAATCGTCTATTTTCATTTAATTTGATTAAAATCAATGTGGTGTATATACTGTATTCTGACATGTAGTCAAATTTTAAAGTATATAACTCTGAATGTCGTTATGTGGCGCACAAAAATTTAACCTTCCTTCAAAAGCTGCACAGCTGATATTTTATGCGCACACAACCTACAGAAAATTAGAGGGAACATTGATCACAGCCATCCTCTAACATCTCCACTGGCTCCCCCTCCCAGCAAAAATATAACACAAAGTGCTCCTACTAATTTTTAAAACCATCAATGATCTCTCTTTCACTACCTCCAAATGCTTCTTCATACCCATTCGTCCACCAGATCCCTGAGTAAAGCCACCACACACCCCCTAATACCAACTGAAGAACTGAGAAGCAACCAGCAAGTCTGCCTGAGAGCATTCAAACTTTATGCCACATCCTTATGGAATTCCCTCCCAGACATCAGGAACTCTTCCAACATCACCAAGTTCAGAAAACTGCTAAAAGCCACCTGTTTGCACAACACTTCGCCAATGTAACTTAACCATGACAACTAAACAGAAATGGTTTCCACCCGCTTGTAAATAGTTCACCGTTATGTTGAACTTTGTACATAAATATTAAGTTCAATGTAAATAAACCGGATTTGAATTGTTCCATGTACACTGCTTTGATCCAGTGAAAAGCAGTATATAAATGCAGCTAAATAAATAAAACAAACAAATGAGTAGTGTCCCACTGCCAGATCACAGAAAAAAAAAACTAGAAACTTCCACTGACATCACTGGTACTAAGTTTGGTGTAGCTAGGGGTACCTATCAGTATTTCTTTAGCAAAGAACATAAGAACATAAGACATGCCATACTGGGTCAGACCCAGGTCCATCAAGCCCAGTATCCGGTTTCCAACAGTGGCCAATCTAGGTTATACGTACCTAGCAATATCCCCAAAAGACACCGGTTCCACAATGCTTGTACTGGGTCAAGCATTGATATCCTGGGTCCCTTTTTAATAGTGGTTTATGGACCTTTCCTCCAGGAACTTGTCCAAACCTTTTTTAAACCCAGCTATACTAACAGCCCTTACTACATCCTCCGGTAACAGATTCCAGAGTTTGATTACACGTTGAGTGAAAAAATATTTTCTCTTATTTGTCTTAAATAGTTTACCCTGTAGCTTCATTACATGTCCCCTAGTCTTTCTATACTCTGATAGCGTAAACAATTGATCCACGTTTATCCGTTCCACTCCATTCATTAATTTATAGACCTCTATCATATCTCCCCTCAGCCGTCTCTTCTCCAGGCTAAAGAGCCCTAACCTTCTTAGCCTCTCTTCATAGGAGTAGACTTCCATCCCCTTCACCAATTTGGTGGCTCTTCTCTGTACTTTTTCTAATAATGCTATGTCCTTTTTAAGATACGGTGACCAGAATTGCACACAATATTCAAGGTGCGGTCGCACCATGGAGCGATACAGAGGCATTATAATATCCTTTGTTTTGTTCTCCATGCCTTTCCTTATGATAACTAGCATTCTATTTGCTTTCTTGGCCGCCGCTGCACACTGGGTGGAGGGTTTTAACATGTTATCCACAATGACTCCTAAATCTTTTTCCTGGGTGGTGGTATCTAATGTGGAGCCTTGCATCGTGTAACTATAGTGTGGGTTGTTCTTTCCTAGGTGCATAACTTTGCACTTGTCCACATTAAATTTCATCTGCCATTTGGATGCCCAGTCTTCCAATTTATCCAGATCCTCCTGCAGTTTTCCACAATCCTCCTGGGTTTTTAACAACTTTAAACAGTTTTGTGTCATCTGCAAATTTGATAACCTCACTAGTTATTCCCTTTTCCAGGTCATTTATGAATATGTCAAAAAGCAGCGGACCCAGTACAGATCCCTGGGGTACTCCACTATTCACCTTTTTCCATTGGGAATATTGGCCATTTAGCCCTACCCTCTGCTTTCTATCTTTTAACCAGTTCCCGATCCACAATAGTACACTGCCTCCTATCCCATGACTTTTTAGCGTCGCCAAAAGTCTCTGATGGGGGACTTTGTCAAAAGCTTTCTGAAAGTGCAGATACACTATATCAACCGACTCACCTTTGTCCACCTGTTTATGCACACCTTCAAAAAAACATATCAGATTAGTAAGACAAGATCTTCCTTGTCTAAAGCCATGTTGGCTGTCTCCCATTAGACCATGACTATCTACATGCTGTGTAATTTTGTTCTTTATGATGGTTTCTACCATTTTCCCTGGTAGTGACGTCAGGCTCACCGGTCTGTAATTTCCTGGGTCACCCCTGGAACCCTTTTTAAAAATTGGTGTTACTTTGGCGACCCTCAAATCTTCAGGTATTACAGATGATTTTAATGAAAGTTCACAGATTAACAATAGCAGGTCTGCAATCTCATATTTCAGTTCTTTCAACACTATGGGATGTATACCATCCGGTCCAGGTGATTTGCTACTATTCAGTTTATCAAATAGTTGTAATATATCTTCCCGGTGTAGCGATATTTCTCTCAATTCCTCTGCAGTATCACCTTTAAATACCACTTCAGTCTTGGGTAACATCCCTACATCTTCCTCAGTAAAGACCGAAGCAAAGAATTCATTCAGTCTCTCTGCTATAGCCTTGTTTCCTCTTACTGCCCCTTTTACCCCTCTATCATCTAATGGTCCAATTGACTCTCTCACAGGCCTTTTGCTACAAATGTACCTGAAAAAGTCTTTATTTCGTGTTTTTGCTTCCGTAGCAAGTTTCTTCTCAAATTCCCGCTTTGCCTGCCTTATCAATGCTTTGCATTTAACTTGCCAGTGCTTGTGCTGTTTCCAGTTTTCATCATTTGGCTCTTTTTTCCATTTCCTGAAGGTTGCTTTTTTGGCAGCAACAGCCTCTCTGACCTCACCTTTAAACCATGCTGGCAGTTTTTTGGACTTTCTTCCACTTTTCTTAATGTGTGGAATACAGCTGGTCTGGGCTTCGAGGATAGTATTTTTAAATAACACCCAAGCTTGCTGTAAGTCTTTAACCTTTGGAACCGCTCCTTTTAGTTTTTTCCTAACTATATTCCTCATTCTATCATAGTCTCCCTTTTGAAAGTTAAAAGGTAGTACTGTGGATGCCTTTACTATCTGTCCTCCACTAATTAAATCAAACATGATCATACTATGATCACTATTGCCAAGTGGTCCCAACACCCTTATTTCTTGCACCAGATCTGGCGTTCCACTAAGGACTAGGTCCAGTATGGCTTCCCCTCTGGTCGGTTCATGAACCAGCTGCTCCAAGAAGCAGTCATTTATTCCATCTAGAAACTTTATCTCTTTAGCTTGTCCTGCTGTGACACTGACCCAGTCGATACCGGGGTAATTGAAATCACCCATTATTACTACTCTGTTGTGACTTTTGTTAGCTTCCTTGATTTCTTTGAGCATTTCATCATCCATTTGTTCATTCTGGCCAGGCGGTCGATAGTATACTCCCACTGCCATCACCTTCCCCTTCATAAATGGAATTTCAATCCATAGAGATTCTACAGCAAATTTTGTTCCCTGCAAAACTTTAATCCTTTCTGACTCAATGCCCTCTCTAACATAGAGCGCAACCCCTCCACCAATTTGATCAGCTCTATCATTACGATATAGCACAGTTACTTACCTGCAACAGGTGATCTCTGGGAACAGCAGGAATAGTCCTCACATATGGGTACGTCGGTACCGACGGAGCCTGCGCGGGAAAGCTCCCCAGCTTCCCAAAAGGAAAGCTTTTGGGGCTTCCCACAGCGCATGCGCGCTGCCTTCCCGCCTTCCTGACCAACTCTCCTCAGTTTGAGTTTAAAGCTGAGACAATAGAGAGAGGAAAGGAAGAGAAAGAGATACAACTCCTAGGGGAGGTGGGTGGGTTGTGAGGACTATTCCTGCTGTTCCCAGAGATCACCTGTTACAGGTAAGCAACTGTGCTATCTCCAGGAACAAGCAGGAATGAGTCCTCACATATGGGGACTCCCTAGCTGAGATGCCTGGGAGATCCCCTCCGTAGGTATTTCATCTTCCGATGGATCTCAGGCATCCATTAAGGGAAGGTGGGCAGGAGTTGTTTAAGAATGGAACAGGTGTTTGAGGACAGCCTGACCAAATAAGGCATCCCGGTGGGAGTCCTTATCCAAGCAGTAATGGGCTGTGAAGGTATGAACCGAGGCCCAGGTGGCTGCTCGACAGATCTGATCTATGGATACAGAGTGAAGATGAGCCATAGAGGTGGCCATGGCTCTCACACTGTGAGCTGTGACATGGCCCTCCAGAGAAATGTTTCTACTCTGGTAAGCAAACGAAATACACTGAGCAATCCAATTGGAAAGTGTTCGTTTTGAGACTGGAAGTCCCAAATGAGAAGGATCGAAAGCAACAAAAAGTTGGGAAGACTTTCGATGTGGCTGAGTCCTATGGAGGTAAAAGGCAAGAGCTCTTTTACAATCTAGAGTATGAAGGTTCCGCTCTGCACTGGATGCATGAGGAGCTGGAAAGAAGACAGGTAGGTATACCTCTTGATTAAGATGAAAAGGTGAAACCACTTTAGGCATAAAGTGTGGATTTGTCCGAAGGACTACCTTATCATGATGGAACCTTGTATAGGGTGGATTCGCCACTAAGGCTTGCAGCTCACTGATGCGACGAGCTGAAGTGACTGCAATGAGGAAAATAACCTTCCAGGAAAGAAATTTCAAGGAGGTAGTGGCTAAGGGTTCAAAAGGTTGCTTCATAAGCTGACCAAGAACCAAGTTTAAGTCCCATGCCACCGGAGGAGGCCTAATGGGAGATTTAGTTAAAGTTAGGCCTCTCATGAATCTTGCAATAAGAGGATGAGAGGAAATAGATTGTCCATTGAAAGGCTTGAGGGATGCTGCAATAGCACTCAAATGGACCCATACTGAATTCGTTTTAAGGCCTGCATTGGAGAGATGCAGGAGATATTCCAATAGAGAATTGATAGGAAGAGCAAAAGGATCAAGATCCTTTTGAGCACACCAAATGGAAAATCTCTTCCATTTAAAAGCATAAGAACGCCTTGTGGAAGGTTTTCTGGAAGCATGGAGGATATCTTTCACTTGTTGAGAGACATTGAAGTCTTGAAGGTCTAGGCCTTCAGTAACCATGCTCTGAGGTGGAGGGACTTGGGGTTTGGGTGCCACAAAGTCCCCTCCTCCTGAGACAGAAGGTCTGGAGCAGCTCCCAGGTCTAGGGAGGGACCCTGGGAGAGATGCAGAAGTAGAGGGAACCACACTTGGCGTGGCCAGCGTGGAGCTATGAGGATCATAGATCCGTGATCCCTCTGCAGTATGAACAGAGTCTTGGGAATCAAAGGAATGGGTGGAAAGGCATATAGGAGGCCCTGACCCCAATGAAGGAGGAAGGCATCCCTGGCCTGAACCCCCTGAAAATGGAGTTCTGGAACAGAACCGGGGAAGTTTGGCATTCCACGGACGTGCAAAGAGGTCTATGTCCGGGGTTCCCCATTTCTGAAAGATTCTAAGTACCTGATCCATGTGCAGGGACCACTCGTGTGGAAGCAGAACTCGGCTGAGTCTGTCTGCCCAAGAGTTTTGAATTCCTGGGAGATATACTGCCAGGAGATGGATTTGATGCTCTCTGGCAAAGGCCCACAGTCTGAGAGCTTCGTTGCAAAGCGACAGAGAGCCAATCCCTCCTTGTTTGTTTACGTAGAACATGGCTACTTGATTGTCGGTATGAACAAGCACTGTCATGTTGTAAAGGAGGGTATGAATGACCTTGAGAGCAAGAAAAATTGCTCGAAGCTCCAGAAGGTTGATATGAAGGGCAGTCTCCTGCGGAGACCAAAGGCCTTGATTGGAGAGGTCTTGAAGATGAGCTCCCCAGCCTGTCTGGGAGGCATCTGTAGTGAGGGTTGCCTGGGGTGGTAACGGTTGGAAGGGGGACCCCAGCAACAGGTTTTGAATGGACATCCACCACTGGAGAGACCCAAAGAGACGTTTGGAGGTGTCTATTTGGTCGGAGAGAGCTCCTGATGCTTGGGTCCACTGAGTGGACAGAGTCCATTGAGCTGCTCTCATATGCAGGCGAGCATAAGGCACCACATGAACTGTGGAGGCCATGTGGCCTAGCAATTGTAACATCTCTCGGGCAGTCAAGTGAGTTCTGGACTGAATCTGAGAGGCCAGGTGCACTAGCCGGTGGCAACGTGCCTGGGGAAGATAGGCCCTTGCTGTGGTGGTATCTAACCAGGCCCCTATGAATTCTAGGGATTGAGTAGGGGTGAGTTGAGACTTTGGCAGATTGATGACAAGTCCCAGATACTGCAGAATGCAGATGGTGTGGTCCAGGGAAGTCTGAGCCTGAGATGGAGCTCGGATGAGCCAGTCGTCTAGGTATGGGAAGACAAGGATTCCCTGAGAGCGTAGAAATGCAGCCACTACTGACATGCATTTTGTGAACACTCTTGGAGCAGAGGCTAGACCGAAGGGGAGTACTCTGTACTGGAAATGTTTTCCCTGGAACAGAAATCGAAGGAATTTTCTGTGGGATGGATGGATGAGTATATGTGTGTACGCATCCTTTAGGTCTAGAGAACAAAGCCAGTCCTGACCCTGAAGGTAAGGAAGGAGAATACCCAGAGAGAGCATTTTGAATTTTTCCTTGCACAGGAATTTGTTTAATTCTCTCAGATCTAGGATGGGTCTGTGTCCTCCTGTTTTCTTTGGTATCACAAAATAGGGGGAGTAGAACCCTGAGCCCTGTTGGAGGAGGGGAACCTGTTCTATGGCCCCTTGGGAAAGCAGGGTATTCACCTCCTGATCCAACAGGTGTAGGAGAGATGGGGGAGAGACGAAATGTCTCACCCTGGGATAGATAGGAAGGCTGGAAAAATGCAGTTTGTATCCCTCTCTGATGATAGAGAGGGTCCACTGCTCTGATGTAATCTGTTCCCATCTGGGAGCAAAATGAGTTAGCCTTCCTGGAATGGTGAGAGGCTCTGGTTGCTGCAGAGCCAGAAAGGGTATGTTCTCTAGAAGTAAGTCAAAAACCCTGAGGGGGTTGGGACTGTTGAAGCGTAGCAGCTCCTGCAGGCTTTGTTCTGGCCTGTTTAGTCTGCTGTCGCTTAGGAACAAAGCGAGCTTGAGCAGATGACTGGCCAGCATTGGAACCAAAACTAGGCTTTTTGTAGAAAGACTTCTTAAAAGTCTTCTTTTTGGCAGGGAGTGAAGTAGACTTAGAGAGTCTATCCAAAGCAGCATTCTCTGCATCCATTTGAATGGCTTTGACTTGCCGCTCTTTGCCAAAAAGATTTTCACCTGTACAAGGTAAATTGCCTAGGCCATCTTGCACCCAGGATTCCAGGTCAGAGGCCTGGAGCCAAGCAATTCGACGAGCAGCTATGGCTATGCCAGATGCTCTACTAGCACCCTCAAAAGAGTCAAAGGCAGCCCTATTGGAGAACTTTGACACATCTTGGATATGCTTTAACAGAAGCAGGAACTCCTCTTTTCTATCCTCTGGAATAAAGGGGAGAAAATCTTGTACTTTAAGAGCAAGTTCCTTTAGAAACATGCCCATATAGAGGCTGTAGGAGTTGATTCTGGCAATAAGCATACTAGCTTGAAAGATTTTCCTGCCAAAAGCATCCAAAGTTCTACATTCTCTTCCTGGAGGGGTAGAAGAGTGCCTTTTGGTACTCTTAATCTTTTTCATAGCAGACTTCACCACAATAGAATGGTGAGGAAGCTGGGTTTTTTGAAAACCAGGAGAAGGAGGGACCCGATACATGGTATCCAACCGACGAGAATGTGGAGATAGTGTAAGAGGAGCCTCCCATAAATCCATCATATGTTCTTGGAGAATATTATGAATGGGTAAGGTGACTGCCTCTTTGGGAACCTTAGAGTATCCTAAAATGTCTAATTTTTGAGCTCTAGGTTCCTTTTCAGAGGATACTGTAATGGAAAGTCCTTTGGCAACTTCCAAGATGAAGTCCTGAAAGGACAAGTCCTCTGGAGGAGACATTCTTCTCTTTGGGGAAGAAGGCTCCTCAGGAAGAATAAGGGATACTTCATCAGAATCATCTGAGGTATCGGCATCCTCAGAAGACTCGAAGTATCGCCTACTTGCTTCCAGAGATTGATACGGGTACCGACCGGTATCGACCTCGGGCGTACCGAGAGCCGGGTCGGTACCGAGAATATCGCGGGAAGCAAATACCGGTACCGGCCTTCTACTGGAAGTAGATGCTCTGGGTACCGGTAGCGGTTGTGGTACCGGAACCGGGGTCAGAACCGACGGTTGCGGTACCGAGGGCGTCGCAGCATTAATAAAAGCCATTATGGCCTGCTGCATGGATTGTACCGTAGTACCCATTGACGCCACAACTGCCTGGATGTCGGTACCGGTTTGAGTCGGTACCCCAGAGCAGTCTAACAGGTGATCGGTCGAGGCCGTGCCATCGATGTCAACCTGTAACCCCATAGGAGGAGCTTTGGAAGCCGGAGCTTCCCGCCGGGGTTGTTTGGCTGGGGCAGGGTCTTCAGGGTCGAACCTAAGGGCCTCTCTCTGCTTTGAGGGAGATTTGCCCCTTGAAGACTTGCCCGAGGAATGTTTGGTTACCTGAGATCCATCCGGAGATGAAGATCTGGATGATGCTGATGCTGGATTATCTGCAGAAAACAGCACATGAAATTTAGCTGCTCGGTTCTGTAAGCCCCGTTTGGACATCAGAGAGCAGGATGGACAATCCGGAACCGAATGGTCAGGGCCCAAACATTTAAGACACCACTCATGGGTGTCTGTGACTGAAATAGTACCAGAGCACTTGGTGCATTTTTTAAAACCAGAAGATGGTTTCTCCATGAGGGAGAATTTGTAAAGGCCGGTAGGCCTTACAAAAAGAAATACACCAAGTGTGGAAAAAGAAAAATTTTTTTTTTTTTTAAAGAAGTAAAGACCGGCGGTACCGGTTCGAAATCGGGGAAGGCAGATACGCGGTCAGAACAACTTTTAAAAACAAGAAATTCTTCAGCGGTGACAGGAACACGACCTGCCGGCTCCGCGGAAAAAGAAGAACTGAGGAGAGTTGGTCAGGAAGGCGGGAAGGCAGCGCTCTTGAGCTGTGGGAAGCCCCAAAAGCTTTCCTTTTGGGAAGCTGGGGAGCTTTCCCATGCAGGCTCCGTCGGTACCGACGTACCCATATGTGAGGACTCATTCCTGCTTGTTCCTGGAGATAGTTTGTATCCAGGTATCACAGTGTCCCACTGGTTATCCTCCTTCCACCATGTCTCTGAGAGTGCAATCATATCTAACCTCTCATTTAGTGCTATATATTCTAACTCTCCCATCTTATTGTTTAGACTTCTAGCATTGGCATACAAGCATTTTAGAGACTGTATTTTATTCATATTAATCTGGCTATTGGTAGGCAGGGGTAATTTGGAATCTTTATGCTCTGTCTGCTCCTTACTCAAGGGCATTTGGGCTACTATACTCCCTTTTGGAACCTCACTGCTTTTGGTAGTATCCTTCAAGGATACCTTCGCCCGAACCATGCACTCCTGGGTGACTGTCGGCTTTCCCCTATTTTCTAGTTTAAAAGCTTCTCTATCTCTTTTTTAAAGGTTAATGCCAGCAGTCTGGTCCCATCCTGATTAAGGTGAAGCCCATCCCTTCGGAAGAGCCCCCCCTTTCCCCAGAATGTTCCCCAGTTCCTAACAAATCCAAAACCCTCATCCTTGCACCATTGTCTCATCCACGCATTGAGACTCCGGAGCTTTGCCCGTCTTTTGGGTCCTGCACGTGGAACAGGAAGCATTTCGGAGAACGCTATCCTGGAAGTTCTGGATTTCAACTTCCTACCTAAAAGCTTTAATTTAGCCTCCAGAACTTCCCTACAACATTTTCCTATGTCACTGGTACCAACATGTACCAAGACAGCAGACTCCTCCCCAGCACTATCTATGATCCTATCTAGGTGGTGCGTGAGGTCCGCTACCTTCGCACCAGGCAGGCATGTTACCAGGCGATCCTCACGTCCACCAGCCACCCAGCTATCTACATTCCTAATGATTGAATCACCAACTATAACAGCTGTCCTGACCCTCCCCTCATGTGGACATGGCCCTGGATTAACGTCCTCGGTGCGAGAGGGTTTTACATCACCTGGAGGACAGGTCCTAGTTACAGGATCACTTCCTGCCACACCAGGGTGATGCTCTCCTGTCACGTGACCTCTCTCCTCCATGGCAACAGGGATGCTGCCAGACTGGAGGTGGGACTTCAGGACTATATCCCTGTAGGTCTCGTCCATGTACTTCTCTGTCTTTCTTATGTCTTCCAGGTCTGCTACTCTAGCCTCTAGAGAACGGACTCGTTCCGAGAGCAAAGAGTTCTTTGCACTTAGTGCATAAGTAAGACCTCTCACCAACTGGGAGAAAATCATACATGTGACACTCAATGCAAAAGACCGGAGAACCCCCATCTCGTTGCTGGACTTCTGTCTGCATCTTAGTTTAAAGCTTGTGTTTAGGTCTTTTAAATTCTGTATATAATAAGGATTGGTGTAGATGCTTATACCAATAAAGGTGTATCTAATACCCCTAATACACCTTGTGTACCTGAAGCTTAAGTAATTAATCTCAGGTCCTCTGTGTATGACTGATTTGGATAACGAGCTGCACCTGAGAGCAGCTCCTTTCCTCTAAGATGTGCAAGTACCTATAAAACTACAATTACCCCAGGGGTGGGTGGGTGCTGGGGAGGGAGGGAGGGAGAGAGGGAGATAAGTCCTATTAAAGAGGGCAGTTACAAGGTAACCTGTCCTGAACCCTCAGCAGGGGGGAGAGGGGTACCACACAAAGCCCAGTTAGTTGAGAAAGGCAAGGTAAGTTATAACTGAGAAGGCTGAACTAGCACACCACTAAGACAAACAATAAATAATTAAATAAACAGTTAGACAAACAAATAATTAATAAACAGCTAGAACTCACAGCAAGGTGTCACAGGAGGCAATATCCACTTCTCTAGCAGAGCACTGTAAAAAGCACTGCTCTTCTCTGATCAGAGAAAAGCAGACTCCTGTAAGAGATAGTCTCAAACCCAAGACCTCTTGGGAGAGCCAGAACACAACCTCCAGAATAAAGGGCCAACAGGGTAAAACTCAACAAGGCAAACAGGCCCAACCATACATATGAGTTGTGCAAATATGGTCAACATTCTTGTCTGTATGAAAATGACCAGGAATTTTCCTTCCACATAGATTTTATATATACACCTTTGTTTACTATGTGTCATGATTTTTATATTAATCATGCTGTTGTTGTTGTTGCTGTTAAGTGCCGTCGAGTGGGAGTCGACTCATGGCGACCCTCTGGATAGCTATCCTAAATTGTGTTCGGTCTTCAGTCAGGCGGCTCATTGTTGACAAACTGGTACCCGTGGCTGCTGTTATTGTATCGATCCATCTCTCTGCTGGCCTTCCTCTTTTGCGTTGACCTTCTATCTTGCCAAGCATGATGTCTTTCTCTAATGATCTCTTTCTTCGCATGATGTGTCCAAAGTATGAAAGTCGAAGTCTTGTCATCTGAGCTTCTAAAGAAAGCTTAGGTTTGATCTCCTCTAGTACCGACTGGTTTGTTCTTCGGGCAGTCCATGGTATACACAGTATTTGCCGCCAGCACCATAATTCAAAGGCATCAATTTTCTTCCTGTCTTTTTCACTGTCCAGCTTTCACATCCATATGATGTTATTGAAAATACCATGGCCTGAACAAGTCGAATCTTTGTATGGAGAGAGACATCTCTGCTCTTGAGAGTCTTATCTAGGTCTTTCATAGCCATTCTGAAAAGAGCAATGCGTCGTTTGATTTCTTGACTGCTTGTTGCTTCTTTATTGATAGTTTATCAAAGTAGGTTAAAGTTGTTCACAATTTCAATTTCTTCTCCTTCAATGATGAACCTGTTGATTATGCCAGTTGTCATGATCTTTGTCTTCTTTACATTAAGGTGCAGGCCCATTTTGAGACTATGTTCTTTGATTGTGAGAAGCAAATGTTTCAGATCATCTTCACTTTCAGCCAGTAATGTAGCATCATCAGCAAGGCGAAGGTTGTTGATGAGTCTTCCACCAATCTTCACACCTCTGTTGTCTTCATACAATCCTGCTTCTCTGATGATTTGTTCTGCATATAAATTAAACAGGTAGGGGGAAAGTATGCAACCATGTCTTACACCTTTGCTTATTTTAAACCATTCTGTTTCTCCTTGTTCCGTTCTAACTGTTGCTTCTTGATCAATGTACAGACTGCGCAAGAGAACGATCAGGTGTTCTGGTATACCCATGCTTCTTAATGTGGCCCAGAGTTTCTCATGGTTTACAGTGTCAAAAGCCTTGCTATAGTCGATAAAGCACAAATAGATATCCTTTTGGTATTCTTTAGTCTTTTCAAGGATCCATCTCACATCCGCAATGATGTCTCTCATTCCTCGCCCTTTCCTGAACCCTGCTTGCACTTCAGGTAGTTCTTGTTCCAGGTATGGTTGTAGTCTCTTCAGTAGAATCTTGCTGACATGTGGGATCAGAGCGATTGTTCGATAATTTCCACAGTCAGTTGGATCACCTTTCTTTATAAACACAGATCTTTTCCAGTCAGTTGGCCATGGTGTTGTCTTCCATATTTCTTGGCAGAGCCTTGTAAGTATGGTAACAGCTGCATCAGATTGCTGCAATACTTCTATAGGAATGCTATCAATGCCTGGTGCTTTGTTCTTTGATAAGGCTTTCAATGCTGCTTCAACTTCTTCTTTCATCACCAATGGTTCCCGATCATAAGGTACAGGTTGAAATGGCTGTTGGTCCACTTGATCTTTATCATATAAAAACTCTGTATATTCCTTCCACCTTTTCTTGATCTTCTCAGCATCATTCAATATAGAATCTTAAGCATCTTGTAACATTCCAATTCGAGGCTGGAACTTTTTCTTTAACTCTCGTGGCTTTAGGAAAGCCGATCTTGTTCTTCCTCTAACAGTTTCTGCTTCTATTTCCTTGCAAGTGTCATTGTAGTACCTTTCCTTGTCCTGTCTTGCTGCACGTTAGACAATCGCAGAACTCAGAGATTTCCTTCTTTCTCCTCTGGCTTTAGCTTCTCTGCGTTTCTGGGCAATTTTCAGAGTTTCTTCCGTCATCCATTTTGGCCGCTTTTGATTTTTCACCTTTTGTAGAGACTTCTCGCTTTCTTCCAACACAACCTTCTTGATGTCATTCCATAACTCTTCCGGAGCTCTGTCATTTGTATCTAAAGCAGCAAATCGATTTTGCAGGCAGTCTTTAAATTCCAGTGGTATATTCTCAAGGTCATATTTTGCTGCATTCATGAGTGGTTTGCTCTTTTTCACCTTTAGCTTGAGTTTGCATACTAGTAGTTGATGATCTGTACCACAGTCAGCTCCAGGTTTTGTCTTTGCTGATGTTATAAACTTTTCCATCGTTGACTTCCACAGATGTAGTCAATTTGATTTTTATATAATCCATTGGATGAGGTCCATGTGTACAGTCGCCGCTTGTGTTGCTGGAAGAAGGTGTTTGAGATGAATAGATCATTGGTCTTGCAGAATTCTATCAGTCTTTCTCCAGCTTCATTTCTGTTGCCAAGTCCATATTTTCCAACTACTTTGCCGCCTTCTTTGTTGCCAACTTTTGCTTTCCAGTCACCCATGACTATCAGGATATCCTGTTTGCATATTCTGTCAATTTCAGCTTGTACTTGTTCATAGAACTCTTCAATTTCATTCTCTTCTGCAGCTGTTGGGGCATATACTTGAATTATAGTTGTGTTGATAGGCAATCCTCGTAGACGAATAGAGATTAAGCGTTCGCTGACTGCATTGTATTTCATTACAGTTCTTGCAAGTTTCTTCTTTATTATAAATGCAACACCATTTCTTCTTTGTCTCATTTCCAGCATAGTAGACCATGTGATCATCTGATGCAAAGTGCCCGATGCCAGTCCATTTCAGTTCGCTGACACCCAACAGATCAAGTTGTACACGTTCCATTTCATTCTTGACCACCTCCAACTTCCCTTGGTTCATGCTTCGTACGTTCCATGTTCCAATGTGTAAGACATCTTTACAGCTTCTGACTCATTTCATGCGCATATGCTATTTTAACCATATGCTATTGTAATCCACCCAGTAGCAAGGTGATGGGCAGGAAATGTCTGTAAATGAAATGAATGAATGAAATGAGGTTCTCAAAGCAGCCGTGCATTCTTCCTGCCCGGTTGAGTTGTAGCTTTGGACTGGTCTAGCAGAATGATCTGGAAGGTGACATTTAACTTACCTGCTAATTTCCTTTCCTGGAGTCCTGGCAGACCAGTCCAGGATCCACCCTGGGGATTCACTGCTGTCTCTGTGGTATGTTTATTTGCAGAAATAAGTTCTAATTAATTTCGTAAAACATAAGTAATCATGAATTTGTCCAATTTTATATAGTAAGAGCCATTATTGAAAAGAATTTGTCCCCACATGGCAGAGCATAGCAGAAGGATCTTGAGGTTCCTGCTAACTGGGTCAGAGGGCCCAGGATGGAACATATGGTATTAAAAGAGCAGATAATTTTGTCACAATGAACACGTAAAATCTGATGTGATAAACAGAGGTACAAACTGTACATGTTGGTATACTCAAAACCAATATAATTCTGTAAAATAAGAAATATAAATCAGTCCTACACAAAAGGGAGGAGTGGCTCAGTGGTTGGAACGGGTTACCTCAGGCCAGAGGGCCAGGGGTTCAATTCCCGCATGGGGACAAGCAACCTCAGGCCAGAGGACTGGGGTCTCTAGTCCCATGGCCACTCCTTGTGGCCTTGGGCAAGCCACTTAACCCTCCATTGCCTCAGGTACACTTAGATTGTGAGCCCTTCGGGGACAAGGGAATAAAAAGTACCTGTTAGTATACATGTAAACTGCACCGATTCTAAAGAGCGCGGTATAAAAAAAAAAATTAAAAAATTACTCTAATTGCAGCATTTTGTGTCAACTGAAGCGAATGAACTAAACAGTTTGATAGGCCAAGATAGATGGTATTGCAATACTCTAAAGATGATGAAATTGTCAGGTGAACCACTAACTGCAAGTCTTCAAACAGCAAATACCTCCACCCCAAAGGCCGTGTCCATCTTGGCCTGCATATCCAAATGGCATGCTAGACAAAAACAGAGGGGGAAAACCACAAAAGCAGTCCAACAGATATCTACTGGAGTAACCAAGTTTGCCTTTGCTCGGGATGTCTGCGCCCCAGTGGATTGAAGCCACTACCTCGCTGGCACAGCCAGTGTCTCTTTAATCCAGTGCTCCAGGGCGGCCTTGGAAGTTCCCTCATCCTCATGCACTCCTCCAAACAAGACAGCCTTTCTGAGTGCTGGAAGGGATTGGTCACCTTCAAGCAATGGACCACCACCTACATACATCAACACTGCTCCAAGAAAATGGCCAGGAGGGAAACCACCTGGCTGACATGAAAGGCTGAAACTACCTTGGGAAAAAAGGAAGTGACCGGGACGGATCCCCACAAGAAAGGGCTTGCAACTCAGATACACCAGGTGGAACAAATAGCCACCAAAAAGGCCATCTTGATGGATAAATCCTTAAGCATGGCTCTAAGGAAGCCCCCATTAAGATCCGAAAAATCAACCCAAGATCCCAGGGTGAGACTATGGGCTGCACTGGGGGAGGAAGGGGAGGGTGGAAGGGTTTGCAAATGACAACCTCCAGAAGAAGCGGAACATATAGGGGTACGAGACCACTAAGTACCCTGCAACTAGCCACCGGAAATATGCCAAAGCTGTGCTTAACACAAAACACTTATCAAACACATCCTAAAGGAATGTCAACAAGCAAGGCAACTCCACCTGCCAAGGTGACAAACTGTGTTCCCAATACTGTGTTCCTCAAAGAGGCATCAAACTTGGACATACGCCAGACAGGTAGATCGGTGCCTCGCTTTCAAGAGAGGTCACTATGGAAGAGCAATCCTTCTGCCTTAGGTGGCGTAGTTTCAAGGGCCAACGTAAGCGAGAAGGGAACCAGATCATCCATCAGGACAGGCTCCTGATTAAAAGGAAGGGTTCATCAGGTCAGCATACCAGGGTCTCTGCCACCAGTATAGAGCCACCAAAATCATCAACCCTACAGTAGATGATCCTTTATCCTGAGAATCATGCTCCCAATCAGAGGCAACAGCGGAAAGCCATACAGAAGGGGTTCCCACAGCCAGAACTGCAGAACATCCACACCCTTGGATGCACTCTGACGGCTTCAACTGCATCACCATCAAGAAACAGGGATGGAAAGATGGACCCAGCTGCCCACAATCTGTTGGAAAGCCTGTGGAGCAATAAGAAATTAGTTCTTACCTGCTAATTATCTTTCCTTGAGCTTTCTCCGGGCCAGTCCAGGGACAGGTAGGGTTGTCAATCCTCTATAGCTATTGAGGACTGAAGACTTCAAGTTTTGATGAGATGTGAAGCCACTCCCCCTGAGGGTTACCCAGCAGTCTTCGTATGACAAAGCAACTAACAGAAAGAACTAAAAATTCCAGATGAACCCTGAAACACTGATAAAGTCCTACAGTCCTTGTAAAACGTAGAAGCCATGAAACGGGCTCCGATAGCATAGACAAAAAACTTTTTTTTTTTTTTTTTTTTATACACAACAGTCAGCACTGACGGAGATCTGAAAACCCCAATTATGAGCCCAGCCACGGACTAATGTCTGAAACTGCGTAGCTGAGAAGGAGATGAACAACAAAGGTGTATAAACAGTGAGAGGTGGGACCCTGGACTGGCCCGGAGAAAGCTCAAGGAAAGATAATTAGCAGGTAAGAACTAATTTCTTATTCCTAATCGCTTCTCCGGGCCAATCCAGGGACAGGTAGGGCAGTACCAAAGCAGTACCTAAATCTGGGAGGGACCCGCAAGACCTGCGATAAGCGTCGCGGGCCCCCACTTTCGCATCGTTCCGAGCCTGCACATCCAATCTATAATGTTTAGTAAAAGAATGTAATGAGGACCAAGTTGCCGCTCTGCAAATATCCACCGGCGGTACAAACACAAACTCCGCCCAAGAAGTGGCTAGAGCACGAGTAGAATGAGCCCTCAACCCAACAGGCGGAGAAAGCCCTTTAGCAGCGTAAGCCGCTAGAATAGCGCTGCGAACCCAACGCGCTATGGTGGCTTTGGAGGCTGGCTGACCTTTACGAGACCCGGCGTATTGAACAAAAAGTCTATCTGTTTTTCGAAACGTCTTTGAAAGACGTAAGTACGTACGTAGGACCCGCGCAAGATCCAACTGCTTGAGAGCCTGATCCATGGGAGAAGCGGAAGTATCCGAAAACACAGGCAAGGTTACCGTTTGATTCACATGGAAAACCGACAGAACTTTAGGCACATAGGAAGGCACCGTTCGAAGCAAAACCCGCTCCGGCAGAAATTGAAGATAAGGCTCCCGGCAAGACAAAGCCTGTAAGTCAGAAATCCGGCGAGCCGAACACAAGGCAACCAACAAAGCCGTTTTCCATGAACACTCGCGAATTTCTCGGGAGCCAAGAGAAGCTAAAGAAGACTGAGAAAAAGCTTCCAAAACCACGTTCAGATCCCAGGGAGGAACTATAGGATGCACCGGGGGACGGAGAAGCCGAGCCGCTCGTAAAAAACGCTGGACATCGGGAAGCACCGAAAGACGGCGATGCTGAATGTACCCCCGAAAACAGGCTAGGGCGGCTACATGAACCTTAAGGGTACTGAGAGCCAGACCTTTGTCGAAGCCATGCTGAAGGAAAAGCAGAAGCTGAGGCAAGGTAGACGACATAGGCAGGAAATTACGCTGCCCACACCAGAATTTCAAAGAGACGCCATATGCGCACATAAGCCAGAGAAGTCGTAGGCCTTTTAGACTGAAGCAAGGTGCTGATGACAGAATCTGCATAACCTTGCGCTTTAAGCGAGCCCTTTCAAGAGCCAAGCCGTAAGCAAGAATCGATCTACCTTGGGCATTAGAATCGGACCCTGATGCAATAGATTGAGACGAACTGGAAGAGGCCAAGGCGGAGTTATGAGAAGCCGAACGAGATCGGCATACCAAGGCCGACGAGGCCAATCCGGTGCAATGAGAATCACTGTGCCGCGGTGATGTGCAATCCTTTGAACGACCCGAGTCAACCATTGGCCAAGGAGGGAAAACGTACAAGAGGGAGTCCTGCGGGCACGGTTGAACGAGAG